>JBBMOL010000023.1:4800000-6148348 GCA_037954665.1 Laguncularia racemosa
GATGCTTTAGTGGAGCAAGTCTTGTTGTGAAGATTGATTAATCCTGTCCATGTTTCAATAGGCAAAAGTTCACATTATGATGGGAATTTTAGGAGTATAACAGCAGTTTTGTTGTGACAAACACGCTTTTTTATCTGTTGGATGTGTCATCATCTGTAGCTGTTGTAATGTCTATATTTTCAGGTAGTAGACAAATTAGTCCTGCAGTTGGTGAAGACGCTACTGAGCAGGCTGCAGATGGGAAGAATAAGACAAAGTGTATGGAGTATTTAATTGTATATTCACCGGTAAAACTTGAAACTTTGCATGTTACTGATTGTTTTTTCTGCAGATACAGAGAACGGTTCTATGACAAGCAATACGAGCTCTAAGCTGGTTACTGGTCGTCGTTGTGTAAGTTGTATGTGTTTATTGTTGCAGTTAATGGATTGCAGAAATAGCCAGGGCTCAAGATGAATATATGTTCTTATCAATTTAGGTTGAGAGCAATGGCTGCCTGTCCACATCAGAAAACGATATGCTGGAGTCTAAGGTGCATAAAAACAATGAGGCCCCGAAAACTTTCAAGTCCAATGAGGAAGAGGACCATTATGACTTCTGTGAGGAACAGGTGTATAGATATCGTTCTGATTTAAATCTATGTGCCTGCTTGTTTTCATTGATGGCTATTGCGTTCTGATGCTTATGACCATCTATAATTGGATTTGATACAATCTTGACTTGCAAGATTCAAGGGGCCATCTTATGTATACATAATATAGTTACAAAGAACCATTGCACTAGGCATGCAAAATATATGTATAACATGGTACTAATGAAGAATACAGGTTGGACAGATGTGGGAAATGATAGATTACTGGAATATGTATCTAATTTTGATCTATTTACCATTACCTCTTTCTGCTGTATTTGGCTTATGGCTTTCTCCCTTCTTTTTGTGCAGGCCTTTTGCCTTCTTATTACCTTGCCTTTGTATTTTTATGGTCTTATTTCTTTACTGTTTTTTGTTGTCTGTGCATGTGTCTATTTTTAGATGACTGTATTTATCAATTATCAGTATATTTATCATGTTTGGTTTCATTCCCTTCTTTCTTTAAGTTTAACTTGGTAACTTCATAAAAGCTGGATCTCTGTTGTTTCTCATGTCTTGTAGGAAGATGGTGAGTTTGTTCTTGCTGGTGGAGAGGACAAGGTATGGAAAGACGAAGCACATGTCATGCTTATTTAAGTACATTCTTGTGTTGATTTTCATTGAAATTTTCATCTCCCAACCAAATTTCAAGCTGAAACTTGTAGCTCTTAAAATTCCGATATTTCTTCAGTTGGAAAATAATGAGAATCATTGATCTACAGGATTGAAAGGGGAATTAAAATAAAAAAAAAAAAGAAATTATGGCCGTTGTCCATATTTTCTTGTTGATTTAAACTCCTTGTTTGTTGGACCATTATCTATGTCTTCTTTCCTTGTCGGAAAGGGTTAGGTTATCTTTTGTTCTTCCTCATAGTCAAAAACTTGTGACATGCATTAGGCTATTTTATTGTTGAATGGTTCTCATTGAAGTGTTGAATGGAAGAGGTATGCCTTTCAGGCAAAGTTTTCATGCAAATTTTCTGGTTATAAGATAATACTGTTGCTCTTTAATTCTTATTGCGTTTGGGTCTTTGTCTACAAGTACGCCATCTAGTAAATGACAATTATCCCTTGAATTTAATAGGATGACGAAGCAACCCTGTCCGAGGAGGAGGAATTGGCAAAAAAAGATGCACATGATCCCTTGGATGAGGTACAAATTTTTGGTTTTATCCCATTGATTTAGAAAGTATTCACATTTGGTGCAGAGAGAGGATGAGATACACTCAGGAGTTATTCACGGAGCTAAATTGGATTTTACAAATTGAAATGAGAAATTATGATTACAAACCCTAATTTTGGGGCACTAGGGCAAATGAAACACAAACAGCAATAATGCTCCTTGCAGAGCTGATAGCTTCAGCTCTTCTTAATGTGATGAAACTAAAATGATAGATTCCCCCTCTCTCTCCCTCCCCAGGACCTCTAACCAATCTTGATTTACAAATAATCCCTGCCACTCTCTCTTCCACAGAACTAGTATACATGTATAATAGTGTGTTGATCATATCCTAAGGTTCCTGATCATAAGTAATAATTGTGCTAAGTCAACTTTAGTTTTAAACTCTTTGAGTTGCTAGAATTGTTTGTACAAGGTCAAGCTAAATAACACCCTGGACATTTATTCCCTACTTTGTGAAGGCACTATTTGACTGCAGAGAGGAAAAAAAGATAATTTAAAAAATTTAGAACTCAAATTTATTTCCCATATAAATATTTTTTGTTTCCTTTCTTCCTATCTCAAGTTTTTCCCCACTTCTTGTCCAACTAGATGTGTATATCTATGTTTGGGTGTATCAATAAATCATTAGCGTAAAAAATGGTTATTCTTAATATTGTATATACAGAAGAAATGAAGAGAACCGTGATCGAAAATATACACATCTGTTTCTTCTGCAAAGCAAAACCAGAATAATAATTTTCCTCATTATCCTCCAATATCAAAAGTAAATTTGGAAAAATATAGAATAGAAACTATATTCTAAATTACTGCCTAGAAAAAGAAGAGCTGAATTGTTATTTTAGAGTTTTAATAATTTCATAAATGCTTTCAAAAATTATTTTAGATAAATTATATTGTCAAAATTTCTGTGTTGCAGATTGCATTATTGCAACAGGAGAGTGAGATTCCTGTGGAAGAACTGATTGCGAGGTATAAGAAGGTACGGCGGTGATTTTTTTGCATGCATTGTGTGCCTTTCTGAATAAGTCCTCACATGCTTCAATGGTGTGTCAGGATTTAAATGATGCTATTTCAGAGGATGAATCAGAAAATACCTCCGTTTTATCTGAAGATGTTGGAAATTCTCCTGGCATTGACCATGGTAAGCGGGGGGAACAATATGCTAATACTGGTGAAGATGCTGAACTTCGTGGATTCCAGCCAGTTAACTGTTCTCTAAGGGAAGATTCAGAAGAACCAGATGAGAAATTAGTAGCAGGGGAGAGTGAGAATAGGATAGAAGATGCTGCAGCAGCAGCAAGATCTGCACAACCTACTGGAAACACTTTCTCAACAACCAAAGTGCGAACAAAGTTTCCCTTTCTCATCAAGCACCCTTTGCGAGAGTATCAGCACATTGGGTTGGATTGGCTTGTCACTATGTATGAGAAAAGATTAAATGGCATTCTAGCAGATGAAATGGGGCTTGGCAAAACAATTATGACAATTGCATTGCTTGCACATCTTGCTTGTGAGAAAGGAATATGGGGTCCTCATCTCATTGTCGTTCCAACAAGTGTCATGCTTAATTGGGAAACTGAATTTCTGAAATGGTGTCCTGCTTTTAAAATTTTAACTTACTTTGGAAGTGCAAAAGAGCGCAAATTTAAGAGGCAAGGTTGGCTAAAACCAAATTCCTTCCATGTGTGCATAACAACATATAGGCTGGTCATACAGGATGCAAAAGTATTCAAGCGGAAAAAGTGGAAGTATTTGATATTGGATGAGGCTCATCTTATAAAGAATTGGAAGTCCCAGAGGTGGCAGACTCTCTTGAACTTCCACTCAAAACGCCGCATTCTACTAACTGGTACTCCACTACAAAATGATCTCATGGAACTTTGGTCTCTAATGCACTTCTTGATGCCCCATATTTTTCAGTCTCATCAAGAATTCAAGGATTGGTTCAGTAATCCTATATCTGGAATGGTAGAGGGGCAGGGAAAAGTAAATAAGGAAGTTGTTGATCGCCTGCATAACGTCCTACGTCCATTCATCCTCCGTAGATTGAAAAGGGATGTGGAGAAGCAGCTGCCAAGAAAACATGAGCATGTGATATACTGCAGACTGTCAAAGAGGCAGCGGAATCTGTATGAAGATTTCATTGCTAGTGCAGAAACACAGGCTACTCTTGCTAGTGCCAATTTCTTTGGTATGATTAGCGTCATAATGCAACTTCGCAAAGTCTGCAACCATCCTGATCTTTTCGAGGGCCGGCCAATCATAAGCTCTTTTGACATGAATGGGCTTGATCTGCAGTTGAATTCTTCTATCTGTTCCATTCTTTCCCTTGGACCATTTTCTTCTGTAGATCTTCTGGGATTGGGATTTTTGTTCACTCATCATGATTTTTACATGACTTCATGGGAGAGAGATGAAGTCATGTCTATTGAGACTCCATCTAGTCTAATCATGGAAGGTGTTGATCAGGATAACCCAGTATTGCAATTTCAAAAGAGGTCCCATGGGACGAATATTTTTGAGGAGATCCAGAAAGCATTGTGGGAGGAGAGACTGAGAGAAGCTAAAGAACAGGCAGCATCAATTGCTTGGTGGAATTCCTTGAGGTGCAGGAAAAGACCCATCTACTCAACAACACTAAGGGAAGTTGTAACAGTGAAGCATCCTGCTTATGACATTCATCATCTAAAAACAAACTGCTTGTCCTACATATATTCCTCAAAGCTTGCTGACATCATTCTATCTCCAGTGGAGCGCTTTAAAAGGATGGTTGATCTAGTTGAGAGTTTCATGTTTGCCATCCCAGCAGCACGCTCTCCTGAACCAGTTTGCTGGTGCAGTAAAAACGGTGCTCCAGTCTTTTTGCCTCTTCCTTTTAAGGAGAAGTTATCAGAAAGTTTGTCACCTCTTCTATCACCTTTTAGACCTGCAATTGTCCGCAGACAGCTGTATTTTCCTGATAGGCGACTCATTCAGTTTGATTGTGGAAAATTGCAAGAGCTGGCATTACTCCTCAGGAAATTAAAATCTGAGGGCCATCGTGCATTAATTTTTACCCAAATGACCAAGATGCTTGATGTTTTGGAAGCATTTATAAACTTGTATGGTTATACTTATATGCGGTTAGATGGTTCCACCCAACCAGAGGAGAGGCAAACTTTAATGCAGCGGTTCAATACCAATCCTAAGATATTCCTTTTCATCTTGTCCACCCGCAGTGGAGGTGTTGGTATTAATTTAGTTGGTGCAGATACAGTTATTTTCTATGATAGTGACTGGAATCCTGCAATGGATCAACAAGCCCAAGATCGTTGCCACCGAATTGGACAAACGCGTGAGGTGCATATTTATCGATTAATCAGTGAGAGCACTATAGAGGAGAATATCTTGAGAAAAGCAAATCAAAAGCGTGCTCTTGATGATCTTGTCATACAAAGTGGAGGGTATAACACTGAATTTTTTAAGAAGCTTGATCCTGTGGAGTTGTTCTCAGGCCATAGAAGCCTACCAGTTAGAAACTTGCACAAGGAAAAGAATAATGAGACTGGGGTCAATGTCTCTTTGTCTAATGCAGATGTTGAGGCTGCTTTAAAATATGCAGAGGATGAAGCAGATTATATGGCACTGAAGAGAGTTGAACAGGAAGAAGCTGTAGAAAACCAGGAATTTACTGAAGAAGCAATTGGGAAAATGGAAGATGAAGAGGTTGTAAATGAGGATGAGCTAAAGGATGATGAGCCTGCTGATCAGGGAGGTGAGGTCACCACTATGAAAATAGAAAGTATGGCAATGGTAAATGCTTGTGACACGACTGAAGATGGAGCTCTTGCCCTTGTTGGCAAGGAAGATGATGCTGACATGTTAGCTGATGTCAAACAGATGGCAGCAGCTGCTGGTCGGGCAATCTCATCTTTTGAAGATCAACTCCGTCCAATTGATCGATATGCAATTAGGTTTTTGGAATTGTGGGATCCAATTATTGACAAAGCAGCTGTGGAGTCCCAAGTAAAATTTGAGGAAACTGAATGGGAGCTTGATCGTATAGAGAAGTACAAGGAGGAAATGGAAGCTGAGATCGATGAGGATGAGGAACCTTTGACATATGAAAGTAAGAATCTTTGATGCATGAATTATTGTTTATCTTACATTATTTTTGGCTTTTGCAGGAGGCTATCTTTATTAGCATCTCGTGTTTTTTCATCAAACACAAATTGCTGTATTTGTTTAATGCTAGCATTTCTGCCCACAACCTCCCTCTGTTGAATTTTCTAGTCATTTACTTGTTGATCCACTTGGTGGATTCTGTTTCAGCATTTTTTTTAGTTGTATTTGTCTTGTCATAGATTAATTGAATGTTTGTATGTGGTGTCCAGACACTCTTTCTTAGAGTAATTCAATTCTGAGTACCAAAGGGGTGAATAAAATTCTGAGCTTTAATTTATTTTTATTGAAATCTGGACATGGTGACCATCCTTTTATCCTTCATGAACAGCTTGAGAAAATTTAGTTCTTAAGTGCCCATTGGTTAAACATGCTTCATAACATCAAACTTATTCTGTACTTTCTCCACCTTGAGGTTGTATTTTTTGCAAAAAAGAATCTATACTGCACTCATGGACTATCCCATCTCACACTTATAAATGTTCAGTATTTCCATGTATACATATATGATCCCACCTAGTGTGAATAGGGGATAGCTGCTTCTTTTTTCCCAGCCGGTGGAAGTCTTCTTGTTTAGATGGCTCCTATTTGTTTGCTATCTAAGATGAATCTGAAAATCGGATTGAATGTAAAAGTGGATAACTGTATACACAGTGAAGTTACACATGCATTGGAGGATGCCACAGGTTAGATCCAGGCTTCATATCAGGTTCAGGTTCTTGTTAAAACCAATAGATTTTTCAATTATTATTGAGGGGAAAAAACATTTTTTTTTTCAGATTATATAGAAGTTCTTACTAGCCCCAACAAAAATGAATAAATAAATAGATGGAAGATTAAAAAAATTGAGCCAGTGGAACATGTTTGACCTCTAGTAATCTAAAGTTTTCATAATTGGTCTCTTTAGATTTTATTGAGCTTTATATATCTCAAAACCAAACATAGAGAGATAATATTGTGAATGGAACTGGAAAATTCTTTGTAATATTAATATTCTCTCCTTATTTTTTTCATACAGTGTTTGTTAGCCTTTATACATAAAAAAACCTAGGAGAAATTAGGAAATTATCTATTAGATCCCATGAATTATGGGACTCCTAGCTGTACAAAATAGGAAAGGAAAAACATAGCTATAAGTATATCATAATTATACTAAAAAATATTTTTCGTAAAATAGCTACATTTACGCATACTTTTCCTACACTCTCCCCCAAGCTAGTGAATAGATATTTTCCATTCCCAGCTTGAATACAATAGTTTGAAACATTAAGCTATTTAACCCTTTTGTTAGAACATCTGTGAGTTAACCATTTGTTGACATATAAGGCGTGAGATTAGTTCATTATCCAATTTCTCCTTGATGAAATGTCTATCAATCTCAATATGCTTTTATTCAATTATGTTGTACCAGATTGTAAGCTATGTTGATTGTAGACTTGTTGTCACAGTAGAGTCTCATAGGTCCATCCCACTTAATCTTTAGTTCTTCAAGAATGATCTTCAACAGAGTAGTTTACATACACCCTGAGCCATCACCTCAAACTCTACCTCCGCTCTCAATTGAGCTACCACACTTTGTTTCTTGCTCCTCCATGTCACAAGATTTCCACCAAGAAAGGTGCAATATCCAGATGTTGACCTTTTATCAACAATAGACCCAACATAATTAGCATTAGTGTATGCTTCAATTACCAAACCTCCATTTCCTCTAAATAAAATGCCTTTTCCCGGTGTCCCCTTAAGATATCGAAGTACTCTATAAGCCGCTTGCAAATGAACCTTCTTTGGGTGTGCATGAATTGACTTACTTCACTTACTGCAAATGCTATGTCCGGTTGTGTGTGAGAGAGAGATATGAGTCTCCGTACCAGCCGTTGGTATATTTTCCTATCTACTATAGTATCATCTTCTACTGTTGTTAGCTTGAGATTTGGGTCCATGGGTGTGCTCACCGGCTTGCATGTTGTCTTGCTTGTTTCCTTAAGAAGATCTGTGACATACTTCTGCTGCAAGATAAAGATTCCTTATCTCGAATGAGCAACCTCAATTCCAAGAAAATACTTCAACCTTCCCAATGCTTTGATCTCAAATTCCTTAGCCAAACACTGACTCATTGCTTGCTTCTCCTCATCATCATTTCCAGTTATCACTATCTCATCAACATACACAAGTAAAGCTGTGACTCTCCCTGAAGAAGAATGTTTAATGAACAATGTATGATCACCTTGGCTTTGCTTATATCCCATTTTCAACATAGCCTTTGCAAATCTTCCAAACCATGCTTGAGGAGATTGCTTAATACCATATATAGTCTTCTTCTTCAATTTACACACGATGTGAGCATCTAAGTTCTTACATAACTTGGTGGGACTTCCATATAAATTTCCTCTTCTAGATCCCTATGTAAAAATGCATTCTTGACATCAAATTGTTGCAAGTCCCATCCATAGTTAGCAGAAAGCGCTAGCAATACTCTAATTGTATTCATCTTTGCAACAAGAGCAAAGGTCTCTAGATAGTCAATCTCATATGTTTGCATATATCCTTTAGCTACTAACCGAGTCCTATATTTCTTGATTGGCCCATCTACTCTATATTTTATTGTATATACCCATTTATAGCCCATAGGTCTTTTTTCAATTGGCAATCTCACCAACTCCCAAGTTTTGTTCTTTTCTAATGCCTCTATCTCCATATCTATACCTTGTTTCCATTTTTCATTTGACTTAACTTTAGATATACTCGTAGGGAAAGTGACGGCATTTAGGCTAACAAGGAAGGCTCTGTAAGGTAGTGAGAGTTCTTTTAATGATAAGAAATGTGCCAAAGGGTATAGAGGTCAATTTCTACACTCTTTAGTTTTCTTTCTGAGAAAAAAGATAAACAAGGGATGAAGAAATTCACGCACTTTCTTATTGAGATTTCATCTCTTTAAATAGAATACAAGGGGAATAAATTATACAAGGAATAAGTCTTAAAGTAGGAAATAAAAGATTAGCCTATTGAAACAAAATTATTTAAAAAAGGTAATAAATAAATTCTAATTATAAATATATACATATATAAATTTGACTTTGATTACACTCCCCCTCAAGCTTGGCTATAGATATTGATGAGACCAAGCTTGCCTTCAAGATTCTCAAGAGTCTTTTTGGAAAGTCCTTTTGTGAGAAGATTAGCTAGTTGATGGGATGTAGGCACATATTCAACTTTGATAATGTTTTTATCAAGTTTTTCTTGAATGAAGTGTCGATCAACCTCCACATGTTTGGTCCTATCATGGTGAATAGGATTGTGAGCAATACTTATTGTTGATTGATTATCATAATAGAGTGACATAGGTTCTTCAGCTTCAATATTCAATTCATTCAACACTCCTTATCCAAATAAGCTCACAAATTCCATGGGCCATAGCTCTAAACTCTGCTTCCACACTGCTCCTAGCAACCACTATTTGTTTTTTGCTACGCCAAGTTACTAGATTTCCCCATAATAGTGTGCAATAGCTTGATGTTGGTCTGCGATCATCAATTGATCTAGCCCAATCAACATTTGTAAAGACTTTCACTATGTGATCGTTGATCTTGGCAAAAAATAACCCTTTTCCAGGAGTTTGTTTTAAGTATCTTAAGATTCTATATGCAGCATTGAGATGACCTTGACATGGTGCATGCATGTATTGACTTACTAAGCTCACTGCAAAGGCAATATCTGGCCTTGTATGTGAGAGATACATAAGCTTTCCAACTAATCTTTGATACTGTCCTTATCAACCATTTTTCCTTCAAACATTTTCCCTTTGTTCCCGATTTCAATCGGTGTTTTACTTGGCTTGCATCCTAGCATTCCAGTTTCTTTTAATAAATCTAAGGTATACTTTCTTTGAGAGATAGATATTCCTTTCTTACTCCTTGCTATTTCCATTCCAAGAAAGTATCTCAATGCTCTTAGGTCTTTAACTTCAAATTCATTTGCCATCAATTGCTTCAATCCTTCGATTTCCTTGTTATTGTTCCCTGTGACAATAATATCATCAACATATACTATAATAATAGTAATTTTCTCCTTTTCAACATGCTTAACGAATAATGTGTGATCAGCTTGTCCCTGGATATAGCCAAATTTCTTGATGACTTTGGAAAATCTATCTAACCAAGCTCGTGGAGACTGTTTTAAACCGTAGAGTGACTTTTTGAGTTTACAAACGGTTTTACTCCCTAGATTTTCTTCAAATCCCAGAGGTTGACACATATAAACTTCCTCCTCAAGTTCACCATTTAGAAAAGCATTTTTGATATCAAGTTGATGAAGGGGCCAATCATAGTTTGCAGCCAAAGATAGTAGTATCCGGATAGTATTAAGCTTGGCAACAGGGGCAAAGGTCTCAGTATAATCTATCCCATATGTTTGACTAAAACCTTTTGCCACTAAGCGTGCTTTGTATCTCTCAATCAAACCATTAGCCTTATATTTGATAGAGAAGACCCATTTACAACCTATCGCATTTTTTCCTTTTGGTAATTCCATCAAACTCCAAGTGTTGTTCCGTCTAAGAACATGTATTTCTTCAAGAACAGCAGCCTTCCACTCTAGAATAGATAATGCCTCTTCAATAGACCTAGGAATCATAATTCTAGATAAACTTGAAGTGAAAGCATTGAAAGAAGGAGATAGCTTAGAGTAAGATATAAATTTAGAAATAGGATGTTGAGTGCAAGATCTAAGACCCTTTCTCAATGCTATCGGTAAATTCAAATCTGATTCATGACTTGTATTACCAGATTTGTTGGGTGAGTGAGACGCTATCATTAGTTCATTTTTTTGGATAAGTCTATCATTAGTTCATTTGCTTGACTATGAGTAAGATTCATGATTTCTTTATTTCCTTGATGCCCTTTTTTTCTTGAGTAAACCTGCAACTCTTGCTATTCAGACCTTAGGGATCTTGATTCTTCCCTTGTTTCCAAACCTGTGATGTGATCAGATGAAGTTGGGTCAACCATAGGAAAACTGGTTTTTGTTGGGTTAGGATTAGGGATTGTGTCTAAGGTGATGTCAAGTAGCGGCAGATCAAGCGTATCCTAAGGACAAGAAGCTTCATTCCGATTCTCCCCCTAAAGCGAAGATGAAGAAAAAAATGGTGTTTTCTCAAAGAATGTGACATCACAGGAAACATATGTTTTTCTTGTTTTTAGGCAATAACACCTATTATAACCTTTTTGGTTAGGAGAATAGCCAACGAAAATTGCTTTAATTGCCCGAGGATCAAGTTTGTTCCTATTATGATCACGAATATGAACAAATGCGATACAACCAAAAATTCTTAAGGAAGTGTATTGGATTTAGACACTTGCAGATAGGTTTTAGAGAGCATGGACAAAGGAGTTTCAAACTTGATTAGACGACTTGGCAACCTATTTATGAGATAGGTAGCAGTTAGGATAGCATCCCCTCATAGGTACTTTGGGACATTCATTGTAAACATAAGAGCCTGAGCAACTTCCAATAAATGCTGGTTTTTTCTTTCTGATACTCCATTTTGTTGTGAAGTTTCAACATAAGAACTTTGATGTTGAATTCCATTTTCTATCAGATAATCACCAAGAATGGAATTGAAATATTCTTTCCCATTATCAGTTCTTAGAACACGGATTTGTGTTTGGAATTGTGTTTGAATCATCTTGTGAAAAATTTTGAATATATGATTAGTTTCTAATTTATTATGTAATAGGTATACCCATGTAACCCGTGTATGATCATCGATGAACGTAAGAAACCATCTTTTGCCATGGCAAGTTGTAATTTTTGAAGGTCCCCATATGTCACTATGGATCAAGGAAAAAGGTGTGGAAGGTGTCTAGTGTTTAGGAGAAAAAATAGTGCTAGTATGCTTAGCTAATTGATAGACTTCACATTCAAGGGAAACAAGATTTTTATTCTCAAATAAAGATGGATACAAATGCTTAAATAAGAAAAACTAGAATGGCTTAGTCTATGATGCCATAATATTATTTCATTTGTACTAGAGACTAACTTAGAGGTAATCCTGGACACAAAATTTGAATGACTCGTTGACTGATCATTGTCAAAGTAATAAAGATCATCATGAATCCTAGCATTGCCAATTGTCTTCCCCGATGATAGGTCCTGAAATTGACAAGATGAAGACAAGAAATTAGCAATGCAATGATTATCACACGTAAGTTTTCTGACGGAGATTATTTTACACTTTAGATCAGGTACATGGAACACGGATTTGAGAATTAGACTTAGAGTTAATTTTATGTCACCAATTCTAGCAATCCTTATCAAGGATCCATCAACAATTTTAACCGTGATATGATTATAGCAAGAAACATAAGAGTGAAAAAAATTAGAGCCACCTGTCATGTGATTGAAGGCTCCAGAATCAATAACCCAAGGATTTGAGAATTAAAGAGTGTTTAAGGCTAAAAATTGTTTACCATGCTGAGTCACAGAACATGATCCAATGTTGCAGCTGGATGGTGGGGTGTTCTGTGACATACTAACAGAGGATTGACTTAGGAGTTTGCATGGGTGATCACTTTGTTCTTGGTTAAATGGGAGAGAGACATTAGGTTGATCTTGATTGGATTGGGTGTGATACACACGTCCTTCATTTTTCTTCCGGGGCTGCCAATTTGCTGGTTTCCCATGAATCTGCTAGCACTTATATCTAGTATGTCCAGGTTTATTGCAATGATCACACCATGGTCGCTTATTTGGATGCTGATAAGAATTTTTCTGTCCATATTGGTGAGGTTTTCTTATCATTAAAGCGGATCCTTCTGGTGTAGATGGAGCAATGGGTTTGTCATCCACGAGCATCACTTTTCGGCAAGCTTCCTCTCATCGTACTTTAGCGAAGGCTTTTGCAGTGGATGGGAAAGGATCTCGGGATACCACTCTAGCTCGTACTTCATCCAGATTTCGATTAAGACCAACAAGGAAATCAAATGCTCTCTCCTTCTCCAGGTTACACCGTTGTTTTACACTACACTCAGTACAAAGAGAATTTTCCTCCAAGAACAAATCCAATTCTTGCCAGAGATCTTGGAGATCAGAAAAATATTGGGTAACAGAATTGGATCCTTGCTTCATCTCTTTTAGTTTTGATTGGATCTCAAAAATTTGAGATGCATTTCCAAGATCAGAGTACATCCGACGAGCTATATCCCATACATCTTTAGCTGTTTTAAACCATAGATAACAGCGGCTAATTTGTGGTTCCATTGAATAATAAGCCAAGCGAGAACAATTGAACTCTCGGATTGCCATGTTGTATATGATGGGTCAGTTGTCTTAGGGATTAGGAATTCACTTGTGATGTAACCCAGTTTTCTACGTCCACAAATCACTATCTTCACGAATTGTGCCAATTCTAGATATTTTTTATCATTTAATTTTGTGGGAAGTAATATGTAAAGAGGTATCACTCCCGGAAAAAAAGGAGCTATAGACATAGCCATATATTTATTATCATGCTAAACATCACTATCATTTTTCTCCATAAGAATTAATCCTTAAGGAGCTTGAATGCGATAGGTGATGGAGACAGTGATTTGATATGATCTAGGTGAATAAAAATTTTGGTAGATATGCTGGGTTTCAGAAGAATTCGGACAGAAGAAAAAAAATAGGGTTTGAGTTCCGATACCATGAGAAAAAAGATAAACAAGGGATGAAGAAATCCACGCACTTTCTTATTGAGATTTCGTCTCTTTAAATAGATTACAAGCTGAATAAATTATACAGGGAATAAGTCTTAAAGTAGGAAACAAAAGATTAGCCTATTGAAATAAAATTATTTAAAAAAGGTAACAAATAAATTCTAATTATAAACAATTCTAAATATATACATATACAAATCTGACTTTGATTACACTTTCTAATGGCAATGGGTAAATCTAGATCATCATCATCGACTTGTTCAACTTGTGTTTGAGCCACATTAATGGGTTGATCATTATTTTCCATTTGACCTTTGGTTTTACCGTGTGAGTTTGGATTGGAAAATATTACCTCATTCACTGGCTCAGGGTTAGACTCTTGGACTCGTGCTGGTTCGGGGACAACCTTTACTTTCTTCTTGTATTTCTTTGCATATCTCATGTCTTCATCAAGGGCTTCAGTAGGAGTGTTAGGGATGGTAGTATTAATCTCAAATAAAGGAGTAGACTCTAAAATAAACATAGGAGGACTAGGGCCAGGGGATAGATCAAGTGGATCAGGGAAACTTTCTTGATCCGAAAGGAAACCTTCCTAATTCTTATCTTCTTGAGTAAAATTTCCTCCCTAAAGATAAGATTTGGTGAAGTAAGATTCTTTTTCGTTGAATGTGACATCCATGGAGACATAGAATCTCTTTGATGGAGAGTGGTAACACTTGTATCCTTTTTGAGTTGAAGAGTACCCAATAAAGACACATTTTTGAGCCCTAGGATCAAGTTTTCCTTGGTTTGGACCATGAACATGAGTGAAAGACACACCTAAAAACCCTAGAACAAGATTGTTTGTGATTCTTATGTTGGGGTAAAAGGATGAGAGAACTTCCATTGGACTTTTGTATTCCAAGACTAGTGAAGGCAAACGATTTATGAAATGAGTAGCTATAAAAACTGCTTCTCCCCTAAAAGTTTTAGGCATGTTTATCTGAAATAACAGAGCTTGAGTTTTCTCAAGGAGGTCACCATTTTTTCTTTCTACTACTCCATTTTGCTGTGGAGTACTTACATAGGATGACTTATGAATAACCCCCTCTTTCTAAAAATAAGGAGTAAGGACCCGGTTGAAATAATTCCTGACATTATCAGATCTGAATCTCTTGACATCAACCTCGAATTTATTTTTTTACCATGTAGCGGAAATTTGGTGTTACAGTACTAACATTAGACTTATACTTTAACAAGAATAATCAAGTGACACGAGTACAGTCATCAATATAAGAAACAAACCATCATGCTCTAGAGACATTAGGAACGATAAAAGGACCCTGGATATCAGTATGAACAAGATAAAAAGGAACATAACTCTTTATTATTGATTGGAAATGACACTCGCTTGTGTTTGGCATGTTCACACACTTCACAATGAAAATTTTCAACACTTAAATTTACAAACAATGCTGGAAATAAAGTTTTAATGACCCTAAACGATGTATGTCCTAAACGACGATGATAAAGAAGGGTTTTCTCCTTGTTGGATAAATTAGTCTCTAACATAAGAACCTTGCTTTTGGCTATGTTCAACTGTCTTGGCATATCAAGGTAGTAGAGGCTATCCCTTTTTTTAGCACATCCAATCATCCTCCCCGAACCCTTGTCCCGAAACACACATCAATCATCGTAAAAAACCACATTGGAGGATAGATCTTGAGTAAGTTTTCCTATGAAGACAAGGTTGGTGGATAATTTGGGGATGTGAAGGACATTTTCTAGGGTCATGGTTAAGTTTATTTGAACATCTCCTACTCCTACAACAGTTGTTAAAGATTCATCGGCTGTGGCTATTTTCTAGTTGCTAGGAAATGGGTATAGGTTTGAAAGTATTTAGATGAGTGGGTCATGTGATCAGTAGCTCTTAAGTCCCTGATCCAGGGGTTAATGAAGAGTGTATCTAATGCATTCAATCCAATGGAAAAAGGAAACTTACCTGAATACACCAAAGAACAAGTACCTAAAGGCTTCCCAAGATGGTTGATAAAAGATCTCACCCTCTCAAGTTCCTTCTAGTTAAGACTACGTGGTTCTTGTGATGCAACTTCACTTTGTGGTGCGGCAGCAATATGTACTTGTCCAGCATGGCTTGGCAACCCATTATTCCTTGTCTAGTCTCCTTTTTTACTCCATTCTTGGCTCGAGGGCTTTCTATGAAGCTTCCAACACTTCTCTTGAGTGTGTCGAGGTTTTTTGCCAATAGGTACGTAACAACTCATCTCAATTTTGTGACCTAGACTGATTCTTCCTTCTTGCTGCAAGAGTTATTCCTTTGTCTGATTCTGAGGCTAATTTAACATCACTAGCCACCATAGCCAAACTATCAACACTTTGTGGTTCTAGCATCACGAACCTTCTACTCTCTTCTCCTTGGATTAGTGCTACAACTTCATTGAGACTTGAGAGTTCCTATCTACCAAGGATTTGGATTCTCACTTGGTCAAATTTGGGATTGAGTTTACATAGGAAATCATAGACTCTGTCCTTTTCAATAACTTCTTTTAGAATAGCTGCATCCACTGAGCACTTAGTTTTTATCTCCCTATAATGGTTGAGTTCCTGCCCTAGTGATTTGAATTATATTCAATGATTGTTTTCGTCCCTTGTTTTGCAGCCATTGTCTTCATCTTGACTTCATACACCCGAGCTGCATCTTTAGACTTGGAATAAGTCTCTTGGATAGCGTCCCAAACCTCTTTGGCAATCATAAAAAACATACATGTGTTGCTGATTTCTGGAATCATAGAATTCCATAACCATGCCATGATCATGGAGTCTTCTTCATCCCATGCTTCAAATCGAGGATCCTCCTTCTTTGGCTTTGTGCTCATGAGATGATTGATCTTTCCCTTTCCTTTCAATGTTGCTCAAACAAGCTGAGACCATTTAAGGTAATTTTTTCCATTCAACCTATATGGGGGTTGAATGCTCTGAAGTTTGCCAATCTGTTGGAATCAAGGTTCTTCCTTGGACTGGACAGTATTCCTTGTTATTTCTGACATATTGTCAGCAATTAAGGCCGATTGAATGGAAACGCAGATGCAGCAATTAAGAAAAGAAACTAGCAATTAAGGCCGACCAACAAAAAAAGGGAGAGCACGTTTGTGGAGGGTATCGTTGGAGGCAAAGACGAGGAGGCAAGAGTTGGTGGAGAAGGAGACTTTGGATACGCCCTTTTCGTGGCTGTGAAATTCTAGGAGAGGAGAGAGGGTGTTGGTGGAGTAGATGTGGATGATTCTGTTGGTGGAAGAGGAAGCGAAGAGACAGCTATTGGAGGAGAATTTTTTGGATAATTCTATTGGAGGAGAATTTGACGGCAAAGAGCGTCAACAATTTAGAAACAGTTCCCAAGAAAGAATGGCTCTGATACCATCTCAAAACCGAACATAGAGAAATAATATTGTGAATGGAACCAGAAAATTCTTTATAATATTAATATTCTCTCCTTATTTTTTTCAGTGTTAATCAGTCTTTATACATAGAAAAACCTAGCAGAAATTAGAAAACTATCTATCAGATCCCATGAATTATAGGACTCCTAGCTGTACAAAATAGGAAAGAAAAAACATAGCTGTAAGTATATCCTAATTATACTAAAAAATATTTTTCCTAAAATAGCTAGCATAATTTGGCAAGTGGCCATTATTTCTTATGTGTCAGCTAATGGTGATTCTTGATGGGAATGACCTCTTCTCTTTTTTGTTTTTCTGGTTTTTGCTTGCTTAAAAATGTGGTACTATACTAGTGGCCAGGGGCAGAGTATATGGAGAGGAATTTGCAGTATTCTCTTGTTTACTGCTAGCATACTATTATAACGTGCTTTGACCTATAGATCAGGCAATGCTGAACTATGAGTTTTGTTGCTACTAGGATGGGATGCTGATTTTGCTACTGAAGCATACCGACAGCAAGTTGAAGCATTGGCTCAACATCAAGTTAGTGCACCTTATTTTAATGGGAGCTAAGGTACTGACATGATATCCGATTTGTAATGAATTTCTTTTTTTATGTTATGCAGTTGATGGAAGATTTGGAAGCAGAAGCCAAGGAGAAGGAAAATGCTGAGAATCGACATGAGGACACAAAGTAAGATATACACTTTTGTTGATCTGCATCCTACTATTGCAGCAAAATCTCATGTATCCTGCTTTTGACAACATTATGGGTTCACATACTTATTAAACGGTTTCTCAATTCATGTTTATCCCCTCATTACACGCATAAGCACTTGAAAAAAGCAAAAAAAAAAAAGAAAAAAGAAAAAAAACAAAAAGAAGAAGAAGAATAAAGAAGAAGACTGCACAAATATTAGAGAACTGTCTAATTACGTGATGTGCATGGATTGAGGACTGTTGCATATATCTGAGCAATCTATTGTAATACCTTTGTTTTGCCCCCCCCCCCCCCCCCCCCCTCCCCCTTTTTTTTTTTATTCTCTAAAGTAAATGTCACAGCAGATATATTTTTACCTATCTTTGTTTGCTTTTAGATTAAATTTACCTGTGATATTTTTATTTATAGGAGGGCTAAACCCAAGTCAAAGAAGAAAACAAAAAAGGCCAAGTTCAAGTCTTTAAAGAAAGGCTCTTTAGCTTCTGATAGTAAATCTGTCAAAGAAGAATCTATGGTTGAAGGAAGCATCTCAGATGATGAGAACCATTTGGATACATTAGCGCATTCTTCTGTGAGCAAAAAACGTAGAAAGGGTGAACTAGCTCAAGATACTGAAGGCAAACCCTCAAAAAAGAAGCCTAAACAACAGAAGGCTCAAGGAGAAATCTGTGCATTGGATTTGGAGAGCCCAAATTCCATTAAGCAAAATGATGATTTGGGAGAACAAAAATTGCAAAATTATGGAAGCACTGATCATGAGCAGAGAATATGTGGCAGGAGCCGCATGGAAGGAAAATTCATGATCACAGCATTGCCAATGAAGCGGGTATTGACCATAAAACCAGAGAAGTTAAAAAAGGGAAATTTCTGGTCTAGAGATTGTGTTCCTTCACCTGATTATTGGTTGCCACAAGAGGATGCAATATTATGTGCTGTAGTGCATGAATACGGTCTGAATTGGAGCCTGGTTAGTGACGTATTATATGGAATAGCTGCTGGTGGGTTCTATCGGGGAAGATATCGCCATCCTGTCCATTGTTGTGAGAGATTTAGAGAACTTGTTCAAAAATATATTTTATCCATGGCTGACAACTCCAATAATGAAAAGGTTGGCTCTGCTAGCTCAGGAAAGTCCCTTCTTAAGGTGACTGAGGTAAGCTCTTTACCTCTTCTCTGTTTTCCTGTAATGCATGGGAATTTATGGATTTTGCCCTCAAGGGGTTTGCCTAGTGGTAAGGCCCTCATGACAACTTGTATGAGGTCTTGGGTTCAAATCTTACCAAGTATACTATTGGGGTTTACCTACCTAGTGCAAAGTTTAGTTGATTGGTGCATGAGTCTTGAAAGGCGATTCATGTGCCCGGATGTAGCTGGTTAAATGACCCATCTATTAACACAATACACACACACACACACACATATACATATATACATATGTATGCTTTTCTATTTCTATTGGAGTCTTTTCTAACTTATATAAAGTAATACTTTTGTTAACTCTAATAAAATTTTCATCCATCTTTGATATGTGTCAAATTCTGATTATTCCACAATGATTAATGTGATAAAACAATAATATTAGATGTATTTAATTACACGGTAAAATAAAAATACAAAAGTACAAAAGGTAAAGTAAAAAAAGTAAAAAGGGCTGCAAAAAAATTTGCAAGTCCTAGAGGGAGGGAAGCCCAGGGTGGGTGGGGGCGGTGGGTGTTGTGGTGTGGTGTGGGTGGGTTTTGTGGTTTGTGTTTGGAGGGCTGTGGGGGTGGGGGTCACGAGACTTGGAGAACAAGAAACTTTTCCATCCAAAGAGCAGTTGAAATCAAGTTGCTGCCTATGGCAACTGATGAAAGAAAATGAATGTAAATCAGGTTGCACCACATTTTACCCACAATTATGACTTGAAGAGAGCATCAACTCTTAGTTCTACTTCCAACAACCAAGAATTTGTTACCTTCCTGCTGGCAGCATCGGCACCACCACCACCAGGGGCCACTCCATTCGCACGTGCTTATCAGAGACGTGGAGGCAAAGCCAAAGAGAGTGGGGGTCGTGACAGCAACAAGGAGAATGTGGAGAGGCCACTCAAGGAAACAAAGTAGTGGGGTAGTGGGAAGAGTATAGGATCTGCATGTACGCAAGGCAAAAAGGATAATGTGTAACTGCTAGGATTAGGGAATCTCCCGCTAGGGTATTTATATCTAAAAGGAAGAAAAGAAAGACATCGAAAAATTTGTCAAAGACACGAGTTCCCTGAGATCCTAGGTTCTCTCTAAACGAGCCTAAACAAATAATTCACCATAGGAAAGCTAGGATGCAAAGCCGGATCCACGGCTAAGGCAACGACTAGCGACTCACACCAACCTAACACATGGCAGCAAACTGCGGCTGCTAACAGAATTCCACCTTAAGGCAGTTAGCAAGTTTCTAACATATTTTATTATAGAAGGTTTGTCTCTTATAATAAAAAGCCATCTGGATGTGAGATTCAGTCCATTTCAATTGACAAATTCTCTAAGCTGCAGTTGTGAGCTTCATGTTTCAAAATACACTGTCTGGGCATGAAGATTGTATATATGAGGATATGTAGAGAATGTCTCACGATTGTGTTAGAGTACAATAGAATAATAGAAATGCCAGTAGGTTTGGTGGCTATGTTTTCTGTCAAATTGTCTTTTCCATCTTATGGTGCATGCGTGTGTACTGCTGATGTATCAGCTATTTGAATTTGTGTCTAAGTTGTCTATAAGTGTCAGTTCGTTGCATAGTGTTTGTATCATGTATGTGTGTAGTTTATGGTTGGTTAGTGCGGTAAAGCTGTGAGAAAAGTTAGGAGTAAGTAGTCTAGACTTAAGGAGAGAAAATAGGGCAGCGGTTTAAGTTTGTAACTGCTACTTTGTACTTTCTAAATGCAGGAGAATGAACAAAAGAAGCAAGCTTAATTTTTCACACGAGGAAAAACAAAAATAATCAAAACTTTAGAGTTTGAAGGGATTGTTGGGTTCTCTCTTTAATTAAGCCCATAAAAGAGATTGTCAGGTTCTTTGTACAATGAGCCCGAAAATGAATTTTAAAAATCAATCCTATAACAATTTAGTATCGGAGCCAATCTTAATTGAAGAATTGAAGAGGTTGCAACAACAATTTGAAGCCTTCTTGACAATGTATAAGGAGGATTGAATGGCAGTAGAGGCCTGACAGCAACAACTGTTTGTTCAAATGGCTTCTTTGACCCGAGATGTGGCATCTTCATGTGCAGCAACACCAATACACGAGGAGATGGCGAGAGCAGAGACCGTATGACACATGGAATAAGCATTAACAAATCCAAAAGATTTATTCCAAGATGTGGAGCTGATCGTGCTATGCATAAAGAGGATTATTCTCATGAGAGTACCAAAGGATATACTGCATTATTTATCAAAAAAAAAAGGGATATACTGCATTTGCATCCATATTGCAACCCCAGAAGGTTCACAACTCTACCGTGTCCAGCTCAATGGTGTTGTGGCATAAAGGAGATTATTGGGTTCTCTCTATAAAGAGCCTGAAAATGAATTTAAAAGTTGATCCTATAACAACTTGTAAAATATACAAAGCTAGAAGAAATTTATCCGATTGAATTTGAAGCTTGAGACATGAAGAAATAGCAAATGCAGCATGACAAAAATGGGCTTCCCTTGGTGGTGTCTAGCTAAGGTGGCTAGGATTCACAAATTTTTTTGTAGCCCTTCTCATCCACACAACCCCCCTTCCCCTTTTTTTCCCCATATTTTTATTATATTATTTTAATTAAATATATATAATATTATTATCTTATTAAATTAATTATTGTGAGTTAATTAAGAGCTCACACATGTTAAAAATGAATGAAAAATTTAATGGAATTAATGGAAGTCCTATTTTGTAAAAGTTGGAAAGTATTGAGATTCAAATAGAGAAGTAGGTAAATGTTGATGATAATTGTGTGCTTTTCCCTATATATATCTTTCTGGCAATATGATGGATGCCATCCTTAGGATTTGTGTTGATGTAATTAATTTTTTTATTATTGGCCCATTTATTATGCATCTGCTTTATGGTGTTTTATGCAGTAATATGGTTTTTATGGTTAAATCGACATAGTTGGATCTTTTACCTTCTAGGAAGCTGTGTTGGTCTTTTTACAGTTTTATTTTGCAGTAGTCTGGTTTTTTTATGGTTTCTTCTCTAATTGTGCACTTGGGAATTCACTGATTCTATAGCATTGGATTAGTCAATGACATTGAACTACTATAGGTTCAAATTAAGAGATGCACATGTCATAAAGTGACTTTTAAGTTAACAATACTTAAATAGAGTCTAGTTTTGTGCTTTGGATATTCCTTGTGTTGTCTTGGCAATGAAAATGGCATTAATCTAAACAAAAGAATTTCTTCCGTTCTGTCTGAAAAATTAACCATTTCCATGTTCATTATTTTTCTATTGCAGGATAATGTTCGGATGCTCTTGGATGTTGCAGCAGAGTTGCCAAATAATGAGTTACTCCTTCAGAAACACTTTACTGCTCTACTCTCATCAGTATGGCGGTTATCCAAACAGCAACTCAGTCTTCGACCTAGAAAAGATGGCCCGTATGATTGTGAAAGGGTTCTCAGTTCTCATATCAACCGCACCTCAAAGAATTCCTTCAGTGACACTAGAGCAAAGGTCAAAATGACTAATTTAATGCAAAGTAGGAAGTTAATGGCGGCTGCATTACATGATGTTACTAGCAAGCTGGATGAAACAGGAGGCCATCCTGGCAAGTGGGGAGAAGCTTCACCTGTTGAGGATAGTTTAGAGGTGATGCTGGAATTTCATCATGAGAAAGATGACTTTATTCCATTGCCCTCTGTTTTGAAGTTATCAATACCTGGCCCTGATCTACCGCCTTCTGTAAGCAAGTCAACTGACGACAATCATCTAAAATCATCTAAAACCATGGCTGAGTCTCGTTTCAGGTATAGGGTTGTTATTTTAAACTATGACTGAACAGCTAGCCACATTGTTAGCTTGATTTAAATGCTTATTGAAACACAGTAAATTTGGCTTTTGAAATGGTAGAAACTTATGACAAAAACAATTCCTCTTTTACAGCTGCTTTTTGTTCTTGTATATATGAAATTGAAGATATGGAAGTTAGACTGCTTATTGTCTGGGCTTGTTTTTGTGGAAATTAAGGTTCGAAAATGATTTAAGAATACTGGTTCATCCTCTTCAAATGCAGGGCATGTTTAGATTATTTTCTTTAATATTCTATCTATTGTTATAGATGATATTGATTGTAAGTGTAAGGCATGGTTGTAGGAGATCTTAGAAATTGCCTTGAGATAGTATAGACTTATAGGGTGATAAATTGGTTGGAATTTTATAAGTGCAGATACTATTTTTAAGTTGAGTTCTTTTTCAAAGAGAGTATTTAGGATGTGAATATTATACTAAAAGAACAGTCTTCCAATTTTATTTACTTTGTTGCATTTTGATTTATTCAGGGCAGCATCAAAAGCTTGCTTAGAAGGAAATCTTGGTTGGGCAGCATCTGCTTTTCCAACAAATGATATTAAGAGTAGATCAACACAAAAGCCATATGCCTTAGGAAAGCACAAGCTCCTTGGTAATGATATCATCAAGCCTCCTAAATCAAAAGTGAGGAGAACCAACACAGAGTTTGGCCATACAAGCCAGCTGACTGCTGAGATGCCTGTCTTGCCAAGTCCTGGATCATTTGTGGATCCTAGTGTAGAATTTGACTTTGCACCTGACATCTCTCATTTTGAGGGAGATGATGCCAAGAGCAATTTTCCTCTGGCTGAAAATGAGGAACTTTCATTGGACATGGAGAGTCATGATGCTGTTGCGCACATCTATATTCCTGGGTTGTTTTCTGACCTAGATGATTGTCCATTGTTGCCAGAATACACTGATATTGGCTAGGTTTTTTTGGCACATTATCGAGACCTTTTCCAGAAAAAAGCCCTTTTCATTGCTCGAAGTTCGTTCAAAGATCCAGGATGACTTAATTTTGGGGCATCAAAATGAAGGCATTTCTCATGCTATTGGGGCACGCGGATGGATAATAGCAATTTTTTGGCCTATCTTGAATTGGCGCTTACACCATCTTGCCCCGTAGAACCATTTTGTGAGCATCATCTGGAGAAGCTTCAAGCGCATTTGCGGGATAGGTATACAAAATCTAACATGTGAAGTGCAATTCGATTATTTTAGCAAAATCTGTGCAGGTGCTTTTAGGGCTCAATGCAAATTATTTTTGTATGTGCACAGTTTCCTCTTGAAAAGGTAGTTGAAAATATAAATAGCAATTGCTGTTGATGCCTCTGCTCTGCTCTGCTCTCTCTCTCTCCCTCATGGTTTACCTTTATGCTCGGTGCCCAATAATGGTGCTGAATTTTCCTTTTTTGTCATTTTAATCACCCGCTTGAAGAGGGCTTCATTTATTTATTTTTTGGCATTGCTGTATTGTTATCATGCCTGCAATCTTTTGATGTTAATGTTGTCCCAAGAGGCCATTATCCAGGTTTTCAGGGATAGTGTAGATGCTTTCATTTTCCTAGAAATTTCTGTAACAGGCAATCTATCAATGGGAAAGAGGAAGTCTTTACTTCCATCTGTTCTTGCTGCTTGGGCGTTGGATTTTCTTAGTGGCACTTGACAGTGTAGTAAATGACAAGTTGATGGCCTGCAGCAGCGGCTGTAGCACTACCTATGTTTTCCTACACGTTCTTACCCCGACTAGTGACTCACTAGTGGTTGAATTCTATCCTATTGAAAAATTGATGTAAATTTCTATTTTGTTCAATTTATTTTCATTTCTAAGATCACTGGAAAATTTCCCTTCCTTTAACGTTGATTTGAATGTAACATAGACCTTATATCTTTGGTACTAGAAATTGTGACATGCTAGACTTAAATTTAGACCCTAGATAATTATTCTATAAATGGGGAACTTATCTTTTCTTGCTCGAGGGAACCATAGAATTGAAGTATTCCTTACTATGGAAGCTCAACGAGTTATGTGTGAGTTTGTCCGGGCAAACTTGTTTTTAAAAAATAGTTCTGAAAAAAATAAATAATTCTCAAAATACCGTTATGAAATTGTAGTCTTGCGATTTTTAAATATAATAAAAATTGCACATTGAGTATGTCATTCTCAATTTTAAAATACATGTTTTATATGTAATTTTTTTAGATTTGAAAATCGTATGTTGTTAATCTATGATTTTATAATGGTATTTTATTTTTTATTTTTTTTGAAATCTTTTTTTAAAAGAAAGTTTGTCTTGAAGGTTAAACTCACATGTTTCTTGAAGCTCAACGATGGTTAGAGAAACAATGATGGACAAGATAATTATGTTTACGGCAGTCTCACTAATTCCAATGGCTGGCTGAGGAAGTTCAAATCCCAATTCTCACGGAAAACCGAATGTTGTCAGCTTACAGTCACTTTGAAGTGAAGAACAAATTAAAGCAGAAATCACCAATCACTTGTATTGCATCTTTCTGTCCGAAGTGGGAAATCTGTACTCTCTCCTCAAACCGCAACTAAGAGAAAGCTATGATGATTGATAATGAAACTTATTTTTATTCTGCAAAAGAAAAGAAATTCTCAGCAGCTTTTCAACCAAATGGTCTTTTGGAATCTCAAGATTGGTGAATATTGGACAGCTGCTGTGATGGTTAGCCAGTGGAAATGCAAGGAAGGCAACAGCAATTCCGACCTCCTCTTTTGATCTACAACATAAAGCAACCATTTTGTGAGAAGAGAGAAGAAAACACGATGCGCTATGTCTAAACATTTATGGACAAGCATGGACAATTTCATCATGAGCTATCTTAAGATACTTTTACGTGCACGTGAGAATATTTTGAGAAATGGGTGAGTGGGCAAACTATTTTTTTAAAATGGGCTCTGGCAAAATAATTCATCAAATATTGTTGAGCCATAAAAAACTTCGTAAAATACAAAGAAGTTATAGTTAAAACCTGTGATTTACTAAAATTGCAAGTTAATCCTATGATTTAGTTAAGTATATAAGTTATGTTTTTTTCTTCCTCCACATTTGCAAAAAAACTCTCCCTATAAAACCGCAACTCAAAACTATGATTTATAAATCGTATCTTAAGTCCATACCTTCATTAAAATATGAAAGCAAAATTGCATCTACAAGTTACAATGCAAATTAGTTTTGTGGCTCCCATATTTAAAAAAAAAAAAGTTTGCCATATTTTAAATAAATTGCTTGATGTAGCAATTGGATATGAGGGATCATCTGGTGAGATGTTGTCAAACCTTGTGGTCAAATTGAACTAAAATAGTAGGTAAACTTACGGTTTATTCCAATTTTCTGTTTCTCAAGAAAGTAATTCTTAAAAAAGGAATCTAGCAAAACTTTCATCAAATATCGTGATAATATCGAATGTTGAGATTGCGATTTTTAATTATAATAGAAATTGCATGTTCAACATGCGATTTCACTGTGTGGGGACATTGCAACAGAAGGGGGTAAGCATGTTCAACGGAAAAAAAAGGGAGTTCGATGCTTTCATAAATCTTTGACCTCTTGCAGTGCGTTACCATAACGAAAAGAAAAATAAAGAGAGAGAGAGAGAGATTGCTCTTATGATTCGAAATGAACCTTTCTCGAAGGGGGGAAAGGAATAGTGATGGATGACGAATTCTTGCATGGTCTAAGGAGGGTCGGAAAGACCAATAAGAAACCTTTCATCATGACACACGATTTTTCGTAATGAACAAGAAAACGGAGTTGTCATCAGAATTATGTTCAACGGAATTTGCATGTTCAACATGCAATTTCTGTTCTAATTAAAAATTATAGTCTTAACTTGCGATTTTACCATAATATTTGACGAATTAGTTTGGTTAGAACCTTTTTTAAGAATTACTTTCCTAAGAAATGGAAAACTAAAACATATCTCAAGTAAACTCACCAACAGACAATTCTTTCTGCAATAATGCACTAGCCAACAAGTAAATCTATCATCATATCAATGAAACCTATCCTTTTGCAGCATGGCCTCTTAATGGCCCTGTCATTTGTCCAAAGAAGCAAGAAGAGGTAGTGTTATACCGTATTGTTGATATAATACATCGCACCAACAGATAATAGGATAGAATAAAATTCAAAGATCTTGTTCCGCCACTGCCTTCCCTCCCACCTCTAGCGATATTCTCCAAATACCCAAAAGTATCTTTTCTCGCCTTTGATTAATGTGAGTAGTGAAATCTCTCATCGAGTCCATATCCATGCTAATGGACAAAGTTTTATGCCGGTTATCCTAATGCAATTCTCCTCTTCTATCTACCCCCTTTTAATCCCTCAATCAGTGAGTGAATTCATTGGCCATCTTTGTGCATACAGAATCTCCCCAAAGCAACCAACCAACTAATGCAACATGGAACGAGTAGAATCTTCTTTATGCTCAACCAAGACATCGGCTAGCAGGGGAAATATGGTACTTTTAAGCGGATAATTGTGAAAGCAGATGTTAACCCAGTCCAGGTAGGAAAGAAGTTTCAAAACACCACTTCTGGTGGCAGTTGTCATTTCATATCTGCCAATCAATTCCTAATGTAAGACCAGCTGACACACCCACGAGGAAGTAATCCTATGCAACGGAAATCTACATTGTCGTAATGTCTAATAACTACGACTGCGGATAGTTCGTGCTTGTGTGGACGCGCACTTTGTGCTTTCTTCCAGCTTCAAATGCTAAAACCTGAATCAATTACATAATTATTATTATATATAGCGTATGGCAAGACTGGAAATGGAAGCAGGAGGTGTAATTTTAAGGATAACCAAAAATATGTACAAGCAGGATTACCAGGACCTTCAAGTAAGAATATGAATAAATGCGAGTACGAATATAAGTCTGTAGCATGTTTTGACAAATAAAACAAGTAACCAAAATGCCAAAGCAAAGTGAGCAAAAGATCATGTGTATCTTTGCAAGCTTAATGTGTAGTATTTGGTTTCAGGTGAGTAAGAGTTCTCATTCATGCAATGGAAGCATAAACTTTTCTAGTTTTCAGTGGATTGGATACACATACAGGGGCATCGAGGACAACTCTTGTAATAAAACATTTTCTTGCTGTACTGTTCTTAGGAAGTGGTAGTGGTTTTGAGAACCGATGGTAGTCAGCCATGGAAAATGAGAAAAGCGACTTCTCCTTCCACACAAAAGGGAAGATCACCATTTACTATCAGCAGACAAGACTCTAATTAATTATCACTACCCACTGCAAACTTTGTCCCTCTCGCAATAGCTATTCTCGAATTGACAATTGTCTTTTGATTCAGCTTTTCTATTTTATTTATGTGAATCATCTGTTTCGCTGTGTTAATATTCGTATACCAACTACGTATTAAGTGATTTCAGTCGATTTCCTACATTTGTTCTATTAACCTAAGTAGTAAATTTGCATGCATATACTTATTTTGAAGGAAATGGAATTCCAAATAAGACCAATCTTACCATTCGTGTCATACTATCAGGACAAAATTCCATCATTTCCTATGATTTTTAGCCTTTTTTATTTATTTATTTTGAAGATTTCAACCGTTTTTCTTGATCAAATGTTTCCAGAATCAACTATTATTTGCTTCAAGTTACTCCAAAAATTAGAAATATACGTAATAAAACAACTCTTAAGAGATTAGGAGCGAACCATTTTATTTTAGTTGATGATTAATGTATGTCATACTCTTCTTAACTTGTTTTGTTCTATTAAATTACTACATGTTCATTGGGGAAATGACTATTCCATTGCCACCTTATTCCATATAAAGTTGCTATTACCAAATAATAATTTTCAATGAATTATTATTATCCAAAACATTGAATAGCCAATTTACCATCTTTTTCATAAATGTTTTATCACCATAAGTTGTATTAAATCTATATCAACTATAAAAGGTGGAGAATGATAGGGATTTTGGGGTATAATGGATAATTTATTTTTTAATTTAATTTAATTTAATTTTTATTTTTATGTCAACTAAACAAAGTAATAGATATGTAATAGTTATTACATGTCTATTAAATTCTTATTGAATTATAATTTAATCCCTCCTTATTTTATTTGATGAAGTGAATGGACTTACAATTATGATTTTATGCTTTATGGCATAAAGTGTTTATATAGGTAGAATATTTATTTGTGGGGTTTTATAGCTCACCCTTTGTTATACTAATTATTGTTTCTAAAAATATTTAAGTGACTAAAAGCTTTTTCATAAGAAAAATAATTAAGCATAGGAAATTCAACCATGTGTTTGCCTATTAGATGATGGGGACCTATGATGGCTCTCATGCTCTTTTGGTTTAGGGTGTGAAAGGCGAGAAAGGTTTTTGTGAAGATAGTAGGTCCTTGTTATTTCCATTGCTAAGGTTAACAATTTGTGTTAATGGTTTGTATTTTGTGTTCAAGTCTACTTAGGTTCATATTTGAAGACCTTAATTTATAACTCATTCATTAATCGTGCTTAAAGACCTAATCTATAACTTGACCCATATAATAAACTTACTTCGTGAATTATTGAAACCATGTATTGATTGGAATGTTCTAAAATAAATATATTAGATCTATCAAGTCTATTTATTAAAAAAAAAAATAGCATTGTCTTCGATTTGCTAAATGCTTCTAAAGGAAATTACATTAAAGCTATGAAAGCAAAATACTTCAAAAATCTAACCATTGATTTAACCACTTATGATTTGTTTACTTCACTGCATGTAATAAATGGTGCATTGAATTGGAATTATATATGAATGTGATAAATAAGTAATAGATTATTACTTTGTTTAGTTGAACAAAAATATACATGCTGAATAGCAAGGAATAGACTAAAAAAAACATATATTTTTAATTTGGACCCACTCACTATCCTTAACCTAAATTTCGTTCCATTACATTATAAAAGGCAACGGTTTAAACCTATAGCTAGAACAAAATTTTTATCAAATCAGTTGATTTTGCTACTGGTGGATAGACATTTTCTTTTCCTAAAAGTCACATGTGATGGGGTCTAGTTGACTGAGAAAAGGAAAAAAAAATTATAAATTTTAAAAATAATCCTGAAAATTTGGCACTTTTTAAAGTATTCCTAGGAATACTATAGTTAAAATCATGTTTGCAAGAAATGATCTCAGATTGAATTGAAATCATGTCTAGAAAACTCAATTTTATTTTGCTCGCCTAAAATTGTGTCTTGAAAAGCGATTTTCGGTCTAAATGCTCAAAAGACACCATTTTGACCTAGTAAAAATCTATAGCACCTACTTCATCCTCTTTTGGTCTACATTTACGTCAACTATAAAATAAAACTGGTACAATAACATTTAAAAGAAGCTATAAACTTCAAACATATAACACGAATAAAAACTCCTAAGCACATGGCTTATCCATATGCCAAACACCCTAATCGTTACAACAACAATAACGAGCTCCTCAACACAATCTAGAACGCATTGCATTAATAACTTAACAAATAGATGACACATGCTCGTTATCAACAACTCATCTACAGTCTTGCACATATTAGAAGCTTCTTAATCGTAACAAATTTACATTAAGTAATAATAATAAGAAGAAGAAGTTTAGAACATAAGTAAAAGAAATCATGAGTGTGAGTGGTTTCATTTATAGATCATTAAGTTTGTATAAATGCAAATCATCCACAAAATGAAGATGAAAGTAAAGAAAAAGGTGAATAAAGATTCAAGGCTGTTTGTCCTTACCACATGAAAGTTTGTGTTAACCGAGTATTTGGTTAAGCATTAGGTTGAGGCTACACCATCCGATCCATATCAAGTTGTGTAATTTGTGCATCGTCCAAACCTATACTTATTGGACTATCAGGTAGAGTGTTGTGCATCAGAATGGAAGAGGGCTTTACTAGTGTAACATCTTCACCCATGTCATCCCTGTGAGGCCTTAACCATCTCTTCTATAGAGCTAGTGGAGTCAGGATGGAAGTTAAGGAGCTTTCCCCAAATAGTGTCTGATATGGCATTGATAGCTTTGCAAACAAGCCTAACTCATGATACTTAGGGGATAGATAATCTCTAATTTCAACATGGTCATGTTTGTGACCAAACCCTCGACCTTATCTATGCCATCAACCTCAACAATGTCCTCCTTGAGGTGGCTAAGGTGGTGGTAACTCATCACATCTAAGATCAAAAAGTGTTGGTGATGCTGGATCATCTAAGATGATGCCTTTGAATCAACGAATGAGCGTTAAGACCTTTGGTGCCTCATAAATGATGTTAATGTGTGGCTTATGAAGTCGTTCATCAATAAAATTGGCTTGCACGCAATAGTACATCTTTTAGTGAAAATGCAAAATGGACATGGGAAAAATAAATCAGAGAATGAAGGAACTATGTATGTACCATATAACTTAGCATGGCCCCAATACATATAATGTATCAGCGAGTGATCTCTTATTACCATGTGGCGTAACTTGGGGTCATACCATTAGCTAAGCTAGTGGGTGGTTCTAGCTAAATGATCCTGTCCCGATAGGCAACCCATTAAGCCAATCGATTAGCATGAGTTGTCATTTGGTTCACTTTTATCCTACACATAAGGTACACCTCATGTAGTTGCCTCTCAATGTTGGTATAGGGCAATATGTGCTATAAGCCTCTAAATTGCCAAATGAGGTGATCCTGTAAATAAAGATCAACGATGTGGAAGTAGATGACTGATACTTGTGCAAGCCTAATCTCCCTACTAACCTAATAGTAAGGGGGTAGTCTAGTGACATTCTACAAAGTATATAGGCATTAAATAACTTGAGAAATTACAAATTAGAATATGGAATAAATGAATTTGAGGGTTACTAACATAGCTAAAAATGAGTTTACTAACATACCTACAATAGATGGATGCATCAATGCACAATTTAAATGCCTTTAAGACTCTATCAAAGATCACATGTCACACATGGTTGGTTTCTAAATATTTCCACTTAACCATTGTATTCAGATTACCCTTTTGTATGACATGTAGTAGTTCTAGGAACACAACATATGATTCATCCCACTTACTATATACTTGTTTGACAGGCTTTTGTTTTGCCTCTTGAATCCTTTTCAGATAAACATCATGAATTATGTACCCAAATTGCTTATTTATGGCTGTTTGGAGCTATTTTATCTTAACACGGGGAGATTCTTTTACCTCCATAATAAGAAATCTAACTATAATGGTTGAGTCTAATTGAAGGTGTTCTTAGTTGATTATAGCATTTAGAATTGTATGTAGACCCTTAAACTTAATAATATGAAAACATCCAACATGCTTCTTTAAGCATGCATAAAGTCTCCACTTGGAAACCTTATCCCAATTACAACATCTTACTGACTGGATTTTCTTATTTAACTCAACCATAACATGGTTATGGTGGTTTACTATATGATGCATTTTCACTACTAGTATCAAGTGTTATTTCTTCTCAAAGCGCATACCTACATTAAATCATTACCAAAGCTTCAATCACCATGATCCACGTCCTCATATGATGCAAATCTACTACCCACACTCATTAGAAAAAATGACATAAGTGCCAAGTTCTCAATAGCATCCACATTTGTTAAAAACCTACATTGTTGATCATTTTTCTTTTGCGACTCATGGGTCTCATTGCATGTTTGAAGCTAACCTTCACTTTCCTCATTATCATCATTAGTAATATTGTCATTAGAATCCTATAAATGATCTCCGCAAGCTAGGTCATTCTCATTGTCAATTTCCCTGTTGGATTTGCTCAAACCATAAATATTTGCATGAGGCAACTACCACTGCTATCTATTTCTTGAGTCAAATGAACAAGTTAGGATTTAGTGACCTAAGTTTCAACTAAATCAAAACAATAAGTCTCTTACCTAAATTCATTCCTAATTACATTAAGTAACTTCTATAAGCATGTACAACTCTACTAAACCAATTATCTCACCCCATCTTGGTGAAGATGCCAACATTTTCCGCACATTATAATCGTCATTCACAGCCATAGTATGGAAATAAGCCCTAACAGGTCCAATAATAGGACACATATGTATCAACTCAATCCAGTAAGTCAATATATTAATATGAGGATGAGTGCATGTAAGAAATTCTAACCACTGTCAGCGGATGTTCATTGTAGCATACCCCATCATCTCCATCCACAACATTTCCATTAGTATAACAAATCACTCTAACCTCAAACATTTTCACCTATACATGTTTGATCCAACCATTGAAGTATGTTTAACCATCATAACCAATATGCTTAATAATCATAAACAAAAACATTTATACTTTAGTTTCACATAAGATCACACAAAGCTTGCACATTGAAAACTTCATGAAAGCTTCATTTATCCATTCATGTTTTAGTTCTACATATTGTGTTAGGCAAACTACCACTCGACAAATCATCTAAATACCTTTTTTTTTTTTTCAAATTCCAACAATACATTAATAATAATATTGTAATGATCCAAGTGGGACTCTACCCATTAAGATATTGTTCGCTTTGGTACTACATGCTATACAACTTTGTCCTTTAGTGCAGTTGCTTTCTAGGGGGTCATGTATCTTGGAAGTATTTTAGACTAAGCACACTTAACCTTAAAGTTTCAACAAACTACTAGCTGCTACAATAAAAGACACCTCGATGATTGGAATTCTACCAACTTTTACTTGAAGGATATCACATTCTTCACCACTTATAGAACCGATGTTTTCATCAGTTCATTACATAGGTTTAGAAACACACACCAAGTAAGGAGGATTCTAGAGGTGCTTCCTTATAGGCTCAAGAGATGCCTTCATATTGTGGCACTTTGCCTTACGTAGCACTTACCTCCTCCACTTCTAGTTAGTGTATTGCTTTAATACTACCTTGTAACGACTTGACTGAAACTTTACCCACTAAAGTATTGTCTAGTTTGGCACAACATGCTACATGGTTTGTTTCCTTGCTGTTGCTGCTTCTTACAAGGTCACCCATCCTTAAAGTATTCCGAGCCAAACATACTTAACTTTGGAGTTTTGATGGACTCCATGTCACTACACCAAAAGGCATCTTAATAATTAGAATTTCGTTAACTTCTATTAGAGGGATGTCATATAAGTATTACACTTACAATCATTTAAATAGAAGAACAATACATATATATACATGGAATTTTCTAAAAAAGATTAAAAGCCATAAACAGTTTTCTAGTATTACACTTATTAATCATCTAAATAACAGAATAATACATATATAGACATAAAAATTTCTAAAAGAAATTTCAAAACCATGCCAATAGAATTCAGACAAAAAATTTGCAAAAAGAGCTCTTATGAATAGTTAAAAAACACATTACATTTTGTAAAAAAATTGAAATAACACATGACACTTGCAATGTACTATCATATAAACACTTTAATAGTAATCATCAACATTCATAAGCAAAAGGATCAACCTTTTTTAGGGAAAAAAAAGGGGTACCTTTATGGGTTTGGTAGTAGAGAGAGAAACTCAAAACGTCTACAAAATCATGACCTAAGTTGCAAAATAAAGTAAGCTAATGTCAAGAATTGATGATTAGAAGTATGAATTAGGTTTGTGTTTTTTAGGGGTAAAATCAAACTAATTGGAAAAAGGGGTTTAGGGTTTTTTTTTTCCATTTTATAGAGAGAGAGAGTGAAGGGCTAAATGAGGAAGAAAGGTTTGGTTACAACCTTAACGACGATGTAATCGTGTCTTCAAGACAGACATGATTTCATCTATGGCATTCCTAGGACTAATTTAAAAAGTGCCCTATTTTGGAGATTATTTTTAAAATTTTCAATGCTTTTTACCCTTTTCCCTAATTGATTCTAGGGTAAAATAATTGCTTTTCAAAAATTGCACCCAACCGTTATCTCTTAGGTTACAAGATTTAAAGAGGCTTTTTCATATAAAAAATAGATAAAAAATTTCGATCATTTTTCATGTTTTGATGAATTCAACCAAAATTTTAGTTGGGTGGGTTTTGGTAGAAGAGAAAGAGGAAGAGGAAGGAGAGGCATGGTTGGATAACATAACCAATAAATAGCTATTTATAGAGTCCCTTGTATAATTACTATTGAATATTTAGTAGAAACCATTATTTCGTTGAATGGTTATTCATATCTAGTAAACAATGTAACAAACTTAATTCACAGAGTAAAAATGAATAACAACTTTGTTCCTTCTCTATCGAGTGAAGTAAATAGGTTATTAAACAGGAACCTATTCATATATTTAATCAAGTTTGTACAAACAATGTTAGGTAGTTTCACTCAAAAAGTAGAAGTATGATTAATGAGTGTGTTGTAAATAGTATTTATATATGTATATATATTCTATTATTTTATGTTAGAAAATAGAATACAAAAGGAAATCAAAAGTTTTTTTTTTTTTTTGCAAAATAGGGTAAATATCTTAGATTAATAAGGAAATTACATCATCATATAAACATCAAAGTCTAAATAGTAAAAAACAAACCATCACAAAAAAAAAAAAAAAGAGCATTAGTCACCCATAGTAAAGTCTAAAGCTTCCGTATTATAGACATGAGATTCAGCATCTCTATATAGTTCATGCCCAAAAACATCATTTTTAAACAAAGGAAGTAGTTTGTGATAAGGGTAGGTTAACAACAAAACATGTTCATGTGCAACTTGAATTTGCCCCACAAGATAATCAACAACAGCATTCAGTTTATGTGGAATCACTTTGATCTTGAAGTCTAAGAGGTGAGAGCACCTTTCGTTACATGGCATGATAACATTATGAAATTTTGCCTTGTAATTTGCATAATTTTGTAAAAGGAAACCTACACTAGATGAATCAATATTGATTCCAATTTTTTAATATCCTTTTAATACACCAAAGTGCACTCCCCACAACTTTGTTGTTAGGATATTTAGTTCTCATAATTTCTTTGCAAATTCGAAACATCCCTCTATAGTTGCTTCGCCATTAGATGCTAAAACAAAATCATTTGTGTTTAATTTTATCCATCGATGATTAGGAGTCGTACATCTGAGATTGATTTTTTTCCACGCAATACATTTACCTTTTTTCTTTTGTAAAATGCCTAATATTCATAAGCAGAGGCTTGAATTCTCTCATCTCTAAATTGGAATATTTTATGATTTCAAACTTGCTGAATTTTCACAGCCGTAGGCAAGCTATTATGCTATCTTCTCCATAACAACATATGCATTTTTTATGGAAAACGGGAACTCCATGTCCAGTTCCAATTGTTGGATTCTTGGGAGTTTATATTACATATTTGTGCATAAATATCAGTGAGACTTGGACTAATTCTTGCACTAGGAGAGAATGCTTTTAGATCCATTCATTCTATGCAATGCATAGATTTTGGTTTAAAATATATTAAGAGGCAAAAATAATGAATTTATCTAAAAGATATTTCAACTAATATATTAATGATATATATTTATTTTTTAATACATTATGTGACTATTGAATAATTTTGAATAAAATTATATGTCATTTAAAAAGATTTATTCATGTGAAGAGTTGTATTATTTTATATTAAATTATGTAAATGCTATAACTATTTAAAAAATGCATAAAAAATGTTTTTTACTTTTGAGATTATATATTACTAAATAAATGCCCGCACCTTGCTTAGCTTTTAGTTTAAAGTATACTAAATGGTAAAAATAATAATTTTATTTAAAAGATATTACAATTACATATTAATAATACATGTTTATATATTATATTAACTAACTATTGAATGTTTTTGAATGAAATTATATGTCGTCTAAAATGAGTTATTATCTTTCACGATATAGGAGTGAAATACTATTTTATGTGAAGAGTTGTGTTGTTTTATATTAAATTATATAAAAGTTGTAGCTATGTAAAAAACACATAAAAAGATGTCTTTTCCTGTGAAATTATATATTATACTAGACTTCAAATCCTATTCTTTCCTCATCCCATTCCTTTAAACCCTTTTAGGCTTGCTTAACTTGTCAAATTTAAGGTATTATGATGAATTGGGCCCTAGATTAATTCTCTAACGGCTCATTTACTTGAAGATAATAAATGGGGAATATAATAGCTATTCCCTCCTAACTATTTATTACCTTATTTACTTGAAAAAATAAGGAAGGTATTTTAATTCTTGAGACTTTTATATTTCCACTCTATTAGGTATATATATTATATAAGAAAATGTGGAATTTTTTATTCCCTTTATAATGGAATAAAATTTTTAAATATTATATCAATTATACTCTTATTAATACTATAATTAATGATTAAATATGGGTAAATTAGTAATTTTATTCGTATTTCCAACTTAATACTGCAATTAATGAGGTGAAGTAATTACTAAAATGGATTTTCCTATAATAAATGATTATATGAAGTAAACACTAGAATAGAAATTCTTAATCTATTTTCGGCAATAGTTACTCCAAAGACATAACTTTTTTATTCCCTATCCATTCCATTCTAGAAAGTAAATGGGCTGTAATAGTGTTATTTCCTTCCCACCAATCATGCTAGAAATTTATTTGTTTACCATTACCCTACAACAAAATCCCTTTTTTAGCACCCATTCCTAGCCTTCCTTGGTTTCCTTTACCGAACTTGAACATAATTTTTTATATGTTATTTTATTTTGTTGTATTCACCTTCTATATTTAATTTTAATTAAATTAGCCTAAATAACTTTGCTTGTTTTGAACTCCCAACGTATTTTTATTGTACATGCTTTACTCCTTGTATTTAAATTAGTCAATCACAACCCTCTAGATTTCTTTGGCACTACAATGGTTCTCTAATTAACCCAATATATGTCATGCTTATCTTTCACACCATTTCATAAAAAATCCCTCACAATTTGAGAAGCTGTATCTTTTTTTTTTTTTTGGGTAGAATCTTGCTCACGTATACATTGTAAGTAGGAATGGTTTCCAATATAGACTTCGCCAATACAACTCAACCAACAATGCTTAACTGTCTAGGCTTCCATCCACATTTTGGCATTAAACCCTCTCCTAAAGGATACCCCAAATATTTTCCAAATTTCATCACCACCTTATAACCCAACTCTTGTTTGATCTCTTCTTTACTAATACACATTGAGTTTTTAAGATTTTCTTTTAATATAGAAATCTCAACAATATTAGCATTTTACAAGGATGTTTTAGCTATTAGCACAATATCATCTACAAACATAATATGAGATATTTTCATATCACTCCCCTTTAACCAAAATGGACCCCAATCACCTTTATTCACCTCCTATTTGATTAACCTACTTAGAAACTCCATCACAATTATAAAAAGATAAGGTGACAAAGGATGACCTTAGTTAATTCCTCTCGAAGGTTAATGGAGGCAAAGGTGAACCATTAAGGAAAACCTTAATTGAAGTAGTAGTGATACATTTAACTATTAACTTGACCCACCACTCTAGAAATTCTAAACTTCTCAATACCTGTAAGATAGTATCTCATTCTAGCTTATTATAAGCTTTATTTAAGTTAAGCTTAATGATCAGCCATCTATATGTTATTATTTTATACATCGTGGTGTATAGCCCTATAGGCCTAAATTGTTTTACACTTGTGGTATTACCCTATTTTGGAATAAGCACTAATTGAGTTTGATTGATTTGCCAAAGCAATTAACAAGATTCAAAGAATGGTAAAATCATATTTTCTACTAATTCTCCCACAGTATCCCAACATTTCCTAAAATAGAAATCCCATAAATTGTACATGCATAGTGCTTTTCATTGTCCAATAAAGAGTACAACATCATAGATCTCTTTCCTAGTTATAGGCACCATAAGTTTTCTTATTTGATCAATAGTTAATCCATGTTTGATTTCAACTGGAAAAGGATTGGTTCTAGAACACAAAACTTAATTTGAACTAAACAAATTCTTGAAATAAGTGTCTATATTTTCCTTAATATCTCCCATGTCGTAAATCTAATTACCAACATTATCTTGTAGGGCTAAAATTCTACCTTTTTTTTTTTAATTTTCTTTGAAGAACAAAAGCTTGATAATATCTTATATTTATCTCTCCATCTTTAATCCATCTAGCCTTTGCTTTATTCAAATCTCTTTTAAGTTCTTCTTCTAAATCAACAAGGTGGTTTGTAGAATTAATGCTTAAAATATTTTCAAATCCCGTAAATCTGCTTTGTTGTCATCTTTTTTATGAAATATTATACCAAAGACTTCTGTTCCATTTTCTCATTACTTGAGGAAGATTCTCTATTACCTTAATATAATCATTCTTACTTTTATCGTAAATATTTTTAACTGTGGAGATGCAGGAATCATTAGAGAACCACATTGGTTGAAACATATAGATTTAATTTCTAACATCTATAATAAGATAAGGGTGTGTTTTGACTAAAATAGAGCAATGATCTAAAGGCCAAATTTACACATGGGATAGTTAGCCTCAGGATAGAGTTCACTCTAAGCTTCATCACACCACGTGTTATATAGATGTCTTTGTATAAGAGAAGACACACGTTGTTTGTTACTTTAGGTAAATTTACTAATAAACTCGAAACCTAAAATCTTTAAGGCCATAATCATTCATGTAACTCATATAATTAAAGGCCCTATTCCTAGGAAAAGAACCTCCCCATTTCCTGCTTGGAGATATTATATCATCAATTGTATATGTATTCAAACATAATATTGGTTTATCATTTTACCTATTTTAATTAAGGCACTTGGAGAATAGGATTTCAAAGGTAATTCATGTATTTTAACTCACACTACCACCAAATTGAAAGATGTTAAAGAAACCTTAAAGTTTGGCTCTCATTTTTTAATTGCCAAGAATTTACCATTTATAAGCCATGGATCATCTTTAATAGCCCTTTTACAATCCTCCTTTGAATAAAATACAACTTAGTAAAAACTAACACCAAATTCTATCATGGAAAAGTTCTTACAAAAACCCCAAATTTGTTTAATTTAAATAACAAAAATTTATATCCTAAAGAGGTATCATATACCTTAATTATCAAAGTTCACTTTCAATTTTGTCTAAAAGATTTTTTCTTTTTTGAGAAAAAAATTGGTTATATATGTATCTGACTTGCTTTCTTTAATAATTTGCATAATTACTCCTCATTTTTACTAATCTCCACCTCTTCTCCATTACATGGAAAAACAACTGTTCATAGGCATTTGGCAAATTATGGAATAGAGACTCTTTTATTGATTTTCTTGGACTTTGCTTTGAGTCTTGATTCTCTTTTCTTGTAGTTTCCTTAGTAGCTTTCAAATGATGTTGGCCTTTATTTTTTTTTCGAAACTTTCCAATTTTCAAGATTTGCTCTTCTTCAAGCATGTCTTGATAGTATTCCATTGGACTATCAAATTTATGTTATTTCTTTTTTTTAATTGAATTTAAGAAAATAGGTATATAAATAATTAGAAAAAAGTTTTATCTAAAGACTATGGTCATTATAGTTTCTCTATTTAATTAAAAAAATAATATATACTTATTTCTAACAATCCTCTTAAATGTTTGCATTCGATTTTGGTAGCTTGGTGGGGCAAAACAAATAAGGAAATCGAAAGTTGGAAGGTACTTCTTTTACTAGTTTGGGAATCAAAGTGAGCGAGAGAACACAACCCCAAAATTAAACTATTAGCACACGTTATCGCTTAATGTAAGTGAAGCACGTGATGTCGGTCTTTTCAACTAGCTGAGAAGCACGTGACTACACCTTGCAATTTCAAATCCTAGCCAAGCACCGCCTTCTTGCTCTTTTTCTCCCCAAAAAATCGAAACCCTAATTTCGAAGATACACGTCCCACACCTCTATAATATATATATATATTCACCATATTCCGTAAATATAATTGTCTTTATCTCACTTGCCAACTCTTTCTCTCCCGACTCTTCCTACGCCTCTCGGCCTCTTTTCACTCTCTCTCTCTCTCTCTCCCCTCTCATTTTTATTTTCCATTTTTTATTCGCTAAATTCTAGGGTTTTTTTCCATCTGCGTCTTCCATTCTAGGGTTTACGAATCCACTTCAACTTTTTAGGGTTTTACACTTTCCTTTTCTACTCGGTGTTCGTATTTTCTCGTTTGTATCTTCCCCTGCGTTTCTTTTGAGTATTATCTCAATGGATACGAGAAAGAGAAGACCTGATTCCAGTTTCACTACTAATGGAGGCTTCAAGAAGTCCAAGCAAGGTAATTTCGTCCTTCATTTGGTATTTACATTGTGCTTCATGCTAAAAAATTGCATGTTTATATGCTTGGAAGCTTGAGTGTAGCTTAATCATATACCCGAGTAGCCATCATGTATAGGTAAAAGATTGTGTTATTTGCTACTTGTTAGAGAGAACTAGGGTTAGTCCGAGTATGGGACAGGTGAGTATGTGATTGGAACTTGTAATGTTTGTTTCTTTGGAAAGGGTGGGAATTTTCTGTCCGTAAAAATTCACTTTATGGCTCGATACTGTAGATTTGTGATGCAAGAGGTTTAAATACGAGACAAGAAATTGATTTTATGGGATGGAAAACTTCCATCCTTTTTCTTAAATCGCTTATTATGATGTGATACTACATGTGGCTTGGAGGGGTTATTTTCCCCTTATTTTTTAAATGTTTTTTTATTCGCAGAAAAAAATTGGGATAATTCTACTATTCATTCTATTTAAAAATTGGAAAATTTTCTCTCACTGTGCATCTCTTTTATGGAATAACAGTTGAATCTTTCTCGTTGTAACTTAAACAATGGGTATTATGGAAATCTCAAGATGATTACTTTTAATGCATATCAAGTTAAAATAGAGTTACAATTTCAATATGATCGGTGACATGTCCATGGCATCTATAACAACGTGAAGGGTCCATATGCACAAAAGGAAAGGTAAAATTGAATGACTGAATAATAGAAGCTCCTGTACAAATTGTTAATGGAAATCTTGTATGAAGATTCTGAAGCAAATATTATATGTTCATTTGGCACAAATTGAAAGAAAGTATTATATGGGCCAAAGTTTAAGCTACTTTTTCCTCTTATGATGAAACAAGTTATCATAATAAACTCCACAATTTAATTGACAGTGCTCTTGAAACTGTTAGTTTTAGTTGACCAACAAGAAATTGTTACATATCTTGTGGTTTCATCAGTTTGGGAATATTCTATTTGGCATTTCATAACAATTATACATTATTAATAATCAATTAATAATCCTGAAGAACTTTCACTGAGAAGAAATAATAATGTTTTGTAACAGAATTGGAGTCTTTATCATCCGGTGTAGGAACCAAATCGAAGCCATGCACAAAGTTTTTCAGGTTAACATCTTTTCCTGTCTAACTAACTTCACAAAAATGTTGGTTATTATAATAACTCTGGTAAGTGCTTATAAGATGTGAAATTACTGTCATGCAAAGATGACATTGTGAGATTAAACTAATCAAGGGTGCTTCTAAGCTTTTCCACAGGTACATATTGCACTCTGCTTTAATCAGTAATCAAATGCTATATAATGGAGTTATTGCTTTATCAGTACAGATTGAGGAACATTTGCAACTTTTGGCTTCATGTATATGCAACAATGAAGTCGTTTGGATATTTATGTAGATTTTGTCACCAATACCTTTCTATATGATTACATAAGATTTAATTTCACATTAAATGGCTTAAATCTGGATGTTACACCTGTTGAGCCAACAAACCTATTGGTAAGTTATATCCTAGTGAGATAATGTAAGAAGCTCATGAACTTTGTGATGCTCTGCAGTGTCATATATTAAGTGGAAATATGTTCTTTATTGACGTATCACTTTATGTGAGATGGGTAATGCATATATTTTAGCCATATCTCAACAATTTGTTCCAAAGGTATAATTTTGTAATTTGTGATTATTTTTGGGATTAGTCATTGCGTTGATAATGCTTTTAGCCATGGGTTTAGGTTCAAAGCCTAGTCCCATCTTTCTCGTGAAAAAAGAAAATGTTGATTCTTTATTAAAATAAATGACATTTTGTTTTTCCTTCGAAAAGTCTTGCAGTCATTCTCTTGCTTTTATGAAAATCACTCTATGCATAGATAAAGAAATTCTTCCTCTAAGAAAGTTTTCAGGTCAAGACTGTTATCAGAAATGTGTTCAAGGTCATACTGTCTCCCTAAATTTGTATTGGTGAATCTGGAAAACATAGTCCTCTATGCACCCCTTCAGTGTCATGCATTTAGTTATGTTATTATTATTTAAATTGCCAAGAGTCTTGATTGATCTCTCTTTTTTCAGGGTAATTGGTAATGACTTCTTTCAAATGTTTGCTTTTGGTTATTGTGTTACATACATTTTACACTTGTTATAGTCCAAAAGGGGAGCTTGCTGGAGTTTTTGATGTATTGGATGATACCTACATTTTCTTCAAGTAGTTTTATATCATTGAGTTAGATTCAAGAGAATATATAGATATTTTTCATGTCAGGTTTGTCCTAAAGTATATATTCTAAAGTCAAAACTCACTGGTCCAGAAGGTAAAACCACAAATGATAAGCAAAATTCATAACTATGCATTGTTGTCTATTTCTTCTATCTATCAGAGATATGAAATATGTAGGATTTGAGAAAGTATGAGATGTTGCTTCTAGGGAATTCTGTTATTAAGTAAAAAACTGGTCATTGGTAATGAAAGGAAGCCACATAATGGAAGAGTATGGGGCAGAATAAATATTATATATTTTCTTCACTATAGGCCTGTTGTATTTATCACGATGGAGTAAAATAAATTGCAAAAGGTTATGGCTAGTGTGAGGCTGCTGCTAAGAAAACAAGTGAGGTTGGCTGGAGCTGCATAGAGAGACTGGTTTTCAAACTTTGAAACCTTGGCTGACCCATGTCATTTTTTAGTACATAGCAGAAAGAAGGCTTGGCAATAGGAAAATCAAGAGACTAATCAACTGTTAAAAAAAAATTGTACTAATAGAACAATTTTAAGACATTCTGCTGCACCAAATGTTTTCAATCTGCTCCAAAATTTCAAACCTATGAAGTTGTCATACTGAATGAAAAATTACTTTGAATGGTGATTGGATTTACCTTCCATGTCTGAAGAAGGAAATATAGGCAAACAGATTTACAGTTGTTCATACTTGGAGGAAATGATCATATCTACTATACACAAGCAATGGCATTTGAAAATTGAGAGGAAAACACATACATAATGTTCAAGTGGAGAACTTGATGAAGAGATGCGAGGAGCATTACCTTGAATAGCCAAGGAGGAGGAAGTAAACCTGAGCAGTAGCTCTTGATGGAGCTGAGAGTAACTAAGGGTACGCATATTTGGTGGAAAAAATTTCCGGACTTTTTGACATTTATTATAATCAAACCCTTAGAATTGTGAAATCTCATCGTAGTGGGTCAAGAGGCTTTGGTGACCAGTGGCTTCTAGAGGCAGCTAATGGTGAGGGGTTAAAGTTTTAGCCAGTGTCTTGTGATGATAATTAATCAGTCATTAAGGAAAGTGTCAATGAAAAATGGAAGAAAATGATTTCTATCCTTAAAAAAAGGAAATTATTTTTCTCATTTTCTATTAGTATTTTCCGTGATTGTAACCATTGACGTTTGTAGCTTGCAATTGTCTTCCTATCATTGATTTTTACTATGAGTCATTAGTATTTACAACTTCTTTAGAGTACTATATAATAATATTTGCCAACTGCAAAGCTTTGACTGTATAATAATAATAATAAATAAATAAAGAAATATATAATAAGCTCTGATCTGTTGGATCTTGATGAAGCATATCTTCGATGTACATTTGTCTCTAGAGGTGGTATTCACTGCAATATATGAGAAAGGGAAGAAGGGGTATGGATGACTTTTGAGTAGTGTATATTTAGTTTGAAGGAAATGAATGGTAATGGGCCTTATTTTGGCTAGGACTTAACTGTAAGAAGTTTCGCTCAAGCATCGTCCTGAGGTCTCAGTTGGGCATGTGTAAATGGTATGCATCCAAGATTCATGAGCAAATAGTGAGCATGAGGTTAAATCTTAAGTGGCATGAGTACAAGTGGCTGTGTTGGAGCCATCTGTTTCAACAATTTCTAATTGGTGTTGAGTCCGCTTTAATATCAGTTGATGGTGAACTGAACTAACTGTGTCTAGCTTCCTTTGTATTAAACTTTAATCAACTTTACAATCATTGAGAGGTCAAAAGCTTAAACCCTGTTGATATTAATCAGGATTGTCAACCATACAGGTGCCTGTTGTGATGATGTCACCTCATTACTGCTGATCTTGTTGTTTGTCAATAGTCTTTCATTGAAGTTAGTCTGGGAATATTGGAGTTTAATTGGTTAATTCAGTTGTTGTATTGTCAGTTATGGTGTTTCCTCTCTATTCTTTGACCTGCCTTGGAAAATTCAATTTCCTTTGTGGGATTGTCATATGCTTTTTCCTTTATATTTCCGCTACCTAAGCCCGGTGGAATCATATATTTGATTATCCAAAATGGTGGAAATATTGTTGAAGCCAACTAATGAAGAATGTCATGAATAGGAATGTGCAGTTCGGCTGAATATTTCCTTTGCTTGATGGTACCCCTGTATACTAGATTTCTTGAAGCAGCAACTTGCTGTCAAGTACTGGGTGCAGGACTAAGGTTCTAAGTAGACCTATATACTTTCAGCTAGCAGGATTTATTTCATTAAATTGTGATAAAAAATTCATATTTATTCATCTGAGAATCCACGACCTTGCTTTAGGTAGTCTGTCAATTTCCTGATCTAATCTTTTTTTTTTTAAGTTCTAAACTCAAAACCATGTCTTCAGCAAGTTCTCACTGGTAAGAGGTAGGTTTAGGTTTTTGCTGTTGGTCACTTCATGAAGCTGTAAAATTTAGTGAAAATAATTGAGAAAGTTTGAATATTTTTTTTCCGTTTCTATTTTGGGTTGATTTAGTAGTTGTCTCACAGTTGCATGCTAGTAGGTCTGCTGTTCATAACAGTCTGATCTGTCGTGGGAAGAATAAGCAATGTTTGAAGTTGTGATAAACACCCTCTCTTCCATTGCTGTTGCAGTTGAGAAAATGTGTGGGGACAGAAAATGGTAATATGGTCTGAGTCGCTAGTTGGAAACCTGTTTGCTTGTTTGAAAGAAGTTTGGTTCATTAGTAACATTCCATTTAGTGTTTGCTTTTTTTGGAAGCATGGAAGGTATTTGATTTGGTCCAATATTTGAATGGACTATCAGCCATGAGAAAGTGGAAATTTGCTTTATGTGGAGACTTCCTCATCTAGTATTGTCAGTGATCATCTCATTTGCTTAGTCTTTGGCTAATGAAGTGTGTGTTGATTTATACTTTTTCAGATGCTGTTTGAGCATACACTTGAATCCTCATGTGAGCTCACAATTGGCTTTCATTAATGCAGCACTGCTGGATGTCCATTTGGTGAGGGCTGTCACTTCCTGCATTATGTTCCTGGTGGCTATAATGCTGTGGCCCAGATGATGAACCTGACACCTGCAGCCCCACCTGCTTCTCGCAGCATGGCAGCTCCACCCCCAATGCCAAATGGATCATCTCAGCCTGCAGTCAAGACTCGCATGTGCAACAAATATAATACTGCTGAAGGTTGCAAATTTGGTGACAAGTGCAATTTCGCCCATGGTGAGTGGGAACTTGGCAAACCCATTGTTCCATCTTTTGATGATCCCAGGTCCATGGGCCCTATTCCAGGTCGTATGGGTAGGCGCATGGAACCACCACCCACTCTGCCAGGTCCTGCTTCTAGCTTTGGGGCCTCATCCTCAACAAAAATCAGCGTTGATGCTTCTCTTGCTGGGGCTATTATCGGGAAGGGTGGGGTAAACTCGAAACAGATTTGTCGTCAGACTGGAGCTAAGCTCTCCATCCGTGAGCACGAGTCGGATCCCAATCTCAAGAATATTGAACTTGAAGGAACATTAGAGCAAATTAATCAGGCAAGTGCCATGGTGAGAGAGCTCATTGTGAACATCGGTGCACAGCAGCATGGTCATGCGAAAGGCCATGGGACGCATGGAGCCCCTGCTCATCATGGCAACAATTACAAGACGAAGCTGTGTGAGAATTTTGCCAAAGGGTCTTGTACGTTCGGGGACAGGTGCCACTTCGCGCATGGAGCTGCTGAATTGAGGAAACTTGCAGTTTAGAGATTTTACGAAAATGTTAGCACCATATAGTATCTGTTATTCGGTTTAACAGAAGCTTTGTGGATATGCTAGGTGTGCTGTGCGAGGTACCGATTTCACTTTGTTAGAGATGGGAAGTTAGTTTATATAATTTTGGTCTGGTAGCAAGCCCACCCCGCCCACCCCCCCCCCCCCCCCCCCCCCCCCCACCCTCTTGTTATGTTGGACCCTCTTGCTCATTAGTTTTTATGTGGAGATTAATTTACGAGTTGCTTGTCAGTGTTGATTTCCATGCTTTGATAATTTAAAGTAATTCATATATCTATTCAATTCAATTATCACTGCTTGCCATTGTCAAGGAAAGATTCTGATGAAATATGTGGTTTTTATTGGAAATGGGAACGATTGAGCTGTTGAGACAAGTAATTAAAGGGTAACTCACTTGTCTCTAGATATCCAATCTAAGCTTAGATATTACTATACTGACTTTTAGTCATCTCATGATGTCAACTGCATGCCTTATGATGATTTATTTCTCTACTATAATAAACATGTATAGAGCTAATTTGATTCCTGCGATTAGAAGGGTTCAGCATTTAAATGAAATTTCTTTTTGCATATATATGAGGGGATTCTTGTAAATATAAAAACCTCGTAACTCTTGAATCCTTCCTTATTTTGGTGTGCAAGTGGTTTTCTTTATCGGTAGCTTCACGTATTTCTTGGTATTTTGATAATATTATATATATATATATATATGCACTCCAGGAATATATTTTGATTACTAATCAATTCTGTTATATGTGCATTTGTAATTAAAAGTATTCAGATCATGAAATCTAGCTATTATGGTCATAGAAGCAAAGGTTTCTATAGAAGCAAGTCAATTTCGATAAAAAATGAAAGTGCTCACGAATTTCATTAATATTCTCTAACACACGCTTATTTGGACTTAAATTTTTATCAAGATCTAGCTCTATCATTGGCTTAACTTCAGTACTTTATCTAATCCCAGATTACTTTAAAATTGTCGCATGATTAGTATTGGAGCATTCAAGCACTTGAGGGGATTTGTGGAATTTCGTAATCAGATAAGATGATAGATTCGTTTTTGCTGACTATGTAAAAGATTTCAAGTTCCAATTCAATCTAGACAACGTTCAAGAAGTTTGAAAATATCATATTACAGCTACAGCGAAAATCAGGGGTGGTTATTTACCCAAAAAAGAAAGAAAGAAAGGAAATTGGGGGTTGTTGGAAGCTGAAGTCATTTAGGGGGTGTGGGATCACAGAACTTTTGAAAATGTTATTATTCTGTGGTTCAGATTTTTGAGTGAAGAATTTGTGGTTGCTGCCAGTAATTTTATAGTCTTTTACTAGAGGTAGAAGAAGAGATAGATGCAATGCTTGTGTAATAGCAAGAGATTGTAGATTGTATTTTTGTTCATTCTCAAATACAGCGGAAAACTTGTTTGGTAATTGATTCCCGTCAACAGAGTTAATAGAATATATTGATGTATAAAATGAAACCATTATATATTTTGGCTTAATCTTTCTTACTCTATCTATTCATTTATTGCATTTGTTTATTTGTTTCCGATGGATATTCATAAAATCTCCAAGCTACTTTCGTTGTTAATCCTTGCTTAAATAATGAATCATGACTGAAGGTGACCTCATTCTTGATATGTTCTATAAAGCTAAAAACTCGAAATATAGACCATAAGGTATTATTTGGTTATAAAAAATTTATGATATTAGATTGGATAAAATATATATATTTTTTTATTTTGCATATTTTCTCAGTTACTAAATAAAAATAATTTTAAAGTATTGAAAAAGATATTTATATTTTGTATCATTTAAAATAAGATACAAAAATTAAATTAACTAAATAAAAATATAGAAATTCTTATTTATTACCTTATATATCATATTTAGAGCAATACTTTATATATCTAAATAGTGAACATCACAAAAATCTTTATTCAATATTATATACACTAAACATGATATAAGAAAATTGTACTGTCCTATTTTCTCTATACTGCCTAATATTATAATCCAAACACTACCTAAAAGTATAAGCAAAACAATAAGCTTAGTGAGTCTAAGAAAACTCAAGATTGCATAAGCATACAAGATCATCCAAGTTCTTGCCATACAAGTCTTACATAGGGTTTAACCCTTACTATATCTTGTATAAAATCAGTTAACTAGATTTACATCAGTATTACAGACTCTTAGGAGTGATTAAGTAGAAGATTGGGTGAGTTTGTTACTTGAATGTATTTGCATGTTGGGTATGGTATAAATATTTTGGAGATGATACATTGTTATGCCTAGGTGTATTTGTAAGTTGATTGATTTTGCATATGAGATGCAAATGTTTGACCTTACTTGATGAATGAGTATCTGAATATATCATGAGTGGTCTATTATAATGCATCTACCTCTTGCATTTTTGCCTAGCACTTATTACATCGTTTTTGTCATCAACAACTAGATCTAAAAACGATAAGGTTAAAATCTCAAATGCAACATACATTGCATGAATTTAGCCATCATATGTGCTATCGCCAAACTTAGCCTAGAGGAGTGGTGTAAAGTGTCACACCCAACACCTTAGGGGGAATAATAGCTTGCTATATATTCTATTTAAGTAAAAAATGCTAAGGTTAAAAACTCACTATTATTTATTAATTCTAGTCTAATTATAATATTTGAAAATTGTTCATTGATTTTTATAAAAAAAAAATTTTTTACTGAAAATCCATCACTATTATATCATATAAAATCCATGGAAGAGTCCAAGGCTCATAAGACCCAAAAGGTCCAAAGTCTATCTATAGCCCAAAAGACATAGAAGTCCACTAATCCAAATGTCTAACTATCACCTAGTAAAGTCCAATAATAAGGGAACAGTCTGTCAAGTTTAAATTGGAGTAAAAGTCCAATTGCTAAATGAGTTGTGGTAAAACTACTAAGCATCAACATTGCACGAGCTATCATCATCCTAATTTCCAACATAAAGGTCTTAGCTAAGCTCATCATACATCTCATTAATATATACATTATTACCTAAAAAGTTAAATCTCAAAAAAGCGAGCCACAAAACCCAGTAGTAGAAGCTACACAAACACATACCATATCATATCGCGATCATACCTAATTTTAATGTAGTAATCACGGTTCGTTGAATATTAATTTAGTAAAAGTAAATAGCTTGATTTTGGTGTACTAAAATCTAGAGTAACTCATGACTCTAAACAAAAAGTACAGGTAACATAAGGTTCTAAGTCCTAAACAAGCAAGCTTGTATCCTACATAACTAGTCTTTCCTTTAGTAGTGTTCTTGGCATTGGTAGGCTAAGCTCAATTGCTTGTTAACTAAGACTATCGATTGGATTGACATTTGACAGTGATGGCCAGATAATCACGTCTAAAACAAAAACATTAACAATCTCATATGTTTATTGTCGCATTGTGGCATAAACACCTAACTACTATATTATCCAAGGAGTATGTTTATTGAGCATAACCTAGTCAAAAGGTGTCATCCTCTGACCTAGTTTGACCATGCACAAACCATTCACATGTTTAATTAACTAAGTTTACATTAAGTTTAGCTTACTAAATTTACACACACACATAACATGTAGCGGTTATTGCACACTTGAAGTCCTCGCAATAATGAATCAAGATGCTAGTTTAATTCCTGAACTCATAAATTGTACTAATTTGCGATAAGAAATAACCATCAACTTTCAATTAACATAAGATTCAATAAGGTCTTTTACTTAGTTCTAAAATAGATTCCATATTTAATATTTTCTAAAATAATTTTATTCAATAAAACCAATTTGTTAAATAAAATAGGTTATACTTAAAGTCCAGTCTATAACTAAGTTGGCTTAAATTGATTTTTAAATCATTTCATTCCAATAAACTTAAATTAATTAAATAATTTTTTAACTTTTTTTTTCTTTTTAATAACCAAACCAACCACATCTATTCCTAGTAAACTAGTCCTTAAAGCAACCATGTTCATAATTATTAAACTGGTTTGAACTAGTTTTGCTTGACTAGTTCAAGTCCCTTTCTTATATTCTTATTCATTGTATTATTATATTGTTATAATATTTCTTATTAATTAAAATATTTTTAATTTCATGTTTTTACACCGAAATACAATTTTTCTTGATTTAGACTATTTTAGAAGATCAAACTACTTTTATCCAAAACTTTAACTTAAGATTTCATTTCAAAAGATTTAGTTTGATCTTCATGTTCTTGGAGATTTTATAATTAATTTGATCATGTTAAAAATTAGTGAATGATTTATGATTAGACTGCAATTTTCGGCATATGAAAACATGTTTTTGATTTGGGTTAGCCACATTGGAATATCAAACATGAGCTTTTATTAATAACGCATTGAATATCGTGATGAACACCATAAATACCTTCAACTACATTCAAACTTTCCCAAAAAATAATGCAGTGTATAACGTACAATATATCATTTTAACTAGTTTTCCAAAATCAAACATGAACTAATATAATAACACTTTGAATTTTAATTAAACATTATCAAGAATAATTACGAGCATTCTAATTCATATTCAAACTTATCATCAAAATTTTCTAAAAAATTATTCTGTAATAGTAATTCATCAAGTTAACTTATTTCACAAGATCAACCCTATATAATTTATAAGAACATATTAGATGTCACTTCAATACTAACAAGAACAACAAAAACACTTATCTAGACACCGTCACGGTTCTCATCCGACTCGGAGCTGACAAGTCACAAGTTGGGGATTAGGGGAATCGAACTTGGAGTTGTGTGGCCGGTTCACTGGATTTGGTGGTTCACGGGCCTATTTCTAACCTATGATCCCTTTTCTTTCTTTTTTTTTTAAATTCTTTTTTTTTCTTTTCCAGTTCTTCTTAATTCTTTTTCTAGTATAATGCATTATCTTAAAATTTACAAATCAACAAATTAAATTATTATAATAGGGGAGATGAGTCATCCTATCATTTTATTAATATTAAATAAAATGGTACAAATATTAGAGAGGGACATAAAACCTTACCTCTGTTACAAGTGTATCATATTTCTAAATAACTGAAATAAATAAAAAAGCATGACTCTCCTTCGTTTCATAGTTATGATTTTTACCTTTCATTATTTTCATTTGTTCACATATTTGTATTTGTCATCAAATTCACATTTACTTAATGTTTTTTTTTTTTCTTTCTTTCTTTCTTTTTTTTAATGCTTTGGCTATTTTCTACTTCTTTTTTTCTTTATTTTTTTTTTCATGAGTCAAAATCACCAGGTTTAGCAGGTGGACCTGTCATGCCTCAGAAGGGGCCCTGCAAATTTCCACTAAAAGCTATCACGTCATTTGTATATCCGTTACATGATAATCTCCTTGCAAATAAGAGGTTGCAAGAGTTTAATTAAATATTTAGTCAATTACAATTAATCATATTACATTTAATCATATACTAAGAATACAACTATGGATTCCCATGTTATATGAATGACCAAAATTTTGGAGAATCAGAATCCCTTACCAAAATAGTAAATAGAAAAACACTTCTAAGTTTTACAAATTTCATTCCTACATTGAGTTCCTAAGAGTAAAATTTTATCTAAGTAATCTATTAATGCATATCTTAACAAGATTAATTAACCTGTTGAAATATAATGATTTACAAAGTTGAATGTCTCTGGCATTCCAAAATTTCATTTCATCTATTCCGTATTCATTGAAATAGATCACAACAGTATCTTAGAGATAGGCCTTATCTAGGTCCCATCATAATATAGATTGAAAGTCTCATATAATCAAATATAAAATATTTACAAACATCTATCTACCACTACTTACATGAATCTACAAAAGAAGGTCATTCTAACTCTCACCCTTATATCTTATCCCAAAAATTCTACGACAAAATTTACTTACCTCGGTACTGCATTTGCTCGATAAGTTCACATAGTCACGACCTATATTACACAATCTGTAAGAGAGTGAGCTAAATTGTCTAATGAGATATAAGTGCAATTTCTCAATACTTCTCACATGCATAAGAAATTCCAAAAATGTTTTCAATCATATGCTATACATAACCAATCATATGAAATGTAACATTGCACATGATTTTCCAATAACCAGCATGAAGTATAGGGTTTATGCCCTCCTTGACCTTATGTTGAGGATTCACATCACTACAATTAGTGTTCAAGTCTTACAACCCAATTAATTTAATTTTATCTCTTCGTTAGAATTGGAATTTTAAATTTAATCAATATACTCAAGTGTAATTTAGCACATTGAGAAATAAACACCCTTAAGGTCATATCGGACTCGGAACCATTAAAGACACGGCAATTCCCTAATCACTTAGTTTGCCCTTGGTAGAGTAGTAATCTTATTTGATTACTTCCGATGCACCTTATAGCATTGATGACTTTCAATTTGATGCAATGTCTCGTGCAATGCATGTTAGACTTTATTAGCCGAATATTATTATATCAATTTAGATTTAGGAAACCAATTTGATAAAACAAATCAAATAATTCACAAGGAAATAAAATTTCACAATAAAGCAACATGCAAAGGTAGCTCAACAGTATCATATTACAACCTAATTTCATCAATCATTCTGCCACTTAAGCTATCGGACATCAAGTATCTATTTCCGTATCAAAATGGAAACAAATAAAATATTATACCACTTCAAGACATTCTTGATTCATCATAATCTAATTAACTAGGATTAATCTATAGCCCAATTCCATCAACCATTCAATCAGGCAGCTATGAAATATTAATTGTTTACAGCTCAAAAGGACAAATCACAAGATTTCAAATTTTTATTCAAAATTAATTAATTACATTTCCTTCTTCTCTCACCCTAAAATAACTATTTCAAATATATATATATATACACACACCTTTTCATAAAAATAAAAATTTCATAATCATATATTCCTTTTAAAATAAAATAATTTTTTTTCTCAAAATTAATTAATCACAATTCCTTCTATTTTCAACTCAGAATAATAATTTCGAAAAAAAAAATATTTATATACACACTTTCCCATACTTATCGTATTCCCCAAAATAGAATTTCATCGATATATCCCCATATACATTTATTGGATCATATACACACAAACTCCACTTTTGCATACGCGTACACATATACACTCACAACTAGCACTTACGCACATGCACATACACACACATAAACACACCCTCATGCATATATACACTCACAAGCATACACTCATGCACATACACACAAAAGCTAGGTCACATACATTCAACAAGTGCATATACACACAAAGACCAAAATAGGTCACGTACACACACACGCCATTTCTGCACACATGAGCTACACAATTCTCACACACGTACTCTATTACACACTCTACATCTCATACACAAAACACTAGTGCCCCATCTCCCCTCCATAGCACACCAACACAGTAGTGTTGTAGTAGCAATAGCAATAATAGCAATAACAGTAACAGTAGGAATAGTAGTGATAGCAACAGAAACAGTAGCCACAATAGTAGAAACAACAACAACAGCAGCAAAAAAGCACCAATAGTAACAGCAATAGTAGTGACAACAGTAGAAACAACAATAATAGCAGCAACAGTAGCCCACTTCACTCTCAATACATGCACACATGACTCCATCACGTACTCGCAGCTTACACCATTTCATCACACACATACTACACACATGCCACATCCCTTTGTACACACAGAGCACTCCATGGCATAACACACATCACAAGGCACAACAACACCACGTAAATCCGCATGCACGCAAGCTCTATTTCCTCAAACTTGCACCCACTAACACACACTCACTTGTAAACTTGCCGCACACACACAAATACATCTTCCTTCGCATTTCTGCTACAATACAAATATATACATAGACACTTACATGATTACACATACTAAAACATACACACCTAATCGAACCCAACACAAACCACTTCCATGTCACACACGCAGGTTCTTTCCTGCGCAAACCACTCCTTACACGCTTTTGCATGGCAGTAACGCCCATAGCAACACACGTTACTCCATGCTCACACACTATATGCAACACTTGCTGCACTTCACTACACACGTACCTTACACTCCTTTGCACTATATACAACAAAGCAACATATACACTCAACACACCAACCCTCACTTTGGTACGAGATACACACACACTTCACATTTACTAGCACAACAAAGCATAATTGGACCCCTAAACAGAATAAACATAATCCATGGACATACATAGAAATAAATTCATATTTACATAGACAACAACATATTACACACAATAATAGTATATTATTGATTTCCTACTCATCTTGATTTCCTAACTTTAAAACTTTAAATAACCCCTAAGAAAGTTGTATAAATTCAAATCTTTCACCTAATAAATAAAGAATAACAAACTTAAAACTAGTTCTTATAGTTAAACTTGCTAAAACTTAAAATAAAAATTAAATCTACAAATATATATATAAACTCAAATTTTGAGTTTAAAATTTACCTAGTAAGTGTGGTCTTGATGTGACGTACTCCTTCTAAGGATTATAATGGCACTTATGATTTTTTATTTGGAGTTAGTATGAGGAAGATATGGATTTTTGAAATTTGGAGAGGACTTTTGTTTTCGTAAGTTGTAAACAAAGAGAGGAAAGAAAAAAAAGAAGAGAAAGGAAGAAGAAAGAAAGAAAAGAAAGGAGTCAAAAGGAAAGAAGAAAAGAAACGAAATGAGGAGAGAGAAGGTAGGAGGGATTTAAGGAAATCAGGAAGGCGGATATGAGGATAAACATCAAATTATAGGTTTGGTTAGTATTAGTATGCATATTAATATTTTATTAAATTATGATATTTTTATACAAAAATTTTTGTGTATATTAAATAAAATATTCTAATTATAAATATATACTTAAAAGTTCTATTTAACTATCATAAATATAAAATTTTAATTATTATTTATTATTTGTCATAATTACCTTATGGATTTCTTTTTTTTTTCTTCTTATTTCTCCATTTTAAAGTCTATTATTATTTGTTATACAATTTTCGTTATACATAAATGATTAAAATAGTTTTAATATATTATAGTGATTTAATTTTTTGTTATTAATTCTTTCAAAATTTTAGAATAGCTAAAATGTTATACTTACTACTCTAACCTAAAAGTACTTATTGTTTCACTTTTTATTTATTTATTTATTTTAGTATAGTTTTTCAAAACTTCTAGAGTGTTACAAGACCTACCATAGACTTATGAAACTGGAGGTTCCTATACAAGTAATGACCCATGAGACTAGGTCACAGTTTAATCAAATATTTATTCCAATTAACACTCCAAATCCTAATTAAACACTATATTTTCTAAATGAAACCATAAATCAAAGAAACCTGTCTTGAATTGAAAATTTCTAATACTTCTTAAGCTTAGGTTGAGTTTTTAATTTCTTGATCTACAATTTCCAATGAATCCTTGCATAAAACATAAGAATCCATTAGATCTATACGCTAGCTAATTCAATCTAAAAGAAAACTTTACTATGTTCACTAAAATACTAAACTCCACTTGTAGAAAATTTTCTAAATGCTAGATCTTCTTTGATTCCTTTAACTTCTAAGATTAAAGATCAAAGAGTGCCTATACTTATTAATATATACTTTAATTAAGCTTAGTTGAACTTAAGGAATCAACACTTACCAAATTGGATTGATCTCTTGATTTAACATCTTGTAAAATGCTTGGACATCTAGAGATTTGCTTAATTAATTGAAATGAGAAGAATTGGAGTACTCTATACCCCTACTTATCACACTACTATGAGAGAGTGTGAGCTAGGAGGGAATAGAATTTTGGAGATTTCTTTTTTAATTGAAATGATCTAAATTAAGTAAATAATTCAAATTTCTACTTATATATAGCTTAAATGTGGTAAATTACTATATTACCCTTACTTGTTATGAGTAACAAGTAGGGACATAATAATAATGTACTAGTTGGTCTTCCCTTTTTAATTACTTTGTTATTTTCCTTGACTTGAGTATTTCATAAAGAGTCACCTTCTCCCAAAATCAAGCTAAATTAAGTAATAGGAGAAGAGGTTATGGTGATGTTCAGAGCATAACCAAAATGTGTACTTTAGAGGGACAAATGTGACGCCATTGCGCTACTTGGATTTGTTGTGATTGATACATATTTGACGACTCCTTGGATCTTAAACTAATATGGGGGTTGATTTCTTTTGTCTCACATTGAGCTAGATATAGTAGTTAGATGATATTTGCTTGTTCATGTATTAAATTTAAATTGCATACTAACTTTAGTGGATGATGTGTTACGACTTGAGACAAGTCTCCTACCATTTGTAGAGGCAAATTTGTTTCTTTGTTCATTCTTCATGTCATGTTTAGTTGACCTCATATGGGTAAAATAGAATAGCTATTCCTTCCTCATAGATCTATTACTATATTTGATTGGTGGAATTACTATTCTATAAAAATCTTATTGTTGCTAAATAAGGAATTGTAATTATTTCTCAAGAGTAAAGGAATGGATATTTCTTGGTTTCTTCTTACATATTTCCATATTCATATGAGACTTTAGCTAACAATGAAGTCATGGCCTAGTATAAAGGTGTATTGGTACTTTGAGATATATTCTTATTCTATTATTAATATCATTTCAAGTGAAAAAAAAAAAAGTAATAGCTATTAGTTCTATATTTATTCCTTGGTAGTTGCAATTCTATTCCTAACATTATTCCATTCCACCAACTAAACGCGCCACTATAGTCTCCTTTATAGATTAATACTATAGAAGCATGAGATGGGCTAAGATTATAAGTGATCAAAAGTCACTACAACCTCCTATAATGAAATTGCAAGAACTAGGAACTTGATAGAAGTATAAATTATTTTAAATGGAATCACTTATAGAACTATAGTTCCTATCTTTAGTTACGAAGGCTAAAATAAATTTCCTTTTGTCTCCTTAATTAGGGATGATATAGTCTTAAATCTCCATTGGAGAATGGAGATGATTAGTATTTTCTAAATACTTATACACTATATTTATTGATATACTTCAGTATTGAATTTTAAGATTTAAAATCAATAACCAAACTAGAACCTCTATGATTTTGATAACAAAGCAGTTGTCTTATGATAATAGATAAACACATTAATACTATATGTTAGTATTTGTACAAAAGTATATACATATATTTTATTTATAATTTAAATGTAGAATATTATATAGGAAAGCATGTAACTCAAGGTATCCATTCTATTGTAAATGCCCCATTATATGTAGTAGAACAAATAACATAATAATAATAGTATAATACCTAATGTAATAACCTATGTGCAACATACTAGATACAAAAATTACTCACTTCACTATAATAATAATTCTATTATAGTTTTATTCCTCATTGAATAACTATTACGGCGTTTAGTTGCATTTTAAACCCATAATAGTAGTTTTGTAAGGAATCCTTATTATAAAAAATATTGAATAGACATTAATTACTCAAAACTATGAATATTAATTCAATGCTGGTGTTGATTTTTCTTCAAAAATACTGTCATTAAAATCAAAATCAACAATTCATAATCTTATTACTATTTCATTCCATTCTTTAGTATAAACTATTATATTACAGTCTTATTTCATTTAGTAAAGTGAACATATTGTACGATAAAAATAATGTAACACATAAAACATACTATGTACCTTATAATACTTATAATATGCAACTTAGTATTGATTATCTAGAGCATTGAGATATAATAAACTAGATATATCACACAAAATAACCTAACTATAGTGACATGTTACACACACACACAGGGCAAGTACATTAGATCCGTGTTATAGAAGTCTTAAATTGGGTTTAACCTTAACTGTATCTTTTATATGACTAGTAGATCGAATCTACAATAATATTAGAGACTCTTATGAATGATTGAATAGGAGGGGCCATGTAAGTTGGTTAATCAAATGCAAATGCAATGTTAGGTACTATATAAGTACTTTAGAGAAAATGAGCCATTGTGGTTGCATGATGTAATTTTTTTCCTACCAATAATTAGATATAAAAATGGCTAGGCTAAAATCTCATTTGAGATATTCATTACATGAACTTAGTTATTAAGTGTATTGTCATCAAAACTTAGGCTAGAGGGGAGGTAAAAGAGTCACATTCTTTTAACCCCAAGCCAAACTAAGTGACATGAGAGGAGGTCATTATAAGACTAAGGGCATAGCTTGACAAGGTCTTTGAGTAAGGCAAACATGGCGCTATTACACTACCTAGGTTAAGTGCAAGCAATACACATTTGACAACTCCTCATAATTTGGGTTAAAATAGGGTTAAGATGGCATTAGCTTGTTCATGCATCACACTTAAGTTAATGCTAAGCTTGGTTATTGATATGTTATGGCCCAAGGCAAGACTCCCACAGTGTACCAGAACATTGTTTCTTTACTTGTACCCTTATAGTCTCCTTTGCAAGTAAGTATTGTAGAAGCATGTGGGATGTGTTATGACTCAAGCAAATGAAAATCACTTCAACCTTCTATAATAATAACCATAAGATCTAGGAATTCAATAGAAGTAGTTACTCTGCATGAAATTGGTTATAAAATTATAGTTCTTATCCTTAAGTATTAAGATTAAAATAAGTTTTCTCTTGTCTCCAAAATTTAAGGATGATATGGTACATCCCCATTCTACTATATGGAGTCGTATCCTAATTCTTTAGAGTCTTGAAACTCCATAGAAGAATAGAGATGCCCCATATTTTATTACTACATATATATTTATAGATATATCTATATGCTTCTACACTGGTTTTCATAAGAGATCTAAATTCAACCGTCATGTTAGAGCTTATGTGATTCTAATATCAAGATTTATTCTACTAGCCTCAAATTCAAGGGGTGTCACACTAGATAAGGCAACTTACAAGATTTATTCTACTAGCTTCCAATTTGAGGAGTGACATGTATAACTCAAAACATATCTTTAAGGTGTCATTTGTTATTAACATTCAATATTTACGTTGATAATATGTTAGGGTTTTGCGTCTTAATGTTATATATGTAGGGTTTTGGCTTCAATTTTGAAGTTCAAAATTAGATGGGGTTTACAAGGGAAAGGGGGATAGAAGAAGGGATATTGCATAAAAATCTTCCAGCGATACGTGCTAAAGGCAAAGAGTACCACAAACCACATATATGTGATGTGGATTTTTATTAAGACTACAGTTTGCAATAAGTCGAACCATATGGGAACAAAAATTTGAACAAATTGTATGAATATCTTTTTTTGTTTTTCGTTTAACAGGTACTTATGTTAGTATAGATAAGAAGCTTCAAAGTTAGGTCGATGGTAGTATATTTTTTGATATGTGGACAAAGACTCTTTTTAATGAAGTCCTTTTATAATAAATCATTTACCTATCTCTTCAGTTTGACATGCTTAGTTGGATTAATCTTATATTGTAGTGGGGAAGGCAAGTTTGAACTTGGGATTGGGTACATGGTATGCTAGACATCACATATGGATAGTAATCAATTAGGAAGCTATTTAGAGAAAGTTTCCTAAACTCCTCAAATAAGGATTTTATGTCATATGTCCTTATTGAAGATTAATTTATCACCGATAGAGTTTGTTTTGATAAGATAAAGAAAATACCTCTCCTTGTAATGGATTTTTTATATTAATAAAATTGTCAATATCTGTTTGACTTTGACCTAATTACACAAGTTGGCATTCTATGTTTGTTCATACAATTTGTTCGAAGGATCAACATCATCATAACAAACTGTACCTTATGAACTTGAACATCCTCTCCAGTAGATAAAGTATTGTTCCATGGACATTAATCAATTAAATAAGGTGGTAGGATCAAGACAACCATTAAAGGTAGGTGAACCTATCTTGATATGTTTGGTGAGATCATCAACACAATTTTGACTATGTAGATTATCATGACCAGTAACTAAACAAACTTCATTATCGAGACCTCAAGACACATCATGTGGCATTTGACAATTTACTGAATCAATTATATGGAAATTCTATACGTAGGGTGTCATTGAAATTATGTCAAAGAGGTGGATGATTCTCTAGGTCAACAACATTTTATTTGACACTCTTAGGCTTGACTTGGTATATATTTTCAACATTATCATCCTAACCAATAGGTTTTAATAGCCTCTATGGCAACAAAGCAACATATGAGGGTTCTAATTGCTTAGTTTATTTTGTTATACTTAGTCCTTGTATCACCAAACTTAGACATAATTTTCTCTTATAACAATATAAACTTTTCTTTAGTTGAATCATTGCTAAGACTGGTTGTACTGTATGTTTTTCTTGTATTTAACATTTTTAAGGAAAAAGTTTTTCTTTTTTTTCCCTTTCTTCAACAATAAAAAGAATAGAAGATTCACACACTCTCTCTTTGATGTTTAAGAATTAAACTTATTTGGATGTTGTTTAATGTCCATGCTTTTGTAGATAAGATTTGGGATAACTACAATGGCAATGAAAAATAAACAATCAAACCTACATAGTAGCCATAATCTAGAGGTCTTGCCATTCACGTTCAAAGTGTTTATGAAATCTTCTTGAAGATCAGAGCAACAATCGGCTCCACACTATTGAAGTAAAATAACTTTTAAAAAATTGATGTCTTCGCACTTCCATATATGATTACATACTACAACATGGTTTTACATCAATTTGAGAAAAGTAAATTTTATTCATCAATGTCATAAAAATACTCCAATAATCAAGATATTTATACAAGTAAGAAGAGGTATGAGATTTATAATCTTGATTAATCCATTTTAAGAGGGAAACCAATAAGACTCAGTATCCTATTGACAAGTTTTTTTTTTTTTTAAATAAATAGAACTATGATATTTAAAATAATAGAAAAAAGAGGTGAAAAAATAGTTAAAGAAACATTTGATATAATAAAAACAATAATACCAGACAAACAGATATAATGAAAGTCCGAGATGAATGAATATTTAGATCACATTAAATCGCTCTTATATTATTTAGGTATTAAAATTAAAAAAAATTTAATTTTTCTTTATTTAGATACCATTTAAAACATTATCATTCAATTTGCGATTCTTGACATAATAAATCATTATTACATATGGGATGCATTTGCTAATACATACTATATCTTCCATGGTCTCCATCACAAAATTGTTCCTTTTTCTTTGCTCTTTTTCGGTCAAAATCTTTAGTACAAGATTTTTGTTATTAAGAGATATTTGTTATTCAACTCACATCATATATTTAGATGTTATACATAATTTTTAAATGATAAAGTACAAGTAAATTGGGACAATTAAGAAAGTAGTTGAATTAGTAATTTTTTTTTAATAATTATATTTCATCATAAAATAAAGTAAAATCAAAATAATATTATTTTGTAACTATATAAACTACTCCTAGTCATTTCCATCTTTTATATTTTTGAGGGACGCGCAACTATGTCTCTTTGGTATGTCATAATTGAGTTTTAAATATAGTAATTTATAGGGACAATACCGAAATTAGTATTTGAATTTAGGTGGTATTCAATTTCCTACTTAAATTTGAAGTTGTTAAATGTAATATTCAATTAAATATTTATTTATTAAATTTAGCATCTTACATTTTATTTACGTTTATACTTATGAATAATGAACATTAATATGGCATTTTTCTTAAGTTGTTGTAAGTAAATTTAACAAATAAAAGTTCAATTAGGTATGTAATCAACTTTAAATTTTCTAAAAATTGATAAATAAAGTTTTGATTGAATATAAGATTTAGGGCTTGTTGGGATTGTCTTTTTCTTTTTTTCTTTATATTTGATTTATATCTAATCCGTGTTTATCTAAAAATTAATATTTTAATAAATTATTTGATTTGTATTTAATTTATTATATTTTAAAATTGTTGTTTATGAATTTATTTATTTTAATAAGAATATATATATAATTATATATATATATTTTCTGAATTTCATATGATTTTAATTAAATAATCATATTCTAATAGACATAAAATGAACGGGAAGTAAACAAAAATAAAACAAATTAAACAAGCCCTTAGTAACCTTATATTTAAAGTCTAAACTTGGAAAAAACACATAAAACTTAGAGAGTGCTTATCACATTAACCAAGCCTATATAATTTATAGCTTTACTATATTTCATAACTATAAATATCCCAGCATCTCACTTTCTCTTTGTCTCGCGTCTGTACTCTTCGCCTGTAGCCCCCTTTCTCTCTCTCTTCCTGTACTTAGGGTTTACTAATCCACTTCAAATTTAGGGTTTTTGACCTTCATTCTTTATTCAGAATTTATATTCTATTAATTGGATCTCGATCTGCGTTTTCTTGAGCAATATCTTCATGGATACCAGAAAGAGAAGGCCCGATTTCGGTTTCACAGCCAACGGAGGCTTTAAGAAGTCCAAGCAAGGTGTGTATTATGCTAAAAATTTGCATCTTTATATGTTTATAGTGAAGTTATTACTGCTAGATTCTGTTATTTTATGTTGTTAGGCGTTTCTTGGTTATGTGGGTTTCCATAGCTTAATCATGTACCCGAATAGCTTTTATTAGCCATTATGTATAGGTAAAAGATTGTGTTATCTACTACTTGGTAGAGAGAACTAGGGTTACTCTGAATATAGGACAGGTGAGCATGTGATTGGAACTTAGACAGCTTCTTTCTTAGAAAAGGGGGGGAAATCTTCCTGTCCGTAAAAATTCACTTTTATATGCTTTAATTTAGGTTATAAATAACATAACTTATTAAAAGCATGTCTTTGATATGACTTTTATGGCCCGTAACTGTAGATTTATGATGTATGGGGTTTAAATACGAGATACGAAATTAATTTTATGGGATGGAAAATTTCCATTCTTTTTGTTGCATTGCTTATTATGATGTGATACTACATGTGGTTTGGTGGGTGTTCTTTTTTTCCTTTTTGTTAAATCTTTTTATTTGCAAAACAGGGGTTAATTCTATTATTCAGTCTATTTAAGAACTGGAAAATTTTCTCACAATGTGCTCCTCTTTGTTGGAATCATGATTGGATCTTTCGCGTTGTATCTTAAACAATGGCCATTATAAAAATCACATGATTACTTTAAATGCATACCGTGTTAAATGGAAGTATGACTTCAATATGCTGAATGACATGTCAATGGCATATATAACAATGTGAGGGATCCACATTTTCAAAAAGAAAAGGTAAAATTAAATGACTGAATAATAGAAGGTCCTGTACAAATTGTTAATGAAAATGTTGTACAAAGATTCCAAAGCAACTATTATATGTTCTTGTGGCACTAATTAAAAGAAAGTTGACAGTTTAATTGACATTGCTTTAGAAACTGTTAGTTTTAATTCACCAGCAGGAAGTTGTTACATCCGTGGTTTCATCAATTTCTATTTGGCATTTTTGTAATAATTATACATTATTAATAATCAATTAATAATCCTGAAGAATTTTTCACTGAGAAGAAATAATAATGTTTCGCAACAGAATTGGAGTCTTTATCAACTGGTGTAGGAACCAAATCGAAGCCATGCACAAAGTTTTTCAGGTTAACATCTTTTCCTATCTAATTAACTTCACAAAAATGTTGGTTATTGTAATAACTCTTGTAAGTGCTTATAAGATTTTAAATTACTATTATGCAAAGATGGAATTTTTGAGATTAAACTAATCAAGGGTGCTTTTAAGCTGTTACACAGGTACATATCGTGCTCTGCTTTAATCAGTAATCAAATGCTATATAATGGAGTTATTGCTTTATCAGTACAGAATGAGGAACATTTGCAACATATGGCTTCATATATATGCAACAAGGAAGTTGTTTAGATATATATGTAGATTTTATTAGTAATTCCTTTCTATACAATTACATAAGATTTAATTTCACATTAATTAGCTTAAAGTGGATATAACAGCTATTGAACCATTACCTATTGGTAAGTTATATTTTAATGAGGTAATGTAAGAAGATTATAATCTTTGCAATCCTCTGCAGTGTGCTGTATTAAATGGAAATCTGTTCTTTGTCAACCTGTAACCTTATGTAAGATGTGTAATACTTATATTTTATCCATACCTCAACTTGTTTTAAAGTTCTAATTTTGTAATTTGTGATTAATTTTGCGTCCAGTGATAGTGTTATTAGTGCTTTTAGCATAGATTTAGGGTTTAAAGCCTATTATGAACTTTCTTGTGGAAAAAAAATGTTCATCCTGAATTCTAATAAAAAGCAATTCTTTTTTTCCATTGAGAAGTCTGGCCATCATTCTTTTGGTCTTACAAAAAATCTCTCTGCATAGATAGAGACCCTGCCTCTTAAGACTGTTTTCAAGTTCAAGAATCTTGTCTGAAATGTGTTCACGGTCATGATTGTCTCCTTATTTCATTTCTATGGTTAAAGAGCTGAAAAACATATTCCTCCATGAACCTTCTCAGTGTCATACTTATAGTTATGTTATTCTTATTTAAATTGCCAAGAGTCTTGATTTCTTCTGAATGATTGCTTTTGGTTGTGTTACTTCTCTTTATATACTTTTTATAGCTCAAGAGTGGAGAACGAAGGAGTTCTTAATGTATGGATGATATCTACATTCTCTTCAAGTAGTTTTATATCTTTGGATGAGGTTCAAGTGACCATATAGATATTTTCATGCCTGACTTGTTTAAAAATATATATTCTAAGCTTACTGGTCTAGAATGAAAAATCATAAATGACAGTTAAAATTGTAGTGTGCACTGAGTTTATTTCTTCTATATAGCAGACATAAATATGTAAAATTATTTATACCCAACAAAAAAAAAATATGTAGAACTGAGAAAGTATAATATGTTACTGCTAGTCAGTATTGGAAGAGTATGGCAGAGCAACATAAAGAGGATATATTTTCTCCTTCAAAGGCTTACTGTATTTATCACAATGGAATAACATAAACTGTGAAAGGGTACTGATGCAGTGGAATCTGGATGAAGTTGAGATTCAGAGATAGGAGCATCTTCTATCATCAGAAATACTATGTATATAGTATGAATATTTGGCTGGTTTAGGGTTCTGCTGTGTAGACAAGTTGGTTGGCTGGTCTCTGATGTAGGAGCTGCCTAGAGAGACATGCATTTCAACCTTTGAAACCTTGGCCTGACCCATATCCTTTTTTAGTACATTCTTCAATGGGAAATTTAAGAAATTGTCTACCTTTAAAAAAATTATGTCACTAAATCAATTTCAAGGCACTCAAATGCACCAACTGATTTCAAGCCAGTTGGAATTTTCAAACACATGGAGTTGCACTCCTCTCAAATAAGGAAACTTGTCATACAGAACAAGAAATTACTAGCTGGCCAAAAAAAAAAGAACAAGAAATTACTTTGAATGGGGATTGGCAACTGATGGATTTAAAAAAAAAGAGGATTATTTACCTTCCATGTTCAAAGAGGGCAAGCAAGAGGCAGTAGTGGTGACTAGAACTAAAAGAGAGTGTCATATCTGGAGGAAGTGATTGTATCCTGAAAACCAGAGTAATTGCTCCCCCTCCCCCACCTCCACACCAAATGCTACCAACACTCCCAAAAATAAAAATAAATAAAATAAAAAGAAGAAAAAAATGTAATCCAACCTAGTCCAAAAGAAAAGTTCAATTTATTTGGACCCTGCAGAGGTGCCTACGAAGGAGCAGTCAGATCCCAGATAGCATTGTTTTTCCCTCAAAAATGATTCTCCAGACAGTAAACACATTAGATATTAGCCTAGATTGTTATGTCCTTGAGAAAATCCTATGTTGGCCCCAAGACGCTTGATCTGTTGGTAATCTTGAAGGAATATACATAGCTTGCTTGTATATTTGTCTCTAGAGGTGGCAGTTGGTGCAAAATATGAGTAGAGGAAGTGATGATACTCAAGTATAAGGAAATGAATGGGTAATAGGCCTTTACATTGACTTGAATGTATGTGTACTATCAGTCAGATTACCTCTTAGAAAGCTCACTCAAGCATTGCCCTGGGATCTTGGATGGGCATGTGTTGATTGGTATATATCTATGACTTGTGAGCAAATAGTGAGCATCAACCCTGAAGTTAGATCTTGGGTGGCATGAGTGGTAGATTATACATCCATGAGGGTCACCATATTGTAGATCACCTGTTCCCAAAATCTGAATCCAGTGTTGAGTGTGCTTGACTATGAGCTGAACTTGAACTGGACGGACTTTGGTTTCCATTGTATTAAAATCTATCCACCTATACACAATCATAGTGAGAGGACAATCATAGAGAGAGGTCAGAAGCTTGACCCAGTTACTATTAATTAGGTCTATCTACCATATGAGAATCCGTTGTGAGGTTGTCACTTCATTATTGCTGACCTGGTTGTTTGTCAATAGTGTTTTGGTGGAGCTAGTCTGAGATTGTCAATTATGATGCTTTCTGTCTATTGTTTGACCTGCCTTGGTAAAGTCAACTTTCTTCATGGTATTCTCATGTGCTCTTTCTGCTACTTATTGACCTTGTAAGCCTAGTGGAATCGTATTGTTGCTTTTCCAAAGGGGAAAAAAAAAGAGGAATCATATTGTTGAAGCCAACTGATCTAGATCATAAAGATAGTTATGGAATTCCTAGTTAGATTGAAGAGTTCCATTGCTTGATAGTAGGACTGTATTCTAGGTTTCTACATAATTTTTCAAAGGAGTAATTTGCTGTTAAATGCTGACAGTGCAGGACTGCTAAGTAAAATATGTATACAATTAGGCAGCAGGATACTTCATTAAATTGTAATAAGGGGTCATGCTTAAACATTCCAGAAACATGTTGTGGCTAATTGTGGTGTTTACTTATCTGAAGGAAAAAAGGGAAAAACAACTTGTGTTTTAAATTTAATATCTTCCACTTTCGGCAACATTACTTTTGATTCTTTGCCCTTTTCCTGATCTAATTTTTTTTTTGGTAAGTACCTGATCTAATTTTTCTGAAGTTTAAAATTGAAAATCATCTCTTTCAGCAAGTTCTCACTGGTTTTTGTAAATTTTTAAGCTTTTACTGTTTGTCACATCATAAAGCTGTAAAAATTAGAGAAAATAAATCTGAAACGTTTAATATTATTTGCTTTTTGGGTTGATTTTAGCTAGTAGCATTAGAGTAGTTTGCTAGTAGGCCTGTTGTTTATAATGGGCGGAATAGTAGTGGGAAGAACAACCACAGCCAAAGTTGTGTAAACACCCTCTTTCATTGCTATTGCAGTTTAGAAAATGTGCATGAAAAGAAAATGCTTATATAAGTCTGAGCCACTATTTGGAAGCCTGTTCACTTGTTTGGAAGAAGCTTGGTTCATATTGCTGTTAATATGCTTATCCAAAATAATATTGTTGGTACTGTCTCATAATTTCATCTAGTGTTGCTCTTTTGGAAGTGTGGAAGGTCTTGTTTGGTCAAATATTTGGACTATCGGCTATTAGGGTGTGGAAATTTGCTTTTTGTAGCAAACCCCCATCCAAGTGTTGTTAGTGATCATCTAGTTTCTTAGATTTCAGCTAATGTAGTGTGCAGATCTATACTTTTCCAGCTGTTGTGTATGCATAAATTTGAATCTTCATGTGAGTTTACAAATGGCTTTCATTCTTGCAGTACTTCTGGCTGTCCATTTGGTGAGGGCTGTCATTTCCTGCATTATGTGCCTGGTGGTTATAATGCTGTGGCCCAGATGATGAACCTGACACCTGCTGCCCCACCTGCTTCTCGCAATGTGGCTGCTCCACCATCCATGCCAAATGGATCGTCTCAGTCTGCAGTCAAGACTCGCATGTGCAACAAGTACAATACGGCTGAAGGTTGCAAATTTGGTGACAAGTGCAATTTCGCCCATGGGGAATGGGAACTTGGCAAACCCTTTGTTCCGTCTTTTGATGATCCCAGGGCCATGGGGCCTATTTCAGGTCGTATGGGTGGGCGTATGGAGCCACCACCGCCCCTGCCAGGTCCTGCTTCTAGCTTTGGGATTTCATCCTCAACAAAAATCAGTGTTGATGCTTCTCTTGCTGGGGCTATTATTGGGAAAGGTGGGGTACACTCAAAGCAGATATGTCGTCAGACTGGAGCCAAGCTTTCCATCCGTGAACACGAGTCGGATCCCAATATGAAGAATATTGAACTTGAGGGCACATTGGAGCAGATTAATCAAGCAAGTGCAATGGTGAGAGAGCTCATTGTGAACATCTCTGCACAGCAGCGTAGTCATCCAAAAGGCCACGGTACACATGGAGGCCCCCCTCCTCAAGGTAACAACTACAAGACGAAGCTCTGTGAGAATTTTGCGAAAGGGTCTTGCACATTTGGGGACAGATGCCACTTTGCACATGGAGCTGCTGAATTGAGGAAACTTGCAGTTTAGAGATTTCATGAGTGGCAGCATCGCTAATGCTGGCTTCCGATTTTCAGTTTAGCAGAATCTTTGTTCTATGACCTAGTTGTGCTATGCGAATGATTTCACATTGGTAGAGATGAAGTTAGTCTGTGTAATTTTGTTTTGTCGTTTTTATTGGCACCTTTTATCCTTGTTATGCTGGAGCCACTTGTTAGTTTTTGTGGGGGTGTTGTGCCCTAGATTATTGTTACTTACAGTTGTTTCAGATAAAATGTGGATTTTTTGGAAATTTGAAACAAACAAATTAAAAGTAAAAAAAAAAAAAAAGATCTAGTTGTTGATCAGGATTAATATTTGAAATGATAATCAAGCGATTCTCTTTTTTAATATTCGGTTTAACATGTACTTATGCTGATATAAACAGGAAGTTACAGTGTCCTAGTTGTGCAGTACGATCCCGATAATACGCACCGGTTAAATGGCAGGAAATATTACAAAAATGTGCAGATAGACGGCATCTTCCCATCCTTTGAGCACCAAGATGTTTGCGCAAGCATTTACTTTCTCAATCATCCCCGGTCCCAACATGTGTCAAATAGGACATCATGTGATGATAAACGGAACTATTTTGCTGCGAAGCCTGTGATCGTAATAGGCGAGTCCAGTTCCACAATTTTATACATTGTCCTCGTCTCGTAGATGCACGCGTAAATGACTTCTCATACGGACATGGACTTAATTCTTGGAGTTCGGGTGGACTCCAAGAATTAACTATGGTCATAAGGCTTCCTCGTCGGCTTTCCGAAAACCCAAACAGCCAACATCAACTATGATCTCGAATAAGGCCTCTTGCTCCAGCCTTACCTAACCGCAGTAGCGTTCATAATCCATCAGTGTTAAGTTTTACCCCAGCCGTACGTGAGGTGGATGCCAAAAGAAATGACGACGTGCCAATATCTCAAGAACAGCTCGTTTGTAGTGAAGGAACAAGAACTTAGATGCTTGCTATCGGCAGGGTACGTTGGCTAACAATCTTATGTGACCCTTGGCTTCGATGTCAACAGGATTTAAGAAGTAGATGGTCGTACAGCCCCCCCTGCTAGGCATCGAGAAAGATATTTATCTGCAAAATGGAATCTCAGACATGTAGGGAGACCTCGAGATAGGGGAACAGACCGTACTATAACACTAAAGTGGGCAAATCTCATGCGAAGTATAACATTCGGGGGTGTGCTGGAAAGAGAGGAGACATGTATATTTGAGTGCTTGATACGAGTGAAAATAATGAGGAGCACTTTGTAGTAGCTTTTGATGAGGCAATCAGGATCCATTGTATTTTTCAGTGATCACTTAAAGATTGATCAAATAACATGGAGACACAAAAATACATGCAGTTGTGTTCACAAGCAAGCACATAAATGGGTTTCTGATTCGTTACTTAATGGTAATTTTTCTAGCTAACTTCTATTTGTATTCTCACTTATACCCCTTCCTTGACACTCTTTGCACGATAAAGATATATCATCTAAAGTCAAGGTCCAATAAACCCTAATATTAACTATGAAATCCAGTATCAAAACATATATGTAATACAACGGCATCTTCCAAAGTAACCACCAGTGCCATAACGAGGTGCAGCACCGGCCATTTAACCAGGTGCACCACCAACGTAATCACGGGGGTTATTATCCGCCCCGGTGATGCCTCCAGTGGATCGGGACACGTTCACACCACCATTCACTAGATTATTATTTGCAGGAATTCCATATCCACGTTGTTCGGTTTCATGTCCTGGCGTGGCAGGCACTTTGTGGCCTTAAGCTGGATGTCCGGGAGCAACTGTTGTCGTGTTAAGGTCAACCGTAACGGAATCGTTCGCACCATCTGTGGTGCGGACAGCATCGTTGGCTGCAGCATTGTGCTCTGGGACTTCCTGTTCATTGAGCTCTGCCTTTGACTCATCCATTTTTTCCACTTCCTTTCCGATTGCCATTTCCTTGTCATAAGGGTCCTTGGTAGACATCTTCGCCATCTACAAAATTTAACAAGATTTTACGGTGTTCTTCATGTTGTATAAAGGTCTGTCGCACAAAATGCCTATGGTATACATTGCATGCTCGGAGTCCCCTGTGTTTGTGACACGTGGTGCTGACACGTCTACATGGAGACTATCTAGGATGGCTTCGCCATGAAAATATTAAAGGCAGGACGTTGTTGTGATTTGTGAAAGCGTTGGTGGATTGTACTGGAATGATGAGGAGCTAGCACATTTAATTTGCATTGTGTTTTGCAATTTATAGGAAAATAGAAAATGGTTGAAAAAGTACGGAAATGAAAGAAAAAGAAAAAGAATATAATTTTCTTTTTGTTCGTGTAAATTGGAAATGAAATATATATATATATATATGTGATAAATTGCCTTTATAATATATATATATATAATAATTTTAGATTGAAATGGATGAGTCAAAGGCATTATGGATGAGTCAATCTAAAATCGAAAACAAAATGATGGAAATGAGTTTATATATATATATATATATATATTTGTTTTTGATTTTAGATTGAAACCATTTGGGTTTTAGAGTAAAAACATTCCCAACAATCTCCAATTCCATCCATTCACCCTTGTAAACTTTTCGAACATCAAAGTCCTTTAAACTTTGATTTTAGTTCAAATGTGCCCCCAAACTCTGGTAAATTCTAGCAGTCTTAATTTTAACTTCAATATCGGTACTTTTGGAAATTTTTTAAAGTATACTTTAATAGCCTTAAATTTTGACCTCAATGCTTTTTATATTTTCATAGAAAAAGCAAATGTCCTCTAACCAACGTGTAAGATTTTAGTAGAGTTAGAATTTATAAATTTGAAAGTATGTTTATACTGAGATCAAAGTTTAAAAAGCTTATTTATGATTTCTCCAACATTAAACTTCCTTTTTTTTTTGTTTCAAATAATCCAAATGCACTATGGTCGTGTTTGGTAGATCGAATACAATAAGGTATTGGATAAACTTTATCTTATCTAATGTTCGTTGCAACCTTCAAATAAAACAAACAAGAGTAAGATGTTTGGTGAGATCTGAAATAAGATAACAAGTCCAATCCAAGGTGGACATGGAAGTGGATAATACTCCTGACTCTAAGGGTGGAATTAGGGTTGCTAGCTTTAGTATTGTCTTAATATTTATGGTACTTTTTTTTTCATTATACGTATGTTTAGCTCATATATATATATATATATGTAGACACACGTACTTATGCAAGTACGTATGTAAAATATGATATATAACATATGTATGATATACAATTTGATATGGACATCATAGTGCAAATATTGAGGCAAAGACAACCTGAGAAATTAGAGTAAAGATGCCCAAGATAATCCAGGCCAATTGACCATTGTTTGGAGGAGAAGCCTGGCTCAACTGAAATTGACGACTAGCCAGCAGTCGATCATCCCCGGCAACCAGCCCAAGGTTGATCGGCCCTCGTGACTTGGTTAACCTTCATCCTTTATTTGTTTATTTTATGCCTTTTCCCCCATTTTTTGAATCTTTTAAATATTTAGGTCTTTTGGTATTTTCTTGTATATCTTTTTATATGTTTATTTTTCATTATAATCAGTTATGGCATTATTGGTCTTTTTATCTATACATGGTTTTATGCCTATGTAAAGGCTTAGGTGTATTTTGATTTAATATGAGTTAGCGAGTAATTTTCTATTATTTTGTTCTTATCAATCTAAGATTAGATTGTGGTAAACACCCATTTATCTAAATTTTTATACATAATATCAATAATCTACTTAACAATTGTTATTTGAGATCCATCTGTTGCATTAGATTCTTTGCAATGCTATTACTTTCTATGATTGTAACTTAAATCAATAACATAATTAATCAATCTTAGTTCTTTTTGTTATCTCCACTTTGCAAGAACTTCGAATCATTCTCTTGAAGCTCACCCTTTTCATCATAAATGATCTATTTGCCTCGAAATGACCTCGTATGATAAGGAAATCCCAATTTATTGGTCCTTTGGACACAACCAAATATAAAGCACCAAAGGTACCATATTCTAGAAGCTCAAACTATGTGATTGAATAAGTCTTCTTCTATTTGTTGCAAGTGAAGGACTTCTTGTCCTTCCCCTTCTTTAAACTTCGATTCATATTTTCTATAGAGAAATATCTAATCAATGATAGAACAAGATCTATTTTGCATCATATCTAAAGAATTCCTTAGTTTGGGCCAAAGAAGAATAATAATTTATCCATATCCATATCCATTTATTATTTCATTCAATCCAAAACATAAAAATACATAAAAACATTCACCTTTTTATTCAATTCATCAATTTCAAACCCTAAACCAAACCAACCATTAAATACATGATCAATCAAACTCATACAGATCAGTTCGCATCACAATCATAATGTGATATGTTGATGCATATATATGTATTGAATATAAATATATATATATATATTATTATGTATCATAATTTTAAATGAAATAATTATATTATATATTATATTCATATAACATATGTGTATATCAGTTTATACTATACAAATAATAATACATGCATATTGTATAACATCATACATATTTCATTATAATATATATATATATAATTGTTATATTGTAACATAACATAACATAACATATGTCCGGCTTCGAGATCAGGTGCGACCGTTGCCGCATACTCCTATCGCAAAAAAGTCATGCAAAGCTTTTAACGCAATCCTACCGTAGACTCCCAAGCATCATGCTTACTCAGAGTGTTAAATCCCAAATAGGTAAATTATGAATGGAGATAATGCGCACACACTCACACGAATGCCACACCGTACACATATCTAACGAATATACCAATGCAACATCAACATATAACTCAGTCAGCAATCAACAAACTCTCAATCATTGTATAAAAAATGTCTCATAAAAAATGTTAATCTAAAATCTCATAAACATGTAATGATGAATTCGAGGAATCTAAGATCTCAATATAAATTTGAATATTCCAAGGCTTTATTATGTAGCAATAAATTTGAAGAATCCAATATCTCATTTTACAAAATGAATCCAAAAATTTCAGGACCTTAATAGCACAATCAATCACAATTTCAAAATCTCATAATTTACCAATCACTAATCTAGATCAAATCATTCAACAAACACTATTCATAAAACATTTACAATAAAGTTCTAATCCTACATGCACAACCAATAAAATCTCAAACAAGTTCCCATTTCACAATATAATCTCAATTAGATATCAATAGATCAAAGACTAGACACCCTAGGTTTAATTTCAAATTTCTCTCAAATTTTTAAGCTTGAAAACCAACTTGTTAGCAAAAAGAAGTATTCTTACAAGTTATACAATCAACATAGAGGCTAACTATTGGAGTGGGGCAATTGGCTGACCAACCTATGGTGGCTAGTCTTCCTTCTCTTAATTCTTTGCCTGGGTTGATTAGGCTTAAGCCTAAGTTGATCCAGCTTAGATCTATCTCAGTTTTACTCTCCCTTTTAAGTCCAAAATTCCATCATTTCATTTTAGTTTTCTTCTTGATCTATGTTTCAATCTAAATAAAGAAAATTTTGTGTCCACGATATTTATTTCTTATGTATCAACTCAAGATTATATTTCCTATAAGATTCCATCTTAGATTTAATCTTAACCATTCCAAAAAAAAAAAAAATTACTCAAAGGAAAGCATTGTCGTAGAGATTTACCTTGAAATTGTTGACAAGTAATTCACCACCAATATGATTTCTTTAACTTTGTTCTCAATTTATACATTCAAATCAATAAACTTGTCATTAGATATCTACCCTTAATCTTAGAATGTATTAGGTATTGTTCTTACCTTTTTTAATTTGTTACTTTCTATTTCAAAGCCTAGCACTCCACCCTCCATTGAAATAAACTCAAGTTAGGGTATCACTTGAATGATACTAAAATAGGAAGAGGAAATTTTGATTTAAAGGCTCATTAACTTACCTTGTTAATGACTAGGGATTTGAGAGCACCAAGTGAATAAAGCTTTTGGAATATCCACAAAAGAATGAGATCCAGGTCAAGAAGACTATTTATACAAAGGAGGGTCTATGAGCAAATTACCTTTTCCCCCTTGATTTTAAATTATTTTCTAGAGCATTTCAATGTAATATATTGATTGTATGTATGTATGTATGTATGTATGTGATATATAACATATATATTATATACAATCATAATATAATATGTTGATACATATATATGTATATAAATACAAATATACATATGACACCTACTCTATCATATAAATTATATATCATAAAATTAATGAAATATTTATATTATAGTTATATTCAAATAACATATGTGTATATCAATGTATACTACACAAATGATAAAACATACATATTATACAACATCATACATATTTCATAATATAGGATATAATATAATAGAATTTAACATACATACATACATACATATATAGAATAAACATATGATTTATTCATTAAAGTTTAAGAGTTGATATTGAGAGGCTTGATATATTGTGATATATGGAAGATAATACTTGTTATGAGAGGACCTATCGCCATGATTCATATATTGTGTTTCTTGTGATGTTGATATTGGGACAAATGGACCAAGTGGGAGAATGCTAGAATTTCCCATATCCGAATTTGCATCTGGATATTATGCTATTTTTCCGAAAAAATTATTTAAGATGTGATCCATTTAAGATATGATTTGATATATATCTTCACATGCATATCCATGTAAGAAAATCTCACATTTAAGTTCAGATCATATCGGTTAAGATTTATAATAGTAAATGATATGTTTAGGATTTGATTTTTTGATTATAGGTCCATAATCTCACTCACTTACTAAAGAAAAATACACCATCATTTTTTAGCGAGAGAAGGTTTAGAAATATTAAACCGAAATAAAGAAAATTCATACATTTATTTGCAATGGTTAGAAGTATGTACATGATTTCATTTTTCGTTTCTACTTATGTTCTTATATGTTTTTTGTATTACAAAATATGAGAGGAATGTTTTTATACAAGCTATCATGGCGACGATACTTCTGCCCTTGCTCATTCACATGTTAGATTGGCGCGAAACGCCCACTGCTCATGTCTTCCGCGCTGACCTTCGTGGTAAATATATAATATAATAATTTCTAGTATGATTTGTCATGCTAGTTTCTTAATTAAACGTACTTTTGTATTATAATGTCTTTTTAATTCATCACGAAAGATTTTTATACCGTGAAGTTATATATAAGAGGGTTTCCTTCTCTGAATTTCATTCTTGGAGAAATAAATGATAATTAAGCATTTCATAATATTTTTCATAAATCATCAGTTTATTGATTTTCACATAGATAAAAATCGTTTCGTCTAAGTCCGAGCTTGATTACTCTTTTAAGACACTTGAACATATATATATATATATATATATATATATATACGAATCAATCAATGAAAGATGAGGAAGCGGCTGCAATAGGATTTATTGTTGGCTTATGCTCTCTAGTGTCATCACAGTTTCAATCCGCAAGGTCCTTATTGGCTAAGTTACACGATAAATTGTGGAAATATGATTCGAACAACACTGGCAGGAGTGAGGAAGGAGGAGGTGAAGGTCCAAGTGGAAGACAACAACATATTGCAAATCAGCGGTAAGAGAGTTAAAGAAGAAGAAGAAGACAAAAGCGATAGGTGGCACCGAGTCGAGAGGCGCCGTGGAAGGTTTCGGTTGCCGGAGAATGCAAACTTAGGGGATGTCGAGTGTTCCCTCGAAAATGGAGTTTTAAGGGTGGAGGTGCCGAAGATAGAAGAGGAGCGATCTCAGAAAAATGTTAGGCATATAGACATAGCTTGAAGTGACGTCTTATGCAAACGTTCTCTACACCGCTTATAGTAAAATGAGAATGTACCTATATGTACCGTATCCTAGGTCGTTGTACGCTTGTGTGCCTAAAATCCGATCATGTACGTCATTTTATATATAAAGTACATGTATATGTAAAATCCTTAATGGAAATCTACAGGAAGAAGCGTACATGAATCACACAACCTTTACATCATTTGTATTTACAGAAAATGTTCCAGATCAGTGCGTGTACTTTTATTGGTGGGTCTAAGTAATATATGTAAATGACATTTTGCTCACACGTGGTGAATTTACTGCAAGAAACAAATTAAAAGATTTCCTTTCCCAAAATTTTGGAAAGGATTATTTGAGCGAAACATATGTCATTGGCATGGAAATTCTCAGATTTATGTCTGAGACTCTCGAAAGGACACTAGAATCTAGGCATATATATTTCTGAAAGGTAGGGAAGTTTTGAGAATATCACATTCTCACACGATGATAAATGCTCCGCGTAGGAAGTTTATTTGATATAATGATCAAGTTTGCACCAGGCTTGGTATTACATTTGCAGTTGGAATGTTCTTCGGTACCAGAGTAATTCAGGAATGGAGCATTAGAAAGCTGCTAAATGGTCTTGCGACATCTACGAATACGAGGAACGAAGAATTATCTCGAAGTAATTGACTATACAAATTTGGTTCATGGCGGTGTGTATAGAAATGAGAAAATCTACTCTAGGGTTACATCTTTCTCCTCGGAGAAGTATCAACAATCAAGCAGTCATCTACAGCCGATTCTGCTGTGTGGAAATTGAGCATTATGCAAATGGTGAATGTGAAGCTACCTCACTGGCATTAAGGTTGAGGTTAAAGAATTTAATTTTAGGAATAGGAAGTCATCAATTTCAATAGAAGGACCATTGACAATATAATAATTGTGATTAACTCACCAGCGCATTTTCTTGCCCAAAATGATTGCGGGATCCTACGACCAAAAGCATTGCTACCAAAGTTGTTCGAATAACATCACGACTGGAGAATGGGATGTTTTTTTAAATGTATATGGCGTGACATTGTACACAAAAAAACGCATGCCATGAGTTTTGCAGTAGTAGAACAAAAGGTTTGCTTCTCTACTCGATGAAAGTACCTTTGTTGGAGGAGGATTGATTGGACAACAATGGGAGGAAAGGAGATTAATAATTACCATAGTATGTTTTGGCCTGTCATGTCTATCCATCAACATTTTACATTTAAGAAAAATTAGCTTGCCACCAAAATTAGGAGTTCAAATAACAATTAAAGAAAAGCAAGATTATATGAAGAGCAACGAGAGGAGAGCTCATAATGAAAAAAATCTCCCATTCATTTCTAGATAATATTATCAGACAGGACACATGTTATCAGAATTGTAATTATTCATACGATGTTGAAGTTTTGACAAAGAGCACCTAAAAATGAGCAATGTCGGGAACTCTCGAGTCTCCAAGAATTAGACTCTCAGCATCTTCTTACACTAAAGTCTAAAGCAAACGGCCTCTCCTACTTATAATTAGCAGAGTGGACACTTCCTTTCCTGTGAGATTCATTAATTCCACATTTGCCAGGTATTGTTGAACGAGAAAACATACTATCAAAAAAGTATCTGTCCCTGTAGTTCAATTTACCTTCCATATGAAGCCATTCCGTTTCTTCTTGAGATCAGTTGCGCCTATGTAGCAACATTCAATGAATAGGTTTTGAACAATAATAGCACATTTTCATGTTATTCAAAAGAAGTCCAAAGTAGAATTATTACAAAGGAAAAGTTCACGAAAGCAAACAAGAAGGACGGCTAGATAGGGCTCCCCATCAACATCACAGTAACACCAAAAAGACGAATAATATAAAACAGCATTAGACACGAATCCTAACTACTGTAAGAACCACCGGTGCCATAACCGGGTGCACCACCGGCACGGGGATTGTGACCCGCCCCAGTTATACCTCCAGTGGGCTGGGTCACGTCCAAACCAGCATCCACCACATCGTTATATGCAGTGGTTCCATATCCGGGCTGTCCAGTGCCATGTCCTGGCGTGGCTGACATTTGGTGGCCTCCAGTTCGATGTCCTTGAACACCGGTTGCCGAGTGACTCCTCCCTTCCACATTGTCATATGCAGTGGTTCCATATCCGGGCTGTCCAGTGCCATGTCCTGGCATGGCTGACATCTGGTGGTCTCCAGTTAGATGTCCTTGAACACCGGTTGCCGAGTGAGTCCTCCCTTCCGCATCGTTATATGCAGTTGTTCCATATCCGGGCTGTCCAGTGCCATGCCCAGTTGTTCCATATCCGTGCTGTCCAGTGCCATGTCCTGGTACGGCTGACATTTGGTGGCCTCCAGTTGGATGTCCTTGAACACCGGTTGCCGAGTGAGTCCTCCCTTCCACATCTTTATGTGCAGTTGTTCCGTATCCCGGCTGTCCAGCGCCAGGTCCTGGCATGACCGACATTTTGTAGCCTCCAGTTTGATGTCCTTGAACATCGTTTGCCGAGTGAGTCCTCCCTTCCACATCGTTATATGCAGTGGTTCCATATCCGGGCTCTCCAGTGCCATGTCCTGGCATGGCTGACATTTGGTGGCCTCCAGTTGGATGTCCTTGAACACCGGTTGTCGAGTGAGTCCTCGCTTGGGTGCCGGTTGCAGTGCCATCGCCAGTTGTCATGGGACCGGTTGATCCAGTGGCATGGGCCGCTTGCTTGGCTGCAGCATTGTGCTCACGCGCTTCCTGTTTGTTGAACTCTGCTTGCTCTATCCTATCCAGTTTCTTTTCGGTTGCCATGTCCTTCTGGACAGGGTCCCGTGCGGACATCCTCTCAACCTGCGAATTCGAATTGGTATCATCAAATCTCCATTTTGTTCGAAATTAAATAAGCTTACATCTAAAAGGATTTCAAATTGGCAAAACCTTCTCCTCGACGGTGGCTTTACTCTTCTCCATGCCGGACTTGGCGGAGGCGGCGAGGTTAGCCGCCGTCTCCTTGACGGAAGCCGCTGCGTTCTTTGCTGCCTGCATATTTTATCTCTTCGACTTGGAATTGCGATTCTCTCTCACTTAGTATGATGGTAGATTAATTGTTAAGTACTTATGCAAACCAACGTACAAACTGCTCATTATATATTGACGTAAGGAGTCCCCTGGGACGTGACGCGTATAAGGAGAGACAACTCTCCACGTGGTGAGAAACTAGACCTGTTCTATTGGCGCAAAGGCACGTCGATGCCAAGTGTCGTACTAGGAATATCTGGATCGTTTTTGAGGCCTTACGGCGGATTTTTAGGAGTCCTACCACTTGTACGTGGCGGCTGTTTATTTGGGGAGTGTGGCGACATGAAACGGGCGGTGTTCCCGTTCTCTGCGACCACTCAAGTCCTGATATATTTAGTCGATGTCTAGTGAGAAATTTCGACCATTAGTTTATATTTATTCCATTTAATCTTGTATTATTAAACCATGGTTTCTCATTCAATTCTACACACGAATATTTCGTAACACATGATTTTTTTTTTTTTGTGACGAAAATAATATAAGAAAAGGGTGAATTGTTTATAAAAGTAGTAGAAGAGTTGTAATAATTTTTTTGTCTAACCAGACTTTCCATAAAACAAGAACAAATTTTTGCTTGCATACGAAATATAGCCAAGAAATTAAAAATTATCTTCAACAAAGCTTCTCATTTAATTTTACAATCTATACTTTATGTAGCATATAATTTTTTGTGGCAGAAACCATAAGAGAAGTGGATAGATTATATTATACTTTAACCGTACTCTTCCGGAAAAATTACTTAAATACAAAATAAAGCTATTGAATTTATATTATTCTGTAATCATATTATTTAATCCAATCATATAGCCACTTTACTGTTGATCTTGAATTTTGGTTCCATTTTCTGGGGCAAATGAATCATTGTATGATTAAATTACTTGTAGCAGCAAAAATAAAAATTATTCATGAAAGTCGGTGACTACAATAATATATTGTAACTTTGTAACAGTACAAGATTTTTTATTAGCATCATTACTGAAGGTGAAGATGGAAATATTGGTATAGTTTTTGGTTTAGGTAAGGTAGAAAATGATATCAACAAAAAATTAACGAAAGTTACTCCCCTCTAAATGTATCTATTTGGTTGTCATCTTTTGGTTTTTTTTTTTTACAGTTTTCTAAATCATATATTTACGAAAATACATATATTACTTTTATAAAACTAAATATATATATGGTGATACTATTGAAGGAGGCTAGAATATCAACTTCACTATCCTTAAGTAGTAACTAGGCATATCTTTTTTTTAATTAAGTGCTTGATCCTTAAGAGCAAGACTTTAGTAATATAATAATGTTCGAATCTTCTTTGTGTATCAAATAAGAAGGAAGAAACATGCATTTATAAATTTTAAAGTTATATTTATTGATTAAAATTTTAAAATAAATTTGTGAATGTGCTTTTGTATCATCTTTAATATGCCAAATGATAGGGGAAAAAATGAAGACTCTATTAACAACTATAATAATACTTATAAAGATAGTCTCTATATTTAGCCTTAATGTATAGACAAGTCCAATAAAAACATATTCGATCATTCATTTAGATTTTAAATGTTTTGTGATTAATTTAAACAAAAAATTACGATATAATAATTTGAAACATTTGCTAAGTGGAAATAAAACTCCTTTCTTGTAAATAATATAGATTAGAGAATATGAGACATTGATAATACTAGTATTAATGATGTGCATTTTTGTGGAAAGACATATAGCGTCCTTTTGTTACATTTGCTTGTTATGATAAAGTAAGTGTCGAAAATTAAAATACAACAGCTAAACTTGATTCATATATCTTAAAAATGATCAACATAAACTTTGTATTAGCTTATAAGAGACACATAGACAAAGGCCCAAAAAAGGAAAAGAGAAAAAGAGAAACAATGCATGAACTCTATAGAATAACATCATCTAACATTCAATAGAAAAATTATAGAATTAGAAGACAAATATGCTTTCACAATCAAAGGGATTAAGGATGCAAGTGGAGTGATTTGGGATGGATTTTATAAAGTTTAAATCTACTCTATTTCTCTGTTGAATATCTTAGAACTAATTTCAAGCTTTAGAAGGTCTTTTAATATATGTTTTGAAACCCGTTCGATCTTTATATATGATCTTACAATTCATCCAATAAATTAACAAAATTTTATTAAAATGCTATAGAATTCATATTTAAATGAATATCATATCAGTCAAAAAATAATCAGGCTTGCACATCCTTTGTCCTCTTACCTTCAAAAGATTAAGAATTCTTTATAAAGAAGAGAGAAAGATAAAGACCATCTTTATGACCTTTCAAAATAAAGAGAATGATAGGCAGTTTAAGGACTATGTTCATCAAGCCTGCATTTCTTCTAGCAAGACCTTTTGCTAAGAGAAACAAACATATAGTGTAACAAAATAATAAAGAAATAATTATGACTTACTAAGCTTAGTTTTTTATCAATATCAATTTTGTCTCAAAACTTTATAGAATTTTAATAATTTATCAAAGCCCATCTCATATCCTATATTTATGAAATTCTTTTAGATTGGATACACTAGAGAGCTTGTCCATTTACAGGATCATATGTTGCAAAATGTGAGAAATAAAAGATAATCTACTTCCCAAATAACAAAAAGAATTTCTCACGAATCCTACAGATTCGTTCCTTTTTCTTTTTCTTTTACCAATAGATATAACTTCATGAAAATTTTAGTTTTTATTATAAAATTTAAAGTAAGATATTTATTTTATTTTTTTCTATCAATAGGAACGTAAAGAACTAGTTAATATATTCAAGATAATTACATATTTATAAAACCATCTCAACGATATATATCATCTTATTAAATCCAAGGTGAACTAGGTAATGTTGGTTCTAATAAGATATTAATCTTCACGAAGATATAATTCTTAATTAATTTCATTTATGACCAATAAGAGGAATATACAGTGTATTGTGATCCAAGTGGTGTCAAGAAGACTCAGTTTACTCGTCTTCTCCTCAGGAAGACCAAGTCGATTGAGTCCCTCACTAAGGCAACCGGACGGAGCAATTATGCAACAAACGCGTCCACACTTAATTCATTTCCTTATTTTAACTACCCTTTTATTTTATTTTTTTAACTAGTGTGTTCTTATTTTATTTTATTTATTTATTTCCTAGGTTTTTTCTTTAATTTTCTTAAGAAATTATTTGTACATTTATCAGGTTATAATTAGGAAAAAAAAATACAAATAATCTCCATAAACTTTAATCAAGAGTAAATATACCTCCTAAACTTTCAAATATTACAAATTACCCCTTTAAATTTTGATAAATTGACAAATGACACCCAAAAAATATAAATAATTCCCTTAAACTTGGACATTAGTGCAAAAATAATTCTCAAATTTATCAAAATGTACTTTAACACTTTTAAAATTAGTGTGTTTTTCATAACTAAAAAAGCAAGTATCTTTTATATTACTAATTTAATAAAATTTAAGACAGTTATATGTAATATGTAAAAGTTGAGGGGTTAAATTCACACATAAATCAAAGTTTACGACAGTCATTTGCAATTCCCTGTTAATTAATTTAAAGAGAAAATTGTGAATAACTCCCCTAAACTTTGATATAGGTGTGGATACACTCCCTAGGATTGATGGCAAATTACGTAATAATATTATTTGATAATATCTATAAATTTCATGGAAATGCAAGTGCTTCTAGCTAGCCATTAGTTGATAGATGGCATATGTTATTTCACAAATATTTCATTGTTATTAGATCACTTATAATCAAAAAACCAATAAAAAAATTAAAAAAAAAAGGAATCAATGAGGAAAATGCAAATACATTGTTTACCAATTTGTCTACTGCATTCAGCAACCATTTGTTCTGCATTCGAAGCATTTTTCCTGCTCATTTCATTCTTCTTCTGCATTATTATCACTACAAGTTGTAAATTGGTCTATTTTCAATCCTATAACCATAGCTATAGATCAAATAAAAGTACAACAAAATCGACTGCCTGATTTAAATTCTACTATGCTTCATTTACTTTATCCATAGCCAAGTTTGATCTCTTGTATCATAATAGGTTTTTTTTTTTTATATTGATTTTTACACATTAAATCAAATTCTTTAATAAGGTATTCAATTTCAAGCATGAATCTATAAAAATAAAAATAAAAATAAATTTTTTATCCGAATTTAATAAAGAGAGTAAATCTTTTTTATGAAGGATTAGATAATGAATGGGTTCGAATCTCTTAAGGGAATGATTTAGAAATTTTAAAACTTAAAATAATGGTATTTAGCAACAATAAAATAATAGAGGCAATTAATCAACATAGTTAATCCAAAATTTGATTCAAATCCAATATAGCATTTGTGAATACATTAGAAATGCATTCATTCATTTCTTTGTAATGAATAGATCCAAGTGCAATGTGTAATATGGAACTCGAAGGGAACAAATAGGGAATGGTACTAAAAACCATAGAAATATAATAAAATATACAATCAATTAACATTTATTAAGTTTGAAAAAGAGTCAAAGAAAATGGTTTGATTATTATTATTATTATTATTATTATTCTTTCGAATTGAAAGATATGTGAATCGAAATCCTAATGCATATACATCCAAGTGGTCCAATAAGAGAAAAAATTTCTAGGACTATTTTGTTTTTGAGCAAAAACAGCTGTTTTAAAATAGTTTTTGATTGACTACATATTAATTAAATTCAAGTGATTAATTTGATGTTGTAAACAAAAAGGATTTCTCTTATTCACCTTGTTTCATTTTGTCCATGTTTCTTTTATTTTTCACTTAGCTCACTTTCTTTTTCTTTGTGAGTTTCGGAACTATCCCCTTCATAAGTCCTTGAAGGTCCAAACTATCAACTTTGCATACAATTGCAACTTCAGATCATCCATTTCAAACATGATACCATTATGACATGAAAAACTTGAAGTGTGATAAGAATATGGCATAAAATGAAACTAAGGCCTTATTTGGCTTACTAAAAATATAATTTCAATTTCTTAAAAAATTGGAAACTAGGATTTGGATTTCAATTTAATAAGGAATCTTATTCCTTAAAATTCGTGGACCTCTATTACTTTTGATATTACCTTTTAAATCTTATAATTAGAATTATAACTCCTAATATTGACCTTATATTTTATAACAAAATTACCATTTCACCACCTATTCGATCTCCATTTTTTTTTTGGGTAATAATTTCGCCATTTCTTCGATCTCCATTTTTTTTTTGGGTAACAAAATTACCATATCAAGTCATCGAAACATTACAATAGCATTCTTGATCTATTATTAATAAATTGTCAAACAATGAATGGGAATCAATTTACAAGGTATTGGATTTCAACATCAAAAACCAAACAAGGACTAAAATAATCGCATGCCAACATAAATCTTCACATTAATTGAACTAATAGATATCACTAAACAAATTATATAGAGACCAAATTTCGTAGTCATATATTCTACTTAATATGATTTAAGGTAGCAGCTATTATTATCAAAGTTATGATTCTACATATATCATTTTATATACTTATGATTTTATGAAACTTTTTTTAGAACTGTTTTTATGTAAACTTATAATAAAATCGCAAATCTACACAATAAAATTCGTAGAATCATATGCTTTTAATCAAATTTGTCCATTCTTCATATTAAGTCAAATGAGCTAAAAAAATAAAAATGGGTTTCCATGAGCCCATTAACAATTAGGGTACTACATCATCTTCTTTGTCCTCTTCCTATTTCGTTTCCAGTCTCTTATTCTCTTGTTTGACATTCATAACATTCATTTAGGTTCTAGCTCCAGCTACAATTTTTATAGGGGGTTCTATATAAGTTAGTTTATATCATCAAAAATTCAAGATGATTTGAAAATTTTGGTTCAATTCAATTTATAACTTTTTTTCCTAATAAAATAATGGAAAAATAATTCGGATTTGATTCTATTTATCTTTCTTCTATATATGTTAGATTATAAATAAGAATTTTTTTAGAAGAAAAGAATTGACCTTCTTTATTTCTTCATTTCTATCATATGTTTCATTTTTTTTTTTTATAATTATTGTGAGCAGCATATCTATAGATTTTAAATTTATTTTAAGATAAATCGTAAAAACTTACATTTTGATCTATAAACCCTCTAGTGCTACCTAAAATGGCTAAGTTTGGCACTTGATAGTAGTGAAGTTGAAACCTACTCATGTGATTTATATTTGAATTTTCACTCCAGCCCCCTTAACCCACATGGATTACAAGCCTAAGAGACCCTGGGTGTGCTGTTATGGGCCTCTTCATCATTAGGTGAAATACAGGCTATATCCAATTAGGGCGTTTATCAAACCGCAAAGTCATACCGAATGGCATATTGTTATTCCTTTACAATGCAGTACATTTTACCATTCAATTTAACCCTAAGACTTGCTTAAAGTGATTATCAGTACAGTACCTTGATAAGCCAAACTATTCTGAAATGAACTAAATCAAATTGAATTACATCATATAAAAAGGGAAAAGAAATATATATAACTTATTAGGAGAGTCTCCATTTAACCTTTTATATTATTGACTTTACTTCAAAAAGCTTATTTTTCCTTATTTCTGTTGAACTTAAATTTCTCTAATCTCAAAAACCATAATTTTTGTACTTTTTAATATATAGTCCTGGTCGTTTGTCAAATGCATAAAATGTACTTGCTTTTATTATAATAGAGCATGATTAGAAGTGAAAAAAAAAAAATCTAAATGTAATTGAAGATAAAATATATCAAATATAACCATAAAAGTGATGATAAAGTAAAAAGAATCAAAAGAAAATAAATGCGATTCTAATCAAACTAAACCATTTTAAAGTGGTTGTATTTGTTTTGATTTGAAAATGGGTGTTGCAAACCAAACCATAAAATGTGGTTTTCTATGAGTTTGACCCTAAACTAAACCTAACCACATTTTATCTAGATTTGGATCCTTAAACTTTTTTTCTATCATTTTTTTCTCAATTTATAAATTAACGGTTGAAATTGTTGAGGTGTAGCTCATACTCCCCTACGACAAGAAAGCATGTAGGTCCCACTCCATACTAAGCGGGCGGGGGTCTCAAGAGGGCAGCGCCCCATGGACGCTAGGGGACTTTTAGCAATTAAGCCTATATTTATTTATTAAAAGTTTGGGCTTTGGCCCATGTATAACTATTCTATATATTCTCTTTTTCACTTGTAATTGAATGACGAAAAACAAGAGAGTGAGGTGCTAATTTTAGTGGAATCCACTGTTGGATATAGCCCTAATTAACGGGTGAACCAGGGTAAAATCTTGCGTCTTTATTTTCTTTCCTTTTTTAACTTACTTGTGTGCGGCTAGCCTTAACATCTGGTATCAAAGTGAGGTTTGAGATTAGGGTTTTTTTTTTTTCTTAGTGAAGAGAGATTCGAAGAAAAAAAATCAAATCTTGAGAAGATGTCGGCCAGTCAATCACAAATTGAAGTGGAGAAGTTCGGTGGGAAGGGTTTCGAGTTATGGAAGTTGAAGATGGAGGCTCTACTCTAGAGATCTATGGTATGTAATTGAAGAAGATAAACTAGAGTTAATTACTAAGGAGAAAGCGAAGGAGGAAGAGATTGCGATTGCATCTACTCAATTAAAGGCGTGGATCAGCAGTGATCGAAAAGCACGAAGCCTAATTTGGCTTTGCCTCGCTGATAATGTTATGGTGAACGTGACCTCTGAAAAGACAGCGAAAGATCTTTGGTTTAAATTGGGAAGCCTTTATCAGAGCAAATCGCTTGTGAATAGGTTGTTTTTACGAAAGCGACTGTATAACCTTCAGATGAGTGAAGGTGATTCCTTTTCTCCACATTTAAACGATTTTAATACTATATGCGGGCAACTTACATCTATTGATGTTAATCTGGATGAGGAGGATAAAGCATGTACTTTGCTGTGTTCATTGCCTAATTCATGAGAACATATAATTGTTTTGATTGGCACTGGTGTTAGTGCATTGTCGTTTGAGAATGTCTTGTCTGCTTTATTGTCTGAGGAGATGAGAAGAGCAGGTTCTGATAATGCAACGAATAATGCTCTTTTTGTAAGAGGAAGGAATAGTGAACGATCCAAATCCATATTTGTTAGTAGGAATAAGTCTAAGGGGAGATTTAAAAGTTGTGATTGATCCGAAATAAAGTGTTGGAAGTGTGGAAAAACTGGACACTTGAAGAAGGATTGTAGAAGCAAAAGTGTGGGTCCAGAGAAACGAGATGATGCATCATCATCTAATACAAAGAAAGATGATGACAATAATGTAGGAGACATGTATCTCATGTGCAATTCATCTCAGATTGACCATAATGCGTGGATAGTTGATACTGGAGCGTATTTTTACATGACACCTCATAGAGATTGGTTCTGCTGTTATGAACCATATCAAGGAGGTATAATGCGAATGACATTGTCGATCATAGAAAGTTGAAGCTGAAGATGAAGGATGGGATAATCAAGAATCTTCCGGATGTGATGCATATTCCTGATCTTACTAGGAATCTTATTTCTGTTGGAACTATGGCAGGTGCTGGTATTGCTTTCATCAGCGATAAGTATTCATGTAAGCTAATTCGTGGATCTATGGTAATTGTTAGAGGCGAATGGTGTGTGAAGCTGTGGAAATTGCTGGGAAGCACAATAGTTAGTGGTGAGAGTTATATCACGGAACAGGTGAAAGAAGATTCTGCAATGCTGTGGCATCGAAGATTGGGTCATAATGGTGAAAAAGGATTGGTGACCCTTGCTTCAAAGAAGATGGTGGGAGGAATCCCAAGTTGTTCTATGGGTTTTGGATTTTGTGAATATTGTCTACATGAAAAATAAAACCAGGTATCTTTTGAATCTATAGGAGGGAGAGCAAAAGGGATTCTGGATTTAATTCACGGTGACGTCTTCGGTCCTTTACCTGTAGCATCATTTGGAAAATCAAGGTATTATGTTTCCTTTATCAATGATTATTCCAGATATGTGTGGATATATTTCTTGCAGAGAAAGGATGATGTGTTAAAAAAATTTCGTGAAATTAAAGCTTTCGTGGGAAATCAATTTAATAGAAAGATTAAAGTGTTGCGAATTGACAATGGAGGAGAATTTTGTTCAGCGAAATTTGATCAATTCTATGCAACTAATGGCATAGCAAGGCAGAAAACCACACCATATTCACCTCAGTAGAATGGGGTAGCAGAGAGACTTAATCGATCCTTTATGGAGAAAGCAAAGAGTATGTTAAGTGGTGCAAACTTAGCAATTGAATTTTAGGCAGAAACAATGGCTACTGCATGTTATCTAAAGAACGGGTCTCCCACATTAGCTTTGAAAGATCAAACACCATTTGAGGCACTATTCAAGAAGAAGCTAAATATATCCCATGTTAGAGTATTTGGCTGTGAAGCGTATGTAAATGTGCTCAAGGAAAAGAGGAATAAACTTGAAAGCAAGACTGAGAAGTGCATCTTCATTGGGTACAAAGATGGTATTAAAGGGTATAAGCTGTGGAATCCTGATACTAAACACATCATTTACAGCAAAGATGTGGTATTCAGAGAATCTATGATAAATCAAATTGTTTCACAAGCTCCTAAAGAACCATAGACAGTTGAGTTAAATGTTGGTTTATAAGGAGAGATAGAGGCTGCACAACTTGAAATGAAAAATTCAGATTTTGAAAATGATGAGCTTGATGTGGAGGATGATATTATAGATTCTGATACTGGGTTTGAAGTTGAAGCTCCACTTGAACCGGCTTTAAGGAGGTCCACAAGGCAAAGAAGACCACCTAAGAGGTATACTTTATTGGTTAGTAATGAAGATTGTGCTCTAACTATTACAGGTGATGATCCAAATAATGTTAAGGAAGTAAAAAGTGCAGAAGATGCAAAACAATGGGAGAAAGTCATGACAGATGAAATGGACTCATTGGGTAAAAAGAAAACATGGAATCTAGTAAACTTACCTGCAGATCTGAAGGCAATTGGTTGTAAGTGGGTATTCAAGAAGAAGGTATCCGCAGATGGAGATACAGAATGATATAAAGCTCGTCTAGTTGCGAAGGGATATTCACAGATAGAAGGAGTTGATTATGGTGAAATTTTTTCTCCAGTTGCTAAATTAAATTTTATAAGACTTGTTTTATCTGTAACGAATGCATACAATCTAGAGGTAGAGCAGCTTGATGTAAAAACAACTTTCCTACATGGTGACTTAAAAGAGGATATTTACATGAAGCAACCAAATGGATTTGTGGTTAAGGGAAAAGAATATTTTGTTTGCAAACTAAACAAGTCTTTATATGGCCTAAAACAATCTCTAAGAATGTAGTATCAGAAGTTTGACTCCTATGCCTTGAAGCTTAATTTTGTTCGTTGTGATGCTGATCATTGTGTTTATGTGAAGAGGTTAGATGATGATTTCATTATTTTAACCTTATATGTTGATGATATGCTGTTACTTGGGAATAGTATAAGTATGATCAGTATTGTGAAGGGATTGTTGGGAAAAGAGTTTGAGATAAAAGACTTAAGTCCAGCAAACTTCATCTTGGGCATGCAAATAAAAAGGGAGCAAGAGAATGGAAAGTTGTGGTTAAGTCTGAAGAAATATGTTGAAGATGTGTTGAAAAAATTCAATATAGTAGACTGTAAGCCAGTAAAGACTCCTATGTCCACAAGTTCCAAGCTATTAGCGTCCCAATGTCCCGAGACTGAAGAGGAAATTGAAGAGATGGCAGCAATTCCATATGCAAGTGCAGTGGGAAGCTTGATGTATGCCATGGTATGTACTCGTCTAGATATTGCTCAGGTAGTGGGAGCATTAAACAAATATATGTCCAATCCAAGAAAGGAGCATTGGATAGCTGCAAAGAGGGTGCTAAGTTATCTTCATGGTACATCTGATTTTGAGTTATGTTATGAAGGCATTAAAAACTCAAATAAACAACAAGCATTAGAACTAAAGTATTTTGTTGATGTTGATTGGGGAGGTGACATTGATAGTAGAAGGTCGACCAGCGGTTATGTTATTTCCTTATTCAGATGTGCTGTGAGTTGGATGAGCAAGAGATAAAGCACGATTGCTTTATCGAATACTGAAGTAGAATACATGGCTCTCACTTATGCTGCTAAGGAAGTGATCTGGATAAGCAAATTGTGTAGAGAGCTTGGTTTTATACAAGGAGGAGTGAAGATTAGAAGTAATAGCCAAAGTGCTATATTTTTTGCTAAAAATCTTGGTTTTCGTGCAAGAACAAAGCATATTGATATACAATACCACTTCATTCGAGAGAAATTAGAACAAAAAATTATAGTGCTAGAAAAAGTTGACACACAGGTAAATAGTGTAGATTTTTTTACTAAGGCAGTGAGTGTTGAAAAGTTTGAATGGTGTACAACTGTATTAGATTTAGAAAGGCATGGGAAGTATTTACTAAGAGGGAGAATGTTGGGGTGTGGCTCATACTCCCCTACGACAAGAAAGCACGTGGATCCCACTCCACGCTAAGTGGGCGGGGGTCTCAAGTGGGCAGCGCCCCCTGACGATTAAGCCCATATTTATTTATTAAAAATTTAGGCTTTGACCCATGAGTAGCCGTTCTATATATTCTTTTTTTCACTTATAATTGAGTGACGAAAAACAAGAGAGTGAAGTGCTAATTTTAGTGGACTCTTCTACTGGACGTAGCCCTAATTAACAAGTGAACCAGGGTAAAATCTTGCATCTTTATTTTCTTTCCTTTTTTTACTTACTTGTGTGCGGTCGACCCTAACAGAAATTGCATAAATTTTTTAAATATCTTATAACACCATTATGATATCATATTTTATTTTATAATCTTAATTATTTATTATACATAATAATATTTTAAGAGAATAAATTAAAAAAAATTAAAAGAACAATAAATTAGAGAATCCATTTCCCACTTTATCCACCTCAATGACGAAGTAAGTAGGGATAGAGCATATTTCCTGTGGTTTTTAACTTGGTAAGTGGAAACAATGATTAATCTTTATTGGCCATGCCAAGGACCCTGGTCCAAGGAAATGTGCGTAATTAGGTTAAGAGCTTTCCATGCAAAAAGAAATTAAATGTATATATAATTAAGTGTTGGGATGTCCTTCGGTAATTACAAGGGTAATAACCAGTTGTAGATGAGGGGTTCCGATAGGATTGGTTACGTGCGTATCACGTGGGTACTGCACTACAAGTGACTTCAGAGAAAAGAAATTCAAAGATAGCACGTGATGGGATAACTAGGAAGAGAGAGGCAAAGAGGAAGAATAGGCAATCTCAAGCGTCTTGAATGCACAAGTGACGCAGCGCGAAAGCTAAAACGAAGTGAATCCGAAATTGGATTGGTTTCACACAACAAAGACACACGCTTTGATGCAAATTAGGTTGCGCACAACCCGAAAATTGGAGAAAACTCTCTCTCAAAGTGTATTCAAATGTATATTAAAACGTCCCCTAATCTATCTGACAAAAGAGTATTTTTATGGCCCCGTAAAATATCTAAAAGGGGGAAAATCTAAACGTACACGTGAAATAAATAATAAAATACGCGTCATACACGGTCTCATACATGGCCGTGTATTTAAGCCGTGTATGACTCTGTGAATATTCGTGACTAGGTACACGGTCATGTTCCCAGCCGTGTAAGGAAGCCGTGTTCGCTTCTGTTGAGATCTTGCTCGAATACACGGCCGTGTATGGGGACCGTGTATGATTCGGTGGAAATCTGAACTGAAGACACGGTTGCGATGCACGGTCTTCTCCTGGCCGTGTGGGCTTCGGCGTATATGACGAGCACAGTACACGGTTTCATACACGATCGTGCCTTCAGACCGTGTATGATTATGTGAGAATCCTACTGGAGCACACGGTCGTGTCGTTGGGCGTGCCCTGTGCCCGTGTGAGTGATACACGACCCGGGTAAAATCATACACGGCCGTGCCCTTAGGCCGTGTAAGCCACTGTGCCCTCCACGATGTCCGCATCATTCTCTCCCACCGAGGTAGAACTCGATCCCGAGTTCGCTTCTGGATAAAGGGGTGCGTCATCCGTGTAAAATGGAAATAAATTCGCCATGTTGAAGGTCCGGGACACATGGCCCGGGTCTCTTGTGCCTCCATCATTCTTCCCCACCAATGGAGAACTCGACCCCGAGTTCTCGTCCAGATACAGAGGCGTATCACCGGAATGAAAAGGTGGCAGCTCGCCACATTGAGAGTGCTGGGGATATTCATGCTTTCCGGAAGTCCAATCACATAGGCGTTGCCATTGATCCTGGCCACTATATTGTAGGGCCCATACTTCTTCAGTTGCCACTTGCCATATGTATCCCCGGGGGAGCGTTCTTTCCTTAAGAACACCATCACTAGGTCTTCCACGTCAAATAACTTCTTCTTCCTATGTCTGTCAGCGGTTTTCTTATATCGCTCATTTACTTTCTCAACTTGTTCTTTGATTTCTGACGCCACTGTGTGGCACTGTTCCTCCAGGTGTTTTGCTGCTACGTAGGTCTCCTCACCTTTGGGAATGGAAACTAGGTCCAACGCATGAGAAGGTGCCTTGGTATAGGCCACTGGAAAAAGTGATCCTCCAATAGTTCTATGGATGGAACGGTTGTACCTCTTCATGTATCTAGAAAATAGGTTCAACCTCTTCACATTGGCAGCTTTAGAATTGATATCCAAATACTTTCCAGTCAATGATCTACCACCCAATGGAGAATAACAAAGGAGGCCTATGTTGTGAATTTTCAGATGGCGTCCTTCAACTAGATCCATTTCACATCGGGCTCTAATAGGCAAACCATAGCTATTCTGCATGCTAACAATCTTTGGAACCCCTTCAGCTTTAGAAGCTTGAACAAACTCCGTTATTCCACATGTAGCCTCATTTGAAACACCAATGTAGCGATCCTTTCCTTCATTGATAACATCTTGTAGGGCCTGTAACTGCTCAACAAAAGGCACACTTGTCTGCCACTTTGAAAAATCATATGAGTACTCACCAAACAGTGGAACATAGCGATCTGACCAATGAATTTGCAGCAAATCAATGTCGTTAGTGCCAAGTCTCTTAAGGCTTTTCTCGACACTCTCTTGGATGTTAGCAGCATCAACCCGTAAAACCTTTGCATTTTCACGAATATAGCTTGACCTTTCTGAATAACTACAAACTTTGGTTACCACTATGGCCTTGTCATGTGGTTGAGACTTTAACCAGCTACCAATATAACGACTTGTTTTTCCTTGAGTTTCTTTCTCCGTTGGAATTGGATAAGCCTCAATAGTGTCCAAAGTATTTGTGCCACTCTCAAATGCATAACTGAGAATGTCATGAGCTTCTTTCTCTGTATTTTGTCCTCCATAAGTCATCTCTAGTGTTTCCTCTGGTTTGAAGTACAAGTTTTTGGGTAAAACATTAAACTCTACACCCTTAATCTCCTTCATTGGTGCAATGATTATGCTCAGAGTATCTCCAGCCTTCGACTCTTCAGTCACCGTCATCTCCGGCTCATCACTCAACAAAGGCAAGTCCACAGTAGCTTCCTCACCAACACAATTTTCATAGGCTTCCACTGCTTTTCCACTGCCTCCACCATCATCAACCAACGTACTATGATCTTCACAGGTTGAGTTTTTCTCTTGTTCGACCATCCCCTCTTTAAGCACTTCCAGAATTAAATTTACAAGCTTAGGTGTTTGTGGAATTTCTTGAGGGAGAATTCGCTCGTAATCAAGGGGAAAGAACTTTTGTTCTAACAAGCATTGCATCATAAACCAAGTCCTCACCGGATCTTTACCCTTAAGGCGTCTTAACCCCTGGAGTCGTTCCCACCAATACAACGCATCACCCCACAAACGACTCTCCACTAACTCTATCTTCATTCCCTCTGAAACCCTCATATGGTAAAAGAATCTTTCTATGTCCTCTACCCAAACCCAAAACTCATCCAGACTCTCGGAACCATCAAACTCCGATACAACATATTCAAATTGAGAAAAGCTTTCATCTTTATACCTGTAGTTACATCGGTTGTACCGTCTTATGTTACCATGGCCTCTTCTCCTAGGCAGATTATTAAAAATCTCGTCTTCATCATCCGTATCATAAGTAACAGAACTGTTCCTTGGATCGCCTTCCGCTCGTCTCCAATAGATCTGCCTGCTACTGTTGGTATTGGATCGATAGATCAGAGCCTCACGACGCTGTTCCTCTCGCCGGATTTTCTGACCCATGGTTTCCTCTACCGCCCTTCGTATTGGTTGCCCGTAACGTAGGACTTCCGTACCTTGAACACCGTCAAGAATACGACCGCCGTCAACACCGTCGTTAGCCGACATCTCCGCAGGAAATAACCTTGCTCTGATACCAAGTGACGCAGCGCGGAAGCTAAAACGAAACGAATCCGAAATTAGATTGGTTTCACACAACAAAGACACACACTTTGATGCAAATTAGGTTGCGCACAACCCGAAAATTGGAGAAAACTCTCTCTCAAAGTGTATTCAAATGTATATTAAAACGTCCCCTAATCTATCTGACAAAAGAGTATTTATATGGCTCCGTAAAATATCTAAAAGGGGGAAAATCTAAACGTACACGTGAAAGAAATAATAAAATACGCGTCATACACGGTCTCATACACGGCCGTGTATTTAAGCCGTGTATGACTCTGTGAATATTCGTGACTAGGTACACGGTCATGTTCCCAGCCGTGTAAGGAAGCCGTGTTCGCTTCTGTTGAGATCTTGCTCGAATACACGGTCACGATACACGGCCGTGTATGGGGACCGTGTATGATTCGGTGGAAATCTGAACTGAAGACACGGTTGCGATGCACGGTCTTCTCCTGGCCGTGTGGGCTTCGGCGTATATGACGAGCACAGTACACGGTTTCATACACGGCCGTGCCTTCAGACCGTGTATGATTATGTGAGAATCCTACTGGAGCACACGATCGTGTCGTTGGGCGTGCCCTGTGCCCGTGTGAGTGATACACGACTCGGGTAAAATCATACACAGCCGTGCCCTTAGGTCGTGTAAGCCACTGTGCCCTCCACGATGTCCGCATCAACAAGTGATAAACAAGGGAGCTAAGGGGACCTCAAGCGTCGACCTTACAGTTCTTGGACAATGGAGATCGTTCTTTACCCGATCTCTTGTTTGATCTTTATGAGTAGAGAACTATTAGTGAAACACCATTTCTCTTATCTCAGGAATTCTGGAAAAGGTCCCTTAATGAGGAAGATTGACTGAGTATTTATAGACTCTTAGGCTTGATGACATCCTTTAGATCACTTTAACGATTAACGAGTGAGATGGAGTCTACTCAATTTTAGGTTATCCTAATGAGCTTGCTATAAGCTCAAGACCACTAGCCTTCCCTTAAAGTACATGAGCCTACCTGAAAAAGGTTGGATGTGGAAGGATTAATCTAACGATCCCTATTCCAAGCCTACCAAGCCAATTTTTCCTAAGTCATCCTAATAATTAGACTGAACTCATTAGACCCCGTCATTTAGCCTAATGAGTCAAGCCAAATAATCAATGGGCTTAGCTCAATATATTTATATAATATTTTTAGCCCTCTATATTTTGCCCCTTAACCAAAATTCTTCGACTGCGGTCAAAAGGGTTTAGGTATTAGATAAGGCTTTTTAGTGGCTTTGAAATTGTTTGGCACATATGCGCTTGTTAAATAGCTACACTGCTGCCGTATACACATCTAGCGTGATTCATATCACAAGTGCTTAGAGCTAATGTTGCATATACTTCAGTTTTTTTTTAGTACGCAAGCTTGCAGCACTATTTAATTGCGCGTGTCTCCTTTAAGCTCATTGAAATGACTTTGCCCATAAAACAACATATGTATAAATTTTCTTTAATAGACAATCTCTCTCTCTCTCTCTCTCTCTCTCTCTCTCTATATATATATATATATATATATATTTAGAGTATCTGGCTTGTCAAATTGCCTTCCATTTTTATGGAGTATCCAGCCCATTAAGTTGTCTTCAATGTCTCCATTCTCCGTTAATGACTTCAATTGACTTGTTGGTTTTATTATTTGGAAATACACCAATCAATCCATATATTATGCGCACGTTAATATTGATAAAAGCAGAAATTCTGGATAATAGTAGCAGCTTCACATTTGGCATCACCTTAACATGCCAAATATCTTCGATATATTACCAATAGATCCTCAAAATATCATACTATATATGCTTTGAAGCAAATATCCAAACAAAATCTATTCAATAGAATATCTTCACAATACTTAATGAGTACTCCATATACTATTTTTATACTCAATATGAAATCACTTAGATATATATATATATATATATATATATATCATTTATTAAAATCATGTCACATAATAAAGGTTCTTCATCAATATGCTTTGCAACAACAAATTTACCATGCAAATCTTTCTTATATATTCCCAAAGAAAATCTTTTTTATATATTTCTTCTAAATTTGAATCCTCTCATGCTTAAAAAAAAAAATCATATTACATATTTTCCTTCCAAATTCGGATTCTTTTAAACTTAAAATTTGTCTTCATCCTCAAAGTCATCATCCTCTAGAATCCCATACTTGCTCTAATGCGAACCTATTGTATGTAATAATGAAAACTTGATATCTTCACATAAGCATGCTGTAATCTTTTAGATTCATCATACTCGCTTGCTACTTTTTCTTTCATGCCCCTTATCTTATTGATAACGACATCCACTTTCCCAGCTCTTTAAGATTTCTTCATCTTATAATGGGATACTTCCTCTTCTTTCTTTTTTTTTGTTCATTCTATTTTTTTTTTTTCATGGATGAATAGGTACCACGTCGACTCTTTGTAGGTGCTTTTTCTTTGGAGAGGTGTTCGTGCTGACGGTCTCCACTGGATGCTAAGAATTGGACAGGGATGACGGAGCTCTGCCATTGCACATGCGGCTTTTCCATTACCCTGCCAGATTTCCCAGCATTGAAGAAGGGGATGTTATCGTAGAAGGTCCATCAACGGACTAGGACGTAGAAACCAAATTCCAAAAGTGATTTGGTTTAAACTTGCACTCAACTTCCCAGGAAGTTTCTCTACCATGGCATAGAATCCGGAATAGCTTACACTAGATCAAATGGGCCCTTTTCCAGCTCGTGCTCTAAACACACCATGACACGCCCCGGTGAGACGAGCAAACCTCTGGTCTACAATCCGCGAAACCCAGATATATGGACTAATGCTACAAGGTATGCATCACAGCCTGAGCAAGGAATTACCATTCAACACCAAGATCTTCAACCAACAACCAACATTGAAGAAACGAAACCATGTATGTGACTTTCATTTGAATGGATAGAATAATGTACCATAACTGATGGTAGCCCTTCATTTCTTTTTCTTTTTTTTTTTAATTATTTTTTTTTCCATATGTGATGAAATGTCGTTACTGAACCAAAAAAATAGGAACAATCAAGCGACCAATTGTAATGCGACCAACAAATCAACAAAACAACTGCTAAAGAAAGATGAGATCGAGCGTCCAAACCAAAGTGATGATTGGTGATTAAGATCAGATTTTTCTATTCAACAATAGTGAACAAATTGTAGTAGATCCTTGCTGGACCTTCATTAGTAACAACTCATGGTACAACAATTGTATCTCCTTCTTGGCAACTAAAATATTACATAAGCTATATATCTCATGCAATATGTATATCTTATTTGTCGAGTCTTTCTTTTGTTTCAATTTTTTTTTTCGACTCCATATAAGCTGCCAAGGCCTGGGATTTTTTTAAAGTTTAGATCAGGAAGAAATTTCTAGTTTTAACATGTTTGCAGAATTTGAAAGATCTGGAAAAGTTTGAGCAGAAATGTCTTTGACTTTTAGTTTTTTTGAGACTAGTAGGAAGTTTGGGAATATGCTAAAGTTCTGTGCAATTTTCGATTACAAGTCTCCAAAGCCAAGACAGGGTACCAATCTCTTCTGGTAATTCACTCATCCTCGTTTTGATTATCCTCAACCCCTTCAGCTTAGACGGCTTCCCAATATTCTTAGGAACTTCGTTGAGGTTATGACATCTCACAAGGCCTAACTCCTCCAAATTTTCCAGGTTTGAGAGATTTAGGACTGCTACCATTAGTTTGCAAGTAACTGACAGACTTGGCAGGCTACTGGGGTGCTCGGAAGAGCTTGAAGTTCATCACAAGCAGACAAGTCAAGGGCTTCAAGATGTGAAAACTTGATAATACTCTCTGGAAGCATCACAATTTCTGTCTGACACAATCGCAATGTCATCAAAGAGCATTGTCCCCCGATATCCACAAAAAATTTCTCCCTTTAAGTTCAAGAAGCACTTCCAGGAGTGGAAGGAATTGATATAGATCCTTTACTACAAAAGATTGATGTTCTTATAAACTGGTTTTGACCGTACCAAGAAATTTCATAAGAGTAATTGAGTCCACTGGATTTGACCATCCGCTGTGTTGCTAGCATCAAGAAACCCATGCTGATTGGCTGAAGTCTTCTTTGTGATCAGGCCTGAATTTGCTCTTCTTTTCTTTCCTTTTTAAACCATAGCTCAATAGCAAACTGCAGCTCCATGCTAGAAACTAATGATGGTTTAAATTCCACCTTGGCTCCGCATTTTCTTGCAATTTCCTATAAAACAACAGCCGAGGACTCATCTTCTTCATCCACAGGAAACTAGCTTCCACGGGATGGCACGCTAGGAACTAGAACATGAAGGAAAGCTCTCACAGGAATTGGAGGTTCACTTGAAAGCTGCTTGCTTTTGCCCTTGTCTAAATCAGAAGAGGCTTCTGACTTGGAGTAATATCAGGTCAGTATGAAGCAAGATCCATATGGGATCGTGAATTCCCATGAAGAGCAGATGAGATATCCAAACCGCCCAGATTGTGGATGTAATTGCCTTCACGAGAATTGGACATGACGTTACAGCTGTTGCTCCTTGCTTTCCATACCAAAAGCCGTCCTAGAAGTGATTCTAAAATTCATGCACGCTATCTTCATCGAAATATTCACAAGAGATCCCGCAATAGGAAGCAATCCACTTAATGAGATTTCCAACTTCCCCTTCTCTTAGAGGACGGAAATTCTTAACACGTTTAGCAGTCATCACCTCAGCCATAGCTATCTTTTGAACCTATCTCCAGTATTCACCATTCGCAAAACCGAGGTTCGTTGAGTTATAAGACAGGATGACTGAGGCTAAAAGGGGCAGTCTTAATCCAAAGATAACATCATGAGTTTTTCAAAATCTCTTTGACTATCGCGGGAGGTGACGACCCATATTTTGAGGTCAGGTCTCTCAGCACTCGCTGTAGTAAATCAAAACTGACCATTTGGTGAATGTTTCCTATAAATGGTAGCTTTATGGCCCTGGAGGAAGATTGGAAGCTGACCCTTTAGCTTTGGATCTTTTTCCAATCTTCATCAACAAGATAAGGAAAAGGAATGATGTTAGAAATTGGGTTATCCATGTTTGAGGTAATGAGTATGGAATGTATTTGTTGTATTTCTCTTTGTTTTGTGAAAGAGCAGCTCATCAACCATGTATTTATATAGATCATGGGTCAGGGCTTACATTTTCATATGTTCCACCAGTTTTGAATGCTGGTCATTTACTTTACTCAGCTAAAGCCCAAAGGTACTTCAAATTCTTATAACGCATTTTATGTTCCCTTGATAGGTATGAGTTGATTTTCCTCTTTGCCTTAGTTCTACGGCGATTGAAAATAGTGATAGGTAGGTAACTTGTCACGTGATCTTCCAAAATCAACCTTTTCAAGGACATGTGTACAAAATAAGATTTTTTTACTTGCCAGTTTTTTTTTTTTTTATTATTATAAGCTTGTCTCCAAATGATTTTTCCTTGTGCTTCTAATTTTCTGTTTTGAATTTCTGGTTCTTTGCATTGTTTTTAATGCTTCGAATGTCTTGTTTGCCAATGTAGGATAGGGCCATTTTATTGCTATGTTCCATTCATGGCTCCATGCTTATTATCTATCTACAACTCAAGAATTCGATTCAATCTTTATCAATGAACATGCTTGATCAAAATGATATTTTTCCCTTGCAATTTCAGGTGATGTAAGGGCTTGATTTATTGACAACTCGACATAAGAACAAAGTGTGTCCAAGTTTAACGACAGTGATCATTTTCATTGCAACTTTGTTCATAAGTTTTCTTGGAGAGCAAATAGGAACTTCATTCCTCCAAGTTTGCTCTAGTTGTAATCAGCAACTTTACTAAGTTTGGCAAGAGATAGGGACTTCGTCCCTCTTCTTCCTTTCATCAAGAGTGTGATAGGAACCTCATTCCTTTTTTTGGTAAAAAAATAGGAACTTCGTTCCTTTTCTTGGTAGAACGTTCTCAACAGGAGCATCCTTATCCACCCCAAGGTCAGATAATACTACTCTCTTGAAGAAAACCAGGATCCTTCGTACCATTATTACTTTCACACGATTGCGATTCCCGCATAAGAGTGAGATAGAAGTGTGGCTATGACTTAGGATCCTTTATGCCATTACTACATCCGCTTAACCATGGTTCCCACATGTGAGTGTGATGGAAGTGTGATTCTCATGTTCCTTTAAGGATTTAAGGCAAGATATCCCCAAGTTTTAGGTCCAAGCCATAGACAAGAGTAAGTACTCTCATTTTTGCGTACTTACATGAATAAATCTTATATCGATAGATCATGTATTTCTTTTTATCATTGTAGGCAATAGAAGTTGGTTTGTCAATTTTATCGGAGTAAAGATGTCATAAGGTCAAGTATAGTAGACCTCAAGTAGAGCAAGCCTTGCATGCAGTAGACCCTAACAAGTCTTGGGCATAGTGAGCCTTGACCATGGCATGTGTTGCACGTAGAGGGACTTGAGTATTGTAGGCTTAGTGTGTAGTAGGTCTTAGTAGGTCTCAAGCACAGCTAGTCTCAAGTGGATCAAGTCTTGAGCATAGCGAACTTTGAGTGGACTGGAGGGTCACCATCAAAATGATTGGGTATTGTGCTTTGAAAGAAGAGAGCTACCTCTATTTGTCACCTAGACTGCACTCTCAAGTAGTTACCTTCTGAGTGGAAGTCTTGGGTAAAGCATGTCAGCTTTGATGTTAGAGTGCATAGCTCTTTTGAAGAAGATTGGGACATCTATGTGCCATTTGGGGATTGCATCCCTTAACTAGCTATTATTGGTCAAGCATCTCGAAAGCTGTTTTTTTAAGTTGACGATGGTGATAGCATTGAAGATCTAAATGATTCGATGAAGCTGCTTTGATATCGAGGTACAAGTTGAGGAGCAAGAATGATGCTTATGTTGATGCATTGCTTCTTTGTATGCTGCACCTAGAATATCTCTCCTCCCTCAGTTGCTAACATGTCTTATTAAGACGGGATAGCAACTTTTCGATTTTTGGTAAAACCTTTTCTCTTACAATTTTGTTGTGCCATCTCATCTAATATTGCCTCAAAGGGCCTCTTAGTAGCTTACACTATTTAAATATGTGTAAGTCATTGTGTGCTTAAGAGGTAATGCCTTCACTTAGCAACAGTGATGCAAAGACCCACTTAGAGGGGCATCATGAATATGAGACTGCTTAGACTCTTAAGATCTAAGAAGCCTCTAAAGTCATCTCGTGCATTAGAGCAAAGTCCTCTCTTGCTAGCGATGGTGTATATAAAAAATTTATTTAGAGAAAATATTCAATTGCGCTTAAGCAACGATAATGACATTCATCACCTAAAGTCGTAAGCTCTCTTTTACTAGTCAAGGAGGTATTACCCACTACTTAACTATTTAGTATAAGTTACTAGGAGATTAAAAATACTCCGTGATAGAAATTTTATTATTGAGTATAAGTAGATTGATTTTCTTACTTAGCTGTAATGGCTTATGATGTGCCTGGGAAGCAACACTCTTACCAGTCTACACTGTATATGCCTGACTTTCTATCATGAATCTGGGAGTCAAAGCTCATACTAGTCTACACTGTTCATGCCTGACTTTTTATCGTACGCCTTGGAATAAAAGCTCTTACCAATCTGCATTGTATATGCTTGACTTTCTGTCATGCGCCTAGGAGTTAAAGCTTTTACCAGTCTGCACTATATATGTCAAGCTTTTCATTGTGCGCCTAGGAGTCAAAACTCTTACTAGTTAGCATCAATGTTTACACTAGCCCTTATATACTTTGTTTCGGTGAATCATAAATCTTGTATAAATTCCAACATGATGATTCATTGGGGCATATGAATAAATTGGCTAAATGTTGCTCAAGTTGAGAAGTAGCTTCATGGCTAACTTTAAAGGAATGAGCAAGTCTTGCTCATAATTGGAAGCATTAGCATGAGAGTTAAATGCTAGGGCATCACCTAGGCTTAGGGTGTGAGAGTTGTGATGCTAAGGTATTGCCTGGGCTTAAGGCGTGAGAGTCGTGATGCCAAGGCTTCACTTAGGCTTAAGGCATGAGAGTTAAGATGTTAGAGCATTACTTAGGCTTAAAGCACAAGTATATAAGACTATACTACAATGAAAAAAAAATGAAACTTTCGTCATTTGTGGCAAATTTTGCTCTTTATTTACAAAATAAATGTCAAGTTTTAACCTTGACTTTAGTGTTTAATAAATCACCAATCACTATTAGATGAAGTCTTTCATAAAATATCATTCTTAAGCCTTGACAATCTATCTTCCTCGGATCTTGTATATTGTCATAAGGAGTACACCCTTCACCCATCTTCGTTAATGAAACTTTCTATTCCCTTATTTCTTTTTTGCTTTTTCTTGCCCCCATGAGAGCCTCACATTCTCTTCTTTCTCTTAGACTTCTCTTGTGTGTCCTCCCAAGTGGGTAGTGGTGTGCTAGAGGGTTTTGCAATAGCAATCTCTCCCTTTTTGGCATATTCATCGAAAAATGTGGCTTCAGTGAAGCATGCCTCATTATGCTTGAATAGATTGTTCGTAACAGGAATGAATACGTCCTTTCCCTTTCAATAGCCCTTAATGTACCAATGCCATGTTGAGGGTATGAGATTGTGATCGTGCAGCCACTTTCTTCCAACCAGTAAGTGATAAGATACGGGCACATCAATCACATGGAACCGTATGGAGCTCTATTTAGGGCCCACTTTAAAGCTCACATTAACATATCCTAATGTGTTTGTAATTGTGTTAGTGAAACTATTGACAGTAATAGGTTGTCTCACTAGGCGCTGGTTATTTATTCCTATAGCCTTTAATGTGGACAACGACATTATGTTTATAGAAGAGCCATTGTCTATGAATATCCTATTAATGGGATGCCCATTTAGCATTCTTTCCACATAAAGAGGACAGTTGTGATTGGGGTTCTTAGCGCACATGTCCGCATCAGTAAAGAGAATTGCATTCTCATGTGTGTTTGCCATTCTTTGTATAGGCTGCGCTAGACTGCACTCCTCATATTGTCTCTTTGCGATTTGGGTAAGGGCAGTTGCTGCTCAAGTGTACATGCATCCTCATTATTCCCAGTTGTCGAGTCTAATTTTTTATTTCCCATTCCTAATCCAATCTATACTAAACCTTATGCTCATCTAATGTAGACCCTCGACTTGAGTTAGGAATTTCGTTTTATTTTGGAGTCGCCACCCAACTGTAGTTGGGAAAGATTGAATTAGGACTAATTGAGCAAACTAGTCCTAATTTGGACCACTGGTCAACATGATTTCCTCTTTTAATTTTTGCGAAAAGAGGAAAGGAAAAATCAAAGTTTCTGAGTTCGGAAGCTAACCTATTAAAACCCTAAGGTTACCACCCTAATCTCCTAAAATCTAAACCTTATCCGAAATGTCTTTTATTTATTTTTGTTGTCTTTTTATTTTATTCTTGAATATCCTATTATGAGAAAATGATTTTTATTCCTTTTTAGGGTTGCCCCAAATGGGTGCATACGTACCTGCTATTCAGAATCAAACTTGTCATAGTTCGCTTTTCCTGAAAAACTTTAGTGTGTTTGTGAATTTTAATTGTGAAATCTCTTTTGATTTATGTTTTTACCATCTTAATATTTTTCTAAAAAATCTAAGCCTAAGCTTGATAATTTGATATTTGAAAATGATATTTTTAAGGAAAAACCAATTTTGGATTTATTTAAGAAAATGATTTTTCTAAGTGATAAAAATTCCATTTTTCTATTTTTCAACTCATTTCTACTATTATAAATTTTATTGATTTTTTATTAATTTTTTATAATTTTTATTAATTTTTATTGAAAAATTTTCTCATAGATTTTTCATCTATCCTATTCTAAAATCTAAATTTTTATTATTATTCTTTTCTAATATTTTTATTATTTTCTTTATAAATTTTCACATTTTTATTATTTATTATTATAATTTTTATTATAATTTTTATTTTTATTATTCATCCTAAATTAAATCCTAAAAAAAAAACTAATCTAAATTCCAATATCTTTTCTATTTTTGAATTATATAAAAAATAAATAACTAAAGAAATTCAAAAAATAAATAAATAAATAAAATAACTAAATAAATACATAAGAAATTAATAAATAAAATAAAAAAAATCTGAAAATCCGACTTACCTGGATCCGGGTCGGTGCGCGGGTCGGGTCGATCAGACACGACGGCTGGGGATGCTCGTTGACGGCGTTCCGATGGCCTTTCGAAGCAGGTGAGGTGTCGATTCCTAGGTTTTCGAGGGTGGGGAACTCAGCTGTGGCGGTGGATTTCTCCAAAAACGCCTCCTGGTGGCTGCTCGACACTTGATCGGTGGTCGCGGGTTGAAGAACTCCAGCAAGGCTTCGATTCTCTCTTTTCCTCACTTTTGATCCGTGCTTCTGCCTCTCCACTTCATCCTCTATTTATAGGTGCAAGAAATCGAGCTGGATAAGCTCGGATTTCCACTGATTGAAGCAAATCAGATTTGCGGTTAAAAACCCATCTCCGATTTGTGCAAATCCATTGATTTGTTGCAATTTGATTCCAATTGGATGATGTTTATCTTATTTCTGTTGAAGATCTGTTGGATTTGTGCAAAAAATCAAATCAAAACGGCCGAAATTCGGATTTTCTCCTCGCCGGCGATCTCGGATGGAGGTTGAAGACGATCACGCGCCCGGCACGTGCTTTCGCTCTAGCTAATCGGCCGTTGACACGTGTCCAAGGTAGAGAAAAATTTCGCAAAACGCAGATTCTGCTTCCCCCGCGTTTCGAACCCCTGACCAAGCCCTCCCGCGTACGCACCAGACCAAGGTTTGGACTAGCTGGGCTAGTCCACTTTCGCGATTTTATTATTTTCGCAATTTGCATATATGCAATGCAAATTTTTTTATTTTTTTGTATTTTTTGAAATTTCAAAAAATTGTAAAAATTATTTAACCCTTTTTATTATCATTTCTGTAATTATTTTCCAAAATTGATGTATTTTTCCTATTTATTTTATTTTTTGAATATTTTTCCTATTTAAAAAAAATGGAAAAAATTGGAGAAAATTGGAAATTTATTATTATTGATCATTAGGGCAAAAATTGGATGTTTACACCAGTCATAGCTTCTTATGCATTATGTACCTTGGCATGTGACATATCTCCTTCTTTTGTGTTAGGATTGTGATTGATGGTACTTGTAGTACCCCGTTGATTATTATGTGCAGGAAGTAGATTATTATAGATATAATTATTTTCTATGATAAGTTCCCCATTATAGACCTTATCATTGAAATATTTTTCAAAGTCCAATACTCTTTCGTAGGGTGGCCTATAAACCTATGATACTTGCAAAACTTAGAATCATTTTTCTCATTTTGTATTGGTAAATGATCCACTCTTGAGAGCTTGATATTCTCATCTCGTAACCACTAATCAAACAAGGCATGTACCTTTCCCATTGGGTATAGGAAAGGGGGAATTGATGTAGATCGTCGGGATATATCATTCATTGGCTTCTTATTGTCCCTAGGGGTCTTAACTTGGGCCGAGCTAGCAGATGTTGCTCGTTTCCCAAACCTCCCATTTTCTCTTCGTTATCTTGCAACAGAATTATTAGTTCTCCTTGCAATCTCGACTATTGCAGAAAAAGATCTTAAATTAAGATTCTCTAAGTAGACTGCATACTCAATGAACATCAATTGGATGTAAATCTTCACTAGCTCCCTCTCATCATATACGTCTTGGATGTCCAATGTTCGCTCTCTGAAGCATTCTATATAATCCATTAAGTCTTCCTTGGGATATTGCCGTGTTCTTTCTATATCCGTGATCATGACACATTCCTAAGTAGAGAAGAATTTCTCTAGGAATAGCTTACACATAGACCCCCATGAATCAACTGACCCTGTAGGGAGATTGACATACCAAGTGTATGCCTTTTTAGTCAGTGATTTGGAAAATTCTTTGAGCTTTAGATCATCATCCAACCTGTATACCTCCAAGGTCTCAATAAACTTAAGTAAATGTTTTTTGGCGCTCTCTTTCTTGCCATTGAACAGGATGAAGTTATGACTAACATAGTCCTTAGGATATAGCTTTTCAACATTATGCTGATGGTAAGGGAGTCTTAACTTTAGTACTCCCATAGTTGACTTTGCTTATATTTCTTTTAAGTATATGTCCAAGTCTTTCTTTGTTACAAAGAAAGTCTTTAGGGCAGATACCATGGAAGCAGGTGTAGGAGTAGGCTGATGGTTAAATCCACTAAGAGTATTGGGAGGTGGAACATATGGTTGAGTGGTTTGCTCCTGAGGAATGTTCTCCTCATCTATAGGAGGGTTAATGAGATGAACTGCATGTGATGGAGTTGCATGGGCAGCACCTTGCTGCATAACAATGTTGGTGTTTAGCGAAGCCACACCTTATTGCACAGTAGCAGTAGTAGCTAACCCTGTGACAAGTGGTGCAAGCATGGTCATAAATTGATTCAAAGCCCTTGTGTTCTCCTGCATAGTTTGCATCATGTGTGCAAGATCTATGGGAGCCCCAAGCTGTGAATTGCCTTGACTAATATTCTGCAGTATTTGAGGTAAGTTTTATTCCATTAGTTCAGTGTTAGAATCTTTTTCTTGATAAATATTATCAGATGGTCCTCTCTTCTTAGGGGGTGCCATTATTCTTCTATCACTTAACTTTGTCCCCAATGGAGTTGCCAAAATGTAGATGGGGGGTTTTGGTAGGAGTAGTCACATGCATATCACGCTAGTATCGCACTGCATGTGACTTTAGAGAAAAGCAATTCAAAGATAGCATGTGATGTGATGACTAGGAAGAGAGAGGCAGGGAGGAGGAATAGGTAATCTCAAGCGTCTCAAATGTACAAGTGACAAACAAGGGAGCTAAGGGGACCTCAAGCGTCGACCTTGCAATTCTTAGAAAATAGATATTGTTTTTTCCCTGATCTCTTGTTTGATCTTTGAGAGTAAAGAACTTTTGGTGGAACACTGTTTCTCTGATCTTGGGAATTTAGGAAAAGGTCCCTTAATGAGGAGGAATGGCTGAATATTTATAGACTCTTAGTCTCGATGACATCCGTTAAATTACTTTAGCAATCAAAGGGCGAGATAGAGTTTGCTCAATTTAAGGTTGTCCTAATGAGCTTGCCATCTGCCAAAGACCACTAGCCTATCTCATAAGTACATGAGCCTGCTTGAGAAAAGTTGGATGCAAATGGACTAGTCCAACGATCTTTTTCCAAGCCCATCAAGTCAATTCTCCCTAAGTCATCCTATTAATTAGATCGGACTCATTGGACCCTATCACCTAGCTCAATGAGTTAAGTCAAATAATCAATGGCCTTAACTCAATATATTTACATAATATTTTTAGCTCTCTACACCAATTTTATCATGTTTAGGTTCCGAGAGACAGTATACATACCGGTTTCCTTTTGCAGTTAAACTATTTTATAATTTATATAAATTAGGATCAACTGGGTTGCTTAAACTATGCCTACTACTTTGTATATTATGTTTAGTGCAGTACTTTATATATCCAAATAGTGGAAATTATAAAAATACTTATCTAGTATTATACATACCAAATATGATACAATAGAGTTATACTGCCATATTTTTCTTATTTTATATTGTTTAATTTTCTTTACACTATCCAGTATCATAATCTAAATGCTAAATTAAAGACTAAATGAATGAGTGAATTTATATTTCAATGACTCATTGGGATAATGATAAAATAGGGAAATTATTAAGATAAGTTACTTAAAAACAACTTTAAGTTAAGTGAAAATTGTAGTTGTATAGCATCGTTATTAAGACAAGTTGCTTAAGATGATTTAAAATAAAGTTATAATAAAAATTGCGATGCAACTTTTATGTATATCAAAATCTTTTATGCAGTATCATAATTTTAAAAAATTATGCTATAATTTACATATCGTCCTCATTTCAAATCATATATTGGCGACTTATGACAACAAAATCCCAAATAAAATAGAATATGTTTTTATAATTGTCAATTCGGTGAAACTTGAATAACTTCGGAATGAATAAACTAATCATGCATTTTTATTTTTCTTCAAAACCAACAATAAATGCAAGCACAATATACATGTCAAATACAATGTTAATGGTGTTTCTCAACAGTAAAAACAGTCTGATTCTTAAAGTTTTAACGCCACTTTTTTTTTTCTTAAATATAAGATTTCATTTCAAGAATCCAAACTTCTATATTTCGTATGAACTTAATGGGAATATAAGGTAGATTATACACACATATATATGTAAATATATATTATTCTGCTACCCATCTAATTTCTTAAAATCCTAATAAATATAGTGGGAGAAAGGAACTGATTCTAAGAATTTGGAGAACTCATATCATTTTTTGGATCATTCTACTCTACAGCATCATAGACAAATTCAGATAAATTACAATGACACTTTATCAAAACTATCATGGCTATAAAGATACCTTAAATTTCTAAAATAGCATATTTGTTTGCCTTGAAAAATATTGTGCACCGTAAAATTTTCTACTATATTACAATATCAAATTAATATCTTATATCAATATATAATTTTAATTATTATTTTTAGATTGATTCATTACCTAATTTGAAAATTTTTTATGGTTAAACATCAAATAAATTAAGAAAATCTACAAATCATTTTGTAAATTGGCTTGAAAAAATCAATTACAGCATAAATTTTATATAAAAACACTAACTTTACATTATATTGGATTGGATGATGAATTTCATATTAATATTTTTCAAGGTTATAAGGCTCTATTTTCCAATTTTAGGATGCCTAATAGTTTTAACAGTTTTAAAAAGGGGTCGCTATAACCACTCTACAATTTTTTATTTTATTTATGTTTTTTTTATTTATACCGTATGGAAGACCAAATAAAACTTAAAAGACTTTTTGAGCATGAAGTTTAAATTTTACTGGTTTCAAATTTAACGAACATATAAAATTTCGTGTATACGGAAAAATAAAAGAAAAAGAAAAAAAAAAGGCACCTTAGAGTTAATCAAATTTCGTAATCAAATTTCACAAGAAATCAATTAGATTATTTGCCGGACATAACGTAAAATATAAGTTATAAGATGAATTTATTAACCCAAATCCAATGCATCCATGGATTAGAGAAATCCAGCTAGCAAATGCGCGTGTGGATTGGCGCTCGTGCACTGACAAAGCCTGGTCGTCACCACCGTGCAGTTGCACACACATATACAAGTCGCCAGTCGCCAGTCGCCACCTGGAGCTTAGCTTGCAAGTGGGCCGGCTTAGTTCGGCACGACACATGCGTGAATCGTGATTTTTCAGATTTTTAAAAGGGTTTATTATAATAAAATAAATAAATGAAAAAACCTCTGTCCTCTGTCGCTTTGGCGTCGATGTCATTGGATTTGATTCATTTTTGCAGGCTTCGGTTCACGTGTGAATACGACGGTTATGGTATGGAATGGCACCAAAAGTCAGAGCTCAGCATCCCTCGTGCTCGCCCCTCTTCTTCTGGTCTGGTTGTTATCGTGGGGCAACCTCAACCATAGTACGGTGGGCACGGCAAAATCGGATGCAATTTCCTTATAAAATTGGATTACGTTAAAGAATTGAAACTGTGTTTACATTAAAAAATAAGATCGCTATCACAATAAGAAACTTGAGTTAAATGTCATTTAAATTCGAATGTTCTTTTCTCTATTGTAATCGTTAAAAAAAAAAACTAATCTTATCAATAAGTACTATAAGTTAGTGACAATATATCAATTCATTATAGAAATTTATTTTTAGTAATTACTTATTATAGTAATTCTTCTTTTTATCATAACAATAACTAGCATATCAAAGACACTTATCAAACTTTGTAATAGAAAAAACTACTTAAAAATACTTTTCTATTGTAGTATCATTACCACTAATTATCAATTAAAAAGTGTCTTAATATATGAATTTTTTCTACAATACTTATTATTAATAAAGCTATTGCTATAAGTTCACAGTAGTAGTGATTTTTTTTTTTTCCCTTATAGTGTATACATATGCCATTATATATTTTCAAATACCTCATTTAACTTGTTTCTTACTTTTTCTTTTTCAACTTTTCATTCAAACGAATCATAAACTTTACTAAAACCAGTTTACAATGGTAACTAGAATTAATATGAAATTGTCGGTTTTCAGAATTAGATTCAAATCCTTCCTTCTAAGTAAGCATCGTGATATTTAGACGAAAAGAGTACTTGAAAATGCAAATCTATTAGTAATTGGATTACTCTTTTATGAATGAAATATTAATCATTATTTTGTTTTTATTTCAAGGTTAAAGATGTAAGCAAAGTTTTCAAAATCGCGATTTTACGTGAAATCGATAACGATCCATGGAATCGGAACATAATAATTTCACAAAGCAATAACTATTTTTTTACTCTTACTCGAAAACTAGTTCAAATAGGCTTAACTACTCGGGAAAAAAGATCTCAAATGATTATATATAAGCCTAGAGTTTGAACCTTTTGTGTGTACTATTACTTATATGTGGTGAATTTAGGAGCATTTATTAAAATCTACGATAACCCGACATCTATAGGACTTTAATACACAATCAAATGGATACAAAGTGGATATTAGATTTTATAGGATAATTAAAGTCTAAGTTTTAAATATTCAGAATCTATTCCCACAAAGTGAAGTATAATATATATAACTTCTTGTCAATTTTGAAACATGTTGGAACCTTAACCTTAGCAACGCAGATTTTGCATTCCATAGTCATTAGATGAAGAACATTCAATACATACTATATAAAGTATACTTCAATATATATATATATATGCCAATGCTGCACTTACACCCTAAAGGTTATTATTTAGACATAAAACCAAATACAATGTTCAAGTACTATTTTTGGCTCAAATGAAGGAAACATGTACAATAATATCATAGGTCCATGTTAGGCTCAACCCCAAACATGGCAAAGCCTAACTCTGATTAGTTACCCATGGTGAACTAACCTTAACACTAGGGTAGAGCAAACCTTAAACTTTTTGGGAAGATCCGAAAGCAGTATATAGGCTTTCTTTTGTCTCCCTCACTCTCTGCCGTGGCACAGTCGAGGGAAAGAATAGAAAAACCTAGCTTTGTACTCTCGTGTTTGTTGTGTATGATTTAGTTTTAGTTTTATCTCAACCAATATGGTGTTTATATGTATTTTGTAAGGTAAATTTATGGATAACGACGGTTATTTAAGTGGCCAACTCTAAGAAAGAGGACGAAGGAAAGTAACTCCGATACCATAACAGAATTGGAAATAAAAATGTAACAAAATTGAAGAAGAAGAAGGAGATGAACCGCAAAAAGTATTTATTGATTGATTTGATCTAAAATTATACAGCAAGTCCTTCAAATGTACTCTAACTGACTAAATGAGTATTAACTATTCTAATTGTCTAGTTTATTGTAACTATTTAACTAATTAAATAAAAACATATATCTATTTGAAAGAGACATTATTTCCAGTGGGTGAACACTTGGAAACCTCTCTATCTTTTTTTTTTTCTTTTTATATTGTTTGTGATGGCTTCCCACATAAGAAAGTTCTATTTTTGGTTATGTTTCCTGCCTATTTTCTAGTATTTCAATTGAATCTACAATGTGATTGTTACTCTTAAGATGTATAAATTAGTTATTTCTTATCTATGTAATTAATATGTCTTTTTATCTACACACCATGCTAGCAATGTCTTCTCTCTTCAAGGTGTGGTCATAACATTTTTTTTCACTAATACTTCAAAAATAACCTTATCCATGAGATTATAATCCAAGTAAAACTTCTAAAACTCCTCTAAATCTTCCTAGCTTGTGTTTTCTAGAAGTGACCTACACCACTAGATTAAATAAAGTTGTCAAATTCATGATTTTACTTAGAATCATTAAAAAGTCTTTAAAATCGGTACATATAATTAAAACATAAAAACGTAAGTTTTTATAACCTATATAAAATAGCTTCCAAAATTTATAAATATATTTACTAGTCATAAAAAATATAAAATATAAGATAGAATAAAGAAATTCAATATAACTTTTTGTTACAATTCACAATAAAAGTTGTATACATATAGTATAAATAAATTAACATAAATTGTTAAGTTAATATATAAAACTACCATATAAATAAAAATATCAATATAAAATGAATTATAATATAAATTATAATAATGAAATACAATGATGAAAAAAAATGTTAATTCATTTTTCATTATCAAAAGTCAAAATTATTGCTTGCTTTCTCTTCACCATCATCATCATTGCCATCTTCTTTATCATTAATGCCAACATCTTTATTGGTAGTACTACTAGTGATATACTTACAAATCTAATTTCAATTCTTTCAAAGAACTAATAATATTCATATCTTCTTAAAGTCAAGTTGTATTTATCAATTTTTAGCTCATTTGACTTAAATAGGTAAAATCGATAAATTTGGTTAAAAACATAAAATTTATTGATTTTACGTGTAAATTCATGATTCTACTATAAGTTTATATAGAAGCGATTTTATACCCAAATCAACTTAGAAAGTCTTATAAAATTATATATTTATAGAATTGTATGGCTAAAATTGTGATTTTAACAACTATAAACCAAAATCCGTTTCACATTCTAACCATCACCCATAATGTTCCTTTGACCAAGTATAAGGATGACTATGAATAGCCTTTGGAGGAAGGTCTAGAAGAGGAATAGGAGACCTATGAACCTTCTTAAGAGTAGGGATGCGAAAAACATGGCAAATCATAGAGTAAGATGGCCAGGCTAGTTCATAAGCACAATTACCACTCTTTTAAACCATAAGATATAGCCTATAAAACCTCTTAGCTAGTTTATGAATCGGACTATGGGAAAGCGATATCTTTTTATAGGGTCTTAACTTGACAAAAACCAAGTTTGCAAGCTTAAACTCCATATTTAAATAATGTAGTAAACACAAGACATCATCTTTGATCTACAATTCCATATCCGCTACATCTTTATTAGAGTTCCCCCTAACATAAGAAGGTATTCTTGGAGGCACCCTCCTCTAAATAATCTCAATGGGAGTAAGGTGAATATATTCATGAAAGGAAGTGTCATAGGCATACTTTGCCGGTGGTAAAAATTTCACCCAAAGAGAAAGACAATCTATAACATAGCTTTAAGGATATTGTTGTATTATGTGATTAAGCACCTCTGTTTGCCCATCACTTTGTTGGTGATAAGCACTACTAATAGAAAGTCTCAGCTCACTCAAAAGAAAGAGCTCTCTCTAAAACTTGCTCACACAATGATTCAGAGACAACCATGAAGCTTCACAACCATATATAAAATCAAAGTTACTACCTTGGTTGAAGTAAAATATGTGTCCAAAGCATTTAAATGGCAATACTTTGAAAGCTAATTCATTACAACTAGAATCATTATATAATTTTTGAGACTTAGGTCACTAGGTAATGAAATCCATACCCACTTCCTCCTAAATGCATTTAGGGAGAGGTAGAGAAGTCAATAAACCCACTAAAGATCGAATTAGATATTTGACTTGTTGATAAATAAGATACTATCACACAAAGTCTTCTACTCAAGAGTGCATTTCTTCCTAAAAGAATTCAAATGTTGACCTTTTATATATTTAAGGATTCCAAACTAACCCCCACAAAGGGAAGCATGGAACTTACGTAATAATAGTGTCAAGACGGTTAATCGAAGCACCAAAGTGAGTTCATCGTAACAATTTAGTAGTCAATTCCTCTACTATAGAGACTAACTTTAATGCTTTCCTTTCATTCATGTTAAAAATAATCTCTATGGTCTTGATTTAAAGTGTCCATAAACTTGAAGTTGAGAGAAGAAATAAAAAAAATTTACCCAAATCAATTATCCGTCATGATAGTGTACCCACAACTATGTTGTCACTTCCAGACTTGTATATAATTATCTAGTTGTATCCAATAAGCTTTGACAAATACTTTTGTTAATCAAGAGTCTAAATTACTTAATTAGGGATCACTTTCAAGCTGTTGCGATAAATGGGCACCCAACAAGTATTATCTCCACCTCTTGACAAACTCCACTACAACAAAAAGTTCTCACGCATAAGAAAAAGCTTTTCTCAAGTGCAAAGGAAGCTTTTTGATGAAATAAGCAACTACGTGATTAGCTTGTAGCAACATTGCACTAATGCCTACACCTAAAGCATCTATAATTAGCTAGAGAAATTAAGTAGTGCTAAAATAGATGCCAAGCTTATGGACTTAAAACTTATAGACCCCACCACTAATCCAAGGAGTCAAGCTCAGGTTACTACTAGGCTTAAGACCAAAAATATTGTAAATCCAATTTAACTGTCTAAGACTTTTAGTGCAAACTCTTTTTTTTTTTTTCCTACAAATATAGATGATCCTCATCTTAGTAAAATCAATTTATATCAAATATATGAGTTCATACAATGGACCCACAATTGAAGAGTTAGAGGTGCTAACACTAGATTATAAAATATAGGCATATTTTTTTATGAGTCAATATGTCCACACAAGGAATACAATAACAACTAGAAAAAGAATACAACCCATTCTATTTGTGAGTACACTAAATTACACACAAGAGATACAATAATCCTCCTTAGGGGAAACAATAAAAGAAAAAGAAAGATTAAGCAAAAACCGCTTGTACTAAGACAATTACAGATAAACAAATGTCTAATTAAACACCTTAATCCCACGACTTAATCAATATGTAGTAGTAGAGTTATGGTGATGGATTGTAATGATGGTGGATTATGGTGATAGAAATAGTAGGAAAATGGTGAATGTAGAAGAATTGATAATGGTTGCAATCTATAGAGGAGAGAACATTTAAGGTTTAGTATGGAAGGGTAATCATGCCGATACTCACTTAGGCTAAGGTTTTCAAATTTTTTTTTTTTTTTCTAAAGATTGAGAGAGATTCTCTAATTAATGCAAACTCTCTTTGAAGACTTCTAATGCTAGGATAAATTGTAAATGTACATCCTTATAATTGATTTATACACTTCTTATCCTTGAAATTAAGTATTTAGATCTAGACCCATACATACGAAGTAGACTAAATAAGCCGACCCATTTAACTTGCTAAAAATTGCAAGTTAGGCTGGAAAATTCTGGCCCACATACGTCACGGGCTTTTTTACTTTCCCTACGTAACTTGCGAGCTAACGCAATGTGGATCAAGTTAGTCCGTGTTGGCCCACATAATTAAAAAAAAAAAAAAGGTAACTTGAGTGGGCATCCAGTTAGGAAGTCACAAAGGGTAAAAAAAAAAAAAAGCAACGAGCTAACAACACAACAGCAACAACATAAACATAGGATAGAAATAGCACTCTCACTTTCACTCTCTATCCTGTCCACTTCCTTCCTTTCTCAACCCATCAATTGTCTCTGTCTCTAATCTCTCTATCTCATCTCACTCTCCTTCACTTCTCTCTCTCTAACCTCACATCTCTCCCAAATCAACCACTCCCTAGGCCTCATCGTTCGCCGGTCATCTCTCTTGGTCATCACTCTATCACATGCACTGTATAGGATAGGAACAGCACGAAGCAGCCAACAGCCACCAGCCCGCTAGCTAGAGCCACTAGCATATCTCTACTCTACATCCATCTCTCTCTCTCTCTCTCTACATTCGTAGACTTGATACAAGTACTTCCCTTTTTCCTTTTTTTTTATTATTGAATGATTGTAAAGGGTTTAAGCCACATTTACTCAGATTTCATAATATATGCACAACTTATGGTTATTTCGATATTTGAAAAAGTTGCAATGTTTTATGTTTTTCCTACTTCACAAGGTCCTTAAGTACTCTAATGTCCATTTTAACTCACAAACTTATTCAATCTGTGTTTTGTTTTTTATTTCCTATGAGAATTTCATATTTTAATTTATTGCAGAAACTTTTATTTGGACAACCATTTTGCTTTTTACAATAAAGGAAGAAGCAGATTGAGGTGTCCCCTTTTTTATGCCTCTATGATTGTCATCAAGCTTAAAATGAGTAAATCTAAAATTAAAATGAAACTTTTAGACTTTTTATTTTTATTTTTTGGGTAATATGTCAAATATTATGCAAATTTTAATTATTTCTAGGTATATCAAACTATTTCCTATTGTTCGATCCAGAAATTATCAAAATCCAATTAAGTTAACTTGTGCCTAATTTAAGTGGAAGATCTTGTGGTGCTTAAAAGGTGGTTGGATTAGATGAACAAAACAGAATGAAAGAGGAATTGGTTCCTTGAAAATGGAGCTACATTTCCTTTATAAACACACAATAACAACACTATTTAGTAATCTCTTGATATAGAAGTCATAATATATTTACAAACAATATATTAATCCTTTGAACATTAACAAAAATTTTAGCTTTTTTTTTCTTTTTCTTTAACTCAATAAGATTTCTTTATCTGAATCAATTCTAAGTTAGATATTCAACAATCTATGTGAAACTTTACAATCACTTAGGTATCACGGATATTTTTTTTTCACACTCTACAAGTGTTGTTCTCCTATAATGATCTATAATCTTATATTTTCTTTTTTTGATGTATTTTCAGAATGGATCTTACAAGTAATGGTACTTGTCGAGTCTAATTTTAAATTTTTCATTTATGTTTCTAATTCGATTTATATTAGATCTGTCGAGTCTAATTTTTTAATTTTTTATTTATATTCTTAATTTGATTTACATTAGATCATATACTCACCTAATATAAATCTTCGACTTGAACTAGGAATTTTATTATTTACTTAAAGTCACCACCTAACTGAAGTTAGGAAAAATTATTGAATTAGAACTAATTGAGCGGATTAATTCTAATTTGGACAACTGGTCGACGAAATCTCCTCTTTTTATAAATGAAAAAGAAGAAGCGAAAACCAGAGATTCTTGACTTGAAGACTAACCTATTAAAACCCTAAAGTTACTACCTTATCCTTCTAAAATGTGGACCATATTCTGATATCCTTTTTTATTTTATTTCATTATTATTATTATTATTATTATTATTATTATATTTTGGATACATATTAAAAAAAAGGATATTAAAACAACTCATACTAATTTGGAAAATGATTTTTTATTTCTTTTTAGAATTGCCCTATAAGGGTGCCTATGTACCCGCTATTCAGGATCAAACAAGCTGTAGTTCGCTTTTTATAAAAAAGCTTTAGTGAATTAGTTCAAGTTTTAATTGTGAAAACATGCCTAGTTTTGGTTTATTATCATTTTCGAGATTTTGGAAAAAATTTAAGCCTAAGCTTTATTATCTTATTTTCTAAAAATTTAATTTAAGAAAAACCAATTTTGGATTTATTTTGAAAAAGGATTTTTCTAAGTGATAAAACGATCTATTATTAATTCATGTTATTATCCCAACTAATTATTTAATTTTAAATTATTTATTTATTTTTTCTCATTATTTTTTATTTTTTTATTTTTATATTAAACTAAACATATCTATTCTAAAAAAAAAAACTAATTAAAACCTTAGCATTTTTTATTTTATTATTAGGATTATAAATTTATAATAAAATAAATTCCTGAACAAAATAAAAAAATCAAAAAATCGACTTACCTGGATGCAGGTCGGATCGGATCGAATCGGGTAGCGGTTGGAGGTCCTCATAGGCGGCGTTCTGGTGTCTATTTTTGTCAATCAGGGGGTGTTTCCAAAGCTTTTGATGATGAGGAACCCAATAGTGGTGGTGGTTTTCTTCGAAATCGCCTCTAGATGGTGGTTCGACACTTGATAGGCAGTCGCAATATGGAAACTCCGGTGAGCTTCGAATCCTATGTATTTTCACTCTCTCTCTCTCTCTTCTGATCGATGCCCTTGCTTCCCTACGTCGTGCTCTATTTATAGGCACCAGAAATCGAGTTAGATAAGCTCAGATTTCCTTCAATTAGCACGAATCAAATTTTCGATTGAAACCCATCTCTAATTTGATTTGATTTGTGTAAATGTTTGATTTTGTTGTGATTTGATTTTAATTGGATAATGTTTATCTTATTTCAGTTAAAGATTTAGTGGATTTGTGCAAAAAAATCGCATCAAAACGGCCGGATTTCGATTTTCTACGATCAGTAAGCGATTCGGATGGAGGTTGAAGATGACCACGCGCTCGGTGCATGCGCTCCTCCGTCCAATCGCTAGTTGACACATGTCCTAGGTAAATGTCAAAAATTGCAAAATGCGGAATTGCCTCCGCTGTGATTTGATCTCGTGTCCTCGCACCACCCCCCCCCCCCCCCCCCGGTGCATGTGCGCGCAAGAGTCGAAGGATCTTTTATTCTATTTTTTTCAATATTTTTTTATTTATGCTAAAATGGGAAAAAATTAAAAATTAAAAAAAATGAACATTATTTTTTATTAAGGGACAAAAATGGGGTGTTTACAAGATCATATGCTCATCTAATATCAATCCTCGACTTGAATTAGGAATTTTATTATTTGTTTGGAGTCGCCACCCAACTGACGTTAAGAAAAATTATTGAATTAGAACTAATTGAGCGGATTAATTCTAATTTAGACAACTAGTTGACGAAATCTCCTCTTTTTATTTTTATAATGAAAAAGAAGAAAGAAAAACTAAAGATTCTCGACTCGGGAGCTATCTTATTAAAACTCTAAAGTTACCACCTTATCATTCTGAAATCTGAGTCATGTTCTGATATATTTTTTTTATTTTTTTTCTTATAAAAAAGAATATGTTAAAAATTACACTAATGACAATTTGGAAAATGATTTTTTTATTCTTTTTAGAGTTACCCCATAAAGATGCCTACGTACCCACTATTCAAGATCAAATAAGTCGTTGTTTGCTTTTTATGAAAAAGCTTTAGCGGGTTTGTTTAAGTTTTAATTATAAAAACACACCAGGTTTACATTCATTATCATTTTCAAGATTTTAAAAAAAAAAACTAAGCCTGAGCTTTATTATTTCATTTTCTAAAAGTTTTGATTAAAGAAAAACCAATTTTAATTTATTTTAAAAAAGGATTTTTCTAAATGACAAAACAATTCATTATTAATTTTTAATTCATATTATTAATCTATCTAATTCTAATTTAATAATTAAATTTTATTATTTTTTATTATTTTGTTTTTATTTTTATTTTTATATTAAATTGGACATATTTATTTATTAAAATTCTAAAACCTACAAAAATCTTAACTTTTTTTTCTATTTTTGGATTACTATTAAAAAAATTATTTCTAATAAATGAATATCTAAATTAAATGGATAAATAAATGAAATAAAAAAATCAAAAAAACCAACTAACCTAGATGAGGGTTATGGGTCAGATTGGGTCGAGTTACGTCAGTTGAAGGATCCTCGTTGGCGGCATTCTAGTGGCTTTCGAAGGCGGTTGAAGGCTGCTTCTAAGCTTTCTGAGTGTGGTTAATCCAACCATGGTAGTGGATTTCTTCATAAATGTTTCCAAGTGGTGGTTCGTGGCTTGGTCGACGGTCACGGCAAAAGGGGAACTCCAGCGAGCTTCGAAACCTCTGATTTTTCACTCTTTTCTCACTTTTGATCTATGATCTAGCTTCCCCACGTCGTGCTCTATTTATAGACACCAGAAATCGAGCTAGATAAGCTCAAATTTCCCTCTGATAGGCACGAATCATATCTTCAGTTGAAACCCAAATCCGATTTGCTCTAGATTCGTTTAAATCTTCGATTTTATTACAATTTGTGTTAATTGGATTATGTTTATCTTATTTTTGTTAAAGATTTGCTGGATTTGTGCAAAAAAAAAATCGTAACAAAACGGTTGGATTTCATTTTTCCTATGGCCGGTGATTGTTTCGAATGGAGGTTAAAGACGATCATGCGCCCAGTGCGTGCGCTCCCTCCGTCTAATTAAAAGTTGACACGTGTCCTAGGAGAGGAAAAAAATTGCAAAACACGGATTTGCTTGCCCCGCGTTTCGAACCCCTAACCAAGCACAACCCCCCCCCCCCCCCCCAGCGCGCTAAAGCTAAAGACTAGAATTGCAAAAATAAAAATTAAACATTATTTGTGATTAAGGGGCAAAAATAGGGTGTTTACAGTTGTCCCTCTTTGTAGTAAATTTTAAAAAACTTAACTACAAAGACGACAAAAATGCTATTTTTAGCCGATAGACTGAGTGGATAACGCCATAGTTGGCTGGTTATCGAAACTCGGTTTTAGTAAAAAAATGCTCCATTAGCTAATGATCCCACGAATGCTTTGTGATGATTAATACTGCTTGGGGAGTGATATTAAACAATTTAACAACCTAAAGTAAAATATCATATAGAAAAGTGCTTTATGGGCTAACTAATCGACGATAGGAAACATCTCAGAGATTGTTTAGGAATGTGTTATTGTGAGTGAACTAACTGATAATAGGAAGTATCCTACAGGACTAGCTACTGTAAAGAAGAGATTGTTTATGGAAGCGCTCTTATGAGCTAGTCAACTGATAAGAAGGGCGTCTTATAAGACTAGCAACTTCAACGAAGAAATGTTTTAGAAGAGTACTCTTATGAGCTGACTAATCAATGGTATGAAGCGTCTCATTTAAACTCGCAACCCTAAAAAGGAATTATCTAGAAAAGTGCTCTTATGTGCTGACTAATCAATAATAGAAGGCATCTCATTTAGACTCGCAATCCTAAAAAGAAATTTTAGGAGATTGCCCCTATAGGCTAACCCTGAGAGAGGATATCTAGGAAAGTGCCCTAATGTGGGCTAACTTTAAGAGATTGTATCCAGGAAAGTGCCCCATTATAGGCTAACTAATTGATAGTGGGAAGCGTTTCTTTAGACTTACAACCTTAAGAGAGGATATTTAGGAAAATGCCTTATTGTGGGCTAATTAACCGATAACAAATTCCTAAGTGAGAATCTTATTTTTCTAATAATAGTCAAGAGTTTAGGATGACTTAAAACTTTTGCACAAACGATAACTAAAGCTTTTCTAAAAATCTTCAAGACAGTTGCTCCTCTAAACTTAAGGATAAGGTAACAAAGTGTTTTCTAGCAAACTTTGAAAATTTTCCTCTTTCTTCTCTAAAAAAACTAAAAGAATTTATTCATTTATTTTTATTTTTTTTAAACATTACTAGCAAGTAAAGAGTTTGACAAGGGCTACTAAAAATACAAATAAAGGGAAGGCCTCCCCTACTACTCAATAATCACTTACTCTTTTGCCTCATTTTACTTGGAGGGTTTGGTTTAATCTTAGAAAAAGTGATGTCTTGGCTTAATCAATCACCTCTTGAGGGGTTTCTTGCAATTAAGACTCATATCTTCTTCTTGAGGGGCATCAATATTTAAAATTTGGGCCAAACAACGCCAATGATGAATGACTTTAATTATATTAAGTCGTTTCGGACGAAAGTTAAAGACGATCACGCACCCGGCGCATGCACTCCCTCCATTCAATCAAAAGCTAACACGTGTCTTAGGCGAGGAAAAAAATTGCAAAATGCGGATTTGCTTCTTCCATTTTCATTTATTGAGTATAGGAGGATCACATAGTTTATAAGGTTATACAATCCTAAGCCCATTTCTAATAAAACTACTCCATCAGATGTTTGGAATTTATATTTAGCTCAAAAGGATATTTTAAAACAAATTTTGCAGAAAATTCATAAAAGAGTTTGTTTAACCTTTGATGTATAGACTATTTTCCCAAATGAAGGATATATTTGTTTGACCGATCATTTTGTGGATGAGAAATGAAAACTTAATAATAAAATTCTTTCTTTATGTAAAATACCCCCTCTTCACTCAAGTTTTGAACTATTTAAGCATGTATTTGAATTTATGAAAAATCAGGGCATAGATAAAAAGATATTCTCTTTTACATTGGATAATGCATCTACAAATGATTACATGCAAGATTTCTTAAAAGTGCAACTCAACTTACAAAATAGTTTGTTATATTGTGGTGATTTTTTTTATATTAAATGTTGTGCCCATATTATTCATTTAATTGTTAAAAAGGAGTTGACGGTAACTAATCAAGCTTTGCATAAAATAAGGAATAGTGTGAAGTATGTCAAGTGCTCGGATGGTAGAATGAAACATTTTTTGGCATGTGTCAAACAAGTTGGTAACATTGATACTAGTGTTGGTTTATGCTTGGACATAGCTACTAGATAAAATTCCACTTATCTTATGCTTGATAACGCACTAAAGTATCAACATGCTTTTTATTATCTTCAATTAAATGATTCTCAGTATAAGTATTGTCTATCAATGAATGAGTGGGGAAGAGCAGAAAAAATATGCAAGTTTTTAAACCCTTTTTTATACTATGACCAATTTGATGTCGGGTTCCTCGTATCTAACTTCAAACCTCTATTTTTTGTAAGTATGGAGAATTGAATGTTTGTTAAATGAGAATTTAAGTAGTGAAGACCTTTTCATGAGGGATATGTGTATTAAAATGAAACAACAATTCAATTAATATTGGAAGAAATAAAGTATTGTCCTTACAATTAGAGTTGTCTTTGATCCTTGGACGAGGTTTAATTTTTTTAAGTTTTGCTTTAATAAAATTGATCATCTCACTTGTGAAGAGAAGTTATCTAGCATTAAGAGCAAGCTATATAAGCTTTTTGGAGAATATGAGAAGAGCAAGATAGATTAAATATCTAAAAGTCTTCAAATTGGATCATCTTCTCAAGCCCAAGACAAATTTGAAGGTGGAGGCAAAGGAGTAGTAGCACAGAACTTGAGAATTGGAAGAGTTTAAGGCAATGATTTTACAAATTTAAATGTAAGTTCAATAATAACTTTATTTATTCATTTATTTAATGATATTTTTTCGTATTATGTATCAATATTTAATTAATTTTTTCCTTAATGATATAGGAGTACTACTAAGTAAAAGTAGGGTATACTGGTAAGTCTTCTTTGGATCTTTATCTGGATGAACTAGTGATAGATATAAACTTCTATTCAAAATTGGATATATTACAATATTGGAAAACTCAAAGCTAAACGTATCCTGATTTGTGCATCATAGTCTTTGATGTGCTCAACATTCCAATTACTATTATAGTATCTAAGTTGGCTTTTAGTATCGGTACCCGTGTTCTTAATAAGCACCGTAATCCTATACTCTCTACAAATGTGGAAGCTTTAATTTATACACGTAATTGGTTACAAGGATCTGCTTGTGAAGGTAGTTTTTTTTTCCTTCTTTTGGTAATATTTTCTTTTAATGTATAATTTTACGCTTTTAACATTTGTATTTAATTATATGTGTGATTTGATGAATTGTAGATAAAGAAGAAGAAACTAGGACTGCTTCATCAAAGGGTGACTCAAAGTTGGTCGTTCATGATGATGGTTGATCTATATATAAAGAATGAGAAGCGATGATGGGTGTTTTAGTAGCTTTTTTTTTTCTTTATTATTGACTTTGCTTTCTTGTATAATTAGTGAAAAAAACTTTGTGGTAATTGCTACATTTGCTTAATTATGATATAAGGTTGTTTTGTTCTCTGTTAAATGAGATTTAAGTTTTTTGTTCTTTAAGATATATAATGGTATTATTCACGGGAATGACAAAAGGGATTTAAGTTGATATTTCTATCATCAAGTTATAGCTATTTTTCTCATATATAAACCAAATCCAAATAAGCATGGACAATCAAAGTTACTTTTGACTTTTGAGTATAAGGTTATTTATATAGGGTAGAGTAATTATTAAAATTAAAATTAAATTAAAAAATTGTTTAAATTCATATTTAGTAGTTGTTAGTTTTATCTAATTGTTGTATGATATATATATTATCAAGAACTAAAACTATATTATTATTTTGAAAATATATAGTTTTCTAAGAAAAAAAAAATTATTGCAAGTGAATTGTGAGTTAGCGAGTTGGCCCACCTAACCCGTAACCTTGCGCAAGATGGGTTAGGACACCATTTTTGGCCCACATTAACTCATGGACCAATACGAGTCAGGGCGAGCTATCCCATTAGGCCCACATTCTCAGCTCTATTTAGAACCATACATCTTTATGAATGTACTTTTGAGACTTCTATATGAATTAAATAATTAAACATTTTTAAAATTAAAAATCACATAAATGAGAGAGAAGTTTGATTTTTAGTTTTTAGTATTTGAATATTTAGTTATAGTTTTTATATATATATTTTTCTATTAAGGGTAAAATGATTGTGCATGAGTTTGAAATATATTCTTTAAGATTTTGGTATCTAAACACTCAACTTTACAAAATGAGAGGCTTAAGTACAATGAAACAAACATAAGAGATTGAATTTGTAATTTAGCCTTAATGTTATTGGCATACATTAATCCAAAAATTTTCTGTTGGCATTCTCTTACATTTATTGCATATAATATTAGGAGAACATGATGAATTTCAATCATTTTTCCTTATTTATCATTGCTTTTAACATTCAATATATATGACCTTTATTTGCTCACTGATTTTACTAATGGATGTGTAAAAAAGAAAATGCTTAAATCTTTTTATATTAACGTCAAACTATAAACGGAAGAATGTATTACGAGGGTATAAACTATGAAGGAATCACTTACTTTGGTGTGGCTTTCTCAAAATCTTATTCCTTCCACTTTTTAATATCAAATTTTGATTATCTTTCAATATTTATTAGAATTGCAAAGAATAGGGAATTATATATATATATATATATATCTTCACTCCCATACTATAAGATAACTGCATTTAAATTTGAAATAATAGGAGGTGCAGTACTGGACGAACAAAATCACTCTCTTGTGCTAGCTCTTGTTAAATATGCATACATGTCGAGGGACGTTTCTTTTAGTTTAGAACACGAGAGCAGGGGGGAGCTAAATGAGCAATAATTTAATTTTTGTCTCTCTTCACTTCATATACATCAACTGATTGTGAATAGATCAATATACAGGCAAACTGTAACAAATTTTTCCAAATTCCATTACATATTATAAATAAAGACCCCATTATTAACAAGTATCTTGAAGTATTTGTTAAAAATTTAAAATAAATTGAATTTTATGTTTTTAACACCCATTACATACTTAACACACACAACAAAAAGGCAAAAATATAGGAAAAGACGCATAAATCTCTTCATCTGACTTCTTAAGAGCCGTACCTATTTCTATAAATAATAGATGTAAAGTATTCCCTTGAACAACCTATTATTGCTAAGGCTGTTTTTTTTCCCATAAGTAATTACTTTATTGTACTCCATTATTTGCTGAAAAGAAGCTCCAATAATATCCCACGGTCTCCAGTTTGCTCTGCTGGGAACTCACCAGCACATGGCTGTCATTATCCTTTGGTCTTCACACATTATATGTGATCACGCACCAAACATCATAGTTGACATAGAGGCGTGATGTGTGGCACCAACATATATTATCGTCACTGACCGAACCCTTAAAAACTTTGTTTTCCTTGTACCCTTTTCTGAACACTCTACAGTTCTTCTAACTTCCATGCGACAACACACTAACAATGTTTACCCTGGGACTTGATTTCACTTTTGTGAGATTTTAAACTGTTGTTACATACCATATTCTGTCAGTTTCAAACTTGCAATCGATTATTATGAATTGACTCTATAGTGTAACGAATTTAACTCCACTAGTCTAAACATTTGTAATTTCTTAAATCATATTGCTATTACAATGGTAAGATTCGCTAAGCTTCCATATCCGAAATCAGGCATTCTCAAATGTATAACAGGAACATATCCTCAGTTAAGGAGATCATTAATGTTTCTCGTGGTATATCAATATGAATGATAAGTATTAAGTGTTTATAAAAAAGATTCATTGGAAATTTATATATATGTCTTATTTTTTAGTGGATATCAGAGTCAATAAGATATACAAAAGGAAAAGTTTTTCTTGTTAATTCTACCTTTCTTTTTCTAATACCATTTAGTATTTCCTGTCTAATTTTTTATTATTGTATCACCCCATTTGATTTTTTTTTTTTTTATCACGCCACATAAAGTATACTTCATAAATAATTAGCCAACTTGTGGATGTATTACTAGCATTTAAATGCAAATCCCGAAACAAATTGCAACCTCGCAGCATGTTGCAATCCATACCGAAATGAAATAAAAATCCATTAATATCAACACGCTATATGTTTAGAGTTAAAATAGCAAAAAAAAATTTGGTGAGTTCTATTTTTCGTAAAAAATGGTCTTCTTCATATGGTGTGAAAACACTAATCATCAGCCGGTGTGAAAAGAGAACAATTCATAGGGGGGAAGTTTTGAGTCGTTTTTGAGAGCTGACTCTTCTCTCTTTTTCTCGAAGTATTGAAAACCAAGAAAGAATAATTAATTTATGCATAGTTCATATAAAAGGCTTCAATTAAATATCATCTTAATACGCAATTGAACAAAATGGCATCAAATAAACAGGATATCATTCAAGTCTTAACACACCCATTCTCAAGGACAGCTTGATTTATCTTAAACTATACGAGCCGTGTGATCTTTAACATTCAAATAGTAGTTGAATTTTACAATAAAATAATCTTTCATATTTATATTATTCATATCTTCCTATATTAAACTCGTTATAAAAGGGGGCACGTTGGTGGTCTCTTTCCTTGTTCTTCTTCATAACCAAACCTACCAACTTCTCCCCCATCAGACTCACCTTTCCTCTCTTTTTGTCTATACCTAAAAGACGCACACCGCCTTTGCCATGGAAAAGATGATCATGAAGAAACAACCAACTTTCAAGAGTCCAACACCATCATCAGTACTATCACTTCATAGAGACTCAAGACCTATAACCAAAGTGAAGCCAAAGATAAGAATAATTCACATATTTGCACCGGAGATCATCAAGACCGACGCTGCAAACTTTCGAGAACTAGTACAAAGGCTCACCGGAAAGCCATCGGATCTCGACAGCCAAAGAGGGTGCAAGAAGAAAGTGAAACTTGGGGTTCCGAGGAAGGAAGAAACAAGAATATTGCAAGATCGTGAAAAGTCAATGATGGGTAGGAAAATGGAGTCTATGGATCAAAAATTAGTAATGAAAGAAGAGGGTTTGTTCATGATGAGGATTAATGGTAATAATAATAATAATAATAATAATAACGACAATAATAGTCATGTTATAGGAGAGAATAGTTCTGGTGGGTATTTGAATGAGTTTGCAGATTTGGATGGTTTCATTCAAGACCTTGGTGGGTTGCCCTTGTTGCCTGTGGATCCTCAGTCTCAGTATCACCACCACATGCATTCTTTCTGAATCAATTTAGGCATAGTAGATGATCTTAGATAGGGTGAAGTTTCATTTGAGAGAGAGAGAGAGAGTAGGGTTTGACAATCTAAGGAATTTTTTTTTTTTTTTTTTTGTGAAATCTACTATGTAATTAGCTGTATTACCTCCAAGGAAAGTGTGTAGTTACAATGAAGCCTCTTTACTGTGATAGTGGAGAAGAAGAAGTGCTGAAAAAAGAAAATGCAGAAGCTATTTGGGGCGTTTATATCGTCCAATCAAGGCCACGGAGGGAGCTCGCTTCCGTTGCTTGCCGCTCTTGTTCATCGATTTCTGTCTCCGTCCGTCACTGCAAGCTTATCCGAGTCGAGCTCGCTTGCGGTGTTTCAGTGTTATTGATCCAGTTGTTGTTGTTGCTGCAGTTGCACTAATGGATTGTTGCTAGCCTAACGCCTATGTTGATGTCTCCTGACCTCGCGTCACTCCATTGCATCGTTCGTTCAAATCTCCGGTGTCCTGCTACGCACCCACTACGGCCAAAGCTTCACTCAACTTCTCCTCCCTCTGTACGGAGGCCGGAGCTAGCTAGATTGAATGCCTTGGTCGACTTTCTGTGTTACTAGATTCCATGTCCATTGCTGCTGCTATAGTAACTCTAACGATTGCTGTTGGATGCTACAACTTGAAGAGGGGTGGGGGTTCATGTTCTCCATATTACCTTCAGCCTTCAGTAAAGAAAGGCAGTTTGCGATGGTCCTACGGTGTTTCGAGAGATTTAGTTTTGTCTTAGGACGGATTTTCTTGCTTTGGAGTTTTTGATGAATGAATTAAGATTTCTCAAAAATTCTCGCTGTTGATGAGTGTTTGAAGGTTTTGATTTCTCTTTTAATTGCCCATTTTCATGAAAAATTTAAGGCTTCCACTTCTCTAGCATAAACAAAAGCAAATGGGATTTCATGGAAATCGGAGCATCAAACGTGATGAATTGCTTTACTTTTATAAGTTCTAAGTTATCTTGATGGAATCTGTAGCAGCAGCAATTGTGTGTGCATAGAATTTCTCCCTGGCTGCATGAAATAACTTTCTTTTTTAAATTTTATGTGGATTCATTTCTTACAACAAAATTCAGGTCACTTCATAGTCCATGACATCCACATCCAATCCATAATTTCTCGTCAGTTTCTCCTGGGAAATAGTTCATAAGAGAACTAGTAAGAAATTCCATAACCGTACGGATATCCTAACTTTTAAAGTATTTAGCAAGTATATGGGTCCACATTTTTTGCAAAGTAAAGGTTTAAATTGTCATTATATCTAATGTGGCAAAATTAGAAAAGAAAAAAGGAATAATTAGACGATAATAAAGGAAAAGAAAAACGAAAAGAAGAAAGAGTTAACGGTACATCTTGTTCGCAAAATAAAATAAAATATAAAAAAGTTAGTATTTCATAAAGAATATGACAAAGAAGTATTAATTATTAATTATTTTATTGCACTTATAATGATATTGGCATTAGATTTAAAATACATTTAAACAAATCAATATACCCCTATCACAATCCATGTTTTGGCCATCAGATTGGGTTTTACGAATAGATATAAAATATGCTATAAAAAATTAGAAAATAACTATTCCTTTGATTTTACTAAAGAGTCGCAATTCCTTATATTACAATAATTGGAATTCTATAGAATAATAATTTGGTAAACCAAACATGATAATAGTTTTATAAGAAACCCCTATAAAGTTAATCAAACTTATGGGATTTTATTTCTTATGGTTAGAATAAAAACCAAATTAGATAATTTTTTGAAATAATCCTTGTGATTTACCCAAGAAAACAATATTTGTTTGTTGGATTAGTCAAGGTTGGAGAAACATTGTTTTAATTTAATGAGGATACACATGAGGCGATAATAGTTTATCTTAAGCTAATTATTGGTTTCATTGCCAAAGATATTCTTCATCCACAGTTATGGATAATATATTTTCTTGTTCTCCAATGATAACCCGAAGTCGACGCCTAGAGTTAACATTAATTTTTGACATCAAGCCTCTAAAGTCAACCCTTTTGGTAATATTTATTGTCGAGTTGTAATATTAAAAACAAAAAATGTTTGTGCCATTGTGGAGACAATGTCAGTGATTGAGTTATTCCATTATAAAATATCGAAAAAGGATTAGGATGGGCAAATTGAACAGTGGTGGCGTGTGATAGGCATTTCATTTCCGTCTTGGTCGTACCCTTAGCGTAAGGACTAGTTTATTGACGACAAGGTTTGCAATGTCTATTTATATCCGAGAAAATATGCCTCATAAGTCATAATACGCTATGCGGGACATTTTTTTTTTTTAATTGCCAAAAGTCGTTTAATTTAATGCATATTTTAAATCCAATTCCATCTTTGCATAACCTCGTTGGAAGATATTCAACCTCCATCTTAATCCATATGAAATAACTACTATTAGAAGCAACCAAATCATGCAAATATACTGCTTGGTTAAGCATAAAGCTAATATCACTGCAGCAATATATTGTGGTATTATTTAGTGTAGGAAATGATATCAAACAAATTAATTCGTATAAGGATACTTGTGACTTGACTGTTGGGATGTTGATTAGGGTATTCATGGTTTATGACACAGCATAGAAAGCGTAAAAGTACGAGACTAATTCTAGGATTGGATCTCAAGGATAAACAAGGAACAATCTTAAATTATTCCTTAAAACTCTCAATTACACACAATTGAAGAAACAGAGAAAACTATCTCCAAGTGTTTGTAATTCAATAGATGATAAAAAGATCTCCCTAATAATGACCTAGGAGACTATATATAGTCTTTAGGGAAACAAATAAAAAGAAAAATAACGAATTATAATAAAAATTAGCGAAATAAAACAATTAAAATAAAAGCTGGCATACTAACAAAAAAGGCCGACGGCCTTGAAGTCAGTGTTTTCTGCGCCGGCTTAAGGCCGGCGGCTTTCATGCCTGCCTTTAATGAAGGCCGGCGGCGTTGGGTCGACTTTGGGTCTACCTTCCCTCTACGCCAGCTCAAAGCCGGTAGCTCTTCTCCCCATCATCCGATTCGCTTCCGCCTTCCCTTTTTAACCTTGACCGAGTCCATCTTGCGCAGATAATCCCTAGCTACGATGTCCACATCAGTTTGATTTACAATCAAGTTTATTATATCAAACATATTAGCTTTCAACTCAATCTATTTAAATTTAATGTAATTTAATTTAAACATTCGTCGAATTGTTTGAAATTTTGAATTGAACTACATCAGTCACTGTTTACTTTGGGCTGGCTTGGTAGGAAGCACTTTGAAAAATATCTAGACCATATTCTAATAGCTTTACGATGGTTTTTCCGGTAGCATCATTAAGATAACAAGAAACTTGATAAAAGTAGCGCAGACTTACCAAAATATAGATAACAAAAAGTTGTGTAACAGCTAAATGTATAACTTGACTAGGCTATTGTGCTGTCTTTGTTACTGTTGAATATTAAGGATAAATTACATGGAAGATGGGCTGACATTGGAGATCCGGTGGCATCAATGATCGGTTGGCCATAATTATTGGAGGACACTGAAGGTAGTGTCATAATGGGATGGTGGTGTGACGACTTGAGCCATGATCATGAGAGACTGAGACCGGAAGAATGAGGAGTGGAAGTGTTAAACAAAGCAAAATGTGAGGATTACATTGAGAAATAGAGGTTTGGGGTTCGATATTGAAAGTAAAAAAGGTAAAATTTGTCAATTTTAATTTTTTTTAAAGTATGGAGTGGTTTTTTTTTTTATTCGAAACCAATTGTTTAGAGCCTTTCTAAATAAAATTATACTATAAAAAAATTATATTTTATAATTCAGATTAATTTGATTTTGTTCACGATTGGATTCCATACTACTTTTGATTAAAAAAATCAATGAGAAAGGGTGATATATTGATTATGAAAAGTTGATGAAATGTACCTTTGATAGTTTAACTTGTAAAGTAGGGCAAATAAGATCTAAGGGGGGAAAAAAAAAGGAAAAGGAAGAAAAATTCTAGAATGAATTCAAGGCCGATGAAGATGAATTGTGACAAATGCTATAAGGAAACTCAAAACGATTTGACATAATAAGAAAAAAAGCTTTAATAATATATAAATACTAATAACATAATAAAAAAATGCTTTTGCAAAGTCAATCTATCATTGTGATTGATATTTCCCCAAATCATGCCCAAGCCGTTTCCTATTTTGTGCTGTTTCTTTTTTCCACCTTTAGCATTCTTACAACAAACTTTAGCTATTCAACCAATTTTTAAACTTATCATTTCTTTCGGATACAGTTTTAATATAACAAATAGCAAATAAAATATTGAAGTAGTGCAGGACGCAAAACAAGAAAAACAATTATTGCATAATTTACAAAGTTCTATATCTGTAAATTTAATTTCTTAAATAATTTATAACAGCGATAAATTTTTTTTTTAACTTTTATTGTACCAGTCAAAACATTAGTTTTAGAGGAAAACTAAAAAATAAGGTTCAGCGATACTCAATTCTAAAGTATAAAATATAATTCTTACGTAAACCGGTATATTGTATTTTTTAATCAATTATTATTTATATATTTATATGATTACTATGATTCGACCGACTACAACAAAAAATAAATAAGATTCCAACCAAATTTAAATTCCTTTACCAAATGAATTCGCATGTATTTAGATATACTTCTTGCCTTTACTCTTTCTATTTTTGTACTGAATTGACAACTGCTAATTTATGAGTCGTTAATATGTTTTTTTTTTTTTATTACAAAGAGAAAGAGAAGATTTGTTAACAAGTTTAGTTAACTTTGAAAGAGTAAAATAAAATAACTATTCTATCCCTACATATTCATTTCTATGTTTAGTTGATGAAATAGTTTTTCGTGGATTTATTATTACTATAAAATAAGGAATTACAATCTCTCTATAAAAGGAAGAAAATAGTTATTCTTTAATATCTTTTTTCACTATATTTTTATATTTATGTATAAGATCTCAAATAAACTACAAATAATAACTATTATTTCCCTATTCTATTTCTTAAGAACTGTAATTTTATTTCTACCCCATTCTATTTTGCAAATCAAATATACCATAATTGATTGATTTCATAAAGGTAAAATAAAATAACTATTATTTCTCAACAAACGCATTTCTATGTTAGATCGATAGAATTATTATATTTCATAGAATTGCTAATATTGTGAAATGATGAATCATACAATTTTTTTATTGGATCAAAGAAATAATTATTATTATTATTTTTTAATATATTTGTATGAGTTTTCATAAAAATTATAAAAAAAATCTCTATTCTATTTTTTAATAATTATATTTATAATCCTATTTTATTTTATTCCATACACCAAATGTGTGAGTTTCCTAATAAAAAGTCATAGAAGCGATAATATTAACAATGCTTTAAGATGTAACGCGATGCATAAGGAAGCAATAATCACCTAATTTTAACCTGTTGTGTACTAAAACAACTATTTATGAAAGCTACTGCGTAAACCGGCTACTAGTTACTTGTGGAAAATAATAATATAATATATATTTTAACTTTAGTCTACTCGCGTGAATAAACTTCCTAACCATCGTGTTCACATTTCACAACAAAAACCAACAGAGCTATCCTTCACATTTCTCAGCAGTGAAAACGACCGTGAAATATGTTTCTCAAATCGAAAATTAACTGAGAAAAATAAATTTTAAAATGAAATAGCTTGTTTGATTTTATCTTTTAAAAATTTAAAAATACATATTTATATCATTAAAAAAAAAACTGCTCAAATTACCATATAATAATAATAAGATGTGAAAACATAGGACATAACCAAGTAGCAAAAACTCTACGCCACTTCACCATTTGGTAGAAGCCTAACTAAACACATGCACGTGATGAGACTCTGACCACTTCAACCTTGCTGCTGGCGTTGCAGATGACAGCCCCTCGGTGAGTCCTACAGTTTGATTTGTTAGGAAAACGAAACCAAACACCACACGCTTAATCACTAATCGCTCAATCCCCCCATCCCATCATTCGGTGAAAGATTTACCGGGATATATAGCTGTCTTTAATTTTCTATTTTTAGAATATAAAAAAATTAATTCATATGAAAATTAAAAATGGGTGAAACTTCGTATTAAAGTAATTATATACATCTAAACTCGTATAAATATATACGTATGTATTTGGGTGTACAAAAAGCTTGGCTCGATCATCACCACCACAATCCAAAGCATGTCTTCAAAATCGTAAGTTGTTTATAAGGATATTTATAGATTATCCACCGATAAAACCTCACATCGATAATAAGAACTAAATACATGTTATGACTTGTCCTTACAAATTAAGCAATTTGTGTTAGTAGTATGTATATATTAAGGATAGCCATCTTATCATATGTGAACAGCTCTCACACATCATCAACATTATTTACCTATTTATTTTGAAATTTGAAACTTATTGGTTAAAAAAAAAAACAACACACATACGTATGTGTGATGCATATTATGCAAAGTAAAAGTTTCTTACATGTGATGCATAAATATAATAATGGGTTTCACATAATTTGATAGATATTTATATTTTGAGCAAACTATATCCATAATGAGAAGACATCATATTCACTATCTAAGCTTTAGTAATTTCTTTAATCTTGCACTTAAGCTGTCAACTTATTAAATTATAAACTCAATTGAAATTTCAATTTTTAAAACTCCACAAGTGGTTGTCATCTCAATCACATTTTAAAACCAATCATAAACTAACACTTTTAGTTAAAAAAAAAAAATGACATAACAGACTAAAAAAACTCCATTTTCAAATGCCAAGCATGGTTAAAATGACAAAAGCTAAAAAAAAAAAAGGAAAGAATTATTTCTTTATCAATATACGATGAAACCTAATTATGTAAAAACGTCTCCATGTACAAATTTAAACTAAAGAATTAGCGATTTAATTCAACTTTAATTACAAATCCATAATCGATTTTAGGGGTTTGAACATTTTATTCTATTTTTAATCATTCATGAACACTTTTCCATAGAATCACAAGTAAAACCTTGATTTTGATATTTATCTAATATAAAAGGTTGGATTAAGGTTTTGAAATTTTTTTAGTTGAATCACATGAAAATCTCTAATTTTTTAATCTTTATCTAATTGTGAGGGTGAACTAGGGTTTGAAATATTTTCAAGGAATAAGTAGAATTTTACCATTTTTATGCCAACAGAATCATTCAAGTTCTCTCTCTCTCTTTATTGCACCATGTAAACCTTATATGTATAGTCAACATCATAGGAAGTTCTAAAAAGTCTTATTCACTTGAAAATTTTTGCATGATTTAAATAGCTCTTTTGAAATATAGATGACTTGATTTATTTTAAATATAAATATAATAGTAGGATACTTTAAGAAAAAGCCTAAATTTAGGGATTATAATGATTGATTGATTTAAAGAAGCTTAATCAAGGTTTATGAACAATATTTTAGTTTAATTGGAACCTGAGAGAAAAAAACCTTCGTTTTTTTTTTTTTTTTGCTTATAATTGGCTAAAGAGCAATCTTTATCCCCTCTTTTTTTTTTTTGTGAATAGTTTGCAAACAACTATACTATATGAAAGACTAAAAAGGGAATTTAAGTTAACATGATTTAACAAGGAAAGAAATGAGATTTCACTAATAGATTGTCAATTTTTGCATAAAAATAGAAAATTTCTTGATATAAACTTATAGAGTTAGTGTTAAGATTATAATTAGCATTTTGAGGGCAAAAATATAATAAGGGTAAAATGATTAAGGTCGGTAGTATATCAAGAAAAGAAACTATTGGGTGAAATAGTAGCATATTTACAAAAGAAAAAGTTTAAACAGTAAAAGTCTAAGAGTAGTAACAACATCACCAACAAAGTGAAATTAACAGAAGAAATGGTGAAAGAAATAATTAGAATAAGCTACTTCATGCAACCAAGTGAAAGATTTCTACGACCATCAGTGCTTCACATCATAATCAGTAATAGGTTTTGCTTCAAAATGGAGCTTTCTTTTAAAGTTTCTTGCTCATTCTCGAGCATAAAGTCTTGTTCTTCATCTTCTCTCTTTATCTTCTTTTCTTTTCTCTCCTTCATGTTTTTCTCTTAAACTTGATAGTTATCTCTCTTCCTTCATAACCTATAGCAAGAATTGAAAGTAAGCAAGATTTTTTTTCCAATTTTTCATTGAGCTTTTCAATAATTGATGTGTATAATGCAAATTTGCAGTGAAAAAAATTAGAATTTTTCTCATCATAAAGGAAAGAGTGAAAGAGAAGTGATAGAATTGGAAATTTTGTTTTATAAGTTTTGAAATTGACATTGTAACAACTTAAGTTATGCAATTAGGGGAAAACATGTTTATATTGAAGGTATTGGACATATTTGTGTTAGGAATGCTACAAATTTTTCAAAAAAGTTAAGAACAAGAGTTTTAAGTAAGTGTTCATTACTTCTATGATAAAATCTATGTTAAAATTTGAGAAATTTAGTGAAATAACAAAAACCTTGATTGATGGTGTTGTTGAATATTGTTCGAGTAGGTGGACGTTGTTGTGATGTAAAGAAATCATGTAAGTTAGGCTAGATTAAAGTTTGGAGACAAAAATAGGTAAAATTTTCTATAGAAATTGTAGTTTTGAGATTTTGATTCGTAAGTAAAGGGTAAAGTAAAGAGTGGTGTGATGAATGAAGGTTAGATCTGTAAGTAGAGGGTCAAATAAAAGGTGAAGGTCTAAATCATAAGTAAAGGGTAAAATAAAGGTCGAGTATAAGGTGAAGATCTAATCCATAAGTAGAGGGTTGAGTGAAAAGTAAAGGCTTGAATTGTAAGTAGAGGATAAAGTAGAGGGTCAAGTATAGGTTAAGGGTATTAAATAAAATGATTGATTGACTTTTGGTAAATACTAATTAAATGATAATTGTATTTTAATTTCGCGACTTAAGATAAAAAAAAAAAAAAACCTGGCCTTGAGTTGAAAAACCCACTTTAGGCACATGATTACGACATTTGCTATCTATGCATCTAGTTTATATAATAAATGAACTTAATAACTATTTAACAATTGATAAATGTGCTATTTCTACTTGGTTGTAGTCAGAGGATTAGGAATATTGATGATTTTAGTGTGGCAACTAATAATCAATGTATTATGATGTCTTGAGTAGAGTTGTGCACCAAAATGATCAAGTAGATTTATGAAGGTTCTTAGACACTAGGACATTAGGGAGTACCAAACGTATGTATATGTATATTATATATGTGTGTTATATGGTCATAAGTTACCCTAAATCTTAGGATTCCAAGACTATGATATATTATGATACCTAAACTAAAAGATAAAAAATGGCCGGTTGTGCATTAATTGTTATGAGCATATGATGCTTCATGTATGTGACATTTGCATATACTTTGTGGTTACTATGTACTAAGCTTCAACTCACCTATTGTGAGAATCGTATAAAATGACAACTAGGAAACATCTAAATTTTAGTTGATCACCATTGGTTAGGTTGACTTCTTCCTATCCCACAATTGCGTCAAATTGATTTAGGAAAACTCCTAAACAACCTGTAACTAAAAATATTAATAAGTTTAAATAAAACTAAGTAAGACACAAACAAAGAAATTAATCATATAGTTTATTTGATTGATTACAGTCTAACGGCAATAAGAATTAAGGACAATAATCTATAATCACATAGGTAAGTGTTTTTTTTGTGTCCACTTGTTGTTTGTGCATGTTAAGGTATATTTTTGTGTTATTTTTATTTAAGGTATTTTGATGTATGTACGCATGTGGTATTACAATATAAATTAGGTGATTGATACTAGAAAACATAAAATTGTATAACCAAACACTTATCAAAATCAAACTCTAAGGACCTATCTCACACTTTCAAATTTTGGACTCCAATGACTTACTTTATGCTTTCAAAAGTTAGCCTTTAGGAACTTACTCTACACTTTCAAAATTAGACTCTAAGGATCCGCTGCACTTTTGATGTTTAGACTCTTGGGATCCGATACACTCACACTTTCAAATGACTCTAGAAAACACTATTGATTCACGCTTTTAAAATCATATTCTAAGGAGTACACTGGGGTTCACACTTTCAAAAATCGAACTCCAACTCCAATGAGTATATAAGAGTCCACACTTTCAAAAATCAATCGCTAGGGGACACATAGGTTCACACTTTTATGATAAAAAGTAACTAATGATACCAATGTGATAATTCACTTAAGATAGATCATATTTGATTGCTTGTATAATTTAAGCCCTTATATGTTAATCTCAATCTCGATCTAGTTTATAAGGCTAATGAAAATGGCCACAATGATCGACTTTCACATGTTTTCCAACCCACTAAGACACTTTCAACACTAACACAACTAAGTATGATTTATTATCATGACATCTAATTGGAGCATGCTTAATCTTTTTTTTTTCTTTTCCCATAACCTTGATTATGCTATATATTTTATCATAAATCAACACTACAAAAAATGCAAATGATAAAGAATAAATTATGAATTTATTGATAGGCTTGTTCAAACACATAAAACGCATATCAACACTCCATTATGTGCATACACTAATAGCATTTACTTTATATATTTATTAGGTAAATTGCAAATACATCTCTTTATGTTTATTTCATGTGTACTTAGCTCCTTATCTTTATAGTTGTACGTTTATAATCCCAATTTTTCTTATTTAAAAATGTACGTTTAGATCCTTATATGCCTATTTTAGGGTCTAAATATACTTTTTTTTTTAAGATTTAAGGATGCAAATATACGATACTAAAGATAAGTGTGCTAAATGCACATAGTAAACATAACCAAGTATATTTATAATTTAACTTTTTTTTTAATATTAAGAAAGAAGAATAACAATTAAAATCAAATGTTTCAATATATAAATAAATATTCATACATGAGTGACGGTAAAATTAAAAATTTGGTATATATTCTTCAATCTATACATAATTGAATCACATTATTTTGCTAATTTAATTTTGCTCACTTTTTTTATTCTAATATTTTTGCTAATTATAATTTTTATAAAGATTTGGAAAAATATTTCTTTGATTCTATCATGAAAGCAATAATCAAATCATATGTACATGAAAGTCATAATATTTTAAGCTTGATCGAAATGTACGAATCATATAATATAAGTTTTTAGCTTTTAATTGTTCAAATATTAATTATATCATAATAAAATTTGAATTTGAATTTTTTTAATTTATTTATTAACATTTTTTATTTTAGTTATTATTCTTCCTTTTTAATATAAAAAAGGGTTAAATTATAAATATAGCCATTATAAATTTACACTTCCGAATCTTTCAAAAGGTCTATTTAAACTCCTAAAATAGGCATCTAAAGGTTTATATTCATCTTATTTTTAAAAAATTGGAGGTTTAAATGCATGATTTTAAAGATAAGAGAGTTAAGTGTACATGAAGTAAACATAAGGGGGTCTATTTTGCAATTTACTCATTTATTTGATTAAAATATGAGCATTTCAATAATACTTTATTTTGAATACATAAAAATTTTAAATTAATTTATTGTTGAATTGATTATTAATTAAGTATGATTACTAAATATATGTTATTATATGACATTGTTCAATTGAATGCAACAAAAAAAAAATCATGATGCTTTACATAACTACATTTTAATTACTTCATCTAAATAAGGATCAATCAAGCTAGTGTAGATAGATAATATATTGTAATCATCCCATTTGAATAACTTCCATCATTTCCAATTTGATTAAAAAATGATTAATAATTTACGATATCTTATATCATTAATATAAGCAACATGAGTAAACAATAAAATGAAAATAGAAATAATTTATTACTGAAATTAGTCCAAATCAAAATTTTATATTTTAGAAATTGTAGCTAATCATCTCACTTTTTATAATTACCTTAATTCCTGACAAACCTTGGAATGCAAGCGAGACAGGTTTGGACCAGGTTCAATAAGCCTGATACTCGTCGCATTACCTTATATGGTTACCCAAACCCTATAAAGTTCCAATAAATAACTTGAAACCCATTAGTATTTTTTTAAATATTCTATTATTAGTTTTAAGTCCTTACTTATTTATTATGACTATTTTTATAAAATATAACTTATGTTATTGTAAATAAATAAAATTTCCATTTTCAACATATCTAATCATATATATTTTAATATTATTTTAAAACCTATAGGTTGATAAATAAAGTTACCGACATAAAAATATTTCTAATTATAATAAAATATAAATTATCTAACTAGTCATAAAACTTGATAAATAACATAAAAAAATAAAATATAATTACTAAGATTTAATAGAAATAGAAAAGTTTTAAAATATATAATAATATTTATTTAATTATAAAAAATAATAAATTCAAATTCTTAATATATTTAATATTTATCTCATTACCTATTTAAAATTCTATAAAAAAAAAAAAAAAAAAAACAGACCCATAACCTATTCTAAAGTGACGAGTTGAATGGAGGAAACTCGATAGCAACCTCAGACAAACTAGTCTAGAGAGAGATTGAATAGAAAAAGTAATACTCGCCTTGAAAAGTGGAGATGCGGGGTATCGAACCCCGTACCTCTCGCATGCAAAGCGAGCGCTCTACCGTTTGAGCTACATCCCCTTCTTTTATTAGGTACAACATATTAAATTAATATATTGTATTATATTTTACACGCTACTACGCCTGCCGTGAAACTGTACACGTTTTTATTTTGTGAATTCTTCGCCTCTCGTCTTTTTCCCGCCATGGCAGCCATGGAAGTCGACTCAACTCACAACATTAAGAGGAAACAATCCACCTACAACTGCGTAGTAAGATATCTACGTCTTTTATGCTTTCTTTCTTGTTTTTCCTAGTAGTCCTATATTCTATACTAATGATTTATTAGTTTCAAGCTAAATCCCTACGTAAATAACATTAATGATGTGTACCCTAAACCCAGTTGCATCTAAATCACTTTTAAAGATTGCATCTTTAACATACCCATTTGTACTATTTCACCTAATCAGGTGAAAGACCCTGCCTTTTCTCCTTTTTATGCAAAGAAGTCTTCAACTTGGTGTCTACAATTTGGCCCAAAGTTCCTATTATACGAATAATGTTAATCATGTAGACCCAAACCCTAATTCACCTGAATAACTCCCAAAAACCGTAACACCCATTTGAGTAGTTGGACCAAACAAGGTGAAAGATCGAAACTTTTCCTTAACTTTTTGTGCTCCTGTTTGGTGCTTCCTATTTTGTAATGACTGTGTTTAATATTTGCAGGATGAAGCTTTTGAGATACAAAAGGAGACATACAGAGGTCAACAGTACAGTCAGATTTACTTTGCCCGTCTTCATATGATGAGAACTCTCCTTTATTCCCTTGTTACTCATTGGAAACCCCAAGTTCCTGGTAGTTATTGCTCTCTGTCTATATTGTCTATGGAATCTCATTTGGTTTTGCTTATACCTTGGTGTGGATCTTGTGAGCATTAAGGATAATTTGTCGCCTGAAAGTGTTGCATAGTTTGTACCAAAGAGAAAGATGTTTTCTAGTGTGAGAGCATAAAAATATTTTAGTTATGAGCATAACATCCCTGGAGTCTGTGGATGACGCCATGAAGCTATTACTTAGGGCCACTGATGGAATAGACACTGGAATTTATGTAACTTAGAAATATGATGGTGGAATTTACGTTCCTTAACTGTTTATAAAAGAGATAAATAGTGTCCAAATTGATGAGTTTTCTTTGAAATCATTGCTGTATGAGTTTTCTGAAGTTGACAAATAGATTTTGTTTTTCTTCAACTGAAATCTTCACTCTTTCCCCGTGACACCACTTGTCTCAGATTTCATTTTACGGTTATAATTCAGCATACTCTTGTTGTATTTCAGTTTTCACTGTTTTGGGACTTGAAGAAGGAAAAGAATGCATCATTGTTGGTACTTTATATAAGCACATGAAGCTAAAGCCTTCCATTCTTGATGAGTATGCAAAAGAGGTAAGTTTATGCTGATTGCTTTAATGCGACTTATTCTTCTGTTCAACTAAATTGAGGAGCCCAGCTTTCTAATTAAAAGGGATTCATTTGATGTAAATGCTGCAATGTGCAGAGATCGGCAACCCCAGTTGTGAGGCCTCATAATTTTATGCACCCTGATGATAATCTTGTATTGGAAGATGAGAGTGGCAGGGTTAAGCTTGGTGGATCTTTGCTTTCACCTGCTTCATATGTAACAGGTATGATTCAGAATATGTCTACTGGGTTGATTCTTTAATAACCTCTAAAGAGGCATTTTAGTTTACCATTCTTCATGATTTGCAATTACATTCTCCTCTAGAAAATAGGAGCTTGGATATGCTGCTCATAAATTGTGCATCCAATTGGATATACCCATTTTGCTGATGATTTTGCATGAAGAGGAAAAATAAGTTCAGCACTTCATTGATTTGCTGTAAGTGTGGCGAGTTGAGTTTGTAGCTTTGCTCACGATAAAAAATACAGTTATTGCAACTAAATAATTACTTGAATGGAGTAAGATTTGGCATTGCCAATCCCTACCTAGTGGGATTTGGCCTTGAGTGTCCTCGTTGTTGCCATAATTAACATTTGTCAATATTGGTTGCATTATTGCCAAAACAAGGTGAATTTTCACTTGTTCATCAAAGTTTATCAACTAAAAAGATATTAGTGAAATAAAACAGTAGTGCTAGATAACGTGTGTCACCTCTATATTTCCAGAGACTAGATAAATCTATTCACAAAGCAGATAGCCCACTGTTTGCATATATTACATGCAACATCCAAAGTACCAAAAGAATAATTGAAATTGAAGTTGAATAGGCTCTTTTTGTAAATTTATGGGCAAGGATCCCGTTAAATAGCAGTGTGAACCGTTTGTAGGGAAAACAAGCATACATTTGATAAATTTTTATCATGCAAAGAGTGATACCCTATTACTTGCTCCAATCTCATTGCTTCAACTTCATTCTTGTATTTCAAAGGTGTAATTGTTGCTTTGCATGGCCGGGAATCTGGTGCTGGTGACTTCTTAGTTGAAGATGTACTGGAAGCAGGCATACCACCTCAGTTAGAGTTGCCTCTTAAGTCAGGTACACCTGGTTTAATCTTTCCTATAATGGTTGACATGGTAAAAAATGTATGTGATAAATTACATTCATAGAATTTCTGGATTATGAAATTGCTTTCATGTAAGTGACTGAGATTAACCTTCAATTACGAACTCAAAGGATGAATATTTTGCTGTTTTAATCTTCAGATTGAAGCCAGGGGAAATTCATCAAGGTCCTGCAATTTCTTGTCATTTTTATTGCCTTGTTTGTCTTCTCTTCCAACCAACCCCCCACCTTCACCCAAAGGGGGGTTTTGGGGGTGGAATCCACCTATTTATTAGAACTTTTTTAGTTGATTATAAATTCCTTTGCAATGTACATGTGATTCATTCTCAACTATATACAACTGCCACAAAATTCTATCATAATTGAGGAAGAGATGTTTTCGTACCATTCTGTCATGTTTAGCAACTTTCTGAACTTCTATCTGCTACCTGCATTTCCTTCAGAAACCTTATTTCTGGGCTCATCCTCTTTGTCTTTTAGCAGGAGAGGACAAATATGTTGTTTTGGTGTCTGGGCTTAGTGTTGGAAGTAGTACTTGTAATCCTCTCCAGTTTCAACTTCTTGTTGATCATATAACTGGCCATCTTGGAGATGAGCAGGTTTGGGATCCCTTCAGACTCCCTGTGGTTGTTCTAATAGCTCTTCCAGAGACTGTTTATCTTCATAACTCCATTCTATTTCTTCTTTCTAGGAGCAAGACATTGCGGCAAAAATAGTTCATGTTGTAATAGCAGGAAATTCCATTGAAATTCCACGTGCAATTCTTAACAGACAGGTAGTATATCCATGGAAATGCCTTTCTCAAGGTTCCAAGCAAGTGTTCTTCTCATTTTTCTACACTAATTAACTAGACGTGTAATGGCTTGTGAACCTGGTCTTATAGTAAATTTTGTTCTTGGATCTGATTAAATAATTAAGATACAAAATGGCTTTTGATATTGTGGCAGAATGTGGCTTCAAAGGACCTATCAAGGCTATCTGAACCAATTAAAGAACTGGACATATTGTTGACACAGGTTTGCAAAATAATATTTATATATATGCATATTATGTCCCTTTCGTCACCAACGAAATACTGATTTATACTGCCTAACTGTAGATCGCTGCAGTCTTCCTAGCGCTAGCTTTTTGGCCAACCAGATTAGAGTTTATGTTACTCTTCTGTAATCTGGAAGGGTTTTCTTTGTATCAACACATGTGATTCTTGTATTTTTACTTGTGATGTAACTCTACCCGTCCTTTTGATGGATACATACTTTTATTTGGATTAATAAACTATGAATTATCCAAAAAAAAAAAAAAACTGTAGATTGCTGCAGGTTTGCCTCTGGATATCATGCCTGGCCCAAGTGACCCAGCAAACTTTTCTTTGCCTCAGCAGGTTTGTCTTAGAGATATGGCAACATTCTTTGATTTCTCACCTTATACTCTCTTGTTATTGAATTGCCTCTTTCTTCAGCCCCTGAACAGATGCCTTTTCCCTGGTTCATCAGTGTACAACACTTTCAGGTCTTGTACGAATCCTCATTGTTTTGAGGTTGACAATGTCAGGCAAGACACCATCTTAAAGATATATTATAAAAACAAAGAAGTTGGATTGTTTCCAATAGTTTGAATTTTTTTTTTCCCCCAAGGTTTCTCGGTACATCAGGTCAGAATATTGATGATCTTGATAAGTATTCAGAGGCAAAAGATAAAGTTGAATTCATGGAGAGAACATTAAGGTGGAGACATTTGGCACCAACAGCACCCAATACTCTTGGTAAATTTATGAGCTTTATAATGACATTTCTCCATAATATTTCTGGTCAGCTCCTTACACGTCCTAAAAGTTTAGTAAGGATGTTTTGGCAAAATTATTATTGCATCATTGGATTCCTCTTTGAACTAGTTTTATGTTTTCTGTCTTCTCTCAGGATGTTATCCTTTCACAGATAGGGACCCTTTTCTGATAGAGAGTTGTCCCCATGTTTATTTTATTGGAAATCAAGAAAAGTATGAAACTCGACTGTTGAAAGGTGAGTTTGTACTCAATTAACTCAACCCCTTTTACTTAGAAAGGGTGCTTTTTAAGGACTTAATTATTACATTTAGGCTGTATAATAATCTGACAACAGCTTTTCAAGCAGGATCAGGAGGGCAGTTAGTGAGATTAATATGCATTCCAAAATTCTGTGAGACTGGAGTTGCGGTTATGGTAGGCTTGCTTTTTCGCCCGTTCTCTTTCATAATATTACTAGAAAAAAGTGAAAATTAGTTCTTTCAAGTTAGTTTTAATTTGGTGTGAGCATGAGTGGTCCTGTTTCATCTAAATTATATATTGTCTACTGGTGTAAAATGTGCAGAAGCAATCTTGCTGTCTGAGAATTTTTCTAAGATGTTGCGAAAACTTCAAATCATAATAATTGTATGGAAGCATATTTTACTGACATGAAGGGAAATAAAGATTAAAGAAAAGGTCATGGGCATGCGACTCTGAGAAGTTGCTATCTAAGATTAGAACTGAATATCAGAGCAAACTCAAAATGTACTTAGCCATTAGTGATTTTTTAGAAATTTTGTATGACACTGAATCTTTTTTATATCTTGTCTTGCAGCTAAATCTCAGGAATCTAGAATGCCATACTCTCAGTTTTGGGACTCAATTCGGCCCATGATGCCTCTTGAGTTCAACCTATTTTGCTACATCGCTGGTTTCTTGCTCAGGGAAAATGATTGTAATGCGGTAAATCTGAGACTATGAAAGCGAAAATGCCGCAAGGGCATTGTTGTGTTATTATTTGATAATACGTGAGGTCTTCATCACTATAGTAGTATTTAAACACAAATACATATTATTTTTCTTCCTTTATCGCTCCTTTCAAATAATTAATGTGCTTTAGGGGAATCAGAACATTGTTGGTAGTCAAGTATTGATCCTCTCCAGATTAGTAAGGTTTAGATCATGTCTATATATGCCTTATACCATCAAGTCAAATAGAAACCACTCCACGAAACGTATGCAGCATCTTCCAAATTTTTCAAAAATTTACACTTGGAACATTACCTTGATTCCTTTATTCTTTGAAATAAGTAACAATAATTTCTAAGGTTCAATAGATTTATATCAATTCAATTTCGTTTGGGTTATTGGAGCTGCACCCTTTAATTTTGCTAATTGAAATAATCACGTATAAGTTAATGTCTTATTCAAATTAATCAAATAAAGAAAATGTCAAAGACTTGTATGCTAGTGATATAGGTTTGATTTGGGTAATTGCACCATGTACAAGTTTATTCACGATTACTTCAATTGAAAGAATAGTGAGATTTCGGCATCATCAACAATAATAAGAGGTAAGTATAATTTGTTTAGAAAATTTGGAAAATGGGCATTTGGGATATGTTTGGATACATGTCCATATAATTTATCCTATATAAAGTAGTTCTCAAGATTAGATTTAAACTAAATATCCAAATGAACCAACTTAAGTTTGGTTGGTATTTGCTTTATTCAAGTCACCGTATTATTGGGCCAGCACGTGGCCATCTAAGTTGAATGCAAAAAATACTGCAAGTACTCTTTTGGTAGCCTATTTAGAATTGTAATATAAGAAATTCAAAGCTCTAGTATTACTATTAACTTTAGTGTTTATCAAACAGCCTATATTATTTTCAGTTAACGAAATAGCAACCCACTTGACAGCTGCCAAAAGTATTACTATGAACTTTTGTTGGGGCCTATGATGACCATGGACGTGGTGGTACAGCTGCCGTGGGACATGTATGTGATTAGCTTTTCAGTATAGTTCTCGGTAAGTCCCACCCAAATGGTTGTTCTATCCATTCATTCATATGGCCAACAGCATACCAATAAATATTGCATTAGGACCAATGCCCTTTTGTTTACTTTATGCCTAATTTTAGTTACGGTTTTGCCATGAGACCTTGGTGACTGCTATTTATTTATTTATTTTTAATTTGATAGAATACCTATTATCAGTTTATTTTATTATCTTTTATAAGATTTGAGTCAATATTAAGTTATTGCTTTCTTCCCTTTGATCCTATCAATCAAATTTATTTATTTGGGTGTGGCAATTTATTAATTGGATTGATTGCAAGCTATATCAATTAATCTAATTGATCTCTTTGACTCCTATAAATTGTAAGTAATATCTATTTAGGATTTCAAAACAAATCGAGTTTAGTTATTGTTTAAATTTCATCTAATTGATAATTGTTCATATCATTTCCATCCTTAGATCATTCTTAAGCCCTAAAAGCACAAAAACATTATTATTATTTCTTAAAACCCCCTAAAATACAAATCTTTTATTTATTTGTGAATTGTTTCACAAATATCACTTTTACCTTAAGGAATCTTGATAAATCATCTTTTGGTATTCGAGCACAAAATTTATGTGCTTCAAGTAGTAAGTTTTAAAGTTTCATCAATTTCATCCTTTGGAATTTTTGGAGCTGGTGTTATTGAATTAGGGTTTGCTGTTTTAGTGAATTATTGGTGATTAAGGATTGAGGTGTGATTGTGGCATGTGGGTGTGGTGTGACTTGTGAGTTACGGGTAGAATTGTGATTGTGATGATTTGGTTGTGAAAAGTTTCGATTACAATCTATTAAGTTCATGTAGTCTAGCGAGAGTGTTTGTGGTGTTGGTGGTGAACAATGCAAGAGGTAAATGCTAGGCGTATAGAGAGGAATGTTGTTGGGGGTGATGTGAGTTAACTAATAGCAGACTTTGCTAAGATGTGCACCACGCTAACTGCACAAACTACCTTGACACAAAACTCAGGGGTGAATGCAGTACTTAGAAGCGTAGAGGGTTTGTCAATTTAATTGAAGGAGAAGATGATAACTTTGGTGAGGAGCGTATTGGCGAGGGGAATTAGTGGATTAAAGGACTTGAAACTGTACAATTGAAATTTATACCTTTTGATAGGCATGGTTTTCCGAATGATTACATAGCCTGAGAGCATCAAGTTAAGAAACTCTACAAGTACGTTGAGCATGCTAAGGTTCGTTTAGCTGCTTTAGAATACACTGGTTGGTGGAAGAATCTGAAATTGCAGAGAGACATGAGGGAGAAGCAAAAGATTGACTACTTGGGTTTTGATGAAGAGATGGCTGAGAAAGAATTTTATTCCCCATTATTATAAGTAGGAATTATTTCTAAGGTTGTAGTTGTTGAGACACGATGGAATGCGTGGTGAAGATTATGCATAGGAATACGAAACTCTTTTAATTAAGTGTGAAGTGAATGAACCCAAGGAACAGATTATTGTTAAGTTCATTACAGGCCTCAAATTTGAGATCGTTGATCTAATTGAATTGCAGTCTAATGAGACGCTAGACCTAAAATTGAGCAAAAACAAAAAGATGTGGAGTTTGAGAGAGGTGATATATTAGAAAATATGAATAAAGTGATAGCAGCAAGCAAAGGACTCCTCAAACACAGCACGTGCAAGAGCAAGAGCATTAGTAACCCAAGAGGAAGACGGGTGAAGTCAAATGTCCAAATAGGCTTGCTATGGTTATTAAGTGCGATGTTCCAAAGTTAGAGGTCGAGAGTGAAGGAGGGAAAGTGGAAGATGTGGAATTTTGTGATGAATGTGATGGCACTAATGGAGAGGAAGGAAGACCTATGGCTAATGTGGCTCGATGCAGTTTGAATGTTAATATCTCAGAAGAAAATGGGCAGAGTGAAAATTTGTTCTTATACTAAGTGCTCGGTCAAAAAAAAAGAAGACAACAACGACAACAAGGTGTGCTCTCTTCCCGTAGATGGAGGCAATTGCACAAATTTGGTTTCTACCACTTTTATCCATAATTTGGGCTTTAAGATTGCACCTCATCCTAAGCCACATGGCCTACACTGGTTTGGTGAGAAAGGAGTTACTCGTATCGGTAATCAGGTTTCTTTCTTTTTCTTTTTCCTCAGCTCTCTTTGGTGAGAAGTATTGTGAGATGCAAGTTTTGAGAGAACATATTGGATGGGCGACATAAACTTACTGTTCGGCCAAAAAAAAATAAAAATTCCATACCGATATTGTTGGCCATCGAGATTTCACATTTCTCGGGTGACGCAAGATCAAATGATATTCCAAGGAATTGATGATTTAGCAAATTTTCATGAACTAAATCTGATCTCTTCCCTTCAATTTCTTGGAAACTCAAAATTCTTCTATCCTGTGTTACTGGCATGTCAGAATCCTTACATAACGATTTTTGTGCAAGTTTCTTGGTCTTTCTTATGTGTACTCCGAGTTATTGAATTGCCTGTCAGCTCAGGTAATCATTTCATACTTTGGGTACACCTTGTTTTCTTCTTGCTTGTCAATAAAAAGTGCACCAGGAACATTCTTATGTCAATTCCTGCTTATCTAGGCAAAAAATTTGACTGGTGAAAATTTCTCCAAAAAAAAAACCCTTGTCTTGCTTTGTAAAGCATTAATGTAGCATTTGCTGTTGACTTATCCATCATCTGGTAAACAAAGATTAACAGCACCCATAGCCGTTATATCGGGTCTGGTATCAGAGATTTAGTTTACTACAGTAAGGCATTCCTTCTGATCGCTTAGTGACTAATAACAACTCTCTTTTAGTAATCAAAGTTTCCATTCCGAGACACGGAAAAAATAGGGCAAATAGAATCATAGGAAGAAAGATAAGGACAAACACAAAAGATCTGTGACACCTGGATAGCTATGAACTACATAAATTCATAAAACCTTATAAATACTAGAGTCCAATGAATCCCGAATACAAATGCAAACCAAATTGCTGTTCATCAACAAGCCGTTTATAATGGAATGCTTTTCTCAGAGAGAAGGAAAAAAAAAGAAAAGAAAAGAAAATGAATTGAGAGCATAATTTGCTCACTTCCATATTCATTGTCAAAACATGAACAAAAAAGGAATGGAAAAAGAGCCAGGAACACTTCAGGGGAATCAGCAAATTGAAGCCTTACATTATATAACATGAAAAAGTAGTATGCTGCTGGCCATTAGAAGCATTTCCTGTGAACGATTGATGGACCAGATTCATCGTATTCTGCTTTTGCAATCCACATCTGCACCCAAAAAGAAAATGAGAATCGTGAGACTTTATATTTTTGAACTGCCACCCGATCGAATTGATCGGTCCAAAACAATTGATGGGTACCATCTCCAGTCTGCTTCCATAAGCCGAGATGAAGGAAAGAATCACACAATAAGCAACTTCTTGCAGTGAGCCACTATTTATTACCCTTTTGCGTTAGACTTAACAACATTATAGACAAGTAATTATCTAACATCTTTTAGTTGTGGTCAATGCTCTATAGCGGCAAGATCCACTAATCATTACCCCGCACCATTACTCATGCATCCATAGACCATAGTATAAAGTTAAATGTATTACCTGTTGGAAGGTGCTGAGGGAAGCCAAGATGGAACCTCCAATCCACACACTGTATTTCCTCTCTGGAGGTGCGACCACCTTAATTTTCATGCTACTTGGAGCTAATGCTGTTATCTCTTTACTCATTCTGTCAGCAATACCAGGGAACATAGTTGAGCCGCCACTAAGAACAATGTTTCCATATAAGTCCTTCCTGATATCGACATCACATTTCATGATAGAGTTATACGTGGTTTCATGAATTCCAGCTGCTTCCATGCCTATCATGGATGGTTGGAAGAGCACTTCTGGACAACGGAATCGCTCAGCCCCAATGGTGATGACTTGCCCATCAGGAAGCTCATAGCTCTTCTCAACAGATGAACTAGTCTTTGCGGTTTCTAGCTCTTGCTCATAGTCAAGTGCAATATAAGCTAATTTCTCTTTCATATCCCTCACAATTTCCCGCTCTGCAGTAGTAGTGAAAGAATAACCACGCTCTGTCAAAATTTTCATTAGGGCATCTGTAAGATCACGCCCTGCCAAGTCAAGACGCAGGATGGCATGTGGAAGAGCATAGCCTTCATAGATAGGGACTGTGTGGCTGACACCATCACCAGAATCCAGAACAATACCTGCACAACAACAGGCAGAGAAAAGTCAAGAACCAATTTATTGTGTTATAATTGAAATCCGAAGCAATCTCAAGGAAGAGAAACTTGTAAATTTTTGCAATTGTTTTAGTAAAACAGCTTGATTAAGAACTAGATGAAGTGCCCAAAGCTCATATATATAACAATCTAACCAACTCCGTATGCACAAATTTCCAGTTTGAATTGCTCAATAACATGCATATTATGATTTCAAAAGTAAAATCCATCACCAAGCACTTCATGACAACATTTGCTTCATTTTTGGAAAAAAAAATTTTGCAATTGCATATTTTATCATAAGTTTACTTATGCCACAGCCATAAAAAGGAAGTTGATCTCTCTTAAAAGAAATCACTTGTGAATGTTGCACCAGCGCTAAGGGTGTTAAAAATGGCCAATAATTAAGAGTCACATATGTGATTGCTTACGAAGATACGATTTTTCTTTTCTTTTTTTATCAAGAAGAGTGGGTGCATGCATTTATATAACCACCCAACCTAAATTACTTCTCTATATTACTCTTTTGCTATATAACCACTATAAATAACTATTCTATTTGAAAAATATAAACATAGAACACCAAACACTCCGAAGCACTTTAATATTATAGATACTTTTCCACGAGTTTCTCCACTCCTTACTTCTTCCGGTTTACACTTTTAAGTGTTAACGGATCTAATGCAACAAAGCAGACATCGTTAGAAGGGGAACAAGAATTCAATTACCAGTTGTTCGTCCACTGGCATATAGTGAAAGGACGGCCTGGATAGCAACATACATGGCAGGGGTATTGAAGGTTTCAAACATTATCTGGGTCATCTTTTCACGATTAGCCTTAGGGTTGAGAGGTGCCTCTGTTAGTAACACTGGGTGCTCTTCTGGGGCCACTCGAAGCTCATTGTAAAATGTATGATGCCAGATCTTCTCCATATCATCCCAGTTGCTGACAATTCCGTGCTCTATTGGGTATTTCAGTGTCAAAATACCTCTTTTTGATTGCGCTTCATCACCGACATAGGCATCCTTTTGGCCCATACCGACCATGACTCCAGTATGGCGAGGACGACCTACAATGCTAGGAAATACAGCTCTCGGTGCATCATCTCCAGCAAATCCAGCCTGCAACAAATGTAAAATAGTTGTTGTTATATTTTAGTAATGATATCGGAATTCACTTCTCTATCTGGGCATCAAGATAATAATCTCAAAAGACAAAATGGCGCATTAAAAAAGCAAGGGATTTTGTCCCCAGGAAAATAAAAAAAAAATGGAAACAAGGGCTTGAGTTAAGTTAAGGTTTATTGTGGATCAGCTAATAATTGCACCAAGGATTTCAGTTAAACTTTTTGTCAAAGTATCTCGGATAAATTACCTTGACCATTCCAGTCCCATTGTCACAAACGAGGGGCTGGATATCCTCAGTTTCTGCCATCCTTTATTGACTTGCTGCAAACAAACCAGCAGAATGTCAAGCTGCAAATCACAGCTAGGAACATGCTTAAGGAATGAGGTCAAAAAAATTCCTCTTTCATTCAGATAAATACCAATTGTCACCATTTCTAGATCACTAACTTGGAAAGGTTATAAATGCAATAGAAAAATAAGCAACAGAGCATTATATAGAGATACAGACTGATGGTGCATCATATTGGCATTTTACAGCTTTTACTATGAAAATCTCAGATCTAATTCATTTGATACAAACGGACAATAGGGATAAAGAAATCAAAAGTCGACAAAGAAATCCAAGTCTCTGTTAGATCACAATGCTAGTACTAGGCTGGAAATTCAAGACGGTCAACAGCAAAGAAACATAGTATCATACTTTCAAGACCAAAAGGGGAAAAAAAAAATACATGCCCAATCTATATGTGCAGGAGAATTTAGAAAAATCATTGTGCTTATCTAATAAAAATTCTTGAGGATAGATGCTCTATGGATTACGTATGGTGGGAAAATTTACAGTGCCAGTTTGACAATATGATCACTGATCCTAAAAATAATCTGCCACTTGTACATAAAACCGGTTGAGCAAAACAGGATCACGTCTTAATAAGTTCAAAAGTAAAATGCCATGCGAATGCGAATAAATGCTGACAACTTCTAATGTCTCACAAGACAATCACGAAATTGATCAATGAATCCTTTAGTCAGAAGAATGTATCCACGAACTGATCTAGCTAGATCGTGCTTATAGTATGAACCAGAGAATTTATTTAATTTGCAACAAATAAAAGAAAGCCGGTACCAGAGGATAACTTATATGTTTTACTGCAACCATGAAAAAAAGTGAGTCTTGCAAGATTAGAATGAATATCAAATCAGTTAGAACTTTTGATCGTAAACAATATATTTCGTTCCACAAACCGGATCACCTAAATCTTAATCGCGCTAAAACACACAATTATTAGCTAAGCTAACAACATGAATAAGTTAATGAATTTACAATACCGATCCGATGATCTAACCTCTAAAAGTGAATGAACAAACATACAAATGAATCGATACTGAAGGAGATTCTAATATCAAACTTTTTAATCCAGAATGCTAATCGAGAGGATCCAATCTTTGAGATGCAAAATGAAACAGTAAACAAACGCAAGATTTTAATTTTAAAGGAGAATAACATATTCCATCGTCGAACAGAATGACCATTACTGTGCAAGCTCATTATGTAAAATGAAGGGAAAAAAATGAGCTATTACTTCACGAGCTCGAGATATCTCGAATCGACGAGTTTGCAATCATACGATATCCAGTCTTGGAAAAACAAAAACGAGATCATGATTTCAAAGAGAAATTCAAGTTCGATCTTCAAAAAGAGCGAGCAAAACAATAAGCAAACGTGAGATTGTGATTTTAAAGAGGAATTTATATCACGTTCAATCTTCGAATAGAATCAAAATTGCTCGGTGAAATCAATAAACGATTAAAAAATGGAGAAACGCGAGATCGTAACATGATATAGTGTTCTTCACATCGAATCGAACATAGAGACGGGAGATCAAGAAACGATATGATGATATTTCATATCAGACAAATATTAATTCAATTACCTTGTGTAATAGTGCTCTTCTTGTTGTTGTTGTTCGTCTTCTTCTTCTTCTTCGTGTTCTCTCTCTCTATGTGCGTGTGTGCGTTTGTGTCATTGGGCGCGGGTGTGTGATGGTGTGGATTTGGAGGTTGGTTAATCAATGAAGGAGGTTACGCGCGCTGTTTGTTTTAAAAAGGGCGTTAGAGAGGAGGAGTCAAAATGCGCTGTCTGTTTAATCTGGGCCGTCCGTTTTTAGTACTTTTTTTTCCCTTTCTGTTTGACCCCACCTTCGCATGGTGAAAACCAGCTGTCGAACTTTCGGTTGCTTTTTCTGCAGTGACTTAAATGCCCTTTGCTTTAAATTATTTTCTGTTTTTTATTCACTTGTTGCTTCTTTTACTTTATTAAAGATAAAATTAATTTCATCATGCCAAATGTAGAGTTCTCCATCACGAGTTAATATACTTGCAATTTAGAGTTGCTATGAGTTTTTATTTTATATTATTCCTCATGCAAACGATGTTAATGCCGATATCTAAAAGATATCATCCTTTAATTCGATATCATATTGATTATGGAATTTATAGTTTTTACTCGTAATTTAAAAGTTTTTATATTATATATTTTGTTTTTCTTAAATATAGTAGAAGATATGAAATTTATGTCAAATTTCATATAAATATACTATAAAGTATTTATATTATGCTATTTTATAGTAAAGTATGGATATTTTATAATAAAAACATACAACTCATTTTATTATTATATATCACAATCTTTTTTTTATTATACTCACATATCTTATTTTAAAAAATAATAATTAAAATATTTTATGATGGTTTTCAATTAGGAGAACTTACCAGGTATATCATAGAGTATTTATAATATGCTATTGTATAGCAAAGAATGGATACTTTGCAGTGAAAAGTGCAACTCATTTTGCTATTGTGTACATTGATGCCTTTTTCTTTATTCATTCATATCAAATACACTAAGCATCTTACATCCTCATAATCAAACATGTTAACGACAATCAAAGCATTTTATGGTTGTTTTTTTGTCAAGAGAGCTTGTAATTCTCATGTTTTAACTTATAAATCAACCACTCTCCTTGTTTTAGATGGAAAAATTACATATAAAAGAATAAATGATTAAATTGAGTTTAAACTGATATAAATATTTTTAGTAATTTATATAAAAAATAGAACCTTTTCATATTTTATTAGTTTAAATAGAGAATAAATATTATATAAAATAATGTAAATATAGGATGAAATTATGTATCTAATATAATACTATTAAACTTAGTAACATGATATGTTAATTATAGAAAATACTTATAATCTGATATATAATTTTTATTTTTATTTTTAACATAATGTCATTCTTTATTTGTACTATTTTGATAATATATATCATCTATTTGTATTATTTTGATAGCATTTATTATCCGTTTAAAATACTAAAATGTTTCCTTTTTTTTCGATTTGGGTCTAATTTCTCTTTTTTTTGTAGAAGAAAGAGAATTAAGTTATGGATAACAGAGGTTAAAATCGTCAATGAAAAGATTCCCAAAGAAAAAGGTGCCAATTACACTTTTTTCAAAGACTTTAGGACAGACATGATGGGTGGAGAAGTCATAACTTTAGGACACCGGACTCGGGATGATGCGAAAAAAAAAAAAAAAGGCAATGCGAATCCCAACTCAGCATTCCCGTTGCTCCTGTCCTTGGATCAAGTTGCCCTGTTTGTTCCTCTACATCTGCTTCCACGCACACATGTCTGTCTCCGCCGATGTTTTCGCCTACTAAACCGAGTCAAAGTCAGACCTCCTAAACCGGTCAAACAATCAAACGGTGGATACTCCTCTTGATTCTCTGCTCACGACGTGCCATGCAAAAACCATCACAAAAGAGCTGCACGTGTCATGTATGGGACCACTTCGTGCGTGCTTTTCCTTTTTTACTTATTTTTAATCATTTTCATCGTAATTTATATATGAGGGTATAGCGTAGATGATTGATATTAGACAGCAGGTATTACAGTAGATTAAGTTGGTTTCGACTCTACATTTTAGATTGACAATGAAATTTGAATTTAAATTAATGAAGCTTTGGAATGCATCAAGTCCGTAATTTAAAATTCAGGGTTTTAACTCCAACATGATTTGATTATCATTATTTAACTAAATTTGAGTTTATAGATTGTCTTAATTTTTTATACAATTCGATACTACCAACGAATTTAAAAAACATATCATTTTTTTTTCCGGTGCATATAAGATGGATTATATTAGGTAAGCAAATAAATTGTACAAATACAAAAAAAGCAAGCATAGCAAAGTTATTTGCTCTATTAATTACATTTAGATATCTGATTCTCTAGATAAACTATAGTTGACTAAGTCTTTCTTCAAAAGGGTTGACATTTCCTTTGATGGGAAGCTAAAATATAATCGCTATCTTCTTCTTCTTCTCCTTAAATTCTGCCAGCTACATGATTAGTTATTATATTTAGTTCCCTTAGAATTGCTTTAACTCTATAATTTAAGAGGCGAGGACACCTTTCCTTGCAAGTTATAGCACATCATAATATTTGGATTTACAATTACTCAGCTTATTAGCACACTAGCAACACAACTCGAATCAAGATTGATTTTAATTTTCTTATATCCATTTTGCAAATAACTTCTTAGAAAACACATATATAATATGCCAAATTTTCTAGCAAACCCAAATATCATCTTCCACTACTATCTTTGACTACCCCTCCAATTATTGCTTGGCCAATTGTTGTAATGACTAATTCATTTGTGTTTAACTTAATTCAGTATGACTTCGAGGGCTTCCTTCTAAGATTTTGACATTTAATGTTATACAAATGCCTTTGTCCTTTGATGCAAGCCCAATATTCATAGAGAGCCATTTGTATTCAATGCATTAGAGATTGTTTTTGCATCTCTAGCTTGAAATCCTCTCATTTCTTACTTGCCATATCCTCTAAAACATAAAACCAAATATAAATTGTTTGAGAGGATGCACCTCTTCAAGTTGCTTCCTTTATAGCTTTGAATTTACTTTTATCAATGATATAAAACTATCTTTAGTTACTTGCCCATGAGAGGTGTTGATTTCGTCCTCTTCTTATTCCTCACAAGCCTTGATCTACCTTCTACATAAATTTACAACTATAGGCAAGCTTTCATGTTGAATGCATAGTAACATTTTTACTTTTGGTGGAAAAGCTGATCTTTAGATCCAATTCCAATCTTCTAATTCTTTAGTTGTTTAAGTAATCATTTAACAGTATGTGTCATTTAGGGATAGATCAACTTTTAAGACTTGAGAGAAACCTTTCTAGTCCTGCTCATTTGCTTGCAACATAATTGATCCCACGTTTTCTTTTAGAATATCTAATATTTGAAAACCAATTATGTCTTCGTTCCATTCAGCTATTCTCTTCCTTGCTTGTTTTACTATTAGATTTAGAGCATTTTTAAGTAATAGGCCTTGAATGGTTTCTCTTACTTTTGACTTACCACCCCACCAATCCTATTAGAAGCTTATTTGTTTGCCATTTTCTAGCACATAGATTCTATTATGATCTACCTAGTTTTGGCTTTCCTTTAGTTCTTTCATAAGAAAGGAGCTAGAATTTTAGCCATTTATTTTCTCCTCCTTGATACTCTTTCTATATTTTACCTCGATAAAATTAGCCCAAATCACTTTGCTTCTTTTGAGCTCCTAATATCTTTTCACCATGCAAGTTCTGTTCCTAATATTTAGGTTTGCTAGCGCAATCCTCCTAATTCTTAAGGACCTGCCATTTTCTCGTAACTAATCCAATGTGTAGATGTCCTATTTCATGTTCTATTCCATAAAAAGCTCTTAACCACCTAAGAAATCTTATTAACTATTTTTTGTGGCAATCTCGCTACTTATATATAATATATTGAAATTGTTTTTAGTAGTGACTTCATAAGTACAATTCAACCAATCATACTCAACTCTTAGCTTTCCATCCACTTAACTTCTTCAACATTTTTTCAATGATGCAATTGAGTTGATTTACCATTAGCATTAAGCCTTCCACCAAGTGTATCTAAATACTTATGAAATTGAGACATGGTTTAATACTCCAAGACTTGTTTGATCTTTTTCTTTAAGTTCCTATGTAATATCCCTTGAAAATGTTATTGGTGATTTTTCAAGATTTATCCTCAATCCTAATATGTTTGAAAAATTATGAAGGAATTTCTTGATTGTTTGGGCATTCTGAGATGATGTTTTTGCTATTAATACTATATCATCTGCAAAAGTGGCATGAAATATCTTTAAGTCTCCTTCCCAAATCTTGAAAGGTGTTTAAATTCCTTTCATGAATTCTTGTTCAATTCTACTTAGACATTCTATTACTAAAATGAATAGGCATGGTGAGAAGGAGTTTCCTTGTCTTATGCCTCTCGATGGTTGAAAGGTGGTAAGAGGTGTTCCACTCACCAACAATTTAGTAGAGGTGGAGCAAATACAACCATTAGTCTACCTAATCCACCATTATGGGAAATTTGAGTTCTTTAAAGCCCTAATGTATACAATTCCATTTTAGTTTGTCATAGACTTTCTCCAAGTCTAGCTTAATGAGAATCTACCCCAATTTGAGTTGATTCATCAATACGATATTACCCATTACTTTTCTTCCCCAATATACAGCTAGCTTGTTTAAGATGGATTAAAAAAGTCAGTATTGATCTGAGTTTAATCACCAAGATTTTGGCGATAATTTTGTACAAGGTTATACAAAGATCAATTGGCCTAAACTACCTTATATGGATTGCATTACTTTGCTATGGTATCAGAGACAATTATGTTTGATTCATTTTCCAAGGTACATGACCATGTCCAAAAGTAGTAATTATTTAGTTTTCTATCGAAGAACCAATCATTTCTAGTATATTCTAAAGAAAAAAACATGTAGTTTATCCTTCCCTAGAGCTTTCCAAGGTCTAATCGATATCATAGCTTCAAAAAATTTTCTTTTGCTAATAGGTCTTACTATATATTGTTGTTGCTCATTATAAAGTCCATATCTAACTTCCTCTAAAAAAGGATTTGCTAGGCAACAATTTTCTCTTTCAAACTTAAATAAATTCTTAAAGTGTATATTTATGTTGCCTCTAATCTCTTCTATATCAAACAACCAATTTCCCATATTATCTTCTAATGTTAATATTCTATTTTTAGATTTTCTATTTATTCCCAAATACTAATAGTATCTTGTATTTCTTTCAGCATTTTTTATCTACTTAGCCCTAGCTTTCATTCTCTAGAGGCATTCCTCTTAGTCTAAAAGGATATTCAATTCTTGTCTATGACTTCTCTCTATCTTTGTGAGAAAACTTAAGGGTGCATAAGTTAAAGTTTTCTTAATTCTTGCTAAATGCTTTATAATACTCTTTTTTTTATGTGGATAATTCCAAAGACTTCTTTGTTCCATTATCTAAAAGTTTCATGGAGTTTTTCTATTGCATTAGTGAAATCATTTCCATTTTCCTATCGTAAGCTTCTTTTTATAGAGATAAAAGATAAGTTGGAAAACTACATTGGTTGAAATTTGAAGGAATTTGTTTTTATGATCCTCTAAGAAGTATAGGTGAGTTTTAACAAGAATGAGACAACAGTCAAAAGGCTATTTCTAGACATGGAACACTTTTGATTCTAGATATATAGCTTTCCATGCATTATTACACCAATGCCCTATCCAATCCTCCTTTGAGTTAAGCCAAGGAATCATTGCCTATTATTCCATGTGAACTTTAGACCTATAAAACCCATATCATTTAATCTAATCATTCATGCAACTCAGTAATTATATGCTCAATGAACAAGACTTCCCCCATTTCTCATGTAGAACAGCAATATCATCAAATCTCCCATAATTTACCATATTAATAAATAATGACTAATCTCAGAATCTGCCATAAAATCACTTTCAAATTTAAGTCAAATGATACATGTCTTACTAAAAAAAAGGGATAAATTTTTATTCCTAACCTTAGTTAAAGCATGAATCTCCTAGTTAGATTGCTTGATGACCTCCCCATCCATTTCATATGTGTTCCAAAGCATTAGCATCCCTCCCTTTGGCTATCTATCTCTACAAATGGAAACCCTTCCAACTATGACATGTAGTAAAAGCCACAAGCAGTGAAAGTGTCTAGTTTGCTCTCTAGGATATTATTTACTTTTTAAATTTAACTATTAAAATTAAAAGTATGAATTTTATAAAACAATCTATAAAGCCTCAAGTTAAAAGTAGCAAATAACCAAGTCAGCAAACACTATTAGGTTTGTTTTTTTTTCAATCATTTGGTCAAAAAGTTTCTAGTTAACATTGACATATTATTAACTATTGGACCTTATAAATCAATACAAATGCCTTCCCACCCCATGTTTAAGTAGGGGGAGTTGTGATACCTAATGTGAAATGTGAAGTGTAATCCCACATGTTTTATTGAAGAGTATTGGTATTAATTTATAAGGTTAAGTAGTGAATAACATGTTAATATTAGTTAGAAATGTTTAGGTCAAGTAGTTAAAAAAGGCCCATTAGTGTCTGTTCACTTGGTTATTGGTAACTCTTGACTTGGAGTATGACAAATAGTATTTGAGTCAACTCCCTATCAGTAGGTGTCACACACTAGAAAAGGGGGATGAACAAGGCCCAATTGTAAGGTCCTATGATGAGGATGTCACGTGTTTAAGGAGAGGGTGATTGTGATACCTCATATGAAATGTGAAATGCAGTCTCGACTCTCGCGTGAATTGTGGAAGAATATTGGTATTATTTTATAAGGTCAAGTAGTAAATAAACTAGAAACTTTATGATCAAGGGACGGGAAAAAAAAGCTTGTCAATGCTTATCGGTTTGATTATTAGTTGCTTTTGATCTGGAGTGTTACACAATCAATGAATACTCTTTCGAATACCATGAAATATCCCATAACCCTTTTGCTAATTTTTCTATTTCATATTAACAATAGTATTTAAATTAATCTAAATCTTAATGGTAATGGTATTTTTGTAAGTATTTTTACTCAAATCTTAATTGTTCAATTCTTTTAAAATGTGTTTCTCTCTCTCTTTCCTTTCTCTATTCTTTATTTTATTTTTTTCTTCACCAGATAGTTATTCTTCCCCTTTAAACCAAACACATCTCCTTCTTCCCTTTTTAACAACACAAAAAGGAAAGTCCCGCAAGATAAGTGTAATTCTTAGATATTCTTCTCTCCTTTCTTTTTGTTCTTACCATTCTTATTAGGGGTTGGTGGAAATTGTCATTTTTCCAAGAACCTTTAGCAATTGCTTGGCATGTATGGGGTGTTTTTCTTCAAGTTTGATGTATGAAGTAGTGACTCTTGGTTATAGGTTCAGACTAAAGGACATTAGTGTGATGTGCATGTTGCTTCTAAGGAAATTCAAGTAAATGTTCATAACTTTAATGATGAAATTTATGTTAAAATTTGAGAAATTTAGTCAAAGATTAAAATTTAGATTGGTGGTGTTATTGAGTATTGTTTAAGTAAGTAGAAAATATTATTAGAATGCAAAGAATTGTGCATATTTGGCTAAGATTGAACATTAGTGACCATAGTTGGTGAAAAATTGCAATTTTAAGAAGCTAGCCCATAAGTAGAGGGTAAAGTAAAGAGATGAATAAAGTATGAAGGTAAGATCTATAAGCAAGAGGTCGAGTAAAATGTAAAGGTAAGATCCATAAAAAGAGGGTTAAGTAGAGAATAAAGTAAAGTGTAAAGGTAAGATCTGTAAGTGGAGAGTTAAGTAAAGTGTGAAGGTAAAATCCGTAAGTAGAAGTCAATAAGAAGGTTAGATGAAGTGTGAAGGTAAGCTCCATAAGTAAAGGATTAAGTAGAAGGCTGAGTAAGGAAAAAGGTAAAATATATAAGTAAAGGGTTAAGTAGAAGGTTGAGTAAAAGGAAAAAGTAGGATCTATAAGTAAAGAGTTAAGTATAAGGTCAAGTAAAGGGTAAGGGCAAGGTTGTCAAAATCGTGTTTCAACTCGTACGTTTCCACGTTTTTACGAGTTTACATATACAATCCCAGTTAACTCGCATACAAAATCGGAGTAAAATCGCGATTTTGAACAGTAAAATCGTTCAAAATCGCGATTCTACACGTGTTTACCGATTCCACACAATTATCCAATTGCAGGCTTAAATCCATTCGGATTGGATCTAAGCCCAACCCAGCCCAGCCCAATCGGCAACCCAGCACATCCTTTGCAATTTCCGGCTTGGCGTTGCTGCTGCTACTGTTCGTGTACGTTGAAGAGAGAGAGAGACAGTGAGAGACAGACCAGACGATGAAAAGCGACAACGACGACGAGAGAGGAGAAGCGAGCCAGCGATCCTTCGTTCCGCATCTACTTCCACACTGAGCAGTGAGCTGATTTTATACTTGATACTATCAGGACAAAGAATACTGAGCAGCGAACCAGCGATCGTTCTTGCGGCAGGCCACCCGCCAAAGAGTTGAGATCCATCTTCATAGACACGAGTTTTGTGTTAGGTATGACTTGTATGACTATACTTGTACTTGTACAGTTGTAATGTAGTGTATCATGGGAATTTTTATGCTTGTGAGTTGTGATTGTGAATGGGCATTTGAATGGGTTGATGGCTTTCAAGGCCGTGCCTTCAACCATGTACTTAACCGTGTATACTTCTGTTTTGTGTATTTTCCAAGCTCAACACACGGCCGTGCCTTCAACCGTGTATACTTCTGTGTATTTTCTAAGCTCAACACACGGTCATGCATTCAACCGTGTGTACTTCTGTGTATTTTCCAAACTCAACACACGGCCGTGCCTTCAACCGTGTGTTCAACCATATGTACTTCTGTGTATTTTCCAAGCTCAACACACGGTCGTGCCTTTAACACACACGGCCGTGCTCTTCCCCTGTTCCTTCCAAAAAGCATTTTTCTTTGTGTTTTCTTATCTTATCCGATCTCAATCCAAGTTGATATCCCATCCAAATGTATTATGTGCTTAAATATCAATAAATCCAATTCCAGAGAAACTTAATCCTTCATATAAGTTGCATTTGGAGGGTTTAGGTTGAGCATGTGGTGTGCTAAGTTATATTGTTATAATTTGGAAATGGGATTATATTACTTAGTTATAAATTTATAATATACTCATTTTTCTAGCTTTATGGAATGTAAAGCTTGTTACCCCTTATGTTTTGCTTTCCTTTTCTTGATGATGATTTAAAGAAAACTTTTATAGTTATTTTTCTTGCTATCTCTTCTAGTTGTAAATTGTAATTAGTAATTACTTGTTACATCTTAGATGAGCATGAGCATGAGAAATTTACTTTATATATGTAATTTGTGAATATGTAATAGTACTTTATAGTTTATGGTTTCTAGTTTTCTACTTTCTACCATAGCTCTCTTTACTCCTTTTTTTCTTTTTTTTTTTCTTATAGGATTTTAAGCATCGATTGAGTTAAAATGTCATCTTCCAAATCATCTAGAGAGAGTTCGAAAAGAAAGAATTCACTTGGAAGTAGATCTGATGTAGGTTGGAGGCATGGAATTGATGTAGACAATAATGGGAAAAAAGTTAAATGTAAATATTGTAATAAAGTTGTTAGTGGAGGCATTTACAGATTCAAGAATCACTTGGGGTGTACACGTAAAAATGTAGAGCCATGCACCAGTGTCCCGGATGATGTAAAAAATGAAATGTTAACAATGCTGCTAAAAGCGGCAAAATTATCAGAAATAAAGAGAAAGCAAATTCAGGGCATTGAAGATTCTGGTGATGCTGATGATGAGGTGGAGCAAATAGGGATAAACAAAAAAGAAATGAATTGCATGGACTTCTTTCTGAAACCAAAAAAAAAAATTTTTTGTGAAAGTGGAACACAAGCAATGCAAGGTACAATTAACCAATTCATGAAGAAAGATTTGAGAGAAGAATGTAGCCAACAAATTGCTCGTTTTTTCTATACTAGTGCAATTCCATTTAATTGTGTCAAAAATCCAGAGTTTGTGAAGATGCTTCAAGTGGTTGGTCGATATGGATGTGGGCTTAAACCTCCTTCTTATCATGAGCTAAGGGTGACTTGTTTGAAGAAAGAAGTAGCTCGAACAATGGAATTACTTAATGAATACAAAGCTGAATGGAAAAAAACAGGTTACTCTATTATGTCTGATGCATGGACTGATAGAAAGAGGCGTTCCATATGCAATTTCTTAGTTAATAGCCCTAAAGGAACGGTCTTCTTATCATTTATAGATGCTTCTGATGTATCTAAGACAACCGACAAAGTTTTGGCAATGTTAGATGATATTGTGGAGAAGGTTGGAGAGGAAAATGTTGTACAAGTTATTACAGATAATGCTGCAAATTATAAAGCAGTAGGAGAAAAATTGATGGAGAAGAGAAAATGCTTATATTGGACACCTTGTGCTGCACATTGCATCGATTTGATCTTGGAAGACTTTGAGAAGAATTTGAAGATCCATCAGGGGATAATTGCAAAAGGAAGGCGAATTACTACTGTCGAGTCTAATTTTTGAATTCCCATTACTAATCCGATCTAAACTAGACCCTATGCTCATCTAATCTAGATCATCGACTTGAGTTAGGAATTTCGTTTAATTTTTGGAGTCGCCACCCAACTATTTGTTGGGAAAATTGAATTAAGACTAAAGGAGCGGATTAGTCTTAATTTGGACCACTAGTCGTCGTTCTTTCCTCTTCTCGTTTTTGTGAAAAGAGGAAAAGGGAAAACCAGAGCTTCTAAGTCCGGAGGCTAACCTATTAAAACCTTTACGGTTACCACCTAATCTCCCAAAATTGTTTATCTTTAGAAATGTGTTTCATTTGTGTTTCTGTTACTTTTTATTATGTTTGAGAATTATTTTGAGAAAATGATTTTTTCTTTATTTTAGGGGTTGACCCGAATGGGTGCCTACGTACCTGCTATTCAGGATCAAACAAGCCGTAGTTCGCTTTTCTGAAAAATTTAGATTTGTTGGTGAATTTTAATTTTGCAAACTCTTTTGATTTATGTTCTTAACATCTTTGGGATTTTTCTAAAAATTTCTAAGCCTAAACTTTGAATTTGATTTTTGAAAATGATTTTGAGGGAAAACATCAATTTTGAGTTCATTTGAAGAAAATGATTTTTCTAAGTGTTAAAACTTAATTTTTCTTCTATTTTCATAATTTTTTATTTTTTTTTATTAATTTTCATGATTTTTATGATTTTTTTATAAGTTTTTATGATTTTTATAAATTTTTGTAATTTTTATGCTAGAACATTTTATCCTAAGTTATTATCTATCCTATTTTGAAATCTAAAGTTTTATTATTATTTTTCCTAATTTTTTAATTATTTTATTCTATTTTTTTATTATTTATTCTTTTATTATTTTTTTATTTATTTTATTATTATTTTTTATATTTTTCTTAATTCTAGAAAAATCTAATTTCTACATTTTTCCTATTTATTGAAAATATAAACAAATAAATAAATAAATGGCTAACAAAATAATAATAATAAATAAATTCGGAATAAATAAATAAACCAAATAAATTAATTAAAATAAAAAAATCCGAAAAAATCCGATTTACCTGGATCCGGGTCGGTGCGCGGGTCGAATCTGTCGGGTCAAATCGGGTCGGATCGGATCGGGTCAGATCGGTCGGAGACGGCGGCGGGGTTGGCTCGTTCACGGCGTTCCGGCGGTCGTTTGCGGCGGGTGAAGTGTCGAATCCTAGCTTCTTGAGGGTGCTGAATCCGATCGATGGTCGCGGCTTCAAGTTCCTCCGGCATACTCCGATTCACTCCTTTATCTCTCTTTCTCTCACTTTTTCTTCGTGTTTCTTCGTGCTCTGGCTTCCTCCTGTTCTCCTCTATTTATAGGCACCTCGAACTCCTCTTGGATAAGCTCGAATCGGCCGATTTAGATAAACCCATATTTTTCCGTTTCTTAGATTCGATTTTATCCCGGCGATTTGATGTTAATCTCTTGTGTTCCTTTAGTTTATCTGATGGATTTGGCCTTATCTCGACTTTAATCTAGAAGATTAAAAAGAAAATGGCCGATTTCGCCTTCGTCGGACTTCTGTCGGATTTTTTCCTCCGGCTGGGCTCGCGAAGAAGACGATCACGCGCGACGCGCGTGACTTCCCTCGGCCAATCACATGCTGCCACGTGGCAGCTCCAGGGAAAAGAAAGAAAAAATTGCATCGAGCGCTCGGGGGAAGATTCGAACTCGCGACCTCCAAGCCTCCCACACGTTCCCAGCGCACGCACGAACCAGCTGAGCTGGCCCAATTTCCCGATTTTATTTACATCGCAAATTGTACATATGCGATGCAATTTTTTTATTTTTTTGTATTTTTTGAAATTTCAAAAATTTGTAAAAATTATTTATTATTCATTATTGCTATTTCTAAAATCATTTTTCAAAATTGAAGTGTTTTCCTATTTATTTTCATTTTTTGAATATTTTTATTATTTATGCTAAATTAAGGAAAAATTAGGAAAAATTGAAAATTGATTATTATTGAAAATTATTGATTCCTAGGGCAAAAATGGGGTGTTTACAACTACATATATTTATTCCAGGACTATACTTATCTCAATTTTGAGAAGATACACTAAAGGGAGAGACTTGATTAGACCTGGTGCAACTCGTTTTGCCACTTCATATTTGACATTAGGTTGCCTTTGTGAGTTGAAAACTGCATTGATGATGATGTTCACTTCTAGTCATTGGAAATCATGTAAGTATTCGACCACAAGTGATGGAAAGTGGATTCAACAAGTGGTTTTGGATAGTAGGTTTTGGAAGAATGTTATTGTTTGCCTTAAAGCTGCATTTCCCTTGATTAAAGTGCTTAAATTAGTGGATTATAATGATCAACCAGCTATGGGTTTCATTTATCCAGAAATGGATCGTGCTAAGCAGAAAATTAAAGCAAACTTCAACAATGTGAAGAAAAGGTAATATCGTAACTTGTTAGCTATATATATATATATATATATATATATATATATATATATATATATATTGTTTAGTGCTAATTTTAAAGTTTCATTTCTAAATTGAAATCATATTTATTTAATGTAGTTATGAACCTATCTTCAAGATTATTGACAAGAGATGGGAGCTTCAACTTCATAAACCATTGCATGCTGTAGCTTATTATTTGAATCCCCATTATCATTATAGTGATGATTTTAAAGTTGATGCCGATGTTAAGATTGGATTATATGGTTGCATAAAGCGTATGGTTTCTAATCCAACAGAAAGGTGTAAGATTGATTTGCAGCTTGAAAGATTTAAGGATGCTAAGGGACTATTTGGCATTGAAGCTACAAGGTTAGCAAGAAACAAAAAAGCTCCAGCTAAATGGTGAGATTCATATGGAGATGAATGCCCAGAACTACAAAAGTTTGCTATTCGTGTTTTAAGTTTGACTTGTAGTTCTTCAGGTTGTGAGCGAAATTGGAGTGCATTTGAAATGGTACGATACAAATAGTTCTTTTATTCAATTATATATATTATTATTTATTACTTATTAAGATTATGAATCTTATAAAGTTATGTATAACATTTTTCATTTTCAGGTCCATACCAAAAGGAGGAATAGGCTGCATCAACAAAAGATGAATGATTTAGTCTTTGTAATGCATAACTTGAAATTAAGAAATAGGAAAGAAAGATGCATTGCTGACACTGACACTTCTACTTTCACTGTTGAAGATCTCTCATCTGATGATGAATGGATAGTTGAAGAAGAAAATGTGTTTGACTCATCAAATGAGAATGAAGGTCAAGGTGTGTTGCATATCTTTCCAAGTCTAGGGGATAAAGATAAAGATGATGCGGAGGAGGACGAAATTGGTGCTTATGTCAATTTGGAGGGTCTTGTCAGTAATTCCCTAATCCCTGATTTGGACCTTCATGATATTGATAATGTTGAAGTTGAAATGCAAATAGGGACTTCAAAAATTTTGGAATTAAAGGATATGGAAATCATTGGTAGCAGTACATCTCATGATGATGTTGACATTGATGAAGAAGAAGATGATGAAGATGCAAATGATAATGATGATATGGATGAGAGAGATGGTGGAAATTGTGATGATTTATTTTAGTTCTTCTTTTGTAATATGATTTATGATTTCATAACTTTTATTGAGATTTTTAGTTGATTATTTTTATGGTTGATTATTTATATTATACAACTTATGCTTAATTATCTATATTATGACTTTTATTGTGATTTATGATCCAATTTTATGCTGAAATTTTTAATTTATATTATTTATTATATTTTTTAATGACTACTGTAAGTAAATTTTTAATATTTAAAGGTTATTTTATAAAGGTTATAAAAACTTACGTTTTTACGTTCCGTTTCTACGTTCCGATTCTACGGACCCCCTAGCGATTCTACGTAAAATCGCGATTTTGACAACCTTGGGTAAGGGAATTAAAATAAAATGTTGCTCACCCCTTGTGAGAAATCTTTTACAAATACAGGTTTGGTGTTTATTATGATGACTCGATATGTACTATGACTATGGGGATAATAAGGAGTATGTATTTTATGTTCCAAATGGATTATATAGTTGTATCAAGTGTTGTTGATAGACCTAGTCAATTCTTCCTTGGTTCAAATATCATAGGTTTGAACATATTGTCTATTTAGGGCAAACTGTAATCACTAGTAAAATCCTTCCAATGCAATATGTAGATGCTTGACAAATTTTTTCATGTGTAACCCTTCTTAGCAATGACATGAGAATTCTTTGTTTTCGTGATTGAAATAATTATAGTTTATTAACATGATATCCAAATCAATTAATAAATGAATATCGAATTTAGTACCTAAATTTTATCTATTTTTATAATCAATTATTTAAAATTTAAAAGTGTCAATTTATTACTTAATTTAATTTTTCAAGGTCACTTATACTACTCTCACTAACTCCATTCAAACCTATTAATATACATGGATTTATCGGCCAATTACGACATGCCACATGGCAAATAATATTAATTTAACAATAACAAAGCCATATGGAGTCTAGTTCAATGCCACATGGCATTTTGGACCAATAAACATGTAATACATGTCAATATCTTAAAAGAAAATAAAATGAATTTCCAACTCAACTTTTAACAAAGAATAAAAAAAAAAAAATCTTTTGATTAATTTAATATATTACCAAAACAAAATAAAATATATCATTTTATTTGCATTCTTTTTTTCTTGAAAAATTGGCACTACTGATTGATTTTCTCCATTGTCTTCTACTTCAAATGTTATTTCAAAAAAAAAATTAATGATGTTCCACTACCTTATTTCGATTAACTTGAGATGTAGACCATTAGATTAATACTCTAATATCCTAAACCAAACAGAACTAAATGCAAATGGATCAACTTTTCAAAATGGTTTGGTTCATTTTGCAATTTGATTTAGTTTTTTTTTTTTGTCCAGTTTAGTCTACATTTTTCTTTTTGAATCGTGATATAAATTAAATCAAACCGTCAATCTCTACCTAAACTAAACTGTGAACTAAAATGAATGGAAAAAAAAAAGTGAATTTTTTATCTTATTTACAATTTTAGTTCGAATTGATTGGATTTTGTACCCACCCTTTAGAGACCAAATTCAATACAAAATTGATCCTACCTATCTAAATCTAAAACCCTATACTCATAAATACTTTAAAAAACTATATTATTTACCACAATAAATAAATTATAACAAAGAAAAGAGGGATGGATAGAAATGGGGCACCAAAACATTCGTTTCTTTAGCTTGAAATGCACCAAATAGTGAAACATTTTAGCTAATATCATGTTAACCCAATGACAAACCTTACCCACTTTTTTTAAAAAAAAAAAAAATTTCAAAGGCTAAATTTGTCCTCTCACCTCACTCGGTTATCAAATCCTTTGTTAGGTATGACGCTCTCTTTCCTTTTTTTTTTTCTCTCTCTCTATTAGGGTTTCACAATGCAATCTTCAATCTTTTAGATTTCTTTATGATTCCAATATAAAGTATGTAGGATCTCTAATGGGTACTAGCTAATCTATCAAATGTATCTAATTAATTCTTTGTTTGTGTGTTTGTGTGAGGTTGATGATGAAAAGGAAATGAAAGTAACAACGATGATATATTGGTTTCGAGTACCAACGACTCCTGCAAGATTTTTTTATGAGGGTAATGGATCATCCTTCTCTATTATTTCTTTTCTTTTTATAGATGGTTGTAAAACTATCATTTGTTATGTATTATGTTACTAATTACATTTGAAATTGAAAGTTTGTTATAATTAACTACTTTACTATGTAATCCTTTAAATGTGACGACTTTTTCTTCTCTTTGATTGGTCAATTCATAACATTTTCTCCCCCTGTTGGAAGAGAAACCTTGTCCTCAAGGTTAAAAGCTGGATAATCCCTAATAAAATCTTTTACATCAACCCATGTAGCTTCTTTTAGCAAAAGTGACTCCCACTAGACCAAAACTTAAAAAATTTGAGTTCCTTTCCTTTGTAAAACTTGAGCGTCTAAAATTGCTAATGGTTGGACTATTGGATATGAAGCGACTGCCTCTTGTGGTAGAGGTAATGTCTCCTTCAGCTTTTCTGAGAATTGAAATATGAAAGATCGGATGGATCTTAGAATCCAGTGGCAACTCTAGCTTGTAAGTTACTGCTTCAGTCTTTACTATGATCCTAAATGGTCCAAAATACTTTTTGGAAAGTTTATAAGAAAGTCTTTGTGCCAAAAAATTTTGGTGATAAGTTTATAACTTGACATAAGCAAAATCATCAATGGGCAACTCTTTGTTTAAACGATGTCAATCAACTAATTGCTACATTCTTAAATGAGCTTGGCCTAAATTGTTCCTCAAAACTCAAAGTATCTCATCCTTATCTCTCAATTCATGATCCACAACATCCACTAAAGTATGGCCTTGTACACAATTTGGAATAGTTGGTGGCTCCCATCCGTATAGTGTAAAAAATGGTGCCATTTTAGCATTGGCATGGTAGTTGGTATTAAAGCAATATTCATCCCATGCTAAATATTTAGTATATGCTTGTGGACAATCCATGACAAAAGCTCTAAGATATTGTTCTAAGCATCAATTTGTAACTTCTAATAAGCCATCTATTTGTGGATGATATGCCAAACTCATCCTAAGAGTTGTACCACTCAACTAGAACAATTTAGTCTAAAATTTAATAACAAAGACCCTATCACAATGAGAGACAATGCTTTTAGGAATTCTATGAAGTTTGACTACAATCTCTACAAATAATTATGCCACAAAAAATGTTGTACAATGAGTTGAAAGTGGTCCAAAATGACAATATTTGGTGAGTTGGTCCATGACCACTAAAATGACTAAATATCCATGCTACATCGACAATCCCACAATAAAGTCCATTGTAACATCTTTAAAAACACTTTGGGGAACATGAAGTGGTTGAAGTAAACTTGTAGAAGCTGTTGTCAAGTATTTTATCTAATGGCATACATAGTAGGACTCCACAAATTTATCCGCATTCACTTGATAATGGAAGAATGAGAAGGAATAATGAAAGAATATGAACATATTAATAATGGAAGAATGAAAAGGAATAAAAATCTTACTCCCTAAATATTACAGTTCGTCCCTATTAATGGGATTCCACTATATTTTAACACCTTGCTCACAATTTGTCAACCATTCATTCCACTCACAATTAGTTTGATATTCTTGTTTCAAAAGAGTAATAAAATCATAAGAGGGCATGGATATAGCATATAATTGTGACTCCTTAGAAAAAAGAATAGGATAGAGCATCTGCTACTTTATTCTCAACTCCTGGTTTGTAGACAACCTCATAGTCATATCCCAACAATTTGACCAAGTATTTTGATGTTTGAATGACTTGAGGTAGCATTACCTTTAAGACTTTTCTAATTCGTCCTAATCACAAATTGGCATCCTAACAAATAACGTCGCCACTTCTTTACTGCTTCCATAATAGCTACTAGTTCCTTACATAAGCACTAACCTTTTGTAGTCATAGACTAAATTTCTTACTAAAGAATGCAATTAGTTGTCCTCCCTGATGTAATACAGCACTCATTCCCATACTAAAAGCATCTATGTCAACAAATAATTGTTTAGAAAAATCTAGTAATGTCAATACTTGAGTTGTCTACAATGCTCATTTTAGTTTATCAAATAACTCCTTAGCTGCTGTACTCCACACAAATGAATCTTCTCTAAGCAAACTTATCAATGGTGCTACAATACTTGCATTGTAAAGTCTCAAAAATTTTGAAAAACTATATGAAAATTTAAAGAAAATAAATAGAATAATAAATACTTCTAGGTCAGGGTAGCGAGAGGAACAATTTCGTAATATTAAAAACTTTGAGAAATGTACGATAAAAATTCAAATGTTGCAACGCATAAATATTATCTTAATAAATTGCGTTAATAATAAGTTTTAAAAATTAAACAATTAGAAGAATAAATTCTCCAAAACGTAATTTTTAAACAATATTATGTTAAATAATGAAATTAATTTAAATTATATATCTAGGAATTTTAAATGAAAATTTAGAGTAATATTCATATTCGGGATAATTAGAACAGCTTAGACGCAAGCCTTCGTAATTCAAATTTAAATATATTATCGTACGCAAGCAGAATATTAAAATAGGGATATTATAATACAAAATATAATATAATATAAATATATATATATATATATATGTACAAACAGCTGTAAAAAAAAAAAAAAAAGGATCTTCAAATGTCTGCTGTCCCAACTTCGTTCAGCGTGACGTCAGGCACAGCAGACCTAACCCCCACCATCCTTCCCTCCCTTTTCTTTTCTTCTTCTTCTTCTTCTTCTTCCCTCTCATCTGTCTCCTTTACTTCTTCTTCCTTTTCTTTTCTTCTTCTTCTTCTTCTTCTTTTCTGGCCACACCATCCATTCCGCTGGTCTCCCCCTTTACTTTTTCTTTCTTCCTTTACTTTTTCTTTTCTTCTTCTTCCTTCCTTAGTCACGACCCTGCGCTGCCCCCGTCCCCTGCGTCTCCATTCCTTTTCTCCCGACCTCCTTCCTCTTACCGTCCCATTACCCCTTATCGTCTCCCATCACAGCCCTGCCTTCTGTTTCCCTCCGTCTTCTTTTCCTTCCTCTTTTCCTCTTCTCCTTGTTCGATGAGGCAAACCATCCAAAGCCCCAGGTGAGAGTTCCAGCAGCGGCTTAGCTTCAGCGAACAGGGGAGGAGGAAAACAGCACAACAACAACAGCAACAACGGTGACAATAATGACGACAACGGTAGTGGCACTGACAACGTAGCAATGACGGAGGCAACAACGAACGACTTGGAGAAAACAACGACGACCACGATGACAGCAACAACAATAGCAGCCACGCAATGACAACAGTAGCAAAAGTGGAAGAAGAAGGGGAGTATGTGTGCATGTGCCTGAGGTGGAGGAGCTGCCTGGAGGTAACCATGTGGGTGTGCATGTGTGCGAGGGAGGAAGATAATAGCAACAGCAACGATGATCCCACAGTAACTACAATGACGATCCCAACGATAGCAGCAATGATAACTCCAATAACAGCTGCAACAACAACCACGATAACAACGACAAACAGCATCAATGGTAGCCCCAACCGCAGCAACAGCAATGACCATAATGACCACAACCATAGCAACGGTGACAACAACCACAATAGCAATGACTACCACGATGACTGTAGCAGCAACGTAAGAAGGGGGAAAGGGGAGATGGAGCAAGGTGTGTGGTGTGTGTGCGGGTGAAGAATGGTGTGTGAGGATGTGTGTGTGCGGGTGAAGGTGTCGTATGTGTAAGGATGTGTGTGTGTGAGAGTGTGTGGCGGTGCGCGGATGTAGGGGAATGTGTGTGTGTGTATGTGCAAATGGGGGTGTACGGTGTATGTGGCGGTGAGTGGTGTGTATGTAAGTGTGTGTGGTAGTGTGCGGAATGTAGGAGAATATATGTGTGCGTATGTGCAGTGATATGTGATGTGTGTAAGGATGTGTGAATATGTGTAGGAAAGGAAGAGGCGAGTATAGAGGTGTGTGAGTATGTAGGTATGCGTGTTGAAATGGTGTGTGATGTGGATATGTGTGTGTGGATATGGAAGGTGGGTGTGATGTATGTCGAGAGGTGTGTATGTGTGCGAGTGATGATGCGTGGTATGTGTAAGGATATGTGTGTATATCGGTGATGATGTGTGGTGTGTGCGGCATGTGTGTGTATATGGGTATGTGGAGTATGTGTATAGGTGTATGGAAGGTGTGGGGTGTGCGGTACTAGTGTGTATATGGATGGTGTATGGAGTATATAGAATGTGTGTATATGTATATGGAAGGAGTGGTGCGTGTGGGTATGTATGGATGTGTGTGAAATGGTGTATGGTGTATGGACATGTGTGTGTAAGTATGGAAGTTGAGGATAGTGCGTGTAGGATATGTATGTATGAGTATGAGATGATATGTGGTGTGTGAACATGTGTGTGTAGGTATGAAAGGTGGATGTAGTGTGTGTGAAGTATGTGGGTGCGGGTATATTAGTGGTGTGAGGTGTATGCGGAGCATGTGTGTATGTGTACGTATTTGGAGTATGAGGTACATGTAGGATATGTGTATATATATGTGTCAGTGGTGTGAGAAGTGAATAGAGTGTGTGTGTATGTAGGCACTAGTGGTGCGTGTGTGTGTGGACTTGAGGAGAAAGGGGGATAATAAAGTGCAGTTGCGTGTGCATGTAATTAAGTGTGTGGTATGAATGTGTGTATGCACGTGTAAGTGTGTATGTGGTGTGCAAAGTGTGTATGTATATGGATAGGAGTACTTTGGTGTGTAGGAATCGCTGGTGTATGTATGATGATGGAAGCGTGAGTGAGGATGAAAACCAGTAGAAAGGAAGGAAAACTCCGTAGGTGAAAATATCAACAAAGGAGAGAATAAAGTAGGTGATACAAAACCTTTAAGGACTACTAAATCATGCAGGTTGTCCTACAAGTAGATCATTGGAAGATATTAGAGACAAATTGATAAGAAAAAGGTTTAAAGATGCTTCATGGAAAGGAGAAGCATTTATGGCAGTGTAAATGGTGAAGGGAATGATTCAAACAACATCTAAGATGATGGCCTAAGGGATATTTGGAATGAAATGGATTTCACAATGGAATGTTAAAAGCATATTGAGGATGATCATTATTGGCCAAATACCCTAATGCAAGACCTTTAGTTGTCCTTTCTAAGGGTATCTTGCTTACATGGAAGAAGGAATTTCAAATTTGGCAGATCGAAGACATTCCATTGCTCGACTTCTACACAAGGAAAGCAGACAGTTGATCACAGCAACTTGGGGTATTTGAAGCAATGATTCGTAGGAAGATTGTTCCTTCTGAAACCTTGTATCAAAATCACGTTGAAGAAATGTTCAATGTTCAAATCTTGTTTGCCCAAAGTTCCTTAATGAGGAGACTTCACTCTTTGCCATCAAACGCAAGATGAGTAGAGTACACATATCAGGAGCTGGAAGGCTACCAAAGTCAAGTGGAGATGCAGCTTTCTATGATTAGGTTGAGAAAGCATCATAGGAGGACACTGATTTCAAGAGGAATGCAAAGGGTTTACCTACTGGAATCACTCGACTCTGGCTAGGACTACGACAACCCTAAACAGGTGAGTGGAAAGCTTAATGATATGCTACCATGTTGTGTTATATGTTGATTACTATGCATGTGAAATTTGTTGTTTGTTGTGTTTGCAATTTAATGTGATTATTGCTAAGTTGATTAATAGTGGGGATTGACGAGTTAGGGAAAAAGTCATAAAGAATATAGAGGATGGTATGGTTTGAGGGTTTAGATGTCATTACCTTAATGATAGCACCTAGCACCATATTGTTAGTTCTATAACCACAAGCCTAACCCATGATTTAAAATTGTTTTCTTCCAAATCAAACCAGAACATAGAAACCTAGCTTTTCCTTCTAGAGCTACCAAGTAAGTGTGCTTAGTTGGAATAGGGTTTATAGATGTCATTATGTATACATATCGAAGTTAGTTCCTGAATGTGTATATATACTAGGCAAGCTTATTTTTCTATTACATCTATATAATACACTCATGAACATAACCATACAAATCATGAGTGCAACTTTGATTTTTACAACTTAACAATCCTATTTTCTTACCCTCATAAGTACATAAGGGAATGTGTCTAGTGAATTTTCCTTAATTAAAGATGTGTCATTAACATATATATATGTGTAGGTATATATATATATATATTATACACAAATGTCTTGAGGACATCAAAAGGAAAATACAAGACGACCTTGTTAGCTCTCAAGAACGTGAATAATAGAGCACTTGAGAAGTGCGATGACACAAAGGTGTCAAATAAGATGATTGTAAATTAACCCCGAGTAGTTGGTTTGACATTTAAGACAAATGACACAGGGGTGTCAGATAAGATGACCGTAAATCAACCCCGAATGGTTGGTTTGACATTTAAAAGGGATGGCACAGAAAGGTGCCTAGTTAATTTAATTTGTTGTAAAACTAGATAAACCTATGTCCATAGGGTTTGCATTTAGTGTTTGTCTTAAGTGATAAGAAGGGCATGATCTTTATTGTTGTGGCGAGTGTGAAATGAGAATTGGTTGTGATTGTATATGTTGTTTAATCACCTTAAATCAATTAATTAAGGAGTGAACCTAATTAATATTGGATATGCATTTTCACGAGACATTGCATGAGATTGAAGGCCATCACTGCTACAGGGCTTGCCGAGGTAATCAAGAGGATTACTATTCTGCCAAGTGCGAACTAAGTGATTAGAGGATTGTCGCACCTTGACGATTCCGGGCCGATCGATCCTTGAGGGTTTTGCTCAGTCTAATGTAAAGAAGCACGGGAGTGTTCACTATTGAGTTAAAAAGATATCATAATTAACAAAGTGATAAGATAAATAAACCAGGTAATGACTTAGGCACTGATGGTGGCTTTGGAATCCCCAACCTAAGGTCAAGGGAGGCGTAAACCCTAGACTTCACGTCGGTTACCGGAAGACCACGTGAGATGCTGCATTCATATCATTGCCCATGTATAGCATATGTTTTAATAACTTAATTTGATATTGCTTATGTGTACATAGCATTGAAAGTGTTACCATCCCATTCACTGAGCCATAATGTGCTCACTGAGCCACAGACCCTTTTTGCAGGTGGTGATTACAAAAGCACAGGATGGGATAAAATGTGAAGAATTGAGAGTTTTAAGAAGACTGAAACAACAAAGTAAGAATTGTGAATGATAAATTTACTTAAATGAAATGTTAAGACCCCCATGTAAATAGAATTTGAAATTGAGAAACATAGCGTTTATCCTATTTTACTAATTGGTAGGGGATATCGATTCTCTACGATCATGGTTGACCGTGGGATACGAAATCCATAGTTATATTTTATTATCCAATTATATGTATTATGATTAGTTGTAAATGCAATTATTTATTTAGAGTCTTACGATCTCTGACTCGTAAAACAATCATGATGCAACAGGTGCACATATGCCATGATGATTTTAGTGAAGACTTCTAGGCCCCCTTTCGGGGTGTGACACGCATGTCCTTGTACAAATCTTCTATAATAACCCATAAGTCCTAAAAATGCCCTCAATCGTTTCACACATAAAGGTTTAGGCTAAAATTGAATAGCTTTGATCTTATCCATATCAAGGCTAACTCATTCAATAGAAACAACATAACCCAAATAATCAATCTCACTTTGCACAAAAGAGCACTTAGACTTTTGTAAAGAGAAAGTATGTTACTGTAGTACTTGTAAGGTAGCTTCTAAAAGCATCAAATGTTTCTCAAATGTTTTATTATAGATGAGAATGTCATAAAATAATAATAATAATAATAATAAATTTGTGCAATTAAGGTTGAAAAATACTATTCATTATTTCCTAAAAAGTTGAAAGAGCATTTGAAAGTCCAAAGGGCATAATAAAAAATCCGTAATGATCCTCCTGAGTTCTAAAAGCCATCTTGTGAATATCATCTGGACTCATCCTAATATGATAATAACTTGCTCTCAAATCCTGTTTCGAAAAAGAAAAGAAAAAAAAAAAACAGCACCATTTAATTCATCTATAGTGGGTATAAGAAACTTATCCATAATGGTGGCTTGATTTAAAGCCCGACAATCGAAACAAAATTTCCAAGAGCTATCTTTCTTTTTCACCAAAAGAATTGGTGATGAAAAGGGCTAGTGTTCGGTCTTATTACTCTGAAATCCGTTGTTTCACTCACCAATTTTTCAATTTCCTCCTTTTGGAAACATAGATATCTATGAAACTTGACATTAATAGGTTGTGACTCATTATTCAAATGAGTGTGATGTTGAAAATCACACATTGAAAGCAATGATGATAGAGTCACAAAGGCATCTTGAAATTTGCTCAATAGGGTCTCTATAGCAGTGTTGTTGGTAGTATCATTCGACAAAATATCCTTTTGAGCCACCAAATGAAACAAACAAGCCACATTGTCAACTTTAATCAACTTATGTAATTGTTTCTTTTCAATTAACTTGGGATCTATACAAGTGCATCCTTGTAAGAATATATATTCTCCATTCACTCTAAACTGCATAGTTAATGCAAAATAATTGAAAGTAATTATTGTTAACCACTAAATTCCAAGTAGTACATTAGCTATCATTGTATTGGTAGAATGTATAAATCTAATACACACTGGTAATTGTGTAGTTTTAATATGACCCCTTTACATACTCCTGAACAAATCAAATGCTCTTTATTCCCAATCATTACTTGAAATTCATTTGTGGCCATAATGGGTAAATTCAACCATTTCACAACCTAAAGTTGAATGAAATTATGAGTACTATTAGAATATATCAAAATAGAAACAAATTCACCATGTATAGACCCTTCCAATTTCAAGGTTTTTAAAGCTTATACTCTTGAAATTACATGATAACTAATTTCAACATTTTCATTAGCCGATGTTTCCATTATCTCATATGTCAACTCTTCATTGCCTAAATGTTTATCCTCAGAAATAACCATAAAAATCTTAGCTTTGCACACATGGTCCCTATGAAATTTTTCATCACAATTATAATAAAGTCCCTTCTCTTGTCTTGCTACCATTTCTGCTATTGAGAGTTTCTTAAAAAGAAGTGTTTTTTTAGGAGGAAATTTAGAAAAAGCAATAGAACATGAAGATGGTTTAGTTTTAGAAGAAAAAGATGAAGGAGTATAGGTAGACTAAATGGACTGTTTAAGATTATAAGAAAAGGATGATAATGGTTTAGAAAAAGATGGTTGAACAAAATGCTTCTGTGTTCTCATAGATTGAAAATGTTACTATAAATTTTGACATTTGGTTTCAAAAATTTTAGCTAGACTTGTGGCTTATAAAAGACTAGTAGGTTAAAAGCTTTGAACTTCTTGTTGTAATAAGGGATTAAGACTCGAAATGTAACATTTCATAAGAAAACTCTCAGATAGCCCTATCACTCAATTTGAAATGTTTTCAAACTCATGCTAATATTTAGCTACAAATCCTATTTGTTTCAATTTACTCAATTCACCTTCAAAATCCTCATAGATAGAGGGACCAAGATGATCTTTCAAGGCAATAAGAAATGCAGGCCAAGTAATTAACATGTTGTTATGAAAAATTCATTGATACCAATTTGAAGCTTTGTCCTCCATGGCAAAAGATGCCATCTTAGGACGTTTATCATCACGTACATTTATGAAAAAAGAATGAGATGCCTTAAAAATCCAAGAAATTGGATCATTACCTTGAAAACTTGGGTAATTCTAATTTGATGTTCCTGATATAAGAATGTTACTCTTGATGTATGCTTTGATTCGAAGGTGATGAAGGATCAACCTGCTAATTGGCAAATGAAGTATTTATTTGATCATTTTGATTCATATTGATTCTAAAATGTTTAATCATTAAACTAATATCAACTTGTAAAGCATCAATTTTTCCTTCTACTGAATCAATTCAACTTGAATTATTCTGCACTTGCTGTGAAGTTGTTGTAGTACCTTCTATAACTTAGTCATATTTCTTGTATATAATGCGATGTAAAATCAATGAAAGCACCAATAGTTAGCACAAAAATAGGCCTAGCCTACTTTTTTAAAAAATAAAAAATCAAAGAAGGCTAAAACCTATCCTCTCACCTCACTTGGTCACCAAATCCTTTGTTAGGTACAACCCTTTCTTTCTTTCTTTCTTTTTTTCTCTGTCTATTAGGGTTTCACAATGCAATCTACAATTTTTAGATTTCTTTATTATTTCAATATAAAGTGTGTAGGATCTCTGATGGGTACTATCTAGTCTATGAATTGTATCTAATTGATTCTTTGTTTGTGTGTTTGTGCGAGGTTAATGATGAAAAGGAAATGGAAGTAACAAAGACAATATACTGGTTTCAAGTACTAGTGACTCCTGCAAGATTGTTTTATGAGGGTAAAGGATAATCACTCTCTGTTATTTCTTTTTCCTTTTATAGATGGTTGTATAATTGTCATCCGTGATGTATTCTATTACTAGTTACATTTGAAATTGAAAGTTTGTTGTAATCAACTACTCTATCATGTAATAATTCAAATGTGATGGCTTTTTCTTCTCTTTGATTGGTCAATTCATAACATATCAACATGCTTGAAAATAGCTTCCTATACTACATTCAAGCATCTCATATATCCTCCCCAATTGAAAGTTCGAAAATACCAAATGGACCGAAATAAAAGCTTGAATCTTGTTTGGAATATTGTTGATTTAGCACCTAATTGGTTTTAAGTTTAATGCCATTATATTATTGAGCTGGAAAAATTTTGGTTTAGATTTCCAACACACTCACCGGCAAACATATCATGACTCCTTCAAATTAAAGATAAAAGTAAAACAGAGTTTGGGATAGATCTTATAAAACTTAAACCCGCCCCTATAGGGTTTAAAATCTTTCAAAATCTTATAAAAACTTGATATGGTTTTTTCATCCTATTACCTAAACCCATCTCTATAGGGTTATTATGCACTGAACACTCAACCTACCCCTCCCAATTGCATAAAATATTATATTTTGCTTTTAATTCTGTAAGCTATTGTAAGCATATTTTTAAAAGATCTTTATAAAAATGCTAATCGCAATTTACAATCAAATTAGTCATAATAACCCATTAATGGCTTCTCTTTTGCAAAACAAAATATGAATGGATATTTTAGCAAATGAAAATTGAAAATTAAGTATGCTATATAATATAAAATAGTATAGGACATACTTAAGTTAAGAGAAAATATAATTATTAATGCATTTTTTTTAAGGTTAAGTTTCCTATTGGACTTTTTGTAGTTTCAAAACAGTTTTGAATCATATCTCAAAACCCGATAAAAATTAAAAACCGTATAAGGTAATATTAAGGTTTTATCAAGTTAAACAAATCGGGTATCTTATAACGACATGCTGATTACATCCCTATTCTAATACCAATCAAGCATGTGCATCAAATTCTCATTGGGAACTATTGCCAAACTAAATCACTTTTTCTTTTTTTTGTTAAATACACAGATAAATCCAAAAAACTTTGTCCATTGGATCACTACTTTCTCAATTTCATGAAAATGATTATGACTTATGTATGTGTGTGTATATATATATATATGCGCATGAATTGGTTGCCATTGGAACATGTCAACAAGATAGAACTCAACCTCAACCCCTGTGCTATGCTGACCATGACCAATTATACTAACGGTCGTATGATGATCTGAGGATGGTCAAATTTGTCTTAATGTATCAACATGCATGTTCGAAGAAACTGTAAATTGAATAATTAATGACAAATATGCAATGAATCACCTAGCAACTGATAATGTTATACTTATCAGATATGTAAGAACTACCACCTCATGTATTCCTCATCAACACCACGAGGGGCCTCCAGGTACACCACCCAAGCTATACACTCTTCCAAAAGAATATATACATTGCATGCTGCACCGACCAATCGACATCAACCCTCCCATGCAAGTCAATCTGATGAGGCTCTGACTGCATGTTCACATCATGTAGAATATATTAAACCACCAACCACCCCACCCCTAAACTGCCTTATAACACGATCAAGGTAATGCTACTTAACTATGTGGAAACATACAAGTGACACCCAAGTGGTCCAAATGCTATCATTAATATCAAAATAATTTCACAACAATAAACCAAAATATTACAATTACAACTAATACATAATTTTTTACTAATTAATCACAATTTACTAACTAATTATTTACTAATTAAAAATTAATTTAAACTTAATTTCACGTCAATTTTGATAATAATATACTAAGATCTTACATTTACAATTAATATAGAATTTTTTTACTAACTAATCACATATTAACAGTTAATTATCTACTAAATATCAATTAATTAACAACTTTCACAACAATAACTTAAGATATGTCATTTACAATTAATACGAAATTTTTTACTAATTAATTTTCTAATGTTAATTAATGACTATTAGCAACTAATTATCTGCTAATTAACGATTAATTAACAACACAATTTCACATTAATCTTTATGATAATACACCAAGATCTTACATTTACAATCGATACCGAATTTTTTTACTAATTAATTTTCTAACGACTAATTAATCACATAATATCGACTAATTAATAATTACCACAACATAATAGAAAAAAACGTATAAACTACGAGAAGTTAAACGTATTGAAATATATCCTATTAATATTTTTATACTCATAAATGTACAAGTTAAACCTACGTAAAATAAAAACTAAAACAAAAAAAAACAAAAAGCACGAACTAAGAAGGAAGAGGAACAATGAAAGAAGAAATAAAGATGTATAAATAATGAATTAAGGAACCAAGGATTTGTATTTATAATACAAATTATCAATGCAAATTTTTTTTTTTCTATACATTTTGATTCATACGCAATATTGTGCAAATTTACGATATCACTTTATAATAATTTTTATAAATTTACAGTATCCTATAAAATTATTGAACAATAAGAGATGATACCAATAATATTTGTTAGAATAATTTATTGGAGCAGACATATTTGCACAGTCAATACAAATTGCACTAAGGGTGCGAACCGTGTCCACGTCTTCAATTTTGCAAAAATTAGCAAAACTAAAGGCACATTTCAGATCAACACCTTTGCAACCTATTTTTAAAATAATTTTTCTGAGTATGCTATTTTATAAAAATTTTTTAGAAAAGGCATTATTTAAGAGCATTCCCCGAACAATAAGATTATAAGAAATGTTTAATTATATTGACATATGTCATGGCCGTCGCTGGATAATTAACTGTACACAAGAAGGGGAGAAAAACTGATCCCAATCTAGAGTGAATCTACATCCTCTAGATCAACATTCTCGTCACCACCATCCATAGACCTTCCATAGTTTCCCTGACCTCCTCTTGGCCCAGCCGACTCATCAAATCCAGGATTTTGTGGACATGGAGGATATGGTGGATAGGGTGGATATCAACCATAGGACCCCCACGGTTGCCAGGTATGTGCACTGTTCGTCGGTTGTGTAGATACGTTTTCACCTAAGCCACTTGGAGCATTGGGTTGATCATTCATAGGCACTCCCGATACACCAGGATGCGGAGGCAGTGGACCATACATATTCCAAGGCACAAATGTAATGGGGGGAGCAGCTGCCAAGGGTCTTTTTGCCCGAAACTCATCTAGCTCACGCTGCATTTGATCCATCTTATCATAGAGGGATTTGAGGTTAGGGGCTGGATATGGGGATTCAAAAGAACTGGTGGGAGATAAACGAGATGAAGTCTGCTTTCCTGGCACAGTTTGTACATTGACCAATTGGGCCTGCAAACAAGAAGGAAATTAATTAACACACCAATCAAATTCTGCAAAATTCTTAAATAACAGTCTTTATTTTGTAGCATCAATTGTATTTATCATGATGGCATTCCCATCTCAGTGATTCCCTTGAAAAAGCAAATGATTAATATTTATCAAAAAGAAACAATCAGCATTTCAAGAGTTGGAATAGAACCTGCTCCTTATGATTCGTTGCAAACCTTTTGCTGCCCATTGAGTGATCAGAGGGGATATTCGTCTTTCTCCTCTTATTCTTCTCCAATCTTGCCTGAAAAAAAAAGGTCTTTCCATAGACAAAAATAGATCCTCTACACATCATGCAGAAGTAAAAGTCTATTACCTGATAGTCTTCAGAGTCAAAATAATCACACAAATCCATCCATTCACTCAGATGATGCTCTAGTCCAGATGGAACAGTGGCTCTCCCCACCACCGTGATTCTCATAGAGGATCTTTAAGGAGTGACGCAATTCCTTATATGTCTCAGCAGCTACCTCATCAAGGATAGTGGGCCACCTATGTCAATCCAATCTGCTTCAAATTTACTCTTAACCGTGAAAGAAAGCAATAAAAGTTAAAATATTAGTAATTCAAGATAATGCAAGATACAGAACAGGTAGTTTGAACTTACCATCACATCTGAGATGATAGAATCCCGCACTATCTTATCAGTAGACGTCAATGCACAGCCCTTATCATTCGGAACAGACAAGGGTATCCTTAGTTGGTGAACGGCAGTGAAGGCCTTAGAAAGCAACTTTGCATTATTGCCAACTGGCTGCATGCCATTTATCTTTTAGGACTAATTCTGGTTTCTTTTCAGTGCTCTGTTGGATCTCCTTAATGACAGGTCGTCTCAATGCATTCCAGGTTCTTGGTTTGTCTGTCACAGTTTGAGGAGTCCCACAAGAAGGCTCCATGTGCTTCAATGAAAGTTGTTGAGGCTCTTCCTGCTTCACTTGAACTTCATGCAAGTTTGGTAGCTCCTCCAGCAGCTCTGTGGAGAGGTTATGATCTGATCAGAATCCATAAATAAAATTATCAAATTTTATGAGTGATAACAATAATAAATCAAAGCATTGTTCAATTATAAATCAAAGCATTGTTCGATCAGACAGTCAACTTTACCTCTACTCTTATCCTTCAAAATATTTTGGTTGGTCTGATCCACGATATTCCCAATATGACTGACATTTTCACTTGTTTTTTCATTCCTCTTTAATCGCGGCATCCCATGTGCCTCTAACCGATCAGGCGGTGTCTCACCATGAAAAATCCAAGTATCATACGACCATGCCATACCTCTATCCAGTAAATGATTAGCTAACACATCGATAGGGTGTCACTCTGAGTTTAGGCAATCGCGACAAGGAGATTTAATAAATCCATCTGTATTTCGTTTGTGTTTAATTGTGATTTGAAGAAAGTTCTCAACTCCCACTCTGTATTCTTTTGAGCGGCGGTCGTCGATATGTTGCCAACTTTTATCGTTCATCCTGTGCATTGCTCAATTTGAATTTTACGTTAATCATTCAATAGGAGCAAATATTTTCAATACTCTTAACATCTAAGAATACGCATTTCAAAGTGACAACCCTAAGCTTGTAAAAGTTCTATGAGAGAAAATCAAAGTTCTCTAGATTGAAACACCATGCTGAAAATGCTTTCCAGCAACCCACAAGCAAGAATCACGGTGATTAAGCACCGGAAGAACACCAATGCATCTGCTCAAATGACAATTTTTATTAATATCACGGGTTAACAAACAAATCACACATTGTTAAACTATTCAATATAGATAATTCACACAAAATTAAGTGGAGAATGTACTCGATTTCAATTTACAAACAACACAATGTACAAATATGCATTGGCATTTTTCTCAAGAACCAGAACAGCAAGCTTACTTATACCAGTTCTACGGAACACTTCAAGTCCAGCCAGTGACGAACAGATTCTCATCTACCGCGAAGACCCAGCACCGAAAAAAGAACACTCGCGATTTATGGACTATGTTGTTGCATCATTCTCTTCTACCTCACTTTCCCATTGCCCTAAATGAAGCAAAAAATAGTAAAATGATTAAATACGGTAATTAAAATTTAAAGAACAAACTGACCGGCAACGATTTGTGCTTGATGCTCCGGTGTCAGGTGGGCTCCACGGTGAGAGAGAGAGAGAGATAGAGAAAGAGAGAAGGGGTTTGAGGTGTGGCTGAGGGTCCGGTATGTCGACGACGGGGGAGAGACAGTGGAGCTTCAGCGCTAGGAAAGAAACGGTTAGGGTTTAAGGTTGTCCGTTAGGCGGGAACCATGGAAACCCATTCGTCGGACCTCCGAGGACTTGAGACAATGCACGACAATTTCTTCCCCTCTTATGGATTTCAATTTTTATTAGTATAAATGCTAATCATTGGGAAACTTCTTTGTACCTCCAAGTTTTTTACGGATGGATTCGATCTATAATTTTATAGTTAATTTATATATCAATAAAAATTTAAGAGTAATTAATAATAATAATTTAATATTTATAATTAAAAATAAAATTATAAATTAAACCGATTCTATTAAAACCATATACAAGACTATAAAAAATCTCCAACTACTTACATTTGCTTTTAACCTTAATTTTTAAAATTAAGCTTTTACAGCTCAGACATGTGTAATTTATCTTTTGTTATTAATTTATGGATTTCAAAAATATTAAAATAGTTAAACTGTACGAAAATAAATATAAAAATATATTACGGTTTATCTTTTGTTATTATTTTGTCACTTAATATTAGATCAAAGATAATTTGTTACCAAGAATATTTCAAGCGTAGATTTTCATCACCAAATAGGAATCTTTTCTCTTAGCATTGTGGAGAGAGATTTTTCGCTAGATTCAGTGGCCCATCACTTTGGGTGACAAATGAGAATAACAAACTCATCATGCTTTTATTTCTTTTTTACATTTAAATAACATAATACATAAAAATAAATAAATAAATACAACATTTATACTTTTCTATATTTCTAGGCTCATCTTCATTGTTTACTGGATTTGTACCTGAACTATATTAACATAAATTTAGCATTGCGTCCATGTTGGGTTTACATATTACAAATCTAGATATAAAATAATCATGATGTATCTAAAACCTTAGCTCAATTTAGAGATCTTGCATAATATGTACTCAAACTCTTTCCTTTTTTTTTTAATTCACTTTTGACTCTTTTAAAGTTAGACCATGGTTTTGGCCTTTTTTCTTTTTTTTTTTTCCTTTTTAAAAAAAGGGTTGGACGATGGGAGTAGTTGTGAGGGAACCATCTCTAAAGTTAGAAGAGGTAACTCAAGATTCTATACAAATCTACGTCTACATAATCAAGGTAGATTAGATGTCTATCAGCAACGACTCATTGGCGCATACAAAGTCATTTTGACTAACGTTGAGCCACTGAAAAATGAGAAGGGTGGCAAAGAGGTTCCCTAAGAATATGAGTTACATTAGACGCGATCAAACAGATTGCTCAAAATAACCTTAACAAATGTCTTGTTAATCTAATGTACGACCGTCTAGCCTTATGGGCGTGGATGGATGGACGGAGGAGGCGGTTGGAGAGAAAGGTAATTATTAAAATTTTTTGAAAAAAAAAAAAGGAGAATGATATGCATTGTATGAATATCTTAATGAAACAACTTTAATATAATATTAGATATAGCAAAGTGATTAGGTGTTTGATTTTATAGAAATGAAATCATGGATTAAAAATTAAAATATTGTAAAAGTTATTTTATTTTTTTAAGTTACATTTATTTCTTGAATGGCATTTTTTTAAAATTAATAATATTAAATTTCATTTATCGCAAAATTATACTTATTATGTAGAAACATACACATGGATACGTTTCAAAAAAAAGTGCAAAACTAACTCAAATTTTATATACAAATATTACTAAAACTATGTAGATCAAGATTACCGGGAAGTGAAAGGGGGGATGGGTTGGGATTGTCCATAGGAGAGATAATAAAGTTTCCTAATTTTATAACCTGACTTTACAAAATCAAACTTGAGATTATTGTAATTAACATCTAATAGCAATAATTATCGGGTTGCATGTAAAGATTAAAGCAATATCCTTGTTCGTGCAAACTTTTTTTTCTACTAGTGCATACAAAATAATTCAGAATCATATAAAAGGTTGTCTACGAAAATCTAAATTCATAATCATGTAATTAAGGTTATATTTAGTTAAACACATGCATGTCAAATTCAGCTGAAAACCCGGTCATGCAAAGGATTTAAGTTCGACTCAACGGCGTATAAAATTTAGGGGATTTTTAAAGTTCATAAATTTTTACGGATTAAAAAGAAAATTTCAAGTGATAATATGAAAATGGGTGAAAAATTGACTCACTTGTAGATTTTGAGAATTTCTTTTAGTTCAAGATTGGATGTGACCTGCTTAAAATTAAAACCAACGTTTTATTTTCAGTATGTTTGAGGGTGATTTGGATGGCAATTAGGTAGTTTGATGCAAATGGAGCTCGATTTTGGGTTTGGATAATTGTTAATGTTAGGGCTTTTCATATAATATTGTAGGTATAACTATTAATTAGATTATTAATAAGTCTTGGTTTTATTATTTTGAGATAATTGGAGTTTAATCATATAAACTGGCATTTACCTATATAGTGCTAAGTAAATCACCCAATCTTAAATAATTGGTTATACGAGTGTCATTCTACGTATTGAAGTTTGGAGTTGATGGTAAATTTTCAATTTTACTACTAATTTCAGGGTAAATGAATGTGATTTTTTTGGTATCTACATTATGGATGGCATTTGCGATTGTTAAAGATATAGAATTGCTAAAGGCACTACATTCTATACGTTTTCCAATGCACAACGTATCATCAATATCTTGTACATAAGATTTTGACATCATGTTTTGTACTTAAGTGAGAATTTATTCAATTTTTTTAAATCCTATTCATTAAAATTGATTGTGTTAGTAAAGCCCTAAACAAAAAATAATTTGGACAATAAATCTTAAAAGTTATAGCTCAAACTTAAGAGAAGAGCCAAATCTTTTATATTGTTCACTTTTGAATAGCTCACGTATTAGATTATTTTTTATTCTATTTTAGTAGGTCATTTTTTTACAAATAATCTTCACTTGGGTTATTCCTTTTACGGATGGCTCTTTTCATGAGGTTGACTCTCTATGAGAGCACCAAATTTTATAATATAAACTTAAAGTAAGAATTTAATTCAAAAGATTAATTTGATAAATGAAAAAACATTTTAAATTTAAATACAATAATTAATTCATATTATTATTTCATCTAACATCGAAGTAATCCAATTAACTATATATTATCTAAATTTAGAGGATTCTTGCATAATAGTTAGAGTTATAATGCCTCATTGTGTATTTAGCCATTCTTCAATGGCACCGGCTTTATGACATAATCTTAAAGTGGATTAGTATATAATTGAGTCAAAATAAGGCAATATGGCTGGACCTCGACATAAAATGGTACCAAAAAAAAATTCATAAGCGATATAATGAAGTTCATCTTAGGCTCATTTTAATTAAAATAATAATAAAATCCAGTCTAATCCTGTATTAGGCAGGTCAACTTGCGAAGGAATCGGTTCCAATATAAAATGGAACCGGCCAAAAACCAGGCGGACAAGACCGGTTCCTCTCGGTTCAGCTTCAAACTGGGCACTCTTATCGAACACAATCTAACGTAACCTAGGTCCTAGGGTCTTTCAAGCGGCATCATGTGGCTGTATCAGTATCACCCTTAACCTATCGATCTCTGTTTGTTTCTCTTCGCCGGTAATATTAATATGAAATTGTTTTAAAATCCAATTTCTTATGAAAATGAATAAGCTTATAAGATCATCCGCTCTTATAAGCCCTAACCCACCTTCCTCTTGTCTCGGTTCTGCTTTCTTTCACTCCACTCCTTTCTTGGATCGTCGAAGACGCACTCATTGGGATTCCGTTAGCTCTCTCTCTCTCTTTCTCTTTCTCCCTAATATATATGTGTGTAGACAATTTTATTTTTGATACTGTGTGAATCGGATTGCGAAATCGGAACTTGAATTTTATTGTATCAATGTTTAGTGTGATTGAGCTCATAGCTTTAAGCTTTGCTGATGTTTTCGTTGTTCTTTTCCTTTTTTATTCTCCATTTTATTTGTATCTGTGTATACAAGTAAAATGATGTCTATATTGGTTAAAATATGGGACATTGAATTTGAAGATGCTGATTTTTTCTTGCGTTGAGCTCAAAGTTTCAAACTTCATCCATGGATTTAGTGTTTTCTTATTTCTCTTTTTCTTTTTGATTTTTTAACTGATTTATTATGGTTGGATTTAAATTGGCCATGTGCAGAGATCTTCGGGAAACTATTCTAAACGGTTTAGAAGGTATCAGTCAAAACAATCACTGTTTCGGAATGTCAATGCTTATGCAGAATTCATCTTTCAGGTTGGTTTTGTCATTTCAGCTCCATTTACTCAGTGATTGACGTGCTTGTATGATTCTGTTGAATTATAAAAGGGTTTGAAGTCAATGGAATACAAAATTAGTTTTTCTGGGGAAAGTTTTTGAGTTATAGAGGATGACTTAACATGATTACGATTGTACGAAAATGGTGGTCGAACTAGCAATAGGGCAACCATGAAGAAATCTATAGTGCATATTTTATAGGTTGAGTCATAAGCAATTGATATATAATATATTTAGTTTGGTTGTGATTATCTAAAGTGTAACTGGCAGTAGGAGACAGTTTTTCGTTTTTTTCTTCTTTTTTGTATTTGATTGAGCAACCTTCTTAATGAACTACAACAATGAAGTAAGTCTTTAGTGTATATTTACAGGTTGAGGATCTACATTTTCTTAGACAATTGATAGAAAATATTTTTTGTTTGATTGTAATTATATAAAGTATATATTATACTGGCGTTCTTGACAGCTTCCACATTAGTAGAGATGCTCCAAGCCTTTATTGTTTATCACAACTCCCTGTTACGTGTTAGTGCATCTCTTGATAAGTTCTCTAAGTAACCAACCACCTGCATTAAGAGTTTTATGAATAAACAACTGCTCTTGATAAGTTTCGTACAGAAAGGTGGGTATCACTGTAACAAAGGGTCCAGCTAGAAAAGAGAGGTTGGGATGTCTCTTTTGTTACACAAGTTTTGGTGCCAATGTGAGTTACTCTAGTCTAATGGTATATCGGTATGGCAGAATTGTCTCAAATGGAATGGCTTAAATGAAATAGAACACAGTGGAATGAGAATTTATGTTCTTTTGCTTGGATTCAATTGGAGGAATGGAATGGACTTTAATTTCTTTTTTGGTTAAGATCTTCAAAGAATAGAATGGAACGGCATACAATGAAGTTGTTTCTAGAAAGTAGATGAAGAACAAAATTGTATTTTAAAAAATAGATTGAATTTGAATGAAATTTAAAACTTATGTGGTCCAACTAGCAAAACTGAAATAAATTAAAGAATACACTATATTACAAATCACATGTTGCGAAAACTTGTTGTATAGGACGTGGAAGAAAAACTTTTGGAACCTTTACATATTGACGAGAGTTACCTGGGGTGGAAGGAACAACTGGACAAAACATATCAGATTTGACTAAACAAGTGTTTTGTACTCATTTGTGGTGGAATGGAGTGCATTCCATTAATTAAGGCCTGGAATGGTGATTCCAGCTTTGGCAGGACTGGTGATTTTAATAGGAATACATTCCCGAGCTCTGAAATTTGATCCAAACATGATATATGGGTTTAAACTTGGAATTGGCTTGGCATGGTATGTCTATTTTAGGCTGCGAAAAAATATCATAAAGAATCTGAAACTCTAATGGGAAATTTTATAAGATTTGATCATATTCAGTTCAAGCCCATTTTGTTAGATGGTACATTTCTTTTTGTTGGTAATCCGTATACCAATAGTCAAAGTTACTTCATTCTTCTTGGTGGTTCATATCCTGATGGCCAAACATATCTAAAGGGATATAATGCCTAACAACGATGCTTTGATTTTTAATAGCTCTCTAGATGTTTAATCATAAATTATTTAAGAAAACTCTCTGTTCTTTCTTTTGGTTGTTGTATGGAGGCTGGAAGGGAACATTTGAAGCTGGACCTTCAAGCATATGAACCACTGCAGGAGCCTTATACACTTGTTAAGTGCAAGGGCACTGTGTGCAGAGATTTGTGAGAATGGATCCTTGTATGTCATGTTTATTTTGCATTAACTCTAAGCAGACCCTTGGGATTGTCAAAAGGGCTTTATAAAGATTCAAGCTGAGACATTGCCCTTGGAGAAATTAGCCAGTTTATATATTTGCAAAAGTAACTGCATGAATATGGAGTAGTGAAATTGAAAGAAGAAACCAGGATATGAAATAACTTCAATATCTTACCACCCCACCCCCACCAACACCTAAAAAAAAAAAAAGTTTCGAGATCTTCTCTTCATCTGTATTATCAATTCAGAATAGTATATATTTGTGTCTGCACATGCACATTTGCCTTTATGCATTCACCATCGCATACATTGGGGAGCCTACTAGATTTGTCAAGTGATTGCTGTATATACAAAAGTCTAGTAAATCATTATGCTGCAATGATTACAGGGATGGGACGAGGAGCCTGATGATGATGATCCATTTGGAAGGGGTCCCTCGTGGTTTAAACAATACTGGACCAGGAGTTCTAGGGGGGAAAGGACAGGCAAACAGAGACAACAACATCGGGGTAGAAGTAAGCAACTTTAAATTCTGTAATAAAAGAAGCTTAACATGTCTGTGACCATAGAATCTTGAGGGAAACTAAAGTGTCTTTTGTTAATAATAGATACATCTGAGAGCACACTTATTCATGAGTATGGTTGGTAGGACCATTTCTTGCATACCATTGTTGAGTGTTGTGGAAAAATACAAGTCTAAATCTTTGTAGTTGTAGATAAAGCGCATGCAAGTTATCCATTATAATTTGCTACAATGAAGCCTTCCATTGGGATGGTTAGTTTTATTGGGTTACCCGTTATCTTGTAATTGTGGAAATTGTCTTGATTGTGAGAGACAGTGGTCTTCTTACTAGCAATTTTCAAGGGGTCCCCCTGGTAACAGCTATTAGGCTTTACACGTTTGCCTAGTGGTTATAAGTGTAGTTGTGTTTATATTTGTAATGCTGCAAGTCCACCATTTTTTAATTGTTCTCCATTGCATTAGAAGAGAACATACTTATGAAATTCTTTTCACGAGCCGTCCTGCTCTTTCTATTATGCAATGCGGGGAGAATCGAATCTTTCATGACTTCATCTAATCTATAAGTACAAGCTATTGTTCAGATAGGACAATTTAGTTTTTCATAGCATATCCTGAATCTATCCTGTTGTTTACAGGAGGCTCCCAGTTTTGTGAAGATGATATAGATGTAGAAACGATTTTTAGGTCTGCTTTTGGTGGGAACCGGTACTTCTATTGGTCTTTTGTTAATGATGAATTTCCTCATTGGAGAAGCTCTTCAAGCCACTCAGGTAAGCACAGAAAGTTTGGGAACTGGAGTTATTATAGTGAAGAAGAAGATGGTCCATTTGATTCCGAGAGTTCAGACTCACAATTGACTTCACATAGAGTGGCTCTTGGGTTGAGTGCTTCTGGTCCGCTAACGCTTGAGGATGTGAAAAATGCGTGAGTTCTCTTTTTCCATCTGGATCTTCATGTTCTTAAAATTTGATTTGTCAATTGCTTCCTCTTCATGTTCTTGCACTTAAAATTGTTAGTTGCTTATCTATAATTGTGACCTTGTTCTTGTAATTTCAGATACCGAGCATGTGCTCTCAAATGGCATCCAGATCGTCATCAGGGTTCTTCCAAGGTAATTTAGAGTCCTTTAACTATTTATTTATTATTATTATTATTATTTTTGTTATTTGATTTCGTCTGACTGACATCAAACTTACTGTAAGTTACACGGCACTTCAAAATTCATATGATGGTGGAAACGCTTGCAAATGCAGATTTGTTGAACTTCCTATCCTCTCTTTCAACAATCTAGGCTGCTTGAAACTGTTTTTGGGTCTTGTCAATTGAATTGAATTGCTCATCTATCGACTTTCTTAGGTCATGGCTGAGGAGAAGTTCAAGCACTGCAGCGCAGCATATCAGTCTCTGTGTGATAAGCTGGCCTTGGACTGAGGGCGATTGGGATATGGTAAGGTTATTTAAAGATCATGGTCCATGGGGCAATTTTCCCTCGCATAATGGACAGTGAAAGAAGGCTGCATCTCTTTACTAAACCTATGTAAAGAAAGAAGTTTCGCACATTCCCTTTTATTACTGGAACACCGGTGCTTTGTAGGCTGTAGCTTTGAGGTAGTTGTGCAATAGCAGAGATTAGCCAGCGGCAGCAATGTTGTACTAGGTTAGATGTTTTTAATTGCCTTTTAGTTGTAATATAATTTTCTCACTTATAACGTCCTGAAAAGGATAGCAGTAACATTCTTTTCGTCCAGGTACTTTCATGTTATTCAGATAACAGATCCTAGAAATTATTTGTAAAATAATTTTCTTTTGATAATAATTGTACGTATCAGAAGTCCGAATTGCTTCCAAACGATGGAAGCTAAATTAAGTTTGGATCAATAAAGCAGCAGTTGGTTAAAGACTGTTGATGTTATGATATTTATCGGCTGGTAAACGAGCCGTAAAATGAGTTTTCCTTTCTAACTTGCTGCTTGTATGATACTGAGGGTACAGATGGGAGTAGAAACTGGACGTTGTTGAATTAGAGCTCAAGCTTGGTTGGGATGTTCATAATTTAGATCTGATTCAAGTTCAATGACGTTAGAATTTTAAGTTTGAACTTGATTCAAAGTGCTACGTGGTAAGTTTAAGCTTAGCTTAATAAAACTGGTCCAAACTTATTTTATTTATTTAATTTTATAAAATGTTCTGATTAAAGCAATATGACATTTGTACCCAACTGGGTTGCATCTATATATATATATATAGTGAAGAAATGTTGAGGAAACATAATTAAATTAGATGGTGGTAAAACAACAAATTTCCTTTTTTCTAATTTGATTTTATTTTTAATTTTATTCTATTTTCTCCTTTTTTTTCTTTTCTTAATTTCCAATATTTTTAAAATATTAAATATATTAAATTATGTACTTGTTAGTGCCAAGTCAAATTAAATTTATATATATCATTTGCTACGTTAACTTTTTCGAGAGATCTAAGTGTCAATTTTTTTCTTTTTCTTTTTTTTTTTCTTTTTTTGAAAAAAAGAGGTTCAAATAATTTTGAAAGTTGTGGAAAAAAAAGTCCACATAGTTTACCTATAAAATATAACTTAAAATATCTATAGCGTACATATGGTTTTATCTCGAATATAATAAGGTAAGGTTTGTCTGTCCTATTAGATACTACTGTATTTTAAATAATATAAAAATGTTACCGGCTTTATGTATTCACATATACAATAGCGTATATGAATGTAAAATGAAAAACTATATAAAAATTAATGGAAAATAAGAGTTTATTAAAAGGATAATATCTATTTTTAATAATAATCTATTAATTTTGTAACACGTAAAAAAGTTCATTAACAATGCCAGTTTATATATATATCCTTTCTTTCTATGTATCATTTCACATAATAATAGAGATATTACTAAAAATAACTCATTTTTAGTATGGTGTTTACTTTTACTTCATTAAAAAAGGAAATATTATTGAAAAGGAAATATTATTGGAATAAATCGCTACATGGTGACTTAAAAACAAGTTATCGATTCAGACTGCTAGATTGATTCATGATTTAATCTCCATTATTAAATTTTCAATGTTTGATCTTTATTTTAAAATCTTAATCATGAGATCATTATAAATCATCATATGGTAACTTTTCCCTCCAAAAAGCCGAAGCCAATTTCTTTACTCTATTTTGTTATTCAAATTCCCACTTCTCAAGTTATATATATAATATACATAAAGTTGAAGTTGATTTTTTTACTCTATTATGTTATTCTAATTCTCACTTTTCAGGTGATAGGTTTCTTTACTCTATTTTGTTATTCTAATTTTCATTTCTTAGGTAATAGATTTCTTTACTTTATTCTGTTATTCTAATTCTCATATATATTTATATATATATATATAATCCTATCACTTAAGAAATGGGAATCAAAATAATATAATAGAGTAAAGAATACGACTTAGCTTTATATATATATATGAGAATTAGAATAATAGAACAAAGTAAAGAAACCTATTACTTAAGAAGTGAAAATCAGAATAACAGAATAGAGTAAAGAGACTTATTGCTTGAAAAGTGGGAATAAGAATAACAAAATAAAGTAAAAAAACCGACTTTAACTTTATATATAATCCTATCATGTAAGAAGTAAAAATCAAAATAACATAATAGAGTGAAGAAACTAGTGGGAATCAAAATGATATAATAAAGTAAAGAAACCAATTTCAGCTTTATATATATATATATATATATATATATATATATATATATGTATATGTATATGTATGTATATATATGTGAGAATTAGAATAACAGAATAAAATAAAGAAACCTATTACCTAAGCAATGGAAATTAGAATAAAAAAAATAGAGTAAAGAAACCTATCACCTAAAAAGTAGGAATAAAAAATTCAACTTTATGTGTGTGTGTATATATAATTCTGAAAAGTGAGAATCAGGATAACAGAATAAATAAAGAAACCGGCTTCAGCTTTTTGGAGGGAAAAATTACCATATGTTGATTTAAAAAGATCTCATGATTAAGATTTTAAAATAAAGATCAAATAGTGAAGATTTAATAATGAAGATTAAATCATGAACCAATCTAACAGATTAAATCGATAACTTGTTTCTAAATCACCATGTAGTGATTTATTTCAATAATATTCCCTTTTTGAGTGAAGTAAAAGTAAATGCCTTACTAAAAATGAGTTATTTTTAGCAATATCTCTATTACTATGTGAAATGATACATAGAAAGAGGGGAGATATATAATGATTTTTCTTATCTATTACAAAATTAATAGAGTATTATTAAAAATAGATATTATCTTTTTAATAAATTCTTATTTTTTGCCTATTGTCAAATAACAACACGATCTCTTGAAATTCGCACTAGATTAATGTCATAATTATAACTAAATAATCCACAATAGTATCACAAAAATCTAAAAAATAAATAAATAATAAGCCAAATATCATACTAAATAAACCTGAATTGACTTGAACCCAAAGCAATTAAAAGGAACGAACAGAACTGAACTCACGGTTGACCGAGTTGTATATATATATATATAATCCTATTATCTGTGAAGTGAGAATCAGAATAATAAAATAGAAATGAAGTCGATTTCTTTACTTTATTCTATTATTCCGATTCTTACTTCATAGATGATAAGATTATGTTAATAAAATTAAAATCGATTTCTTTACTTAATTCTTATGTAAAGTTGAAGTCGATTTCTTTACTCTATTCTATTATTCTGATTCCTCCTTCTTAGTATATATATATATATAATTAAAATTGATTTTTTACTTAATTCTATTATTTTAATTCTCACTTCTAAGATAATAAAATTATATATATATGGAAGCCGGTTTCTTCTTCATATATATATATATATATATATAGCCAAAACTTGGTTTTTTTACTTTATTATGTTATTCTGATCCGACTTTAGCTGAGTTGGCTCGGTTCACAAAAAATTTAGTGTTTTATAATTCCGTCGTTTTTATCACAGCAATGCTTAAGGCAGTACAAATCCTGTGTTGTTGGAGAAGACCACCTCACACTCAGAGGTCCGAGTTGACTTCCGACACTAATGCTTCTTCTTCCCCTCCGATCACAACTCAATCAACGGTGAGTTCAGTTCGTTCCTTTTAATTGCTTGGGGTTCAAGTCAATTCTGGTTTATTTAGTATGATATTTGGCTTATTATTTATTTATTTTTTAGATTTTTGTGACACTATTGTGGATTATTTAGTTATAATTATGGCATTGATGTAGTGCGAATGCCAAGAGATCGTGTCATTATTTGACAATAAGCAGATTCGTATGTCATTTGAGTGAATGTAGAGAAAGAAAATGATCTTTCAGAGTGAAAGCTTCGTCGATATACGAAATCCAAATCATGGCATCTGAATCTCTGATAGGATAGGATGTGATAAAGCTGGAAATGGTAGGATAGGATAGGATAATTCTTAATCTGAATTATTCTTAGCCAAAGACATGTGCCCGGTTCCGAATAGAATTGAGTTCTTGTTCAATTTATAGCTGAATAGTCTAATGATAGAAATTGCATGTGTTATTATTATGTATGTGTAGACTCTGTAGCTATGTTTCTTTTTTGTTTTTTCAATCGAGCCTGAGCAGGGAATAAGTTTAAATTCTGAACTTGCGTTGCATCTGTTTATGGTGATTTTCTTGATGCATGATGGCAGGGTATATATCAGAAGATTAATTTTTGTCAGCGGTGTGGTGGTCGAACTAAGCATGAAGTTCCTGAGGGAGACGAGAAAATAAGAGCTATATGCACGCTTTGTGGAAAAATAGCTTATCAGAATCCCAAAATGGTAAATTTCTACAAATGCTGATTGTTTTTCTAATCGAAATTATGATGGTAATGCTCTGCTCAATGCAACCGCGATGCCAAACTCTGAGATACCGTAGCATTTTTTTATATGATTTCCTGAATTATGTACTTAGTATAGGTTGTTCTTTTGTTAAGACAAGCATAAGTTGGGAGCTTGTCACTTGTGGCTGAATTGCCAGTTATATTAGACTAATGAAGAACACCACGGTCCATTTCTGTCAACCAATCAGTTTGCAGTAGGCGGTGAGAAGCAAGAAGTCAGTTTTCTTCATGGCCATCATAGCTGTTACTGATACATCCCAAAGTTTCCTTTATGTTCCATTTACTTTGTAGTCCAATTGACACTTATGATAGTAAATAAAGCCTTCCATCTATATTTACTCCATTAGCTCCCAATCTGTCTTGCATATTCTTTTTTTGGTGAACAGGACTTGATCATTTTGTTATTTGCTAGCATCCACAGGAGGCTTGCTAATGTTTTCAGCATGTCTTCAAGGAGAAGCATTAGAATAGATTTTCGCTAATGTTGACAGACATAGTAGCCCTCTAGGAGATTTTGGTCTCCATCTAGTATATGTTACACCTCAGGGGAAAAATGGAGATTGAAGAGCACACTCAAAGGTGGTGTTGCTAAATTGGAGGCATTGCTTTGAAAGGGACAATCTTATTCTCTTACCAACGCTGATAAAAATGCTGTCATGGAAATTTAAGTGCCTTCTTAAGATTGGAAGTCATTTCTTTTATAGATCTTGGTTGATGTCTTTGACTTTTCTTAACCTTCTTCGCTTGTATCTTGATCTTCTCAATGGCTAGTTGCAACATGGTGAATCTAGTACTTGGGGGAGGTAGTGGGGTTGAAAAGCTTTAATATTTGGAGAGACAATTATTTCTCTTATCCCAGAAAAAGAAAGAAAGAAAAAAAAAAATTATTCTTCATAATTCTTTAAGAAAATGATTTAGAAAGATACTATTTGTGTTCATAAATTCTTAATAACCTAAATAGGGCTTGCTTAAATTGATGATCATCAATTGGGCCTCAAAATATTTTTCAGCCCACCAATAGAATTCAGCATCTGTAGTTTTTACTGCCTGTCTATTTTCATTTTCTTTGGATCAAGCTTAAGTTTGTTTTGGAGAACCTAGTCTTAAATGAGCCCATATTTGAAGTGTTATCTCCATAGCCAAGTGACTCAGCCCTCGGAGCCAAAAGTGCACATTTATCTTAAATATTCAGCATAACCTGATAGAAACTTCAAAAATGAAACATCACTACATACATCTCTGGACCCTCTTGCAGCTCAATTTAGTGATGAATATATCGGTCCCTATTCTTTTGGCAATTCAAAATTGAATATTTTATTCGCTTAAAGGAGTGGTGAATTGTGCTCTAATAAAAGTGGATATGGTAGAGGCTATAGTCCAGAAATATTTCTCAGGATAGCAGTAGGTTTTCTGAGAATGAACCTCTTTGCAAAATGCTACGGTAATGCTACATACACATGCAACCATGCTCTCTTAGAATGCTTCATCCATTCCATGTACAAGTATGGCTAAGTTTCAAGCCATAAAAGAAGCTTCAAGGGAATGGATGGTTGTGAGCATGATACAGATTAAGCAGATATGCTTATCAGTAACTGTATCAGATAGTGAAATTTCTTCCAGAACCTCTAATCAATTTCCAATCATATATTATGGCTGAGTTGAATCTAGAATTTGCTTACAACCAGGCACATGGACTATTCCCCTGGTGAGAATTTCTCTCTATTGACCAAAGTAATCTTAGTATGTTGAGTCTGGGGGATGGGAAACTCTTCAGGATTAAAAAGAGATGTCCGAGCTTAATAGGACAGCATAAAATGTCCTTGTAAGCAATGGATGTTAAGGTTTAGAGATTTAATGCTAGATACTTATGGAGGTTTTTAAGAGTTGGAGAATGGGCGTTTTGGTCTCTAGAGGACAAGTCCTCATGTACAGATTTTCTTTTATTTTACAATAGCATCTTGTGATTTCAGTCAAGTGCCTTTTTTGTCCATACTTGCCTTTATTTACATTTATGCCTTTTGAGAAAAGAAATTGACTTATTATGGGGTGGAATAATATTATTGTAGGTTGTGGGCTGCCTCATCCAGTGTGATAACAAGGTCCTTCTTTGCAAGAGGAATATTGAACCTTCTTTTGGGCTCTGGTATGTGATATGCTCCAATAAGCTCTGCCGATGACTACCGTTGGGTCCGCATAGATGGGCTTTTCTGTCCGTATCGTGTCTGTAATTTTATTTTTTTTTTGAATTTAGATATTTGGACACTTTATCTAATTTGTGTACTATTGGTTAAACTGAGATAATAAAGGTATTAGAAAATGATCGTAAACATGTATGGTAATTGTGACACATATAGTGATCGGTGAAGAAGAAGATCGGGTAGTGTAATTCACTCATTTTTAAGATAAATAATCTTGGAAAAAGAGTTTGTGCACTGGGGGGGGGGGGGGAAATCTGCATATTTTATAGGGACTACTCGGGTATTTTAATTTCTAATGGGAGCATTCATGAATTTTTAGCTTCAACTCATTAATGGCTTTTTTTAGCATTTTCAACAAGCCATCAAAAAGCCCATCTATGTACACCTTAGTCATTCTTTACTGCAAGTAAGTGAGGATATGGTGTAGAAGCATTAGGGAGAACCTTGCTTTGAGTATCATTGCTTTCGTAACAGTATGCTGATGACCTAGGACTCTTCCTGCTGGTTACTTGGAGATGGGTGAGTCAACTCCTGAAGGGGCGACCAGGGAAACTTGGGAAGAAGCACGTGCAGAGGTGGAGGTGGTCTCACCATTTGCTCAATTGGACATCCCCCTAATTGGCCAGGTGAGGGAGATACAACATATTCAGATGCTGTTAATTGATTTCTGTTGACGCTGTAAACCAATCTTCCATTTGGGCAGACTAACATAATCTTCCTAGCAAAGCTCCTGAAGCCTAACTTCTCTCCTGGTCCAGAATCATCAGATTGTCGGCTTTTTGCCCTGGATGATATACCTTTTGACTCTCTAGCATTCTCATCAACTTTGGTCACCTTGAAATTGGTTAGACTCTTATTAAACGCATGAAGTATTTATCCTGCTTTCTACTTTCTATTTGTCGTTTCATCTTTTTGACCTCAACCCGTAATTTTAGTTTCTTGAGGATGTGATGAATGGGAGACTCAGGTTCCACTACGGAACCATCAACAAGAGGTGCTAGTTTAGATTTTGTTTTGTTTAGACTGATCTTGGTTTACATTTAGTTTCTGAGTGTCTTTTTGTATGTTGAATTACCGTTGGCAGGCCTGGCTCAAGCCCCTTTGATATCCATGCCTATTCTCTTGATCATCATTTGCAGTGTTGACATTCCTGTATATGAAACCATCATATATGTAAATCAATAAAAGGTAAAAACGCAAAAGTGAAATTACAAAAAATAAAAAATAAAAATAAGGTTGATATGCCCCCGCTGTTTCTCGAGCTGTACGAGGAAATCATGGACATGCTATAAATAGTAGCAAAAGAAGCAATCGAGCATTATAATTTGTCATTGGAGCACACCTACATTCAGCGGAATGTAGCTGTATAAATCTAAAATGATATTAATGTGGGTTATATTTTTAAAATCTAAGGCCACAAATAGGACGAGTGGATAGTCGTAATGGAATGTTGAACATGTAAATAGAGTGTTATTGAGGTAAGATCATTCTTTCTTCATTATCTATCTTTTAATATTTATTATATAAATTCAAATTTTATAAATATAATGTATTATCATTAAGAATCGAGAGGATACATATAAATGTTGGTATTGACCGACCAATCACCATAGAAAATACATAGAAATGTTTCTTTCTTTATTAAGAAATTATTTTCCTTAATTTTTCATTTCAATTATTATTAAACAACATATATTGGCAATCATTTTACTTTTTACCGTCACTTATCATTAAAAAAAAATACTATTATTAATTATATGCTCTTGAAATTACTACAATAATACTAATTACTTTAAAGTTTTGACTTATCAAGCTGATTGGTTTCCAACTTATAATGGATTTAGCCTTATTTACATAAGTAAAATGCTTTTTTTTTTTTACAAATTATATTTTTGGTAACAAACTTACTATGATAAAAAAGGTAATAGTTTCTTATGTGACAATCTTTACATTTTTTTTAGTTGGAAAAATATATATTCTTAATCCTCATTTCATGATTTCGCTAAGTCTTTTTTTTTTTCCTATTTTAATCCTTAATGTTTGTAAAAATTTTCAAATAAAGACTTTTTTAACACGTTAGTTTTTTTATTACTATTTGACATGTAGTGCAATCTCATTGATCCAAATTATTATTTTAAATACATAATATAATAATATATAAAAATTAATGAAATTATAAAAAATTGAAAAGCCAATAAACAAAGAAAAAAGTGTAGGAAAAAAAAAATACAACTAGCCACCTCAAGTTAAGGCTAGCAAATTGTCCAAATAGCCATGATAGTTCAAGTGGGTTGTAACCAATTAAAATAAGTGGGTCATTTGATTTAATTTAGAGGGGTTGTACAATCTTTCTAAGGTGATGGATAACCACTTATCATCATTTTTTTAAAAAAAAAAAAGAAGAGAAAAGATGGAAAACTTGATCAGGTTTTTCTTATTTTTCCTTGTTAAAAAAAAAATTTGTGATGGTCATCAAATAATCCTCTTTTTTTAGTGGATTACAACCTACCTAGGATATTGTAGTGTTCCACCCCCTAAGGCTAAGAGGTGGCTGGAATAGTTTTTTATTTTTTCTATTATTTTTTAATCTTTTTTAGATTTTTTTAACTTTTATTTTTTATTAATTTACTTAAATAATGTCATGTGTCAAACTTTAATGAAAAACTAATGGAGATAGCAAAAGTTATTATTTGTAAACTTTTACAAATGTTAATAACTTAAAAAAACTTAGAATTTAAATTAAAAAAATAACAAAACATTAATAACTAAAACTAAACATTTCTCTATTTAATTTGATATCTCAAATTCAAACTTTTTATTTTAATATCTTAATTTTTTCGAAAGAAACAAACAAATGTTTTTATTATAGGGGTGGTTATCCTAAAATGTGAAACTTTCTTTTTTTCTTCTCCATTTTGGTAACCAAATTTTAAAACCTTTTTTTTTTTTATGCTTAGCTTTTCTGATCGACTCAAATAAGTTTTTTTCCCCTTTCTTTTTCTTCGTCAAAATCATTGGAAACTTTCCATTCATTCAATTTTTATTTTATAATTCACTCTTCCTAGGCTTACATTATCTACACTATTAAAGCTAGTTGATGCCTTAAATATCCTTAAAATTTATTTTACATTCTTTTTACCAAACAAATACCCTCACATCTTTTTATATTATACCATTATCATCAATAAATGCTAGATGAATGCAAGTAATAATCTTTCTGCAAATTATTTTTCATTTTATTTAGTTAGTTTACTAATTAATTGAATAAATTTTTTATTTTGTGTTCTACTCATCAAACAAAATCAATTTTTCATTTAATATTCCATTATGAATAAATGGTAGGCATTAGAATATTTATTTTTAGCAACATCTTTATGAGTAGAGTATAACGGAGAGAGAGGAGAGCTTTAAATAAAGCTGGCATATGAGATATTTTCCTCTTTTTTTTTAACGTATTACTATATGAATGAAGGGTGTTACTCTAATTTTACCCTCTTTTTTTTTTCATTTGATTTCTATTCAACGTAAAAGTTTTTTTTTTCAATTAATAGCCAAAATTTTGAATTTTTATTTTTATTTTATTAAAAAAATTTCATAAAATCAATTAAACCTTCAATCTTATTATTAAAATATATATATATATATATATTAAATCTCTATTATTAATTATTATTAATAATATATAAATTAATAATAAAATTAAAAATTAGCAACATAACTATAAAAAGCACAGTTACCGGTTAGATTTATGGAAAAAATTAATTAACAAATCGGCAAATTTTTCGCTGCAAAAGGACTCCACTCCTCGCACCCCGACACGTATTTAACTCCACCTCGTTAATGCGCCACATCTCTCTCTCTCTCTCCCCCCCCTGTGACAGTCACTGTAAGTCCATTTTACTTATTTACTTTTACACAAGTTCATCTTCTGCTATTGATCTACTTCCAGTGTAGACTGTAAATGCAAATTTTACGTCGTCTAGGGCTTGTGCAATATCTATGTAGCGGATTTTACACTTTAGTGGGTCTACGTTCTTGAAGAGTTAATTTGTGAGGTACGGTTATTCTCAATTTTATTTTATTATTGATTTCGTTAATTATTTGTAAAATGCTTGTTGCAGTTAGGTTTCATCTGTTTGATAAAATGCATTTTCGGATTTTTTTTTAATTATGTTGTTCTTCAACTGTGCTTGAATGTGTGTCTGTTGTAATAGAAATGCATGTTAGCTGTAGTAGATTTCTTGGGAAGGATAATTCTTTTGCACGAACAAAGAAATATATTACTGTTAATCAAATATCTTCTGGAAAACAAAAATGAACTGCATTTGCTTCATTAAGGGAAAGTGAGAAGGGGATGGGTACAGGATTGTTACATTGAAGTCAATGTTGGACTTGTCTGTAAAATAAATTCACTCTTTCTTGAATATATAATGGATTACAGTACAGTATACTAGCGGTGGACTCAATCAGTATCTCCATTTCAATTCAAACATTGGGTTTGATTCACATTCCATCTTCTCAGAAATTTACCATCCAAAAATGAAGTCTTTATCTAAAGAAACGGTAGATGTATACAACCTTTCAATGAGATAGTGCTCTTTCAACCTCTCATAATAGAATCTATTCCAAATATATATGTCATGCTTTCTTACATTTCTAGAGTACAAATATCTAAATTTGTTATTTTTAAATACTTTTTTAAACTTATTGTTGATACTAAGTAGCACTAAAAAATTTGTATCCATTTTTCATGATATTATGCATGGATCAGATATATCATGATAAATTTTTAAGAAAAAAATTACGTTTTTCATAACAAAATTTGATATGTGAGATTTCGAGTAAGTGTTTCTATATATTTATAAATAAATGGATTTTCTTTGACAAAATGAATAAAAAATTTAAAACTTATAATTATAAGTGAAAAGAGAGTGCCTGTTGAATAATAACTATAGATTAGAACTATTAGAGCAGTTGGTGGGAAGAGCTTACCATTATAACTTTTCTTTATATTTGTATTGCAACCTGATTTGAATGTTGTGGTTGTTACTAGCCACCCCTTACTCGTAGATGGTCAACAAATTTCCTTTTTTAAAAATTTTATTCTATTTTTTGCTTTTTATTTTCTTAATTTGCAATATTTGTAAAATATTAAATAAATATATTAAATTATGTACTTGTTAGTGTCAAGTCAAATTAAATTTATATAACATTTGTTACGTTAACTTTTTTAAGAGATATAAGTCTTGGCTTTAAAAAAAAAAGGTTCAAATAATTTTGAAAGTTTTCAAAAAAAAAAAGTTCACATAATTTGCCTATAAAATATAACTTAAAATATCTATAGCGTACATATGCTTATATCTCGAATGTAATAAGCTAAGTTTTGTCTGTCTTATTAAATACAACTGTATTTTAAATAATATAAAAATGTTACCGCCTTTACATATTCACACATATAATAGCGCATATGAATAGAAAATAAAAAACCATATAAAAAATTGAAAATCTTAATGAAAAATAAGATTTTATTAAAAAGATAGGATTTTTTTTAATAATACTCTCTATCAATTTTGTAACACACAAAAAAAATTAACAATACTATTTTTTTTCTTTTTTATATAAATCTCCTCTTTTTATGTATCATTTCACATAGCAATAGAAGTATTACTAAAACTAACTAGTTTTTAGTAAGGCCTTTATTTTTACTTCACTAAAAAAGAATAGAATTAGAATAAATCACTGCATGGTGACTTAAAATCAAGTCATTAATTTAGATTGTTAGATTGACTTATGACTTTCACGATTTAATCTCTACTATTAAATATTCATTGTTCAATTTTTATTTTAAAAAGTATAAATTTTCCTTCCAAAAATCGAAATTGATTTGTTTTATTTTATTTTGTTATCGTTTCCACTTCTTAGGTAATACACTTATATATATAATTTTTTATGAAAACAGTTTAATTTTTAATTTTATTATTAACTTACTTATTAACAATATAGATTTAATACATATTACCGAGCGGTGAGATCATCAAATCTATATATATACATATATACTCCTACCGCAAACAACCAACCGATCATCAATTCCTGAAATGGCGATACGAGAATTGGAAGGGTCAGGCCGCTTAAAACACCATTTTGGCGAGCCGGCCAGCCACTCGAGACTCTTAACAGCTCTGTAGTGTTCTATAATTCCGTCGTTTTTATCACAGCAATGCTTAAGGCAGTACAAACCCTGAGTTGTTGGAGAAGACCACCTCACAGTCACAGCGTTTCCGTATTTCCTCTCTCTTCAACTCCATTTACTCTCTCCTCTTCCAAAACCTCGGCTTCTTCTCATTCCATACCCGTCTCGACTGGGAGAATCGGACTCAGATCAATCTCAATGAGCACTACTCGGTCCGAGTTGAGTTCCGACACTAATGCTTCTTCTTCCCCTTCGATCACAACTCAGTCAACCGTGAGTTCAGTTCAGTTCGTTCCTTTTAATTGCTTTGGGTTCAAGTCAATTCTGGGTTATTTAGTATGATATTTGTCTTATTATTTATTTATTGATTCTTTATATTTTTGTGATGCTATTGCGGATTATTTAGTTATAATTATGGTATTGATCTAGTGCGAATTTCAAGAGATCGTGTTGTTATTTGAAAATAGGCAGATTCTTATGTCATTTGAGTGAATGTAGAGAAAGAAAATGATTTTCAGAGTGAAAGCTTTGTCGATATACGAAATCCAAATCATGGCATCTGAATCTCTGATAGGATAGGATGCGATAAAGCTGGAAATGGTAGGGTGTATTAATCCCCGTGTTGTCTACTCTTAATCTGAGTTATTCTTAGCCAAAGACACGTGCCCGATTCTGAATAGAATGGAGTTCTTGTTGAATTTATAGCTGAATAGTCTAGTGATAGAAATTGCATGTGTTATTATTATGTATGTGCAGACTGTAGTTTTTTTTTTTTTTTTTCAAGCCTGCCTGAGCAGAGAATAAGTTTAAATCCTGTACTTGCGTTGCATCTGTTTATGGTGATTTTCTTGATGCATGATGGCAGGGTATAGTTCGGAAGATTAATTTTTGTCAGTGGTGTGGTGGTCGAACTAAACATGAAATTCCTGAGGGAGAAGAGAAAACAAGAGCTATATGCACACTTTGTGAAAAAATAGCTTATCAGAATCCCAAAATGGTAAATTTCTACAAATGCTGATTGTTTTTCTGATTAAAATTATGATGGTAATGCTCTGTTCAATGCAACTGTGACGCAAAAATCTGAGATACTGTAGCATTTTTTAATATGATTTCCTGAATTATGTACTTAGTATAGGTTGTTCTTTTGTCAAGACAAGCATAAGTTGGGAGCTTGTCACTTGTGGCTGAATTGCCAATTATATTAGACTAATGAAGAACACCACGGTCCATTTCTGTCAACCAATCAATTTGCAGTAGGCAGTGAGAAGCAAGAAGTCAGTTTTCTTCATGGCCATCATAGCTGTTAATGATACATCCCAAAGTTTCCTTTATGTTCCATTTACTTTGTAGTCCAATTGACACTTATGATAGTAAATAAAGCCTTCCATCTATATTTACTCCATTAGCTCCCAATTTGTCTTGCATATTCTTTTTTTGGTGAACAGGACTTGATCATTTTGTTATTTGCTAGCATCCACAGGAGGCTTGCTAATGTTTTCAGCATGTCTTCAAGGAGAAGCATTAGAATAGATTTTCGCTAATGTTGACAGACATAGTAGCCCTCTAGGAGATTTTGGTCTCCATCTAGTATATGTTACACCTCAGGAGAAAAACAGAGATTGAAGAGCATAATTAAGGTGTTGTTGCTAAATTGGAGGCATTGCTTTGAAAGGGACAATCTTAGTCTCTTACCAATGCTGTCATGGAAATTTAAGCGTCTTCTTAAGATTGGAAGATATTTCTTTTATAGATCTTCATTGAAGTCCTTGACTTTTTTTAACCTTCTTCGCTTGTATCTTGATGTTCTCAATTTCTAGTTGCAACATGGTGAATCTAATACTTAGGGGAGGAATTGGGGTTGAAAAGCTTTAATATTTGGAAAGACAATTATTTCTCTTATCCCAAAAAAAGAAAAAAATAAAAATATATTTTATTCTTCATGATTCTTTAAGAAAATGATTTAGGAAGATGAAGGTGTTGTTTGGATGGTTTTCTACCACCAATTTAGACAGGGTTAAAATGGAGTTTGGCCACTATTTAAGTTCATAAATTCTTAATAACCTAAACAGGGCTTGCTTAAATTGATGATCATCAATTGGGCCTCAAAATATTTTTTCAGCCCACCAATAGAATTCAGCATCTATAGTTTTTACTGCCTGTGTCTATTTTCATTTTCTTTGGATCAAGCTTATGTTTGTTTTGGAGAACCTAGTCTTAAATGAGCCCATATTTGAAGTGATATCTCCATAACCAAGTGACTCACCCCTTGGAGCCAAAACTGCACATTTATCTTAAATATTCAGCATAACCTGATAGAAACTTCAAAAATGAAACATCACTACATACATCTCTGGACCCTCTTGCTGCTCAATTTAGTGATGAATATATCGGTCCCTATTCTTTTGGCAATTCAAAATTGAATATTTTATTCGCTTAAAGGAGTGGTGAATTGTGCTCTAATAAAAGTGGATATGGTAGAGGCTATAGTCCAGAAATATTTCTCAGGATAGCAGTAGGTTTTCTGAGAATGAGCCTCTTTGCAAAATGCTACGGTAATGCTACATACACATGCAACCACGCTCTCTTAGAATGCTTCATCCATTCCATGTACAAGTATGGCTAAGTTTCAAGCCATAAAAGAAGCTTCAAGGGAATGGATGGTTGTGAGCATGATACAGATTAAGCAGATATGCTTATCAGTAACTGTATCAGATAGTGAAATTTCTTCCAGAACCTCTAATCAATTTCCAATCATATATTATGGCTGAGTTGAATCTAGAATTTGCTTACAACCAGGCACATGGACTATTCCCCTGGTGAGAATTTCTCTTTATTAACCAAAGTAATTTCAGTATGTTGAGTCTGGGGGAAGGGAAATTGTTTAGGATTAAAAAGAGATGTCTAAGCTTAATAGGACAGCATAAAATGTCCTTGTAAGCAATGAATGTTAAGGTTTAGAGATTTAATGCTAGATACTTATGGAGGTTTTTAAGAGTTGGAGAATGGGCGTTTTGGTCTCTAGAGGACAAGTCCTCATGTACAGATTTTCTTTTATTTTACAATAGCATCTTGTGATTTCAGTCAAGTGCCTTTTTTGTCCATACTTGCCTTTATTTACATTTATGCCTTTTGAATAAAGAAATTGACTTATTATGGGGTGGAATAATATTATTGTAGGTTGTGGGCTGCCTCATCCAGTGTGATAACAAGGTCCTTCTTTGCAAGAGGAATATTGAACCTTCTTTTGGGCTCTGGTATGTGATATGCTCCAATAAGCTCTGCCGATGACTACCATTGGGTCCGCATAGATGGGCTTTTCTGTCCGTATCTTGTCTGTAATTTTTTTTTTTTTGAATTTAGATATTTGGACACTTCATCTAATTTGTGTACTATTGGTTAAACTGAAATAACAAAGGTATTATAGTAATTGTGACACATATAGTGATCGGTGAAGAAGAAGATTGGGTGGTGTAATTCACTCATTTTTAAGATAAATAATCTTGGAAAAGGAGTTTGTGCATTGGGGGGGTGGGGGGAATCTGCATATTTTATAGGCACAACTTGGGTATTTTAATTTCTAATGGGGGCATTCATGAATTTTTAGCTTCAACTCATTAATGACTTTTTTTAGCATTTTCAACAAGCCATCCAAAAGCCCATCTATGTACACCTTAGTCATTCTTTACTGCAGGTAAGTGAGGATATGGTGTAGAAGCATTAGGGAGAACCTTGCTTTGAGTATCATTGTCTTGATATGTTGCTGCTATTATATTCGTAACAGTATGCTGATGACCTAGGACTCTTCCTGCTGGTTACTTGGAGATTGGTGAGTCAGCTGCTGAAGGGGCGACCAGGGAAACTTGGGAAGAAGCAGGTGCAGAGGTAGAGGTGGTCTCACCATTTGCTCAATTGGACATCCCCCTAATTGGCCAGGTGAGGGAGATACAACATATTCAGATTCTGTTAGTTGATTTCTGTTGAAGCTATTAACCAATCTTCCATTTGGGCAGACTTACATAATCTTCCTAGCAAAGCTCCTGAAGCCTAACTTCTCTCCTGGTCCAGAATCATCAGATTGTCAGCTTTTTGCCCTGGATGATATACCTTATGACTCTCTAGCATTCTCATCAATTTTGGTCACCTTGAAATTGGTTAGACTCTTATTAGACGCATGAAGTATTTATCCTGCTTTCTACCTTCTATTTGTCATTTCATCTTTTTGACCTCGTCCTGTAATTTTAGTATGTTGAGGATGTGATGAATGGGAGACTCAGGTTCCACTACGGAACCATCAACAAGAGGTGTGCTAGTTTAGATTTTGTTGTGTTTAGACTACTCTTGGTTTATATTTAGTTTCTGAGTGTCTTTTTGTGTGTTAAATTACTGTTGGCAGGCCTGGCTCAAGCCCCTCTGACATCCGTGCCTATTCTCTTGATCATCATTTGCAGTGTTGACAGTCCTGTATCTGGAACTTACAGGTGGGGATATCCTTGGAAATTATGATAATCATTGGAGAAAATTCTTAATTTATTTACCCAGTTGAGCACAGTGCTGTGGTTATTTATGGCCCTTTAGTCTGTGGTTTCTCTCTAGGTTTAGTAATCCTCATCTTCTGTGGATTGTGAGGGAGGGTGGCCACTTTTCAATTTTCGTAACCCCCCCACCCCCCTCCTAACGGTTATGTTTTCTCATTGTTATCAGCTCTATCAGGTGCCTCATTCTTTGGCTGGGAGTAATGGAGACATTTCTTCAAATTTCTGTAGGGATTTTGTGGTGCACATGGTATCCTTTTGGAATTCAAGAAAACTCTCAAGTGATCGCATTTTATTCTGTGATTTCTGAATTACTCTGCCGTGCACAATCTTCCAGCACAATCCAGGGAGTGAAAGCTGAGAGAAGTAAAACTATGGTGGAATGAGTTTTGTGTGGTCAGGGGAGGTAGGATTGTGGCTGCATGTTTTCTTGGAACAGCTGCTGGATCAATCAGAATTCTACAGATTGGTGTCTCTTGCAAGCTCAATTTTTCTTTAATACTTCGAGCTAGTTGAATTAAAAGTCTGCATTGCTTAACTCTTTCTCTCTTGTAATCTTGTCATATGTCTTCTCTACCTCTTGCTCTCTTCATCCCGCAGCCATTGTTTGGATGGCTAAGATCCTCGGACAATTTAGGGAGGAATGGAGATTCGATCTCTCTAGTTTAAGTTGTAACCAAGAATGCATTAAATGCAAACAGAGTGCATGATCCACCGAACTTGTCTTTTTCAGTATTACGCTTGTAATTTGAGAAAACATGAATGTAAAACTAGAGGTGTTCCAGGGTCTGCCTAACTTCTATTTCATTCACGAATATGCGTTGAATTAATTTTCTTTAAACAATGTTAGTCCTTGACCAGACTGCAATGTAGACATTCTTACCCTTACCGAGAGCAACAAGCATGGTGCGGCCAGCGCAGGTGGGTGTTTCTGCATACTCATGTAGAAAACTTGTGCGTGACCAGTGTGGGTTTTTATGGGTGTTGCAGTATGCTCATGAAGAACCGTACGAAGGACATGTCTCTGTGGCACGCCTGAAATCTAACACGATGCTGTAATAGTAAATCCTACAAGAAGAAAAGGAAATGGAATTGTTATTGCAATAAATAGAATTGTTATTACAGTAAAGTAAATAAATCATTTAAAAATTATTCACACTTTGTAGAAGTATGGGATGAGCCGATATCTAGAAATGATGATTCTCGACTTTCCCAATTGTATCTCCTTGACTAGATTCACTCTAAAATTATATACTAAAATAGACACTTGGCATATTAAACCTTTAGATAATTTTCTTTCCTTTTAAAATTTTATTTATTTAGATTAACATAAATTCAAAATTTTTATGGGTCAATTGAAGATCCAAAATTAGTACACATGAAGGTGTGGAACACGTGACTTTTGGGCTTACAATAGGAAAAAGAAATGCTTATACACCAAAAAGTTAATTCCAAATGGATGAAAACGTGAAAGGAAGGGTGGATCAAATTGAACAATGATAACTTTGCCAATGTGAATGCTGGAAATGCAACAATAGAAGGAGTCATTGGAGATAATTTGGGACAAATCTTATCAAAGGTTTTGCAAAGAAACCGAGCAATATAGACACTCTGATGGGCGGGTTCTTTGCTAGGGATTTAATATATGCCAAAAACTTCCCATGGTAGAAATTAAAATGGATTTCTTATAAGCAATCAAATTGATTATAATTAATAATATTTCTTTAAATCAATTAATGAATATTATTTATACCTCGAAGAAAAAATGCTTACAGATTGAATATGTGAAGCTGATTTATGCACTGATATAAAAAATGTGATTGATGACCTCTTAGCAAACCATGCATAGTTTATGCAAGAGAAGGAAGTCTTTGCTTAGTCCTCCTAAAAAAACCACTCTATTTATTGCAAAAAGATTTATTCTTATTTTGTCATTCTCTATTAAAAAAAAAGGTTCCATAACTTTTTCTTTTCTTTTATTCAATCTAGTGTGAGCTTGTAGTATCTTTTTCACATATATGTATTTTTATTTTCTACATGTATATGTTTATGTTTTATCACTACTGGCTGTTACTATTAATCAATGGATACATATTAGCTTCTGATTGTTATATCATAATTAATATACTAAAATAATATTATTAAATATATTTAATTAAATAATATAATAAAAATAATAAGAAATTAACAAAAATAAAAAACAGGTAGAAAAAACCTTAAGGCCCATTGCTAGCTACTAAAAGGTCCATTACTTGGTCTTAGGGTAGTCTACAAAGGCCTCAAGCTTTTCATTGTTCTCTTGGTCGTTTTTTATTTTTATTTTAAAACTTTATTATATTATTTTATTTAATAAATTTTATAATATTATTTATAAAATTAATTATTATGAACTGATAATAAACTGATAGGTGTCCATTGATTAATCGCGAATATCAAAAAAATGAATCCATCATATATGTAAAGTGAAAAGGTAAAAACGCAAAAGTGAAATTAAAAAAATAAAAATAAGGTTGATATGCTCATGCTATTTCTCAACCTAGACATAAGGTCAATTTAAAATCAGCTCGAACTCAACGGATCATTGGCCGACATGAAAAGGAACCAAAATCGGCCCATGGGGGGAAGGATAGGGTCGGTTCCCTTCAACCGGCCCTAATTTTTTCTGATCATTTTTTATTTCTTGTTTTTTTTTAATTAATTAAGATTATTTATTACTTATCCGTATGTATTTTTTCGTGTGAGTTTTTTTTTATTCTTAAATTTATTCATGTAGAAAATTAATTCACCATTTTTGAGGCAATATATGATATTTGCTTAATTAATTGGTAGCAATACCCCGTACACTAAGGGGGGGGGGGGGGGGGGGGGGTGGGGGGGGTGATGCCAGTTTTGAATTTTATTGATTGAATAAAAAAATTACAAAAAAGAGAGGGACATTTGACCTTACCTCTTATACACGATAATAAGATTATGTAAGTAAATAACAAAAATAAATAAGGAAGTACTACTCCCCTTACAAATTATCTCTAACCTAGTGTAAAAAAATAAATAAGGTAATATTACTACCCTTACAAATTAATTTAACTTACCTAATATTAGGATCTAAACTAGCAGAGCTTTTACCCGACAAGATGAAGTCACTAAAGTATTTGTCTTTTTCACTGGATGTGCAATGCAACTCTTGTGTTCAACTCCTTACTTTTGACCAATCCTCCACGCAAGTGAATGCTTCAACGCTAATGGGTGACAGTCTTGATTGTCGCTAGGATAGGATAACACCCGCCATGCTGAAAACTGGTTCAATTGCTATCGTTGATGCATGAGCAGCAAGAACTAGGTGAGCCATTCGAGAGAGGTTTGGATATGTCTTCCTATGCCTCCTCCACCAGTCCAAGATGTTGAAGTTCGTAATACTACTATTACCAAATTCAAAGTTTGTATTAAAATAGTAGTCGAGTTTCGAGTACTCACTTAACTCAGCATGGTGTTGCTTCAACTTTTGCACCATTATTCATTGTGTGGGGAGGATATGATCATGCGTGGTACCATTTGGGCCGGGGGATGGTGAGGGAGTTATGGAAACTTGGCCACCAAATGCAGTAGAAAAGTTATAATATAAGTCTTTAGTTACCTAAATTGCTTATTGTAATTCTTGTGTGGTGATAACGGCATAGGTATCTTCAGTGTTGCAAAAGGTATCAACAATTTGGTAGTATAAATTAAAATATGCTAATGGTATGTTTTTCTTACAATGCAGATCTAAAATTGAAGCAACAAAATAAATAGTAAGAATTTGTTTATAATGTTGTAACCACTTATTAGCCATGTCATTAACAAACACCTTTTTTAAATTTTTTGGGTCGCATTCCGTTTTCAATACAAAATCACTACTGTCGAGTCTAATTTTTTTGCATTCTCATTCCTAATCCGATCTAGACTAGACCCTATGCTCATCTAATGTAGATCCTCGACTTGATTTTTGAAGTCGCCACCCAACTGTTGTTGGGAAATATTGAATCAAGACTAAAGGAGCGGATTAGTCTTAATTTGGACCACTAGTCGTTGTTATTTCCTCTTCTCGTTTTTGAAAAGAGGAAAAGGGAAAACCAGAGTTTCTAAGTCCGGAGGCTAACCTATTAAAACCTTACGGTTACCACCTAATTTCCTAAAATTGTTCCTATTTAGAAATGTGTTTTATTGTGTTTCTGTTACTTTTATTATGTTTTTGAATTATTTCAAGAAAATGATTTTTTATTTCATTTTATGGGCTGACCCGAGTGGGTGCCTACGTACCTGCTATCCAGGATCAAACAAGCCGTAGTTCTCTTTTCTGAAAACTTTAAGTGTGTTTGTGAATTTTAATTTGAAATCTCTTTTGCTTTATGTTTTTACTATTTTTTGGGGATTTTCTAAAAAAAATATGAGCCTAAACTTTTATCTGATTTTTGAAAATGGTTTTTAGGAAAAACATCAATTTTGGATTTATTTGAAGAAAATGATTTTTCTAAGTGCTAAAACTTATTTTTTTCTATTTTTTTATAATTTTTGAATTTTTATTAATTTTTATGATTTTTACGATTTTTTCCCCTGTAATTTTATGATTTTTTATCATTTTTATGATTTTTATTATTCTTTTACAATTTTTTTAATATAATTTTTCTAAGTTTTCATGATTTTTATAGTTTTTATGATTTTTATTGATTTTTACAACTTTTGTGAATTTTTGTTAAAAATTTTATCCTAAACTGTTATCTATCCTATTTTGAAATATAAAGTTCTATTATTATTTTTATATTGTTTTTCTACATTATTATTATTATTTTTTATTATTTTTCTACATTATTAAATCCTAAAAAATCTAATTTCTAACATTTTCCTATTTACGGAAACATAAATAAAACATAAATAAATAAATAACAAACAAATTAATAAATAAATAATAAAAATAATAAATCAAATCGGAATAAAAATAAATAAATAAATTGGAAAAAAATCCGAAAAATCCGACTTACTTGGATCCGGGTTGGTTCGGTCGGGTTGAATCGGGTCGGGTTGGATCGGCGTTCCGGCGGACTTTTGTCACGGGTGGGGTGTCGAATCCTAGCTTCTCGAGGGTGCTGAATCCAATGGTGGCGATGGTTTGCTCCCAGAACGTCTCCTGGTGGCGGCTTGGCTCCGATCGGTGGTTCGCGATTTTAGGTTTCCTCCGATGCTCTTCGATTTGCTCTCTTTTCTCACTTTCTCTCAATTATGATTCGTCTCTTGGCTTCCTCCCTTCGATTTCTATTTATAAGCGCTTGAAACCGAGTTGGATAAGCTCGGATTTCTTCCGATCGAAGCTAATCGAATTTTCGGTTAAAAAAACAACTTCGATTTGTGTAAATCCATCGATTTGTTGCGATTTGATTCCAATTAGATTATGTTTATCTCATTTCTGTTGAGGATCTGTTGGATTTGTGTAAAAAAATCGAATCCAAACGGCCTTAAATGGGAATTTTTCTTCCACCGGCGATCTCGGACTCGAGGTAGAAGACGATCACGCGCCCGGCACGTGCATTTCCTCCAGCCAATCGGATGCTGCCACGTGTCCTGGATAAATGAAAAAACTCAAAATGCGGAAACTGCTTTCCCCGCGATTCGAACCTGCGACCGAGCCCTCCTGTGCGCGCTTTAGCCCGTGGTTCGGACTAGTTGGGCTAGCCATTTTCCTGATTTTTCTAATTTCGCAAATTGCATATATGCAATGCGATTTTTTTATTTTTTTGTATTTTTTGAAATTTCAAAAATTTGTAAAAATTATTTACTATTTATTATTGCCATTTCTGAAATCATTTTTCAAAATTGACGTGTTTTCCTATTTATTTTTATTTTTTTGAATATTTTTATTATTTATGCTAAATTAAAGAAAAATTGAAAAAAATTGGAAAAATTTAAGAATTGATTATTATTCATTCCTAGGGCAAAAATGAGGTGTTTATAGCTGCCCCTCTTTGTAGTAAAGTTTGAAAAACTTAACTACAAAGACAAGAAAGACGCCATTTTTGGCCTCTTAAATAGATAACGCCTTGGTTTGGCTGGTTACCTGGAATTTGTTTTTGGTAGGAAAATGCTCTAAGAGCTAATAATCCCACGATTAAAGATGGTCCTAACAATTTAGAGTAATGTTCCCTCCCCAAAAAGTGCTTTATGGGCTGACTAATTGGCGATAGAAAACACCTCAAACATTGTGTAGAAGAAATGATGATAGGAAGCGTCTTATCAGACTAGCAACCTTGGAAAGAAAATTTACTTAGGAAGCGCCCTTATGAGCTAGCTACCTATCAACAGAATTGTCTGGTTAGACTAGCAACTGTTTGGAAGAATATTTCCGAAAAGTGCCCCAAGAGCTGACTAATCGGGAAAATCTAGGAAAGTCCCCCTCATGGGCTGACTAACCTTAAGATCGATTTTTAGGAAAGTGCCCATCTTGGGCTGACTAACCTATGGTAGAGTGTCTCAAAAAGTGCCCTTATGAGCTGACCTTGAGAACGGATTTTTAGGAAAGTGCCCATCTTGGGCTGACTAACCTATGGTAGAGTGTCTCAAAAAGTGCCTTTATGAGCTAACCTTGAGAACGGATTTTTAGGAAAGTGATCATCTTGGGCTGACTAACCTATGATAAAATTGATTGAACTGTCTCAAAAAGTGTCCTTATGAGCTGACCTTGAGAACAGATTTTTAGGAAAGTGCCTATCTTGGGCTGACTAACCTATGGTAGAGTGTCTCAAAAAGTGCCCTTATGAGCTGACCTTGAGAACTGATTTTTAGGAAAGTGCCCATCTTGGGCTGACTAACCTATGATAGAGTTGTCTCAAAAAGTTCCCTTATGAGCTGACATTGAGAATAGATTTTTAGGAAAGTGCCCATCTTGGGCTGACTAACCTATGATAAAGATGATATCTCAAAAAGGTGCCCCCTATGAGCTAACATTTAGAGAGGATGTTTAGGAAAGTGCCCATCTTGGGCTGACTAACCTAAGATAAAAATGATATCTCAAAGAGGTGCCCCCTATGAGCTAACCTTTAGAGAGGATGTTTAGGAAAGTGCTCATCTTGAGCTGACTAACCTAAGATAAAAATGATATCTCAAAAAGGTGTCTTTATAGGCTGACCTTAAGAGAGGATGTTTAGGAAAGTGCCCATCTTGGGCTGACTAACCTAAGATAAAAATGATATCTCAAAAAGGTGCCTTTATAGGCTGACCTTAAGAAAGGATGTTTAGGAAAGTGCCCATATTGGGCTGACTAACCTTTGATAAAAATGATATCTCAAAAAGGTGCCTTTATAGGCTGACCTTAGAAAAGATCTAGGGAAGTGCCCTTTTTTGGGGGGGGGGGGGCTGACTACCCTATTAAAAGGAATGTTTAGACAAGTGCCCAACTATGGGCTGACTCATCTTATGCTTCTAAATATGCTTCTAAATATGCTTTCTACTGACTGAGCTAAATGATGTGATGCCTTTCATGATGATGGTTATTTATTTTAATATGCTTGCCAATTTATCGTGGATAGCAACCAAACAACCGAACCTTCGGGTTGGTTTGCTTCTGCTTCATTTCTTCTCATCTTGACACGGGATTGAAAATTTTGATGTGCTCCCTTTCTTTGTGCACCTGGCTCTTTTGACAGTAATGTTATCCTACTAATGCATTCAGTTCTAATGCTCAAAAGTAGATAAAATTATATCACAAACTATATTAAGATTCATTATCATTTTAGTGTTTATCTTTCATTGGTGAAGTGGTGGGTAATGTGTTTAGGAATATTTGTTGTGATGAGAACTGATTGGGATTGTTGATCATTCAGGGATATTAACTTTGCTTGCAAAAAGTGAAAACTCGACTCAACGAAATTTATATTGAACACTGGCTTTCATAAACATTGGCAAAGTTTCAATTCCCTTGCCTAAGGATAGTACATTTTTACAGCATCTGTGTTAATGGGGTCTCTCAATTCCGGACCATTCATCTGAGTTAATATCAAAGCACCTCCTGACAGAACCTTTTTCACTACATAAGGGCCTTCGTAGTTTGGGGTAAATTTCCCTCTGGAGTCTTAGGCATTCGGGAGAACCTTCCTTAGTACCAGATCCCCCTCTTTGAAGTATCGAGGTCTCATCTTCTTGTTAAATGCTCGGGCCATTCTTTGTTGGTAACACTGGCCATGACATAGTGCGGTAAGCCTTCTTTCATCAATCAGATTCAGCTGATCAAGCCTTTTCCTTACCTAATTTAATTCAATTAGCTGAGTTTCCGACAGGATTCTGAATGATGGTATTTCAACTTCAACTGGTAGCACTGCTTCTGTACCATATACCAATGAGTAAGGGGTAGCTCCCGTAGATGTTCTTATTGAAGTCCTATAAGTCATGAGAGCAAACGGTAACATTTCATGCCAATCTTTGTAAGTTGTTGTCATTTTCTCGATGATCTTCTTGATATTTTTATTAGCTGCTTCTACTGCCCCGTTCATTTGAGGTCGGTAGGGAGTTGAATTTCTGTAGTTTATGTGGAATTGTTGACATAAACCTGTCATCGATTTGTTGTTGAGATTGGTACCGTTGTCGGTGATGATGGACTCAGGAACTCCATATTGGGCTATTATGTCCCTTTTTAAGAAGCAGATTATTACCCCCTTTGTAACATTGGTATATGATGATGCTTCTACCCATTTGGTGAAATAATCAATCGCTACTAGTATGAATCTGTGGCCGTTAGATGCTGTCGGAGTGATCGGGCCTATTATGTCGATTCCCCACATGGAGAAAGGCCATGGTGCTGATAACAAGTGTAGCTCATTGGGCGGAGCATTTATCCGGTTTGCGTAGACTTGACACAAATGACAGTGCTTGACGTACTTTATGCAATCTGATTCCATGGTTAACCAATAATATCCTAACCTCATGATTTTTCGGGCCAGCATGTAGCCATTCATATGAGGTCCACATACTCCCTCATGTACTTCCTTCATTAGTTCGCATGCTTCATTTTTTGTTCACACATCTCAACAAGGTGGTATCAGATGATCTTTTGTAGAGTACAGACCCACTTAGTAAGAAATAGCTTGCTAACCTTCTGATTGTTCTTTGGTCATTCCTGCTAGCCATTTCAGGGTATTTACTTTCTTGGAGGAAAGTCTTGATGTCGTGATACCAGGGCTTGTCATCTTGTACTTTTTCAATGGTTAAATAGTAGGCGGGCCGATTTTCGATGTCTATCTTCATCGGTTGGATTTCGGCTCCCCCTGTTATCTGGATCATAAATGCTAGTGTGGCTAGTGCATCTGCAAAATGATTATGAGTTCTCGGGATGTATGTGAAAGTGATTGCCTTGAATTCTTCGATTAACTCTATCAAGTGTTGATGATACGGTACCGGTTTGGGGTCTTTAGTCTTGTATTCCCCTCTTGTCTATAGTATGATGAGCGATGAATCTTTGTATATTTCTAATTCACGGATTTCCATTTGGCAGGCCATTTTGAGGCCAAGAATGCATGCCTCATATTCCGCGATATTATTGGTATAGGGAAATGTAAGTCTTGTCGCTGCAGGTAATTGAGTACCATCTGGGGATATCAATACTGCCCCAACTCCGCAACCGAATACGTTGGCGGCTACATCGAAAAATAGTTTCCATTTCGGGTTCTGCTCTATCCCAAAGTCTTCTACCGCTATATCTTCCACTGTTAATATATTTTCGTCTGGGAATTGGGCTTGTAGTTCTTGGGAATCTGTCTCGACAGGGTGTTCTGCCAATTGGTCAACTAAGGCTTGCCCTTTCATCGAGTTTTGATTTATGTATGTGATGTCAAACTCGGATAGGAGCATTTGCCATTTAGAGATTCTCCCTATCAAAGCTGGTTTCTCTGCCAAGTATTTCAAGGGATCATGCTTTGTCAGTAGCTCAATATGATAGTAAATGGTGTATTGCCTTAATTGATGCATGACCCAAATTAGAGCACAACAAGTCTTCTTCACCTCTGAGTACCTTTGTTCCCCGTCTGTGAATTTCTTGCTCAAATAATATATGGAACGCTCTCTTCCCTCTTCATCTTTCTACCTCAGCACACAATCCATGGATTCAGGGAGTATTGTGAGGTATAAGAATAAGGGATTTCCTTGCTTCGGGACTATCAAGACCGGAGGTTTTATAAGATAGTCTTTGATTATCCTGAATGCCTTTTCGCATTCGTCGTCCCATTCTATTGTGGCGTTCTTCTTCAACAGACGGAATAATGGCCGGCATTTGTCGGTGAGCTGTAAGATAAAATGAGCTATATAATTTAATCTTCCTAGCAAGCTTCTCACTTCTTTAACGGAGCGTGGGGAAGGTAACTCTAATATAGACTTTACCTTATCAGGGTCAATTTTAATCCCTTCCTGGCTTATGACAAACCCTAACAATTTCCCCGTTGTGACCCCGAAAGTGCATTTCTCTGGGTTTAACTTGAGCTGAAATTTTCTCAGTCGTTTAAACAATTTCCTCAGGATATCCATATGGCTTTCTCCTTCTTTGGATTTGGCTATCATGTCGTCGACATATACTTCAACCTCTCGATGCATCATGTCGTGAAGTATTGCGACCATGGCTCTCTGATACGTTGCCCCGACGTTTTTCAAACCGAAGGGCATGACTTTGTAACAGAAAGTTCCCCATGTTGTGATGAAAGTTGTTTTAGTTTTATCTTCTTCATCCATTTTTATTTGATTATATTCTGAGAAGCCGTCCATGAATGAGAAAAGATGGTTTCCCGCAGTGTTGTCCACTAGAACATCAATGTGAGGTAGGGGGAAGTTATCCTTTGGTGTGGCTTGGTTTAAGTCCCAGAAGTCTACGCATACGCGTACTTTTCCGTTCTTTTTCATAACGGGGACTATATTTGGTACCCATTCTGGGTAGTCAGATACTTCGATGAACCCTACTTCTAGCAGTTTCTTGACTTCCTCCTTAATCTTTAGCAAGATGTCAGGCCTAAATCCTCTCAGTTTTTGTTTTTTAGGTTTGACATCTTTCCTTGTGGGAAGCCTATGAACCACTATTGATTGGTCTAGTCCTAGCATGTCACCATATGACCAGGCAAACACATCCGCGTATTCTGTTAATAGCTCGGTTATCTCACATTTTTGCTCGGCACTCAAACTGGTCCTGATTTTGAGGTTTTTAGGTTTTTCCATGCTTCCTAGATTTACTGTCTCCACCAGCTCGTCGATCGAAATTCCGCTTTATTCATGTTTTTGCCAATTTTCTTGTATTATTTCGTGGTCAAGGATATCGCCTTCAACAACTGACCCAGCAGCATTGGAAACGATATCAGCGTTTTTATTTTCTACCTGCGCGAAATATCCCTGATGTTCGCTGGTAGGAGATTTGGGTAAAGTAAAGATGAAAGCATGTATATAAGAAAAAAAAACAGACTGTAATTGAATTGATAAAGAGTCTCAATAGAATTCGTTCGATAATCATTCTCTATTTTTGAGCTAACCTAGAGCTATTGATAGGATAACAAAACCAATTATTTAGAGCCGGATGCTGATTGGACGTGCGGGGGGTTGGGCTCCCATTGCTGACGTCACCTTCGCTTATCCGAGGCTCTTGAATGATATTTGCTTTCCGGAAAGATTGTAGGAGGGGTGGAATGCACATCGGGGTGTTGCTTGGCTTTTCCTTCATCTTGCCTTTGACGCCTCTGGCTTGTACTTCTTCTTCGGCTGTGGGAACGTAGTCAATGCTACTGTTGTTGCCATTGTTTGCCATTCTGGTTCTTGAACGGATCCAGATTGGGCTTTTGGGAAGATTCAATTGTTTGGAAGCTATCTTTAATACTTGGCACACATTTTTTTCTTTTTTAGTATAATGTATGCAAATGTGATGCATTTGTCACACAGATACTAAAATAAAAAGGGGCCAACAATTGATTGATGATGTAATATTGAAACTTTATTTTTATTAATATTGAAACTTTGGAGTCCGATACTTAAAATAAACGAAAGAGTACAATGATAATCTATTTCCTAGCTTTCTTGGTCTTCTGTTGTGGAGACTCAGGCTTCTCATTGATGACAGCTTCTAATTCTTTGACTTTGGCTTGGGTCTTCTCCAATTGTGCTTCCAAGGCCTTGTTCATTTGGTCGGATTCTTTGAAACGTCCCTTCCAGATGTTTTTCTTATAATCTGCAGCTTCAAAGTATACCTCCATTTGGGCCTTGACCTGTTCTAGGTATTCTTCTGTTTCTGGATTGATCTTGTCTGGTCTTGGTTGGGTGACGTCTGGAACCCGGTATGCTCTTTCCCCTGTCTGGTATAGCTGGCGGATTACAAACTCTCTGGTGGCTCGTGTTTTCCCACTTCGCCATCTAACTCCCCGAGGTCCACATTCGGGCTTTCAATTCAGGCTTCCCAAAGTGCTTTGACCTCTGCCAGCTTAGCAAACTTCTCGGCTACCAACAGGTTCGGATCTTGGTACTCAAAGGTGACTGCTTCCAGCGAAAGTCGATAAACTATATCTTGGATGGTACCAAACTAGCGGACCACTGAGTTGGGGTGATATCCAATACATCCGCTGATTCCGATTAAAGGTACTGCTTGGAAGTTACTACAGGTTAAGATGATTTTGTCACAGCAGCTCCACCTAACTGTCCACAGAATATCCTCGGCACTTAAACTTCTAAGTACCTCTACCCAACTGTGGCTGGTAAGGTCGTCGGGTAGCTTCACCTTTTCTATACATGAGTCTACGAGATCCACCTGCTGGGCTAAGGTTTTTCGGACCATGTTCAGCCCGAAGCACTTAAGGTGGCTTACAAACCATATCAGTAGAAGGTTGAGGCTTGAGCAAAGGATCACATGGCCTTTCTTCTTGAGGAAATTCAAGTTCCGAATCTGTTCAGCCAGTAGAGCCGGGATGTAAGATCTTCCCTCCAGAAATTGGGTCACCAGCTCTGCAACCCGGTAGTGAATATAGAAGGTCCCGGTGGGGAACAGTATGGTGGCGAAGGCTGTCAAGATGAAAGCGTTCACCCTTCTCTGTCTGTAAGTTTTGGGGTCCCCACACAGTATGTCCTTCCTATCCCCATTGTCCTCTCGGGCGATGAACCAGGCTTCTAAATCATCCATACGTATGCAATATCCATTACAGTCTGCCAGGGCTTTGTTGACTGCTGTCTTACGGATGCCTAATAATCTGTTGAAGGTACCGGCTGGCTCGGCCTCAAGGTCTGGTGCGTATATTTGATCAGTCAGTGCTGGAGCCTGTAGCAACTGGGTGTACTCCTTCAGGGTAGGGGTGATCTCATGCAGCCCGATAAAGAAAGCAGCGGGCTCGATTTCCCATAATTGGAGCATGGCCCGGTCTAAAGGCAAATTCACCTCTATCTTTGTCAGTGAGAGGATAGAGCCGATCTTTTGCTGGATGAAGGTCTGCTCCTCTGGGTTGTATAAGGTAAACCAATGGTCCAGTACCAACTTTGGGTCTAAAGGTTTGTATACCCGAATTTCTTTGCGGAGGAGGCGGTCGACTGCGGTGCTAGCCATCTATTACAATAAGAAATTGCCTAATCACAAACAGAACCATGAAAACATTATAGGGAAATAGCTTTGAACTCCAAAATAAAACAACAAACCATTACATTGTCATCAATTGTCAACCCTTATGATGCTATGTATGCAAGTAGGTTGGTTCTAATTGGTCCCTAAGCTCTATGGCCTCCCGCATTCTCAGAGAAATGGATCTCAGGCCATATCGAAGCATTGGGTGGGGTAGCCTAATCGGTCCCGAACGGTGATCAACTCACTTCGCCCGAAACCTACATAATAGCTCCCCGACTTAGGTTTCTAGGACGGTCCGGATTCGACCGCATCTATTCACACAAACTTATGCATGCAAACCCCACAGTAAAGAAAACTAAAATCTAACTAATCCCTGAAAAGTTAGTAACAGAATAATAATTGAAACTTAAAAAGGAACAACTTGAGGAGATTCAGGTGGCTAGCCTACTGGAATGGGTCCCCAGCGGAGTCGCCATCCTATCGAGTCTAATTTTTTTGCATTCCCATTCCTAATCCGATCTAGACTAGACCCTATACTCATCTAATGTAGATCCTCGACTTGAGTTAGGAATTTCGTTTGATTTTTGGAGTCGCCACCCAACTGTTGTTGGGAAATATTGAATTAAGACTAAAGGAGCGGATTAGTCTTAATTTGGACCACTAGTCATCATTATTTCCTCTTCTCATTTTTGAAAAGAGGAAAAGGGAAAACTAGAGTTTCTAAGTCCGGAGGCTAACCTATTAAAACCTTACTGTTACCACCTAATCTCCTAAAATTGTTCCTATTTAGAAATGTGTTTTATTGTGTTTCTGTTACTTTTATTATGTTTTTGAATTATTTCAAGAAAATGATTTTTTATTTCATTTTATGGGCTGACCCGAGTGGGTGCCTACGTACCTGCTATCCAAGATCAAACAAGCCGTAGTTCGCTTTTCTGAAAACTTTAAGTGTGTTTGTGAATTTTAATTTGAAATCTCTTTTACTTTATGTTTTTACTATTTTTTTGGGATTTTCTAAAAAAAATCTGAGCATAAACTTTTATCTGATTTTTGAAAATGGTTTTTAGTAAAAACATCAATTTTGGATTTATTTGAAGAAAATGATTTTTCTAAGTGCTAAAACTTATTTTTTCTAAATTTTTTTATAATTTTTGAATTTTTATTAATTTTTATGATTTTTACGATTTTTTTCTTGTAATTTTATGATCTTTTTATCATTTTTATGATTTTTATTATTCTTCTATAATTTGTTTTTATAATTTTTCTAAGTTTTCATGATTTTTATAGTTTTTATGATTTTTATTGATTTTTATAATTTTTGTGAATTTTTGTTAAAAATTTTATCCTAAACTATTATCTATCCTATTTTGAAATATAAAGTTCTATTATTATTTTTATATTGTTTTTCTACATTTTTATTATTTTATTATTTTTTTATTATTTTTCTACATTATTAAATCCTAAAAAATCTAATTTCTAACATTTTTCTATTTACGGAAACATAAATAAAACATAAATAAATAAATAAATAACAAACAAATTAATAAATAAAAAAAATAATAAATCAAATTGGAATAAAAATAAATAAATAAATTGGAAAAAAATATGGAAAATCCGACTTACCTGGATCCGGGTCGGTGCGCGGGTCGGTTCGGTCGGGTCGAATTGGGTCAGGTCGGATCGGTCGGACACGGCGGCGGAGGATGCTCATTCACTGTGTTCTGGCGGTCTTTTGTCACGGGTGAGGTGTCGAATCCTAGCTTCTCGAGGGTGCTAAATCCAATGGTGGCGGTGGTTTGCTCCCAGAACGTCTCCTGGTGGCGGCTTGGCTCCGATCGGCGGTTCGCGGTTTTGGGTTTCCTCCGATGCTCTCCGATTTGCTCCCTTTTCTCACTTTCTCTCAATTGTGATTCGTCTCTTGGCTTCCTTCCTTCTATTTCTATTTATAGGCGCTTGAAACCGAGCTGGATAAGCTCAGATTTCTTCCGATCGAAGCTAATCGGATTTTCTGTTAAAAAAAAACTCCGATTTGTGTAAATCCATCGATTTGTTGCGATTTGATTCCAATTAGATGATGTTTATCTCATTTCTGTTGAGGATCTATTGGATTTGTGTAAAAAAATCGAATCCAAACGGCCTAAAATGCGAATTTTTCTTCCGCCGGCGATCTTGGACTCGAGGTAGAAGACGATCACACGCCCGGCGCGTGCGTTTCCTCCAGCCAATCGGATGTTGCCACGTGTCTTGGATAAATGAAAAAACTCAAAACGTAGAAACTGCTTTCCCCGTGATTCAAACCTGCGACCGAGCCCTCCTGCGCGCGCCTTAGCCCGTGGTTCGGACCAGTTGGGCTAGCTCATTTTCCTGATTTTTCTAATTTCGTAAATTGCATATATGCAATGCGATTTTTTTATTTTTTTGTATTTTTTGAAATTTCAAAAATTTGTAAAAATTATTTACTATTTATTATTGCCATTTCTGAAATCATTTTTCAAAATTGATGTGTTTTCCTATTTATTTTTATTTTTTTGAATATTTTTATTATTTATGCTAAATTAAAGAAAAATTGAAAAAATTAAGAATTGATTATTAGTGATTATTATTCATTCCTAAGGTAAAAATGGGGTGTTTACAACTACCATGCTCATTTACAGAAGGATAATCAATTAAAAAACCATTTAGTTGTCTCATTGGAGACATTTTAAAATTTAAACAATTCATATCATTCTTAATGCAAATATTTAAAATATGGTAGACACATTGTATATGGAAAAAAGTCTCACCTAGTATAGGTTGATATAAAACTTGAAGTTTGTCAATGGATGTTGTGCTAGTAGATGCATTGTTAAAACCAATTGAAAACATATTATTTGTCAAACCATATTCACTTAAAATAATACTTCTAATATGAAAAATATTTTTTGCCATATGGTTTTTGTTGAAAACCCTTAACGCTATTAGTCTTTTTTGTACCTACCATGCATCGTCTATCCAGTGACATGTAACTCTCATGTATAAGTCTTTCTACCATGAATTGGTTTATATATCTACGCAAATAGAAAGATGCATCTCAAGAGAATTAAAAAGAGCGGTTAATTCATATTTACCATTGCGATACAACTTTATGGTGGTTTGTTGTATCGTTTTTAGGTCGTAATTATGTGAACTTGGATTCAAAGCTTCTTGCTCATACTCCAACCGGTGCTTAGAATATGCATGACTCCATTATAAGTTACATTTCATTAAGTATTCGACAAGTAAAACCTATTGCCTCTCGGTGGAAATATCGAAATAGGCCTCCTCTTTATGATTCACCTAACAGGGGAACTTGTTGCTACGATTTATCTATCTCGAACTCCATGAGGTGCTTTGATCACATGTGCTTGTTGAGAGTAGGGCCGGGAATGCGAGCCAACCCATTTGGCCCGCCATGACCCGCACCGGCTCGCAGGTCGTCGCAGGTTGGCCTACAGTGGCCCACAAGACTTGCAGGTTAGCAAAATTGACCTGCACTACCCCGCGGGCTAGCCCGCGATGACATGCAATTTTTTTTTCTTTTTTTTAGAGATTTAGATTTTAGAGTGTATTATGTAGGAGTAGGACATACTAGATAAAATTTTTTGTTTTTTTTTTTAGATAAACCTTTTTTTTCTTTGCAAGTATAATTTATATTACATATGTTAGGAAAAAAACTGTTGAAAATTGTTTAAATTAATGTTTCCCAATTCCCACATCTAAATAAACTAAGTACATTGCAAATTTGCAAATTGCAATTGCTCAATTTTTTCATTCACTTTCCTTATACAACTTCAATTTATACGTACTTACTCTTAATTCTCATTTTCATACGATAGAAAAGAAAACAACCTAAAACAATAATTAAGCAATTATAGCAATTATCATAAAGTACTTTTCACTAATTATATAGGAAAACAAATACAATAATGAAGAAGATAAAATCACATATATAAATCAATCATTACATCGGTCATCACTATCATCATCGTCAATAACCAAATTGGAGTCTCCCTTTGATGAAGTAGTCCCACTCCCAACCACACTCCCATTGTCTTCTTCTTGATCTACAATTTATGATATTACACATATAATTAAATTAGACAATAAATGCTTGAAACAATACGTTAAAAAAAAATTACCAACAGAACAAAAATAAATTACCTTCACATGCAAATCCTTGTAACCAATTTCGTGTACAAATTAGAGCTTTTACATTGGCTGGAAGCATAGAACTACGATACTTATTAAGTATATGAGCGCCGATACTGAAAGCTGACTCTAACGTTACAGTAGTAATTGGAAGGCTAAGCATATTGGAGGCCATGATAGATAAATCAGGATATCTCTGGCTTTGACTCTTCCAATGTTGTAACACATCCAATTCTGAGTAGAAGTCCATATCCATTACTGGCTCATCTAGATAAATATCCAAAGAAGATTTACCATAACTTTATACTTCTACTTGACGGTATCAGAATTCCTACATTATTAAGGAAGAAATTAATTAAATATTGATATATATTACAAAAAAAAATATAATTGAGAAAATAAAAAAAAAATATTAAACTTACCCCCAATGTAGCAAAATCAATCTCCAAGCCCTTCCCAGCTCTATGTATTGCTGCTCCTTTACTGCTGCTACCTCCAGATGTGTCTTGTCCCTGAGAAGATGATCCAACCTAACGGCTTCTAGTTTTAGATATGTGATCTGTTTTGCTCTTCTCATATTCTCCATAGAGTTTATATAACTTGCTCTTTATGTGAGCCAAACTTTTCTTCACAAGTGAGGGGATCAAGTTTATTAAAACAGAAGTTCAAAAAATCAAACTTCATTCGAGGATCAAAGATTGCTCCAAGTGTAAGGATAACATTATAATCACTCCAATACTTATCGAGCTTCTGTTTCATTCTAATAGACATCTCCCTTATGACATGATCTTCACTACTTAAATTTTCATTAAGCAAATATTCAATCCTCCATACTTGCAAAAAATAGTGGTTTGATGTTAGATATGATGACCCTGACATCAAATTGGTGATACTATGAAACGGGCTCAGAAACTTGCATATCTTTTCTGCTCTTTCCCACTCATCAATAGTTGGACAATATTTATAATGACGATTATTCAATTGAAAGCAAGAAAAAGCATGTCGATACTTGAGTGCGCTATCAAGCATAAGATAAGTGGAATTCCATCTAGTAGTTACATCTAAACGCAAACCAAGATTCGTATCAATGTTGCTAACTTGTTCAACACACTCCAAAAAGTGTTTCATTCTACTCTTGGAGCCCCTCACATACTTGACACTTTCCTTTACTTTATGCAATGCTTCACTACTTACAGTCAATCCTTCTTTAACGATCAAATGAAGAATATGAGCACAACATCTAATATGAAAAAACTCACCACTACATAATAAGCTAAGTTGTAAATTCAATTGCTCTTTCAGAAAATCTTGCATACAATCATTTACAAATGCATTATCTAATGTAAGGGAGAAATCTTCCTATTTATGCCCAAATCTTTTAAAAATTCAAATACTTTTTTCAACAACTCAAACCCTGAGTGAGGAGGTGGCAATTTACAAAAAGCAAGAATTTTATTATTCAATTTCCAATTGTTATCCACATAATGTCCAATTAAACAAATATATCCCTCACTAGTGGAAGCAGTCCATACATCGGAAGTTAAACATACTTTCCCTTGAATTTTTTGCAAAATTTGTTTCAAATTCTTCTTTTGAGTCAAATATAAATTCCAAACATCTGATGTAGTAGTTTTTCTACTAATTGGCTTATAATCAGGATTATATAGCCTTATGAATTGTGTGATCCTCCTATACTCAACAAATGAAAATGGCAGATTATGTTCAATAATAGCCATAACCATTACCTCACGAGCAAATTTAGAATCTAGTTTTCTTAATATTAACTTGCCAGCATGATCAATTATCATATCACCAACATCATTATATCTAGGAATTTGACTCAAACGACACTTTTCTCTATGTTAACGTAAAGATGAAGTTTCATGTGAATGTGTTTCAATAACATATTCCTTCCCACATGCTTTACACTTAGCCCTATTTTTACCATCCTTCCCAATACCAATTTTTGTAAATATTTCCCAAACCTGAGAAGAAGAGCTACCCACTCAAGCCTTCTTACCTGCATGTTCTTTAGATTGAGAAGATCCTGGTTGTATATTATCGTTATGCCCATCGACTTCAAACACATCATCCACATTAATAGGTTCCATTACAGTCTCATTACTTGGAGGATCTATTCTGTAAATATAGAAAATGTTATTAGTAGTAGTACATTTATTTATAAAATATAAATATAGTCACTCCACGTCTCCACTGGCCATCGCATCGGTGTCATCCAAGCTACGACCGATGGCCACACGACCACACCATCCAAGCCACGGCTGGTGGCCAAACGACTACACTCCAAGCCACGGCCGGCGGCCACACTACACTCTCCAAGCCTCCAGCATTACCCCCACCCCATACGGCCACACCGCACTACACCACACCACACTCTCCATTGGACCGTCGTCACCTCGCACGGCCACACCATACCACATTCTCCATTCTCTAAGCTACTACTACCGGCGTCACCCCCACCTTACACAGCTACACCACACCACACTCTCTAAGCCACCGACGTCACCCCACATGGCTACACCACACGATACCCTACTCTCCAATAAAAGTAAAAGGACAAAATCTATTGCTTTACCTTAATTAACGTCTAATGAGGACAGTGGCATGAAGGAAATGGAACAGGCAGCCTGAGGTCAGTGGAGTGAAAATCTCGAACTGTGAGGGCTGAAGAGTGAGGACAGCTGGAGAAGGAAGAGTGGAAGAGGACGAAGACTGTGAGTGTCTCGTCTGTTGTGGCCTGTGGAAGAGGACGGGGATTGTGGAGTGTGGTCTCTTATGTGTGAGAGTGGAGGGATGAGGGAGTGTGAGTGTGTGACTGTGTCTATTGTGTGTTATGTTATTTGTGCCGTGCCGTGCCGTGTGCGTGTGGGTGTGGGTGTGGTTGGCTGCTCCTCCTCTCCTCATCCTCACCGAAGTCTTCAGCTGCTGCGGGCTGCTGTCTCGTCACTTCAATCGTCAGTCAACGTCGGCGTTGTCTCGTCAGTTGTCAGTCGTCACGTCATCACACTATGTCACACAGACACAGCATAGCACAACATTTTTTTTTTTTGGGTCAGCAGGCCAACCCCCGCCCTGCCCCGTAAGCTACGTGGGTGCGGGCTAAAATTGTTGGCCCGTGTCGTAATTTTTTGCGGGCTCCGCGAGCTAACCTGCGAACCCGCCCCGCAATTACCGACTCTAGTTGAGAGTGCTATACTCCTCCCCCTTCTTCCACATATAACTTGATCGACAATAGTTGTAATACGTATGGGTGCTCTCATCTTCCCTTATAATTTTACAAAAATATTTAGTAAAAATGTAAAATTTAAGTAGTGTAGGTGGCTTACCCATGGAGTTAGATGAGCCACGTAAGTGACTCAGTATTTCTTCCTTTGGCACTTCCTAGACATCATCTTCCCCTTCTTCTCCCACCTCCCCCTTGCTACCCTCTCGTGGCAACGATTGGTTTTGTCCACCGAAAGTCATGTGTTAAAAGCTTGGGGATTGAATAATCAAATCCTTTAGCCGCTCACTAGTGAAGTTATGGATATCATAATCCTCAACTTCAAAAAATTGCTAGAGTGCAAGGTGTGTAGATTTTCCCTTATCACCTTTTTTAGAACCATCCTTCTTAGAAGAAGATGAAACATGGAAAAAACTTGCCATTTGTTGAAATTACTATAAAAGAAAATACTAATATGGACAAATGAGAGGACAAAAAATATTGAGGAGCTCACAAACTATATAACATAAGATATGAAAGAACATAGAAAATATTGATGAGAGTACAAAAAATATTGAACTATTTGCAAATTATGTAGTAGAAGATATTGAAGAGCACAAAAACTATTGATGAGGGCACAAAAAATATTGAATGCACATGAGTGAGTATAAATTTTTTCTTAAAGATACCGAGGCATGAATTTATATAACTTCTTCATATTGTTTAATTTTTTTTGCTCTCTCACAATGTTCAAATTCGAAAATTTGAACACGTCCACCTACACCTATAAGCCTACAACTCTAGTTAAATTTTTTCAAATTGCCGTTGCTCCTTTGCAGACATTTGTTTGTGTGAATTGTTGTTTGAAAAATTTTTTTCTCCACCGCCTACAAGACTACAAATCCACGCATGCATTATTTTCAAATCACGGTGTAAATGTTGCAGACATTTGTCTGCTTTCACTGTTTTCATGCTCGATAAGTATTCATTTCAAAATTTTTTATTGTTTTTGTAGACATTTCATCCACTTTTCAAACTATTGCAACTCTTGAAACTGACACCTGCAATCTTAGCCAAACCTCATCTAGTTTTCTTTCTTCTACAACTTGGCAACCTTTGTCTTGTTTTTTTTTTCTTTTTCTTTTTTTTTTTTATGAAATACAATGAGCTAAACTAGCGGGTTGTCATTCGGTTCACAACTCGGCCTAAACCTGTCGGCTCAGCAGGTTAGACCCGTCATTAAACCACCCCCCATGGGCCAATTTAAGGGCCTAAACTAGCTTTTTCTCCATGTCTATCTTGGCTTGTATGAGGAAATCATAGACATGCCATAAATAATAACAAAAGAAGCAGGCAAGCATTACAATTTGTCATTGGTGCACAACTAAATACATTTAGCCAGATATCAACTAAGGCTACGTGTAGAGCAAGTGTTATAATTTGTCAGCATAATGTAGCTATATAAATCTAGAATGATATTAATATGGGTTATATTTTTAGCATATGAGAATCTTTATCAATCAATCCCTTACTCCTTATTCTTTGAGAATTAGAAAGATTCTTTTCAAGTTTGAATTTGTTCATTTGAAATCTAGGTTCTTTTACCTTATTTTGATTTACTTCTTTTTTAATTATTTTTCCTTTTTTTATTCCCTTCCTTGTATTTTCTTTTATATAGTCTAAATAGGGTATAAATACCCAAAATCAAAGCTTTTTTCTTATTTTCTTTTCTAGTTATTTATTTGAAACCACATATAGGATGAGTGGATGGTGATAATGGAATGCTCAACATGTAAATAGAGTGTTATTGAGGTAGCACCTTTCTTTCTTAGTTATCTACCTTTTGATATTGATTATATAAATCCAAAATTTATAAATATAGTGTATTATTATCATTAATAATCGAGAGGATGCATATATACGTTGGTATTGACTGACCAATCACCATAAAAACATACATGAAAAAGATTCTTTCTTAAAAAATTATTTGCCTTAATTTTTCATTTCAATTATTATTAAATAATATTATCGAATATTAGCAACCATCTTTACCTTTTACCATCATTTATCATTAAAAAAAAGAGATATCATTATTAACTATATGCTCTTAAAATTACTATGATAATACTAATTATTTTAAAGTTTTGAATAACCAAGTTGATTAGTTTCCAACTGTAATGGATTTAGTCATATTTATATAAGTAAAATGTTTTTTTCTTTTACAAATTATATTTTTGGAAACAAACTTACTATAATAAAAAAAAGTAATAGTTTCTTATGTGACAAACTTTTGCATTTTTTAAAATTGGAAAAATGTATCTTTTTAGTCCTTTCATGATTTTTGAAGTCCTTTTTTTTTCCTATTTCAATTCTTAACAATTCTTAATGTTTTTAACAGTTGGCAAACAAAGACTTTTTTTTTTAACACTATTAGTTTTTCTATTAGTATTTGACATGTAGTGCAATCTTATTGATCCAAATTATTATTTTAAATAAATAATATAATAATATATAAAAATTAACTAGATTATAAAAAATTGAAAAGCCAATAAATAAAGAAAAAATATAGAAAAAAAAATACAACTAGCCACCTTAAGGTAAGGTTAGCAAACAATCGAAATAGCCATAATAGTCTAGGTGGCTTGTGATCAATTAAAATAAGTGGGTCATTTGATTTAATCTAGAGGGATTATACAATCTTTCTAAGGTGATGGTCTACTCATCATCTTTTTTTTTTTTAAAAAAAAATTGTGATAATGGTCGAATAATCCTCTTTTTTTAGTAGATTACGACCCACATAGAATATTGTGTCATCTCACCCACTAAAGTCAGGAGGTGGCTGGAACGGTTTTTTATTTTATGAATTTTTTTAGATTTTTTAAAATTTTATTTTTTTATTAATTTACATAAATAATATATATAATTATATTATTTAATTGAATCAATTATCTAGACTAATAAAATAATATCACGTGTCAAACTTTAATGAAAAACTAAAGGTGATAGCAAAAGTTATTATTTGTAAACTTCTACAAACGTTAATAACTTAAAAAAAAAGACTTAGAATTTAAATAAAAAAATAAAAAATATTAATAACTAAAATTATACATTTCTCTTTTTAATTTGATATCTCAAATTCAAACTTTTTATTTTAAGATCTTAACTTTTTTCAAAAGAGAGAAACAAATGTTTTTAGTATAGGGGTGGTTATCCTAAAATGTGAAACTTTCTTTTTTTTTTTTTTCTCCATTTTGGTAACCAAATTTTAAAACTTTTTTTTTTATGCTTAGCTTTTCTGATCGCTCAAATAAGTGTTTTTCCCTTTTCTTTTTCTTTGTCAAAATCAATGGAAACTTTCCATTCATTCAATTTTTTATTTTATAATTCACTCTTCCTATGTTTACATTATCTAAATTATTAAAGCTAGTTGATGCCTTAAATATTCTTAAAATTTATTTTATATTCTTTTTACCAAACAAATACCCTCACATCGTTTTATATTATACCATTATCATCAATAAATGCTAGATGAATGCAAGTAATAATCTTTCTGAAAATTATTTTTTATTTTATTTAGTTAGTTTACTAATTAATTGAATAAATTTTTTATTTTTAATACATGCACATGTTCTACTCGTCAAACGAAATCAATTATTCATTTAATATCCCATTATGAGTAAAAGGTAGGCATTGACAACATCTTATAATTAAAGCATAACTGTGAGAGGAGAGCTTTAAATAAAGCTAGCATATGAGACTTATTTATTTATTTTTATTTTTTTATAATGTATTACTATATCAATATATCAATAAAGGGCGTTGATCTAATTTCGCTTATTTTTCTTTATTTCTTTTAATCTCTATCCAAACAAATACAGCGTTAAGGGTTTTTTTTTTTTTTCTCAATTAATAGCCGAAATTTTGAATTTGAATTTTAATTTTATTAGAGGGAATTTAAATGAAATCGGTCCGTCAAAAATACGACCTCAGTATAAAAAAGCCCCGGTTACCGCTTAGATTTATGGAAAAAATTAATTAACAAATCGGGCGAATTTTTCGCTGCAAAAAGGCTCCATTCCTCGCACCCCGACCCGTATTTAAGTCCACATCTCTCTCTCTCTCTTCCCACCGGTGACTGTGAGTCTATTTTATTTATTTACTTTTACACAATTTCATCTTCTGCTATTGATCTACTTCCAGTGTATACTGTAAATGCAAATTTTACGTCGTCTAGGGTTTGTGCAATATCCTATAGAGAGGATTTTACGCTTTAGTGGGTCTCCGTTCTTGAAGAGTTAATTTGTGAGGTACGGTTATTCTCAATTTTATTTTATTTTATTTTTTACTGATTTTGTTAGTTATTTGTAAAATGCTTGTTGCTGTTAGGTTTAATTTGTTTGATAAAATGCATTTTCGGTTTTTTTTTTTTAATTATTTTGTTCTTCAACTGTGCTTGAATGTGTGTCTGTCGTAATAGAAATGCATGTTAGCTGTAGTAGATTTCTTGGGAAGGATAATTCTTTTGCACATACAAAGAAATATATTACTGTTAATCAAATATCTCCTGGAAAACAAAAATGAACTGCATTTGCTTCATTAAGGGAAACTGAGACGGGGATGAGTACAGGATTGTTAAATTGAAGTCAATGTTGGACTTGTCTGTAAAATAAATTCACTCATTCTTGCCACTGCAATATATAATGGATTACAGTACAGTATACTAGCGGTCGACTCATCACGATGCGTATGCTGAGAAGCAAATTTGTTCATGTTGTTTGACATATATTTATAAATGAAATGAACAAAACATTTAAAACTTAAAATTATAAGTGAAGAGAGAGTGTTTGTTGAATAATACCTATAGATTAGAACGATTAGAGCGGTTGGTGGGAAGAGCTTACCATTGTAACTTTTCTTAGTTGCATTGTAGCTAAGAGGAATAAAAATAAGAATTTTAAAGATGTGAGTCCCCAAGAAAGTCACTTGCATTTTAATAATTTAGATAAAGTATATATAACGGCTTGAAGTTCAACCCCATTAAGACTATAATAACAACCTAAAAGTGAAAAAAGAATAAAATCAAACATGAAAAGCATTGGTTCAAAGGACGGAACAGCTAAATGGTAAAAGAGTGAGCATACGCACATGTTATCTATTACGTTCTTGTTAGTAGTAAATTATTGAATTGTTCATGTGAAAGAAAAAAAAAACAAAAAATCTAGTATGAAAAGGGAATGGAGGGATCACTTCTCATTTCTTTTGAAAATGAACCAGCTAGAAAGCAACAATGTATTCACCTTATAGAGAAATGAAACAATTCTAAATAACTCTCGTATGTGATATACTTATAGATGTACACTTAACCATTACTATATATTTGTAAGAGAATCATATGAATACCTCCAAGTAGTAAAGAGTGATAGCTTCCTTGAAGAAAACCAAGTAATAGGCTTCTATATCGAAGATTATAAACTTTGAATTAAGTGCCATTTGACATGCCCATTTCTAACTTCTTCAGATATCTCTCTCAAACACTCTCTTTAGGTTTGTGCCGGAAAGTAAATGTAGATTTTTGGTGATAGACTCCCTATTGTTATAGTTGAGCATTTGGTGATGTCCACTTCATGTTAGTTCATTTCTATTCCACATTAGTATGCGTGTCTCATTGATGAGAAAATGAAAAATGAAGAAAGAAGTGCTTTATGTTCTACCGAAGAATGATGAAAATGAAGATTCGAGCTTTAGAAAAACGCAAAGTTCCTGGGAATAGGTAAGTGAAAATAAAAGGATTAGATTGTGGGATTTGAAAACCACTTGTCATTCTTGCCAAGCAAATTGAATCATAAAATTGCAAGGAAACTGTCAATGGATAACCATGTTAAGTCTGCTTTCAAAATGTGAAGAGATGGATGGACTAAACAAAGAGAGGGAGGATTTTAGTGTGAAATTCCAAAATTGTCCTCATGTAATACTTGCACTTTTAGTTAAATAAATTTAATAATAAGCGTTAGAGGGCCTATAAGTAATTTTAAAGGAGAAGGGAATAGTGGACACTAAAAGTGAGGCTTCCCATTTTGATAGTATAGGTAGATATAATAAGACGTTTTATATTAGAATTGTAATGACATAAGATATACCATACTAGACGTTTTATATTAGAATTGTAATAACATAAGATATACTATACTATGTAAAATAACTACTAAATTCCTCATAAGGGGATTTTCTAATGGTTGTCCGAGCGTTAAGGACTATTTTAAAGGGTGTCATAAAAAATTGCTCTTTTAGTCATTAGACATTTCACGATTATTAATTATATATATAAGATATGTTATTTATTGGAAGAGTAAAATGTAAGACATTTCATGATTATTATTTGCATTTTAATATCATAAGAGGCCCCATAAAAAGTAAAAATGACTTGTAAATGCGGATAATACATTTCTTAACTGATGTCCAAAGAAAATATGTTTTATATTCAGGAGACCTCATAATAATGTTTTGAAAAATATGTATTTTTAATGGGTAAACCTAATGAATTTCTGGGATACTAATCCATCCGTGAATGAGCATATTCGACACTTGATTGGTCAGTTTACTCTGTGTTTTTGGTTTTCAACGCTAGAGTGAAATTTTTAAGAGTCTCAGTATTGTGACTGTGTTCATGTTGTTTACATAGAGTTCTCAAATCTTGTTCTGGAGTTATCAAAGAGCCTGCTTTGAGTAATTTTAAATCTAAAAACCCTAATGTTAGGCTGCTATGCCAGCATTATTCACGAGTTTAGACTGGCATTGGCAAATCAAGGTATTTTTTAATGAAGTCAGACTACTATGCTTTAAGGAGGGGACATGAAGTGTTATAAGTGGTAAAGATAGCTTATTATTTTTGAGTGATTGTCACATAAATTTGGGTTAAATAAATGTGCAGGATGATTGATAAAAGTTGGCAATATATCCCTGATTGGTGTTCTGAAGAGTACAAAAAGGGGGTTTGGGATTTTCTTTGTACAGCGGTTAACTACAGGCGAAGTAACGACGGGTTCATCAGATGTCCTTGTCGAAATTGTTTAAATTTGGAGTGGCACCCTCTTAGTACTTTAGCTGCTCATTTACTGGGGAGAGGAATGACATTGTCATATGGCACTTGGATTTACCATGGTGAGTCATCACATGTGACTCAGGAGGCACAGGGGAAACAGGGGATAGGTGAAAATATAGGCTCAAGTGAAGATGTAACTGATATTAGTGATACAGAGTCAGAGAATCAGACTGGTTTAGATGTCCTGGAGGATGGTGCAGTTACACTCTGCATGCATAATGCTTCCAGTGTTTGTTGTTTTTACAATTATGATTTGTTTTTCATTCATGAGGTTTGATCAGGTAATAAGGAGCCTTCTGACTTAGTTGATGTGCAAGAGCACTAGGCAGAGCCTCCTCATACTGCACCTCAGCAAGCAAAGACTCCACAGGTTACACTGGGAAAGCGGAAGGTGCGAGGTGTATACAAGGGACAAGCCACTGAGAACATACATCGAAGCACTGGGAGGAAGCCGGGACTTATTCTAAAAGATGATGGCATGTGCCCGATTGGCAATACTGTGAGGTTGCTTTCTGAGGAGTTCATGGCTGTCCATTGATTGAAGTTGCCTCTATACATACCGAATAGTAAGGGGCATGCGTGGATGGCCATAGATAAGATGGTAAGAGATGCTCTCACAGCATATGTGATGGTAAGTAAAATATAATGAATTTAGTAATTATTTTCTGAAACATGGTAGTATTTAACTGCTTTTGCTTCCATTTTGAATAGAATAAATTTGAAGCAGATTGGGATGATCCTAGATGGTCCACTATCCTCCATGAGGTGGCTTGAAGTTGTGTAGTGAATTTCGAGTGCAGCTGCACATGCACTATGAGGCTCATGGAGGTGGAGAGGATGGATGGGCTGCGATTCCACCTGGGCTAGAGCACCGTCATGATGATTGGATAGAGTTGTGCAGTTATTTTGACTCTGAAGATTATCAAGTAATGAATTTATTTTTGAAACATTTGCTGTAGATATATGTATATTCTTTCGGAAATGTGATAGTATTTCTGTCGTAGATTGTGTCAGAGAGGAATAAGAAGAACAGGATGCATCAGCTCTATACTCATGTAATGGGGTCTAAATCTTTTGCAACAATTCGCGAGGAGAAGGTTTGAATTCATACATTTTTTTTTAAACTTCTAATTTCTGTTTCTTTCAGTCGATGCTCGCTTACTTTTATTTTCTTTACTAGGGACTCAGCGAGAGGAATTGTTCGAGTTTGCTCACAAGAAAAATGGATGTTGGATAAATGATAAAGCCAGAGAACAATATGTACGTACCATTGTTTGTGTAAAGCATGTTTAGCTCGTATTTATTTTGACTAGTCTATTCTTTGTTAAATTTGTAGCTCAAAGTGGTCAGTCTACGAGCCCAGTCCCGTAAAAAAGCCAAGCGAGACGGCTCGCCTTACCCATCTGAGGTAGAGATCATGAAGCAGGTTCTTGATCATAGATCTGGATACAGTCACGGCCTTGGACATGGAGGGCCTAAGCCAATTCCATCTTATTCTTACATGGGCTCTTACATCAAGTATCTCCTTGACAAGATTGATAATATGCAACGTGAATTAGATGAGCTTCGAGCAGCGAGGTCACTGTCGTCCATTGCCTCGCACACATCTATGCCTTGAAACATGAATGCAATTTTATCCCCCATTTCAGATGCAAGTTGCAACAAGGGTTGGGGTTGTTTCTAGTTTCAGTATTTAGTGCTTTCTTTTGTACGCTTGATTATAAGAGAGATCGTGTATGAGAGTCCTGTTAATATTAACTAAACTTTCATTTCCCTACTAACATTTATTTTGATCATCCTTGGTTAATATTAGAATAATAAGATTACAAAAGAATGTATTGACAGTTTTCTGATGAAAAAGTTAAAAAGGCTTATGTTGAGGTCGTGTTTTTGAGCTTTAGCTTGACTTGAAGTTGTGCCCGAGCTGAGTTGGCGATGTGAGAAGTTTTTCCTTTTGAAATTATTATCATTTTCCAATAACAAGGATACAAAATCAAAATGGAAGCACAATGCTTGAGAAACTGCAGTTGAAACAAACTTATTAAATCTGAAGCATCCACATACTCTGGAGCTTAGCAAAATTCGCATCTAAGCTTTCTGAGGTCTTATGACTCGAATCTTTCCAGTTAATTTTTGTGCCTTTCACTCAATTGTTAAATTTTAGATGTAAATCCGCATACATTCTCTGCTTCTGTGGGCTGTTGCCTAATTTAATAGCAGAAATCGAAATATACTCGTGTGTGACAAGCCTCTTGCATGTTATAAAAAGGATGAAATTGATTAGTGTGAACATCATAGAAACACAATGTCAAATGATAAGCAGATGGACATTATCATCAAATAAACCAAGCCTGTTCGATTAAAGGCTCTATTTCTAATCTTCTTTCTCCAGGGAAATAATCTCGAGACAACTTTTGCGTCATGATATGCTTGTTTAAACATTATATTTAATCTTGCATGATGGTTTTATGCATCTGTCTGTGTAATGCTTTATAACTCATCATTTGTCCTTACGAGATAATGACATGCAAAAGTTTCTACTGCACCTGACTTTCAACATGTTCTATTTCATTATATATTAAATAAATTTACTCCAATGATTTAATTAATTTACTCACAGATGAGTAATTCAACCATGTTATAGTTAAAATTAAATCAAATGCTCTAGCTCAAAATAATGATCCATGAATAAGACTTCCATAACACTATTAGGTTCACACTAATTAAAAACATGATTACACAGGCAGTTTCAAGAAAAATCAACTAATCTTCTACTTCTATTTCTCCTTGCTATTCATCATTATATTAGTAATAATATCCTCCACTAATGTCATAATAATAATAATAATAATAATAATAATAATAATAATAATAATACACATCCCTAGATTTGTCATACTCAGCATACTCATCATATCCACCTATAGCTGAAAAAAAAAAAAAAAAAAGAGGGTTAAGCCTAAACTTAGTATTGAATACCTAAACACATGTGCATGTCACAACAATACAAGTTACTTACATACATAATACAGTAAATACTAAACAAACAATTACTTAATTATCTTTTTGTTAATCAATAAATAATACATGGGTACTTATGACCCATCACATTGTTTCTTATATATTTTAAATGTTTTAAACTTAGGGTGGGAACTGGCACCTCCAACCCCAACTTCCTAATGGTATTGGGAACTATCACCTCTAATCCCAATTCTCCTAAAATCTACTTGAATCATGTTAATATGAAACTTTATAGGGGACAACGCTACATACCAATTAACGAGTGCTCCTTAAGGATTTGCCACATTTGGCTCTTAAGTCGAGTCACACATAAGCAATAAACAAGTCATTTACCAAGTTTACTTTAAATTCATTAATTTACTATAACTAACAAACATAACTAAAAAGGATGGTAAATACATACTTGGAACAACGATTTTGAGTTCAACTTGTTTGCAATTAGCAAGTTCCTCAAAACTTGTCAAGAGATCGCAATTGATAATTAATTCTACTCTACAACAAGGCTTAAGCTTCATTAGATAGTTTAACTAAGAATTAGTCACCTATTCTCCCTTCCCCAAGCTCTATCATAAGTAATACTAACTTAGAGTTGAAATAAAATTGAAACAAAAAGATTAAAGGAGTGTTCTTAGACAACATAACCATGTGCATGGCCATGTAGAAGAAAAGATAAGAACACCACCATGTACACGGCCCTATACCTTACTATACAGAAAGCCCCCTTTAACATGCTTAAGTATACAATTGTGTAGTTGGCTGTATACTTTAACACGAGCAAGTACAAGCTTGTGTACTTGGTTGTGTACAGCCCATCTCATCGAACACTCTTCACATTCTGCACAGGTAAGTACATAACTGTGTACCTTAGCCGTGTAACCCTCTGAATCTCACAAACCTCTCCAATGTCACCACCATTCAACCCTTCCTCTATCCCATCACCCGCCAATCAAGAAAACACTCTAAATCTAGCATAAAATCTATCTAATTTCATGAACTTAAATGTAATTGGAATACTTACTCATGTCAATTTGAATCCATAGCTCAAAACATACTTGATCAGGCAACTTTGGCATTTAATTGATTTGTCTAGAAATCCTGATTTAATAGCACACTATGCCTTTAATCGATTCCTTATTAGAAAAGACAAAACACTAACTTGATTTGAGGTATTTACCTTTGAATGTACATCAAATAGAAAGTTCTTCCTCGTTGAGTTGTGAATTAGGGTGGTTAGAGATTCCTAAAGAACATAGAGGAGGCTTATATAGCCTAATGTTAAAAAGATCAAACCATCCTTATCTTAAAATTCTTAATTACCTTAATGCCTCTCATTTTAAAACATTATTTTATTTTATTATTGTTTATATTTTACATTTTCCCTTCCTAATAAAAATTTTCATCCTTAAAAATTACATGTATTTGGGAAAAGTTCTAGATGTTTTCTTCACTTCTCTTCTTGTAATTCCCAAGTTGCTTCCCATTTTATTTGGTTACTCCATTGTACCTTGAACTAAAGGATTACTCTCCGTCTCAATATTTGTTCCTTAGTATCTACGATTTGGATAGGTCTTTTCTATTATAGTGAGAATTGGTTGTGCGTCTAAAGGTTGAAGCGCTATGAGTTATTCTGGGTTAGGTATAAACTTTCAGAACATGAATACATGAAAAACATCCTATACCTTGCTAGGTTAGGCGGTAAGGCTAACCTATAAGCCGTGTTGCCAATTCTCTCTAATACTTCAAAAGGACTGATATACCTTGGATTTGATTTTCCTCTCAACCCAAATCAAGTAACAATTTTAGTTGGAGATATTTTCAATAATACGTGATTTCTAACTTCGAATTTTAAAGTTCTTCGCCTCTTATTAGTATAGCTTTTCTATTGGCTCTAGGCTGATTGTATTCTTTGTTTAAATAACTTTACCTTATTTGCTGCTTCCTGAGCCAGTTTAGGTCTCAAAATCTACCTTTCGTTAACTTCATTCCAACGTAAGGGTGATCTGCATTTTCTTCCATACAAAGCTTCATATGGAGCCATCTAAATTGTAGCATAGTAGTTGTTACTATAAGCTAACTCCACTAATGGTAAGTGTTCTTCTCAACTTCCTCTAAAGTCTAGTACATAAGCTCTCAACATATCCTTTAGAATCTATATAGTCCTCTCAGATTGTCCATTTATTTGAGGATGGAAAACTATACTAAACATTAACTTAGTTCCTAAAGCTCTATGCATGCTCCTCCAAAATCCCCCTACAAATAAAGTATCCTTATCATATATAATACTCACTAGAACTCCATGTGGTCTTACGATCTCCTTAATACATAGTTGTGCCAACTTACCTAAAGTATAACTGATGTTGATGGGTATAAAGTGTGCTAAATTATTTAGCTTGTCTACTATCACCTATATGGCATCATGCTTTCCCTTGGTTTTAGAAAGTGCTATGATGAAATCTATAGTGACATGTTTTTACTTCCATTTGGGTATAGATAAAGGTTGTAGTTCACCTGCTGGCCACTGGTGTTCTATTTTTATCTATTGATACCTAAAACACTTAGAGACAAATTCAACGATCTCCCATTTCATGCTCTTTCACCAATAATGGGTCTTTAAGTCTTTGGACAATTTAGTACTCCTAAGGTGAATTGAGTACCCAAACTAATACGCAAATTGGCGAGTCTTGCCCTTACCTCTTGAGTAACCACTTCCAATTCTAACCTTTGCATTTCTTCAAGAAATGGATTATGTGAAGTAAGTAATGTAGCTAAGTTACCTTGCCTCTTTCTGATAAGTGCATTTGCTACTACATTCGCTTGTCCTGGATGATACTGTATTTCCAAGTCGTAGTCCTTTATTAATTCCAACAATTTTCTTTGTCTCATATTTAAGTCTTTTTAAGTGGAGATATTTCAAACTTTTGTGATCTGTATATATCTTACATTTTTCTCCATATGGATAGTGTCTCCAAAGTTTCAATGCAAAGACTATTGCTACAATCTCTAAATCACAAGTAGGGTAATTTCTTTCATACGGCTTCAGTAGGTGAGAAGTATAAGCAATAATCCTTCCATTTTGCATAAGAACACACCCTAGACCATGGTTAGAAGTATCACTAAATATTGTATAGTCCTTTCTATGTTCTGGTAAAGCTAATACCGGTGCTGAGATTAATCTTTCTTTTAGCTTTATAAAATTGTCTTTACACTAGTCATCCCATTCAAACCTTATTCTTTTTTGAGTTAATCTAGTCAACGATGTAGCTATCTTAGAAAATCCCTCCAAAAAGCATTGATAGTAACTTATCTAATCCCCAAAAGATCCTAATTTCAGTTACTATCTTGGGTTTTGGTCAATATACCACTACCTTTACTTTGTCAGGATCCATTGCTATGCCATCCTTGTTAACTATTTGCTTTAGAATAAAATCCGCTCTAGTCAGAATTCACATTTATTAAATTTTGCATATAACTTCTTAGTTTGTAATCTCTCCAGTATAGCACTTAGGTGTTCTTCATGTTCTTCTTTACTTTTTGAATATATTTGGATATCATCAATAAATACCACCATGAATTGATCCAAGAAGTCCCTGATTACCTTATTCATTAAGTCTATGAAGAAAACTGGAGCATTCGTCAAACTAAAGGGCATTACTAGGAATTTATAATGCCTATATCAAGTTTTGAATGTAGTCTTTTGAATATCTCAATCTTTTATCTTCAATTGATGGTAACCCAACCTCAAGTTAATTTTTGAAAATACTTAAGCCTCCTTGTAGTTGATCAAAGAGGTCATTTATCATAAGAAGTGGATATTTGTTTTTGATAGTGACCTTATTCAATTATTTGTAATTAATATACATTCTCATGCCACCATTCTTCTTCTTTACAAATAAGATTGAGGTTCTCCAAAGTGACACACCGAGCCGGATAAATTTCTTATCTAACAACTTCTGTATCTTAACCTTCAATTCTGATAGTTCTATAGACACCATCCTATATGGAGACTTAGATATAAAGGCTATGCCTAGTACCAAATCTATGCAAAACTCAATTTCCTTATTTGGTGGTAACCTTGGTAAGTCATCTGGAAACGCATTTGCATACATAGTTACTACTGGCACCCCTTCAAGATTCACCTCACTATTGGCTTTTATTGTTATTGTAGCCAACCTATTCTTACCCCACATTCATATGTTGATTGATCCATATGTCTTTGTACTTCTAGCTTAAGATTGATAGGATCTTCATTAGAGGAGTGAAATAAATTATCAAGTTATGACATTCTATGGTGGTGTGAAATTTTGACAACCAATTCACTCTTAGAATAACATCAAATCAAGCATATCTAAAACAAACAAATTGGATGGCATCACCTACCATTGGATCACAATATTAACATTTCTAAATATTTTCTCTAATTCTCTTCTTACTCTTAATGGAGTACTCACATTTAGAGGATCCTCTAAATTTTTAGATATCAATCCGCACCTATGTACAAACACTTCAGATATACAAAAATGTGTCGCACAGTATCCAATAGTACATATGCACTAGGAGCATACTTGCCACTATAGCTTCTTGGCCACTTGTGGTTTTGCACTCGAAGGCTTAATGACTCCTTTGCTTGCTATTGTAATAGAAAGTTTGGGGAATGACTTTCTTTGTATAGTTTTTGATAGAATGCCCTATCTTACCATAAGAGAAGTATGTTCCCTTTAGCCAATTGCACTAATGCAGATCATGTGGTCCCAAACACTTGGGACCTCTTCTCCCTGATCTTGATTGTGGCAATGGAGGCAATGTTAGAGGCATTGGCCTAGCTTGAATAGGCCTAAGCATGAAGGCTACAGGTCTGACTTGATATGCTATTGGTCTTTTTCTTTTCTTTGCCTATGTAGTACTTAAGGTAGGCCTTTTTCCTAAAGCAATTCTCAACCTATGAGACAACTGCTCCTTTATTCTCTTTTAGCTCTACTTCATGAATTTTGCTTTATTGATGACCTCTGCATAGATAGGTAGTTGGAAGAACCCCATCTTATGTTAGAGGTTAGGCTTTAAGCCTCTTACAAACCTTCTAGCTCTAAAGGCATCATCTGCATGAACTGCTTCAGGTAAGAATTCGACCAAATGGTTTAACTTTGCTTTATACTCCTCCACCACCTAGTTACCCTTTAATAGTTATAGTGTGTTTTCTTCATCTTGTCTTTGATACTACTAGGGAAATATTTCTTATAGAAGAGTTCTCTAAATTGTTGCTAATCGAGGAGTGCTCCTGTCAGCCTGGAAACACTAGCTCACCAGTTTGCAGCTGATCCTTTGGTATGAAGGTTGTGTAATCTATTTTTTGTCTTCTAACACCCTAAACACAACAAAAGTCTTTTCAGTCTCTATTATCTAGTCTTTAGCTTCTATTAGGTCATCAAACATTGGGTTAAATTTCTTTGCTAACCTAACAAACTTATCTAGCCCAAAATGGTCCTTTATTGGCCTAGTTGGTCTCATAGCCTATTGCTACTACTGTGTTATCATTCTCACCAAAGCATTCACAATCTCTAGTAGTTGAGCAATCATGTCATTTACTTGAACTGGATCTCCATGTTGAGGCGGTCTTAGGGGGTACCTATCATCTGGAGCATCCCTATCCCATCTAGCATTAGATGAACTGGGTCTTGCAATTCTTTAGGGAGGTATTTTGCTTGAGAGGAGACAATTAAATAGACCTGATGGTTAAAGAAAGTTTAAAATGCTAGCGATGGTATACACACACACACACACACACATATCTACATATATATATATATATAAGTAAAATAGAGATTTAAAAAGAACTGCAAATAAAGATATAAATTAAAGTACAATAAATTGCTAAATGAAAATAATCAACTCATAATTTTACCAACTCTCTTCATATCCAGAGATCATAGCTTAAGTTTTATTGATCAAACTTAATCCTATTGATCATTTGCTTAAACTCTATAGATCATCAACCTATACTATATTAATCATAAACTTAAGCTCTGATACTATTTAAGCTATAATGCCTCAGAAATTGAAATGTTACAACCCACCACGTGTCCTTACAGGATAGAGATATACAAAGGCTTTTATTATACTTGTATTTCAACTTGCTTAACTCCATTATACATTAAATAAATCTACTCTAATGATTTAATTAATTTACTCATAAATGAGTAATTCAACCACGTTATAATTAAAATTAAATCAAATACTCCATCTCAAAATAACAATCCATGAATAAGATTTCCAAAACAATAATAGGTTCACATTAGTTAAAAACATAATTACACAGGTAGTCTCCAATAAAATATCAACTAATCTTCTACTTCCATTTCTCCCTACTATTCATCATCATAGTAATAATAATATCCTCCACTAATGTTATCTTGATAATAATAATACACACCTCCAGACTCGTCATAGTCAGTGTATTCATCATACCCACCTATAGTTGAAAAAGAAGAGGGTTGAGCCTAAATACAGTATGTAAATATCCAAACACATGCGCATGTCACAACAATACAAGTTATGCACATACATAATGCAATAAATACTTAATAAACAATCACTTAATTATCTTTTCGTTAATCAACAAGTAACATAGAGGCAGTCATGATCTCGCAATACTGTTTTTTTTATATATTTTAAGTATTTTAAACCTAAGTTGGGAATTACTACTTCCAGCTCCAACTTTCTAGTGGTATTGGAAACTACCATCTCTGGCCCCAATACTCTTAAAATCTACTCGAATTATGTCGGTATGCAATTCCACAGAGGACGACGCCACATATCGATTAATGAGTGCCTCCTAGGGATCTGTCACCTTTAACCTCTAGGTTGAGCTACACACAAGCAATAAGCAAGTCATTTACCAAGTTTACTTTAAATTTATTCGTTACTATAACTAACAAACACAACCAACAAGCTTAGTAAACACGTACTTGAAAGAGCGGTTTTGAGTTCTACTTGTCTACAATTATCAAGTTCCTTAAAACTTGTTAAGAGATAGAAATTGATCCTTAGTTTACTTTACAAGGCCTCAGCTTCATTAGGCTGTTCAACTAAGAGTTAGCTGCCTATTTTCCCTTCCCTAAGCTCTCTCATAAGTAATACTAACTTAGAATTGAAATAAAACTGAAATAGAAAGATTAAAGGAGTATTTTTAAACAACATGATTGTATGCATGGTCGTGTAAAAGAATATAGGTAGGAATACAACCATATACATGGTCGTGTACCTTATTGTACAAAAATTCTCCTTAATAGCCCCAAGTACATGATTGTGTACTTGATCATGTACTTTAACACGAGCTTATACATGCTTGTGTACCTGGTTATGTATAGCTTATCTTACCAAATGCTCCTCACATTCTGCACAGGTAAGTACATGGTTGTGTACCTTAGTCGTGTACTCCTTTGAACCTCACGAACCTCTCCAATCTCACCACCATTTGACCTTTCCTCCATCCCATTACCTATCAAGAAAACACTTTAAATATAGTATAAAATCTATCTAATTTTATGAATTTAAATGTATTGGAATATTTACTTGTTTCAATTTGAATCCATAAATCAAAACGTACTTGATTCGACAACATTGGCATCCAATTGAATTGTGTAGAAACCTTGATTTAATAGCATGCTAAGCCTTTAATCATTTTTCCATTAGAAAAAACAAAACACCAACTTGATTTGCGGCACTTACTTTTGAACATACGTCAAATTGGAAGTCCTTTGTAAATTAGGATGGTTAGAGTTTCTTAAAGAATATAGATGATTCAACGTTTCAGGAAGAAGAAAAAGTAACATTAAGATTATGCAAAGGCTTATATAATTTGAGGTCAAAAAGATCAAACTACTGTCATCTTAAAATTCCTAACTACTTTAATACCTCACCTTTTAAAATATTATTTTATTTTATTTTCTTTGTATTTTGCAGTTTGTATATTCAAAATCATTTTTCGTGAGAAGCTAGGCCAAAAACCGATGTCCATATCGAGGTATATTTTATTCCTGTCATCATCAACACTAAGCATATGCATATAGATTGTTATGTTGGCAATGTCAAGAGACCAAAGTTTCGTGTTTGGACCATTTTACGTTATTCGCATTTGCGAAAGCAACTGGATTGTCGTTTATCATCGAATGCATCTGAGAGTTTGCCACATGTTCAGTTAACTCTAAGTCGTCCATAAAAACATAAGTAAGAAGGATTATTTTACCACCAGCTAACATGTCATAGCCAAGATGTTAGGGTATAGATTCAACAAATATGGGTCTATACTATGGGTATCCTAAGTATATGAAGTATACTTAGATGAAAGAATGTTAATCTTGAAGAAAATTGACGAAACCAAGCGAAACAGAAGCATACACGGTTGCATACACGGTTGCATACACAGCCTAAGGCACGGACGTGTGTTGAGCTTAAAAGATCCACAGAAGCATACACAGCTCGAGGTACGACCGTGTATAAGTCGTGTGTTGAAACGGGGCCTAGGCCGGCTCAAGGCCGCCGGCCTAGATTGGACCACCGCCGGCCTATAATAGATATAAGCTGCTGGCCTTGAACAACAAATTTTTGTTGTTATTGTTCTTCATTGAACGCCGGCTATAGGCCGCCGATGTTGGAGCTTAAGGCCACCGGCCTTGAAACTTAGGCCGCTAGCCTTTATGCCGGCATAAGTCCTAAGTCGGTTGCCTATTGTTGGACTATATATATATTCGTATCCCTTTGTAAAGGAACAGAAGAGGGGGACGAAAACACGAGTGAGAAAACCTAAAACACAAAAGGGGTGATTCCTAAACCTAGAGAGAGTTCTAGAGAGGGAAATCCATTGTATTTGATCTACCGGTTTGTGGTGAGACTGTGTAATCCACTAGTGAGACTAGTGAAGAAGTGTGTAACCTATTACTTTGATAGTGGAAGAATTTGTGTGCGGTGGTCCCGTAGTTTTTCCCCAAATTGGGGTTTTCCACGTAAATTCTTGGTGTTGATTTTTTTTTTATTTTCTGCATCTTATTATTGATTGTTGTTTGTCAATTATGAATCGTACAGGCAAGAGGAAGAGTACGGATCTTCTTTCCTAACAAGTGGTATCAGAGCACCAGGTTTCAAAAATAAAATTAGGGTTTCGCTACAAATTGTATTAGGGTTTTATGTTTTCAATCACAGACATGGCTGAATCTTCAGGTACGATGATTAAACTTAACTCCTCTAATTACTCTATCTGGAAGTCGATGATGGAGGATCTATTATACTGCAAAGATTTGTATTTGCCTTTGGGTGGTGATGTTGCAAAGCCACAGGATAAATCTGATGCAGAGTGGTTGATATTACATAGGAAAACTGTAGGGTATATTAGACAGTGGGTTGATCAGAGTGTGTATCATCATGTTGCTTAAGAGACTAGGGCTGATGTTCTATGGAAGAAATTAGAGTCGATGTATGAGAGGCAAACTGCCTTGAATAAAACTTCTTTGATAAGAAAGGTAGTTAACTTGAAATACAGGGAAAGCTCGAATATGTCAGAGCATTTGAATGATTTTCAGGGACTCGTGAATCAATTGACTACTATGAAGCTTGTGCTTGAGGATGAGATCTAAGTACTCCTATTGTTGAGCTCATTACCTAAGAGTTGGGAAACTCTTGTAGTATCGGTTAGTAATTTAGCTCCAGATGGAACGTTGACCTTGTCTATGGTTAAGGATAGTTTAATTAATGAAGAGGCCAGAAGGAAAGATTTGGGTATTGGTTCTGATTCTAGGGCACTTGTCACAGATGAGTATGATAGGAGGGGTAGAAGCAAGAATAGAGGAAAGAATGATAAATCTGACAGAGCAGATAAGTCAAAGGGCAGAAAGAACATTAAATGTTTTTATTGTGACAAGCCAGGACATTACAAGAAGGAATGCAGACTGTGGAAGAAAAAGCAAGGAAATGGTGATGATTCAGATGAAGACACCACTGCAGCAGCAGATGGTGAGATAGTGGTTACATGGGATGAGGGTTGTATTAGTCTTGCAGGTCATGACAGTGACTGGGTAGTTGATTCTGGTGCCTCCTTTCATGTAACAGCACATGGTGAGTTTTTCTCATCCTACACTGCTAGTGATTATGGCAATTTTAGGATGGGAAATAATGAAACCTCAAGGATTACAGGCATTGGGAATATCATCTTGGAAACTAATACAAGATGTAAACTCGTTCTCAAGGATGTGAGACATGTACCGGATATTCGCCTAAACCTGATCTCAGCAGGAAAATTAGATGATGAAGGCTTTCACAATTACTTTGGTGATGGTAGTTGGAAGCTCTCCAAAGGGTCTCTGATTGTAGCAAAAGGAAGAAAGGATAACACACTTTACTTAATGCCAGCAAAGCTAAGTAAAGGTGATTTGAACTTGACTGATGATGCTACTGTAGAGATGTGGCACAAACGGCTTGGGCATATGAGTGAGAAGGGGCTCCAGATGCTTATGAAGAAGAAGCTTCTACCAAATTTGAAAGGTATTTCTTTAAAACCATGTACTGACTGTTTTGCTGGTAAACAACACAGAGTTAGTTTTCAAAGGAATACACCAAGTAGAAAAGCTCATATATTAGATCTGGTTCATACAGATGTGTGTTATATGAAGAATTTGACAATGGGTGGTGCAATGTATTTTGTTACATTTATTGATAACTACTCTAGGAAGCTTTGGACATATGCCTTGAAGTCCAAAGATTAGGTTTTGAATGTATTCAAACAATTTCACTCTAGAGTGAAGCGTGAGACCAGCAGGAAGTTGATATGTGTCAAGGCTGACAATGGTGGGGAGTACAGAGGCCCGTTTGAACAGTACTGTGTAGATCATGGGATAAAACTGGAAAAGACTATTCCAAAGACCCCACAGCAGAATGGCATTGCAGAGCGAATGAATCGCACTATCACTGAGAGAGTGAAGTGCATGTTATCTCAGGCCAAGTTGCCTAAGTCATTTTGGGGTGAAGCTATGAGAACAGCTGTTGATTTGATAAATCTTTCTCCCTCATATGCTCTGGATGGTGATATCCCAGAGAAGGTCTGGATAGGTAAAGACATTTCTTACAACCACTTACGAGTCTTTGGTTGTAGGGCTTTTGTGCACATTATAAAGGATGAGAGAGCAAAGCTTGATGCCAACTCCAAGCAATGTATTTTCCTTGGATATACACATGATGAGTATGGGTACAGATTGTGGGATCTTGTTGATAAGAAGATTATCAGGTTCAGAGATGTGGTTTTCATAGAAGACCAGACAGTTGAAGATATGGAAAAGACTGAGAAGCCAGCATCCTTAGGTCAGATTTCCACAAATGTAGATCCTGCACCTTTATCTGATCTTACTGATGGAAGAACTGTGGAGGACACAGGTAATGAGTTACAAGAGCCACAGCAGCAGGCTGAGGTGAGGAGATCTTCTAGAGATTGAAGACCATCAGTGAGGTATAGTCCAGATGAGTATGTGATGATTACTGATGGGAGAGAACCTGAGTGTTATGAGGAAGCAATGACTCATGACAAGAAGAAAGAATGGGTGAAAGCCATGCAAGTGGAAATAAAATCCTTGCATGAGAACAAGACCTATGAGTTAGTTGAACTGCCTAAGGGCAAGAGACCTCTAAGGAATAAATGGGTATACAGATTGAAGACTGATGAAAGTAGCTCACAGCCAAGGTATAAGGCAAGGCTGGTTGTGAAGGAGTTCAGTCAGAAGAAGGGGGTCGATTTTGAAGAGATTTTCTCACCAGTGGTGAAGATGTCATTTATTAGGGTTGTGCTCAGTATTTCAGCTAAAATGAATCTAGAGGTTGAGCAGATGGATGTGAAGATAGCATTCCTTCATGATGATCTGGAGGAAGAGATTTATATGGAGCAGCCTGAAGGGTTCAAGATCAAGGGGAAGGAGAATCTTGTTTGCAGACTGAAGAAAAGTTTATACGGACTGAAATAAGCTCCACGGCAATGGTACAAGAAGTTTGAGTCCTTCATGATTGATCAGGGTTATATCAGGACTGCTACAGACCATCGTGTCTTCATTAAAAAATTAACTAGTGGTGAGTTTATTATGTTGCTATTCTATGTAGATGATATGCTGATTATTGGCAGGGATGCCAAGCAGATCAAAGAACTGAATATTGCATTGCGTAAGTCTTTCTCCATGAAAGACTCATGACCTGCTAGCCAAATTCTGGGTATGAGGATTATTAGAGATAGGAAGAGCTAGAAGTTGTGGTTATCACAGGAGAGGTATATTGAGAAAGTGTTAGAGAGATTCAACATGAGCGAAGCAAAAGCTGTTTGCTCTCCACTTGTAGGTCACTTCAAATTGAGTTCAGCTCAGTGTCCAAAGAGTGAGGCAGACAAGGAAGATATGAAGAAAGTCCCATATGCTTCAGCAGTGAGAAGTCTTATGTATGCCATGGTGTGTACCAGGCCTGACATTGCTTATGCTGTAGGTGTGGTGAGTCGTTATCTCTCAAATCTAGGCAAAAAGCATTGGACAGCAGTTAAGTGGATTCTTAGATATCTCAGGGGCACTTCCAGGTTATGTCTGTGGTTTGGCGGTAACAATAAATCTGCACTAGAGGGTTTTTTAGATGCTGATATGGCTGGTGATTTGGATTCTAGAAAATCCACTTCAGGTTATCTGGTTACCTATGCAGGGGGAGCAGTGTCCTGGCAATCGAAGTTACAAAAGTATGTTGCACTTTCCACTACTGAGGCTAAGTATATTGCTGTAACAGAAGCCTGCAAGGAAGTCTTGTGGATGAAAAAGTTTTTAGAAGAGTTGGGTCAAGAGCAGGAAGAGTTGAAGCTGTACTGTGATAGTCAGAGTGCTATGCATCTCAGTAAGAATCCGATGTTCCACTCCAGGTCAAAACACATTGATGTTAGGTATCATTGGATCAGGGATGTGCTAGAGTCTAAATAGTTGAAGCTTGAGAAGATTCACACTGATGATAATGTGTTAGATATGATGACGAAGGCTTTACCCAAAGAGAAGATTGTTTGCTGCAGGAAGATTGCAGGGGTGATGGAACCCCCCATATGAGTTGGAGGGAGAGTTTGTTGGGGTATAGATCCAACACATATGGGTCTATACCATGGGTATCCTAAGTATATGAAGTATACTTGGATAAAAGAATGTTAAGCTTGAAGAAAATTGATGAAACCAAGCAAAACAGAAGCATACACGGTTGCATATACGGCCTGAGGCACGGACGTGTGTTAAGCTCGAAAGATCCATAGAAGCATACACGGCCTGAGGCACGGCCGTGTGTTGAAACAGGGCCTAGGCTGGCTCAAGGCCGCCGGCCTAGATTGGACCACTGTTGGCCTATAATATATATAAGCTGCCGGCCTTGAACAACAAATTGTTGTTGTTGTTGTTCTTCATTGAACGCCGGCTATAGGCCGCCGGCATTGGAGCTTAAGGCCGCCGGCCTTGAAACTTAGGCCGCTAGCCTTTGTGCCGGTGTAAGTCCTAAGTCGGTTGCCTATTGTTGGACTATATATATATTCGTATCCCTTTGTAAAGGAACATAAGAGGAGGACGAAAACACGAGTGAGAAAACCTAAAACACAAAAGGGGTGATTCCTAAACCTAGAGAGAGTTCTAGAGAGGGAAATCCATTGTATTTGATCCACCGGTTTGTGATGAGACTGTGTAATCTATTAGTGAGACTAGTGAAGAAGTGTGTAACCTATTATTTTGATAGTGGAAGAATTTGTATACGGTGGTCCCGTGGTTTTTCCCCAAATTGGGGTTTTTCACGTAAATTCTTGGTGTTGATTTTTTTTATTTTCCGCATCTTATTATTGATTGTTGTTTGTCAATTGTGAATCGCACAGGCAAGAGAAAGAGTACGGATCTTCTTTTCCTAACACAAGATAACTTCGTTACTCTGCAAACAACCTTCTGATTACTTGACATGTTGGGTTAACAGGAGTGTACTTACTGAGTAACCGTGTTGTCTTTGGAAATGCAGCAGTGTGAAAGGAGACATTTGTTTCTTTCGACGCGAGAAATCCGATAGAATATCCTGTTCAGATCTCCATTTATATCTTGTAGGAGGCTTCCGAGCATATTCGTCCTCATCAAAATTGACTTTCTTATTTGTGAGGAAAGACATCCATAGAAGAGATGGAAAATCCAAGTGTTGATTCAGTCATCCACCATTTCAGGCATCAACATCCACTGACACTAATCGATTTCCAATCTGAAAACACAGATCAAGCAACATGTAATGGGTGTAAACTTGAAGTTTCAGGATTGATCTACAGTTGCATTTCCTGCAAGTTTTACCTCTATAGGCCATGTTCCAAAATGCCCCAGAAACAGAATCACCACTCTGATCCTGCACATACTCTCACAATGTTTTCAGCCACGGTCTATCTTGAAGGCTTTTTCAATTGTGATGCATGTGGAGAAATGGGAACAGGCTTTTGCTACCATTGTCCGAAGTGTCAACTCGATTTACATACACTCTGCTTTCTTACCATTATCAGTCCTCCAAAGTGCTCACGTGCACAAACTAAATCTTTGTTTTAAACCACCTTATGATACCGGGAGTTTCGTTGTGATATTTGCAACTTTGTGGGATCGAATACTTGGATGTACCGCTGTGATAGTTGTCACAATCACAACCTTTTCATCGCTTAGGAACTGATCGAGAGCAGCCACTACAACATCATCAATCACCCGAGTTTCAAAATGCACCCTCTCACTTTCCACAGCATTTAGTTGGGCAAAGGAGCATAGGTCCATTGAATCATCAATTTTCGCTTCCTACTGTGATGCCACGGGAGCACTTATATGATCCGTGCATCTACTGTCAGAGTTGCAGTCCTAGAATTGTTTATACAACTAGATACCCACCACTTGCTCCACCGGGTGTTTATCAAGTCGAGCCGAGCTTTGTAGACTCACAATACTCACGTACTCAACGAAGTGATGGAATGAAAAATTTTATGGGATTTATCCTTCAAAATTTGCTCGGTGTTGTAGTACAACAGGCTGGGGGGATCATATTTCAAGGCTTTTTTTGTTAGGAAGTCGCTACCTGCATATTGGTTATTGGTGCAGTAAACTTCAACCATCCATTTATTACCATGCTTTTCTTCCTGATTGCTTCTCCGTGTTTGTCATTGCTCAAGAATCTGATCCTTGTAAGAACGGGCATCTATTGGATTATTATTATATTTTTTTGTGTGTTATTATTCACCCAGTCAAATGTTTTCAAATAAGGAAGTCTTCATGTATAAAGAATGATTTCTGTTCTGTATTGCCACAACGAAGTTATACGACTGAAAGATCAGGTTGGTTGTATTGTATCGCAGAGCTTATGGCAGTTGCTATATGCATTCTTACCTTGTCATGAGTTATTGTAGAAGAATCTCATTCACTTGCTAAAAGAACGAAAATCTGTTTCTTTCAGAGTGTAGTACACTTCAACAACTCCAGCAATCACCAGCTGAGTAACTCAATCTACCCAAGAACTAGGCAAAATACATTTATTAATTTCAAAAAATTGAAAAAGAACCAAGTTGGTCCGATTTTACTCGCCTAAGTGTATAAACATGTATGATGCATCTAGTAAATCCTCTATGGCCATAACAAAGCTGAGCATGTTTGTTAGAGGTAGTCCACATAGTCGCAATCCTACCTCGGGGAGGAAGGGTTCCTAATCTGCCTATATTTAAACCTGCAAAACCAAATTATGGTTTTGTGTGATATATTTCCATGGTTACTTTCCTTTGTCTTTGCCGTTTCCATTTCAAAACAGTACTTCATTCTTCTTGTGTAGAGCTAAATCCTCAAAAGTGTGATGGCGGGTATTTTATTATTTATCATAAAAAAATTGTTCAATCGAATTGATTTTCGACCTAAACATAAAAAATTTCTTGTTCTCCAAGGAGTTAAAAAAAGCCCAATAAATTCTAGTCCAAATTTTACTTTTTTCCTTCATAAGAGTTTAAGATAGATGATGTATCATGGTACTAATACCAAGTGATTATATGATTATCATGCTCTCAATTGGGGTGCGATTACTTTGTCTCATAATCCTACCATAACTAGAGATATTCTAAGGCTCAAAAACCATTGAATGCCACAAAATAAACTTTTATATAATGTCTCCAAAATCTCTCAAAGGCTACATTTATTATTTGAAAAAAAGAAAATTGAAAACTTGTCTACAAGACATTAACTAAAAAGAGTTCAACTCCTATTGTCCATCAACCAACAATCCATCCTATCCATCAAGTTCAACCAACTAATGCAAGTCCTACTTCCTTGATGACTTGAAATCATTGGATTACTTAATATAGTGAAACATACAATACAATTTTAATGTCTTAGAATTTCATTGTAGCTCATAACTCTAGTCACACATAAGCTAACCTAAAACGATACTAACATCACAAACGGCACTACCTTATTAAGATAATGATATACGTGAGGAGTGACTTGAGTCTACACCTAACAACAACAAGGTAATAGTCTCATCTTGAGTTCACTTCTGGTATTGTGCTATTAGGAGTACAATCCATCTATGACTCTTGAATTGACATCCCTTATAACTAGTTGGCTTTTTTATAACTTCCTCCTTATTCAACTGACTCGGACTAGCCATAGTTCCCTTATATTAACTATCTACAAAGCCATAAACATGTCCTTAAGTGCCTAACAACCACATTATCATAGGAATTTATCCCTTCTAAGGCCACAAAAACCTAGTCCACAGTTGCCATTCATAGATCTGTGCATGTCTAAGCACAAACATTTACATGCATTTATTAGGTCAAATACTTCTAAATTTGGTTTATCTAACCTACAAGCATATGCATCACACTATAGTTGTCATGTTCTTGGAAATTCATACAACATATTAATACTTTTATAATTCATCAAAATTAAAACTCTTAAGCTTTAAAGCTCAAATCCTCCTCATTTATTAAATTTTAAGCTTATTAGGATCATAGGAGGTTACAAAATGATCAACTTTAGTCTATTAGGTAGTCAACTTAGGGCATATGATCAGTTGATCATAATCTTATGGTAGTCGACCGCCCTATTGTAGGTTTCAACCTTCTCTTTCAATTTAAGGCTTAGATGATCCAAGTTCTCTAAGGGTGTAACCTAGCCTTCTCTTAAGGCATCTTTTTGGGTTAAAACAAAGTTCTTTTTATCCTTTTTTTCCTAAGTTTTTTTTACTCTAATTAGCTCTTGATCGTCTTTTGGGGAGAATAAGCCATAAGATAGGGAGATTATGAAATTGTGAAAGCTGGGTTCAACCAAGCTACTAAGTATTGGCAACAAGCTATAGCGTTTACTCTTGGTAATTATATTAGGGCTTAGAATTGATTGAATATTACAAGGCATTTCAATCAAGAGCACTCTTTTTTTTTAATCTTAAGCACATCAATTCTTCAATTATATGTTAGATTCCATAGATTCTTCTAGTTATTAATTGATTCTCCAATCAACTCATATGCTATGATTCATAAATAAGAAATATTAAATAACTAAGAGATTTCCTTTTCAACTTTATGTCATAAACCATCATAATATTCTTTGGTTGATGTTTTCTTGAATTAAATATTCTATACTAAGGTTTTCATTTAGTCTCTAATATAATTAATATTTTAGGGGTTTATAATTTAAAGAAAAGAAATTGTGAATCATTGACCTTACAACAACCATATTGAGTTAAAGTTTTTTTCTAGTCTTATTGAAATATGAAAAACACTCAATTCACTTATCATTCTTGTGTATTCTTAAGAGAGAAAATCACAAATCCCACTTTAACTACACTAGCGGATAAGGGTTAAGATCCATAGATGTATTGGGAATGAATAATGATTTGAGATTTGATGAGAATTCTTATCGTCTAGTTGCAATAAAGTTGATCCATTGATCTAAGAGAGAGAAAGTGATGCTAAGGGAAAGAGAGATGGGGGTGGTGGCACAATAAGAGAGTGCTAGACCCCTAAGGACAATTGAGAGGTTGAGAAAAGAATAAGAAGTATTAGTTCTATGTTTATAGAAAACAAACCTTAGGGTTTAAATTACTATTTCCCCCCTAAGTTTGGTTGAATTATTGGAGTATTTCATCTCTTCCTATTAAACAAATTTCATTCTCAAAATTTACCCAAAGCTTGAAATAACTCTAAATACTCATTTCTCTATTATTCTTCTATCTCCCATTTGGCCTCTCTTTTTGAACCATTACTATTGAACCTTAACATAACCAATAGTTTGGCACCTTAAGATTTGCTCCTTTGTATTTTGATCTTCACTAAATACTTTGCACAAGTCAAGATGGGTTAAACTTTCAACCGTGCTAGTTCTACAACTTGCTCTAGATCAAGCTTTTACCTTTTTAGTAGTAACATATGGAATATGTCATTTACTTTAGCTAGACTTCGGGGTAAAGCCAATCTATAGACTATTGTATCAATTCTTTCAAAAATTTCAAATGGTTTGATGTATTTAAAATTTAAGTTTCCTTTTATTTTAAACCACATTATACCTTTAATAAGTAATGATATCATCTATTTAATTACTTGTACCCTTATCAATTGTCTTTTGCACTATCTTAGGACAAAAAATCAGTCTTTCGCCCATCTCATCCTAATGTATGAGGGACTTACACTTTCTTCTATATAATGCCTCATGTGGGGTCATTATAAGGTGACCTGGTAACTATAGTTATAGGCAAATTTTACAAAGAGTAAATGACAATCCCAACTTCCTTTGAAATCTAGGGCATATGCCTTCAATATATCCTCTAAGATTTGAAAGATTCTTTTTATTTGACTATTCATCTAAGGATGAAAGGTAGTGCTGAATTGTAGCTTAGTACCTAGGACTTAGTTTAAGCTTCCCCAAATCCTTACAAGAAACTGCATATCTTTATTGGCACCATGGATACAAGAATACCATGCAAATGCACTATCTTTCAAGGGTATAACTAAGTCATCTTCCTAAAGAATAACTTGTCTTTAAAGTTACGAAATGAGCCGATTTAGTCAATCTATCCACTATTACCTAGACTGACTCATCAAACTAAAATTGTCTTTAGAAATACCATTACAAAATCTATGGTTATATGCTCATACTTCCATTGTGGTATAGATAATGGTTGCAATTTACGAGTAGGTAATGCATGTAACCCTAAGTATGTTAAACCTAGAACCCCAATGATGCTAGTTGGTTTCAATTATCCCGAGGATCGTTTTGAATAAGCGATGCATAACTAGACCCTAATCAAACCCATTGATTGTAATCTAAGTTATCAAAAGCTATTCTTAGTAATTCGGTTGAGAATCCTATGGAAAAGTTCTTTTGCGAAAGAATAAAAAGAAGTATTTTGTATCTCACAAAAAAAGAGGTGTTTTCATATATCAAAGTTGTTTTTGGTCGGTCCCACCTTGCACGGCATATATAGCACATGAATACAATATGGAAAAACCTAACACAATATGGAAATCCTAAGTTACCTAATCTATTTGTTACCTTATTTTCATGTAACCGAGTAGGCTACTAAATAATATAAATTACAAATAAAAACAAATACTAAAAATCTTAAGTTGCCTATTCTATCCTTGTGTCACCAAGTAGGCAATTAAATAACATAAATAACAAACCAACAAATAAAAATAAACATTAACAAAACTGAATGTATTCTCTAGTGTAGTGGTCCACACAAATATTTAATGTCCATAAATTATTTCATCCTTCCATGGTCACGTGAAGCAAGTTGACATATGTATGTGCTCCTTTAGTGTAGCTTGATTCCCTGGCTTGGAAGTTTATGACTAGTCCCAATAGAGCTTCGTTCATTCTTTTAGCTTTAGCTCGGGTCATCGGGCCTCCAATGCCATGTAATGGATCATGGAATTTTGGCTCCTTCCTTTTTCATGCTAGCTAATCCTCGTCATTCCCTCTTTCCTCGAAAAGATTTGTCCTCGAATCACTTGCATTATAAAAAGTAAGATCAGAAACATTATAATTGCGCTTATATTAACATAGTGACTCAACAAATCAATCTTGTAGGTGTTGTAATTGATGCACTCCAAGACTTGGAAAAGTCCCTCTCCTCTAGGATGTAATTTAGGCTTTCGCCGTGGTGCAAATCTTTCTTTTCTCAAATGCACCCAAACCTTTTCTCCTGGATGAAACACAATCTTGACACGTCCTTTTGGTATTGGCCACTTTCGAATCGCATGCAATTTCCTCTCATCCAAGGCTAGCTCATCTATTCCTGTAATAAAGTCAAAAGAAAACACCATACTAGGTAATGAAAGATTAGTATCGGTATAAGTAAAATAAACATCCTTGTACATAAGTAGAAGTAATTGTTTCCTCGCCAACATTGTACTCTCACACTTACTTTTTTCTTACAATTTTCTCTTCTCTCAGTGTTTCAGACTCTTTTCCCTCATAGCTCACCAATGTTTGTCTCTCACTCTTTTCTTTTTTCTCTCCCTGCTCTCGTACACTCTCGTGTTTCACTCTAACTTCTTTGGCAATTTTCACTTGGTCATCGCAAGCTTCCCATGGTTTTTGTGGAGTAAGAACCACCTTCCATTTGTTTAAAACAAAAGAATATTGATTCTTGTACCCATCGTATATAACCTTCCTATCAAACTGCCAAGGTCACCCTAACAAGATGTGGCTAGCCTACATAGGTACCACATCACACATAACCTCGTCTTTGTAGCTCCATATAGAATAGGCTATAAGTACCTGCTTGATCACCTTAACCTCCTCATAATCACTTAACCACTACAATCGATATGGTTTAGGATGCTTCATTGCTTTCAACCACATCTTTTCTACTTGCAAAGTGCTAGCAACATTAGTGCAGCTGCCACTATCGATTATTAAGCTACATACTTTACCCTGCACATGACACCGTGTATGAAAAATATGTTCACGCTGGATCCCCTCACCATCCTCCTGGGGTTGTACACTAAGCACTTTCCTCTTAACACACAACTCGCTATTCACGGGTCCCTTTAAGTCAACATCCTCATACTCTTGTGATGGTGACTCTTTCTCTTCCTCAGAGCTCACACTCTCTACATCCCCACTATCACTGATAATTATAGCCATCTGATTTGGACATTGGGATGCAATATGCCCAAATCCCTAATACCTAAAACACTTTATATCTCTTGTCGTGGAAGGGGGTTTAGTGTCAGTCTTTCCCTTAGGTGCAGCAACTGGATTTTTAGCCCTCACGTCCTCCTTAGGCTTTGAATCGGTGGAGTTTCTTTTCCACATGGATTTCCATGGAGTTTTGGAAGTCGAGCCAGTCCTCTACTCACTCTTGTATTTTAGCTACCGCTCTACTTTAATAGCTCTATGCAGTAACTCTTCCATATCTAAGTAATGGTGAAGATCTATTACATCAGCTATCTCCCGATTCAATCTGTTGATGAATCTAGCCATAGTGGCCTCATCATCCTCCTCAATTCTCGCCCTAATCATGGCTATCTCCAACTCTTTGTAATAATCCTCTACACTATTATTCCCTTAAGTCAACCCTTAGACTTCCCTAAGTAAGTCCCTATAATAGTGACTAGGAATAAAACGCTTATGCATGATCATTTATATCTCCTCCCAAGTGCTAATAGGTCGCTCTCCATACTTACGCCTATTACGCACCCACTGATCCCACCATACACTGGCGTAATCTGAAAACTCTACTGCAGTTAATTTTATCTTTTTCTCCTCAGTGTAGTTGTGACATTCAAAGACATGATCCATCTTCCTCTCCCATTCTAAATATAATTCCTGATCATTCTTTCCCTGAAAAGTTAGGATTTTCAACTTAATACTCCCTAAATTATTATCACGCCTCTGGATACTTCCCCTATCCCTCATGTGTTGGTAATTTCCAAAATTAGATTCCTCTTCTTCATCTATCCTAACTCCTCCCCTATTATGTCTACCTACTCCTCGCCTGACAGTGGTACTGCTAGACGGTTCCCTACTCCTTTCCATCCTATCTATGCTATCATGGATCTGCTCTAGTTCACCCGTTAGGATCTTCTTCATCTCCCCCATCAATTCCTCAAACATCACCCGACTTTCTCCTCCATCAGTGTTCTGTCTCGACATAATTCTAATAATTTGCAGCAAGTTACAATCAAAATTACAAAAAATATATAAGTATGTTCCTCACACTCACTCGTGTATTGCTTACAAATGATATGCTCACAATTCCACTCATGTATCTCTCTCACAAAATATGATCTCACCACCTATTTTTTGTAATTCTTTTGCTAGGAACTTAATTTGGAACTCCTAAACTCAAATTACTAAGTCAACACTGGTGATTACTATCGGCCTAAGTCACGTAGATGAAGGAAGACTAACTACACAATCTAATTGATATGGAAAAGATTCACTACTGAATAGATATGCAATCAAACACAAAAGGATATAATTTTCACTAAAACACAATGAATGATTATGGAATGTAATTTTCGGATGCACAATTTAAAAATTACAAAACATCTATCACGATTGGAATTAGAAACAATTGATATGGAAAGTGAATTGACTCAACCAATTATATAATTGACGATTCAAGAAGCTATCTTGTGATTTTGGCAATTGTAATTCTTTCAAGGCCGAATTCCTTTTTTTTTTTTTTGAATTTCAGTTCTTGATTCTTTCTTTTGCAACTGAATTTGATTTTTTTTTTTTGTAGATAAGCTATGAATTGAAAACAATTGATTGTTTAAGAAAACCTAAATACTGTTGGCCCTAATGGATTGTAATGATCGAATAACTATGAATTTTTTTTTATATAACTTCTGTCTATGAATATAAAAAAGATAATAGACGAATATGGAAAAGAGCAGAATTTTTTTATATGAATTTTTTCTTTCAGATATAAATATGGAAAAGAACAACAGACGAATATGGAAAAGAACAACATAATTTTTTTTTTCAGATATGAATATGGAAAAGAGCAACAGACGAATATGGAAAAGAACAACAGACGACTATGAAAAAAAAAACAACAGACGACTATGGAAAAGAATAACAAAAAAATTAAAGAAAAGGATAGAATTTACTTGATTCAAGAAGCCGAAGCTCTGATGCGTGTAACCCTAGGTATGCTAAACCTAGAACCCCAACGATGTTAGTTGGTTTCAATTACCCTGAGGATCGTCTTGAATAAGCGATGCGTAACTAGACCCCAATCAAACCCGTTGACTATAACCTAAGTTATCAAAAGTTATTCCTAGTAATTCAGTTAAGAATCCTATGGAAAAGTTCTTTTGTAAAAGAACAAAAAGAAGTATTTCGTATCTCACGAAAAAGATGTGTTTTCATATATCAAAGTTATCTTTGGCTGGTCCCCTTGCACGACATATATAGCACAAGAATACAATATGAAAAAACCTAACACGATATAGAAATCCTAAGTTACCTAATCTATTTGTTATCTTATCCTCATGTAACCGAGTAGGCAATTAAATAATATAAATTACAAACAAAAAAAAATACTAAAAATCTTAAGTTGCCTATTCTACCCTTGTGTCACTAAGTAGGCAACTAAATAATATAAATAACAAACCAACAAATAAAATAAACATTAACAAAACCGAATGTATCCTTTAGTGTAGCGGTCCATGCAAATATTTAATGTCCATAAATTATTTCATCCTTCCATAGTCAAGTGAAGCAAGTTGACATATGTATATGCTTCTTCAGTGTAGCTTGATTCCCTTGCTTGCAAGTTCATGACTAGTCCCTATAGAGCTTCGTTCATTCTTTTAGCTCTAGCTTGGGTCATCGGGCCGCCAATGTCATGTACTGGATCATGGAATTTTGGCTCCTTCCTTTTTCATGTTAGCTGATCCTCATCAATAGGTCTCTAGTGCTCTATCCTTATTTGTTAACAAGTAAGGCATCTTGATGGGTACTTAGCTACTTTCCTTTTCATATTACTCCACTAGTATCACAACTTAAGATCTTTGTAATTTTTAGTGTTAAGTATCTTGAACGATGAGTCCCTTTCAGTATCTCCTTCTTCAGTTTTAAATTTCTTGTTAGACATAGTTAACTACCATAGCTTACCATTCTTTTGAGCTTGTGTTAAATCTTTTTTCTTAGCCTTATATAGTTGCTAATTTGTCATCTCGATCTGTGGATCTTCTTGAGTAACTTTGATATGCTCAATCAACGAGGGTTACAATCATAAATTTGCTATTATAATTTCCACTTTACTTGTAAGAGCCTCCTATTCATCCTTCTCAAATCTTCTATAAGTTGCTTTTGTCTTGTGATTAAGGTGATCTGTTCTCTTATTTTTTCTTACTTAAGGCATTTACCATAACATTAACCTTTCTAGGATGGTATAAATTTTTAGGTCGTAGTCTTCAATTAATTTGGACCATTGTCTTCATCACATATTTAGCTCTTCTTATGTGAACATGTATTTTAGGCTCTTATGGTTCATGTAGATTTTATACTTTTTTCCCTCATATAAATAATGTCTCTACAATTTCATTGCTAGAACTATAATTGCTAACTCCATATCATGCATAGGGTAGCTCCTTTCATAAGGTTTAAGTTGCTTAGAAGCTATAACTTTTCCATCTTACATCCGCACACATACTAAGCCTTTAATGAAAATATTACTATATATGATAAACTCTTCCTCGCTACTTTGTTGAGCTAAGACTAGTGTAGATGGTAGCTTCTACTTTAGTTCTTGGAAGCTTTTTGCACACTTTTTGTCCCAATTGAACTTTACTCATATTTCCATTAAGGAGTCAAAGGGGTTTCTATTTTGGAAAATCTAGCTACAAACCTTTTGTAATATTCTACTAACCTCACAAGCCTTTTGATCTCTAACACTATCATTGATTTATGCCATTCCATCACAATTTTAAGTTTCTTAGGGTCCATCAACATATCATTTTTTGATATTACATACCACTTGCTTTATCCAAAACTCACATTTCTTTAGTTTTACATAGAGCTACTTGTCTTTAAGCTTCTATAGCACCAACATTAGTTATTCTTTTTGTTCTTTGCTCTTCGAGTGCACCAAGATGTCATCTATAAATACCACCTTAAACTTGTTTAGATACTCTTTGAAGACTTGGTTTATTAGATCCATAAAGGCTATTAATGCCTTCATAAGTCCAAAGGGCATGATTTAAAATCCATAGTACTTGTAATGCGTTCTAAAGCAAACTTGGAAACATCTTTTGCTTTCATTTCAAATGGTTAAATAGATTGTCAATTTGGGATAAGGGATACTTTTGATAATAAATTTGTTTAGCTCCTTGTAATTTATGTACAATCTCATATTCCCATCTTTTTTCTTAATAAACAACACATGGGCTTCCTATGGTGATACATTAGGTTTGATGAACCCCTTGTCGAGTTGTGCATCTAGTTTCTTTTTCAATTCTTTCAATTAATTTGGTATCAACTTTTAAGGGACCTTAAATGTTGGAAATTTTACATAGAGCTACTTCTATGTTGAGCTCAATCTCCCTATCTAGGGTTAGTTTTGATAATTTATTTAGGAACACCTCTAGAAACAGATGAACAGCTGGAACTTTTTCTAGACTAATAGCGCATTCTCCATTCCATAAACTATGCTTATTACACTGTTTACTTAACATGAATAGTAATTCGGCAAGGCAAAAAATTCTGCTAAATGTTAAATAGTTATCATGGAGGAGGATTCTATAAATAGTTATTTAATAATTATGTTCCCCCACTACCCCTCTCCTCCTCCTTCTTCATTTCCTCTTCTTCTTCTTTCCTACTCATACCCATGCTCTATGCACTAGATATAACCACCATGTGGACTAGACATCAATGGCAATTAAAATTTCAAAGGTTTTTTAAAACCATTTTCTCTTCATTTTTGTTTTAAAAATATTTATTAATCAAAATTTCTTCTTTTTCATGTGATTGTCAATGAGTCTACTAAAACCTAGCACTAACGCCCATAGGATAAAAACTACTAAACACTTCTTATGCTTTTTGGGTGTGTTTTATTCTGTCAATACATTATAATTGTTCCAAGAGATGACGATTCATATAAACAAGAACTTGAGTCCTTCTACAACATGCCTTGTGGTTTATTTGCATCCTTTAGGGAATCATATTTGCTTATTCCTTGTTCTTCTCTTCTTCCTCATGAAGTCATGCTAATAAACCATAAACCAAAGTTATGTTGTTTATTTGGTAGTGGTGGTTGATGATTGGTGTTTAGTAGTGGCTAGGATTTGGAATTAGGGTAAGTGAATGGTTTTAGCTTAATATATGTATGTATGTATATATGCATATGGGTATTTTTATAATTTTAATTTTATTCCTTGTATATATATATATTGTTCAATTAAACAAAGTAATAGCTTATTACTTTTCTATTCCATTTGTATTGAATTGCAATTCAATTTATCCCTTATTTCATATGGTGAAGTGAATGGACCATAAGCTCCCCACTTGCCTTCCACGATTATGGTTGCCAACATTGTGTGTTGCTTCTTTCCCCATAATTCCATGATTAGTAAGTTAACAAGTTTTGTGCATCGGCTTCATAATTGAAAGGGTCTTCTATAGGGGGATAAAAATGAACTTGTTCATACTATGTATCACGTTGAATTCATGCATCTTAAGAACAATCAAGTCTATGAGCATCTTCCTTGAAGAAACTTCTTTTGCAGAGTTTTTACATACTTTGTATTAGATTGAGCCATCACCAAGTGCTGTGCTCATAGATAGAGGAAATTCCAATTAATCTATAACTAAATTGCATGCAAGAACACAAAAATGTGACATATATGAATGCGATGCATTAGTATCAAAAAGTACATATGCTTGTGAAATAGGTTTGAAAGTGTACCTTCCATGGTATTAACATTTGAGGAGATCCTCTGATGCATAGCATACACTCTTGTTTACCCCTTAAAATTCTTAACTTACTTGTTTACTTAAGTCGAGGTTGACTTTTGTTCCCTCATTTTATGTCCTCTTTGCTTACAGAGAAATCAAAACACTGGTAGCAGGATTGGTTTTGGACAAGTTGTACTCTTGTGACCCATTTTAAGTTTTTAACCACATGTAGAACATGCTCATAAGGTTCACTTATAATCTTCTTTCTTGTGAAGTCCCAAACAAATCTTACATCTTTAATCAGCATTGTAGAGTCTGTTGGCCTTATAGGCTTTGTAATCAAAGGCCTCTTCCCTCTCTCTTGGCTTGTCATGCTATCTATTACCTAAATTTTCCCCAGTAATACTTGTGCTCCACAACTATCAAACTCCTTGATCCTCCTCATTCCTCATTCTAACAACTTTTCTCTATTAACTATTGCTACATGACTAGCTAATTCAAATGATCATATTTTATGGTGGAGGTGTAGATTAGAACCATATTTAAGAACTTTTGAATTTTTTTACTCTTCATCATTTTTGGTATAAACTTGATAAACCTATTCAACTTCAATTCATACTTTTCTACTGTCATGCATACTTGTCACAAGCTAAAGAACTCAGCTACCATCATATGGCACAGATTATTATAAAAGAACTTACTAAAAATGCTTCCATAAAGACTTACCATGTGATCTTCTAGTTGATTAACATCCTTATAGCCTTCCACCAATCCAATGCTACACTATTTAGAAGGGACACTACATAATCCACCTTTCTTATCCTAAGTTACCTTATGTCCAACAAAAACTTTTCTAAGTCTTCAATCTACTTTTGTGTCTTAAATATGACAAGTGGTTCTTGCCCTAATTGGGTTAAAATGGTGCAATCATAGTTCTTGCCCTTAACACTTCATAAGAAAATCCGGTTGAGGCACTAATCCAATATCTTCTAATATAGCTTTGATTATATTCTATTAAGCTAATCATAGACCTCCCTATTAACAAAATGGTCCCATATTCTTACCTCAATACAATTTATTAAGCATTGGAAAAATCACAAGTGAGGGAATTAATGTTTGTAGTTAAACTCAGATAAAGGATCGAACTTTCAAATTGTTGAAATAGAAAATCAACATTATACTAAATGGTTAAAATAGAATATTGAACTTTCAAATAGTAATTAATGTTATATTAAGTGGTTCAAATAAATGATTCATTGCTATTATGTAAATGTGCCATGTCAACTCAATTTAATGGAGTCATAATAGTGCCATAAAAGGATCTCCTATTTGAACTATTTAACATAATATTAATACTATATTTTGACTACTTAAAAATTCATTTTTTGGTCTAAATTTGATCTCAAACATTGATTTCTTGCTTATAATTTTCCCATTAAGAATTAGATAGAGCACACTATTTGTGTTTCTAAGAATAAAAAAGGCTTAAAAACTGCAATTAAATTTTTTAATTTTATCTTGCATGTAAGCATTGTGCTCTTTTTGTGAGTGGTGCACAAATTTGTTTTAAAAACAATTTTATAACAACACACCAATAAGTGAACCTAGTTGTGCATTGCAGTAATAAAAACTAGTGACATCTGAAGTCATTGTCAGCAACTCTAAACCAATTTCTAGACTATTTAAACTAGCCTAATTAATGCGAAAATGTCACCAAGTCAAGAGATTATAAAGAATCTAATTGTGTGGGCCACATTTGAGTTATCCCTTGATAATTAATTTATGCCTCTAAGATATATTATGACTATTTAATTGGTTTTTAAACACATCCATAAAGATGCACTTCTATTTCGAGTTGTGATGATTTTAATTACAACAAAGATGTCCTTTTTAAGTTGATTATTTATAATCATTCATTATGTAGTTAAATCGCTGTACAAATTTGACTACCTTAATCAATGTCAATTTTCAAGCATATGTTTGTATCACAAAAAATTAATATTAATCATATTAAGAACATGAGTCCTAAAATCAATATCAATTTTCAAGCATATGTCCATGTAATAAAAAATGAATACTAATCGCATTAAGAACATAAATCCTAAAGTTAATTTAACCCACATGTATCCATGATAATATTAAACTAATCTTAATCTACTATAGAGAAAACTATCCATTCTTTTCAAATTTTTTTAAAGTTTTATTCATAAAAAATTGTTGGCCAAACAATAAATTCAAAAATTATGAAATATAATCAAGTATAAAACAACTACACCATAAACCAATAGTGAAAACCTCACTAAATGCAAAAATAAGAAACATAAACTAAATTTGTAGAAAAGGAAAAGAAGACACTTATTTGTGTTTTTTAGACTGCATGTGTTTGCAATATGTCTTCTCTAAGTAATTATGGCATTTCTTGAACTTTACACAGCCTTGAAACTTAGGGATGGTGATTGGGGTTTGTGGGAGAATGGATAAATTAAAATATTTTGAAGTTTGCCCATACAGCAACATGACAAATCTATTTGTAGATTTTCCATAGCTAGGAACTTTGTTCAACTCTTTCCAATTCAAATGAAGTGGTTTGTGGTGGTTGTAGCACAAACAAGGGTACCTTAAGCTTTATTTAAATCTCATATGCATGAGAGTTGAACGAATCATGTCGAGTTGAATCTATCTCCTAGTTTCTTACTTTGTTCGAATTTTCCCATCTATCTTTGGATGACGTCTTCAGTATGGACTTATTCAACTCTTCCTCTTTGTCAACTTTGAATGAAGTCATGTGTATGCATTGTTCTCCAAGTTTTATAATTCATTTAGAGCTCATCAAACATGCTCCTAAGTCACTAGTTGTACTCTATTGCATCTTCCTCCACTTTCTTCATCATTTCTTACCTTTACTTAGCTTGCGTACTTGAGTTCCAAGTCAAGCACGTTCTTAACAAATATCACAATACACCATAAGTGTAGCATAAAGGTGGACTAATGAAAGAATATTCGTTAAAAAGAAACTATTACTACTTCCACTATTTTTACAATCTATTTAATGTTGCCTAAATAATAGCTTTAAAGAATTATACACTATATGTGTAGATTCAAATAGCTAGTTTTTTATAATATAGATTAATCATAAAATTATAGACAACAATGGAAAAGCATGCAATTCCCAAATATTGATAATACATTTATGAGAAAGACCATTAGGATAAATTGAATAGATTTTTTTTCTAACATCTACAAGAATTTTTTTTAAATCATAAAAAAAAAATCAAGGTATCTTAACACACTATAAAGTATCCTAGAAAATAATCTAAATTCAATTTTTAGCCTCTTTTTATACAAAAATTACTAACCTTAGCTATTTTGTTATAAAATCTAAAAAGTTCATAAAAGAAAAGATAACCCCTTTCCCTCTCTCTTACTCCTTCCCCTTTTATTTTGCAACGAACTTCCAACATAAGAAATCTTACTACTTGCATAAGATTATTTCACTATAAATGGATTCTAATTGATGTAATAATCTGTTCAAGGAAAGCAAGAAAGAAGGATTATTAATTGTATGGGAAGTCGTTGATAGGGGTACAATGACTTAGAGATTTCCTCAATTCAATGGTGTTTATCGAGCTGTAAAGGAGATGTGGCTGTAGGACATGTGGCAAATAGTGATGAAGGGATTTCCATATTATCAAGGAGGGTAAGAAGGTGGGATTATTGATCGAGGTGATAATCTATTCAAGAAAGGTAAGAAAGGAGGATTATTGATCATATGGGAAATTGTTGATAAGGGTACGATGATTTATAGATTTTCTTGATTTTGTAATGTTTGCCAAAAGGTAAGGAAATTTAGATTTCAATATATATATATTATGACAAAGGGATCTTATTAATCTATTTTGGTTTTTCATTAAGGAAATTAAAGAGTAAAGGAGATATGATTGTGAGACAAGTGGAAAATAATGATCAAGGGATTTCCATGTTATCAACACATTCATTAAATTTCCATAATAGAATATTTCATGATAAAGGGACTTTATTAATCTAAGTTGGTTTTTCATTGAGGAAATTAAAGAGTGAAGGAGCCATGATTATAGGACAAGCGGGTTACAGTGATTAAGGGATTTTTACATTATTGGCATGTTTATTATGAGGTAGGTGAACTAAGCCTAATCCAAGTACATTTTATCCCAGGGAATTAGATAAAACTAACCTTAGGAGTATAATTCTAAAATTAGAGAATTATAACTTTAAAATTTAGGAATTAAATCACTTTTTTGTTAGATTTATGATACTAATGTAAAACTCATGGAGACTATAGAAATTTCGGAGGAATTATTGAACTTTTATGATAATAATAAAAAAGTATAAGGGTGGAACTAAGTGATTTCTTGCAATAACAATAATCTTGATGGTTTCAAGACTAACAAATATTAAAGAAAGGATTTTAGAGTTAGAAATTCAACTTGGGATTTCGTATGTTAAGCTCCCAAAAAAGAAAATTGAAAAGAGTACGAATAATAGGAAAGTGGCTGATTGAGTTGAAGGAAGGCCAACCGCATTTTAAACTTAGCCAACTTGGTTGAAGTTTAGGTTATTTAAGTTGGGCGAAAGGGGAATTTAGTTGACCATGTTAAGTAGTAGGGTTGGTGAGTTAGGGTGTGAAGAAACTACAATGCCCATAGCTTTAAAAGTAGATCAATTGAGATGCTTCTTTAGAAATTTAGTGTAAAGAAACTACTCTATATAATGAATTCAACTAATGATTTAAAATAAAGAAATGTAAGAACAAAAATTGTATGGATTGAATGTATTTTGCATGCATTATTTCTATAATGGACTTTGTTGCTCACCCATATATATTTAAGGTGTAACAAGTTTAAGTTTTAGGATGTTGGCCTTGTCATAATTACCTTGATTATGAATTGTGATATGGGGATGGAATCGATAATAGTGCATTTGTTGATCACAAAGGTTAATAGACTTAGTTCTAGTTATGGAGATATATTGATTCTCAGTAGATCTCTATTTTGAAAACTGTTGATGGATTTGATATGTTTAGGATTCCTTTTAGTAGACTATACTATGAAATATCAATTTGTGGACAAACACATATTTAAAATTTAGAAAAATGAAATAATATGATCTTTCATCATGGATTCTACTTAGAAATTTATAAATATTATATATTTCTATCGTGTATAAAAATATATGATAGAGCCATCAAACACATTATTATTTTCAAAATCACTTTCTTGGCCCAAGAACTAAGGAAACCCACTCTTTGTCCATTTAAAAGAAAACAAAAACTTTCATTGATTGCATCGAATAAAGATATAGTACTAAATGGAAAATGAAAAATATCACTAAGAAACACAATAGAGTTCAAAAGTTGTTAATTAAACAAAGAATAAGAAAACCTAAAGCAAGGCCCACGTTTGCTTGCTGAAAGTGAGAGTCGAGTCCAGTTCTTTCAATCTTCAGCGTTCACGTAGCAAAGCTAAGCAATTGAATCGAGACACACACACACACACAAAAACCCTCTCTCTCTCTCTTCCCCCCCCCCCCCCCCCCCCAATTTAGAACCCAGGGATAGAACGAATAGAAGGCCACCATGAATTCTTTTTACTCAATGTCTCTCTCTCTCTCTCGCTCTTTTATGGCTTCCTAATTCGTAGACCAAGAGAGAATATGATTTTTCTCGAGTCAACTCGGAGTTAACTCAGCTCAACACTTAGCTTGTACGTCGTTTAATAAAACTCATAGCTCTCTCCCTTTCTTACTCGCCGATTTGTTTCTTCAAGATCTCAACTTTATGCCCAGGTTTACAATTTCATGCTTTATTTCTTCTGAATTCGACTTCAATGTTCTGCTTTATACGTCAATTTCATGTCGCCAATCCCGGTGACGCAATTTTTGTTAAACTATGCTAATTGTCGCCCAAAATTAGGGTTTTTTTGGTTACTTACCTCTTTGGAATGAGCAATTAGGGGTTTTTGTAATTGCAGAGGAAGTAATTAGGGTTTTGAATTGCGATGTCAGATTGGGTTTCTGGGTATCTGCCTTTTTTGGATTTTGTTATCAAGATTGGATTTTGATGTGTTTTTTAATGAAGTTTCGATTTTTATGATCTGGGTTTGTAAATTTAGAGAGCGAGGTGAAAGAGTTTGGTTCTGGGATTGCTTAACTTGTGGGGATTGCGGAAATTAGGGTTTTTTTTTGGTGATGGAAGATGAGAATAATTCCGATACAGTTCATCTTGATTTGAACTTAGTACCTGTTCCTGAGCAAGGATCAGCGTCAGTAGTTCCTGGAGAGCCGGTGAATTCGGATGAGTGGGTTGAAAACCCTAGGAGATTGAGTGAAGCTGCTGGATTTAGGCCTGGACATCGGTTTAGATGGCGTGTCCAAGTTCCGCCCGAGGCGCCTAGAATACCGATGGAGATAGAGCCCTTGGTGATTAATAATACTAGCAATGGGACTACATTACAGGCTGGTGAAGGTAGTGCTCCTGCCGGGGATAGAACAAATGATACACCTAAGACATGTGAGAATAACATGGGGTTTCGGGATGATGTTGAGATGGAGAAGCAAGATGATATTCAGAAGGGCAGTGGCACAGATGGGAGCTTTTTTGATTGTAATATATGTTTTGACTTGGCTAGAGAACCTGTTGTGACTTGTTGTGGTCATCTATTCTGTTGGCCATGCCTCTACCAATGGTTACATGTACATTCGGATGTGAAGGAATGTCCTGTTTGCAAGGGAGAGGTTACTGATAAGAATCTCACCCCCATATATGGTCGTGGGAGCAATAACCGTGCTCCAGAGGTTGATCGAAGTCTTAATATCCCAATGAGACCAAAGGCTTGTCGTGTGGAAAGTTTGAGGCAAGCTCTCCAGAGAACAAATTATAACTTCCCAATGGAAGAGATGATTCGGCGACTGGGGAATCGGTTTGATTTGACCCGGGATTTGATGCAACCACAAGACTCCGATGATACTCGTGAGACAGCTGGACGGTCGAATTTGCTGCTAAATAGGCTGATGTCTGCTCGAGCATTTCGTAGAGGGCAGAATCCAACTCCAACAGCAAATGAAGCTGGAGATTTTCTTCCATCTAGTGCTGCTAGCAATGAGGCAAGAGAAGAGCGCAGGCTACAGTCTTTCCTGTTTAGGTCCCCATCTTATAGGAATCGCACACTTACTTCGCTTACATCTGCGCTGAGCTCTGCAGAAAGGTTATCTGAAAGGTTGTTTGAGGCATATGTTCATGGTCATGCTCATACAGTGGGAAGAAATGAGCAACAGCTGCCTCTAGTAGATGACAGGGATTCTTTCTCAAGCATTGCTGCAGTCATAAACTCAGAAAGCCAAATGGACACTGCTGTGGAGATTGATTCCATGGGATCCCTGTCAACCTCAACTTCAACTTCTAGAAGAAGGAATGAACCTTCTAGGGTTTCAGATGTTGATAGTGGAGATTCCCGAGCTCCCAGAAGGAGAAGATTGGATTAAAGAATTTTCACCGAGTGAGCTCTTTTTTTCATAGGTTGTTCAAAGATTTTAATAATCAACAGTTAAGTAAGTTTTAATTGTGTTTATCTTTTTTTTTTTTTCACTCATTATCTATCCTTTACTGTAATTATAGCTCAGTGGAAACTTCAAACCTTTGGTCATTGAATTATAAGTTACCTATGGAAGTCAGTGCCACGGCATTACTACCTGGTCAATGTTCTGATAAGGTGGATATGCTTCTATTATTTAGATATCAGATTTCTTTGACATAACCAAACTATTATACTTCTGTATTTCTGTTGCAGGGTTCATCTGCCCTTGTATCTTTCCCTATAAAAATTACAAGTTGTCTTTTCCAAGTTAGTAACATTTCCACAAATGGCAGTTTCTTTCACCTTATTAGTGGCTTCTGAAGTGTCTAGGATGGTGCTTGTATTATGCTATTGAGTCGGGTATTGATTGCAGTGGATGTTCCCTGGGCTGTTTTCCTGTTCCCTCTTGCATATTGGCATATGCCATTACATCTTTCTCTAATCTTCATGATTGTGTTATATCATCTTTCACCAATCCTCTTAACGGTTACATATGTGCTGAGCTTGGCTCATAACTTTAATCAAGCATGAGAATCACCTAACAAAAGGTGGTTCTTGTGCCGGAATTTTGTTAGAGGACTGAGGTTTGATTGAATATGATACATAGAAGTTTCAGACTTTGATAAATGATAAATGTAGCGAAAGGCTCAAAGCCTGGAGATTGATACTGGCGGTTAACGTTTACATTAAAAGTGATGAAGAATTCCTCCTTAATGGAAAATACTTCCCGACTTGCTTATCATCCAGTAAATAGAGGTTAGGTCGGAGTGGTGTCACCATCTTAATGCTTAGTGTCGTCAATCCATCTTTACCGGTGACTCTACTTAGTTTTCATTACTGCCACCATTATTATTTTATTCTGTAAATAAAGATAAAATAAGATTAAAGAATGCTTTCTGCAAAATATAAGCTAAAGAAGGCCGGTGCTGGAGCTTGTCTCGTGTAATAACGTCAGCGATTTTTGTGAGAGAGAACATGCGAACAAGAGAAGCTTTTGGGGAAGGATTTTTATCTAAAGAAATGGCCTTTAATGTGCACTCAAAGCTCTTACTAAGATTCGGAATAGGGCTCGCCATCGGATATGGGGCATTCATTTCTGCTTTAACTAGAAACGATCATTTCACAGGAGGCTTTGCTGCAAACTGTCTTAAATTCCTTCAGTGTTTCTTTTATTTTTTTGTTCCTGTGTGTGTGTGTAGAGAATGCTTAAATGGTTGCCTGATGAGAATGTATGGTAGGGATGATAGACAATGTAACTCATTCTTTGGAATTGAATTCTTCTCTTCTACTAATAGAAGTTATGATGATTGTAATGAAATTGGAAAGTAATGAAGTCATAGTTTCTTAATTCATCCTATTCCACATTCTAATCCAACTCTTATATGAACTACGGGAATTTGCTGTCTCTAGAATCTTATTCTAGGGAAAAAAAAAAAAAAAAAACACCCAAGCGGGATATAAATGATAAAAGGGTATCCATTTTATGAAAGGAAAATGATGGGGATCCCTTCCTTATATGGGAAGACTGACGATTATGAAGCCCATTCCGGTAAATTTAATTGTAACAAGAAAAGAGAGGGAGTAAGAGAGACAACAGGAGGATTATATAGTGTCAAAAATTAGCTTGCTCTGTTTTTTTTTTTTTTTTTTTTTTGGGAAATTAGCTTTTGCTCTGTTTAAAGGAAGATTGAGAGAATAAGTGACTACTAATTTTGAGGGTATATTGATTATTAAAGGCAAAAAAAAGAAAAGAAAAAGAAAGAACTTTTTGGAAGATTGATAACAATATCTATAAATTGGAGATAGAAATGGTAGAGAGGTAGCAATAGCATGCCCACATGGCCAAGCCCGGAAGCTTATTTGCAATGGGCTTTGGATACCATCAAAGATCCTGTTTACTTCTTTCTCATATAAATGTCTGCTACTCCTACCCAATTATAACAAGGCTACGTCCTCCTTCCCTCAATCTGCCAAAATTTAGAGTAAGGGAGCTGCTACGGTTTTGTCATTGGGACGAAAAATTATTGATCCCATAATTTTGGTTTTATGTATCGTACCCCTTTATATATATATATATATATATATTATATCTTTTATTGTCTGTAATTCGAGGGTGCTGTGTTGGGATCTTCACTAAAAATAATCTTATAATGTTGGAGATATGGCACATGAGACCAAAATTATGATACAAGAGCATGATGTTGGAGATATGGCCCATAATTTCCGGTTTGATTTTGATTTCAATATTCTCCAACACGAGCATTTTGGTTTGCTTTTATTTAAACATAAATAAATAAATAAAATACCAAATGGATTGAAATGTAGAAGTTATTATTTAAATAGTTTTAGAGATTAATGGTGTAGATGTTACATACACAAATCACAACTTTTTGTAACGTAAGACGTACTTGTGTAAGTATATACATACATACATACACACACATATATATATATATAAAACTAAACTAAATATATGGCATAATATAATATAATATAACCTATCTTATATACGGTGGGATTCATGGCTTATATTACACATTTAATGTAAAGGACGTTTACAATATTGTGATATACATGATAATGGTCAAAAAAAGGAATACAATACAATAGAACAGCTCTGATGCTACAGTTACAATCAATATCTGCCCACTGTCTGATTGGGCTTAGGACATTTATTTTTCTCCCAACAACAGAAGTAAAATTTTTATTAATAAAATCAGGAAATATCAAACCCTAATGGGTGGAGTTAAACTCTTATCCACCGAAATTGAGCCTCCACAAAAGAATCTAATAAAAGAAAGATAACGATAAAAGAAGTTATTTATTTATTTTTAATTCTCTAACTCTCCTAGCCAAATAGTCTGCTGGTTTGTTAGATTCTCTCAAAGCGTGAGCTATAGAAGCTTTTAGTTGCTGCATTAATAATTTTATTCTTTTGATTTGATGAAAAGCATTTCATCTTGAATTATATGGAGAATATAGCCAATGAACCATTGCCAAGGAATCCACATCTGTGATTACATTCTTCGGATTCTATTGAAAGCAATAAGTTGGCCCTTCAACGGGTGCTAGCTCAACCCAAGTCTACCTCGATGGCTCCAAATGTTTACCAAACGTATAAATAATCGGAAAAAAAAAATTACAAACAAGAAAATCAATAATTGAGTTCATGTTTAAAATAAAAGGATCAACGTTATATTAAGTGGTTAAAATAGATTATTAAGTTTTTAAATAGTTAAAATAGAGAATCAACGTTATATTAAGAGGTTCAAACAAAATAAAGGATCATGATGGATTTTGTTTTTCTCCTAAATAGAAAATTTATATCACAAAATCACTTGATTTGGCATAAGTCACTTGAAAAGCCCATAGTCCTGGAGAGATATAGTTAGATTTAAATTATTCTAGTAAATTAAGTAAAAAAGTCAAAATTTTAACGATTTAATTATACATGAATAAGATTTATGGAACTGAAATCAAGAGATATGGTTACAATGATCAAGTCATGGTTTGGTTATTGATTGCAATGATCATTTCTAGAGCATTTCAAGCTTGGTGAAAACCATTACATGTTGTATCACACCTAATTGTAGCATTATTCTTGTAGTAGTCCCTAGAAGATTACATACAATAGCATGAGATGAGATATATCTTGAATGGTAAGGCGCTTGGTGAACTCTAGTTAGACTATTGGAATCAATCATCGATTTAGAATTAGAACTACATAATAAATCAAAGTGCTCTGAATATAGAATTTTAATTAATTAATTAATTGAAATGCTCTTACAAGCCAATAATTAATTAATTGAATGGATGGCACACAAAAATTGGATCGAGGCAAGTCTTAGCCTAATTTATCATAAATGGTGCTTACATTAAGCCATAACAGGCACAAGTATGTAGACTTTCCAGACTTGGAACTTGCTTAGACTCGTGGAATCAATAGGTCCCCCTTGGCTCCATCAACACTTTTACTAAAAAAGAAAATAGTAGACATCCAAAATGGCTTCACGTCACTCCACACACATCTAAACGCACACACAAACAAAAACAACACACTTACACACGCAGTCACTCTCTCCCAAAAATTGCATTTGCACACACAAAAATCCCATCAATAAATATTGTACATGGAAGTTTTACAGACTTGCATAAAGCTACAAACACAAAACTTATATACAATAAACACATACTCTTTACACATGATACATTTGTAGATGTGTTAATATTTTTCATGTATTAATAAAATTTTCAAGTTCTCTATAATGTCAGTATTATATTTGTTGTATCATTTTTCTAAAAGTTTCCAGTTATTAAAGTAGATGATTGATATTCAATTCATCATAGATGTAAGGAATTAAAGAGATATGAATGAGTTTTATACTATGATGAAACACTAACTTCACTTTTAGTGATGCATGGTATGTGTAAATTTATGGTGAAATGTAGAGAAAAGATTAACAGTTAAATGAGTATTGTAACCTATGTTACAATTTGTTTTTGTAGCACTTCCCATATCAGTCATATGAACGTTTTCATTATCAATGACTTCCATATGATTTTTCCAATTCCCTCCTGTGCTCCATGCTAGATACTTTTTTGAACATCTGTATCACTTAAAAAAGGCTTGACTAATGTTGGGATTCAGAAAAGGTTGCCAATAAGGAATGAGGTGGTGGAGAAAATGTATTGAAGACATCGAACAAATACTTACATGTAACCGATATAGAAAGTACTATAAGAATGGATGGCAACATAGTTTGCAATACCTATTTAATTGTTAATATTTTCCATATATTTCACATAATTTTGTGTATTCTATTTTACAAGAACCCATTTAGAAATCATTGACACATTAAAGTAATCGTCTTTATCATTTTTCATTAATTTTTAGCATCTATGTTTAACTTGACACCAGCTATCTACTTTAATAGCTTGGAATTTCTACAAAAATGACATAATGATGATGATTGTAATACAAATTATAGTATTTAAAATTTTATAAAAAGTGGAAAATATTAAAAATATCAATGCCAAATTTTATTTTCACTTGAAAATGATTTCATGTAAGTTAGATGATGTGACTATAGGGGTTCAATATTACCTTATATTACTTCTCACATTTAGGGTTGTAAATAAGCCGAACTACTTGCGACTTACTCAAACTCGAGCTCCTGTTTGAGTACACTCATGAGCAAACTTATTTATATTGTTAATGAATTAACTTAAAAATAGACTTGTGAGTAAGTTTATGAATGGTCTCATGAGCTAGTAAGTTTTCATTTATATTATTAACAAGTTAGATTGTGAATAAGTTTATGAGTAGACACTTATTTATATTATTAATAAAACGACTTGTTAGTAGACTCTTATTTATATTATTAACAAATTATCTCATAATCATGCTTGTCAGTAGGCACGTTGATTTAAACAAACTCTACTTTAGGCATATTTATTTAAACAAGCTCAAGTTTAGGCTCATTTAGATAAATGAGCTAAACTTATTTACCTAAATGAATTGAACTCAAGTTTCAAATTCTTTAATGAGCTCAAATTCAAGTGTATAATTTTTAGGCTCAATAAAAGCTCTGCTTGGCTTGATCTCAATAATTTTTCTAGCAAGTTAACCTAGCTTGGCTAGTTTATAATCATACCCTCAAGGTTTTATCCTTATTTCACATGGTTCTTTTTACAATTATACCCTTAGAGTTTACAAGGCTAACTTTACATTTTTTATTTTTAAATATTGTTAATTTAGTTGACTATTGAAATAAAAAACCCTAGAAAACTTTCTCTATCTCCTCGGTCAAATAAATTCTTACGAACTGTGGTAAGAATTCCTTTTTTATTTATTTAGTTCTACATAATATTAGTTAAATGGGTCAAACCCAAACTTCGTTCGAATTAATCTTGGTGAATAGTATCCAAATTTAATTCATTTATATCCTTCTAAATCTCCGTTCATTTTAAACCAAAAACCCTAAATATCAAATTTCAAAAACACAAAAACTTCAAACTTATTCCGTTGCGTAAAATCGGTATAAGGATTTCAATCCTTATCAGTTTGTCTTGTGGACTCCCTACATAATATATTCAATGAGATTTAAGGAAACACGACGATTGAGGAGGACTATTTGAAGCCAAGGCATTGGGGTACGGTGAAGACCTAGGAGATTAGTTGGATACTAGATAAGCATCGAAGATACACTTAGTATGATTACAAATAGAAGACTCAGGATTCAAGTAAAGCATCTAGGCATCACAAGATCATCAACAAAACAAATAACATAAGTTCATATCAACTTATGCATAGGAGTAGAATAGTGATAAGCTTCTCTTCCCTAGTATAATCAAAAGTCTTTAAACTTGGTGTAAAGCGTTAAAAACATAGGATTATTTATTTTTTAGACCGTTTGATACGTTAATACAAGTATCTTCTTCGAAGTTTTTTTTTTTTTTTCCATGAGAAACAATTTGAGACACTAATAATTCCTTTTAACTATTAAACTTAATGAAGGATACGTATACAATATATTACTGAGACTTCTTGCGAGTCAAAATGCTTTATCTAATGTCAATGATTTAGGTTAGAGGTTGTGAGAGCATTGAAGTTGCTAAGATATGATTACATGACATGCCATCCTGCGTTATCATTTGACTCGGTTAGTGGATCAATAGGTGTCTTAATTTTTGATGCCTCAAGGCAAAGGAAGATACGGTCTATATATATACACTATCTCACATCATTCTTTTGCTCGACAAAATTCTAGCATAAATTAAGAAAATAACCGATAGGTGACAAGACAATTACTAGAAAAGACAATTAGGTCATGGGCACTTTAGTGGTTGAGTTTTATACTGTCATGGAATCATTGTCTATAGGTGCTCAATCTGGCACTATGATTACCATATTTTAGTGAATATATTCCCCTTTCTTAATATGAAGTTTAAAGTCAATATAGTAATAATTAGAAGCATATTGGAGTCAGAACATCGGGTTTGTTCATCTTTTTTATTTAGGTCTGTTATGTCTCTGCATAGACTAGGTTTCTAGATACCTTGCCGTTTTGATTTTAAGGAAGAGGAGGAGGAACATGTTTCATGTGCCAGCCCAGAAGCCAAAAGAGCATCCAATGGAACAGTTACGTAAGGTTTTTAGGTCATCATGGTGGTGGAAATAATAGTTGAAATGATAAGGTCAACATGATGATGCACAAAGGAATTCTGAAACTCAGAAAAGATATGAAACACAATCGTAGGATGACATCATTTGCCAAGGCAAACGCCATTATTGACAACGCGGAGTATGTTTCATGCCATCAATTTCAATTTCTCAACTAGTAATTATGTCCATCATTTTTTGGTAAAAAAAAAAGAAAAAAGAAAAGAAAAGAAAGAAAGAAAGAAAGAAAGTTGTATTCATCATTGGTATATTCATTGTGTTTCTCTATTGAAACTTGGCCGCGTATTAAAGAAGCAAGTCCATTTAGAAATTATTCGACATCTGCTTGATATTTTTTAGTCCCATTAAATTATAGTCTAATCGTGCTCGATTTCTAATATCCAATCTTTTGGCCTAAATCTTGAAGACTGAAAATTATATGTCAATTTATTAACTATATACTTGCATATATATAAAGAAATAAAAACTTTATATTTCTATGAAAATTAATCTAATATCTTACATGTAAAATCAAAGCAGTATGAATATAATTAAATTCATATGTGAAAGTATACTTAAATTTATAACAAAAATGAATTTTAAAGGGTTTTGCCTTTCAACCTATAGTAGTACATCTTCTTTATTTTCTTATCGATAAGATGTGGAAAAAACAAAAGGAAAAGGAAAGGAAAAATAACCGTAATGATGTATGTTTAAATTAGGGTCTCAATCCTATTTATAGTTTTTATTATTTTATTTCATTATGACCCATCGTAATAAATGAAATAAAATATATGAATTTTTACATATTATCAATCATACAAAAAAATCCATAAGGTAAATCTAATAGTCCTTTTCATTAATTAACTAAATAATCACTTTTATTTAATAACTTAATTAGATAGTCAATAATATTTAATTAATTGATATTATAGATAAAAAAAATATACAATTAATTGATATTATAGACAAAAAAAAATATACAACAATATATTCTATAACTTCAACATTCATAGTTCATCAGATTTGTCAAACGGAGCATACAAACTAATTGTTGAGTTTCCTGCGGAGCTAAGCCTAAGCATTCACTTATTTGGTTCCGTGATCTCAAGCTTGAATTGAGCTAAAGTAAATATCATGTTCACATGAGTTTGACTGGAGTCAAAATTTCACTGTAAATTTAAGTACAAGAAAAATATGAGCACAGTTGATGTCGAGCTGGAGTTCAAGAACTTAAATTTGGATTTTTAAATTTCAAATTTGAGTTTTACTATTGTTCGCTCTCTCAGGTAAAATGACAACAAATAGCAAAAGACAATTAGTGTAATAAATCTTGAAACGCCATTATTATAGGCAGGCAAGTCTTTTTCTTTTTTCTTCCCCCCCCCCCTAGGCTTTTAATCAATAATTGAATTGTAATATATGACTCTATACATTACGACACGTAGAAAATTTGCAACTCTATATTCCATGTAGAACTCAAGGCCTTGGGGCTTGGCTTGTAGCAGCTTCTTTCTTTTATCCTATTTATATTTTAATAACTATGGAAGGAGAATGAAGATTCCATCATAAGCTCAATAATTCCCTTAAACCTACGTCCAAAATTAGCTGAAAAGGATCACTTATGATTTAGTTTTTTCCCTTGCATCCTTAAACTCAATCTTCCACGCGTCAAGATAATTATAAGTGGTCACCATTTTTTTTTAATAATAAAACTGGTCACTATTCCTTATTTTTCTATTGCAATATATATATATATATATATATATATAAAGAAAAGTTATAGTATTTATATGACTAAGCTATGGAAACTTTCACCGCCATGCCTTGAAAATAAATTTCCACTCGTTTGAGGGTATTACCCTGAACTGGACCAGCCGATCAACCTTATTTGTTCTCAAGCAATTTGTTGGAGCTTTTGTCAATTGGGCTCAAGCTAGGGAATAAGATTTAACTTTCCAAATGAAGCCAGGCCTGCTTTGATAATCCTTTATCATCGGACTGCTGAATATACGCCGTTTATCTCACAAAAATTATCGGTAACATACGACCATAAGCTTTTATGGATTTACATTATACACTTTCAACCTTCATAATTAGATACAGCTCCGGTCATACATAATGCATATGCACCCTAAATGTAAATGTAAGATTTGAAAAAATCGGATAAGAAATTTTTATGTGATCATATGCATGATCAAAAGAGTGAGAAGTCATTTGAAAACCACATTGGAAGAAATATATGGGGGTTGTACAGGGTTAAATTGATTTCAAAAGAATTTGGATTGGATCTAGCAGCAGCTCATATTGATTATTTGGGGTAGTGATAGAGGTTATAGAGTCAGATCCATATCTTGGGATAATTTAAGAATATATAATTTAATAGGCTTAAAATAAGAATTGTTAAAACTGACTTGTCTACATTAAACCCATTTAAGTAGGCTCTACACTTAGTGAAGATGCCTATAGGACTTAGCAATACCTCCTATTTTACACACAATTCAAAAGTCAAAGCACCAATATTATATTATCAAAACTTCGCTTGCAAAGATCAAATAAAACTTATAGGAAGAACAAGCCATTTTTGCTCAAGAGCAATGGAGTTGATGTTTTAAACTCATTCACCTATCACTTGTATTTTCTAGCCACCTGTGATTGCTTGTTCCTTAAACTAGCCACTCTATGCAAGTTATCCTCCATGTGTCATCTCCACATATATGACATCAATCGAATCCTTATATCTTTAGGAGTGAATTTAGAGATATAAATGGAGGACATGTGGATTGGTTTGTCAAGCACCTCCATAACAATCTGTTTTTTAGGAAGGGGTAATATCTTAGCCATTGTATGAATTTCAAGTGATTTTTCAATTTTAGACATGAATTTTGAAGTTATCAAATGTTATATTTATTCAAACTTTTACTTTTTAAAATTTATTTCTTCACCTTCAATTATTTACATCTATACATTTTGACCAATAAACATTTGTCACATCTTTTTAAAAATAACTAAATAGTAAACATGATAATTCAAATTTGATTAAGCATCGCATTTAGTGGAATATCACAAAAAATAAATTAAAGTATAAGCAAATAAGTATTTCCAACCCCTAACTTCCTCTATAAAGAAGACACCAACCTAACTTTCTTCTCATTCTTTAAAATCTAGAAAATCAAGATTTCCTTGGACCTCGATCAACCGGGTTGAGTAAAGTTGAAACTTTATATATTAAAATGTGGAGTTTTAGTACAAATAAGGTGTTAAGTGATATTGTTATGTGTGATTAATAGAATTTGAATCACAATCAAAGTAATTCAAGTTTGGAGGATTGAAACCAAGTAATGGGATTGATGTGGTTTGTTGGTTGTGCATTTAAGTTTAGAAAATGCATGTAAAGAGTATTTACTATAAAATAATGCTTGATGTTGTTATGAAATGATGCTCATTATAGTTTGCATGATAAGTATTATGATTGTAATAATTTTAATGATTATGAAAAAAGTGATTGATGGAATTAGGCGTTGAATTATCATATATGGGTGGATAGGTCGCTAGTATGGCAAACTAAGGTATAGCATGCTATTGCAAGTGGTGCCAGTGAACTAGTTATCTAATAGATGATACGAGTAGTGATACCATTGTGAAACAATTTATTTTTTTGGAATATTAAACTTTGAAACTTAAAGGTTCATATTGCTCTTAGGTTTTAGAACCTATGGTTCATATCAATCTTGATATTGGTCTTAGAATATTTGGATTTATATGATCTTGGAATCTTTGTGTTATATGATCTTGGAATTTAAGATCTTGTTGATATAGGTTTATGTTGAGGTCATGGCGTATGCTATACTTGGAAGGATAGCTTGTTAAAGCAGAGAATTGGAATGCAACTTTTGTAAAAGGGAAATGTTTATGGGTACGCATTTGTTAGGATAATAATAATAATAATAATAATAATAATAATAATAATATAATAATAATAATAATAAATTTCCATATATTTACTTTCATTATAAAGCATGTATTAATAAAAAGGAAGATTACAAAGTTTCCGTTATATTTCTTGAAAAATTACTCGCTGGCACCCATGAATAAAATCTCATAAGAAAATCACTGCCTAAATGAAAATCATATGTGTTGAGGAATCTAGGTGCGGCAGATGAGCTGAACATGGACTAAGGATCGGCTTTACACCGCAAATTAGCGCTACCAACCTCATTAATGAGGTTCCTAAAATTATGCTTGTCATATCACATGGATTTCTCATTTGGATTTTAGAGTCATCACTTATTGGACTCGAAATAGCTAAAAAGTAACTCCAATTATCGTTAAACTTCAATTATCTAGGAAATACAGTCAATTCCTTAATGCTCATGCGGTATTTTCAGGAGGAAAAACGAAATTGCATTTTGATTTCCTCAACTTTTATATACCCTTCTCCCTTTTTCTTTTTGGGTAATAAAGGAGGCATCATATTATACATAAACATAGTCCAAATACACCATAAAACAACATACATAACAGCAGCATAGCCGCTAAACATTATAGAAGTACTCATCCCGAATTTAGAGTCCACATTCTAGTATGTAGAAAGGCACTATTATCTTTAAAGATGAGATGAAGAATCTCCTGCGGAGGAATAAAAGCATGCCAAACTTCCTCCTGTTCTCCATGCATTTTGTTGGCGAGGGCATCAGCTAGGGAATTTGCCTCACGCTCGGCAAAGACTGTTTTGCAATCCTCAAATAGGGAACAAGTGCACTGATAAGCAAGAGAAACATTAACATGGGCATATCTAATTGTGTCAAAGGCAACATAAGTGATGATTTGCGAATCTGATAAAGAATCTGTGCATAGTTCGACGTGTTTAACGCCTATGAGATGTGGATAACGGAGTCCTCAGTATACAGCCCACATCTCAGCTTGTAGGACAGTTACATTTCCTAGTTTCCGAGCATAGCCAAAGGGCCAATGGCCATTCTCATGACGTAGCACTCCCGTTATGGTAGTTTGCAGAAACTGCACGTAAACACTTACCCGTTTCTAAATATGCCTTAGACATGCCTTTTAACTGTGTTTGAAACTCTCGCATCATATAAATTTATAAATCAATGTTTAAAATTATTAAAATTTATTATTATTGTGATATTATCGTTATCTTCATTATAATCTCAACTGTTGAAAATATGTAGTAGTATATAAAGGAGGAAATTTATAAAATTTAAAAGAATGTAAATAGAGAATTTCTAAATCTGAAAATATTTTTAAGGAGTTAAAAAGAGTGGTCAATTGTATATTTTGAAAGTTAAGGGAGAGTTAAAAGGAAATTTACACTTAACATTTATTGAGTTCTAAACTTTTAAGCAGTACAATCAGATCTTAAAATCTTTAAAATTATCAAAAATGAGTGTTTTGGTCATAGTTTTTTACATTACAATTATTCTATGTAGAGTGCCATATTAATTTTCCAAATCATGTGGTGCAAATAGGGCAGGATAGCCAAATTAGAATATCAAATTTCAAAAAGAAAAGGAAGACTTAGACTTAGCTAACGCCTGCATTCAGTGGTGGTTATAAATTTTTTTTCATAAAACTATCGGAGGTGGGTATAAATATGAACAAAATTGTATGGATTTTTTTTTTTTTTTTTTTGTTAAAAAGCACTGCAATTACAGATCATTATATAGTTTTGGATGGAAAATTTTAGGACGAAGTCGGGGTGAATCGAATCACACTGAAGAAACAGGACGAATTACCTGGTAAGTAGTCAGAGAACCATTTTAATGAGCTTTTATCCAACAAATTTATATAATTTACAAACAATGGCTATAACTTCAAGAATAATATATATAATATGAATTCAGAATATTTTAAGAATATTTTTTTATGAGCTTGTGTCATATACGTAATTTTATTTATATATATTTATACATAACTAACTATCTACTATATATTCACGTTTATTATAAATTACACATATTAAATATATTTTATATAAAATTTTCTAGCTATATATTCTAATACGTAGGGACCAAATATATAATGACCCATTTACTTTTCGGAAAGAAATAGATAGAAAATAGAAAAGTTATATTTAAGAATGATTGTTATTAGAATTAGGTTAGGAATTTTTATTTTAATGTTCATATAATTTTTTATTATAGAGAATACTTATTTTAGTATTTACTTTATCATATTAAATTAGGATTACAAATAAAATTAATAGTTTATCTCTATTTAATCATTAATCATAGTATTAATGAGGGTATGATGGTCATAATATTTAAACTTTTATTCTCTCTTGGATTTATCTATTCCCAAAAAAATGAGAATAACTATTTTATTTTCTCTCTATTACTTTCAAGTAAATGAATTGTAAATTAAAAAGCTAATTATAGAAATAGATGTTTTACATATAATAACATACATGAAATTACACAACGAAACATTAAATTATGTATAAATATCAAACATGATTTTAATGGCATTAAGTTATCTATTATATTAAACTTGAACTCCTTTTTCGATTGCACACCTCCAAAAATATATTTTTATCTATTATATTCCATCATTTCCCTCCATGATATTAACCACCTATATTTTTTCCTAATGGTTAGTTAAGGATTTTCCAATAATTTTCTTAATTCTACTCTAAACCCTTCTCTCCGGTCAAACTAAAACAATATACAACAATACACATAATGAAATATACTCAAACTATAATAATACATATTAATATAGTAATAAATTCCCTTCCCATATTTTCATCTATGTAACTGAAACAAACTTTTCTAAAAGCTCTCTCTCTCTCCCACATTCCTTCTCTCTCTTCCTCACGTTCAATTTTCCCCCAATCTTAGCAGATAGCATGGTTAAACCATTCCAACAAATCTGAGATCACTAGAGATCCTCCACTACGGTGCATCTCTCTTTGATCTTCATCTTCTCGGATTTCTTCTCTGATTTTGTTCTTGGCAACACTCTCAAATGTGATGACTAATAAGCATTATTATGTGATTTATTTATGCTATAAATTTAGTTATAATAGATATAACACTTTTTTGTAATTCTTTTATTTGCTAAGTCCTTTCACATCTTGTGGTTCTCGAGTATAATAAACCTATAATGGTTTTCAATTATAGGTAAATGCCAATTATATGTCAAAGGGAAAAAGATTTACCATTTGATATATGTCATATGTTATAAACACGCGGTTTATAAATACCAATAAAATTTTAATACAAATGATAATAAAATAAATAATTTTTAAAACAATTACTACTCTTATTTTGCTTAAATTATATATATATATATCTAAATTTTATTGATATATATATATCATGTATACATAAGATATGATGTTTACCGACCAATAAATCTTTTCTTATGTCAAAGACCACCTTTGTCTAATATGCTATTGCTCAAACTAGTAAAGGAGCTAGATAAAGGTTGAGTTCTGAACTAATTACTTTAATCTTTATAAAGCTTTTAAGGTAGTGGAAAACAATATATTACACTAAATTGCAATACATAAGACCCATTAACAGTTTTTATGAAAACTATCTATAGTTTCATTAAATGAGATTAAATAAGTGAATTTTCTAAATATTTACTACATGAACATCAATTGATTTTTGCTAACGAAGGAAAAAAGATTATACTAAACATTTACTTTGTTTTATTTTATTAAAAAAAATGATTGACCTCATAGACAATAGTCAATCAAGACGACAAAGAATACACAACACCACCCCGACCCCCACCCCCCCAAAAAAGCATCATTTCCTTTTCCATTAAAGTAAAACATATCACTAAGAAAAAAAAATTACCAAGATAACTTAGTGTTAATTTTCCTCCAACCACTCATGATATAATGTAATGCTAATTTTTCTTTTTATATATATATATATTTTTTCTTCTTCATTTTGATAGGGAAATTTGTTCCAACAATATTACGGGCGATAGAAATTGTATTATGTAATTAGCAAGTAATTGTTTTTACAAATTTAGAGTTATTTCAATTTTCATTCTTTAGCAAGATTTTTGGTCTAGAGATCTTCATTTGAGAAATATTAGAGTCATAAATTACAATTAGCATATATTTTTGTATTTATTTTCATGCATTTTTAAATTGTTTATGTATTGTTTTTTTTTTCTCTTTAAATAATCGATCGTATATATAGTTTTATTCCATAATTGTATTTGTCCTAAATTTTATTATATTGTTATATTTATTTATTTATTTATGTATTTTGCATACACATCACGTTGCATTGTCTACCGGTATGTACAAATATCGATTGTGATTCTAATGAACATATACTATCGTTCTGGATGAAGACTTATAAGTAGGAGTAATTGCCTTTACATTAAGCACTACTTGAGATAAGTTATTCTATGCATGTATCAACTTCCCACTGACGACGGGAATCTGGATGCTGTAAATGGCTTATGGTAAAAAGCTTGGGGCGTTAGGGGACAGGAATATGCATCCCACCCCCCAAATGCCTGTTTTTGGCCATAAGAGCAGCGAGAGCTTCGACTTTCTTATTTGTTTCTGTTGAATATCTTTCTTCTTAGTTCTTACAGTGTTTTCTTTTAGGAAGGCATACTTATACATGGCCGTTTTGGAGGAAGTAATAAGTAGACTATAAGATTTTAGGAATTTTATAACTTTTGAATTGGTTAAAGGCGATGAAACGGCTGCTTTAGGCTAGGAAGGCAATTGAAGACCATACATCTTTCGGGCATTCTAATAGGCGTCGAAATCTGAATGATTTTGCATGCATATTTTATTTGTGGTATTGTTTAGATAAGCAAACAGGTTAATTACAACGCCAAAATGGACAAAAAAGCGGAAGGACTAGCTTATAATGTAGTTTAAACTTTACCCTTATATTTTCTATTTTCATTCCTTTGTTTATGTTGAAATATATGTCATAAATATATACGAGACCCAAATTGGACTTATAAATGAAAAACTGGGTCAAGAGGAGCCAGTTGGGAGCCAGTCGACCGACCTAAGTATAAGACTACTCACGGTCACGGTCAGCTAGACGGCGATGCGTGTCCCAATTGATTAGGCATGCTTGTAATGTTTTGTGCAGTTTCTTGTTTTCGTTTCTTAGTGCCTTATTTATTTCCTTTATTGGATTTTAGGGTCTTAAGGCCACTTGTAACTCTATATATGTTATTGAGTAGAACATACTGATGTAAATCCTAAGGGACTCCATTGTAAGAGGGTTGCTCTGAGTTGTTGAGAGAACCATGTGTCTATGCTACTGCTTTAGTAGATTTGTTTACGGCCTTGCCCATGGCTTTTCAACCCTGTTGTTTTAGCTCTTCCACGTTAAAAGCTGCGTGTTAAATTTTCTATGTCCCTACATGTCTTATTTGTGTCTCGTATCATCTACATATTGGTGTCAAAGATGGTGTTACAACAAACTGGACTCAGAATCACAATGGCTAGAGCAAGGTTGGAGCTACGTTGCAAAATCACACGGAGCTTAGTGTTAGTGTAATGGGATCTTTGTTGCGGAACATGATATAGCTTGTAACAGTATAAAGAGATCAGGGATCTAAGGTTTATGATCTAAACAATGACGAGTGAAGTACAACACTGAAAAATTTGATGGATGAGGTCATGACATGTGCCATGCTCTGAAGTCAGGCTTGTTAAGGCGGTGAATTCGAATCCAGACGAGGTGTTAAAAATTGCTTTCTCTTGCTTCCTCGATCCATGGGTTTTGGGAAACAACCTACAGGACAAACAAAGATGGGATCCAGAGACAAAGCATTCAAATTGGTCTAATTGCTAAACATCGTTTAACACCCGATAGTTGTGGCTATTATTATAGAGGGGACTTTGGATGCCTATGATGTACTAATACTACATGGAGGAGAGTGATACGAGGCAAAATCAATGCTAGATATGAGATGGTAGGAGTAAGTAATTGCTAATGTTGTAATAGCTAAGTCTAGGATGAGGGGCTATTGCTGGTGCATGTCCTAGTCTAACGAGCATGCTATGTCTTTTGCAGTCTCCCATTTTATATTTCTTGGTGCTTGGAAGAGTATATGGGGAAAGGGAAAGTTTTCCCTTAACCTACAAAAATCATTGTCTTCTAATATGGAAAGAATGTGGGAATGAATTACCTAAAATAACTTAAATATCCATTCAATTACATGGTTCTTTTAAATTTTTAAGAACCATTTGGTACTTCAAATATTTCTAAAAAATATTTAATTGACATGTCATTCATGATCATCCATTTTCATTCCCTTACTCTTTAAACAAGATTTCTCCCTTTGTTTTCTTTATTTCCTCATTAGTTATTTCTTTTTATTATTTTCTTTCTTAACTATGTTACAAATTTGTCCCAGACATAGTGTAAGGAACTCGATTGGGAGAGTATTATTGCTTGCAGTAGTTATAAAAAACCAATGTATCAGCGTTGTTGTATTGGTAGAAATTTATTTACTGTTTTTCACCCTGTTTTGAGCTTCTATACATTTAATCTATATGTTAAATTCTCTCTATACCTATTTATCTGTCTTGTCTTGTATTTATACGTCATGTGATTTATAACAATAAACCCTAATGGGACCCTAACTTTAAACAGCGACAGTAGAGTGGTGGAGAGAGGATCGAGGAATGGTCAAGACAAATGATGAGGAACTGCAACTATGAACTTACGTAAATCACGTTATCGAGTTGTTTATCATGAAACCCGCTTTTTTGAATTCGCATCACGAGACAAATTAGGATCTTAGAAAAAAAGGTTTGCTTCTTTACGTTGAATGCGTGTGATGAAGCAATTGCACACATAAAGTGTGTTCATAGCTACATATATTCTCTTCATTATTATGTGTCGTCGTCGTCATCATTTTACACAAGACTATGTTGTGGGTGCTTTGACAATGTGTTTTCTATTTGAAAAATATCAACGGCATGCATTTATCCGTCCTTTGCGTGTAAGTAGGAATACTAAAAAACATAAAAGATTCTTTTTTCTACATTCTTAACAAGTTCTACCAGCTCCTATCAACAAAACCTCAACAATTCTATAACATTATATGTGTTTTCTTTTTCGTAATATGAACAGTTCAATTTAATAAATATTTTGGGCACCAATGATTGATTGTATATTTTAGCAAAAAGTAAATATATGGAATTGTAAATTTGTATTTTATATGTCACTGTCAATAGAGAATATTACTAAAAATAAATATATTATGATAAAATTTATTTATTATCTTTTGCTAGACAATATCATATAAATAATAAAAAAAATTGTTTTAACAAATATAGTTTATTAAAATAATCTATATATATATATATATATTATATTATATTATATTGGTATAGTTTGACATGCCGATAAAACAGTGATGAGCTTCACTATGGAAGGTGTGTTATCAATTACCATTCATGATTATCAGCATTCAAACTAAATGCATTCATTATTTTAAGTTCAAATGTCTTCTTTTTTCCGAGCAGTAGTAACACACAGCATCCCAGGAAATGATGATGATGATAAGAGTGATGATTACGATAATTGAAGAGAGGAAAAAAAAAAAAAAAAGCATGAGAAAATGACCAATCATTATGTCGAAGGGGGGAACCAGATCCTTCTAATTTCCAGGGAAGCATGCGAAGGTGTCTTTTCTTGGCTAGCTCTCATCTTGGTAATCATGAACAAGTCAGCTATCATTTGTTTAGTTAACCTGCTTTTTAGCCTATGTTGGGGCACTCTTTTGCAATCATGACAATGATATGAAGCAATACATGTCCTCGTAATCTTTTAACTAAAAGTTCTAATAAAACATTTACTATTATTTGTAATTATGTCACTCGATTATTTACGCCTTTCCTGCTTGGCAATCACATAGTTAAGATAACAAACCGCGTCTAAGGAAAAAATAAATAAATAAAAATCATTGGTCCATTAATGGATGCCGCAACAATATTTATTAATGAGCTGGATAATTAACATTTTATACTTTTTATTTAAGAAAGTGTATAAAAGATGAAATGCTCTTTTTATTTAAATCTTAATAAGTACCTCAAAATAAACATAAGCAAGCAAAATTATTTAAATAAAAGTTAGTATAATATCAACAAGAAACTATATCAATAAAAATTTCTCAATTTAGGTAGATACTTAATTTAAAGTTTTCCAATGTATCTATTTTAATATTATATTATTGTTACAACTAAAAGAAGTATTTTAGCAAATTAGTAGTTGATTAACTACTTGGAATCGCTAATTTCCTAATTCATGGCCTATTAGAAGTAGAATGCACTTAGGTAGAAAAGCAAATAGGTTGTACTCTCAAACTAGCCAAGCTAAAGTTAACTTATGCTACACTCACCTCTAAGAGCAACCCCTATGCCTCTTGAATCAACTCCTGCATGTGCTACATTGTGACTTAAGACATCTATAGTGGCATTTGCCTTACCCAAATATAGGTGGGTTGTCAAGTCATTGTTGTTATGCAATTCCAGCTATTGTCTTTGCCTAAAGCTCAACTCATTCTATGTGAAAATATACTTTAACCTGTTATAGTCAATATATATATTATACCTCTCTTCATATAAATGATGCCTCCACATTCTAATGTTAGGACTACTACTACCAACTCTAGATTATGACTTGGCTAATTCCAATCATAAGGTTTTAATTGTCTCAAAGTGTAAGCAATCAATTTATCATTTTGCATCAAAATGAAACTTAAAGCAATTCTTAGGTGTGTCACAATGGGTCACATACCCAGCAACTCCATCCAATATCATAAAGATAAGAGTTGATATCAACTTTCCCTTAAGCTTTTAGAAACCCTTTTTCACAAATCTTGCCCCACATAAATTTTGAACAATTTCACACCACCTATGTTAATGGCATGACTATTTTAGAAAAGTCCTAGATAAATCTCTTATAATAGTCAACTATGACCAATAAATTTCTTGCTTTACTAAATGAAGTGGGTCTTCCCTATTTTGTTATTACCTTCACCTTTGCTTGATGTAATGTTATACCCTTTCTAGACATGGTTTGCCCATAAAACCCAACTAATTACAACTAAAATTTTGCATTTTTTTTTAACTTGGCATATAAGCTATAACTACTTCTTTGTAAGTGTCTAGAGCACAATCCTCAAATGTTCTACATATGTTTCCTTATCTTTTGAACAAACCAACATAGCATCAATACATACCACCATAAATTCAACCAAATGCTTCTTAAAATGTAATCCATCAAGTATATAAAATGCAATAAAAGCATTAGTTAATCCAATGGATATCACTAAGAACTTGTAATGTCTGTATCTAATCCTTACAAAAGTTTTAGGCACACCTTGTTCCTTTAGCTTCATCTTGTAATAGCTCAATTGCATATATATATTTAGAGAATTTTGCAAGAACCTTCAACTGGTCAAGAGATCATTGATCTAATGTAGAGGTATTTATTCTTAGTTATCGCCGAGCTCAATTCTCTATAATTTATGGATAGCTATAGGCTCTTATCTTTCTTAGTAAAGAAGATACCGATGTGCCCTATAAGAATACACTTGGTATGATAAATCCCCTATCTAATAACTTTTTTATTTGTTCCTTTAATTTCAATAATACCATTATGGCTACTTGATAAGGAGCTTTAGACATTAGTTCTATACCTAGCATATATTCTATAGTGAACTTAAATCTCTTTAGGCAAGCTAGGTAATTCCTTAGAAAACACATTAAGACATTCACACACCAAGAGAATATCCTTAATCCTTACTTCTTCCTCCTCTATATCAACTACTAAAGCTAAAAACCCAAAACTAGCATAGTTTAATAGTCTATAACCTTTGCTTGTTGAAATCACCTTAGAGATTTTTCCTTTCGAAGTCTCCTTTAAAGAAAAACTCATTTTCCTCCTTCCCAACTCCATAAAACTATTACTTTCTACTCATAGTTCACCTTCGCATCGAACTTTGCCAACCCATTTTGTCCCAAGAGTTATGTCAAAATCTTTCGACATCTAATATTGCTAGTTTTATAGGCATTCTTTGAGTATCAACATCTAACTCACCTTCATCTACCTTTTGTTACACTATTAATTCACCCTTTAGGGGATGCATATTACTAATTTTCTATTTAAAACTTTGATTAGGAGTTCATTTCATGAAGGTCTTTGGATATGTAGGATTAAGAGGCTCTTATATCAAATGAAGTATTTGCATACCTTTCTTCTATTCATTCAAAGCTTGAAATATTTACTCATTTTATAGTTTTAGGTTATAAAAAACATATTAAATTTATACACATTTTAATTAAGAACATAATCTAATTTAACCTCATTATTGGCATTAGCCGCCTCCAACTCAATAGAATAAGCTCAAGCTTAGACCCTAGGTCTCAACTCATTTCCTCTAAGTCAAACATCATTTTACTTGAATTTTATAATGACTCCTTCATTATAGACTAGATTAACTTGTGATAGCTCTCTAGACTAAAAAGATGGTTGCCTATACTTATTACATTTGTAATAACATCCATAACTTGGGCATGGGCATTGCTAGGTCAGATGTCCCATTTCTCCACATTTTCGATTTAAAACTTTGATTAGGAGCTCATTTCATGAAGGTTTTTGGATATGTAGGATAAAGAGGCTCCTGTATCAAATGAAGTATTTGCATACCTTTCTTCTATTCATTCAAAGCTTGAAATATTTACTCATTTCATAGTTTTAGGTTATAAAAAAACATATTAAATTTATACACATTTTAATAAAGAACATAACCTAATTTAACCTCATCATTGGCATTAGCCGCCTCCAACTCAGTAGAATAAGCTCAAGCTTGGACCCTAGGTCTCAACTCATTTCCTCTAAGTCAAACATCATTTTACCTGAATTTTATAATGACTCCTTCATTATAGACTAGATTAACTTGTGATAGCTCTCTAGACTAAAAAGATGGTTGCCTATACTTATTACATTTGTAATAACATCCATAACTTGGGCATGGACATTGCTAGGTCAAATGTCCCATTTCTCCACATTGGAAGCATTTCCCCTATAGCTCAAGGCATTCTCAAGTTAAGTGCCTCCCTTCGCATTTCCAATAAAAGGAATTGTTTCTATTAGCCTATGATTTCCCCTTAGGAGTTGAAAAGGCCTCTAACCCCTCACATTCCTTGGTCCATTATTAGAAACTCTAATGAACTTCCTTATTCTATCACCGTTCAATACACTATGCATATCATGAACTTGCTTAATCAACCAAGTCTCATTCATAATAGCTGCATATCGATCATTTTAGCCCTCTTCAATTTAACATGGAAGTATACATCAAACTATGCTTTAAGGCTTCCTACCTTTAGATACTACATCATTCTACCTTACCCCAGAAGCAAACTTAAAAAGTCAAATAAATTCTTGCATATTCCCGCAAGGCCTTCCCACTTGTACTCATATGCACTCGAGAGAAAATGCTCAAAAAAAAAAAAACATCCTTAAACTTTTCCTAACTAATTTGTTCTCCCATCAAATGTCTTTGAAACTTCTGCTAATCGTTAGTTGCCCATGTCCTTTTTGCCTTAAGTTTAATGTGTGTGTTCACTTGTTCCCACTTTTTCTAAATGTACAAGGTTTACTTTCTAAAATCACTTTATTCTCATATATTAGAATGATTCCATAGCAAACCTACACACCTCTCACCTATCTTAAGTTTTAGGATCCTAATGTTCTTTGATACCATCTAAAGGACGTCACATCTTAGCACTAGTTGCTTGAATGTGGTATCTTGATAACAAGATCTAAGCATAGTTTAATAGTGGTAATTATTTACGAACAAAAATTCTTCATTTCATATTCAAAAGATGAACTAGAGTTATAGTAGCTTGTTGGGGTCATTGTGCAAGAGTAGTTATGCTTATCACAAAAGCTTTCTCATTTTAAGTTAGATACTGGCAAATAAAATATCACTACAATTGCTACTCTGAACATTATTTTTTCATAATGTATCATCAAAACTTAAATAGGATTTATTTATCAAATTACCTTTAGAAGATAAAGTCATTAAAAAATAATTTCTTCTTGCATTCATAAGAAAGCTTAGTGTGGAGCTTCTAAAGCTATTCACAAGATCACTTCCTTAATCAAAAGCTAATCTAGGGCCAACATAAGTTTCTCGAATATTTTACTAAACTACTAGAACTAAGGTTCCTTTAGGGTTTTCCTAGCTCAAACTTCTTTTTCCCTTAGTTAGCTTTGATTTTGACCATATTACCAAGGTAGCTTAAAATATCAAAGTTAGTGGATTCACAATCATTTCTTTTTGTAGGAGTTACTTTGTACACATATAATACTAACTAGAAAACTAATCAACTTGTTCTAAGAGTTCATCATTTACTTGCAAGCATTGAGCATGTAAGCGATAAGAGTTAATATATTAAAATTTTAAAACATTTAAAATTCACTTGAAAACTAACACTAATTCATAAATGATCTAAATAACTTATGATAGGCACCATTTTCCTTAAGTTCTACATAGAACAAAGTGTGCTCATCTTCTTTTTTTCTTAATTAGGGAGCTCAATAGTCTCCTTAAGCACTAATACACAACTTACTTGAACTTCTAACATGATGAGCTTGGTGAGTTTAGGTCAAAAGGTGAGATTTCTCATTAGGCTTGACACTTAGGGTTGTTGTTGTAAGGTGGCTAATGAGTATTGCACTTAAGAGTGCTATAGATATGGCAAAGGAAGTGGGTAGGGCCTTGTATGGGTGTACGTGGAGCAGCCATGGAGGGCTTTTTCTAGATAAATTAACTCTTTGGCAATACATAAAACTAACAAATATTTTTGAGCGGGGCAATAACTAAGCTATACATCCATTAGAAATTATGACTTACTTTAATTGTTAATCTTAGTCATTATGTGGCTTAGTATATACTAGGGATTTATAGCAACTCATTAACATATATACTATTGCAATTAGATCCTCACACTTGCTATATTTGTGGTAACAAAAAAAAAAAGTGATTGATCGTAGGCTAACTCTGTGCAATATATGGTTTAGGTTGAGCCTTGGGTCAAACCACTAATATGTGATTTTGTTATGAATTAATTAATAATTAAGATCATTCCTATAGCTTCTATCAGTTTCTGATCACTTTGGGGTTAGTAGACTTATTTTAGGTTTTTTTTGGTCTCATTCCTAGTTTTGTAAGACCTGCTAGTTTTAAATCAATCTTATTTAAATTGATTTTATTGTTTAGGCTTGAGGCCTTATGAGGAATAAAACTAAAATAACTAAGTTAAAAGAATATATATGAAATAGCCAAAGGTTTTGTAGTTGAGAGAAGAGAAAGCTAGGTACATCCTTTGAAGAAGTCCTTACAAGAACTCAAGTACTTTCCAAGACAATTGTATAAGCATTTTGATGCTTTCTATTGGTTTTGAGTGAAGCAAATATGATCACTACGTGTTTTGAAAAAGCTTACTAGTGACTCGTTCATTTATTTGCTACCTTATGTTGATAATATGTTGATTTGTAAGGAAAGGATTTGTCTTGGAAAAATCAATTGAAGACGAAACTTAGCTCGGAGTTTGAGATGAAGGATTTAGGTAAAAGAAAGAAGATTTTTGATATAGAGATTTATAATTATAGAATCATTTGATTGTTTCCATCATCGAAAAGATACATTAAAAAGGATCTTAGAGTAGTTGAGCATGTAGGATGCATAAAAGGTGAATACTATACATGCTATCCGTTTGAGGCTTTCAACAATTATGTTGCCATATACAAATTATCCAATGTCTCATACTCTAATAGAGTTAGTAGTGCTATGTATATCATAATCTACACTCACCTAAATAAAGAAGATCATACTTATATTATGAGCTGATACATGGTGTCGAGTTTAATTTAAAAATTTTATATTATCTCCCTAATTTGATTTATATTAGATCATATGCTCATTCAATATAAATTCTCAATTTAAACTAAGACTTTTATTATTTCTTTGAAGTTGCCACCCAACTGATGCTGGAAAAAATTATTAAATTAGAATTAATTGAGCGAATTAATTCTAATATAAACAATTAGTCAATGAAATCTCCCCTTTTTTTAGAAAAGGAAAAAGAAAGAAAAACTAGAGATTCTCGACTCGGGTGCAATCTTATTAAAACCCTAAAGTTATCACCTTATCCTTCTAAAATTTGAATTATGTTATGATATCTTTTTTTAGCATAAAAAAGAAAATACTAGAAAAAAATGATATAACGATTACATTAATAATGAGTACCTATGTACTCGTTATTCAAGATTAAACAGGTCGTAGTTCGTTTTTTATAAAACTTTAGTAAATTATTTAGTCTCAATTATGAAAACGTGTCAGGTTTACGTTTATCACCATTTAAATTTAATTAAAAAAAATTCTAAGCATATGGCTTCATTTATTGATTTGTTAAAACCTTTATTTTTTGAAATCACTAATTATCATTCATTTATTTATTTTTATAAAAAAAAATTCTAGGTGATAAAATATTTATCTATTTATTTATTAGTTTTTTTAACTTTTTTAATATTTATTATTATTCTTTTTTTGTAAATTAAAAAAATGATAATATAATAAATAAATAATGGTGAAATTCAACTAACTTGGATGTGAGTCGGATTGGATCAGTCGAGTCAAATCGGAGCTCCTTGATGGCGATGTTCCGGCGATTGTCAAAGACGATCGATAAGTGGATTCCTAGGTTTTCAAGGATGAGAAACTAGTTAGTGGTGTTGGTTTTTGTCGAAAACCACCTTAGACGACAGTTTGAACGGCTACGACGGTAGAGATCTAAAGAGAGAGAGAGAGCTCCGGCGGACTTTCTTTTTTTTTTTCTTCATGTTTTCCTTCCCCTTTTATTTCTTACCCTCTGATTTCTTCCCTTCTCCCCCCTCGGCCTCCCTTCCGACCTTTATGTATAGATGTTGAAGGTCGGATGCGGATGAACACGGATCTTAACCGTGGCGAGGGTTTTTTTTTTCCTTCCCAATTCAAAAAAGAATGATGTAAGTCTTTTGCTTTTTAAGTTGTTTTAGCTTTCTCCTAAGAAAATCCGAGCGAAAATCGTTGTTTTTGGTCCGGATTTGCTCTGATTTCTTCTCCCTCCATTTTGCAATGGACGTTTCAGCTGGAGAAGACGATCACGTGACTCACACATGTTTGCTCCGGCCAATCGCATGCTGCCATGTGGCAACTAGAAAGAAGAAAAAAAAAGAAAATGGCACAAAGTGCCTCCCATGAGACTCGAACCCGTAACCTACTGTTCCCACACACATACTTGAGCGCACACATGGACTAGCTGGGCTGGCCCAATTCTCATTTTTTTATTGCACGCAAATTATATATTAACTAATAACTTATTAGTTTTGCTAATTTTTTTGTTATTTTGAAATTCATAAATTTAATTTTAAAACCCAAATGTCTTTTATTATTATTGTTATCCTTATTATTATTATTTTCTATTATTTGTTTATTATATTTATTTATTTTATATTTTTCTCTTTTATATCTGTATATATATGAAAAATAAAAATAATAATAATAAATGGGATAAAAATGGGGTGTTTACAGCCGCCCCTCTTTGTAGTAAAGTCTGGAAAAACTTAGCTACAAAGACCACAAAAACACCATTTTTGTATAGGCCATACAAAACTATATTTGGTTGACCCTCTAGATCTAAATCCATTGGGGAACAGATTGAGTAAGGAAAACACTCTATGAGCTAGTAATCCTATGTTGTAAAAGGAAGACAGTTGTCTTATACGGAAAGCCGATCTAGAAAAGTGCTCTTATAAGCTGACTAATCTATTGTAGGAAGCGTCTTATTAGACTAGCCACCTTAAAAGAGGAAATTATTTGGAAAAATGCTTTTATAAGCTAACTAATTGATGATAGGAAGCGTCTTACCCGACTCGCAACCGAAAAAAGTGCTCTTATGAGTTGACTAGTTGATAATAGGCAGTGTCTCATTAGACTTGCAACCCTAAAAGAAAATATTTAGGAAAGTGCCTTATTATGAGCTAACTAATCGATAGTGGGAAATATCCTTTTGGACAATATATCAAGAGGTGTCTCAGTAGACTGGCATCCCTAAAAAGTGCTCTTGTGAGTTGACTAATTGATAATGAGAGGCGTCTTCTTTAGATTAGCCAACTTAAATAGAAATGCGGCTCATGATGAATGATTACTTAATTTTTAGATGCTTACCAGCTTATCATAGATAAAAACCAAACAACCAAACCCTCATGATAATCTAATCCTTCTCCGATTATCTTTGCTTTGACTAAAGCAAAAAATCTTGATGTATTTCTTCTTGCAGGTTTAGCTCTTATGATTATAGTGTTATCTTGCAAACATACTAAACCCACTATTCAAGAAAGATGGGATCATACAAAAATATTCATTGAGTTTTATCATTCCATTGTTGTTCATTATTTATTATTTCCCTGCATGTGCGATGAGGCGATGGGTAATGTTGAAAAATCATATGAGAGTTTGTTTGATAGTGACTAGTCAAAGTAATTGACCGTTTGGGGACATCTACTTTGCTTGTAGAGAAATGAAAATCAAACCACGAAGTTGTAATGATTGTTGGCATTTATGAACTTTAGCAAAATTTTGTTATTCTTACCTAGGGATAGTACATATTAACCGCATCCGCATTTATGGGATCCCTTAACTTTGGATCGTCCATTTGGGCTAATATTAAGGCCCCTCCTGATAACGTCTTTTTTACAACATACGGACCCTCATAATTTGGAGTAAACTTGCCTCTTGAATTTTGTGCATTCGGGAGAACCTTTTTTAGTACCTAATCAGCTTCCTTCAAATGTCGAGGCCGTATTCTCTTGTTGAATGCTCGGGCCATCCTTTGTTGGTAGCATTGACCGTGGCATAATGCTGTGAGTCTTTTTTCGTCGATCAAGTTTAGTTGATCGATTCTTTTCTTTACCCAATCAGATTCATCCAACTATGTCTTTGATAAAGCCCTGAAGGATGGTATTTCGACCTCAACTGGCAATATTGCCTCGGTACCATATACCAAGGAATATGGAGTAACTCCATTTGACATTCGAATTGAAGTTCTATAGGCCATGAGGGTGAATGGTAACATCTCATGCCAATCTTTATAGGTGATGGTCATTTTCTCAACAATTCTCTTGATGTTCTTGTTGGCTGCTTCTACTACCCTATTCATTTGAGGTTGGTATGAAGTTGAGTTTCTGTGGTTTATCATAAATTGTTAACACAACTCCGTCATCAATTTGTTGTTGAGGTTAGTGCCATTATCAGTGATGATTGATTCAGGAACTTCGTATTGAGCTATTATATCCCTCTTCATGAATCGAACTATTACTCCTTTAGTGACACTAGCATATGATGAGGCTTCCACCTACTTGGTGAAATAATCAATAGCTATCAATATAAATCTATGACCATTGGATGCCTTCAGAGTGATTGGCTCGATAATGTCGATTCCCCACATAAAGAAAGACCATGGTGCGGATAGTAAATGAAGTTCTTTAGGCGGAGCATTTATTTTGTTGGCGTAGACTTGGCACAAGTGATAATGCTTAACATATTTGACACAGTCTAATTCCATTGTCAACCAATAGTAACCCATCCTCATAATTTTTCGAGCAAGCATGTGTCCATTCATGCGATGGCCGCATACTCATTCATGTATTTCTTTCGTCAGTTCGCCTACCTCTCTTTTGTCCACACATCTCAACAACATGGTGTCAAATGATCTTTTATAAAGCATAGACCCACTCAATAAGAAATGGCTTGCCAACCTTCTGAGTGTTCTTTGGTCATTTTTACTAGCCATTTCAAGGTATTTGCTCTCTTGGAGAAATGTTTTGATATCATAGTACCGGGGCTTGTCATCTTGTGTTTTTTCGATTACCAAACAATAAGCGGGCCTATCTTTAATTTCTATTTTCAGCAGTTGAAATTCGGTTCCTCCTGTTATTTGAATCATAGATGCTAATGTGGTGAAGGCATCTGCGAACTAATTTTGATTCCCCGGTACGTATGTTAGGGTGACCATCTCAAATTCCTCTATAAGTTCTATCAAGTGTTGGTGATACAGCATTAGTTTAGGGTCTTTAGTTTTGTATTCTCCTCGTGTTTGTAATATGATGAGCGAGGAATCTCCGTATACATCCAATTCACGGATTTCCATATAGTAGGCCATTTTGAGACCAAGGATGCATGCCTCATATTCTGCAATATTATTAGTATATGGAAATGTAAGTCTTGTTGCTGAGGAGAATTGCATTCCTTCTGGTGATATCAACATTGCCCCAATTCCACAACCAAATACATTGGCAGCTCCGTCGAAAAACATCTTCCATTTAGGATCCTTCTCTATCCTGGATTTTTCTTCTGATTCACTCTTTGCCATTAATATATTTTCATCTGGGAATTGGGCATGTGGTTCTTCGGAATCTCCTTCGATTGGGTATTCCACCAATTGATCTGCTATTAATTGCCATTTCATTGAATTTTGATTTACATATATGACATCAAATTTTGATAGGAGCATTTGCCATTTGGAGATTCTTCCTAACAAAACAGGCTTCTCTGCTAAATATTTCAAGGGGTCATGTTTTGTTAATAATTTAATGGGATAATAGAGAGTGTACTGTCTCAATCGATGCATAACCCAAACTAATGCGCAGCAGGTCCTTTCTATTTCAGAATACTTTTGTTCCCCTTCCGTGAATTTTTTACTCAGATAGTATATGGATTGCTCCCTTCCTCTTTCATCCTTTTGTCCTAGTATACACCCCATAGATTTAAGAAGTATCATGAGGTATAAAAATAATGGTTTCTCTTGTTTTGGGACTACTAAAACTGGAGGGTTCATAAGATACTCCTTGATCTTTTTGAATGCCTTTTCGCATTCATCATTCGATTCTACTATGGCGTTCTTTTTCTAGTAAACGACATTGATCTGTGAGTTGTGAGATGAAACAGGGCTATGTAATTCAATCTTCCCAATAAACCTCTTACCTCCTTGATGGTACGTGGAGAAGGCATTTCTAGTATGGCCTTTACTTTATCAGGGTCAATTTTAACATCTTCTCAACTTACAATAAACCCCAACAGCTTACCAGATGTGTCCCCAAAAGTACATTTATCCAAATTTAATTTCAGCTAAAACTTTCTCAATCGTTCAAATAATTTCCTTAAGATTTCCTCATGGCTTTCTCCTTTTTTAGATTTAGATACCATGTCGTCAACATATACCTCGACTTATCAATGTATCATGTCATGAAGTATTGCGACCATTGCTCTTTAATACATTGCTCCAACATTCTTCAAACCGAAAGGCATGACTTCATAATAGAAGGTACCCCAAGTTGTGATAAAGGTTGTCTTGGTTTTATCTTCTTCCGCCATTTTTATCTGATTATATCATGAGAAACCATTCATAAACGAGAAGAGATGACTTCCTACGGTATTGTCTACCAAGACATCTATGTGAGGTAGAGGGAAGTTATCTTTAAGCATAACTTGGTTCAAATCTTGGAAGTCAATGCATACTCATACTTTTCCATTCTTCTTTAGAACAGAGACTATGTTTGCTACCCATTCTGGATATTTTGATACTTCGATAAACCTAACTTCCAATAGTTTCTTGACCTCGTCTTTAATTTTTAATAAGATGTCAGGCCTAAATCTTCTCAATTTTTGTTTTTTAGGTTTGACATCCTCTCTTGTGGGTAGCTTGTGAACCACTATCGACTGGTTAAATCCTGGCATGTCGCCATATGACTAGGTGAATACATCTGCATATTCAGTCAACAACTCGGTTATCTTGCGCTTTTGTTTGTCACTTAGATTGGCTCCAATTTTAAGGTTTTTGGGCTCTTCTTTGGTTCCTAGATTAACTCTTCCACACATCTTTCTTACTGTTCGTGGTCTCAAAATGGACCTACATCCGAGCCCTCACTTGTTCCATGTAAGTTTTTATTTTTAGGCTTGGGTTAATTGATGCGGGCTAAGTGACATCTGGAGCATGGTACATCCTCTCTCCTATCCGATACAGTTGGTTGATAACAAACTCTCTAGTAGCTCGTTGTTTACCGACTTCACCATCCAGTTCCCCGAGGTCTACATTAAGACTCTAAATTTGGGCTTCCCATAGGACCTCGACCTCTGCCAACTTGGCGACCTTATCAGCCACTAACACGTTCGGGTCTTAATATTCGAACGTGATTCCTTCTAATGATGGTCTATAAACTATGTCCTAGATAGTGCTAAATTGATGGACTATTGAGTTCGGGTGATAGCATGTACACCAGTTAAGTTCGATTAATGAAACTGCTTGAAAGTTTCTGCACATTAGAATAACCTTATTGCAGTAACTCTACCTGGCAGTCCATAGAATATCATCAGCACTGAAACCCTTGAGCACTTTCACCTAATTGTGGTTAGAAAGATCATCTGGCAGCTTCATCCTTTCTGCGCATGAATCTATGAGGTCTACTTGTTAGGCCAATGATTTCCTAACCATGTTTAGCCCAAAACACTTAAGATGGCTCACGAACTAGATTAGGATGAGGTTAATGTTTGAGCTGAGAATTTCATGACCCTTTTTCTTCACAAAATTTAGGTTTTGAATGTGCTCAGCTAGTAGGGTCGGGATATAAGATTTCCCTTCCAAGAACTAGAATACTAATTCTGCAACTCCGTAATGAATATGAAAGATCCCAGTAGGAAAAAAGATGGTCGCAAATGCTATTAAGATGAAAGCATAAACCCGTCTTTGTCTGTAACTCTTGGGATCCCCACGCAAGATATCTTTCTTGCTTCCATCATCGCATCGAGCCATAAACCAAGCTTCTAATTCATCCATTTGAAGGCAATACCCATTGTTATTTTCCAATGCTCGGTTGATCACTGCTCTATGAATTCCTAGAAGCCTGCTGAAAATACCTTGCTGGCCTAGCCTCTAGATCTGGCACATGCACCACATTGGAAAATGGAGGAGCCTGGAGAAGCTGAATATATTCTTCTATGGTTGGCGTGATCTCGTGTGGCCCAATAAAGAAAGTCGCAAGCTCAATTTCCTAGAGGTGTAACATAGCCCGAATTAAAGGTAGATTGACATCCATTTTCATCAGCGAGAGAACAGGCCCTATTTTGCTATGGATGAAGGTCTACTCTTCAGGGCTGTATAAGGTGAATCAATAGTCAAGTACCAACTTTGGATCCAAAGGTTTACAAACTCGGATTTCCTTGTGAAGGAGGTGGTCAATTACAATGCTAGCTATTTAGCAAGATTACAATAAATAAATAATTTCTAATTACAAAAAAAATATCTTACAAAACACAATAAAAATTCCTTTACAAGCAATTGCATCTGAACTCAAAATAAAGAAATTACATCATTAATCATTTGTTGGTTCATGATTTCATGTATGCAAAGAGGTGGGTTTTGAAGGTTTCCAAGCTCTATGGCCTCCCACATTTTCAAAGAAATGGATCTCAGACCGTATCAAAGCATTCGGTGGGGTAACCTAATCAGCCCCGAGTGATGAATATTTCACTTCACCCAGAACTTACACAATGGCTCTCCATCCTAAGGTCTTAAACGGCTTAGGTCTGACCGCATCTAATCACACAATTACATGCACGAAAACTCAATAAAAAAAAAACTAAACTTTATTAAATCCTTAGATCATGAGCAAATACAAACATTAGTTACAACATAAGAGCTAATTAAAGATATCTAGAAATAATGATTTCAAAAGGTTTAGATGGCTAACCCACTATAATCCCTAGTAGAGTCGCCATCCTATCGAGTTTAATTTAAAAATTTTATAATATCTCCCTAATTCGATTCATATTAGATCTTATGTTCATCTAATATAAATCATCGACTTGAATTAAAAATTTTATTATTTATTTGGAGTCGCTACCCAACTGGAGTTGGGAAAAATTATTGAATTAGAATTAATTGAGCGGATTAATTCTAATATAAACAATTAGTCAACGAAATCTCCCCCTTTTTTTTTAGAAAAAGAAAAAGAAAGAAAAACTAGAGATTCTCAACTCATGAGCTATCCTATTAAAACCCTAAAGTTACCACCTTATTCTTCTAAAATCTGAATTATGTTATGATATCGTTTTTTGGCATAAAAAAAAAAAGAAAATACTAGAAAAAAAATGATACAACGATTACATTAATAATGATTTGAAGATATTTTTTTTTATTTTTTAGAGTTGCCTCACAAGGGTGCCTACGTATCTACTATTCGAGATCAAATAGGCCGTAGTTTGCTTTTTATAAAACTTTAGTGAATTATTTAGTCACAATTATGAAAACGTGTCAAGTTTACGTTTATTACCATTTAAATTTAATTAAGCTTCATTTATTGATTTGTTAAAACCTTTAATTTTTGAAATCACTAATTATCATTCATTTATTTATTTTTATAGAAAAACATTTTCTAGGTGATAAAATATTTATCTATTTATTTATTAGTTTTTTTTTACTTTTTAATATTTTTATTATTATTCTTTTTTTAATTAAAAATAATATAATAATAAATAAATAAATAAGGGTGAAATTCAACTAACTTAGACGCGAGTCAGTTGGGTCAGATCGGGTCGGATTGGAGCTCCTCAACGGTGACGTTCCGACGGTTGTCGAAGGCGATCAATAAGTGGATTCCTAGGTTTTCAAGGATGAGAAACTAGTTGGTGGTGTTGGTTTTTTTCGAAAACCACCTTAGATAGCGATTCGGACAGCTATGACGGCAAAGATCTAGAGAGAGAAAAAGAGAGAGCTCCAGCGGACTTTCTTTTTTTTTTTCTTCGTGTTTTCCTTCCCCTTTTTTTCTTACCCTCTGATTTCTTCCCTTCTCCCCCCTCGACCTCCCTTCCGACCTTTATTTATAGATGTTGAAGGTCAGATGCGGATGAACACGAATCTCAACCATAGCAAGGTTTTTTTTTTTTCCTTCCCGATTCGAAAAAGATTGATGTAAATGTTTTGTTTTTTAAGTTGTTTTAGCTTTATTCCAAGAAGATCCGAGCAAAAAGCATTGTGTTTGGTTTGGATTTGCTTCAATTTCTTCTCCCTCCGTTGAGAACCCGCGACCTACTGTTCCCACACGCATACCTGGGCGCACACACAGACTAGCCGGGTTAGCCTAATTCTCTTTTTTTTTATTGCACGCAAATTATATATTAACTTATCAATTTTGCTAATTTTTTTGTTATTTTGAAATTCATAAATTTAATTTAAAAACCCAAATGTCTTTTATTATTATTGCTATCCTTATTATTATTATTTTCTATTATTTGTTTATTATATTTATTTATTTTATATATTTTTTCTTTTATATCTGTATATATATGAATAATAATAATAATAATGAATGAATGGGACAAAAATGAGGTGTTTACACATGGCATCTCTAGTGAAGTGTTATTGGTAGGTAGTAAAATGGATGTTAGACTATTTTGTGGATTATGACTTTCCTAAGGACTTAGATCACAAGTGATCTCTCAAGGGTTCAAATTTCACTAGAAGTGGTTGTGCTAGAAAGCGTCTCTTTAGCCTATTGTTGCATTATCTATTATAGAAGTCCACTTATGGTAGTAATAATGATGAAGATTAATATTGATCCAATCCTCTAGCATAAACTTATAAGCAAATTCACCTATCAATATTATAGTATGATGGATAACAAATATTGAATGTCCATCCTATAGGAACTACAAGTACTAATGCTTATCTTTCTCCTATTATCTAATAAACAAAACCAAATAAGTAATAAATAAAATAATATTAGATTATAGAATAAGAAATAACCAATAACATAAACTTGTACCCAAATATTGAATCTCCCAAGAACTATTAATGCAATCAATCAATTATTATCTAATTCCATTATCATATTCTTAAACAATAAGAATTTTAAAATTGAACCAATAACTCTCTTGAGTCTATTAATTCCTAACTCTATGTTGATTAAATAGAATATTTTGCTAATTAAAACCCCAAAAGTTGCCTTACTTTTGATTTGTGAATTCCTCTATGATGTTTGATCCTAATCCAAAAAATTTACGTCATTTATCTTTAAGATTATATGCAACTCCTTTCAATTATACTTGATCTATTTAAATATAGAACATCTCAATCTACATGAATGAAATCAAATATCAAATTAATACATTGGTAATATAAATTCGAATAACAATTAAGAGTACATAATTAGAACACAAGAATGAAAATAACTTTATTAAAAAATAATCATCAATTATATATTCATTTTAGGGATCATCATACTCAGTAAAATAAATAAATTAAAAAAAAAAATAAGCTACCATTATTATGAAACAAAATAAAAATTATGAGAATAGCAAATCATAATGATAGAGCAATACAATAAATCTTAAAAAAAATTTCTAAAATATAATCCTTCACCTTAATATTCTCTAAAACTCTAAATTCTCTATCTATGGCTTAGACTATGTACTCTATATAATAATCTAGCATCTCTAAAGTAGGAAAGTATCTTCTTGGAATGGAAATTGAGTAGTCATAAACTAGAAAATTAGGCTTTTGTTAAGCAGGAAATTGCATTTTCAGGTGTCATGTGAGAATCGAGAAAGTATATCTTCACTAACCATGATTAAATAAGAAAGTAAATTTCTTCATGACATGGCCACAATATAGCTATGTATCTGCCCACATAACTCTAGTAAAGAAATCTTCAAAAATACTTGAAATTTATATTTCAACACGGTCTTTGACACAAACATGCATATGCCTTTGTACTTTTGTACAGCTACTTGGCACAAACATGTATCTAATCCTTTAACTTACTCCTCTAAAAAGTAGTGCATAATTCACAACAGGGGCATGTTATTGATCATTTTGTTCATTCTAATGTTCACAACTTGTTCATTTATGTTATAATTTCCATGAAACTTGCATGAATTTGTTCCCTTTAATCTAAACTTGCATGTAAAAGTGTTTGCATGTTTTTTTTTTCTCTTTATAATTCTTGTTACTTTATTATATTATTTTCTTTTTTTGTGATTTTGCTACATTACCATAATAATTAGTTGTGAAAAAATTTGTGAAATTGTAAGAAGAAATGCTAGCTTCATAAATTATACTCTAAAACTTTAGATAATATTATACGATTATGATGAGTGGTTATGGGATGGGTTTTAATTTTTATTATATTAATATACTTTATAGGATATTGGGGTTGGGCTCTTTTTATATATATATATATATATTAATTTTACCGGTACTCCATCTATTCAATGCAAAATTTAATGCAGAAAATCATTCGACCACGACCGCTGTTGTACACTCATAATGAAAAGGAGGGTGGATGAAATAATCTTGTCTCATATTTAACATCATGGCAGGACGACATCACAAGTAAGACCGTAAGAGACAGTAAGACACTCATGACCGTTAATTTAGTTCCAGCTTTCTATACTTCTTGTTGTGACTCTGTCCGCTGCAGTCGGATCTCATCATGAAACTTCTCGTGGAATCATTTGGGAAAAAAAATGCTAAAATTAGACGCCAAAAAAAAAAAAGAGTTATTAAATATATATTGTGAAAATGTATCAAAAATATGACCATAATATTTACATTTAAGGTCCAGAAAAATATAAATAACAGAAAGATATATTTAGCTTTTAATAATCAATCCTTTTATATATATATATAGCGAGGTTAAAATATTAATTAAGGCCTAGTACGTTAAAAATAATAGTAAGATAAAGAAAATGCATGAATTTAGGATATGACATTCTATTATAATATTATGATAATCTTTAAATCACATATAACTTATATATATTTTTAATATTGTAAATTGGTTTTTAATGTTTAAATTTGTATGTTGGTATGGCTTTTTACATTTAATACTTTAAAATGTGTTTTTTATTTTTATATTTTTCCATTAAAATGATAAAACAAGAAAAATTATTAAAGGCTTCTTAAAATTCAACTTTTTCCTGCCACATTTGTCGTGCGACTAAACAAATAATAACATAACAAAAGCTATCCAAACTTAGCAAGTTTCATTAACATGAGCTTTTGAACACTAATTAAAGACCTAAAATAAATATTTCATATTTTACAATATCAATTACATCCATAATATAAAAGTAAATTCATGAAAGGTGTAAACCTTTTTTTTTTTGGCATTGTAGCAAGTGTCCGTGAGGTACTTCTGACATTACTCTCATAACATGCCAGGTCTATCCCCCTCACACCTAGGTGCAGGACCACAAAATTAATATGCATTTATTATTTGGTTTTTGCTCTATCTTTTTTTTTTTAAAAAAAGTATCACATTTGATGTCAAGTGTCATCATAGCAAGGATAAACTACAATAATCCAGACCAAGATATTTAGGGAAGCATCATAGGTATTGGGAGAGGAAGATGAAGATTGGGTGAAATTTGGTAATGGTGGAGTGTTTGGAAGCATTTTAATGTTATTCCATGGTTTGAGGCAGAGGTGATCCATTTTGGATTGTCAAGATTCAAGTGGAAGTGCAAAGAGATGTCATAGGATGATTTTGCAGGATTTCGTTTGAATGGGATCCCCTTCTAGAAGAACGAAGACCAATAGTAGGCATACCAAGAAGTTCAAGCCTCACTTCATTCGAATGAGACCAACATTCCTTCGAACAAATAATTGAGACTAAAGGCTCATAAGAAGAGTCATAAGTCACTTTGTTCGAATGTGGTCCACTGGTCACCAACCATTCAAATGAAATGGGAGGTTATGATAGAAGTATTGACTATATATTATATATATATATATATATATATATTACAAATTGAGAGAGATCTTAAGAGTGGCTTTTTGTGATGCTTTCAATAACATAACACTATATTCCAGTGTGGTGACTAGTGTTTTAGTCTTTATCAATTCAAATTATGCCATGGATTATGATGGATTGTCAAGCTATTTTAGTTAATAACACCATAGGCTTATCACATTGAAATTTCTCATCCTTGAAGACTTCACATATGATTTTTCTAGAGAACTCTAAAAAATTATTACCTAAAATTTTCCTAGAAGTATTCAATCTGCTTGTGTTATTCGATACGCAAATAGAGATCCAAGTCATTTAGAACTAGAAAATTAGGTTTTAAGTCGTGCCTACCTATAATTTTTCTATAGAATTTTGATACCCATATTTTTTTGCTAAATTTAATAAAATTCTTATTATCATGTCAAAAGAATGTGTTAATAAGAATATATAATTATTTCCCATTGATACCAAATAAGCACAAAACACTAAGTACTCCCCAATTTCAGTGAGAATCGATCAACTTACTTCAATAATTGAAAGATTAATCCTAGTAATATATTATAATCGACAAGTCCCTCATGGTAACCTGATAAAATAATAAAATTAGAATTTACCACCAATTGACCCTTAAAAATTGACCAACAAGGCACGATAATAGGCAAAGGCATATACCTTAATTTGTAGAGCCCTTGGTTAGAGTGGATGATACCTTTGAGATTCCTAAGCATAAAAGGAATTAAAGTAGCACTTAAATTACAGTGCTAAATAATATAAAGAGTACTTAACAACATGAAACAAGAAAAACAGGATAATACAATTCTCTTGTATCATGTTAAATATGCATTGATGTACACTACTTGGATAAACAAAGTACTACACTAAATATAATATACAAAGTACTGAATAAGATTTTTTGTGTTTTTATCCAGTAAATTTGATTTTTGTATTATATTTTGAATTGTATAAAATATAAGCATTTTGTCCAGTACTTTAGGATTATTTTTGTCTAATAACCAAGAAAATGTACAAACCAAACAAGGGACAAAATGATTTATTCAATACAATATCACAAATTTATAACAATCAAACAATACTTAAGAGACTTACTCTCCTAAAAGTCAAGATTGCATCATTTGGTAGGAGCAGCTCATCGAAGGAACATTACGACTAGAGCAGAAGATATAGAAAGTCCTCAAGTATTGTGAATACAATGGAATTCTAATGGTATGATTAGCTTCTCTAGAATTTTCTGATTATGCAAATTTATGGTAGCAAAATGTTAAGTATCAACATCCTAAAGAGGGAGAAAGACAAAAATCAAAACTTAGGGTATGATGAAAAGAATTATGTCTAAGCAATTTGTACTAGATTATTATAAGTAAAACTTCCTTAATCATTTACAAACTATTGGAGAAGAAGCCCTTCTTGTTTCTAGTTATGTCCAAGACTTTGACGATAATCTAAGATTGGAGAGTCCGAGGAGCAAATGGTTACTAGATTTTTTGGTGGCTTACATAGAGCATAGCGGATGTGATATTGTTAGACACTCTGAACAATAGTTTCAATAATAATAAGAAGATAATGAGATAGGTATTTCATGTTATGATCTAATAATTTTATTTATGTGTGCAATCTTTGTTAACATGAATAAAATAATATCATAAGCTTGATTATATAAGTTAAGTATATGAGTAAGTTAATTAGAGACGAGTAAGAACCTTTTGAAACCAGCAAACTAAAAGATGAGTCTGAACTTGTGGAAAGATTAGAAGTCTATTAGTAAAGGAATCATGGAGAGTTACCAGAACCAAATATTGGCCATAATTGATGTAAAAGAAGAGTATATCATATCATCAAGACTTAAGTGTAATGCCATTTCCAAAAACAAGAGACAAGCATCAGAATCTAGTATCCAGAAGTAAAAATCAGCTTAACATATTACTTCCAGATATAAGACAAGAATGGATTTTCTGGATATATATACATATATATATATATATATATACATAATATATATATATATATATATACAAGTTAAATAAATTTCAATATTTACCTCTACTGATTGAATGTATTTAAGTAATATATGTGACATGTTCCTTTCAAGTTGAATTTTTAATATCATTGGGTTTTTTTATCTATATGCAAAATTATCAAAAGATTTAAGTATGTATTATAAAGGAAAGCGAATCATTTTCATAAGAATATAAAAAACAAGACAATGAGCATTATGATATGGTTATCAACATTTACTTTAGATGATATCATACATGGTCAAATATTTTCTATTCATAATATCATAATGAAGCAAGGAATACACTTTGTCGAAATATTTTTTGACAAAACTAGAAAACTAAAGTTGGATATGAATAATATTATGAAGCGATAATCAAGGAGGATCAAATCAAGACAATAATTCAAACTTGACTGTTAGAGTTCACTTCTATATACAAAGCTTTAGATCTAAGAAGTAGACATACAAAGAAAACACAAACAACATGCTGTGAAGTGGTGCAAGAGAGCATTCGAAGCAATCTAGTTTTACTCTCTATTGTATTCTATTAAAGAACCAATCTTGTAGATGAGTCAATATTTGTTTTCCTCATGGCTAAAACTTCTTTTTGGAAGTTGTAGTTATATTTGAGAGGTTCCATGCTTATTCATTATAGTTCTATGATGTTAGCTTTAAGAAAAGCTACATGAGACAGAGTAGTGAGAAACTGTACTGTGTGTGACAAACTATTGTAACTCTAAAAACTTTTAATTATTTGATATAGTGAAACAACTACTGAAGATAACTGGGTCTCCAATAAGTGGAGGTTGGAAGAGTAAACTAACACATAAGGCGAAACTAGTATAAATGCTCGTACGATCTTTTTATCCCTATACTTTTCACTTCTTCATAATTTATTTCTACTTTGTACTTAGTTAATTTCCACTATAATAGTAATAGTAATAAAAAAAAGGTTGTGTTTAAAGCGTTTTGAAATATTTGAAAAGATTTTTGAAACTTTAAAGTAATCAATACCCACACACCACTGCCCCCACAACCCAACTAACCCCCACCTTACCTCCTCCTTAATTGCTAACAGAGATCAACAAATATAACCATTTTCCACCTTAGTGGATGTTATTAAACTAGCTCTTAAGGTTAAATGCCAATGGAGATGAGTAGAAACCTGTTCAAGTGCAAAATGCCTCCTAGAGTATAGTAATTCTATTAACTTTAAGTCAAAACCTATTAAGAGTCAAACTTTTGAAAATGGAGAATCTAGTATGTCTAAGAACCGAATTCCAAAACCACAAAGTAGTTGAATAAAACCCAAGAGATTAAGTGCTTTAAGAGTCAAGGATTCAGATACCTAACTTCTTAGTGCTCAAATAGGAATGTTATATTCATTTTCAAGGCTAGTAGAGAGGTAGAGAGTGAAGGTGAGTTAGATTTAGAGGCTAATGAATAACTCAAAGTGGAGACCTAGGTTTAAAATTCATAGGAAGAGAGAGAGTTGCTAGTTGTGAGAAAAAAATAAAATAAAATAACCTTTTTAGTAGCATGACAAAAGGCCATGAGCAACATGAGAACACTTCTCATATAATTCTTTACTTGAGAAGTTATATGGAGTCATCATAAATGGAGGTAATTATGCCAATGTAATGTCCATGACTTTAGTTGAGAAATTGAAGCTACCAACATTTAACCAACCTTGACCCTGTAAGCTTAGCTGGTTGAACAATAAAAGATAAGTACAACTCATCAAAGGGTGTATGAATGCCTTTTTAAATAGGAAGTTACCAAGGTATCACGTGATCCAGTCACAATGAATGCTACACATGTGTTGTGAGTTCCATTTTGGCAATTTGATTGTAGAGCTCCCATGATGGATTTATTAACAAGTGCACCTTAGTTGAGGATAGTATAAAGCAAGATTTGAGCCAATTGACTCCTAAGGAAGTTAAGAAGGACCTGATCAAGTGAAAGAAGAGGAAAGTTTTTGAGAGCTTGTTAAAAATACGAGGAGTCAAGAAAGTAATCGCTAGAGCCTTGCGTTTAGTTCTATTATTATTTCAAGAAAGTTTAATAAGCATGAACAAAGTGATAGCCAAAGCCTCACTTCATCCAAATGGGATCATAATCATTTACACAAAGTGAGATAAAAGGCTTACAAGAAGTGTCAAACCCCATCTTGTTCAAATCGCGTAAAAATAGCCTTGAAGCGAAGTAGCACATACTGTGACACTTTGTTTAAAAGGATTAGAGTCCCATTTGAACAAAGTGTCATAATACCAACCAATGCCAAGGAACTATGACACTTCATTTAAATGGCGCTTCAACACATTCAAAAAGTTGTAACTATTTAGAAGACTCATGTCACTATGTGAATTTTAAATTTAATAATTCAAATTTGAATCATATTTTAAGGTTTATAAGAACTAATGATGTGCCTTAAATCTAAAATAGATTCTTAATTCAATCGATCAATGCAACTAATTATCAAATTAGAAATTTAAGGTCTCCAATACCTAATTATCTCATAAAAATACAAGCTTAATGCAAAATAAATGAGAAAGTTTTAATCCTTGAAATTTTTTGAAACAAAACTACAAAAAGGAATTATTTTTACAGGTTTTTAATTGCTTTAGAACAACTAGAAAAAAAGGATTTGGATAACTGATTAACCCAAATTCAATAGTTGAACTTGAAGGATTTTGAAATTTCATAACCAATATTACCCACAGTTTATGGAAATTATAAGAGGCTTAATCAATCTATCGATATGACTCACGATTAGAATAATTAAAGGATCTCAACAATCAAAATGGTTTTATTGATAAGATAAATAAGAACAATACTTTTAATAACTAATGGAAGTTCCCATATGGAAAACTCAAAACAAGTAATAGAATAACATTCATTTAAACGTAACAACTTCTTCAATTCGTAAGGCTACATGAGTATTCATATTCCTGATCGTGTTTCCCCAACAAACCTTTTTCCTTCTTTGTTTTTATTGATGAGTTTGTCTTTTATTTGTATCTTTTTATTTTTAATTACAAGTTTTTCATTAGAGGTTTAGGAAATATTTAAGCAGCTCTTTTTGTAATAGACACATGACTATTTATCCTTTTACATAATAGAACACTCTTTCTCTATTTGAGATTGAAACCCAATCTTGTTATCAACATACTCTTATTGAATCTTATCAATCAATTCCTGCGAATTGATTATGGTGATTCCTAATTAGGATTATTCATAAGCAATATCAAGTATTTCTAACTAACCTATTGCTTTCCAACCATCATGAGTCATATTGATCAAGGAATTTCAATTTCTATTATTTTGCAATGAAAATCCCAAAAATTATACAAATTCCCAAATCATATTCACTTCGTCTTATGCCTATGTTGCTATGTCATATTCCTATAATTTGTGCTCGGAATCAAATCAATTCTAAGCACATCATAATTTGATATTAGAACAGTAGAGTTCGACACACGTTATTGGTAAGCCCAATTTCTTTACTTGCTGCAAATTGTTGTTCATTGGAGCTTAGGATTGTTGTGATTGGTTAAAGTTGGGAGATTGTTTGTGGTTGTGGCGATTCTTAATTAAGATTACTTATGAGTATTATGGAATATTTCTAATTAATCCATTGATTTTCAAAGATGGGAAGTCTCATCTATTAAGGAAATTTAATTTCTATTATTTTGCAACAAGAACCCCGAAAATTATATAAAATTCCAAATCATTTATTCCTACGTTGCTGCACCGTATTCCTTTAATTTGTGGTTGGAATCAAATCGACTCTCGACACATCACTATTTCAATTAGAGTCGCACCATAAGCTTATCAAACTAGAGGGACTTGTTTATTAGGACTTCACATATTATATTTTTAGAGAAATTTCACAAATTCCTACCTAAAATTTTCGTAAAAATATTTAATTTGTTTCGGTCCGCTTACATTGCTCAATAATGCGTGTAGAGATTCGCATCAACGTCACCTAATAATTTTTATCATATGTTAATTATATATTGATTTTTTTTATGTATATGAAAGGTAACTTATATTTATATAGTAACATAATATTTAAAGTTTTACTAACTAAATGATATATCATATGACATCATCCTACAAGTTAAATTATTACCAAATCTATTGCCGGGGAAATATAAGATATGTTTAAAATTTATATAGAAGCTAACGCCTTTTAGTTAAGTAGTATAAATATTAATTTTTAATAAGATAAATTATATTTAAATCTTCCTTCTCAGTTGTAATAATGATTGGCTGAAAAAATAAAAATCACATATAACTAATTGAAATAGATATTTGAAGATAAACTTTGACTAATTACTACACATTTTGTTAAACAGTTGGATGAAATGATAAAATAATTATTAACTCAAATTAGTTGTTATGTGACCTGTAGGTGAGGGGGTTAATCTTGCTAAAAATTTGAAACTTACACTAGCCTATATAATCAGATAGGGTCGAAAAGTAGATCCCTATTTCAATTTTCTAAAACTTACTCTCGCTAAGTAGTATAAGGTATAACATCTCTATACCTACATTTACCTTAAACATGTACTCTAAAGTTTATGTCCCCTATGAAAGTTCTTAATTAATGATACTAAAAAGAATAAAATATAATACCTTTAAGTTAACACATGCTCCAAGCCTAAGCTTATTTGTCAATAGAAGAAGAATGATTTTAATTGAGTCAAAATTGTCTGAAGATGCTTGCTTTATTTTGATATATTATATTTTTTATGGAGTATTTTTACTTTTTTTTCAAAGAGTACCACTTATCTTGTAGTTTCGTAAAGTATAAGTTATAAGGTAGTAATTACATGTTATATGATTGAAATATATGTAAATTATGTCCATCCCCATTACTAGAGAGTCAGAATGTATACATATCACTTTTTTTTGTTAAGAAATTATATATACCTAAGTACTGTTGCTTTTTTATAAATTATATGATTAACATTGAAAAACATAAAGAGGAAAAAAAAATCTTCTAAGGATCTTTAATAAATGTCGAGAAACATTTATTTCAGATGTGTTTGATGTAATTTATTATAGATATAAATGATCCAATGCGTCCTATGTTATAATATAATAATTTTATGTAAAATAAATAAAATATCAATTAATAATTTCACTTTTATGCTTTTAAATAATTTATATTTGTATTTTTTAATAAATATTTAAGCAAGTTAAAGATAACATATTTTGTCGAAACCATTATAATCTAATTATATTATATTAATCTTTCAGTGAAATATACTAATTCAAATCTTTTATTTCTATTATAATTATCTAAAAAATATTAATATGCACTTTAGTGGATTCATACGAGCAAAAACCTTTGCTATAGACAAATAAAACCTGAACACGGGGATAGGGTTTTAAGGTGGAAATAAGAGGCAAGGATGATTTCAAATCAAATTGAAAAAAAATATATATATATATATATATATATAATGATAGTTTTGCGAAATTAAACACTGTAGAAGAAAGGGCAGAGAATAAATGGGGCAGGTGGGGGAAGACATGCATAAAAAGAAAGGAGATTTGGAGACATACCCCATAATGTCAGAAGAGCTGACATTTAGCCCCAGAGAAGCAATCATTACCTGCCTTTGGCAGGGATCCTAGTTGACAAAAGTATTACCTTCCCTACTTCTGAAAAGTCACATTTCAACGTCCTGTCAAGTCCCCCATTCCCAGTCATTTATTTATTTATTTATTATCACCCCCATTCAGATCTAAGTACACCAATTAATTACTTCCGATTACTGGCCATAAAATTTTTTTCCCATTTTTAATACTATTATAATGCATGTGAATATATATATATATATATATATATATATATATAAATATAAGTGACCTATATAATAATAAAAAAAAAACCATGGTAACTTTTTCAAATCTAATGAATTGTTAAATGTATATGATTGCAATTCTCCTCTTGGCCAGATAAAATGAAGGTCATTTTATAATGAAGATGATTTTCTATAACATGCGAATAAAGATATTAGTGGACTTCGATTTTTATGGATAGAGAAGTAAACTACTATAATTAGTAAGATGGTGTGACTTTTGAAAAATAATGTTATTAATTGTTTCTAAATAAAATTAAAATTAAATATTATTAAAATGGTATTAGATACTAGTGTATTACTTTTTAATATAATAGATTAGCAAATAAAGTATATGTGTTTTTTCTCTTTTAACCTTTGATAAATAACTTACAATACTAGTTAACATTTTTCTTTTAAAATTTTATTTCTTCAAATAAGACTTGGAATTAAAAAAAATAAAAATCAGCTACGTTTAGATCAATATTACTTGAGCTATAATACTCACCAAATTGATATTAGTTACTAGGATGGACCAAAAAAACCAATCAAACTAAACTAATTGACAAACTAACACAAACCAAATAAAAAATAGGATTTTTTTTTTCAATTTGATTTTATTAATTTTTAATCTAAACCAAACGAAACCATTTTGAAAAAATATAATAACATTTTACCTATAACTAAAAAGAAATATTTTGTTATAACACAATATTTAAAAGAATTTCTAGTTTATATTTATTTAAATATAAATATATATATATATATTTTAAAATTATAACTTAGCAAATATATATATATATATAGGTTAAGTTAAAATTTATACTATATGTTACCTTTAAGAATAAAATTAACTGTTAGTACACATTTGAAATTTTTTAGGTGCAATATTGAATTTATCTATATGATTTTAATACATATTGCTAAATAAATTTGTATTTCTCACATAAGATTATATGTTAAGTGAATATGTATCCTTAAATAATAAAATATGATTCTATTTGTAAACCAAGCTAAACCAAATTAAAATTTTATGATTTAAATTTTTTTTAAAACAAACTATATGATTGAGTTCGAAATGATAAAAAACCAAACCGTATTTTTATAATTTAGTTTGATATAAAGAAAAACCAAACAAAACAGAACTTTAACTCTGAGTTTTACCATTTTCGGTATTCCACACATAATTGGTAAACTGAAATAAAATAAAAATTCAATGGGATAATAATTTTAGCAAATGCAGCAGAGTTATAATTTTGCCATGAAAGAGTAGCTTTCTTGCGTGAGCACTACAAAGTCAACTGAACACTTGCTATTAGTATTTCTACAAGTTATAGTCAGAAACTTTAATGATATATATTCAGGATAACTGAGGGAAATGAACAAGTCGTATATTGCGTTGTGCTTGTGCTAGCTCTGATAAACAACCCTATATAACACACACACACATACATATACAATGGTCCACCCTTCCATCCAATGTGACTATGTCCATGTCTATTACGGTTATATGATTTTCCTTTTCTTCTGTTCGCTCATTATTTATTTCCCTATCAAGTAGTCATTCATAATTACTGTGGTGAAGCAAGTCACGTGGACTCACTAAATAGTTATTATCTGGTCCTAGACATGTTCATTGTTGAGTTTCATTCCTCAAATGCTTTGGTCATTGACAAGGACCCATGTTCTTCATTTTATAGTAGCCCCAGAGTAAAAGAATTGCGGATTGCCCCACGGAATATTGATCTTTCTATAACTTTATGCAAGCAAGACAATGATGGGATTTTCTATATAGCCTATGGGCATATTAAAGTTAAAAACGCACACTTCCCACGGAATACCCACATACATAACTATATGATTATTGACACTCGATCCGAATTTCTCTTTTTGTTTTTCACCCCGAAAAGGTCTTTTGAGACAATACTCACAAATTATAAACTTGCTTTTCTATTAACAAAGCAACTGCACCTAATCTACATGAGGCAAATGTTATGATGTTTTTCGTAGTTCAGGCCTAATGACCGTTGCTCTTCTTACAATGGTGTTCTTCGATCTTCATCTGTAAAACTTGGGAATATTATCATTGTTCTGAGAGCAGTGTCCTTGAAGAACAATGATATTTGTGTTAAGGTATTTAGTTAGTAAAACCAAAATATCAATCACTCGAAATAACAAATTAAAAAAAAAAAGATATAAGAGAGAAGAGCTCCATACAATTTTTTTCACGTCAAAAAATACCAATGCAAGATAGAAAAACTACGTTGAAAGAAGCTGCAATTCACTTTAATGACGAGATTATAAAAAAATGATATACAAAACTTTTACGAAAGTATAATAATCTCACTTCTAGAGATTAAACTAAATTTAATCACTAAACTTTGTAAAGTTATAAAAAAAATTAGTTTTTTTCAATTAACTTTGAGAGTAATTCTATATGAATAGTCTCTTTGAACACTTTAGGTAAAAGCCCTTTTAACTATATCTATTATAAAATAAACCTTAAGTACCTATTTATAAATCCAATCGTAGAAGGAACATGTCGAAAATAAATAAATAACTTTTAGAAAGAATACAAGATCAAAAAGGAACTTGGACAACACTCTCAATAGTAAACTATGCAATATTGGTTTACTAATGATTGACCATGTTAAGTGTCAATTAGCCACCCCTATACCGGGTAGGTATAATCTCCTCTTCCCAGCATTGGAAAGGTTGACCCATCTTCCTCTTCTCTCACAATTGCATTGGGGTGCTTTTATTCCTTGACGGACTTTACAAACATCTAAGAATTTTGTCTATACTCAATGAATCTTCCCCTTTGATTGAATTTTGCCAAAACATCCAAAAGGGCCCCCTTCTCCATGAGCCTTGCTATAGTCTTAGAAACCAAAACTCCACCTTCTCTACAACACTATGCCATGGACACCAAATCAAGGAGCAAGTCCAAAGCATCTTAAACGCACTCCATCGTCTTCTCAACACTAACATTCATTATAGCTACCAAAACAACTAATTAATATACCAATAGCTCTAACATAAATCCTTGCGAGGAAATGCATTGTGGTAAAACATATAGAAACGCAAGTCGTAGCTCTATTATCAACTTATTAAGTTACGTAACAAAAGAAATGGTATATTGAATCAGATGCAACAATGAACAAACAACTGATGCAGGAGAGAAGAGATAAGCGCAAATATTTTTACGTGGAAAACTCCCACATGAGGTAAAAACTTACGAGCAAAGGAGGATAATTCATTATAATCACAAAAGAGTATAAAGGAATGCTATACAAAGATCATATTGGAGTACAACAATTTTAGTCATACAAGTCTATCCAAACTCACTCATTAAAATTTATTTAAAATTATAAAGATAACCTATCTCTCAAGTAGACAAAAATGTAGATTTTTCAAAATAAAATCATATTTATAAAATTTTCTATCTAAAAACTCGTAATAAGACACATGTAATAGCATGTCATAGCATTCTATATTTATATTAAATAAAGATTGACGACATGCTCTTAGATCGCATAAGCTTATAAATAAAGGAACGAGTAGACTAATACGGGGCTGGGTACATGTATTACGTAGTTGATTGATGATTGTTCCATTTGCAAGTTGAGAAGTTATGTCAACTTGTTTTTATTTTGGTGCAGAGGCTTGCAATTACTTAGGCTAGGCAAGTGGTCAGTTGATGAATCAGAAATCAAAGATACTTAATCATGCAAGATTGCTAATTGTCTATAGTGGGGTAGGGCAAATAGGATCTAGACCAAATACAAATGGTTGGATACGGAGTGAGATATCTATATTCTACAGCCTTATATTAATAGCAGTTTGGGTGGGCAAAAAATTGACTAAACCAAATCAATCTGTAAATCAAATTGAAATAAAGAAAACAAAAAATATGGATTTTTTTGCAATTTAGTTTGGAAAATTTTCATTCCAAATCAAATCGAAAATTTATGGTTGTTTTGGATAGGTAATTCGAACCAAACTATTTTGAAAAAAAAAATAATTCACTTGTAGCTAAAAAAATTATTTTATTATAACATAATGTATAAAAAAATTAGTTTAGATTTATTAAAAAGTATATGTACTTAAATTTTATAACCATAATTTAAAATATATATATATATTGAATTTATACTACAACATATTTAAATTATTTTAGTTATTTAAATATTGACTTTATTAATCTCTCATATGATATCAATACATGTTATTATTATATGAATTTAATATTGTTTACATAAGATTACATGTGAAGTAAATATACGTTCTTAGAAAATAAAATATAATTTAATCTGTAAAAAAAATCAAACCAAATTGAAATTTATAATTTGAAAAAAATTATGAAATCGAATTGTATAATTCAGTTTAAAGAAATAAAAAATTAAACTGCATTTTTATGATTTGATTTTGTGTAGAGAGAAAATCTAGTTAATCCGATCCACACCCACTTTTAATAGTAGCAAGGTTAACAATAACCACAATGACTAGATGGGTTAAGGATTGATTATCGACAATTAGAAAGAAGTTGCCATGCTTGAATGCCAGTAGCTTGATATAGGTATGGCACGTTAGTCATAGACTAACTACGAGGGGGATACACATTGAGAAATCAAGATGAAAAGGCCTGATGTGGGTTCTATGGTGAAGGGTAATGGAAAAGGAGAAATTCTTGAAAGTGCCTATTGTCTTTGCGTAAATGCGTTGTTGCGTTAGAAAATTCCGTTTAAAGTCACATATGATGTGTACATTTTATGTGTGTGATGCTATGTGGTAGAGATTATTTCGTATGGCTTTATAACTTATCTATTGGGATTTTGAAATTTCAAATAATGAGCTACTAAGGAGTCTAGCGTTTAGAGAAGCATTTATTATATGCCTCAAAGCCTTATATGTGTTAACACATGTGAGTAATGGCACATGACAGCTGGTAGGGTTTTCGAGTATATGCATGTGATACAACATGCAAAATGCCATCGTAATTGCAATCCAATGCAAATTTACAATGTCAAGTTGCCATTTCAAGCTCCTTATTAATGTAATATAAAACAATTAGCAATAAGTCCTGGATTTTGTCTCAAATATATTCGGCGAAAGAAGCTAATAGGTAGTTAATAAAATCAAAGGTTTAGGTGAGACTTTTTAAAGTTTTCAAACTTTGAAGAACACAGTCATAGGGACCCCAACCCTCCTCGGTCCGCTATTGAAGACAATGGGATAAAGAAAGATTGAATCCATTGACGCTAAAAAACAATGCAATGTATTTATGTAGTAAACACTTGTTTGGCTCTTAAACACCAATACTAACAACGATAACCGTTAAAATATCCAAATCAATAGCATCCGTTGTCTCAAACATAAACCCAAGTGGTAATACTAGGTGCTAAATTAAAGAAATTGTTTCCTTGTGCTTGAGTCAGAAAAGAAAACCTATTGGAGCATAGGTCTTGGCCAGTGCGTTTGAAGGATCAAGGACAAAAGCCAGCCTTGTATTACATGTTTTAAAAGAATACTTTTGTTTTTAGGCAATCAATCAACTTTGAATCTTCAAACCATTTGAATGCATGAATCGATGAGGACTACCAAACTCACTAGTACTACGTCTCCACGAGGAGGCAAAGGAGCAAAGGTGGTTTGCTTTCACCGAAAACAAATCAAATTAAAGAACCCACAGGCTTGAACTTTGAAGCATCCTATACCGCCTCATTTTATGGCATTGACAGGGTGATAATTAGCGGGTTGCCACCTCAAACTCCGCTGTAATAAGAATGAGACTTAGAATTCAAATTCAATAGTTTCGATCGTGTAATTAATTTTTAAGTCAACAGAGTCATATCATTCCTATTTACCCACTTTATTTACCCATTCGTCCAAAAAAAAAAAAAACTTTATTGGGAAACCCAAAAAATATTATTAATGTTCCAACTTTTATAAACTTCTTGTTAAAATTGGGAAGACTTGAATAAAATTTCTATAAGTTGATTACTTAAATCAAAAGGCAGTAAAAGTTTTTGACTTATTTTGTGCTTTTCATTATTCAACATTTGATTCAAAGAGCATGTACTAACCAAGCATTTTTTTTTTTAATCCATTTGATTTGTTGTATGGTTTTTGCCTTAAATATTTCCATATCATACATATAATGAGCAATATTTAGAAGCATTTTGAGTGTGATATCTCAAGTGATTATCCCACACCGATTTTTGGGAGAATAGTAATAATGGAATATAAGGTTAGGGTAGTGAACAATAGATTAACACTAGTTAAGAGCTTTAGAGTGAAGCAATTAAAGAGGTTATGTTGTTACTTGAGCTATGAGAGGTGCACGTAAACTTGGTAGTGTTGGAACCGATTCTGGTGTGCTTATTTTGATACTCAAATCAGAATCTGGAGGATCAAAGTAATAAGAGAGAAAGTATGAGTGTGAGAAGCAAAATGTCAATCATTTACCTATAAGTCTAACCTTGTATTTATAGAGGGGTGAATGAACTAAATAAGAAAAGTAGCTAACACCCAAAATCTCCTCTTTAACTCTTAGATTCATGGAAAAGAATCAAACGAGTTATAAGAATGTTAGCTTACCTTATCTATTAAGCTCTTCTCGCTTGTCTTTATTTAAATTGTGGGTTAGGTTGGTTGACTTAGGCTTGATCATATCGACTTGGGTTAAAAGGCCTAAGTTGTTGGCAACTCATCAACACAAACAAGCCAACTTAAGCATGAAGGTCCACATCTAAAATAACCTATCAGCAAGTTCATTATTCACCTATTAGCTTTGTTTTTTTACAACCATTGAGTTGAGCTATTAGAATTGGTATCAAAGTAATTCACTCCTAAACAAGGGAGCTCAATGTCATGTAAGGCAAAGTGCTATGATATGAGAGCAACTCTTAAATTTGTAAAGACGCATTTCTAAAATCTTACCTACCAAATGCAATTGTTAACATATGCAACAACACTAAAAAGGACATTAATACCATGAAAGGGAAGAATGTAATACCTTAAGTTGTTGTCCTACATCGATTGTAGAAGGGTAGTTATAATAATATATAATGTCAAAGAGATTAAATCTATACTAGATAGAAAGTTTTGGATGAAAGGGTATTAGTCACTTGTTGATTTATCTATATACTACCTTTAGGCTTGGTTATTGTGATAAGATATATTAATGCTACAATTAATAAGAGGTAAATAATCTATAGAAAAGGAAACATGAAGTTACATTCTTAACTTCTTAAAATATACACTAGAAACACAATTTACAAGCTTTACCTTTTATACTAATGTAAAAACAAAAGAAAATCATAGAAAGATTAAACAACTTAAAACTTTAAGGTTAAACCCTAAGTATTCAAATGCTATGTAGCAAATGGTTCACATGATCTACCTTACTTATGCTGGTAGTGACCACTTTGAAAGTAGATCATGTAACCCACTTGGATGGTAGGTAACAACCATACCGCTAATTGGTGATAGTGACCCACCCAATATTGTAGGTTATCAACACTACCATAGAAATACCCAAAGAAAAAATGGATAATTCAAATTAAAATCAAATCATACAACATAAAGTGTCTTAAGTTTTTTCTTTTTATTTTCTTTTTCTGATTCAAATTAGGCAATAGCCACCAAAAACCTATCATCTTAAGTGGATTGTAGTCATCCCTCTAAGTTACCACCAACCACCCTCTAACTCCCTAAAATCTATCTTTTCGTCTCTTTTGCTTTGCTATTTATATATATATATATATTAAAAAAAAGGCATCATAGTAAAATAAATTAGTAAATGCAAATTTTCATAAGGTAAGGGATGCAATCGCACATTTCCAAAAAAAAAAAAAAAAGGCAATATCCTCATAGAGTAAAGGTAAAAAAAAAAGCATTTCACATTTTGCAAAATTGGTTATACACTTTAGTAAAGACAAATTTATAAACAAATGAAACTTTTCTTTATTTTCCTTCCTAATAGATGCCTATTAACATTTTCCTTTTTGAAATAGTATATAAAAATAGTGAACTTACGTGAATATATTTCTTTCCATTTTTTTCCCCTCCTCGCCTTTCTATCCAAAATCTATGAAAGGTAAATGTTAACATTATGTTTGGAAAGGGGTAAGGAAAATGAGAAAAATTAACTAAAGAAGAAAGAAAATGAAGGAAAAAATTATGAATGTTCTTGACTAAGGAAAGAAAGAAAGCAGAGAGAAAATTGATAAGATAATTTTTTTTTTATTTTATTAAAACATTGTAAAAGTCTCTATACTTAAAATACTTTTGTTATATGGATAAATTTATAAATTCATTTGGATTCCCTCCTAATTTGATGAGAATTATCCTTTGTGAGCCCAAAGGAGAACTTCTCCCCCTAAATTCACTGCATCCATTTCTCCATCATTTTTGGAATAAGGGAAAGATGAAAGTAACTTTCCCTTTAGAATACCACAAAAATCTTTATATTTTAGAAATTTATCACAGAATAATTTATAATTTTATTTAAATTCCCTGATGATGAGCCGGAGGGAAAACTTTTCCCTCTAAATCCCATTTTTTACTCTCTCTTTTTCTATATAAGCAAAAGGTAAAACTTTTCGATCAAATTCCTTCCTTTGCTTTTCTGTCCATCACTCCAAACACATTCTAAAAGTTTCTGCTAGTGTACAAAGAAATAGGCGACTGACATTTGTAAGCTCCTCCTAACGAGTAGCTTGGATATAGGCTTATAAAAAGATACATTTATAGATTTTTTCAAGGATTAGCATTCACTCTATATAAAAAATATATATAAATATGTATGATATTTTTATCATTATTATTGTTAATAAGTACCCCAGTACTTTTGCAAACTTCAGCATATCCTCGTTAAATGACAGGTTGGAATTTTATTTTTAGATATTATAATTAGAATTGGGGACCATGCAAAAAAACATTAGGTCCATTCCATAACAAAGTACAAGCAGATCTCCAACGTCTGCAGTAGATTTGGGTTGTCTTTTTCCAGCGTATTGGTCAGAATCTTGATTGCTTCAAATCTACGTTCCTAATCAATCAAACTTTTATTCATTCACACAGTTTTATTCATAATGATTGCTTGGAGGAAAAAGAAAAAAAGAAAAAAAGAAGAAAAGAAAGAAAGAAAAAGAAAACCTTTTTATCTGAAATTTTGCTTGCGGAAACGTTGTTTTGACTGCTGTTTATTTCTGGTCCTGGTCGAGTGGGTTGGCACTTGGCAGCCAAGACTCAAGATACAATTATGGACTATTATGTCATAGACTTGTTCTGGTTGTGGCAATACACACTGCACTACACCACAAAAATAGCAATAATTGGGATAATTATGGACTGCTATATGGCATGGGAGACAAATACTGATGAAATAAATAATTTGTTAAATCTAACATCAACAATCAAATGCGTGCTCGATTAAGCAATCATGACCGAAAATTACCCTAATTGTGGCTTTCCTGAATTTAAATGGAAATTAACAATAGGAATGTAATTTTTCTTTTCTTTTCAAATATTGTAATCAACGTCTAACGATGCAAATTTTTTTATCCTATTAAAAAGTGTCTAATAATACCTATTTCTCTTGATAATCAACCTTCAAAAAATATTAAAGATTTTCCTTTTATTTTATAGAGGTTTTTGTGACATTGGTGGACTTTACCAATTTTAAAAGAAAAATATTTTTATTTATCTCCAAGAAAGTACTTCGTCTTAGATAGAGGCATGATTTAGAAGCTAAAACAGGATCAAACCAAAACCAAATTGACAGTTGTTGGTTCTAGAAATGGTAAAACCAAAATAAAAAAAAAAAAAATGGTTTCGATTTGATTTCTAAGAATTGTTGAGTTCATGTAATTGATAATTTCAAGTCATGATATAACTACTTTGTTGATTTGTTTTTTTTTTAAAAAAAAAAAATCCCATTTCACTCTTTAGCATTATGTTTGACACAAATGAAACACATTATCACTTTAAGGAGTTACAATCTCAACAAATCATCAATAAAAACCCCATACATAAGGTGAAAAGCCACCTTGTAATTTTTTTGATGTAAGATTAAAATTGTACATGTATACTAGGAGAACTTGAAGCCTTATTTCTGTTACAGGGAGGTAAAAGCCTTGTACATCAGAGTGAGGAGTCCTCGCATATAGATCCTCCTATATTTATATATATATTAATCTATATTAAAGAACCACCATAAAATCCTTCATTTCAAGGATGGTTGATGAATTGTTGTCACGGTTCCATTTCGATTCTAAAACTGCCGTATCAACTAAGGTTAGTTTTCGATTTAGAACCAAACCATACCTAGATCTAACTTTTACCATAAAATATTAGGTCCATCGAAATATTTATATTTTACAAGATTGACGTCAAACTTTTTTTCTTTTAAATTCTAAATCTTTACTAAGAAAAAAAAAAACTAAATTGTTTCTTTTTTAGTGGTCTCTTTCTCCCTATTTGCAATTTTGTGATTAGAAGTTACAAAATAAGCTATTATTTCTTGAGACTTTAGATTTTTTTATATTTTTTATTTATATCTATTTGCTATTTGATTGAAATCCAATGTCCAAATAAGTATTATTTACATCTTATATCATGCTTTATAAAGATTTATTAAGTATTAAATTTCATAATATATATTTATTTACTTTTGTAATATTTTAGAAAAATATACGGATCCAATATAGTATCAAAATATTAACATAAAATGAAAAAAAAAATAAATGAGAAGATTATATATATATATATATATATATGACAATAGATGAATTTTGATTTGACCAAATCACTTTGTGGGCATCATTCCATTGGGAAGTCTAATGATCATAGTTGTCAAAATCCATAATATGGGAGGTGGAGGGATGAGGATTGAAGAATAGGAGCAGAAGTCATTGGAAGGAAATGGGTTTCCTTTTTAATTAGTCAAGTGGTAAAAATGGGTGTAGTGTAGTGTAGGGTATGGGAGTAGGGTGGGGGTGCCTTTGTTTCATTATCCCAAGGTTATTGGGACCCACCCAATAATTCACAATCACACATCTCTCTCTCTCTCTCTAAAACCTATCTATCTATCTATCATTAAAGCCTGCATGACTTCAATTATTGCAATGATCCCAAAAGCATGACATATCTGACCTGGTCACATCCTCTGGATGTTGATTTTAATTACGACTTGTGGAAAAGCCACCCCACGCGTGAGGTCCCACCTTCCCTTCATTTTCCCCTTTTCTTTTTCAAACATTTCCATAATTAATTTCTTTTAATTTGATATTTCATACATTTCTCACCACCGCACATTCTTCATGGAATATAGAAAGAACCTAAATTAAGGTTAGTTTTTTCTTATTATTTTTTCCATTTAAAATAATTTATCTATTTATATCCGATGTCATAATATTTGAATTGAAAGTGAATATCCTTTTCAAATATATGTTATAAATAATTTTTAATACAAATATATTAAATTTTAATAAGAAAAACTTTAAATATTAGCATAATACTATACATTTGTGTGTATATATAATCTAAGTACCAACTTAAATTAGAGATATGATATAAATTGAATTATTTGACCTAGTGTTTATAAAAAATAATAGATTATGAATAGAGATAACTCCATTATGAGTGTATATTTAAAAAATTTAACATTGAAGGTTACTTTTGATATATAATACCCATTTTAAAACCTATCAAACTATACAAATTATAACAAGTTGTAGGTAGGTTTCGACAAATTGGGACATTCGGTTTTAATTCACATCAATATTCTACATATTAAATTTTAGTAAAAAATATACCTAAAACTAAGTTTTTCTTGTTTTGACGAGAACCTTACTCTCCAAATACTCAAATTTTCAATTGTCTAAACATGAAAAAAAAAAAAAAAAGCGTTTTCAAATGCACTTTTTTTTCTCCTCCATGATTCACCCCTCAAGAACTCCTCATCCAAACAAAAAGCGTCGACACCTATGAAAACACCCATGGATAGACTCATTGGATACCCCATTTTTAGTTTTGAAGATACTTTCGAGAAGGCTGCTTAAAAGACCCAAAAGGGGAACTTTTTTGTATATGTATATACATATATATATATATATATATTTTAAATTAAAAGGAGTGTGTAATATTTAATTATGCATGAAACTTTCCTTGGAATAATAAAGATTGTCTGTCTGTCTACCCAAGGAAAAACATAAAAGAGCAACTGCGTGTATTTTGGTCAAAATCTCGTGCTAATCTGACCCTCCCTAGTTCCCAATGTTTTTTGCTGTTCCCACATCACGCTGGGATGTTTCAGAAAAAGAAAATCTTCACTTAGTTAATGTCACAGATTCACCTGTCACCTTTCCATTACATTGCAGTACCTGGAATTTTCTTTTCTTTTTTCTTTTTAAATTACAATAAAAAACAAATTTCAAATCTCATCTATCCTATCAGTCTTATTAATCCTATTTTAATATAAAAAATATATATTTTTATATTATATATATATATATATTTTTTTTTTAAAAGGTCCATCATATTCTAAAACGAAATAGTAAATAAATTTCTACATGATTTAGACATACCTAGTTCTCGACTCCAAAATGGGTATTGCCTTATTCTAGGCTTCCAGTAAAATCTAAGGATAGGATTTTCATACATTTATATCATCCAATAATTTAAAAGTAAAAAGAAAAACTATGTATTGGATGTGTATATATCTCTTTGAGATGTATAAATAATATTGTATTTCCAAATTTAATGCACACTTTTTTTAATTATATATATGTATATATATATGATTGAAAATACATTTCTATGACCGACAGTGCAAATATATGTTATAAAATGCAAGTTTAGATATTATATTTTAAACATAGGTAACAAACTATAAATTAAATTTTCTTATAGTTTAAAACTACGAAAGGACTCCTTTGTTGGCAAGCTAAATAATCTATTATACTTCTTCGGGATAGTAAATTGTTCCTATATGTCATCCTAGCAAGAATGCCTTTGCAAAACATTGTCTCTGTCTTGTCAAAGTCTATTGAATTGTAATAGAACTAAATCAAAATAATTAAGATACACGTTGAACAAATAAGTTTCTATTACTTACATTCATTTTAAGCCCTAAATCCAAATTTTTATACCATAAAGGAAAGTAATGAGATTTCTTAATTAATTAGTATTTAGTCGACTTTCTTTTTCGTATGTAATTCCTCTTATTTAAATAACATTCCTGAAAGTATAACCAATTTTGCCTAAACTAGATAGATAATAATAATTTTTTTTAGATGGAATGATGTCCTTCAAAACAAGGGATGTAGCTAAGATGGCCCCTATGTGCTCTCGATAAATAATAAATTGTGTAACATCGTAGAAGTAGGTGGGTTAGGATTTTATAATGAAATTTTATAGGTTTGTTATATATACATATATATAGCTTATCTAAGAAATCCAAACTTGATAAAATAATTTGTAAGCACCTAGAATTTTTATTAAATGGATGAAAGTTTTCCTTAAAGTCTCAAAATTTTTTTAGTATAGTCTCTTGCTTCGAATAAACATAGAGATTCAAAAGAAGCTAAATAAATTTTTTGAAATATCACATTGAATGTGTAATTTAAATCCTAAAGTAATACTCAATCTTGCCCAATTTATTTCTAATTATTTAATATAAAAGCTAAGCAAGGTTTTGGATTAAAAATTTAAAGCTCAATAAGATTGAAGTTGGTTTTAAATAGACAATACTTTACCTAAAAAGCCATCTTATTATATTTTTATTTTTAATATCTTTCCATTGATATTCGTTTTAGTAATATGTTTTATACTTATAAGTATTAACAATCAAAATAGGTCATATCTAATTTATAGTAATTTAATAATTTTTTTCCTTATTAGCTATTTTTGATACTTTCAAATTGATTCAATAAATTTACCTTTTACTCGTATTGTATAAATAAATACTAAAACGAAAACATTAAAGATATTAAATTATATAAAATAACTATATGTAATATTAGATGTGGGCACATAAGCATGTAATTTAATTAGCTCAAAATAACAATAAAAAAAGTGACACAGCCAGCACCGAATAGTGCAACCAGGTAGGGAAATTCATCCAATAGCAACCAATGGAAATTTGACACGTAAGAACGAGATCCGGTAAAAGCTACAAAAAATCTGGTTGGCGAGTCAGTGGTCTAAAAGCTATTGATTCAACAGCGTCATTTCATTTCGATTACGTCATTGACCACTTATTAAAACAATCTAAATCCCGCTAACAAATATTCCCAGAATATTAGTTTTAATTTTTTTAAAAAAAATGTTTTAATCATCGTAGAATAATACTTGTAGCATGTTTACCGGAAAAGAGTATACAAATAAAAATATGTATAAATTTTTTTAACACGTAATAAAATAACTCAGGTATCTATTATTAATATTTTCCTATATAATAAAATGTAAATAAAAAGTAAAACTCTTATAATTTAATAAAATAAATATCGATATTATAATTTTAAAAAATTAATACGAATGAAATGGATATTTTTAACTTCGGACTCGGAAAGAAAAAGAAAGAAAAGAAAAGAAATCAGATGACTGGAGAGGGTTATGTTATGATATGAAAGCAAACAAAAGCAACAGTATATAATTGCTTTTGTCGATAAGAGTCAAAATTACAAAAAACCAGCATGGAATGGATGAAACAGACGACCCCATCATACTCATCATCATCATCATCTTACTCATATTGTCATAATCATGACTCTGCTCTGGTTTGGTGTCCTGCAATAATTGCTTCCAAACAGTAAATGCAGCAGTTTAATCATCCACCCCTTCCTTCTCTATTCCTACTCTTTTTCCATTTTTTTTTCTAGGGTTTTGGGGGGAAAAAAGAAAAATCCTCGTGCTAGTATCTAAGCTAATTGGTTCTTTGCTAAGAAAATTACCGATGCTTATTCCACATGTTCAAAATTATAAAAAAAAATATTATCTATTTATTTTAAAATAATTAATATTAAAAATATAAAAAATATCTATTCTCAAATCCCTAACAATTAGTACCTGGAACAACCATATCAATAATAGCTTTTTTAATATGATGATGTATTTAAGCAAAAATATTTTATATTCGCATGTGTTAGAAAAAAAAAATACAAAGTAAGAGAAGTTTCTACATTTAACCTCTTAAAAAGTATCATGTGCATAGCACCCATTATTATTCTCCTAATAATATTTGTTAGCATTTACTATGTATATCATACAACAATATAATATGAAAGAAGAATTAAAAAGAGTCAAACATGGGGAAATATGAGGTTGAAAATATGCATAAGATACAATTAAGTTGCTAAGCCCTTTTTGGCTTATATGACACAAGTAATGTACTCCTACAGAATGGAGTAAATTCCATCATCCCTTCTTATTCTTGTAAAGCTGAGAATGGCTTGGAAACAAGATATGATTTAACTCGTATAAGAATGCAAATATATAAATCGTTATAGCATATCTAATTTACCTAACCCTATAAAGATTCTATAAAAATTCTATAGGGTAATAGGGTTTTTATAGAGTTGTAAAATATAATTTAAAACTTAATAGGAAAGACTCGATGTAAAACTTGGTCTGATGAAAAAACTATGTATTGATAATAATATTTACTCTTAAACTATGCTTCACACATACTCTACACTAATTCTATATTGTTTAATTTTAAAAATTTATTTATGTAAATCATTAAGTGTAACGTTAACTCTACTTAATTGTTCTTTATACTACTCTGTTCTTTATTTTGTCTTAACCTTATAAAAACCTAACTTACTCCTATAGGGTTCATAATAGCCCGATAGGGGCAAGTTTCGGGTTCAAGAGGAAAAACCCTATAAGGATTTTTATAGGGTTTTGGAACATGGTAACTCTTATAGGAGTGGGTTAGGGTTTTATAAGACCTATTCCAAGTGTGCCCCGATTGCATCTCTAAACTAGTAAAACCTATCTCCATCAACTATTCAAAAGGTTTGGGAGCCTAAACGAACCAATTCTAGGATTTGGTTAGAACTATATAACAACATACAGATACATCAAGATCAGATGATAAAGCTGCATTTATTCCAACAAATTATTAAAAATCAAAATTACAATAAGATGATGCATTTAAATGAAATGGCACAATAGCTCACTTCTTCTTGAAATGGCTACCTCGATTGAATATACCCAAGGCACATTCAAATGGGGTGGCTTCATAGGTCAAGTCCACTCCATTGCTAAACTTCATTCAAATGCCATCGCATAGTCATTTAAATAAAGTCACTTTGATGCCTCAACCCTAATCCTAGCTTAGCTCGAACCATTATTATGATCTTTGAACACCTTGATGAGTTGAAATGTGATGAATTGCTCTTCAAGTAGGCTTGGTCTTCCTTTAATAAGTCTTCCATTATAACTCTTTTCGTTAGATATAGTTAGTCTTCAGGCTTTAGCTAGCTCTAGTAATTTAACAAAGTAGTATTAGATTCCTATTAAACAAAACATGAACTCTAAAGAAAACTCACTAGGAAATTGCAAAATCCGATGGTAAGCTACTTTTTTATGTTTATGATAAAAGAAAAACCTTGAGAAATCAGAAAATCCAATAGTGAATCTATGCATATTTGTTCATGTCACCCTACATAGATGGCATCATAGATCCCCTCAACTCTAATCCTAAAGAATTAAAGTACAAGATGCCCCTTTTTAGGGTAGAAAAAATAAATTGACCAAAAACACATGGGGCACAAAACTTGTCTCTTCCCACTTTGAATTCAAAAACTATAATACCTAAAACATTATCAACAACAAGTTCGTGATATAAAATCTATAATATCAATGAGAAAAATCACTACACAAACACATGAAGTATATAAAATATACACCTTATGTAAATCTACTAAAAAACTAATATAATTAACACATACCATTTAAGTTATAAATTTAGTTTGCCAAGTCAACAACATAAGGCAATTTATCCCTTTTTTTAACCTATAACTTATTTTAGTTGTCAATCCTTATCCCACATATTCTGAGCTGTTTACAAAACTTAATGCAAGATAATGAGAAGTAATCATCTAAAAAAAAATTTATTCATCCACATTCGATCATCAACTGTTTAGTCTATTACTCTTATACTTAGATTCTCCATATAAAGCATAAGTTTCATTAACTACTTCTCTCTAAGTTCACCAACGAGGTACTAGTTGTGGATAAAATAGTCAATAATCATCTTATCCACATGAGTGGCATAAAAGCCTAAACAACCAAGAGTCACATTATTATGATCACTCAATCCACAACAAACTTGAGTGATTAGTCCATGATCCACCTAATCTATACCATAGGGATCTTCATGGTAAAGATAAATAATAAGCAAAACCAACATTTGTTAATCATCATGTATAAACAATAATTAATTTAATTCTATGCTACAACAACAAGCACAAAACAAAATGCTTCAATTATGATGGACATCCTTAGATATCAAGATAAGACCTATTCCAAGGGGTGTGGTCAACCAATGCACAAGGTTGATCCACTAGACTCCTTAAGATATGACAAGTCCTTAAAAACTAAGCTTGAACCAACTATTATAGGGTTGGTCAACTTGGTTGGGGTCCTAATTAACAAGCAACTTTTACTTGGGATAATTGCTTGATCTTTACTTTAGTTAACTATTCTTTGCTTGAAACTCCTTAAATAACCTTACTTAAATATTAATCTTCAACAAAAATCAATTATGAATTTTTTGTTCATATTGATCGAGATAAAAAATTAATGACCTAAAGAAGTAAACATTTTGATTTTCAAATCATCAATATCTCTTTTAATTCCAAAACCTTAAGTCCACTTTTATAATTTAAACCTTTGAAATCAAACAAAATATGGGATCTAATATTGAGAGATGAGGTTAGCAATTTTTATCAAGAAATTAAGATCCCTTTAGAGTATTGCATCATTTTCTATTGATTCATACTATTTATAGGGGGGGTGAAGAAGTTGCGAATGAATCTATTGAATAGATGAAGAGACAACTTTCATGGACAAAGCCCACAAATAGTAAAGGAATGCATCTTTATTTGTAATGACATTAATTGATTATTCATTTATTCTAGATATAATAACCTCGATTCAAGATGACTATTATATAAAATTGATTGCAACTATGGTCATTTTTCTTAATTAAATAAATAAAATGGATAGTAACTTACTATATTTGGTTATAAAGGTAGTGATAATAGTTACAACATATTTTTTATAAATATAATTGTAGTTATTGTGAAACTATTGTATTTTTTTATTATCATCTTGCATTACTATTTTAATGTAAAATGTGTGGTAGTATATGTGCACATGGCATTTAGAGATGTACATAGTTTGGTTTAATTCGGTTTAGTTCATAATATAGTTATGGCTCATTATAAACCTTAAAGCATAAACTTTATGCTAAATCCAGGTGTAAGCTTAATTGAATGCAAAAAAGAATCCAATTTTTAGTTTGGTCTAGATTAGTTTAACTACGTGAACCAAATAGTAAACTATGAATCTATCCCCTTTTTTAATCTAAAAGACTGAATTTTCAATCTTAATTTGTATTGTTCATAGTTTAGTTTAGTTTGGCTTGATCTTATGCTCACCTTTAGTAGTGACTACTTGTGGCAATACGTGTAAATGAGGAGATCCAGTTTACATGATTACGTACATGTGACGTGTGTCTCACGCTTCACATGGCCTTTGAGCAACAGCATAGAAAGTAATTAAGAAGAGGAGGAGCAAGCAGTTTCAAATTCTCAAATATAAAAATGATGGACAAGGGAGTTAAGGCCGCAACCATGATTTCCTAAGTAATTGAACTACTTCTTCATTTAAGTAGCTATTTGATCTTTCAAAGTAGAGCTCCTATATTAGAATATCATTTCTTTTATCTCTTTCAAATGTGTTAAATGAGAAGGCATTTTTGAGTATTTATAATCCCTTGAACACAATGATATATTTCTCTACTAGATAATAAATGAAATGGAGATTACTTATTAAAGGGTTACATTGATGAGATTTTCATAAGCTCAAGGCCTACGACCTTCTTATTAAGTGCATAAGCCTACTTGGGTGAAGTTGAGAGTGGGTAGACCAATCCAACGATTCCGAAATTTCCCTAAGTCATCTAAAGATATAGACTTAACTCCTAGAAATCTAAAACTAGTTTAAAGAGTCAAACCTAAATTATTATTAAGCTTAACATAATATTGATGAAACAAATTTAACTCTTCACAATATGTCAATTAGATTTTTCACTTGAACTTTCATTTGTAAGTAATTGGAGAATATATATATATATACACAGGCACTATTCTAATGACTAGTGAGTAGAAAATTAAGACTAGTGAAAATATAACTTTCTCATTACAAATTTCCTAACTTCTAACCATCTCTCTCTCTCTCTCTCTCTCTTTCATGTACAACATTAATACAAAGATAAATTCAGTATCCTATAAATCATTAATAGTTAATTAATGGACAATGCAATTTGCAAATGCCATTATAAGTCATTAATTGCTAATTAATAGGCATTGCAAATACAAATTTTGCAAGTGTATAGTCTAATCTAATGTGAAAATGCTAATATTTAAACATCCTAAGACTTTCTCACATCTAGAAACAAAGGATATGATAACTCCCTACATTCTTTTATCATAGTAAAAGTGTAACACCCCGTAATCTAAGATGTCACAAAACGTCATAGTAAAAGTGTAACACCCCGTAATCTAAGATGTCACAAAACATCATATAGCAACATGCTAAAGCTCTCATCCAATTTCATACTTCAATTTATCATTTAATGCTACAATAAATAGAAATAAAAGACTCACAAGCAAGTCATTCTAACCACAAATTTAATTAGAAATAATCAACAAATTCTAGTTCAATTACATATTCAAACTTCAGTTATCATAAATATAAGTAGTCATGAATAAGTATGTCTAAACATCTCTAAGTTTCCAAACTCAAACATCTCTAAGTCTTTCAAATACTCTCTTGCTACTCATCCTTATAGTAACAATAATAGTCTCTTTCATTCTCAGCTTGACAAGCGTAATATATATATATATATTTGTTCTTGTTATACATAGCATATTTGTTTTACTCACCTACATTCAAAAAAGAAAAAAAAAAGGTTGAGTCTAAGCCTAATATGTGAGTACCATAAGTATATGTGCATGTCAACTAGATCACATCATACACATAGAGGGATGTAACATCAATGTCACAAACAACCTATCTATTCTCTTTGATTAAGCTGTCAATCATTATAGAAATACCCGTGATCTCGCCATATCATATATAATATAATATGCCATAAATTGGGAACTGCAATTGCAAACCCCATCTATCCTTAAATCTATCTTAGATTATTTCGATATAGGAGTCCATTAGGGACAATGTCGTATATCGATCATTAAGGTGCCCTTTAGGGATTTACCATATAGGTCCCTATACTGAGTTAACCACAAACAATACATAAATTTAAATCTAATATCAAATTAGGTTCATTTAGATTACCAAGTTAACAATCACTAGTAACAAATACGATAAACAAGTACTTGAAAGAATAGTCTAAAAGTTAGCTTTTATATAACTATCAAAAGTATTCGAACCTATCAAGTATCAAAGACAAAGTTTAGTACTACCTACCTTACAACATAACCTAAGTTTGCTAAGTTGTCAACTGTATATTAATTGTATATTTCCCTTCCCCATTATGTTATTGTAAGTGAAACTAGCTTAGTATTAAGGAAAAATTGAAATAGAAGTAATAAGAAGTGTTTTAGAACAATACGGCCGTATAGGAGAACATGAGCAGAAACATAATTATATGAATGGTCATATACCTTATCGTACATGAAACTTTCCCAATATGCCTAAGTATACGATCCTATACCTTAACATGGACAAGTATACGCTTGTATGTATACTCCCTTAGTACACAAAACCCTCTCCAACTTGTATTCCCTTGTTTCAAAAAGTTTCCCTTCTTCTAATCTAATTAGCATACCAATCTTAGTTTCTTTATATCTAGACTACAATTCTCTAATTCAAGCAGTAATTCTACACTTTTAAGCGAAATGCAAACACATACACCTACTTAAATTTGGGGTTGGAACCTCATGATTGCTTAATCATACAACTGTGCTTTGTTCCTTCTCACTTCTTGTTCCAAAATTTGTCAACACTTCACCTACATAATACTTAGACAAAGGAAATTAAGATTGGAACAATCTTATGGTAACGATCAAGACCCTTACTTAGTGGAAATGTGTCGATTTTGTAGAGTTCCATTAGGTTGTGCTATGCGTTTGTATATGTTTTTGAAGTATCAACTATGCAGAATGGACAAGAGGAGGTAGACAAATCAAATAGGGATTTAAATACTTTGATAGTAAAAAGACTAAAATATCCCAATTCCTAAAGCCTTATTATTTTTCTTACCCTTATATTTATTTTACTTATTTTATATATATTACAAAAAAGTATGCAAGACTCAAATTTGCTACTAAAATCCATGTGTATATATATACAAAATTCCACTTAACTCTCTTATTTATAATATTTGTTCATAAAATCTCTAACGGCATAAAATCTAATTTAATGGCTTATTTGGATTTTTTTTTAAATCTTATTTGTATCTAATTTACATCTAATCCATATTTGATATGAATTTATTTGAAAATTAGCGTTTAGATAAATTATTTGATTTATATTTGTCAAGTCTAATTTTTTGCATTCTCATTCCTAATCCGATCTAGACTAAACCCTATGCTCATCTAATGTAGATCATCGACTTAAGTTAGGAATTTCATTTGATTTTTGGGGTCGTCACCCAACTGTTGTTGGGAAATATTGAATTAAGACTAAAGGAGCGGATTAGTCTTAATTTGGACCACTAGTCGTCGTTATTTCCCCTTCTCGTTTTTGAAAAGAGGAAAAGGGAAAACCAGAGTTTCTAAGTCTGGAGGCTAACCTATTAAAACCTTACGGTTATTACCTAGTCTCATAAAATTGTTCATATTTAGACATGTGTTTTATTGTGTTTCTGTTACTTTTTATTATGTTTTTGAATTATCTCAAGAAAATGATTTTTTATTTCGTTTTATGGGTTATCCCGAATGGGTGCCTACGTACCTGCTATCTAAAATCAAACAAGCCGTAATTCGCTTTTTTCTGAAAAAGATTTAGTGGGTTTGTGAATTTTAATTTGAAATCTCTTTTGCTTTATGTTTTTATCCTTTTTGGGATTTTTTTTCTAAAAAATCTAAGCCTAAGCTTTGATTTGACTTTTTGAAAATGATTTTTTGGAAAAACATCAATTTTGGATTTATTTGAAAAAAATGATTTTTGCTAAGTGCTAAAACTCTTTTTTATGATTCTTTTGAATTTTTTTTATTTTTTATGATTTTTTTTATTCTTTTACAATTTTTTATAATTTTTCTAAGTTTTTATGATTTTTGTAGTTTTTTTATCATTTTTATTATTTCTTATGATTTTTATTAAATTTTGCATAATTTTTGTGAATTTTTGTTAAGAATTTTATGCTAAGCTATTATCTATCCTATTTTGAAATCTAAAGTTTTATTATTATTTTCCTAATATTTTTATTGTTTTTCCACATTTTTATTATCATTTATTATTTATTTATTTATTTATTTTTCTACATTATTAAATCCTAAAAACCTAATTTCTACATCTTCCTACTTATGGAAATAAAACATAAAGCATAAATAAATAACTAAATAAATAACCAACAAATAAATAATCAAATAATAAATCAAATAAATATAAGTAAAATAAATAAACAAAAATTCGAAAAAATAAATAAAAATCCGAAAAATTCGACTTACCTGGATTCGGGTCGGTGTACGGGTCGGGTCAGTCGGGTCGGATCGGTCGGACACGACGGTAGAGAGGGCTCGTTCACGACGTTCCGGCGGTCTTTTGCAACGGATGAGATATCGAATCCTAGCTTCTTGAGGGTGCCGAATCCAATGGTGGTGGTGGTTTGCTCCCAAATCGTCTCCTGGTGGTGGTTCAACTCCAGTCGGTGATCGCGATTTTGATTCCCCTCCGATGCTCTCCGATTTGTTATCTTTTCTCACTTTCTCTCAATTCTGATCCGTGTTTTGGCTTCCCCCACTCCTCCTCTATTTATAGGTGTTTGAAATCGAGCTGGATAAGCTCGGATTTCCTCCGATAGAAGCTAATCGGATTTTCGGTTAAAAAAAAAACTCCGATTTGTGTAAATCCATCGATTTGTTGCGATTTGATTCCAATTAGATGATGTTTATCTTATTTCTGTTGAAGATCTATTGGATTTGTGAAAAAAAAAATCGAATCGAAACGGCCGAAATTCGAATTTTTCCCCTCGCCGGCGATCTCGGACCCGAGGTAGGAGATGATCATGCGCCCGGCGCGTGCGTTCCCTCCAGTCAATCAGAGGCTGCCACGTGGCCTAGATAAGTAAAAAAAACACCAAACGCGGAAATTGCTTCCCTCGCGTTTCGAACCTACGACCGAGCCGTCCTGCACGTGCCTTAAACCATGGTCCGTACCAGCTGGGCTAGCCCATTTTCCTGATTTTATTAATTTCGCAAATTGCAAATATGCAATGCAATTTTTTTTATTTTTTTTTGTATTTTTTGAAATTTCAAAAGTTTGTAAAAAATTATTTATTATTCATTATTGCCATTTCTGAAATTATTTTTCAAAATTGATGTGTTTTCCTATTTATTTTTATTTTTTGAATATTTTTATTATTTATGCTAAATTAGAAAAAATGGAAAATTGATTATTATTAATTATTATTTATTCTTAAGGCAAAAATGGGGTGTTTACAGCTGCCCCTCTTTGTGGTAAAGTTTGAAAAACTTAACTACAAAGACAAGAAAGACGTCATTTTTGGCCTCTTAAATAGGTAACACGGTCCTAACAATTTAGGGTCATGTTCCCTCCCCAAAAAGTGCTTTATGGGCTGACTAGTTGGCGATATGAAACATCTCAAGCATCGTTTAGGAGTGTAGAATAAATGATGATAGGAAGCGTCTCATCAAACTAGCAACCTTGAAATGAAGATTTATTTAGGAAACGCCCTTATGAGCTGGCTACCTGTCAACAGAAGCGTCCTGTTAGACTAACAACTGTTTGGAAGAATATTTCCGAAAAGTGCCCCAAGAGCTGACTAATCGGGAGAGTTTAGGAAAGTGCCCCTCATGAGCTGACTAACCTTTGATAAAATGCCTCAAAAAGTGCCCCCTATGGGCTAACCTTGAGATAAGATTTTTAGGAAAGTGCCCCTCTTGAGTTAACTAACTTATGATAGAGTTGTCTCAAAAAGTATCCTTATGAGCTAACCTTGAGAACGGATTTTTAGGAGAGTGCCCATCTTGGGCTGACTAATCTATGATAGAGTTGTCTCAAAAAGTGCCCTTATGAGCTGACCTTGAGAACGGATTTTTAGGAAAGTGCCTATCTTGGGCTGACTAACCTATGATAGAGTGTCTCAAAAAGTGCCCTTATGAGCTGACCTTGAGAATAGATTTTTAGGAAAGTACCCATCTTGAGCTGACTAACCTATGATAGAGTTGTCTCAAAAAGTGCCCTTATGAGCTGACCTTGAAAACAGATTTTTAGGAGAGTGCCCATCTTGGGCTGACTGACCTAAGATAAAAATGATATCTCAAAAAGGTGCCCCTTATGAGCTAACCTTAGAGAAGACCTAGGGAAGTGCCCTTTTTTGGGCTAACTACCATATTAAAAGGAATGTTTAGACAAGTGCCCAACTATGGGCTGACTCATCTTATGCTTCTGAATATGTTTTCTACGAACCAAGCTAAATGATGTGATGCTTTTCATGATAGTTATTATTATTATTATTTATTTTAATATGCTTGCCAGTTTATCATGGATAGCCACCAAACAAACGAACCTTCGGGTTGGTTTGCTTCTGCTTCATTTCTTCTCATCTTGACACGGGGTTGAAAATTTTGATGTGCTCCCTTTCTTTGTGCACCTGGCTCTTTTGATGGTAATGTTATCCTACTCATGCATTCAGTTCTAATGCTCAAAAGTAGATAGAATTATATCACAAACTATATTAAGATTCATTATCATTTTAGTGTTTATCTTTCATTGGTGAAGTGGTGGGTAATGTGTTTAGGAGTACTTGTGGTGATGGGAATTGATTTGGATCATCGACCATTCAGGAATATTAACTTTGCTTGTAAAAAGTAAAAACTCGACTCTACGAAATTTGTATCGAATGTCGGCTTTCATAAACATTGGCAAAATTTCGATTCCCTTGCCTAAGGATAGTACATCTTTACAGCATCTGTGTTAATGGGGTCTCTCAATTCCGGACCATCCATTTGAGTTAGTATCAAAGCACCTCCTGACAGAACCTTTTTCACTACATAAAGGCTTTCATAGTTTGGGGTGAATTTTCCTCTGGAGTCTTGGGCATTTGGGAGAACCTTCTTTAGTACCGGATCCCCCTCTTTGAAGTATCGAGGTCTCATCTTCTTGTTAAATGCTCGAGCCATTCTTTGTTGGTAACACTGGCCATGACATAGTGCGGTAAGCCTTCTTTCATCAATCAGATTCAGCTGATCAAGCCTCTTCTTTACCCAGTCTGATTCAGTTAATTGAGTTTCTGACAGGATTTTGAATGATGGTATTTCAACTTCAACTGGTAGCATTGCTTCTGTACCATATACCAATGAATAAGGGGTGGCTCCCGTAGATGTTCTTATTGAAGTCCTATAAGCCATGAGAGCAAATGGTAACATTTCATGCCAATCTTTGTAAGTTGTTGTCATTTTCTCGATGATCTTCTTGATATTTTTATTAGCTGCTTCTACTGCCCCGTTCATTTGAGGTCGGTAGGGAGTTGAATTTCTATGGTTTATGTGGAATTGTTGACATAAACCTGTCATCGATTTGTTGTTAAGATTGGTACCGTTGTCGATGATGATGGACTCAGGAACTCCATATCGAGCTATTATGTCCCTTTCTAAGAAGCGGATTATTACCCCATTTGTAACATTAGTATATGATGACGCTTCTACCCATTTGGTGAAGTAATTAATCGCTACTAGTATGAATCTGTGGCCGTTAGATGCTGTCAGAGTGATCGGGCTTATTATGTCGATTCCCCATATGGAGAAAGGCCATGGTGCTGATAACAAGTGTAGCTCGTTGGGCGGAGCATTTATCCGGTTTGCGTAGACTTGACACAGATGACAGTGCTTGACATATTTTATGCAATCTGATTCCATGGTCAACCAATAATATCCTAACCTCATGATTTTTCGGGCTAACATGTAGCCATTCATATGAGGTCCACATACTCCCTCATGTACTTCCTTCATCTGTTCGCATGCTTCATTTTTGTCTACACATCTCAACAAGGTGGTATCAGATGATCTCTTGTAAAGTATAGACCCATTTAATAGGAAATGGCTTGCTAACCTCCTAAGTGTTCTTTGGTCATTCTTGCTAGCCATTTCAGGGTATTTACTTTCCTGGAGGAAAGTCTTGATGTCATGATACCAGAGCTTGTCATCTTGTACTTTTTCAATGGTTAAACAGTAGGCGGGCCGACTTTCGATGTCTATTTTCATCAGTTGAACTTCGGCTCCCCCTGTTATCTGGATCATAGATGCTAGTGTGGTTAGTGCATCTGCAAACTGATTCTGAGTTCTCGGGATGTATGTGAAAGTGATTGCCTTGAATTCTTCAATTAGCTCTGTCAAGTGTTGATGATACGGTACCAGTTTGGGGTCTTTAGTCTTTTATTCCCCTCTTGTCTGTAGTATAATAAGTGACGAGTCCCCGTATACTTCTAATTCGCGGATTTCCATTTGACAGGCCATTTTGAGGCCATGAATACACGCTTCATATTCCGCAATATTATTGGTATAGGGAAATGTAAGTCTTGTCGCTGCAGGGAATTGAGTGCCATCTAAGGATATCAATACTGCCCTAACCCCACAACCGAATACGTTGGCGGCTCCATCGAAAAACAATTTCCATTTTGGGTTCTGCTCTATCCCAAAGTCTTCTACTGGCATATCTTCCACTGTCAATATATTCTCATCTGGAAATTGGGCCTGTAGTTCTTGGGAATCTGTCTCGACAGGGTGTTTCGCTAATTGGTCGACTAAGGCTTACCCTTTCATCGAGTTCTGATTTATATATGTGATGTCGAACTCGGATAGGAGCATTTGCCACTTAGAGATTCTCCCTATCAGAGCTGGCTTCTCTGCCAAGTATTTCAAATGATCATATCTTGTCAGCAGCTCAACATGGTAGTGAATGGTGTATTGCCTTAGTCAATGCATGACCCAGATTAAAGCATAACACGTCTTCTCCACCTCTAAGTACCTCCGTTCCCCATCTGTGAACTTCTTGCTCAGATAATATATGGAACGCTGTCTTCCCTCGTCATCCTTCTGCCCCAGCACACATCCCATGAATTCAGGGAGTATAGTGAGGTATAAGAATAAGGGCTTTCTTTGCTTCGGGACTATCAAGACCGGAGGTTTTATAAGATAGTCTTTGATTGTCTTGAATGCCTCTTCGCATTCGTCGTCCCATTCTATTGTGGCGTTCTTCTTCAACAGACGGAATAATGGCAAGCATTTGTCGGTGAGCTGTGAGATAAAACGAACTATATAATTTAATCTTCCCAGCAAGCTTCTCACTTCTTTAACGGAGCGTGGGGAAGGTAACTCTAATATAGACTTTACCTTATCAGGGTCGATTTTAATCTCTTCCTGGTTTATGACAAACCCTAACAATTTCCACGTTGTGACCCTGAAAGTGCATTTCTCTGGGTTTAACTTGAGTTGAAATTTTCTCAGTCGTTTAAACAATTCCCTCAGGATATCCATATGGCTTTCTCCTTCTTTAGATTTGGCTATCATGTCGTCGACATATACTTCAACCTCTCAATGCATCACGTCGTGAAGTATTGCGACCATGGCTCTCTGATACGTTGCCCCGGTGTTTTTCAAACTGAAGGGCATGACTTTGTAACAGAAAGTTCCCCATGTTGTGATGAAAGTTGTTTTGGTTTTATCTTCTTCAGCCATTTTTATTTGATTATATCTTGAGAAACCGTCCATGAATGAGAAAAGATGGTTTCCCGCAATGTTGTCTACTAGAACATCAGTGTGAGGTAGGGGGAAGTTATCTTTTGGTGTAGTTTGGTTTAAGTCCCGAAAGTCTACGCATACACGTACTTTTCCGTTCTTTTTCATAACGGGGACTATATTTGCTACCCATTCTGGGTAATCAGATACTTCAATGAACCCTACTTCTAGTAGTTTCTTGACTTCTTCTTTGATTTTTAGCAAGATGTCAGGCCTAAATCTTCTCATTTTTTGTTTTTTAGGTTTGACATCTTCTCTTGTGGGAAGCCTATGAACCACTATTGATTGGTCTAGCCCTGGCATGTCACCATATGACCACGCAAACACATCTGCATATTCCATTAATAGCTCGGTTATCTCACGTTTTTTATCGGCACTCAAACCGGTCCCGATTTTGAGGTTTTTAGGGTTTTCAATGCTTTCTAGATTTACTGTCTCCACAGGCTCGTCGATCGAAATTCCGCTTTATTCATGTTTTTTCCAATTTTCTTGTATTATTTCGTGGTCTAGGATATCGCCTTCAACAACTGACCCAGCAGCGTTGTAAACGATATCAGCGTTTTTACTTTCTACCTGCGCGAAATATCCCTGTTGTTCGATGGTAGGAGATCTGAATAACATAAAAGTGAAAGCATATATATAAGAAGAAAAACAAACTGTAGTTGAATTTGATAAAGAGTCTCAATAAAATTTGTTTAATAATTTTTCTCTACTTTCGAGCTAACCTAGCGCTACTGATAGGATAACAAAACCAATTGTTCAGAGCCGGATGCTGGTTGGACATGCGGGGGATTGACTTCCCTTTGCTGTCGTCCTCTTCGTTTATCCGAAGCTCTTGAATGATGTTTGCCTTTCGAAAAGATTGTTGGAGAGGTGGGATGCACATCTGGGTGTCGATCGGCTTCCCCTTCATTCTGCCTTTGACACCTCTTGCTTGCGCTTCTTCTGCGACCGTAGGAATGTACCCCAGTCCAAACGTCCCGTGCTGCCCCTCTTTAAACTGATGGCCCTCCTTGCTGGTCACCATATTCGCTTCATTGAAAATCTGCAGCCCCAGGTCTTCTGAACTTTCTTCCCCAATATAAGGTATGGCAGTCTCTTTGTATATGGCGTAATCCTGTTCGCCCAATATTGTGACTATCTGCCCACTTGCAATGAACTTGACGCTTTGGTGGAGACTAGAGGGGATGGCCCCAGTAGCATGTATCCAAGGTCGTCCCAAAAGTAAGTTGAAAGACCTTGGGATGTCAAGGACCTGGAAAGCGATGTGGAATACTTGTGGACTAATTTCTACTGGTAGGTTCACTTCCCCCACTATGTCTCTTTTTGATCCGTCGAAAGCTCTGACTACTATGGAGCTAGGTCTTATGTTGCTTGGATCGACCCCCAACAAGTCGAGCGTTGCCAATGGGCAAACGTTGAGGGATGATCCATTGTCGATGAGTACCCGGGAAACAATGGTGTCATTGCACCTGACCACTATGAATAATGGTTTGGTATGTTGGTCTCCCTCCTCTCCTAGCTCTTCCGGAGAGAAAGATATCTGGTCCATTGTAAAGATGGAGTCTGCCACGTGACCTATTTTGTCTGTAGAGATGCCCTCTAGGACTTGAATCTGTTTTAGCACTTTAAAGAGTGCTTCCCTGTGGGGCTCGGATGTTGTGAGAAGGCCCATGAGTGATATCTGTGTTGGAACTTTATTTAATTGTTCCATGATCTCATATTCACTCGCCTTAAGCATCTTTGTAAATGCAGCGAGTCCCCCTTCCTCTTCTTCTCCTTTCTCCACAATGGGTTCTTCAGTCGGGCCTATATACTTTGGATCGTATAACCTCCCAGAGCGGGTGATGCCTCTCACCATAGGAGGCCGCTCTAGTTCGAGGGCCCGATAGTCGAACGGTGCAACCTTGTAATTCTCTGCCGCTATTGGGACATTGAATACATATCTTTTTCTTGGGATTTATACCTCAGCTGATTGTCCCTCATAGCATTGTATAACCCTGGGCTTCTAATGAGAGTTGATCATGTTGATAGTCTTCCCCTCTTCGTTTGACGGGTTGTCCTCTTTCTCAAATTCTGGTCCCCATCCACTAGGCGGCCCCTGCTTAGTCAGGGTATAAGAATAGTTTACCAAATACTGAAATCTCTCGTGTGATTCTCCCAAAGTGCCGACCGTTGGGTCTCCGGCTAACCACCTATTTTTAATGTGTGCCTTTGGTGCTTCTTCTGGAGCTTGATGGGGTTGCTTCTTCTGCTGCTCCATCGTATTCTGCTTAAGGGCTTCTTTGGGAACCGACTCCTCAGATGTGATCATATTAATGGTGGGCTTATGATTGGGCAGTAGATTGGTGTTGACATTAGGTGCTGGGGCATTCACGAAATCCAGTTGTATGATTCCTACATTAATTAAGTCTTGGATTTTGTGCTGGAGCCTCCAGCACCTATCTGTAGAATGCCCCTCTTGTCCCATGTGATAGTCACACTTGAGGCTTGAGTCGAAATTCTTTGGCCTGTATCGGTCATTGGGGAGCTCGAAACTAATCAAGTTGTCTGCCCTCAGCCGAGCGAAGACCTGACTGAGCGGTATGGGGATTGGAGTGAACTGCCTTGGGGCCTTGGCGGCCTGGGTGTGACCTGTCATGGGTTGTTGGGCTGGGGTACTCGTGGTACACGAGTCCTAGATTTTTCTGCCTTATCGGAGTGGACCATGCTGACAGTTGACTCTTTAGCTTTGTTTCCTCCTAAAGGCCTTCGTGTCGGTGTGACCCTAGGAGGCTCCATTGTTTGGAGTCTGTCGGTGGTGATGGCATTCTCAATCCTGCATCCCGCAGCCACTACCTCTGCAAAACTAGATGAGGTTTGGCCTACCAGGTGTGAAAAGTAGGTCTTGTCCAGGTTATTGATAAATATGGATGTCAATTCCTTCTCAAATATCGGGATTGCTACCTTGGCGGCCTGGGCTCTCCAACGCTGAGCATACTCCTTGAATGGCTCAGCATGCCTTTTTCGGAGACTCCCCAGGTCGATTACAGATGGGGCGCGTTTCTCCCAGGTGTTGACAATGTTGAAGTCCAGGTGGGCATACCAGACCAGTGCAGGGCCTGTGAGGCTATCTTGGAATGTCTGGAGCATGAGATGGTCATATTGAGCATACTTGCTCATTTTCCGGGCATATAGCCTGGTATGCATTTTGGGACAGCCGGTCCCATCATACTTTTCAAACTTTGGGGTCTTGAACTTCTCAAGGTATACCTCTTCCCTGTATGCTGGCAGATTGGTGATTCCGGCTTGTTAAAAACCATCAGGGCCCTCAATCGTTTTCATCTTGTCATGGAGCTGCTGGAAGAGTCGCTTCTCCATCTCCTTCTGCCTCTCTTCCATTTCCCTTTTCAGGTCATCGGAGGTTGGCCCCTGGTTGACCTTCGGCTCATATTCGAAGGTCAAGTTAAGGTGGGAATTGATCTCTTCATATTCTGGAGGCTGTCCCTCCACTGCCTTCCCCTTTCTGGCCTCTGAATACTCTTCCTGGGTTGGCTAAGTGTTGCGCAAGAGGCTGATGCTTTCAGTTAAGAGGTGAACCTGGGCAGCCAATTGTTGGACCGTTTGTTCTAGGGATATGATCCTGGAGTCCGAGGTAGCTTCAGCATTGGTGTTGTTGCGGTTGTCGCAGCTGTTGGCCATTTTTGTTCTTGAACGTGTGAGAATTGGACTTCTGGGAGGGTTCGGTTGCTTGGGAGCTATCTTGATACCTGGGTGCGCATTTTGTTTTTTTGTTTTTTTTTTTTTTAGTGTGATGTATGCAAAATGATATGCATGTGTTACGCGGATGCCAAAAATAAAAGGGTTGACAATTGATTAATAATGTAATATTGAAACTTTACTTTTATTAATATTGAAAATTTTGGAGTTCGATAATCAAAATAAAAAAAATTACAAATAATGATCTATTTCCTAGCTCTTTTAGTCTTCTGTTGTGGAGGCTCAGACTTCCCATTGATGACAGCTTCTAATTCTTTAACTTTGGCTTGGGTCTTCTCCAATTGTGCTTCCAAGGCCTTGTTCCTTTGGTCGGATTCTTTGAAACGTCCCTTCCAGATGTCTTTCTTATGATCTGCAGCTTCAAAGTATACCTCCATTCGGGCCTTGACCTGTTCTAGGAATACTTCTGTCTCTAGATTAATCTTGTCTGGTCTTGGTTGGGTGACGTTTGGAACTCGGTATGCTCTTTCCCCTATCTGGTATAGCTGGCGGATTACAAACTCTCTGGTGTCTCGGTGTTTTCCCACTTCGCCATCTAATTCCCCGAGGTCCACATTCGGGCTTTCAATTCTGGCTTCCCAAAGTGCTTTGACCTCTGCCAGCTTAGCAAACTTCTCGGCTACCAACAGGTTCGGATCTTGGTACTCAAAGGTGACTGCTTCCAGCGAGGGCTGATAAACTATATCTTGGATGGTACCAAACTGGCGGACGACTGAGTTGGGGTGATATCCAATACATCCGCTGATTCCGATTAAAGGTACCGCTTGGAAGTTTCTACAGGTCAAGATGATTTTGTCACAACAACTCCACCTGGTTGTCCACAGAATATCCTCAGCACTGAAACTTCTAAGTACCTCTACTCTACTGTGGCTGGTAAGGTCGTCGGGTAGCTTCACCTTTTCTATACATGAGTCTACGAGATCCACCTGCTGGGCTAAGGTTTTTCGGACCATGTTCAACCCGAAGCACTTAAGGTGGCTTACAAATCATATCAGCAGAAGGTTGAGGCTTGAGCGAAGGATCCCATGGCCTTTCTTCTTGAGGAAATTTAAGTTTCGGATCTATTCAGCCAGTAGAGCCGGGATGTAAGATCTTCCCTCTAAAAATTGGGTTACCAGCTCTACAACCCGGTAGTGAATATAGAAGGTTCCGGTGGAGAACAGTATGGTGGCGAAGGCTGTCAAGATGAAAGCGTTCACCCTTCTTTGTCTATAAGTTTTGGGGTCCCCACACAGTATGTCCTTCCTATCCCCATTGTCCTCTCGGGCAATGAACCAGGCTTCTAAATCATCCATACGCATGCAATATCCATTACAGTCTGCCAGGGCTTTGTTGACGGCTGTCTTACGGATGCCTAATAATCTGCTGAAGGTACCGGCTGGCCCGACCTCAAGGTCTGGTGCGTAGATTTGATCAGTCAGTGCTGGAGCCTGTAGCAACTGGGTGTACTCCTCCAGGGTAGGGGTGATCTCATGCGACCCGATAAAGAAAGCAGCGGGTTCGATTTTCCATAATTGGAGCATGGCCCGGACTAAAGGCAAATTCACCTTTATCTTTGTCAGTGAGAGGATGGAGCTGATCTTTTGCTGGATGAAGGCTTGCTCCTTTGGGTTGTACAAGGTAAACCAATGGTCCAGTACCAACTTTGGGTCCAAAGGTTTGTACACCCGAATTTCTTTGCGGAGGAGGTAGTCGACTGCGGTGCTAGCCATCTATTACAATAAGAAATTGCCTAATTACAAACAGAATTATGAAAAGCATTACAGGGAAATAAATTTGAACTCCATGAACAAAATAACAAACAATTACATTGTCACCAATTGTCAACCCTATGATGTTATGTATGCAAGCAGGTTAGTTCTAACTGGTTCCCGAGCTCTATGGCCTCCCGCATTCTCGAAGAAATGGATCTCAAGCCATATCGAAGCATTAGGTAGGGTAGCCTAATCGGTCCCGAACGGCGAATCAACTCACTTCGCCCGAAACCTACACAATGGCTCCCCGTCTTAGGTTTCTAGGACAGTCTGGGTTCAACCGCATCTATTCACACAAACATTATGCATGCAAACCCCCACAAAAACTGAAAATCTAACTAATCCCTGAAACGTTAGTAACAGAATAATGATTGAAACACATTTCTTAAAGAGAACGATTTGAAGAGATCCAGGTGGCTAGCCTACTGGCATGGGTCCCCAGTGGAGTCACCATCCTGTCGAGTCTAATTTTTGCATTCCTATTCCTAATCCGATCTAGACTAGACCCTATGCTCATCTAATGTAGATCATCGACTTGAGTTAGGAATTTCATTTGATTTTTGGAGTCGCCACCCAACTGTTGTTGGGAAATATTGAATTAAGACTAAAGGAGCGGATTAGTCTTAATTTGGACCACTAGTCGTCGTTATTTCCCCTTCTCGTTTTTGAAAAGAGGAAAAGGGAAAACCAGAGTTTCTAAATCCGGAGGCTAACTTATTAAAACCTTACGGTTACCACCTAGTCTCCTAAAATTGTTCTTATTTAGAAATATGTTTTATTGTGTTTCTGTTACTTTTTATTATGTTTTTGAATTATCTCAAGAAAATGATTTTTTTTATTTCGTTTTATGGGTTGACCCGAATGGGTGCCTACGTACCTGCTATCCAGGATCAAACAAGTCGTAGTTCGCTTTTTCTGAAAAAGATTTAGTGGGTTTGTGAATTTTAATTTGAAATCTCTTTTGCTTTATGTTTTTATCATTTTTGGGATTTTTTTTCTAAAAAATCTAAGCCTAAGCTTTGATTTGACTTTTTGAAAATGATTTTTAGGAAAAACATCAATTTTGGATTTATTTGAAAAAAATGATTTTTGCTAAGTGCTAAAACTCATTTTTATGATTCTTTTGAATTTTTTATTTTTTTATTTTTTTTATTCTTTTACAATTTTTCTAAGTTTTTATGATTTTTGTAGTTTTTTTATCATTATTATTATTTTTTTTTATGATTTTTATTAAATTTTGCATAATTTTTGTGAATTTTTGTTAAGAATTTTATGCTAAGCTATTATTTATCCTATTTTGAAATCTAAAGTTTTATTATTATTTTCCTAATATTTTTATTATCATTTTTTTTATTTTTTTTCTACATTATTAAATCCTAAAAACCTAATTTCTACATCTTCCTACTTATGGAAATAAAACATAAAGCATAAATAAATAACTAAATAAATAATCAAATAAATAAACAAAAATTCGAAAAAATAAATAAAAAAATCCGAAAAATTCGACTTACCTGGATCCGGGTCGGTGTGCGGGTCGGGTCGAATCGGGTCGGGTCGGATCGGTCGGACACGACGGCAAAGAGGGCTCGTTCACGGCGTTCCGACAGTCTTTTGCAACGAGTGACGTGTCGAATCCTAGCTTCTTGAGGGTGCTGAATCCAATGGTGGCGGTGGTTTGCTCCCAGATCGTCTCTTAGTGGTGGTTTAACTCCTGTCGGTGATCACGATTTTGATTCCCCTCCGGTACTCTCCGATTTGCTCTCTTTTCTCACCTTCTCTCGATTCTGATCCGTGTTTTGGCTCCCCCCACTCCTCCTCTATTTATAGGTGTTTGAAATCGAGCTGGATAAGCTCGGATTTCCTCCGATCAAAGCTAATCGGATTTTCGGTTAAAAAAAAACTCCGATTTGTGTAAATCCATCGATTTGTTGCGATTTGATTTCAATTAGATGATGTTTATCTTATTTCTGTTGAAGATCTGTTGGATTTGTGCAAAAAAATCGAATTGAAAAGGCCGAAATTCGAATTTTTCCCCTCGCCGGTGATCTCGGACCCGAGGTAGGAGATGATCACGCGCCCGGCGCGTGCGTTCCCTCCAGCCAATCAAAGGCTGCCACGTGTCCTGGATAAGTAAAAAAAACACAAAACGCGGAAACTGCTTCCCCCGCGTTTCGGACCTGCGACCGAGCCCTCCTGCGTGCGCCTTAGACCATGGTCCGGACCAGCTAGGCTAGCCCATTTTCCTGATTTTATTAATTTTGCAAATTGCATATATGCAATGCAATTTTTTATTTTTTTTATATTTTTTTGAAATTTAAAAAATTTGTAAAAAATTATTTATTATTCATTATTGCCATTTCTAAAATTATTTTTCAAAATTGATGTGTTTTCCTATTTATTTTTATTTTTTGAATATTTTTATTATTTATGCTAAATTAGAGAAAAATTGGAAAAAATTGAAAATTGATTATTATTAATTATTATTTATTCTTAGGGCAAAAATGGGGTGTTTACAATATTTAATTTATTTTCATTTGAAAATAGGGTTTGGAGATTTGGTTTTTTAATAAGGATACATGTATAATTGTATATTTGTTTCTTTTTCATCTAAATCTCATTTGATTATAGTCAAAAGCTCATATTTAAATAGATATAAAACGGATACCAAATATATAAAAATAAGATAAACCAAACAAATTCTAAATCTTTCTAAGATTTCTAGGTCTTCTATTGCAGTAATTTTGCTCCCAATCCCAAATTCATTATTCACGTCATATTCATCAACCGTTTCTCAATCCTTCTTGGGTGAGTGATAAAACTTATTACATAATCACAACTTGTAAATATAATCATATGCCATACCACATATACTCCTTATAATTTACAATCAACCATATGTTTGAGTTTTTTTAGTTCTTATAAAAAAGGAAAAAAAAAAAAAACTCTTCTTTGTTGGCTATTTGACTCAAGGAAGTCATCTTCTCTAATGAAAAAATAAAAAATAAAAAAACTCATGTTTTCTTTGGTTTGCCGGACAATTCTCAAGTCTTCCATATGCTTGTCTGATCTTTATTATGAGGGTTTGGGCAGATCGATTAAGAAGAACACGATTAAATTATGTGAATATGGAACGAAAAAAAAAAAAAAAAGCTGAAGCATTGTTCGAATTGAACAACACTATTAGGAGAAGCTTTATAACTCCCTATGTATAAACTTTTCCATAAAATGTATAATTACACTTGAAAAATATGTCAAAAGTTTTTTTTTTTTTCGGTCCTTTCAGCATGTTGAGTGCTAGTAAGGCACATGATAAATGCAACAAAAATAATAACTTTAGTTTCCAATTTTTTTTCTTTTTTAGAAAATTCATCTTATACTTTATAAAGAAGCAAAATATGATAAGATACAAAGTGCCTTGCTGTAATTTTATGATAAGTGCTAGGGTGAGGCACAAACAAGCTATTATATACCTATTAATTATTTATCAATGAGAATCATTCGGTCCAAGTCCAACAGCTACTCAATTACATGAATTAAAAAAGTGATTCCCAGTCCAACTAATAATTTCTGAAACCAAGCGCTGTCTAGCAAGCTACATTAGTGGGTAGGGGCAACACAAGAAATTTAAAATAATAATAATAATGAAAAAGAATACCTCGTAAAATTCCCCCTCTTTCTTTACAAAGTCAAAATATTTTTCCTTTTCCATCAAACAATTAATTGACTAACTAATTAATTAATTAATTAAACCATGACCTCACCCAAACCTTTTGATAAAAAAAGCTTTAATATTATATAAAATTTTAATAAAAATATTAATAAAATAAATAATTCTTAAAATAATTATCATTCATATCTTATATAAATTATATATATATATATATATATATAAATTCGACCATCTCATTTCCATGCCCTTTCTCTCTCTCTCTCTCTCTCGTTTTATTTTTTTTAATCTCTCTCACTCACTGGTCTCGTGTCGTGTATGAACCATGGTATATTAATATGGATTCACGTGCGTTTGTCAACTCAGGATTTGTCGGTCAATCTTTACTACCCCCAACGCAAAACAAATGAAATAAATAAAACCTAAAGCCATTCCCATTCTATTTGTACCAAAAGCTAAACTATTTCTATACATGCATGTGTATGTAATGTAACACACACCCACAAACATCCCACCCCCACACCCTTTAACTCCCCCCCTTCCCTATTGTCTTGTTATTATCATATATAAAGACTGGACACTACAATAAACCCATTCTCTTTCCTTTCCTAGTTATTCTAATATATACAACTAGCTACTTCTTCTTTCTTCTCGTTCCTTGCAGTCTATTATCTATTATCTCCCTATATGGAGCTGGCTCTGAGTCTTGGGGATGCTTCGAAGCCCTTTAAGTTTCTGGACAAATCACCTAAGATGGTGTCCAGCAAGGATCTTGAGTTTTGCATGGCGCTAGGAAGCAGCGGTTTGAGCAGCGGAAGTGGAAGATCGAGCGATAATAAAGGAGAAGCGTCCGATGATGGTAACTGTAGTAGGGTGAAGGAAATCAACGGTTGTGATGAGAGAAGAGGGTCTACGGACCCTCCTCTTCAGCTTGATCTGTTGCCTCTCGCTCCTGCTGTTCCTCGTACTTCCCAACCTCCTACTAACCAGCGGTTTCGTCTCCCTTGGTTCGCCGGAAATTGTACGGACCACTACCCTCTCTGTATATGCCTGATTGTAGGTTTTGTATATGTATGTATGGATAGATAAATCTTGCTTCCGTTTTTTTGCTTACAGTTTTTGTTGATAACGATATGGGTGTCATACCCATGAGGTCTGTCACGGTTGTTAGGGATTTGGCCTGGGTGGCTTAAGCGACCCGGTCAGATCCTATGAAAAGAAGGATCTTCCATCTTTCACGCAACAGCTGTCGGTCAGGAAAATAAGAAGATGTGGGTGTTTTTTTTAGGATGGCTTTGAGAGAAGACATAAGAAAAGTTTTGTTTTTTTGTTTTTCAGTTTCTTTTTGCGTTTGCTTTCTGTGTTACTCGTGGAAAAAAATTGTACTTCCCTTAACTATTTGGGATTTGCTTAAGTGTGTGACAATTAGCCCAATCCATCAAATCTTGTGTTGCTAGATCTTTTATGGTACTTTCTAAAGCGAGATTTCATGTGTTTGCTAGAGTAAATACTATAAAGTAAGATCCCAAGTTGATCAAATGATGTCTCATAACTCATGTTTATCTGACTTCTTTTGTTTACTTTACTTTGTCCACATTTTTATTTTATCCTTTCTTTTGTAGATATTAACTGGTTTTTTTTCTTATGATATATATTTATGTGGATTATTTGCTATGAATAGTTACAGGTGGGTCTGAACCGGAAGCTGTAGAAGTCCCGGTTCGTGGGTTGGATGTGAACCGGCTTCCGGTAGCGGGAAGAGTTCAGGAGGAGGAGGCGGACGATGGGGCGGCACAGTCGTCTCCGAACAGCGCCATGTCCGCTTTCCAGGTGGATTTCGGCATCAGGAGCGGCGGAGTAAAAAACAAGAGAGACGTGGAATGTGACAATGAAAGAGACTGTTCTAGAGGAAGCGATGATGATGAGAATGGTTTGACTCGTAAAAAGCTCAGGCTTTCAAAGGAACAGTCAGCTTTTCTTGAGGAGAGTTTCAAGGAACATAGCACCCTTAATCCAGTACGTGTTCAAACTCATTATCTTTTATCTAGCAATAAATTTTTCTATGTCCGTTTGTCTTTTGGAAAATAATATAAATAAAACTAAAAATAAAAAAATTACCTTAAGGCTACATTTGGGTTTTTTTTTTCAATCATAAAATATGTAATCAATATTATATTAAAGGATTAACGAGTCGTTGGCACAAATATCGGTGCAAGCGATGTTTATTTTCCATAGGGTAGGTTAGAATTTTTATTGTCTAGGTAAAATCCTATTGTATGCTTCTTGTGGTAGGTTTGTATTAACTTTTACATACGTGATATAGTTAGTTTTATCACGTTTTGCAGTGTTATGGGTTTTTACTTCTTGATATTTTTATGGCATAAAGTTTTGAAGATTGTTTTAGTTTGGTTGCCGGGTATAATTTGTTAAAAATGATATCCATATCAAATACATTTTGCATTGCTCTAATCTTTTTTTATTTTGATAATATCTTATGGGCATAAAATTTTTGAAGAACAATGATTATTTATTCCTTTTTTTTTTGTCTTTTTCTTTTGGCTGGGAAAATGCAGAAGCAAAAGCTAGCACTGGCGAAACAGTTGAATCTGCGTCCTCGCCAGGTGGAGGTGTGGTTTCAGAATAGAAGAGCAAGGTAGCCACTTTTATTTTCTCTGCGGAAAAAAACAAAAAGCAAAAAACATATTATTGCTTTATTATTTTTGTCATTGCATGTCATGCATTAAAATTTTCATTTACTCTGCACGTCTCTTAAGAAAAATTATCAGTTTAAAATATTTTTATTTTTAGTAAAATATGGTTTTATTAAATTTCCATTTAGGACGAAGTTGAAGCAGACTGAAATCGACTGCGAGTATCTAAAGAGATGTTGCGAGACGTTGACAGAAGAGAACAGAAGATTACAGAAGGAGCTTCAAGAACTAAGAGCTCTTAAAACATCTCAACCTTTCTTCATGCAACTTCCAGCCACCACACTCACCATGTGCCCCTCCTGTGAACGCGTCGCCACTACTTCAACCACTGCCTCCGCCTCAGCTTCCGCAGCCACTAATTCTATTGCTGCTGCCAACCCCGCCACCACCGCCACTTCTTCGGCATTGCCTCTCTCCCTTGCAAAGCCTAGAGGATACCCATTTTCTCCGGCCCAAGTTCACATGCCACAGACCCAGAGTCAGGCACAAGCCCATCAAGCTACCTCATGAAAAGTGACGGCTTACTGATTAATCATGATGGTGTCTCTTTATATGTACATAAGAAAATATATGGTCTGGCTTGGTCCTCTAATTTATTGGTGGTTCTATTTTTGTGGGTGTGTACCTACTGGCTTCTTTTGTTTTTTTGGTTTTTTTCAGAGGGAAAAGGATGCGAAGATCGTGTTTTATCATATGATGTTGACTTTATTTAATAGAAATCACAAAAGAGAAAAATGATGTACTAGTGTTAATTAGGATGATGATTTTAGGATGGTTCTGTTATTGGTCGAGGCGACCAGCACTTTTTTTTATTGAAATCCACCGATTTTGTAGAAAATATTTATGAGAGGTTAATTGGTTTTTACATTATTTTCTGCAAATAATTCGGTTTAGGGCTTTCATAGCATCGTACGTTATATATATCATATTTGAAACTGCAAATTTTGTTTTTATTGTGTTTGTTTGTTGCGATGTTCGACTGGCTTCATGATGAACGATTATCAAATCATTGGTTTTCTGGTAAAATGCTGCTAAGTGGCACCCACTTCCCTTAAAATCAGCTGAATTTCTGATCGTTTGTGCAAAGTAAAACAACATTAAGAAAAAAGTATGCGCCTCAATTATTATCATGGAAGTCTCATTGTATCATTTACCCTTATGTAAATTATAGTATTTTATTATATAGTTTGTGTTTTCATTTCCTTGTATATGAACCGAGCATTGGGAGAAGAGCTGGATTGGCCAATTCTAATGCTCAGTTGACTGCCCCCTAACCATCGTCAACCGGTTGTCGGGTGTAACGTGTTCTCTGGTTTCACTTTTTGCTTCGTTTCCCATTTAAAGTAAACCTTCTTTGTTGACTTATATTCTTCTCCACTTGAGGACTATGGATAGGCACTTCAGGGTTTGTTAAGTAAACCTTGTTTGTTGACTCTTGAAGTTGTTTAAGAGAGATGCATTATCTTGATAATTCCGTGTAAATTCAGGTTTAGTTCAACCTCAGCAAGTGAGATCACCATACTTTAGGGAAAGTTTTATACACCATTCTTCTTTACTCTCTTGTTATTATGGTGAACAGTTGCTACTCTACCTGTTACCTCAAATCGGGTATTTTCCACAAAACTATTTGTGTTCGTCTCCACTGTTTTGCGTAATTTGGGTGTGATTTCTTTTATTACATAGAGAAGTTAGCATCACTACCAAGGGTTACATGTTTGGATGTTTGACGCAATTCGCCATCCCCTAATGGTTTTTGTGTGTATTGTTGCAAATAGGTTAAAGTGGTTGTAAATTTTGGTGTTGAGAATGGAGATGCAAACGAGTTAAGTCAAAGATAATGTAATAATATGCTTGATTTCAACCTTGACTTAAAATTTCAAGACGTAAGCTCAATTAAGCGTAGTATTTTGAACTTGAACTCAACTTGAAGTGGGATTTGATGAGTTCAAGTTCAAGTCAATTAAGTACATTTAGACTCAATTTATCTAGAAATTCATTTTTTCAATTAAGTAATATCAATTTCTAAACTAAACTCGTATTTGATCAATATTTAAGCTCGATTCGAGCTTAATTAGGTTAATAAGTTAGTTGAACTAATTATAGTGAAACTCAAGCTTATTTGAATATTGTTTGATTGAAATAGAGTAATATCAAGCTAAATACAAGTAGCTTGTTAATTGGTTTGGCCCATTTAGATCCATAGTTGAGAGATGATGAAATGCATTTTGGATGCAAGATTGCATGGTTACCGCTTTTGCCCTAACAAAAAGGTAGAGTTTGGCTTTTACTTTGTTGGCAAGGCTAGAAAAGGAGGCCATTTTGGGAGTGTTGATAGAATGAAAAACTCTTGGTAGAATTTTATCTAAGGTGTAGATTTATTGAGTATTATTCAAATTCTTGAACGTTGTTAAAGCCAATTGCAAAAATATGAGTGACTTGATGTGATTTAACTAGAAGAGGAAGACGAATCAATCACTTTTGATCAAGCATAAGGGTAATTGACAACCCTAGGTTGTGGTTAATTGATAGTTGATTTGTCATTTAGAAATATTTGTGTTTATCTCTTCCCTTCCATATCTTTTGGCTATTCATTAATTCATGTTATTTTTCATATATTTTTTTTGTCCTCATATGATTTAATGTTTGTAAATGTGCAATATTATCATACTATTAGTTATAAGTTGGTTGTGGTTGTTAATTGCTATGAAAACTGTTAGTAGAAAAGGAGGTAAATAAATTTTCGCTTTTAATCAGTTGCTCATCCATTGTTAATGCTACCTCCGAGTAACTCTATTGCTAAAAGCCACTATTTCCCACAATGTCTAGACATTGCCACAATAGTATTATGTGATCACATATATTAGACTTATTACCAACTATTTGAAATACCAATTTGGGCATGATATATACATGTTCAAATATCAGAACAAAACTCCTCTAATACTGTTGGATGCCTCGGTAGATAAATTTAATTTTAATTTATATATATATAGATATGATAAGTTATGATTAGTAGCGATAAATAATGCATCAAGTTGGGGGGAAAAAAAAAACTTTCCCATTTTGATGCTGTTCCTTTTGGAATGGTCTTTTCTCTAGCCATTTATTTCCATGCTGATGAAGCGATGGTGAATAGTTGACTGTACTAGAGAGAACATGGAAATTTTTTATTTTTTATTTTAAAAAGACTATGATTTTTTATAGACGTCTTAGAGGAAAAGGGTCTGGTTTCAATATATGACCGTGTTTTAATTGGTAGTCAAATCTTATCATTATCATCCGTTTTATTATATATATATATATATATATATCATATTATGTCAAATGAGAAGATATAATTTATGAGGGGAAAAAAAAAAAAACATGATTCATCAACTAACAAATTCCTTCTAGTGCAAAATCTTTCAAACAAATTGTTCTTCTAAAGGACCAAATTATTAATTAAATCTTATTTTGACGTAGGTTTTGAACTGGTAATAGTAAAAGGCAATGTGGAATTTTAATTTTTCGTGAGTTGGGTGTGAAACATTAATAGCCGTCCCCCCTGGATTTGCGTTTGGCGATTTGCCTACGTATCTGACCCCAACTTGCTTTTTATTTTTCACCATCAGTCAAATCCAAAATCCCTTATTGCGATTAAGGTAGCGTTTGGTTGGCATTGAAATTCGGCACTGGACTGGACAAAATTTTTTGTCCCTCGTTTGGTTGCCACACATGAAAGAAGTACTGGACTAAAGACCAATTACGTACTGGATAAAATCAGAAATTTTAGTACCACATGTAATTCGGTACTAAAAATTAGGTACTGGACTAAATGTAATTTTTCTGAAATTCCGGATTTGCCCTTCATACTTACCTTGAAAGAAAATAAAAATAGTAAGTATAATAATAAATGATAAAAATGTAAAAATTCATAAAAAAATAATAAAAATATTAGAAAAATAAAAATAAAGATTTAGATTTTGAAATAGGATAGATAAAAATCTAGGAGAAAATTTTTCAATAAAAATTTAATAAAATTATAAAAATTTAATAAAAATTATGAAAATTAATAAAAGTTAATAAAAATTATAAAAATCATAATAAATTAAGTAAAAAAGCAATAAAAATTTATAAAAGTATAAATGAGTTGAAAAATAAAAAAATGAATTTTTATCACTTAGAAAAATCATTTTCTTAAATAAATCCAAAATTGGTGTTTTTCCTTAAAATTATCATTTTAAAAAAAATCAAATTATCAAGCCTAGGTTTAGATTTTTTAGAAAAATCCTAAAATGGTAAAAACATAAATTAAAAGAAATTTCATAATTAAAATTCACAAACACACTAAAGTTTTTCAAGAAAAGCGAACTACAGTTTATTTGATCCTGAATAGCAGGTATGTAGGCACCCATTTGGGACAACCCCAAAAAAGGAATAAAAAATATTTTCCTAGCATAATTCACTTAAAAACACAATAAAAGACGACAAAAATAAAATAAAAGATATTTTGAGATAAAGTAAATTTTAGGAGATTAGGTGGTAACCTTAGGGTTTTAATAGGTTAGCCTCTAAACTTAGAAACTCCGGTTTTCCCCTTTCCTCTTTTCACAAAAAAACGAGAAGAGGAAATCACGACGACTAATGGTCCAAATTAGGACTAATCCGCTCCATTAGTCTTAATTCAATCTTTCCCAACAACAGTTAGGTGTCGACTCCAAAAATAAAACGAAATTCTTTTTCCTATAATATTTAATATAATATATTAAACCTTCAAGTCATTTTTTTTATAATAATATCAAATATATATAAATAACTATGATATAAATAAAAGGAAAAAAATGTCAATTTTACTCTGTCCAGTTCAGTACTTTGTAATTTCAAACACTACATAACACAAAAGCCTTCTCTAGTAATTAAAAAGGGCAAAACTGTCAAATTTACTATGTCCAGTCCAGTACTTTGCAATCCAAACACTAGACAGTACAAAAATCCTTGTCCAGTACTAAACAAACCAAACGTGGTACAAAAATATTTTTTGTCCAGTCCTTCTTTTTTAGTACTGTCCAGTACTCTTGTTCTGTCCAGTATCAGTAACCAAACGGTACCTAAGACAATATATTATGGTCTTATTTTATTTGCCATCCATGAAACACATTTTTGAAATCTGTCCCCTTTATATATATTTATATATATATTAAGAACTCCATTAAATTATATAAGCTATTAAGTTGATTATACATGGTGCTATATTTCAGAGAAAGTATTAAATATCAAACTCTTATTAACAATTATCTGGTTTATTTTATGTCATTAATTCATCTAGTAAAACTACGTACAGATGGCCTTTCAAGTATTACAACTCGTAATGTGTTTTTTTTTTTTTATCTAAAACATTTTTATAATTTGTTTATTTAATGTCTTAGAGTTATTACATACTACCATAATAATCTCAAATGGGTATAGTTATTAGTGGCTTTTAGTATCATAGTTAATAAATGAGTGTTCAAGATTAGCCATGATAATAATAATAATAACAATAATGAAAAAGAGGGAAAATGTATGACATCACGTTTAAAGATAGGACATTGTTTTCCTTATTTCCAATTACCTACCTTCCCTGTCGCTAACCACCACCATGCTAATCAACCATGGTAAAGTAATATCTATCCTTTCACTATCATTTGATATTAAAATCCACTTATACTTAGACTTTTTTAAAATTATTACGATAATATTTATCAATTGTGAAACTTTAATTATAATAAATATCAACAAGGTAGCAAAAACGTTTTCCTACAAAACAAACATCCCCTTAAAGTAGGGATTTATCAAGCTAGATTGAGAAAGTTGACACATTGAAATGCACTATTACTTTTTTTTTTCCTTTTCTTTTCTTTTTTTTTTATCAGATGTATAATAATCAATAATACACCTAAGAATATCAGAGACCCTTAAAACTGTCCAAGGAATGACGAATTTCAGGTGATAAATCCTTTTATTCTCTATAACAGTGTTAAATTCCTTGCCAAAAGAGGAAAAAAAAGACGAAAAAATGGACCCAAGTATATCCTTCCAGATCGGCAGACAATTATCAATACACTAACATATTCAAACCTTGGTGGAAAAATGGTTTGGGTTTGTATAATATATCTTTGAATACGTCGACCAATCATATATAATTCTTTAGTACTTCGTCAAATACATCTCAAATAATCAATAATGTCATGCTTAGGTTGTTGTGCCTTAACTAAAGTAAAATTGAAACATCATATGATTGGCTTAATTCTAATAATTAATGACGAACAAGTGACAAATCATCTCATCATCACAGATATCTTATTTTAGCGTTATCGCCCACGTAAACAAAAGTAATAAAAACCTATGGACACCAAAGAGAGAGATTAATCAACCACCACCCCCCCTCTAACATGTCACAATACAATTTGTGCAATCATTCTCACCACCAGCTGATGACATATACACATATAGATGTCAAGACAAAAGGCTTGATTATTCAAAACTATTCCAAAAAAAAAGTTGTGTCCACAAAAAAATTATTAGGGTTAGAAACCCTAATCAAGCATCACTTTATTGCAATCTTCCAAAAAAGTTCACTAAAAATTTTGACGTTGATGTCACCTAATAATAATGATCCACACATTTGTTAAGGCCATTAAGGAGTCGACTTTACTAGAGATAAAGTGTCAAAAGAGATATTCTGACTTGTTCTATTTGGTGGTTGATTGTGTGTTAAGTGTGTAGTCACTTTAGCTTTTAGTAATAATAAAAGATTTTCAACACTTTTTTATGATGTCTGTCCCTCACATTAGACATTGTGTAAATAAAATTTTTCGACCTTATCTAATATTTATGTAGATTGGATTTTTAGAGATTTCAACCATAATAATGATAATAATAATATAGATTTATAGTAGATAATCAAGATGCCAATCCTAAATAGTAATACATTTTGCATTTGTTATGGGTGTCCATCGAGCTACACATAGTAAAAGTATTTCCCATAAAAGACACCAAACCGCCCATTTATGCAACATGTCGGGGAGACGTGATTTGTGGATGATGGATTATGACTCCTACTCCTAGCCTATATTGACAAATGATTTTGTTTTTTTATGCTACTAAAATGGACGTGTGACATTCTTCTTTAATTTATAATTAATTGCCCTAAAGCTCAATATCCATATCTTTTGTCTTCTTGTTACCACTTGAGCCATGTACAGTCGATTCTCAGCTTATTTTTTTATTTAATTATCCGGATCGGATGCATTATTTGAAGATTACAGGCACAGAATAGACGCAGATATTTTGAATTTTGAAATCCTTAAGTTATTTTCTTTATTATTATTATTTCTGGTAAAAAATGAGCTTGTCATCGGTCAGAGCAAAATAAAATCTATCTTGGATTTGCAAGCCACAAAGTCTTATTTTAATTATGAACACGAATGAGATGTTCTAGACATATGTATTACTTTTCTTCATAAGCTTAAGCAGTCCAATTATCGTTCATCAACGAGTATTTTGCCACATTTATTATTATTCATGAAATACCGTAAAAATTTTCACCCAAAAAAATATGCCTTAGAAATGGGAACATACAGTAAAAATCCATGTATGCTAGCAAAATGGATGTCTAACAATAAAATAAGAAATGAAATATTTACAATTTTACGAATATTAAGTACTTTTGATTTTAGGTAATTTAATATCCCAATTTTCATCTTTTGCAATTTAATGCTTATACTTTTAATTTAGGTTCAATTAAGTGTTTTCACTAATTCACTAGTTAATAGGGATGCAATTGAGTAAAGTTGTCATAGGATATTCCATCCACTTAACCCAGTAAAAACCCTATAAGATTTTGGGATGTGATTCAAAGCCTCATATGATCTAGGGTCAGGTTTTAAGATTTCAAAAAAACTTAATGAGAAACCTAACATAATAATAAAAAAAATATTAATGATAATATTTGTTTTTAACCTACGTAATATGCACACTCTATACTAGTTTTATATTATACAATATATTTAATTTTCAATTTTTATTTATGTATAAGTTAGTATGTATAACTTTAATTTTATCTAAGTACTTTTATTATACTTTCTTTTTATCCTATATACACTCTATAAAAACTCAATATGTCTCTATAGAGTTCATTACCTTATAAAGTCAGATTTTAATAATAAAAATTAAAATCTTATAGAATTTTTATGAGATTTTAAAAGACGTTAAATTCTATTAAGGCGACTTAAAGTTTTATAAAATCAATTCCAAGCTTACCTTGGTTATATCTCTTCTTTTGGATAGATGTGAATTCATTTTAGTGTGGTGTTTACCTAATCTTTTTCTCTCTCTCTCTCTAGATGTATATTGATTAAAGCTGACTCAATTGTCAAAATTACCAAAATGCCACCATAGTGACTATTGATTTTCCTTCTCATCTACATACTACAGCGAACAACATTAAAACCCACCTCCCATTTTACCCACTCACGTTAAACCCGACGACCACCTTCTGATCTTCACCATCTAATCCCTTTTATTTCTCATGAATTCTTGCATTAAACCCTACAACCGCCTTTATTTCTTTTACTTCATCTGACAAAATGCTTATGCAAGTGGAAAATTCAACGTCTCTTGATATTTACAATGCATTCTTTTGAAAATTCACACGTCTATTCCTTTACAACGATCGAACGAACAAAAATTCACACAAAGGATACAAGAGTACACGCAAATTATCGGATAAGAGACTCCATAGGCATACTTTAGATTGTGTTATGCTATTTTCTTTTTGTAAGCATCGACCTACATGGCCCTATATCCATGTACATTTTTTTACTTTAGTAGAATACTGTGAATCACATTGCCCAACACATCACGTATAAACATGACAAAAAGGCCGATTTATGTTTATAACCGGGGGTAGGTAAGTAAAGGACCCACCTATTGATACATATGTATATGGCAAATGCGACATTATATGAATAGACATAGGTGAGTTTTGTTACAATTCTCAAAGTAAAGTTGCTTTCAGAACTCAGATGCGATAACATTGAGGTAGTTATTAATGATGAGAGAGGTGTCTTGGAATGCTGAATTTGTTGGGGGAGTAATGGAAATATAGAACTCTATATATGCAACATTGATCAAGTCAATGGCTCTTCAGGAGTTGGGGATCAATCGGATAGGGAAAGAAATTCGGTTTTTGAGGATGGAATATCTAACGGGAGGGTGGCGATGAGAGGGTTTTTAAAAAAAAAATAAACATCTATTATGACTAATATACGATTACTATCAAGTGAAACACGTGGTGTATTAGTATTAATGAATCTTTTTTCGGTGATGAGAGGGTTGCTGAATAAGAGAAAGAGTAGAGTAGAGAGAATAGATTTGAGCCAAATTATCATGTTACAATTAAATTTGTCTATTTGCTTTATTGATGATTAGATTAAAGTAACGACCACAAACTCCAATCGGCGTCGCTTTCGTGGGTAGGCCTTCCAAGACTTATGGACCAACCGGCGGGCTCAGATGATGAGCCAGTGTAATCATGGGCCCAAACTCCACAAAAATTTTCCGGCCACTTTAGTGCGATCTAATTCATTCAATAGTACCATCCTTAGATGAGCTCAGTGTATCGGACCCAAGCAGATATCGGAAGAGATCGGAGACAGAAAAATCATGAGACATTAGTCATTATTATATTATTTAATTTGACAATGATTTGTTAATTTTCTTAATGTAACGAGTGAAGGAGAAAGACAATAGGAATAAATATAATAAAGGAGAGAAACTGGAGGAAACTTAATAATTTAGTGAATCATAAAGAAAAATTTAAGATGGTGATTCTCAAGTACTCGATCTTTCTTGATTACTGGAAATGAGAATGACAAGATGTACAAAGTACTGAAGTGTAGGTTTTTTCAATCGATGTATAAATTCTGAAAACCTGGTTTTACAAGGTGTAGATCTCATACGTCTCTCTTCGTGCTCAACTCAGCTTATTAAAAAGTTCAGAAATAGGAAGACAAATAAATTTTATTTGAAAGAATAAGTAGTGGAAATATTTTGAAGAGATTGAATAGTTCCGTAAATTCCTGAGACACTCCTTATAAAGTAGCGATAGAACCTATGCTTTTACCATGAAATGGCGACATAACATTTAAAGTTTACGTTGTGATTTGCTCTTAATAATAATGGACTAAAGAGCTTGAATCCTATCTAGGAAAGATAGCATTTAATTTGTAGAGATTTAAATTCATATGGATCAACAAATCCGTAGTGGCGATACGTATATATAATCTTTTTGCTAGTTCCTGACTAAAACAAAGGACCTATTCCTTCAAAAAATATAAAAATGTAACATATATTCAGCTAAACATCTATTTACATCACTGAATTATTTTATTTTTATAACTTGATGTCTATATCGTCTCAGTAGGCGGCCGCTGGAAGCATGAAGCTAAAAGAATTGAAAAGGTAAATCATGAGGGGTAAGAAAGAACTTGATTAGTGCACACATGAGGGGCTCTCTACCTTAGAGCCTTTAAGGTCCATTTTTATAGAGCCCAAGGCCTTGCCTTCGGTCCATCTTCCAAACCTGGAAGACATTAATGGCAGGTAGGTGGCCTCTTTTCCACAACCCTCTCAAAATCATCATCCACAGCAAAGGAGCATTTGTGAATTGTGTGCAACTTGCAAGGGGGTTCTTTTCTCTTCGTGCAATGGGAATGAGCTGGCCTACTTTAACCTATTTATTGGATTAAGGACTAATGGGGTCTATTTGTGACCCAAGGGTCTATCTATGGTCAAACGTGCTTTAAATCATTGAAAAATCAAGTATTAATAGGTTAAGTGGGCTAATTTGGCCTATATTAACTTATTTTGACTCACGGGATAAATAAGTTAGGCGATAAAACTTGCTTATTGACCGGGTTAAAAAAAGAAAATCATCATGTTCAATATCTCAATAGGTTACCCAAGTTAGAGCGTTGGCCCTAACATGTTTGATCAACTCCATAAATTACATAGGAATCTATTGGAGTACGGTGTGTTCTTTGTGTAATGTTGGTTAGGAATTGGGTACTTGAGTTTGCAAACAAAAGAGCAAAAGCAAACTAAATCATATCGAATTTCTAGTACTTTTTATTTGATTTCGGTTTAAAGTTTACCCCTTTTCATGTGTTGAATAATAGGGGCTAAAATGAACAAGAGTCGATGGGGGATCTAGAGAGTAATAATAATAATGTTAACAAACTATAAGAGGAATCATAATGACATGTAAGATATGATTAGATATCAGAAAACACCAAAATCAATTAGAAAGTATAGTATAGACAATAATAATACCAAGAATGTTAAGAAATCACAATAACAATAAACTTGAATATATATATATATATTGTTACAGCATCATTCCATAAAGGTTTCTTAAAGTTTTTTTTTATCAATAATAATGGGCTTAGGTTGCCTATGTGTTAATATTATTTAATAATTCACATAGGGCATCTTAGAATTTGTAGATTATGAAGACATTGTGACCATAATCTATTAATTGTACCTGAAATGTATGTGTAATTTTCAATAATCAAATAGGATATTATAAGATACAAAATATGATAGAATTACTTGCTCACCTATGTGTGTAGTCACTCCTAAAGTAAGTGACATCCTTCCAATAAGAAATTTACATGGGATGAAGTACATAAAAGCACTTCTATTTATGCCAAAATTAAATCCTGTCCCTTATATTTAATTTGAATAACGACGGCTACAACTCCAAGCCGACATGATGACATGGGAAATAACTAATTCCAAGCTTATAAAATTTTACCTTAAAAGCTTTTGTAAGTGTCAAGGATTAAAATTCCAAGTGTGGTCGTAGTTCAAGTGTCACGTCATCACGCCATCGCTTTTCAATGTTGCGTGGAACAAAAAATTGATTGGGTACAGTGAACTTACCCTAAAATATAAATCTTTTCCTATTTTTAATAGAATCATTTCAACCTTTTACCATATAATTACATATATTAAATTCTCTTGCCAAACCCCACCATCAATACATCAAACAAAAATAAAACTAAAGATTAAACTGACTCCAGAACCATAAAAATTCCATCCTAAAACAAAATCCCTCTCATTAGGAAAAAAGATATTATAAGATAGATAGCCATCTACCCTAAAACAACTACAAAGAACCCCACCATCAATTCACAACCATAGCGAAAAGAACCTCAAAGATCAGCGTCATGAGCTCCTCGTCAATCACAATCCCCTTGTCATCCACATTAAAACAACCACCACCAACCCACAACGTAGCACTTGATCCAGTACTAGTGTAGACTAGAACTCGATAATCGTGCCAAAATACCATCACCGCCTACATGACTAAATGCATGACCAACCAACCATATACAAGTCTCCAACTAAAATATTCACCAGGATCGTTGATGCGGGTATCCAAGGTAAACACGAAATTAAGGGCAAGGGCCTTCTTTGGATTGCGATTTTATGTCCGATGATCTAGTTTTTATGTAATATTGCGGTACGCGAATCTCATTCTTGGCGTGATTGCGCCTCGCAGCGCTTGAAATGATACCAAAACCAGAAATATATGGCGAAACAATCAAGACTGAAAAACAGTTTTTTAAGGAATACGGGATTATAATTACCATCATAAAATTCCTCTATGCTCAAAAGAATATACAATTATGTGGTTTAGAGAAAAAATTTCCGCCTGCACGAGTCGCTCCCAATGCCGACCCTACCGTTTGCATAATTTATACAACTCTAATAATGATCTGATATGTGATACTAAATATGAGAGTAAAAAACCTGTGGTGCATGTACATGGATTTTACTTGAAGATGTGTGTAAGTAATTTTGATTTAGAGTATCACCTTCGATTTGCCTACTGCTTCTGCTTCTTGTTCAATTTCAACAGAAGCTCAGCATACAAAAGCTCATTCCAGGCATCGGGGACACCAGGAAGGCACCAGTGGCTGCAGTCCTGGAACCTCAATGGTGATCTTCTTTCCTCCTCTGATAAGTGCTGCTTCCGATAGATTGATGGATGAGCATCCTTGCGATAATCTGTCATCCTGGTAACATTCATGTATGTAACAGGGTTTTTGATCCCCTTAAATACCTTCTCCAACACATTCATCTTAGGAGGGTATTCTGTGAGATACTTGTCGTTCTTTATTGGTTCTGTCTCATTGTCACACTGTCCACCAGAGTTCCACTGTCCACCACTGCAGGAGCAAAAAGAAAACAGAAACAGAGAGATCAATCTCGAGTGGTACATACAAAGCACAAGGATGCCGATTCATGGGAAAGAAGAAATGGTATGAAATCATGAAATAGGTGCAGCATATGAAATAACCTTACCTAAAATGAGAGGCAGAATATCCTCTGAAGAAAACCAAGGACTTCATAGGGTTTACATTGGCATCAACCCATCTGCCCCATGTTGTGAGCGCTCTCCGAAATGCCTCAAGAACATTTAGGTCACTATACACATGGCTCCCTTCTTGATAATAGTCCTTCCTGCATTTTCAACCATTTCAATAACAGGCAACTAGAACAAAAAGGTATTACTGCAGATGCAATTCAAAGAGAGCAACCATACCCTAGGGATGTCTTTTCATGTGTCCACCAATGTCCTGTGTTGAAGACAATGAAATCTGCATCCTTATAATGGTCAGAAGATTTTCCTACCAAATCCAGTCTAAGTGTCTCCTTCTTTTTACCATTCTTATCTGGCATTTCCCATTCTCGAACCAAGAAAGGAGATACAAAGAATTCGACTGTGGTCTTGTAATCCTATGAATTCATTCAGCAGAGAAATGAATAAGAACACATCTGGAGAAACCACAGATGTTCATCAATTAGTACAACCATATTAAGAGCATACCTTGAAGATGAATGAATAGGATGCCTCTCCACGAAAATAGCTTCTACCATTGGCTTCATAGACATTCTTTTTATTCGTTGCTGCTCCCTTGAGTATACAAACAAGGGATTCCCACATATTCCTATTCAACGAGTCGCCAACAAAAACCAGTCTTTTGCCTCTTAAGATTTCCAACATATGGCTTCCATTCAGCCTGATCAAAACAGCTTATCCTTAGTCGCAGGGAGAAAACATGCAGTTTCCAAAAGAGCGTAATTTAACAGCAATAGAAACTACCAGCTAGAAAAAAGAACAATCTTGAGTCTCAGCAAACCTTCAACCAATACTGCATGCCAACTCTAGCACGACGAAATTTTAACATAAGTATCCACAGTCTATTTCAAAGAATGCTCAGGATGCTGTTCCGAAAAACAGTTGAACAAGGGGTCCAAACAGAGTCCTAAATCTATGATTTTGATATAATGTTGGAAATATTAACTACCAATAAGTGTAAAATTCCCCGATTATTCTACCATTCAATGGTAAATTTTGTGTTGCCGGAACTTTCCTCACCTGAAACGTCAGGTATTCCAAGTCATGTTCAACCGCGAGTATTTTGAATACCGAAAAAACAACTATTTTTAATATTAAATAGTTGACGACCTAATTTAAAAGTTTGATGATTAGAATTACAATTCAAATGGCATAAATCACCATCGCTTGGGCTACTAAACATATTGAATCTTGAAAATTTTAAAACCCTCAGTTCTTCATGAAAAACATGACGTGAAAATAACGACAATTTATTCTTGCAAAAAAAAAAACAAAATCACAAAGAATGTAAATTGGTTTTCCCACTATCGAATCCATGCCATTTGATAACAGAGTAGTATTGTTTATTCTTTTATAGGAACAGAGGAAGCCCAATTTTCTAGACTCATTCCTGAGGCATGTAAAGTACGTAAATAATTTTCACAACTAACAAAAACCTAGAGACTAGCAATTGCATGTCAAGCGAAACAACAAAAGTACTAATAAATGATAAGATAGAAAGTTTCTAAATAACTCACACATTACACACCCAAAGAGTGTAAACACATACCTAGGGAGATCACATCCTTTTGGTTTCCACTTCAGTTTCTGATAACTTTCGTCTGGCCTCCCATTCAAAACACAATTAAACTGCTCATCAATGAATGAACAGGACCCTTCTTTGTAAAGTGGATAAGAATCATCCATAACCCAATTCCCATAATACAAATCACAGTTCATCAAAGATTCCACCATGTTCTCTTTCCCCTGCTTCTTCACTTCCCCAGACTTAGTCCCATTGTCGCCCAGTTTCCCCGAAAGCGAAGCCGACATCGCGGACTTACCTGCTGCACTTTTTAGTGCATCCCTACTAGTATTCTTGGCAGGAACAGATGACTTTGGTGGAGAATTTTCAGTTCGGTTTGATGAAATTGGAGTTTTTGGGGCATCCCTAGTAGTATTCTTGGCAGGAACAGATGACTTTGGTGGAGAATTTTCAGTTTGGTTTGATGAAATTGGAGTTTTCGGGACAAGGGTTGCGGTCTGATTTTGGTGCAAGGCTGGAATTTCACCACTACTTGATGTAGTGTTACTAGCATCACTTGCATGGTTCAAAGGTTCTTCCTTGACAATGTTCGTAGAATTTATAAACTGGGTTTGGTTCAAAATTGAAACTTTATCGGAAACCGGTGTGCTTTTATCAAATTTTGATTCCGAGGACTCAGTTTTAGTCTGGTTTTGCTTAAAAATTGGCTTTTCATCAATACTGGAAGGTGGTATGGACTGGGTTTGGTTAAAGTTTTGAACTTTATCAGGAACTATGCTACTTTCATTAGATCTATTACTAAAACCTGAAAAGTCATGAACATGGGAAGGAGAAGGAGGAGGAGAAGTAGTAGTGTTGGGGTTGAAGAAGTGAGAGAAAAGTGAAGAGAACTGAGATCTATAAGAATTACCGAACATATTTGTGTATGAAGGAGCATCAGGGTTGAAAGAAGGCCTGAAGGCTAAAACTAAAGTTAAAACAATAAAAGCAAACATGAAACCATAAGCAAAAGTGACACTTCTTTTTTTTTTGAGAATGTGGAAGAAAGCCTTGAGTTCTAGTACCAAAAATCTACCCCCATGAACCGATAAATTCTTGCTTGAATCAGCCATGGAAGTTCAAGCTCTCTTTTCCTTCTCCGTTTTCTCAGTTTTTCTTCTTCCTTTTTTCCCACCGAGAGAAAAAAACAAAAACCTAAACAAGAAAGAGAGAGAGAGAGAAACCAAACAAGAGATGGAAATCTGAACGTGTTGGTTGAATAGTTGTGCTGTGTGGAGAGTCCAAAGTTAAAACTGACACTCAAGTAGGCCTACAGACACAGAGAGGGAGAGAGAGAATTGAATGAGGGATGACTCTTGTACCATGTGTCGTACATGTGGACAAGAGTAAAAGAGAGAGACTCGTTGAGAAAAAAAGGTAGTTATTATTGAAGGGAGTTTTTTTTTTGTGTTTTAGACCCTGAATTTTAAGAAAATATCATAATTGCCACTGATATTTTCCTCTTTACTCCGATGTTTTTGATGCTTCTCCAACACGTGGAATGTTTTCAACAGAATCTCTGCATGGTCGTCTATCCAAACGCGCTTTTAAAGCCGATTATCCTGGTGACAAAACCAAACCTAGATGTATTATTTAAATTAACACTCTACTAGTATTAATTATCTATGCCGAATTAAGTATTATTGCCATTTAATTTTTTTTTCTTATATCTTATTTGAATTTTATCCAAATGTATATTTGATTTTTATATTTATTTAAAATTTTAGTATTTAAAAAATTATTTTAACGGTTTTTATTTTTATAATTATGATAAAGTTAATAATTGGAATATGAGAATTAAAAAAATAAAAATTAAAGTATTTTTAAAAGGAAATGTTTAAAAAATATATTTTATATATTAAAAAGATTTTATTTTAAATTTTTGTAAAATTAAATAAAATAAATGATAAATAAATCTATTTTATAAAGATTTGTTACGTTATTAATTTTATAAAAAAGATATATATATATTTATATATTTTAATATTTTACAGATATAGAAAGATTATCAAAAAGATTAAAAAAGCGAAAGGGAAACAAACGGATCCGATTTACTTACAGACGCATGGGTATATCTAAGAAAAGCCAAATTATAAAATCAACGTGTAAAATAAAAAAAAAATACACACATATTGCAATAAAAAAAAATCTATTCAAATCTGGCTAATTCTAAGTACTTCCGTGCAAAAGGACAGGCATCCCTTTGTGGATCAATATTTGACATATGAAAAATAAGATTTCAAAAATAAATATCAATTATCTTGAGAAGTAATAATTTATTTCCAAAAAAAGAAGAAGCAAATCTTAATATGAATAAACAATTATCTTAAAAACTTAATAGTATAAACATCTTTTGTGTTTACATCCACAGCTTTCTTCATTAGTACACTAATCCATAATAACTACTTAATCTAATTCAATCGCATTTCACTAAAAATCAAATATTTATAAAAAAAAAAAGAAATTTTAAACCACCAAAATTAAAATGAAATATGATTACCTAAAATCATACCTTTAAGAAATCAAATATTTTCTATGTCAAAAACAAATTGAACAAATAAAAAAAAAAGCACATTAAAACCTTTAAAATCTCAAGTATATAATATATCAAAATTGTTATCTAAACCAACACATGAATCAAAAGAACAAGCCAAGATTCTCTAGTTACCTAAGAGCCGCAAGAGAAGATGAAGCTAACCATGAAGACCATAAAGAAGAAGCTAAGTTGCCATGATTGTCATGATGGATTACAAGTTTTTGCAAATTGAATACAAAAAAAGAAAAAAAGTAACTTTTCAATTGTGTGAGTCTAATGTTATTGAAATCACCAAGCAATCTCCAAAGGACAGACATATCGATACAACTTGCATTAAACTATCCTATAATTACTATGAAAATTATATCTTAAGCTATTACATATTCATCTTTATCATATCCACACCTTTAAGCATTACTTTTATTTTTCAGTACAAATGTTTCAAACAAATTTGCTAACAATACACACTTTACTAAACAAACAAGTACATAGAAAAGGTTTCTTTTTTTTTTTTAATATGATTTCTTTATTAAAAAAATAAACAAAGCCTCCATTACATTTTGGAATTTATATTTGGAAATTGAACTACTCCACTGTAGCCAGAAATTAAACAATCATGAAGAAAACAATAAAATACTATTATAAAGCCTAAATCAAAAAATAAGTAACGACAATCGTGTTGATATTATTTTCATTACAAGGAGAAAGAGTTTATTTTATTGAAATTGTTTTGGCATACTTCATTCATGCTCAGATTTTATAATTACAATCATTACACAGAGTTAAGTATGATAGAAAAAGAGAAAGTTTTATGATCTAAATTACAGGTTTTGTTCTACAACCATCTAGTCAATATTCTCCTCAAATTTACAAAGTGTTAATGCGAAAAAATAAAACCAAACGATCCTAGAAAAGATTATATGTTATATAATCCAAAGTACTCGGACCTTATTCTAATTTGTTATATATATATATATAATCTATATTGAAGTATATTACAATAACATAGTAAAAAAAAAAAAAGTAAATAGATTTGAAAAAAAAAATGACTTGCTTTATTCAGCTCTTATTAAGTACACGGACCATATTAACTAAAGTGTAAATGGCCATAAGAAATGGATCCTCCTAATGGATGCATTGAGAGCACTATGAAAATGCAAAGAAAAAGTTTCATAATTTTCAAGATCAATTATAGATAAAAGAGTATAAAAAATATATCAAATTTCTTTATTTAACATTTAAAGAAGTGTCTTTAACACTGATTTCTTTATAAATTTCAATGCATTACCAGCTGCTTGTGAAACTATTAATAAAACAAATGCATAGAAAGTCTTGAAACTGTCACAAGACTTATAGTTTTGGCAATTAAGTCGTAACACTAAAGTAATCAAATCTCGTAATATTATGCCACGTAAACGGAATACTTTAATACTTCTAATGTTGGTGATAAAATGGTAAATAAAATAATCAATAAACTAACATCATCATCGTAAAATCAATCAAATTTCATTAAAAAAAAAAAAAAAGAGGGAAGAGAACACCCTATACCAACCATCGGTTGTCCTCTATCCACATGAACTAAGATTCATGATAATACATCATCTCAGTATGATATGCAACCCATCTAATAGGGTTGGTTTATTATAATCTACATGGAACCAATAGTATGATGGAATTATTACTTATGACTCATTACTTTAAATAAATAAATAAATTTTTCCTAGTAGGCCACCATCATCTAAGAGAGGTCCAGTGATCTACCTAGACAATGGACAAAGCTACAAACACAACCCATTATTTTTATTCTTCTTCTTCTTCTTTTTATTTTTTTAACCATTGATGGCAGTGTCCAGCAGCTTCAATTTAAAAGATGGCTCATCACTGAACCATGTGACCAAAGAGGCAGTCAATGCCAATGGCATCACTTGTTTTTTTATATATATATATTTTTCTTTAAATTAATTTATAGATTATATTTTAAAGTTTTTCCTTTTCATTCTTTTTGTAATAATTTTATTATTTTTTAAACTCTGTTGATGTAGGATAAGAAAAAAATAAAACATTCAGTTTAACCACGACATCACGATATAGGTCACGAATGTACATTTAAAAAAAAAAAAAGTTTTATAACTCAATTATTAAAATACAATGTTCTGGTTTCTAATTGAAAAATCAAAGAAAGTTTTAAAAGTGTGTTTTCTAAATCTTTGCTATGGCTAATTAAATGGCATGTGAAAGCATCTGTTTTCTTACTCCCATCGTATTCCGTACAGGCACGTCATCATTGACAGAGATAAGATGATTTTATTTATTTATTAATTTTTGGTTACCGAAGTAAGAGAGAACAAAATTTGACGGCCATAAACACACTGGTCACACTGTGTACATGCTATTGACAACCTATTTTTGGTAAAGATTAGCCGGAAATATCTACAATTAAATGTGCTTTATTAATGCATATATCAGATTTTAAATGATTTGATCTTTGAAGCTACTTTTCTTAAAATTTTTAAAACTTGACAAGTTAATAATTGGGATTTTTTATATTTTAAAAATATTTTATGACATCATAATAATATTAATTTTTTATTATAATTTTAATTTTTTTTTTCTCAATCAAAATCTTAACTATTGATTATATGTAATAGCATATTAAAAAAATAAAAAATAAAAAAATAACTTTTAAACAGCCATAATATATTCATTACAGAAACCGATTTAAATACTAAAATTAAAAATATACTTTCTTCTTTTGTCTTATATGGAGGAACATTGAAGTTACTAAGTACTGGCTAGGCATTTGACGTAAGGTTTGTCTTTCTCGGTGGGTGTCGATGTCGGTGGTTTCAAAGTAGGGGGATAGCTGGAAGTGACGGTGATCCCATAACCAGAAGTCATCGCTAGGGTTTGGGGGTTGATCGCATGTATACATTGCTAGGGTTTGGGGGTAGATTGCATGTATACATTGCTTTGTCTGTTGTCGGCGTCAAGAGTTTATTACGACCCGTGATTGGTGATCATGATATCGCAAAAATTAGGTCGTATCATTTTAGCTTTTTTATGGATGGCTTCAATTTAGCTGTGTCATCGTAACACGTATAAAAACAAATTTATACCATTGACTTCCTCGCTTTTTATTTTATTTTATTGTTTTTTAATCGTCTTGAGTCATAGTCTATATCTTCTTAATTGTTATGTTTTTTATTTACTAATGTGTAAATGCATACAATCTAAAAGGGCTTGTGATTGATTTGGCCAATATCTATTGTATATACCTTTTCATCTTAACCATGATATTTCTAAGACACGACTCATATTCATATAGGTGATAATACAAAAAGAGAAAAAAATATATGAAGAAATGGGTCTGCGGTCATGAATTCCAAGTTCTTCGAACTTGACTCTCTCTCGCATTAGTTATCTATGATTCCATTGAATTAGGGGGCACAAATTCATATTATAACTAAGACCTAAGTCAAAGGCAATAGTAAATTAGATTCATCGACGTACATATCACGAGATAATCCAAATAGGGTTTTAAAACTGTACAAATGTATGTATATGTTAATGATTAGGGGTGCCATTCTAGTTCATTGCTTGCTAGTTCAATATGTCAACCATGATAATAATAAATTAAATTTGTGATTGCACCTTTGGGGAATTTCACTTTTGTTAAATTAATTAATCGTGACTTAAACTCTTCATGTTTTTTTTTTTTTTAATATTTGAGAATCATTTAATGTTTGTAAAACTCAATGCAAGTTGGACCTGGGGTGTGTCTAGACATTTTCAATCAATTTGGGGGTATATGGTGTCTAAAGAATGGTCAATCGAATCCAACTAGCATTCAGCCAAACTGATTGGCATGTGATTGAATTGGGCTACCGATAATGTGTAAAACTAATCATGCTTTTACATGTTAAATTTGCTAGGTTTTTCTGTAATGTTTTTCCCTTTTTTATCTCTCTGGAGCAACATTATTACTAATACCTTTGTATAAATTAGTGACTAATGAAGTTTTAACTTGTTAAATTTTGATTAATATTAGTTCTACCTTAGTACTGTTATTTGCCTTATTTTTCTTCTTGTATCACATGGGAAGTTTTCATGTTTTGTTGCAAGTATGAGTAATTAAGTAGCTATAGGGATTCATAATGTAGTAAAGAGTTACATTTTTATGAATTTATGCTTTCTTGTTAAATAGACTTTTCTAAAATTAATGGCTCTTGCTAAAACTTGATCTTAATGGCATTGTTCCAAATTTGATTGGTTTGCTAGTTATTCACAGTTGCTGGTTAATGATTTAAAGGAAGTATTTAACGATATTAGATTCACAAGAGTGAGAATACTGAGTAGTTTATTGTGTTCTTTCAACTAATAATCAAGAGAAATTAGTTGGTAGCTTTATGAATCATTTAACTCCATGTAAATTTTCCTTTCTAAAACACATAAGCCATAATTCACAAGAGTCAAAACGATACACTAAATCATGAATCCTATTTTTATTCAATGGCTGTTGGTTCTTTATTTCTCATTTGCATTTTTAGTAGTTGGAAACAATTATGTAATCTTAATTGGCTAGATTTACTAAAACTTTTCTTAGGACTCAGGAGCTTTTGCCAACCATATTTTCTATAAGCACATCAATCTAAACCTTGTCCACTTGACGACCTCGTGCACTTGCAATTAGGTGGATATCCTATTCCTAATTACCATCAACTATCATCAGTAGAACTCATACTGTTGTGATTCCTATGATGTGCCATTTTGTCTTGTTTTCTCCAGTTTTGTGTATCTTTGTTCTCCACTCCGATTAAGGTTTATAAATAGGGATTTTTAGGGTTTTGGGTTTTGTTTGTGAAGATCGCACGCTATAATATCGAGGTATGTGCTACACATGATCTCAAATGATTTTGCTTAAGAATAATAGAAAATCTAATTTATGTATCGGTTTAGTTGGATTTGATCCATTTTATAGTTAAATTGACTTTTCAGTCCCGCTCTAACGGATCTTTAAGGAAGCAATGAGCAAACCACATATTTTCCTACGAAACAATACATAGATTTTTTGTCAAACCTAGTCATGTATGAACTTTCAAAATCTATACGTGTATATTGCCTTCACTAGTATAAAGTGAATAAAGCCATCTTAATCAGAAAAAAAAAAAAAGATTTATTGGTGCTACTATATTATATGTGTCGATTTTTTCACAAATAAAGATTAGCGTATATAAAAATAGGAATTGATATTGAATCAACAGAAGGAGAGATCGAGATTTGGAACTATTTTCTCCTAGCCAAGATGTTTCTTAGCAATATTTTCTCATCCTGAAGTTGGAATTTCGATTCGATGTGGGAATAACTAGTCCTTATCCTTTCGTAGATGCATGGAATAATAAAGTTATTAGCTTCCAGACTTCTACTTTAGTATAGCAAGGAGCGCAGCCTCTCTTGAAAATAAAGTAATTCCGTTCTTCTTGAAAATAAAGCAAGACTCGTTGCTAAAGGATTCACTCAAAGGGAAGGAATTGATTTTCTCCTGTGTCTAAGAAAGATTCCCTTCGTATAATGATGGCTTTGGTTGCACACTTTGATTTGGAGTTGCACACTTTGATTTGGAGTTGCACTAAATGGATGTGAAAATGGCTTTCCTTAAAGGAGATCTAGAGGAAGAGGTTTACATGAAACAACCTGAAGGATTCTCTTCTAATGAAGGTGAGCACTTGGTTTGCAAGCTTAATAAATCCATATATGGATTAAAACAAGCCTCCCGTCAATGGTATTTGAAATTCCATGATATCATCACTTCATTTGGCTTTGAAGAAAACATGATGGATCAATGTATATACCAAAAGGTCAGTGGGAGTAAAATTTGTTTTCTTGTGCTATATGTGGATGATATTTTACTTGCAACCAATAATAAGGGTTTGCTATATGAGGTGAAACAATTTCTCTCAAAGAACTTTGATATGAAGGATATGGGTGAGGCATCTTATGTCATTGGCATTAAGATCTATAGGGATAGATCTCAAGGCATTTTAGGTTTGTCTCAAGAAACCTATATCAATAAAGTTTTAGAGAGATTTCGAATGAAAGATTGTTCACCAAGTGTAGCACCCATTATAAAGGGTGATAAATTCAACTTAAGTCAATGTCCCAAAAATGAGCTTGAGCAGGAACAAATGAGAAACATCCCATATGCTTCAGCTGTTGGAAGCCTGATGTATGCTCAGGTCTGTACCAGACCTGACATTGCATTTGCTGTTGGGATACTAGGAAGATATCAGAGTAACTCAGGTATTAACCACTGGAGAGCTGCAAAGAAGGTAATGAGGTACCTTCAAGGGACAAAGAGTTATATGCTCATATATAGACGAACCGATAATCTGGAGGTTGTTGGGTACTCCGATGCGGATTTTGCTGGTTGTGTTGATTCACGTAAATCAACATCTAGTTATGTTTTCATGTTTGCCAGTGGGGCCATATCTTGGAGAAGTGCAAAGCAGACCTTGACTGCTACTTCCACGATGGAGGCCGAGTTCATATCTTGTTTTGAGGTTACCTCACATGGTGTATGGTTAAAGAGTTTTATATCTGGCCTTAGTATTGTCGACTCTATTTCTAAGCCATTAAGATTATACTGTGATAACTCAGCTGCTGTATTTATGGCTAAGAACAATAAGAGTTGTAGTCAAAGTAAACATATCGACATCAAGTACTTAGCCATAAGAGAACGTGTTAAGGAAAAGAAAGTGGTCATCGAGCACATTAGCACTGAGTTAATGATAGCTGATCCTTTAACTAAAGGCATGCAACTAAAGAGTTTTAAGGATCATGTGATGAGAATGGGACTTGGTTCCATAATGTAATTTTTTATTATGTTTAATGTTAATGAAACTCTTATTCAGTTGATGTTTTCTCATTTAGCCTTGTGTACACATTTGTTTATTCATTTATTTTGAGAAATATCATTAAGTTTGGACCCAGAATAAACATCGGGTTTATTCATCAAGTTCCATGAGATTGAGAAGCACAATGCATTGTAATACATGGGAGATAATACTCGTCATTAGAGGACCTATCACCATGATTCATGAATTTTGTTTCTCATTAAGATAAATTATGGAATATATGGACCAAGTGGGAGAATGTTGGTTATTCTCTTTCCTTTTTGATTGGAAACAAATAACCTCTAGATATGGTCCATGAATCCCATAATAAAGGAATAATATTATCCTACTAAATCGGGAACAATAAATCCCACTAAATTAGGAATAATAATATATCCCACTAAATCAGGAAAGATATGTTCCAAATAATTCCTAATTTTATGGAACAACTCATTGATGGAATGAGTTATAAATAGGAGTACTACGGGGTCCCTAATCCTACTCACCACTACAGAAAATACACCATCTATATTGAGTGAGTTAAGGTTTAGAAGCACCAACCGTAACCGAGGCGCAACATCATTTTCCACCGAACAGGACACCTATTTTCTTTGCAATGGCTGGAGGTATGTAAAGGATCTATTTTGCTTCCGCTGCTGCATATGATTAAGCTTCTATATGCAATTTTTACAGATTATTGGCAATAATAAGCGGCTGTCAAGGGGACATGGTTGAAGCGAGTTACTTGGTCACCTTATCAAGCTTCATAACCATGGCAAATGTGATTGGGATACGATGTATAGACAGCTTATAGATTATGTAGTTTATCCAACCTGAAAGAAGAAGGATAAAAAAAATAAAAGAAGAAAGAATAGAAATGCACTTTAGGGATGCATTTCCGGCAAGTGTCAAATCAAATTGGCTAAATTGAAACCCTTTTACAGCAAACGCACGGTTTTGACCTGCTGTATCATGTCTTATCTGCTGCGTTTTTACTCCTTGAGTGCATCAAAAACATCATTGGAAGACGATTTTTGAAGTGTCTTTTTATCCAAAACTGACATTTTCCTTTACAGCTACAAAATTTAATATGGGCATGGTCCATATTGTTAATCAATTCTCTTTCCTTTTTTATTGGAAACAAATAACCTCTAGATATGGTCCATGAATCCCATAATAAAGGAACAATATTATCCTACTAAATCGGGAACAATAAATCCCACTAAATCAGGAATAATAATATATCCCACTAAATCAAGAAAGATATGTTCCAAATAATTCCTAATTTTGTGGAACAACTCATTGATGGAATGAGTTAAAAATAGGAGTACTACGGGGTCCCTAATCCTACTCACCACTACAGAAAATACACTATCTATATTGAGTGAGTTAAGGTTTAGAAGCACCAACCATAACCAAGGCGCAACATCATTTTCCACCGAACAGGACACCTATTTGCTTTGCAATGGCTGGAGGTATGTAAAGGATCTATTTTGCTTCCGCTACTGCATATGATTAAGCTTCTATATGCAAGTTTTACATTTGGTATCAAAGCCCTTGACGCCTCTGCCTTGCCCTATTGAATTCTGTGGAGTTTGGCTTTGGTTTTTATTTGTCTGCTTAGCGGTATTTTTAATTTTCTGGTGATTGATGAAGATTAGAAATTGTTAAGTGATGAAATTTTATTTCTCATGGCCTTTAATGCTGTTTGGGTGCGAAAATAACCTTTTAACATGTTCAACTTTTAGCTTCCCTTAGCATACTGACACGTTTTTCCATGGATGAGCGTTAAAATAATGTCTCGAGAGCAATTAAAAATTTTTAATTTTTAATATGTATGTACTTGTTGTTGCAAGGTGTAAGTATGACATTTAGCAGAATAATTTTATATTAAAATTATTTGCATTTGTCAATGAATGAAATTTATTAAAGGGAATTAATTCCTTTAGCATGCTATGAACTTAATTTGTGATGTTGCATGCTTATGTTATTTTAAGTGTGTAATTTATGGTTTATCATTATATATGCTTTATCATGAAATGTTGATTAGACAATATAAGAATATTATAATTAAATTCATAGTATATTGCTTATGGTTTTTGATACACACGTGGAAATAAATAAATATACACGTCTGGCTGGAGCATGTACACGGCCGTGCATCTGGCCGTGTAAGCTTCTGGAAACATATCTGTTGTAACACACGGCCGTGCCTGGAGCCGTGTAATCTTCTAGAAACATATCTGTTGTAACACACAGCTGTGCTTGGAGCCGTGTGTGTTTCTGGGAGAGAGTCTAACTGGAGACACGGCCGTGCCTCCTGGCCGTACCTCTTGGCCGTGTAGGTTTCTGGCCTACGATGTCCGCATTAGTTTTATGCAATGATTTAGCCTAAGGATTTAGTTAATGATTAAGTGATCCATATAATTTTAATGATTAGGGAGTAGCCACAGCATCCTTAATTGATTAAAATTATATATTAAGTATTATTTAGGATCACATATTGAAAATAAATATTGTGTGTGATTTATTAAGACAAAATATCAAATTGTATTTTCTAATTTACCCACAGGAATTAGAAAAAGGGAACATAATTTGATAGTTTTATTGTAAGTCTTAAGATGAATCTAATTGAATTAGAACTTTAGCCCACAGGCAAGTTTTATGTCACTAGATTCATATTCTATCATCATAATAAGTCTTAAGAAGAATCTAATTGAATTAGAACTTTAGCTCACAGGCAAGTTTTATGTCACTAAATTCATATTTTATCATGATTTTACATTTAATAATTTTATTGTAAGCATTAAGATGAATCTAATTGAATTAAAACTTTAGCCTACAGGCAAGTTTTATGTCACTAGATTCATACTTTTTCATGATTTTACATTGGTAAAAGCATGTCATATATTGATTAGCCTCGAATTTTGAGCATGTTCATTTAATTATTGCAGCAATTCAACCTGTCAATTTTTTTGATATGCAATGTGATGTTCCCGAGCTCAAAGGGGATAACTATAAGGTTTGGAAGGAGAGGGTTCTCCTTCATTTGGGATGGATGGACATTGATTATGCTATAAGGAAAGAAGAGCCCCCTGCAGTAATAGAAACCAGCACTCCAGATGCGATAAGTCTTTATGAAAAATGGGAGCGATCCAATCGCTTATCAATTATGTTCATAAAGACTAAAATTTCTGCTGGTATTAGGGGATCTGTAGAGCAATATCAAAGGGTCTAAGATTTGCTGAAGGCCATTGATGAGCAATTTGCTACTTCAGACAAGGCAATGGCCAGCACCCTAATTATAGTGCTTTCAACTCTAAGACTCACCAATGTTAAGGGTGTGCGTAATCATATCATGCGCATGAGGGATATTGCGGCCCAATTGAAAGCATTGGAGGTTGAGTTATCAGAATCCTTCCTTGTTCACTATATTCTTTGCACTTTACCTCAACAGTATGGCCCATTTAAGATATCCTATAACACACATAAGGATAAATGGTCAATCAATGAATTATTGACCATGTGTGTTCAAGAAGAGGGCAGACTGCTTATGGAGGAAAAGGAAAAGGAGAATGTGAACTTTACTACTCGTGGGAAGAGCAAAAGGAGGGATCAAGCCAAGGACAAAGGGAAAGGAAAAATCCCTCCCATAAAGGACATTAAGAAGGAAGCTGTGTGCTTTTTCTGTAAAAAGAAAGGGCACATGAAGAAACATTGCACCAAGTTCATGCAGTGGCTTGATAAGAAAGGTACTCAACTTTCACTTGTTGGTTATGAAACCAATATGATTGATGTTAATCATAACACATGGTGGATTGATTCTGGTTCTACAATCCATGTAACCAATTCATTGCAGGATTTAAGAAACCTGTGGAATCCAGTGGGAAGTGAGCGTAGCATCTATTTAGGCAATAAGATGTCCTCACATGTGGAAGCTGTTGGGACGTGCAGCTTAGTTTTAAGTAGTGGTTACATTTTGCAATTGAAAAGGACATTTTATATTCCTAGGTACTCTAGGAATTTAATTTCAGTTTCTAGACTTGTATCAGATGGTTATTCCTTTAACTTTTCGGATTCAGGATTTAATTTGTTTTATAAATCTGATGTTATTGGATGTGGTACTTTGTCTGATGGTCTTTTTCTTCTTAGTTTACAAAATGATGATAACTATACTATTATGCATGTTCATGAAAGGATTGGCACTAAACGATGTGTTGTGAATGAGGAATCCTCTATGTTATGGCATCGGAGATTAGGTTATATCTCCATTAATAGAATTAAAATGTTGGTAAATAATGGGGTACTTAGTGCTTTAGATTTTACCGATTTTGAGACTTGTATAAGTTGTATTAAGGGAAAACAAACTAACGAGTCGAAGAAGGGTACCAAAAGGAGTTCTGAATTATTGGAAATTATACATACAAACATTTGTAGTCCAAACATGGATGCGTACCGTAACAAGTACTTCGTCTCTTTTATAGATGATTACTCACGATATATGTATCTCTACCTGCTTAATAACAAGAATGAAGCACTAGATGCTTTTAAGGTATTTAAAGCTGAAGTAGAAAAACAATGTGGAAAACATATTAAAATCGTGAGATCTGATAGAGGCGGAGAATACTATGGTAGATACACAGAGAATGGACAAGCGACTGGTTCATTTGCGAGGTTTCTTCAAGAGAATGGGATTGTTGCCCAATACAGTTTACCTGGCTCTCCAAACTAGAATGGAGTAGCTGAAAGGAGAAACCGAACATTATTGGACATGGTGCAGAGTATGCTTGCAAACTCCAGGCTTCCTGACTTCTTGTGGAATGAAGCTCTTAAAATGGCTGTGTACATATTGAACCGAGTTCCAACCAAGGCTGTCCAAGGGACGCCATTTGAATTATTCAAAGGGTGGAAATCGAGTTTGCGACATGTACGCGTTTGGGGATGTCCGTCTGAAGTAAGTGTCTACAATCCACATGAGAAGAAGTTGGACCCAAGGACTATTAGTGGGTATTTCGTAGGATATGCTGAAAAGTCTAAGGGATACAGATTTTATTGTCCATCTCATAGTACTAGATTTGTGGAATCAAGAAATGCAAAATTTCTTGGGAATGACTTGATTAGTGGGAGCGATCGATCTCGAGACATTGGTTTTGAGAAAGACCATTCAGATGCCCAGTATGACACCTTGGGCAGTGGACTGATTGTTGTTGTTAACAACACGCCTCCAGCACAAATGCCTGTTGAAAATTCAGTCCCCGAGGTACCACAAGCTGTCAATCCTGATTCAGTAGATGTTGAAGTTCAACAGATACTCGAAGCTGTTGAACAACCAGCTGAACAATGTAATCCTGCCCCTCAAGAGAATGTTGATACAGCATTGAGAAGATCTACTAGAGTAAGGAAATCAGCAATTCCTAGTGACTATGTCGTATATCTACAAGAGTGTGACTACAATATTGGAGCCGAAAATGATCCTGAGTCGTTTTCACAGGCCATGAGTTCTAAGGATTCGAACTTGTGGCATAATGCCATGAAAGATGAGATGGATTCGATGGCATCTAACGGAGTCTGGAATCTCGTCAAGTTGCCTGATGGTGTAAAAGCCATTGGATGCAAATGGGTCTTCAAAACTAAGAAAGACTCACAAGGCAACATTGAGAGACATAAAGCAAGACTCGTTGCTAAAGGATTCACTCAAAGGGAAGGAATTGATTTTCTCCTGTGTCTAAGAAAGATTCCCTTCGTATAATGATGGCTTTGGTTGCACACTTTGATTTGGAGTTGCACCAAATGGATGTGAAAACGGCTTTCCTTAATGGAGATCTAGAGGAAGAGGTTTACATGAAACAACCTGAAGGATTCTCTTCTAGTGAAGGTGAGCACTTGGTTTACAAGCTTAATAAATCCATATATGGATTAAAACAAGCCTCCCGTCAATGGTATTTGAAATTCCATGATATCATCACTTCATTTGGCTTTGAAGAAAACATGATGGATCAATGAATATACCAAAAGGTCAGTGGGAGTAAAATTTGTTTTCTTGTGCTATATGTGGATGATATTTTACTTGCAACCAATAATAAGGGTTTGCTATATGAGGTGAAACAATTTCTCTCAAAGAACTTTGATATGAAGGACATGGGTGAGGCATCTTATGTCATTGGCATTAAGATCCATAGGGATAAATCTCAAGGCATTTTAGGTTTGTCTCAAGAAACCTATATCCATAAAGTTTTAGAGAGATTTCGGATGAAAGACTGTTCACCAAGTGTAGCACCCATTATAAAGGGTGATAAATTCAGCTTAAGTCAATGTCCCAAAAATGAGCTTGAGCAGGAACAAATGAGAAACATCCCATATGCTTCAGCTGTTGGAAGCCCGATGTATGCTCAGGTCTGTACCAGACCTGACATTGCATTTGCTGTTGGGATACTAGGAAGATATCAGAGTAACTCAGGTATTGACCACTGGAGAGCTGCAAAGAAGGTAATGAGGTACCTTCAAGGGACAAAGAGTTATATGCTCATATATAGACGAACCGATAATCTGGAGGTTGTTGGGTACTCCGATGCGGATTTTGCTGGCTGTGTTGATTCACGTAAATCAACATCTGGTTATGTTTTCATGTTTTCCAGTGGGGCCATATCTTGGAGAAGTGCAAAGCAGACCTTGACTGCTACTTCCACGATGGAGGCCGAGTTCATATCTTGTTTTGAGGTTACCTCACATGGTGTATGGTTAAAGAGTTTTATATCTGGCCTTAGTATTGTCGACTCTATTTCTAAGCCATTAAGATTATACTGTGGTAACTCAGCTGCTGTATTTATGGCTAAGAACAATAAGAGTTGTAGTCAAAGTAAACATATCGACATCAATTACTTAGCCATAAGAGAACGTGTTAAGGAAAAGAAAGTGGTCATCGAGCACATTAGCACTGAGTTAATGATAGCTGATTCTTTAACTAAAGGCATGCAACTAAAGAGTTTTAAGGATCATGTGATGAGAATGGGACTTGGTTCCATAATGTAATTTTTTATTATGTTTAATGTTAATGAAACTCTTATTCAGTTGATGTTTTCTCATTTAGCCTTGTGTACACATTTGTTTATTTATTTATTTTGAGAAATATCATTAAGTTTGGACCCAGAATAAACATCGGGTTTATTCATCAAGTTCTATGAGATTGAGAAGCACAATGCATTGTAATACATGGGAGATAATACTCGTCATTAGATGACCTATCACCATGATTCATGAATTTTGTTTCTCATTAAGATAAATTATGGAATATATGGACCAAGTGGGAGAATGTTGGTTATTCTCTTTCCTTTTTGATTGGAAACAAATAACCTCTAGATATGGTCCATGAATCCCATAATAAAGGAATAATATTATCCTACTAAATCGGGAACAATAAATCCCACTAAATCAGGAAAGATATGTTCCAAATAATTCCTAATTTTGTGGAACAACTCATTGATGGAATGAGTTATAAATAGGAGTACTATGGGGTTCCTAATCCTGCTCACCACTACAGAAAATACACCATCTATATTGAGTGAGTTAAGGTTTAGAAGCACCAACCGTAACCGAGGCGCAACATCATTTTCCACCGAACAGGATACCTATTTGCTTTGCAATGGCTGGAGGTATGTAAATGATCTATTATGCTTCCGCTGCTGCATATGATTAAGCTTCTATATGCAAGTTTTACACTTTCAACTAATAATCAAGAGAAATTAGTTGGTAGCTTTATGAATGATTTAACTCCGTGTAAATTTTCCTTTCTAAAACACATAAGCCATAATTCACAAGATTCAAAACGATACACTAAATCGTGAATCCTATTTTTATTCAATGGCTATTGGTTCTTTATTTCTCATTTGCATTTTTAGTAGTTGGAAACAATTATGTAATCTTAATTGGCTAGATTTACTAAAACTTTTCTTAGGACTCAAGAGCTTTTGCCAACTATATTTTCTATAAGTACATCAATCTAAACCTTGTCCACTTGACGACCTCGTGCACTTGCAATTAGGTGGATATCCTATTCCTAATTACCATCAACTATCATCAGTAGAACTCATACCGTTGTGATTCCTATGATGTGCCATTTTGTCTTGTTTTCTCCAGTTTTGCGTATCTTTGTTCTCCACTCCGATTAAGGTTTATAAATAGGGATTTTTAGGGTTTTGGGTTTTGTTTGTGAAGATCGCACGCTATAATATCGAGGTATGTGCTACACATGATCTCAAATGATTTTGCTTAAGAATAATAGAAAATCTAATTTATGTATCGGTTTAGTTGGATTTAATCCATTTTATAGTTAAATTGTCTTTTCAGTCCCGCTCTAACGGATCTTTAAGGAAGCAATGAGCAAACCACATATTTTCCTACCAAACAATACATAGATTTTTTGTCAAACCTAGTCATGTATGAACTTTCAAGATCTATATGTGTATATTGCCTTCACTAGTATAAAGTGAATAAAGCCATCTTAATCAGAAAAAAAAAAAAGAAAGATTTATTGGTGCTACTATATTATATGTGCCGATTTTTTTCACAAATAAAGATTAGCGTATATAAAAATAGGAATTGATATTAAATCAACAGAAGGAGAGATCGAGACTTGGAACTATTTTCTCCTAGCCAAGATGTTTCTTAGCAATCTTTTCTCATCCTGAAGTTGGAATTTCGATTCGATGTGGGAATAACTAGTCCTTATCCTTTCGTAGATGTATGGAATAATAAAGTTATTAGCTTCCAGACTTCTACTTTAGTATAGCAAGGAGCGCAGCCTCTCTTGAAAATAAAGTAATTCCGTTCTTCTTGGTCATAGGTGACGGGCAGTCTTCATACGTGGGATTTTTTTTGAGAAGCCTTGGATAAGTAGTTGGTAAATATAAATGATTTTTAATACATAATAATAATAATAATAATGATAATGATAGATATTTAAAAAAATATTATTTATATTTTTACATATTAAAATTTTACCGATACTTATACTCTATTGATCAATTTACAGGATTTATTTATACTATCAAAACTCTTAATCATGAAATAATTGGGACCGCCAAATTTCATGCCATAAGAAAAAAGCCCATCCTATAATTATAATCTCGCCGAAAAACTAGACGAGGAAATATAGGACACTAAAAATTGTATGGGATGTTGCCAAAAGAATATATATGTGTGTGTATACAAAATCTATGATAGGACCATCGCGTGGATATTCAGCAAAATTGGGGTGCAATGTGAATGATGTAATAGGAGACTATATGTTCTTTATGGTGGGTATAGCAATAATGGAATCCAAGTCGTTGCCTATTTCTATCGATTAATAATCAAACCTTTTATAATTGCATTATCCTCATAGTAAAACCGAAAATCCATCTTTTAATATCCTTTCTCTCTCCATCTAGACAATTATAAATCAGTCACATGAATATTGGTCTCACTCATAGCAAATAGATCAGATTTGATTATATATTCTCTCTCAACAGTTATACCATGTATATAGTAATTGAAAAAAAAAAAAAAAACCTCTCTCTCAATACCTTTTCTCTATGTCTATTAGTTACAGTAAAAAAGGTTGCAACTTGTGAGAAATTTTTCTTATTGGAAAATATTACATATTTGAAGGGTGAATGTTTAAGATCTAATTCAAATAAATAATGAAACAATTTAGTTACTGGAATGGAGGATTAAAATGGTGCAAATGCAATATAACATATGGCTCCTGTGTAATGCCATCAGATGCTGCTGACAAGACACATAAAATATGGAAATATCTATTTATTGGTGTGTAATTTCCATATATAAATATTCTTTATTTGAGTAACACTTTAGATAGCATTCATTTTCAATTTTAATGACTAAAAGTTTATTCTTTAGTATAACTTGATAAAAAATATTCATCTTTTTGGTTATAATTTTCTTCTTTTTTTTCCCTTATATTTACTCAATATTTTAATCATTAATTAATCAATATATCTAATAATTATATATATATTATTTATATATATATATATATATTCAGGAAAATCAAAAGTATTTATGTATATACCATATATGTCTACATTAATTGGCTAGTATACCAAATAAATATAGCAAATTTTACCCATCATGTAGAAGACCTTAGCATTTAAACGAAAGTTCTATCCAATGTAGTTAGTCTAAATTGGGTTTTGACCCAAAGAAGGCTAAGAGTTAAGGGTTGAAAGGTTAAATCAAGATTGAACTAGGTCGAATCGAAGTTATTAAATTTTCGAAATATAATTTATATACTGGTAATATGTGTCTAAATGTTGTATTCAATTAAATAAAAAACTTGATCAAATCCACATGAATTGGAATGGAAATAAGAAATACAATTAATAAATTGTATGTTTAAATAAACCCATCAACGTAAAATAAACATAAATATAAAACACGAATGAATGTATTATATATTTGGATTAATGGTTTGATAAACTATTATTAACTTATTATCATCATTACTTAATTTCAAGCCTTATAAATTATTCCTTGTCTCTCCAATATTTATGGCAAGTTTAGTATGTAGGAATGAACTTAAAATTAAATCATGATTTTGGATATCATTCCCTTTCCCATATTTGGAAGGACTTTTAGAAGGTGGAATCATGATTTCTTGGAATTGACGTTTTGCCTTTAAGGAGAATCACGATTTTGCCATTAAAGGAGTGGAATCGCAATTCCATTCTCCCTTATTAAGAATAATTACTTAAATAATCTTTATAATTCATTAATACATATTTATTATATTTACTAATTAAGAACAATTTTGGTAAATACCATTATATACAATTTCATTCCATTCAATTCCGTAAACATTTCCAAATACAAAAATTGATTTAGCATTCCACTGTTGATTCCACTCCAATCAATTCCAATTTATTCCATTCCAAACCATTCATGTGTACCAAACACAACATTACTAGAATGTATTGAAATTGAAACTTGAATGTCTATTTTATCAGTAGCAAGAAAAATTAAGGAAAGGTGAGGTACCAATACTTTATGATAAGGTTTTGATTTTTTTACTTTTACTTTTACTTTTTAGATTTTAGAGTATTGAATATTGAGAGATATATTTAATTTTTGAATTTACTGTTTAGTATATTGCTCGTTAAGTATATTTAGTAAGTACTAATATACTTTTTACATTTTTTTCAATATTAAAAAAAAAAAGAGCAAAAGTATATGCATTATAACTTGTTCAACCCGTGTAGTCACCTGGGTTGAGGTCCAACCGTTTGGGTCAATTGAATTTCGACAAGTCTTCACTAACATAGCTTCTTAAAATCAAACTAGCTAGCTTTATGCTAAGGGTCATGGTTGGATCAGTTGAATCAGGTGGGTTAAAGTGGGTTTGACTACAATGTTTGTACCCACTATAATACATTTATATCATGTATAAGATTATAGTTAAATCATTGTAATCTATTCGCATGTGATTTTTTTTTTTCCATTTTCATAGCACCTAACCAAGTATTACTTAAGGTAATGTATAAATATTAATAAAATTTTAACATACATATTTTATGCAAAATACAAATGATAGTTGTTTTGAAAACTATCTATATATATTAAAATCTTATTGATATTTTGTAAAGAACTAAATCCTATATTTAGTTTTAAGCCCAATAATTAAATAGATTTGATTCTTTGAGTTAAGATGACAAGTCCTAAAGAGTTAAGCTCATGATTTGCAATAATTAAGGGAGATTTGGTATAATAGTTTGGAGTAGGATCTGTTAGACCCGTTGGATCAATTGATTTGATATCAACCTTTTTCAATGAGATTCGTGCACTAAAAAAAGGCTTTCTATAAGCTTGGGTTCAAGAAAAGTCCATGTGAGAAACCACTTAAGGACGCATTTCAATTGTCGATTGCCATTATCATCCAATAGATGAGATCAACGGTAGGTTTTTATGAATACTCAAGGCATTCTCACTATAGGAAGAGAATTTTTTAGAGAAATACCATTATTTTGTTGGAATTACATCTCAAAAGATCAAATTAGTAGCCTAATGAGAAACATCTCATTATTCATCACCTCTGATAGAGTTTGATGCTCAAGTAACTCATGTATTAGTTATTAAAGTGTTTTAAGCCTATTGAAATTGTTCACTCTCCTTTCTTATCTTATTCAAATGATTTTTTAACATGTAATAGTAATAATAGTTTTTTTTTAAAAAAAAAATATTTATATTTTCACATATTAAAATTTTACTAATACTTATACTCTACTCATCAATTCGTATGATTTATTTGTACCATCAAATTTAGACCACCAAATTTCATGCCATAAGAAAAATGCCCATCCTATAATTATAATCTAACCGACAAACTAGACGAGGAAATATAGGACACTAAAAATTGTATGGGATGTTGCCAAAAGAATATATATATATATATATGTGTGTGTGTGTGTGTGCAAAACCTATGATAGGGCCATCACGTGGATATTCAGCAAAATTGGGGTGCAATGTGAATAATGGAACAGGAGACCATATGTTCTTTAGGGTGGGCATAGCAATAATGGAATCCAAGTCGTTGCCTGTTTCTATCGATTAATAATCAAACCTTTTATAATTGCATTATCCTCATAGTAAAACCGAAAATCCATCTTTTAAATCCATCAAATTACTCTGCCGGATTTACATATCAAAACATCTAATTAGTAGCTTAGTGAAAAATATTTCATTATTCATCATCCCTAATGGAGTTTGATATTCAATTAATTCACATATCGGTTATTGAAACGTTTGAGCGTATTAAAATCGTTTATTCTTTCTTCTTTTTATCTTATTTATTTTTGACCATTTACTACAAATCATTTTTCTTACCATTTACTATAAATCATTTTTTTTTTATCACATGTAATATGTTTATACGCAACACATATATAACCTACTATATTTGAACTCACGCATTTACATATTGGACGTGAACCTAACATGAAATACAATGTTTAATAAATCTTTCTTTTCCTAATAACTATGGAACAAATACTTTTATTTATTTCTTTTTTGTTTTTTTTCTTATATAGATATATGTAATTTAAAGGAAGTAAAGAAAAACCACCCCCAAAGGGGATAGAAAAACTTCATCTAAGAGATTAAATTAATACCTTATGTATATTAAATACCTAGGTGCACATGATGAAACCCCGATCTAGATACTATGTTTCTTAGTATAGTATGGTCATAGGAAAAATCCATGATGTTTTTTTTTTTGCAATAATTAATTTATCAGCTGATGCCACCCCCCACCATGCTGGCTATAATAACATAACAGGCATGTGTGTACAGTGCCCTTGTGCGATTATTCCCTTTCCTACATGAACATGTGCACTAGATTCAATGTCTGAGAAGCCATCCATTCGCTGGACTTTGTGTGTTCTTCAAGCTTGTCGGACTTAATTATTGATGAATTCGTTTGCTTTTGGCTAAGCAAAGAAAATAAGGAGGAAATTAAAAAAGAAGAAGAAGAATTTAACATGTATATTTCACATTAAAATATGGTTATCATAAGTTATTACAAATTAAAATTTTATGTTTTTACATGAAGGTTAAGCAAAGCAATCAACCAGACCGGACATGTCAATATCATCATTGTCCTAGCCTGCTGTCGGTGCTTGTTTTTTTTTTGTTGCTTACTTGAGTTGGACACCAACGAATGATAATCAAAATGGGGTCCTTTCTTCCGGCTAAGATATCGGACACGAAAACTCTAGATGTGACAATAATATGCGTTCGGAATATCTTAATTTTGGCCAAATAATTGAATATCATTAATATATAAAAAAATCAAATTCCTATATGATTCAATTAATTCTAAAAAGATCTAAAATCATGTTTATTTACCATGAAGCTGAAAATTGTGAATTCGACACATCATAAGTAGTGATTAGGATTAGAGTTAATATTGCCAAAATAAGTTTTTCAATTAATCGAGAAAACATATCTTAATGTATTGTATTAGCTGACCGATGTCACGTATATTTATGATGATATATAAACGAGGTGGAAGTAGAGAATGTTTTGAGACAAGTTGAATAAAACACTCTGTACATGTCCAAGCTGTTGGAGATGAAGCCATGAAAACTTAACAAATATAAAACAGAAAACAGAGAGTAGAATATACATAAATAGAGATAAAGAATTCCTGAACGGGCCAGATGAAGAAAAGATTAGAAAAAGATGTTACTCACGTACAGGTGGGCAGACGGCTAGGGTTAGTCCTAGAAATTGGAGGGTAGGGTTAGTCCCCTTTTTTTTTTTTTAGTTTAATTTAACGTGAAATTAATTTTATAATACTACAAAAATACTTTTCATCCATTGCAATATTACAATTTTTTTTGGTAAAATGGTATTTATTAGGATGTTGTATGAGGGTGAGCGAAATGAATATGATTCTAAATCTGATCTTTCATGATCATGTAAAATAGATATTTGATGTTCTAGAATAGAATCAAAATGGAAATTTTTGAAATTTATAATTATAAAATAAAATACATATATAATATAATCTCTTTTTTCTTTTTATTTTTTATTTCTAATCTTAGAACCTACTTAAAACTTGCTTTGCTTATTATATGTTTGAAGTTTTCAAAAATCCATTAGTTCTCAATATTTTCAAGGGTATCATGAACGTGACTTTCACAACATCACTAATGCGTATAGTTTAATTTAACAAATGTAATGGATATTCAAACATTTTCACCTAACTCTCTCTTTCTTGAAACTTATTAACAAACCCTAATGCAAATGGGAAATGACCATGACACCCCTCCTTTCTAAATTTCTTCCCATCATTCAACTTCCTAATATGTAGATTCACCATTATTGATCTTAATATCTACAAATTTACTAGTATTATTTGTTAATAGTATTTAGAATAATCAAAGTTTTATTATATGCCTTTTGTTTTTGTTTTTATTTCTATGAGATTATGCTATCTCTCTTATGGGATTTAGTTCACTTACCATTATGCTAGATTTTATTCTCTTAAGAGAAACAATAAAATCCTTTATGTGGGACATTTTAACTCTAAAAGAAATGTGCCCATTTATACGGATGGGTTTTCATACTCCAACTCTTTATTTGTCATTATTCTATGTTTATTGTGTTTTGTTATTGTTTTGTATTTTTATAGAAATTCATTAGATTTATATGCCATAAATTACCTTCAAAATCGATAAAAACAATGGCTAATGATATTTTTAATTAATAGAAAAAGTAAAAAAAATCACATACATCGTAAAATACCCTTATGGAGTGTTTACTTGTATGTAATTGCTATTTAATTATAACTTTACTTCTCACTAAATTATATTAAGTGTTTAGTTACATTTTGACCTCGTAATAACAACTCAATAAAAAATTCTTATTACCAAAAATATAGAATTGTAATTTTTTACTCTACTCAAGTACCCATGAATTACAACTCGTCGTGTGAGTTCTAAAGAGCATCATCACACGGGTTTTGGTGAACATCATCAATGGTGGGATTGGGGTGAATCATGGATGGGTTTACCATTTTGGTGAAGGTCATTGATTGTTGACAATATTGATCGTCATGATCTTTGGTAGTGGATTAAGGTCTATCGTGGATGGGTCTACAAATATTAGAGCTTTTTTTTTTTTTTTTTTTCATACTCATGAAGTACAATAATGGAGTGAAGAAGGAGATTGTAGTAGAGTATTTACGGATATAATAGTTAAATTCTTTTTACTCCAATCTTATTTATCGGGCCCATCTGAATAATGTAATAGAGGTGAATATGTAGAGTATAAGTTCTAATTCAAAAGGTCATAAAATATGTTTAGATATAAAACTTTTGGGACCTATACCTATAAATTCCAATCTTTATTCTACTCACTTTATATTTACAATCGTGCAAACCACTTAACGTAATTAGATTATGAATCGACTTCAAGAATTCATAATGTTATCATGCTAATATAAAAGACCAGCTTGGAACTATTCTAGAGAAAAAAAGATTTTTGATGTTAACATTTTTCAATTGAAGTTAGAGTAGAATTTTAAAAATACAAAATATTCCTGTAATTTTAATAATTTTAGGGAGTATTGCTACAATTTACTTATAAAATAAATAAAATCATAATTAATTTTCACACCGAAGTTGTCTCATTTTCTTCATAACTCTATTTTCTATTTTATGAATATCAACTAGGATGCACTCTTTTTATATTTTACATTGTAAACCATATTATAAGAAAAAAAGAGACAACACCCCCATGATAAACCATATTTCATCATCTGATATAATACGGGAATGATACTATAAAAATGAGCTTTACAAAGTTGTTATATGAATACCTTATTTGAATTAATTTCAAAGTTAGAAATAATTCTTAGTTGTAAAATAAGTTTCTATCGAAGTTTTTGTAATCTAATAGTATAGCCGTTGAAGTTTAAATTCTCTTTCTCTCATTATAACTACCGAAGAAAAAAAAATCTTTTCTTTTCTTTTCTTTTAATGATAAATATGCATTATGCAATGCATTTTGTGATAAGATGACGCAAAATAAAAGTTTGGTCAAGAAATCATTTCACAAAACGCAGAATCAGAAGCAAGAGCTATGAGCCCTGGCCCACTAGCATAAATGGGCCTCAATAGTGGAGTTAGGCTTTGTCCACTAGGCCATCAACTTCTTCTGAATCCAATCGAACCGAACCGAACCGAACCAAAGCTATCCGCCGGCAACATGATCGGATCAACAAACACCCGCCAAAACCTCCACCGTAAAGCAACACTCACTTCCGTTTGTGCTTACGGACACGCATCCTGGTTTTACCTTTCGCCTTCCAACGACGCTCCCTCTACCTCTGCCTCTACCCTTGTCAAACCACACCACATGAATAACCTAACTCACCGATTCAAGCGAGTTGCTAAACCCAGAACCCTAATATCCGATTCCGATGGTTCTACCAAGCCCCGAAGAAAACTAAAATGCCAAACCTCTAATGAAGCCACGACTCAGTCGCAACTCAAACCGAGTCAAATTCCAGTCTCTCTATGCATCGATAAGTTCGAGATTTTGCCACGTGAGTTTTGTCAAATAGATGCTTTGGATCTTGCTCCGAGATTGCTTGGGAAATTTTTGAGACGAAATGATGTTGTCCTTCAGATTACTGAGGTAATGCACTTAAAATAAAAGTTCTTCCTTTCCTTTATCATTTCCCCTTTTGTATATTGCTTGTACTGCATACAGAGAAGGACGTCCTTTTATTTTGGGTTTGTTAACAAAACAATGCCGGCCTCACTTCTTTATTTGCTTGATAAAAAAATGTTGCTAAGTTTGAAAGCAATGATTACACATTTCACGAGAAAGATAAAATGAATGGATTTATAGTGTTAAGAAGTATCCCATTGTTCGGGGCACCCATTAAAATTTTACTTTTATCTTAAAAACTACCTTATGATTGCTTGGAAACTATATAATGTTGGTTGAGTATTTATTATGCTACGTAATATTTAGTTTTGTTGCACATTTTCATTTGGCAGAGTTCTAGGTATTGAAGATTGGGGCTTTCTTGCTTGATATTACTTCTTGACCATTGCACAATATTGCTAAAACTAAAGTTATACTTAAGGCAGAATTGGCACAACTGGTTAGGCTGCTCCCTAGTAATTGAGAGTCACCGGTTTGAGGCACAAGAAGGTTCTCTTTGCAAAATGCCTAGTTAAGATTTGCTTTCGCATGCAACCTCTCTTCCCCATACCCTGTCTAGCTGGGGAAGCATTTGGCTGTACTAGTGTATGCCTCTTTTAGAAAGAATAAGTCTACTTAAAGGGTTTATAAGAAATTTCCTGAAAATCAGCTTGAGATTGGTTTTCAAGGTCCAATATAATTTGGTTATCAACAAAAGCTAAAGATTTAAAATGAGTTAATCTGTCTTATTAGAGCAGAAAATCTTCAGGTTGACTCTATCTCTTCTTGTTTGCAACCATGTTTAATTATTCAATGTGATGGTTTGTAACAATGTGTCAATGCCTAGAAGAGGAGTCTAGGAGTACTTGAATGTTAACTTGCACTTTGATTCCATAAGTTAAAGCTTTTTGATAAGTTTGTTGTGGTATACATTCACTATTTCATTAGAATCAAGTGATTTGGCTTGGGAATTTTAAGAAGGTAGAGGTTGGTTTGCTTCTCTAACCAGGTAGAAGCTTACAGACCAAACGATTCAGCTTGTCATGGCCGATTCGGCATCACAGCAAGGACAGCACCAGTAGTAAGAATCTAGCTTTTTCTATGATGTCCTTTTAGAAATAGCATGCTCACACGATTGTATTAGAATGTATTTATTGATGTATGTGTAGCTTGTGGGTATTGTAGTTTGGACCTGGAGGCCACGCATATGTCTATCTTTGCTATGGTCTACATACAATGCTTAATGTTGTTGCAGACAAGGAAGGAGTTGGAGCAGCTGTTCTAATTCGCTCCTGTGCTCCAGTCAGCGGTAAATGTTATTTGTTTTTATTACCCTTGACCTGTCTTGGTGACAATATCCTTGCCATTGATGCAGATAAGTGCCTTTAAGCTACATTTTAATTGTCTTTTACATACTCAAATCATGTGTAACAGTTAACTTTCATAGAGCAAGAAGATCATTGTTCATCCCCTCTAGTGTTTCTTCCCTGATTCTATACTGTTATTAACATCCCTTGAATATGCTTTGGGAACGTTGGGTGCTTGAGAATATAAAAGAAGTGTTGAATGCTCAAACGACAGCTTGTACTCTTGCCCTTATTTTCTGTTCATTTTTGAATTGCCTGTTAAGAAGATACATATAACGGGTAACAATATTGTAGGGCTAGAGACAATCCAACAGCGCCGTGGTCAGAAAACTGACAAGCCTGTGCTTCTTGCTGGACCAGGGAAGGTCTGTGTAATCTAATTCCTCCTTTCAGCAATAGATTGCATTGATTTCAAGTCAATATTAATCCAGATTCCAATGTTATCTATATATGTATGCGTTAGGACATTGTTATTCTCATGAAATACATGCAATATGGCTTTGCACTACTGCTGTGATCTCCATCAAAACCTGTTGTGTTTCTTTTTGACAATACTTAAATCTGTTTGTGTATGTTACAACACAAAATGACAAAGGCATTGTAGTTTGTTTCCATTAACTAACCTGAAAATATCCTATATAACGTGTGAAGCCATTGAAAACACATTCATGGGAATGCTGTAAACTGACGAGCCCCTTTACTGGGGACGTGATTGATAGATGGAGGATAGTTATATAAAAGAGCAGATCTGTTATGATCATCATAACAACAGACATTTCTGGATGGAAAGAAGGAATAGGAAAGAATTTAATATAACTTCTCCCAAAAGATAAACTCAACATGCTCTCACACTACTGTCGCCGTTTAATGCTGCCAATCTATTATGAAGTAATTATGCTAAAAAAATGACCAAAATGCACAATCGACTCTACTAGGTCTTGATGAGAATTATCTTCTTTGGATGGCTACGACAATTTGCCATTCCATTTCTCATTTCCAGGTTGGACAAGCCTTGGGGATTTCAACAGAATGGTCTAACCATCCTCTTTATACACCTGGTTTGTAATCATTATTCATTGATGCAAATTATCAGCAGACTTTTATATGTACTTTATTGTCCCTTTTGCTTGCTCAGGTGGTTTGGAGCTACTGGATGGTCCAAAGCCTGAGAAAATACTAATTGGTCCTCGTGTTGGCATCGAATATGCGTCACCTGAGGATGCCAATGCTCTATGGAGATTTGCAATTGCTGGTAGCCTATGGGTGAGTGCTCCGAAAAATACTCTCAGGCTCCCTTGATAAGCAAAATGCAAGTAATTAATGTGTCTATCATGTGTAAAGCACCAAAAAGACTTGATTTTTTCTTTCCTATGCAAGAGACCGAGGATTGGAGCTCTAGATGAGATACATGACTTGTATTTTAAAGTGGGAAGAGAATTTTGAATGTTCCTGTCTTGATGGTCATAATACAGATATAGTTACTCTTTTCCTTATCAATTAAAACTCGGGATCGAACCACAAGTCTGGAGATTATTCAGACCAAAGAGTGCCGATACTTGTTCGTTTTGGATGCTGAAATTTCAATGGCTTTCAAATTTTATGGTCGTGTTATCCAATTACGAAATATAGAGTTATGTTAATATTATTAATTTAAAAAAAAAAAAAACACTAGCATAACTTGAGAACTTGCTCGGTGTAAGACTTTTCAAAGGTTTTGATTGAGGGTCAATGTTGTTGGTCCAACCAGGTCTGAGACCAAATTCATGGAAAATCTTGTGTTCTTAACCACCGTTTTCAAGGGATTGCATAATACCATTGTTGAGAGTTACATTGAACAGACAGTGAGCGTTACTAGATACAGGAGTACCCCAAGACCATAGTTCAACCCTTCGTCTGTACGACTGAATGAAACAAACGATCTCGCAATGATTTAAGAAATGTATCTGATCATCAAAAGAGATAATTTGGCAGCGTGTACTGGCAAGGTACAAGATTTGCAATGCCAATATTGAATTAAAAGGAGATAGATGAAACGATTTGGATATCTGAAGACGTTAACACAAGCTTACGTTAGCTGCTTCAGCATCCATAATACTGAAAGATGCATTGGTGTTTGAATAACTTGATGTCAACCCTTTGCGCAGTTGAACCATCACGTGGGGGAAAACCAACTAAAAGATCTGTATCAAAGTACCAATTTCAAAAAAAAAAAAAAAAAAAAAAAGGAATCTTTGAAGCTCAATCCGTCAATACCAAAAAGGCAGGTCATTTCTCTCAGCAATATTCTAGAGATGCAAAAAAAAAAACATATAAAGCTTCGGATAAATTACCAAACCGACGTAATTTTTTTTTTTTTTTTAGACTAGAAATCGTGCTTTACAGGCTCTTTTTTTGGGTAACTAAATTTACTCTTCAATTAGTCCACAAAATTTCAAGCTACAGATTGCATATTCTGCTCCGAATTCCCTTCATGAGTCAAAAGAATACAGTTCCGGTTTTCAAAGTCTTCTTTCCACTGAGAAGCTTCCCTTCCAGATTTTTCATGATGCAACTGTTGCTTACCGGAGTAACTACATTCTAGGCTCTGCCAACACCCAAGCAACACCTTCAAAGATCAGAAAAATTTGTTTGATCAGAGCCTGCTGCGATAGTCACTGAGGTTACCACCTGGTCAAACGATCTGCAGCAACCATATCATCAAAAAAGATGATAATAATGATAAAATGACCATCAACGTGCTATCATTTAAAAGGATGATAATAATGCAGTTCCATCCCTCTCGGGCAAGCAATTGTACATATGCCAGGGTAATCAAATTCTAGCTTCTTTTTGCAAGGTAGTTTAGAATATTTAAGAATGACAATTCCATTTCTCTCATCAAAGCTCTAAATTCAGAACAAAATGGTTAGATAGGGAGGAAGAAAAAAACAATGACCCAGAAAGACAGGTACCCCCCTTGATACAAGATTGTTACAGATTTACAAACCCAGAGAAACAATGGCCTTAGAGATCAAATCAACACGCAATTGAACTGCTCACACCCAGAAAACATATCCTCCTACAACTGAGACCTTGATAGCATGGCTATCACCCTGGTAGTTAAAATCTCCCAAGCAACAAGCAAACCACATCTGCACCAAAACAAAAGGTTACCATGAAGTCTAATGCACCAAGAAAATGCAAAAGTACAAGACCATGAAGTCAGATGGACCTAGTATTTCTGTACCTAAAAGCAATAATATTAGTTTGGATGTGGTTCTAAATCAATGCAGCAGTGTGGCAGCTTATTCTTTGTGGCCGATCAAACCACCTGGTTTGTCCTTCAAATGTAAAACTCAACCATCTTTGAGCTTCAGCATATTGTCATCCCTCTATTTACTAAGTCCTGACTGGCTATAGAATTCTGTGAAGTCAAGACGGAAGAAGAGGAACTTTAGGTCAACATGCTGCTGAACTGGCAATTGAGATAGAAAGCCTTCCAGCAATGATGTGTATTGCTTTGCTATTGCATCCATATCCTGTTGCATGCTTCTAAGAAAGTCACCAGCACGCTGTGTTAGGGCCTTTCTTCCATCAGCTATCCATGATCCAGGTTCCATAGATAGGTCATTTGTTTTTCTCAATGTATTCTTTTGACGTGACGATAAAGCAGATTCCCCAGTTCTGCAAAGGATGAAAAGCATGTGTAACTACAAACTAAATCCAGATCACTGTATGCCTGATGGTTTTTTGGTAAGTCCCTAAGTCAGAAGTTCACACAAACCAACCCAAATAAATGCATGCAAGAATGATAAATCATATGACCTATGCAATAGAAAGTATTAAAAAGGGCACCTTTGTTGTTTGTTTAAGCGGCTTGAAATGTAAAAACAAATCAAGTTAGAAATTCCTTGTAATTTGGTGAGAGGAGGGGGGAGGAGGGTAGGGGGAAGAACAAATCAAGTTAGAAATTCCTTTGTTGTTACACTAGTGTTACAAGCTTTCCATTGACAATACTGTTGCACGGCAAAATAACTTATTGATGGACTGAACAATACCTTGCTTGCAATTCATATATGCCTTCATATAAACGGTCTGCATGACTTCGAAACTTCAGGATGAGGTCAAACAAGACAAAGAGTGACTTGTGAAGAGTTTGAGATCGTTCACCAAGTAGGGATTTCTCTACAATTGAATTAAGGTACTTTTCATGTGCTGCAAGTAAATCATCGAGATCCTTTGCTGCTTCCATTTCATTAGAGAAATGTGACCATGAAACCTCCAAAACTTCAAACATGATATAGTATTGCAAATTTGTAACAAAGTGATTCATCTCATTCCATAACACCTGGCATTGCCGCAATGTTGAAAGCAGCTGCACTTTGACTGCACGCTGCAGCTTCATAAAAGCATGAGATGTGATACAATTAGGTTTCATCGTCTTCCAAGCACCAATTAGTGCATGCTCTACACGTCGAAGCTTCCAAAGAAAATTAAAAATTCTCAAGTACTTTGCCATGACTGATTCAGTGAAAACAGTATCCAATGGAACCCTAGGATCATATTCCAATGAAAAGACATCCCAGCCCCTATCTCCAGTGTTATGTGGCATCATTTTGACCCTTAACCTGTCCAGTATTTCAGGATCATCATACTGAGCATTGGATGATCTAATTGCACTTTCCAGCAGTCCAGCTAGATGGAAGGAACTGATGGTATTAGCAGGTTCAGAAAGTTCAGGCCAGACAATATCCATTAAATACTGAACGAAATCCCCTTGCCCGAGAAGTAAATATCGCTTGATAGCCAGACAATGTTCTTTAAATTTATACTGGTTATACATTACATCCAATAAGTGTTTATCAATTCTCTTTGCAGCTTCGTCCACCAGAGACTCAAGGGCATCAGTTTCACCATACTCTAGACTCCCTCGTCTAGTTGTGGTCCCTGCAGCTGATGCAGCTTCTGTGGCAGCATCAGCCCAGCCACGGTCTTCACAGCAAACACGAAGAAAATTTATAGACTTCCCAGTCCTCAAAATTCGCTGTGCAAGCGACTGTGATATGAAAGAAGGCAGCATACCATCATGGAGCTGATAACCTTCCCTCCAAAGGGATTCAGCTTTTACTTGCTGACCTACAATGAAAAATTCAGCAAAAATATCTTCCAACTCCCCTTCCAATACCCACGTCCTCACCATTTCAAAAAGCGGAGAACAAACACGTCGAAGCAGATGCCTCATGAACTCATGCACAAGTGGGTCACCATGCTGTGCATGCAAATGAATAGCCCCAACCATAGCTCCACCTCTCAAAACCCTACATTTATCCACCAAAACTGCCATCAACCTCATTTTCACCATTGGTTCTGCAAGCCACACTGCTAATCTCCTCAATGACAGATAATTATCCAAACTAGCCGTCTCTGAAACTAAAGGAATAGGATTCATTGCCTGAGCTTCAAGCACAGCCAACAACTTATAATACTGTGACAACTCATCTTGTAAGGCTGCACAAAAGGCTTGTCCTACCGTCCCCACATCTTTAGCTGGGAATCGATCCATGCTCTCTGATATATAACCCCTAACCTTTCTAAATAACCAGCCAAGTTCACACAACTTCCTAACCATAGTCCTTGTCGTCCGCGGAACCTTAACTAAATCCGACAAAATATACCCATCAACAATTGAACCGAACTTCACATACTTACCATCAATCCCCTGACAAGCATACAACACATCTCTCACCAAAACCTCCTCAGAAACCTCATTCTCATCCTTCACCAAATTCACATACTCCTTAAACGCCAAATCCCGCAAATTCTCAGGATCTTTCGCCACCAACAAAGCCCCATTCCCCCATTTCCTACTTCCTCTCTCCTTATCCCTCGAAACTCGATACTTACTATCAAACTCCCCACTATCAACAGAGTCCAAATTCGGTAACAACACAGACGAATCCACACCATTAAGACCGTTTTTCGCACAATTCCGGTCCTCAGATATCGTATGAAGCAAATAAAGCACTGCCCATTTATTATTTACACTACCAGGACCAGTTTTTGAATCGAATTTAGTGAATAGATCGGCGAAAGAGAGAGCCTGAGAGGATTTACCTTGAGTGGCGAGACGGCGTTTGATGGATTCGGCGAGTGCCGCGGCGTCCGGGTTTACAGAGGGAGTGATGCGGCTGGAGAGAATGCGATGGGCTAATCGGAGAGAGGATTGGAATTGGGAAGAAGAAGAAGAAGAAGATAAAGAGTTAGGGTTAGGGTTAGAGGGGTTTTGACGGGAAGTCAAGCGAATGACAAGTTCTTTTACTAGATCTCGAGCTTTTTGTTGGTCTTCTTCTTCCATTGATTTGGAAATCAGTAGGTGAAGGGAAAGCCTAAAGAAAGTAGCAGTAAAGTGAAAAGAGAGAGAGAGAGAGAGACCAGTGGGAAGAGCTTCTGTTTGATGGTTTGAGGGCGGGGAAATGAGAAATTTTGGTGTTTTTGGAAAATTGAAATTTGGTTTTGTTTCGTGAAATGAAAATCTCATCGATTTTTTTTTTTTTATTCATTATGTTTCTAAAAGGTGTATTCTTTAAAGATGAATTGTATATGCCTTTTATATTTATATTTTATTTTTTAAATTGAGTATTTAAATCAAAATCTTTGAATTTTGTTTTCCTTTAATGTTCATTTTGCTTCTTAAAAATTATAAAAAATAATTTTAATATATTTTCATTATTTTTGTTTAATAGTAAAGAATTAAAATAGAGTCTATAAACACTTTTTTTTAATTGAGCATATAAACGATGGATTTTAAATATAAGGATTAAAACATATATTAAGCAAATAAAAGTTTTACCATTTGGGAATCTTAAGTAACGTTTAATTGGCTAAACATAGTAATATAAAGAGAATATGACAATGCAATATAAGAAGGATATGATAATATAATTTCTTTATACTATATTTGATAAATAAATATGGATTTTTATAATATATTTAATTTGAGAGAGAGATGGCGAAAGATGAAATCCATTGATTATTTATAAACATTGTATGGGATCAACTTTTTTAATTTCTAAGATATACTTATTTCTTGTTGTAAAAAATGATTTTTGTACTATCAAATATATTATATGAAATTTTTAATTTTAATCCAATACCATAAAAGTTTTATTTTATTTTTTATCTAGTAACTTAGTTTAATATGAAAACAAAATAATAAACTAAAAAGTTTATTCAGTCTTATACTATAAAAGTATGGCAACGAAACAATACTTTATTTTAGAATTGTTGTGTAAATACAGATGTGAAATATGAATGCACTTGTTTTTAGTATAACTTTATATTTGGTATCATTGCAAGGCTACGCAAATTGTAGTTAAATTCAGTTCGGCTTGTAATCCCATGCCAAATCAACCGCAAAGGCATTCAACTACATTCAATTTTATTTTTATTATTATATTTGAATGAAAAGCATTCGTTCAAAGCTATACATATTTTGATTTGACAAAAATAAGATAAAACAAACAAGATAGAATAAAATCAAATCACTAAAAAAAATGAAACAGAGATTGTTCAGACTTTCTACTTAAATGAAATTATTTTAAAAATATTTACAAAATAGTATACTAAAAAAAAATTATTTAAAAAATAGATGTCCATATCTTTAGTAATTTGTATTGAAGTCATGTACTCGGTTTGCGCCTTCAATATAATTTGCTAAATTTCTTTTTTTATCATTGATTTTTTTTATGAAAAATCATATAAAGAATTAAAAAATTTAAAATTTACATAAAAAATAACAAAAAAAATATTTTCATAAACTTAAAAATTATAAAAATTGATTTAAAATTTATTAAAAATTTTAGTTGTACCCTTTTATGCTTTATCTTATAATATATGGAAAAAAAAGAACAAAAAAAAATCAAGTCTACTATGTCATAACTTTATTATTTCTTTTTTATCAATTCGATAGCTAGCAACCTATAAAAATATGGAAGTTTGACCCTTATAAAAATACCAAATGATAACGTAGCTTGTTCCTAAATATAATAGACTCAAATTAATCTTTTTATATATATTATAGACTCTGTAACTCTATATGAACAAAAAGTTATAATCATTTAAAATTGGAAAAACAAATCGCATTAATATTAATTTCTTTTCTTCTTCTTTTTTTATATCATAAGATAAAGCATAAAGGGATGCAAAATTTTTTTAATAAATTTTAAATCAATTTTTATAATTTTTAAATTTTTGAAAATTTATTTTTTGTTATTCTTTATGTAAATTTTTATTTAAAAATTTTAATTTTCTTTATATAATTTTTTTATAAAAAAAATTCAATAATAAAAAAATAGCAAATTGTTAAAGGTGCGGACTAGTCTGTATCTTATGTACAAATTGCCAAAAGCATGAACTGGATTGGGTCTGCACCTTCGCAACTTATTTTTTGAATAATTTTTTTGGATATACCATTTTGCAAATTTTAGAAAATATATTATTTTAATAAATTCCTTAAGACTATCCCATATAAGTTAAGATTTTTTTTTTCCTTTCTTTTCTCTTGAGCAAGGCAATTCACTTTAGTTTAGGGGATTGAAAATAATCAACTATTTGAATATTCTAGAATCAAAATATTTACAAAGCATTATAAAAAGAACTATATTTTGCAAACTAGTTTAATTTAATGAATGCCCTTACTTTCATTGGATATACATTTACCATAATAATTCCAAATAGGAGAGACATTGTATTATTGTCGTTATAGGAAGGGGAATCCAATTAATGTCCACATGACATAAGTCCCATGCTTTATGTGGTTTGGAAGAGTGTGTAGAGATGATAAAGTGAGGCGTTAACTTGGAGAATGAGGTAGGGAGGTAAAATAAACAATCTTAAGGACTTAAGCACATAAATGATAGGGAAAAGAGCTTAGAGCATTAACTTTACTATTCTAAGCATAAGTAGTTTATTATTCATTTGATCCTCATTTGATTTTCAAGAGCAAAAGCTTTACACTATAATTTTTTTTTTCTGATCACTAAATTATGCATAGATAAGGAGGAAATCTTTAGTATTTAATAATTAGGTTATCAATGATGCTTGTTGGATTACATTGACTATTGACAATCAAGATAAATCCTCTAGTTTATAATAAGCTTCTATTGGATCAAAGGCCATGAAGAGTTTCTCTCAATACATAAGCCTACCTCAAAAAGTAGATTGATCAATACAACAATTCCCATTCAAACGATGATACCAAATCTTTCTAAGTCATACTAGGATATAAGTTTATTTTCAAAACCTTGTTACTAATGAATTAAATTCGAGTTATTATTGGACTTGGCTTAAATTAATATGAAACATATTTAGCTCTCTACATTTTAGGCATTAACTACATCATTTGAATAGTTTGGATATGAGCACGTGCATGGGCATTGTGGAATTGTTCCACTATTGCTAGCCATGATCATGTAATTGAAAACTTTTTTTGGTTGATGAGTTATAATGATGAGCCTAACACTAATACTGCAAAATACTTTTTTTTTTCTCTCTCTCTAATATGCAAGCTTGTAACATTATTCAATTGTGTGCATCACTGTAGGCATGCTAAAGTTATATTTCCCCCATGACAATATGTCATATTGACTTAACTTTCAACAAATCTTTAATAGAAGCTTTAAATGAATGCTTTGCAAATAAATATTTTTACCATGAAATTGTCTTTTGACTGCATTTCCTGAACCAAATGTTATTAATGATAAAATCACTTATAACTACTTTTTTTTTTTTTTTTGCAACTTCATGCATGCGTTGAGTGAGTGGATTAATTTGTAAGGTGAGTGCATGGGTTTCTTACAGTTATGGGATCGAGTCCTTATGCTAGTTCATTCCTTTTATTTTATTTCCTTTATGATGCTTAGATTTATAGTTTATTTAAAATGTATGACAATAAGTTGCACATTGAGAGATTTGGGGATCATATATTCGAATCTTACTTCTTGCACTTTCTTTCTTTCATTGTTGTCCACTCATAACATAAATGTCTTTTATCTAACATTTTATCAAAAAATGTTAAGTTCAACTCCATGCTCTTCTTTTCCTTATATTTTTCATTTAAACAAGAAACATGTCTTGAAAACACACAAAGATCTTGGAACAAAATCTTCTCCAATTTCTTTCCTATTTTTGCAATTTCTACATTGGTTCCATATTAAAAGTTGATCCATTTTGATTTATTTTGAAATGTATCTACTAGTTATGTATCCCCTACTCACACCCATCTTGATAAAACGTAACACATGAATGAGCCTAAATCAAATTTAAAATATTTAAAAAAGTAAAAACTCTCTTACATAAATTTAAATTTTATTTATTTATTATTATTATGATTTTGTTTAGTTTAAAGCAGTTTAGTGGCTAAATCGAGCAGACATAATCACATTTTGGGATATGCGTCGGTTTGGTGTAATGAATACCCTATTTATATGTATACTTTGTAAAATTCAATGCTCACATTTATCTTTTATTAACTAAATTGGCATGGAGTTTGGTACTTTTAAATGTAACTTATTGTAATAAATTTTACTTACCCCTACAATAGGTGCATTGCCTAATCCTCGAAAGCGGTCTAGCCTGATACTCCAATCGAACCAAATTGCTTTGCACCAAAATAAATACATCATTTAGAAGAAAAGGAAGAAAAAAAATTCTAAAGCATCTAGGTAAGACTCCATACCACTTCATATATGCTTGGTATTATTTAGATCCATTTTATTTACTGTATTTCTATTGAATCAATGTTATTATATCTCTAACAACTCAGACTTCTGTGTGCCTATCGTACAAAGTACAATTCTAAATGATGGAAAAGATACTTGCAATTGTGTGTATAGAGAAAGGTTGAAAAGTGAAAATATAAATGAAGGTAAAAATAGGATATCAAAATAAAACGAACAAAAAAAATAAAGAAAAAAGTAAAATAAATGTAAGGATTCTATCGAGTAGGTTTGGAATGAATTTCTATAAATTCATCCGGGAGCATGCTTGATAGCTTGTAAGGGTTCTTATCAAACTTGCCCGATAAGTTAATAAGATTATATTAAAAATCTTAAAAATTCATAATTTTATGGAGAAAATGAATTTTCTCAAAATTAAATGATTTGCATAGCATAACGAAGTAAAATCAACTTGAACCTTATGAACTATCAAAAATCAACAACAGATATTTACTACAAGTTTAAATCAAATCTAACAAATACATATGAAATATTACACCTCATAGGGAAATACTCTTTACTTTAAGGTTCGACCGACTAGATACCTTATATAAGACCTAACCTACTTGTACTACTAAATAAATATTGCTTAAATCAAACCAAAATCAAAACGTTTTCAAGTAGTTAAGCTTTAATAAATTATCCAAAACAAACCACCTCACTTACGTATATTCCTAAATAAATTTTGTTTGAATTGAACCAAAATTAAACCATTTTCAAGTGGTTCAACTTTGATTCATTATCCAAACAAAACCACAATGGGAGAATTCTATAATTCAGTTACGCAAAAATGACTAGACCAAATAGTCATTTCTTCCAATTATGATATAATTACTCCAATTAAAGGAAAACAATACTCATTAACGGTAAAAGCGATCATTAATAGGTTTTAAAGACCATCAACGGTCATTTACAAAAACCAATAGCTTTTTTTTTTTCAGCAATAAATCAATAGTATAATGGTAAACAAGGGATTATATCGTCCAATCACTTTTGAATAACTGGACTATAAAATTTCCTATTACAATGACATCACATTTTGCTATCCAAGAATCTAGGCATAATGTCAAAATAACTATCTAAATGTGGGTACTTTTTGAATTATATATATAAAGTTTAAAATTATTAAATGTAATATTGCGTTAAATTTTACTCATTGAATTTACTACCACACTTCTAATTATTTAAAATTGTACATTTGACTAGTAATCATTTGCTACATCTTTCTTTCTCTCTTTTTCTTTTTCTTTTTTTTTTTAAGATAATGAAGTTAGTAAATTTATCAAGTAAAAGTTCAACAAAATATAATATTTAAAGATATAAAATTTGACGAATAAAAGCTCAGTAATAATTAATGATTTCAAACTTGAAGATAATATAAAATTAAAATACTCCAATAATCAAGTTCTTATACCCAATAATTTCATGAAATCAATGGGTTTTGGTTTCGTGGGATGGGAAAACATAGGAAATGTGGGAAGTACGTAGCGGAAGACGTGCGAAGTGTGGGCACGTAAATGAAGACAGAAACGAGGTAATGGTAATAGCATGCATTTGGTTTCCGTTATAGCGGTTGGCACAACCATGCGTATTTCCCGCGAAACACAATATCACCATTTACATTTCAAGCCACATTCTCGCCTTCCTCCTGTTCTTGCATTGTTTCCCTCAAGCTATTTCCTCTCTCTCTCTCTCCGATTCATTTCATTGCTGTGTCTTTCAGATCACAGGACTTTCTGTGTAGGTAAGTCCCTTTTCCCATTCTATCTTGTTCATATGATTCTCTTTCTTTTTGGTTATGGAAAGTGTTATTTATCTTCTTTCCCCATTAAAATTTCTATAATATTTAGATCTTGAATTCACCCTCAGTATTCCAATTTTGTACGTACAATAGAGTGATATTCTCCTTGTATCGTAGATGCAATGTGATATGTCTGTATCATGTTGGGAAGTCATAGGATGTCTTAGAGCATTTCGGTTTATTCCTTCTATTTTTTTTTGGTTGATTCTAGGAAACATGTAAAAGGAGATTAAGTAGTACGAGATCATTTAACCCATTTAGTTAAAACCTTAAAATAATCATGGTTAATCATACCTAATGCTTTATTTAGACCTACATGGATAGGGTTTCATTGGGTGATGTGATGGAAACCGAGGGAAATAACATTATAATTGCTTTATTTTTGCAATATGATTAAGAATTCTATTAGGAATTGTGTCTTTGCTTTCTTTTGCATTGCCATTTTCTTTTTGTTGTTTGTGATTAGATGTTCGTTTTCATTTTTCTTAGGTACTTGCTGTAGTTCTAGCCTCGATAAATTCCCGATCAAGGACACAGCAAAGGTTAATCTGATTCAGAATCATTTGTGAATTTATGGATCGTTAAGTTATTGAAACAACAAGAATCATGTTGTGTTGCGGAGGCTCTGAGGAGGAAAACTTTGGTCCACCAGCCAATCAATATGCAGCTCCTCCAAAAGGAGGAACTCCTTGCGGTAAATATGTCAATCTTTGCTTCTTTAGGAAATTTTCTGTCTAAATGTAATGTGAATTTTGTATCAAACTTCAAAATTCTGTTTGTGCCTTCAATTAAATGCAAAACCATGGGATTCTTATTCATGTTAATAGTCAAGGTTTTACGCTGGATGTCAACCTAGTGTAGCCCTCCTCCTTTTCCTGGGATAGGACCGGCTAGTTACCTAGGTGGAGTTAATTAAATGCAAAACCACGTTTTGGAAAAATCATCAGTGTAATCTCCTTGCACAAGTCCTTTTACCTCTATAAACTTTTGTTCTATCGTTATGTTGATACTTCCACAATTCTAGTTTCAGTCTATTGCTTTTATACTGATCCTGTTCCTCATGAAGCTCTTGATTTTTAGTATTGAAGTCAGCTGTATATTTTAAAATGTTGTTTTCATCATGTTTCTTTTAATATTGTGCTCTTATATAAGATTAGTGAGACATGATTTATCATGAATTCTGTGAAAGTCGAGGGCAATTTCAGTACAAGCCTCTGAATTGAACTGCAACTTGTGAAGATAAATGCCAATATAATTTTCTTCAGATGTTGGTTTTGTATTTTTAATGGGCTGTGATTTCGTTTCTTTAGTTATTATGTATTCTTTTATTCTTTGTCTTATCTAGACAATACAAGAGGGGAGCCAAAAACCTCCACTGTGGTTAGAAGTGGTGCTCCACAGAAGGTTCTGCCAATAGAAACACCAGCTTTATCATTGGCCGAGTTAAATAGGTTGACTGGTAACTTCGGTTCAAAGGCTCTGATTGGAGAAGGTTCTTATGGCCGTGTGTTTCTTGCAAAGCTACCTAGTGGTCAGCAAGCAGCAATAAAGAAATTAGATACCAGTTCCTCTCAAGAACCAGACTCAGATTTTGCGGCTCAGGTTAGAGTTCTGAATTTCCTTTTGTATTTTGTTAAGAATCTATAAACAAAAGTTTCACAATTTGCAAAGCACTGAACGTACTCATGACGTGTGCAGTATGTGTTTTTAGTGGTTGCACATATCCTTATTTAAGTTAACCAGTGTCTAGCGAGCACTATATTTAGTATTATATAATGACTAATGCAAATGTTATCATTTCTTGGCTGAACGTGAGAACTTTGCCAATTTGATTATGGCTATCTCCAAGTTTTAACATGGGACTTTTTCATCGTGAATAACACAGCTATCAGTTGTTTCAAGGCTTAAGCATGAGAATTTTACCGAGTTGATTGGATACTGCCTGGAGGGAAACAACCGTATTTTGGCATATCAGTATGCATCAAAGGGTTCTCTACATGACATTTTACATGGTAAGACATACATCACAGTTGCCTTAGCCACACAGTTCAAGCTAACTGGAACACTACTCTTGTTCAGGTAGGAAAGGTGTTCAAGGTGCTGAACCAGGTCCTGTGCTTAGCTGGAACCAAAGGGTTAAAGTTGCTTATGGTGGAGCTAGAGGCCTTGAGTATCTACATGAAAAGATTCAACCTCCAATTGTTCATCGGGATGTCCGATCTAGCAATGTTCTACTGTTCGACGATTTTTTAGCTAAAATAGCTGATTTTAACTTATCGAATCAGTCTTCTGACACAGCTGCTCGACTGCATTCAACTAGGGTGTTGGGAACATTTGGCTACCATGCTCCTGAGTAAGATCATTTCACATATTCTTTCTGGCCAACCGTATTTTAATGTTACTACTATAATCTAATCTGCAGCATCTTCTTGTTCTATTGATTGAGAAATATAAATATGCATGAATAAGCACAAATAGTTGTCATTGGCTTATCTTAAATACCAAGAATTGCAGAGCTGCAGCTTGAGATTTAGGTGAGAGAGTGGCCCTCCCACTTACTAGAGGCAGATGTATGGATAAACATGCATTTATTGGTATATGGAATTCGCATTATAATGTCATATCTTGAAAGAAACCATACTTTCTTTTACCTATAAAAGGGACATATGGTTATTTTTAACAACTTTAGGCATTAAGAGAGATTTGTTAAACTATGAAATATTAAAGCCTATACCAAGTTTATAACCTTAAACTTTTAGAACAGTTGGTTATAAAGCTGACTGCAGCATGGTATTAGAGCAAGTGGTATTTATTCAATTTACTGCATTGTCATTTGACTCCCCCATTTAATCATTTCCACATAATGGGACTTGGTCACATGTACAAGCCAACACCAGCATGGTATTAGAGCAAGTGGTCCTTAATTCAATTTACTGCATTGTCATTTGACTCCCCCATTTAATCATTTCCACATAATGGGACTTGGTCACATGTACAAGCCAACACCAGCATGGTATTAGAGCAAGTGGTCCTTAATTCAATTTACTGCATTGTCATTTAACTCCCCATTTAATCATTCCACATAATGGGAATGAGTCACATGTGCAAGCCAACACGCTATGGGGACCATTAAGTGTATAAAATAGAAAAGCTCACATGAATCTACGAACATAAAATTATAGATAAGTTTGCTGTAAAACTAAATTCAGCATGTTTTAGAGGAGGTATAAAATAAGCAAGTCATAAAACTTCTTGAGAAATTTATGATCTATTTAAGGAAAAGCATACAAGTTCTAAAGCATCTTAGAAGCCTCTTGTAAAATCCAAGAATTGAACTTTGTTTCTTTAGTCCTGTGAAGTTAGAAGACCAACTTGCTAATATATTCATTAAGTCACCTAGAGAGATTTGAATAAATTATATATGTAACGAGTTAGGAGTATATGATATATATGCTCTAGTTTGAGAGAGAGTGTTAGGATAGTTAATTATATTAGTTAAGGATAATTTTGTAATTATATATATATATATATATATATATTATGTTATCGATTTGTAAAATCCCAACACATAATTCTGACTTCAACACAGTATCGGAGCTTTGCTAACGACTGTCATCCACCCACCACCACCACGGTCAACATCATTGACCACTGCTACCACAAACGCACAAAACATATTAAAATCGATTGTTATTTTATTCATGAAAAGTTATTAAGCAAGGAAATTGATATATGTTATGTGAAGTCAAAAAACCAACTTGCTAATATATTCACTAAGTCACTTAGATGGATTATATATGTAATAAGCTAGGAGCATATGATATATATGCTCTAGCTTGAGGAGGAGTGTTAAGATAGTTAATTATATTAGTTAAGGATAATTTTGTAATTTTACATTTATGATATATATATAACATTGTGCTAAAAATTCGTAAAAACCTAACACATAATTCTGACCTTAACAATTCCCTCTCATCCTCAACTCAAATGATTTTCCCAAAATTTTCACACGTATACTAAGTTATAAGATGGAAAGTTTTTGCATCTCAACACATGCCTGGGCCAATTTTTTGTTTGTTGTGATAAGCCAATAAATGATCTAGAAGTAATTATGTGGCATTAGTGTGCGATGTTTATTTTCTCTGTTCTTGTGTTTATTAAGAGTACAGTTTTCACCCCTTAAAGTGGTGTGTGGTTATATATCTACGCATTTCTTTTCAGGTATGCCATGACAGGGCAAATAACTCAGAAGAGTGACGTCTACAGTTTTGGAGTTGTCCTATTAGAGCTTTTGACAGGGAGAAAGCCAGTTGACCACACAATGCCTAAGGGGCAGCAGAGTCTTGTAACTTGGGTAAATTTTTCTCTTTGGATTTTCATTACATATTTATCTCAGATTAATGGAGAAAAACGTTCATCTTTCTCTGCCTTTTCAGAAACCACTTTCTAGTACGCTATCTGGAAACATTTTCTATTGAGCAATTTTTAGGACAGTTGTACTTACAACCCTGGTTATATGACTGACAAACATGATCTTCTGATTGCAGGCAACTCCTAGATTGAGCGAGGATAAAGTAAAGCAATGTGTAGATCCAAAACTAAATAATGACTATCCACCAAAGGCCATTGCGAAGGTTTTCATTCTCATTCTTCTAACTCTTCACGTACTTGATTTAACCGAGTTCATGCAGTGGAAATTCCAAACTCAACTCTTCATGTCTGCCAGAAGTGTTCTCTAAAGAAAAATAGCATCATCCCCGATGCATATACTTCTTGAAAACAGGAAGCGCTTCCCCTCGCTAGATGCTTATATATACACACTCCTATGATCCGTTGATTGATTTTCTTTTTTTCTTTTTTTGTCATGTTAGTCAGTCAAGATGTCATGTAAATCCATTACACTTAAGACGTTTTCTTCCTAAAATAAAGATCACGTTCATCTATTGCAGCTGGCCGCGGTTGCAGCACTTTGTGTCCAGTACGAGGCAGATTTTCGGCCGAACATGACAATTGTTGTTAAGGCTCTTCAGCCACTCCTCAATTCAAAACCGGCTGGTCCGGACTCTAACATGTAGATGTAATTCTACATCGAGGTCGTAGATCCTGGATTCTGTAATTTTTAACTCTTGACTTCATATTTAAGATGCTATATTTGCATGATTCACATTGATTTCAATAGTTTTCTCAAACTTTAAGACGCGTGATTTTTTTGTGCCGCAGGGCTATTAAGATCTGAATTAGGATGTACCAAAAGTTTTACTGCTGAAAGCATAGGCTCAGTTCCCTTTTGTCTTCGCTGTTCTGCTTTATAAGAAACCATATATGGTATGATATGATTGTGTCTTCACTAAATTTCTCATTCGGATATTCTTTGATTGATTGGGATAACAAACTAGCTGATGGTGCAATGAAATTGGACTTAATTTGTCACACCCTGAGAACATCAGATGTGATTGCCAGCCTCAAATATTTTACATTTAGCAAAAATGAGAACCATACTTTCTAAAAATCCATAAATATAAATATTAAAACCTCAAAATATTTTACACTTGGGAATAGTTCTCCCAAAGATTGATTAAGGATCTATAAAGTAAACAAGCTGCACACTCTAATCTAAACATCACAGTCCAAACTAGTACAATCATACTGTGAGTCAAAACGTCTCATTATGACTTCTCAACTTGTTAACCTTCAGTACCAAGCCAATGCCTTGAAGACAGTCGTGTCACGTACAATGACTACCTCTTGTTAATTGCTTCTCTCTGGATGTCACCAGCCACATCGGTTGTATATTCATCGTATCGATGACTTGCTTATCCATATAAGTAGCATCAACATTGCAAGTCACTTTATCCCAAATATTCAACTCATAATCCATAATTCACCTATCTTGAATGCTTATGAAACTTGATGTCAACCACAAACAATAAATCAAATGAGCACACAGGTGAAATTATATGCGCAACAACACATGCCTAAAAGTCGACTACACACATAGCACACGAATCACGCCCACCACCATGCAAACATCAAGACATTCTTGGAAATCCTCTTTGATCGAGTTTTTTCTACACAAGTATTTGCTGTGTCGAATTTATTGTTTCAAATGTATTCTTACTAATCACATTTAAATATATGAATAAAAAATTGATATAATAGAAATTTATTTCATCATCACAAGTATCTACATGTAATTGATTGAGATATAATTGAGATAGTAAACATTCATCCTTGTAAAGTGATGATGGTTCAAATTATTACACCATGTAAAACATGGAGACTTGTGTAATGTAGTAGGTCCATTTTCTATACTTCTTGAGCAATTTATCATGCATAATATACTAATATTATATACCAAAAAATTTTAATATGTATCTAACTTATTATATGAACCTTGTTTAATTGGGATTCACCCAAATTGATTATTAGCAGAGTAACATCTGCATTACGAGTGATTTTAAAAATGGTAAATAATCAAATAAATAAATTACAATTTTTCCTTATATAAGTAGCTATATAATTTTATAAAACCACTCAAATAATTTTTCCATGCTCCACTTGTAAAAAGATAAGTCTAATGGGAACACTTGCTCTCAAGGATATGAGTGCACGTCGCATCATTTATTACTTTTCAAAACATAAATATGACACATCATTTTTTTTTTCTTATTTTCAATGAATAAATATAATAATTAAATTTTTTTTTTCAATTGCTGGGCTCGTCCCTAGCCATATGCATCTTTTAATCTTTGGAAGAAGGAAAAGAAAGAAAAAAAAAATGAAAAGAAAGGATAATGCATACAAAGAAGGATGTGAAGGCATACGTCTAGTCAATTAAGTAGCAAGAAGAAGCTGCATAGTATGGCCAATGTATGTCTCAATCTATGTCATGTAATACTAGCTAACTGGCAAAACATAAGTCTCAATCATGTCGATGTTAATGGCAAATGCAACTAGCTGTGGAGCTTTGGTAATGCTTGTCGGAATTCGATGTTACATAGTTTGACATATATGTCTTAGTTTTTAGGTCCAGTGATTTCCAGACCAGATGAAACTTACTCAGTCACAAAGTGGACCATGATTCCAACTATAATATGTGATGTCTCACCAAATATGCCATTTCAGGGGCAAAACATGGTTTCCTCCCCTTGTTTCTCTCTTTCTCTCTTTGAATATATGGGCAGTTTAGAAGGGGATTTGGCGAATTCGTCTTGCATATCATGCTGAATTAATTACTAAAGTTTGTCTCTTACTTGACCATCAGAAGAGACTTTTTATGAATCTTCCATGTATCTTCGAATTTTACTCGATTCCTTATGCTTCTTTGTCAAATAATTATATAGGAGCTTTGTTAGTAATTGTTAGTTCTTGATATATATTAATAAAACGATAAGGAAATTCGAAATGACAATTTCATTGAAGTCTAAATATATATAAGAAATCTTCATCCCTATTGAGAAAGGATAATTAAAAGTATGGGGAAAAAAATTCTAAACATTTTCGTAGGAATTGAATGACATTGCTTCTTCATTCTAAAGCAATAATTCTTTAAGTATGATGTGAAATGAATCTTTTTCTATCATTATTGAGAGATTTTCTTATAAAAAATGCAAGTCAAAATTTAAAAAAAAGAAAAAAATGATACCTCAATTCGCAGGAGATATATAAAATTTTGTTTAATCACATAGTTTGAAGATATAAGAGGATGCTTTATATTTGATTTATATGTTATAAATATATATTTAGTGTTTTTAACAAAATTTGGTTATAAACGGATTTGAAAATGTTGGATCAATTTAAGTGTTTATTTTCGAAGTGGCAGTCGAATGGCCACCAAATCGTGCCATTTCAATAACACAACTAGGCCTATTGCCTAGGGGGCCATTCGGATGGCAAACAATACTCGGCACTTGGCAGCTAAACGAGGCCCCGAGTGCTTCTGATCTTTTGGCGAAGCAGAGGTTGTCATACGGACAAATAACATTGTGGTATTCCAATGGTTTTTGCCTTTTGTGAGTAACGTCCGACTAGAAGTTCATGGCATTCAAACCATAGGTTTTTTTTTAAAAAACCCACCGTGAACCTATAAATTGTATTAAATGTGGGATGCTTGTAAATACGAGTTGGTGGGCAAATGTTATTAAGTCTTTTGTATTCTTGTTCATAAATTTGCTTATTCTTCGAGGGAGAAAGAGTATACTGTAAAGTGAGCTATTACTTACATATTTATTTAAGCACTGCACTTATAATTTATTGAGTATATCATTTCTATATCTGACTTTTAAGCATAAAGAGTTTGAGATTGATAAAAGTGATATGAAGTCATCGTGTTGGAGGTATTTTGTAATTATGGAGATGAGAGGAAAGTTCGAACTTCAAATTAAAATTCAAGTTTGATTTTATTTATCCTATCTTTTTATTTTTAATGCAATTACTTGATTCTTTGTGTTATTTGTTATTCATTTTTTCTTTCAATGTTTAATTTGCTTAAAAATCTTTTTTATAATTTGCAACAAACCACCGTTCGGTCTCTATTCTTGAATTTCAATCGCCATCAGTTAGTCTCCAATTTGTTTGTTCGCTCAACCACATATTAAAGGTCATGAATATTAATGGACTAGGTTTCACGGAGGGTCGAGTAATAAATTGACCACTTTTTTTTTACTGGATATTATTAACCCTTTTGAAAATGTAGAGTGAAAGCTTTTATTAAAGCTCGTGATAAAAATTTATGGAATATTATCGAAAAGTGACCTATTTTCCTGTATAGCAAAGATGAAAGATCTTACTATAGAAGAATTAAATAGGGGTAAGTAGGTGAAGTCTTATCGGTATCCTATCATGTACAGTATATGTTTCTAATTTTTGATATCGGAACCATCCTTTAATATCTTGAAACTATCTTGTATCTTGTAAGATACCTATAGGATACAAGGTACTCTATAGATACTATAATTTTTTTTTTTATAAATTTTAAGTTTATATGATATTAAAAAAATAACTTATATGTGAATTATAAATTTCTAATAATTTTTAGAGAGGAAAATAAAGAAGGTCAGCATTAAGTTTAACCATGTAAGGTCATTAACTTATGAGTTTAGACTTTTTTTTTTCCTTTTTTACTAAAACATTTATTTCCAAAAAAATTGTCATTTACTATTTATTTATTAAAATTATTTAGAAAAAAAATTATAAGGTAAATATAGGGTACCTTGAAATCTATGTTCTATATATATTGGAGTAAAATTTCTATAGTAGGTATAGGGTAAGGAAAACTTATACCTATACCCTATGAAAATCTACATCCGGAACTTACCCTATGACCTTTAATACTTATTCCGATTTTACCTGGTTAAGTAAGGTATGAGTATGTATTTTATACAACAGAGTTACTCACTCACTCCTCAAATAGAAGCTCTTCACTGAATAAATATGCAATAAATATTTTACAATGCAAATTGAATGAAAATGAATTAAATGGAATTTTCACATATACAACCATTAAAGAAATTTAAGATGATCTCAATTGCACCTATGGAATAACTACTCATGTTAAGCAAATAAAAATTACTCTTCTAGGTGGTAAACTTGAGAATTTCAAAATTGAGCTAAATGAGACTATTCATGAAATGCATAATATATTTAAAATTATAAATGGTGTTTGGCAAGACATTTTCTTACCTTGAAATTAATTCTAAATTTCGGAGCTCATTACCAAAGGTTTGAGAGGTTAGGAGAAGCTCAATTGAAGAAGCTCGTGGCTTCTTAAAAATGAATGAACAACTTCTTGAAACTCTTAGAGCATGTGATGATTAAGAAGTAAGATGAGGATACCAAGAAGAAAACAATAACTCCCAAAGCTTCTAACTTAAATTCAAGCAATGATGAGAGTAAAGAAACAAATTGAAGAAATTTATGAAATTTAACGAGAAGTTGAAGAAAGAAGATGCTAGATATTCTTTAATATTAAGGAAATAACAAAATAAGGAAGTGATCAAATGCTACAAGTATCAAAAGTCATGTCATATCCAAATATTGTTCATTGCAAAAGAAAGATGGCAAAACAACAAGAGGCATGCCGTGATAGACACTTAGAGTTATAGCAATTCTAATGACTTCATTGAAGAGGCATGTTTTATGGTTTTGGATGATAAGGTATGTTACACTTCCTCTCGAATTTCATATGATAATTATGAGCATGTAGATGAGCTTTGTAATGAAGTATGCTAAATATGTAAGAAGAATAGCTCATCAAAGAACATGATGAAGGAAGTAGGAAATGAGCTAGATAGTTTTAAAAATGAATATGATAACTTAAGGGAGAAGAGCGAAAGATTGAAAGAAGGAAATGAAAAGTTGAAGGAGAAAAATTAAAAGTTAATGGAGAAGAATAGGGAGTTAGAAATTGAGTATAAAGGGCTTGAGATGTAAGTGCTTTATGAAAAAATTAGAAGAATTAAAAATGAAAAATTTTGGTTTTTAAATCTAGTTTATAGAAGGCCAAAAGAAATTAAAAATGCTTTTAGGCCACCAAAAGTTAACTTTGGATAAACAAGGAATTGGATATAATAAAAACAATAAGAATAAGTCCTATAAGAGTTATTTGTAAAAGACAAAATTAGGACTTGTATCTATTGTGGAAAATATTGTCACATTGAATACATTTGTGCAATAAGAAAGAATAACAACAAGAATAAAAAGACCAAGTTGATTTGGATCCTTAAGTGATAAATGTTTATTATACAACTAGCCCAAGGTACCCAACCATAAGTAGTGACCAAAGAAATGATCTCTTACTTTAATAGGATCCTCTAAAGAAGAGCAGCAAATGATACTTGGATATTAAGTGCTTAAGGTACATGATTGTAGATGCATGTAAATTCACATCATTAACCTTGAAGGATGAATAGAGTGATTCTTTTGGTGAAAACCAAAAAGCCATAGTTCTTGGTGAAGGTACTATTCTAATTACTAATGACTTTACAATCAGGAATGTATCACTTGTTGGAGGCTTAAAGCATAATTTGATTAGCATAAGTCAATTATTTGATGTTAAATGTAAAGTCACATTCTTTACTTTAAAGTATACAATTTAAAATGATCAAACATATTTTGAGAGGTATAGATAAAGAAACATTTAAAAAATCAATTTTGATAATTTTTCGAACTCTACTAAAACTTGTCTATTAGCAAAAAATAGCGATGTTTGAGGCATAGATCATGCTAGGATAGAAACAATTTAAAAATTAGCTAAAAAAGGTTCTTGTTAAAGGTTTATCAAAGACTAGTATTTAAAAAGACAAGAATTGCGAAGAATGTCAAGGAAAGAAAACAAAATCATCTTTTAAATCTAAAGATGTTATTTCTACTTTTAGACTACTTTAGCTATTGCACATGGATTTATTTGGACCTACCCAAACTATTATTGTTGATGATATCACCAAATATGCATGATCTTTCTTGCAAATAAGAATGAAACCAATTATTTGTTATTTATATTTTGCAAAAGAGTCCAAAATGAAGACGGGTTTAACAATTGCCATCATAAGAAGGGATCATGGAGGAGAAATTGAAAACCATGAAATGGATGATATTTGAGATGAAAATAGCACAAAGCACATCTATTTGGTACCAAGAATTGCACAACATAATGAAGTCACTAAAAGGGGGAATAGTATTTTGATTGAAAGGGTTTAGACCACCCTTTGTTAAAATGATTTACCAAAATTAAATTGAAGCTCTTGACATCGCTTACTATGTTATTGATTGTGTTTTTATATGACTAATCTTTAAGAAATTTCCCTATGAACTTTGGAAAAGAAATACCAAAAATTTCATATTTTTATCCATTAGGAACTAAATATTTATATGACTAATCTTTAAGAAATTTCCCTATGAACTTTGGAAAAGAAATACCAAAAATTTCATATTTTTATCCATTAGGAACTAAATATTACATACTAAATAGTTGTAAGGGTCAACTTGGTAAATTTCATGCTAAAATCCGATGATTTAGTTAGTAAGGCTTATAAAGCATCTAATAAATGATGGAGGAATCTATTCATATTGTGTTTGGTAATTCTATTACTATTCCACCTTGAGACTCCTAATTGATCATATCAATACTCAAATGGAGATGAAAATCATTATAAAGCTCTTGACAATGATGACTTTAGAGAAGACAACAATTTAAATCAATCTAGTAATATAGACCTTCTTAGAAAATAATGGTTTGTTAAAGATTACCTTAAGGATCTAATTATAAGAGAACCTTTTAATAGGGTAATCACAAGATCTTCCCTTTAAAACATGAGAAATTTTTGTGAATGTAAAAATATCGGCGAGGTTCTAAATGATAAGTTTTAGAACCAAGTTATGTAAAAAGTGTTTAATCAATTTATAAGAAATAGGGTATAAGACCAAGTGCCCAAACTTGGTGATAAACCAATAGTTAGAACATAATGGGTTTTTGCTAATTGATTAGATGATACAAGAACAATCATTAGGAATAAGGCTCACTTAGTCACATAGATATAATCAAGAGAAATGGATTGATTTTGTTGAGATTTTGTGGAGTTGTTAAAGTAAAAGCCATTAGAATGCTTTTAGCATTTAACGCTTCTAAAATTTTTAAATAGATATTAAAAATTCATTTGTAAACGACTTTATAAAGAAAGTTTACTTAGAGTAACCACTAGATTTTGAACATGATAGACTCACCGGTCATTTTTGTAAATTGAATGAAGCATCCATTAAGATTAGAGATTTGAACTTTTAAGCTTGAAATAAATTATTATGAAAATAACAGGATTCCAATTTATGCAAAAGGAAATATGTAATCGATTTTATTTATTTTATGAAAGTTTTATTATTATTTTTCGTTATTTCTAATTATCTTTTCACTATTGTCATATTCATTACTTTTTTGAAAATGTGACTTTTTCTGATTTCTAAGGCTGCTTAGAAAAAAAGGCCCACATATTCAGGATCAATCGAACTTTGGGGCCAGGTTTAGGTTAGATTTCAAGTTGTTGGGTGAGACTTTCGGTCATTAACGGCTGAGCAAATGATGAAGCTTCCTGAATACAATTCGGTGACTGTCAAACTTCGCCAGGGTGACGGATTGGCTTAACTTGAGCTCCTCTATTGCATGGCAATGGAGGTTCACCAACAAAACGACGAGAAGGTAGAGATTCAAAATGGACCAACAATGGTGGGTTTATGGTTTAATGATGGTGGTGTCTGATCAAAATGGTTCAAGGCTTACTTGGAGGGGTGGGTGGGTGGTGAAGCCAATAGCGGTGGTAAGTAGCCTTAATTACCAGTGGTTTGCTTCAATTTCAAGAAGAGAGAGAGAGAAAAAGACTACTAAAGCTTAAGAGAGAAAGTTTGATTTTGAGCTTGTAAAGTGGAAATTGAGTGAAACTGATGATGGGTTCGAGCTTTGGAGACTGATGTTTACAAGAATCTAGCTTTCAATTACATCGAGGTGAAAAATCAGGGGACAGGTTTGATTAAATTCAAGCTTGACTATTGATTTGGAGGAATTCGAATATTTGAGTTTAATCCAATTTTCTAATAATTCTTCTACAAATTGGAAGCCTCGACTATTTCAACTGGAAATGGGGCAAAACGAGGTCGGATTCAACCTCCAAAAAGTTTAAAGCTCCATCAGTGGCTTCCGATGTTATGGGGAAGACGACGTGCATGCAATGCTCATATGCTCTCTGGCCCCATGCACACCACGTAGCCGCGTATTTTAGACGCCATCTGCAACCCAAAAATAAATAAATAAAACCAAGACCTTTTTAGCCAAGACTCCCCCTTCTACTGAACTGATTCTTTCCAGACTGAAAATAATATTTAGTCTTAAAAAGGGGTTACGAATTTAAATATTATTATATTTAAAAAAATTTATAAATATTATACTTGAAATAATTATTCATAAAATAGGTTTTGAAGATGCGAACGCTATTTACGACTTTAGGGTAAAAAAAAAATTAAACTAAAGGTGCAAATCCGATTTGCGCCTTTAGTATAAATTGTACTTCAATTTTTTTTGGTAATGGGATCTGCAAACCTATAAAATTATTATAAAAATAATAATGCAAACCTATAAAAGTAATACAGTAAATTTGCACAGTATTAGAATTTGTTATTTGTAATGCATTGAAAAAAATTTGCACCGACAATTTCTAATATAAATATGAATCCTCAGTTCATATTTTCATATTTCCATCTTTTAATTTTTCTCTGTATGTTTTCTTCATACAAAATCTCAATATGTTTTCTTAAGAAAAAATTATTATTTTTTGTTAGTATACTACTTTGAATAAATGCAAAATATATATATATGTGTGTGTGTGTAACTATATTTACTCCATAATTTTCATTGAAATAATAGTTGTTGTTAATTAATTATTAATTAGTAATTAACTAGTTGTTAATATATCATTAATTAACATTAACAAATGAATTAGTTAAAAAATTTAATATTTTTCTTAAATGAAATGTTTGAATTATTTGTAGTAAAAAAATTGTAAAAGTAATTATTATTGATGAAGTAATTAGTTCTTAAATAGTCATTATTTAATCATTAGAAAAATAATTATGAAAAACCTTTGTATTGATTATAATGAATTATGTTTATGTGTTATTATAATGTATTCTGGTAAACGTGGTTGTTAAATTAAATTGCTATTAATTAACTATTAATTAGCAGTGATTAGTCATTCATATGTAAGTAATTAATTATTAAAAAAATATTATGTGAAAAATTTTGTGTTGATTACAAATGTAAAATATATGAATGGTTTTATACAATTAGTTATAAATTTAAGTAGTTATTAATGATCCGTTAATTATAGATGATTAGTTATTATTATGTCATTAATTAATTATTATAAATTAAGTAGTGAAAAATTTTGTGTTAGTTACAAATGTAAAATATTTGTATAGTTTTGTACAATTAGTTATAAAATTAAGTAGTTATTAATGATTCATTAATTAAAGGTGATTGGTCATTAATATGTTATTAATTAATTGTTATAAAATTAATTAGTAAAAAATTTTGTATTGGTAAGAAATGTAAAATATTTGTATGTTTTTTGTAGAATTAGTTATAAAATTAAGTAGTTATTAATGATCCATTAATTAAAGGTGATTAGTCGTTAATATGTTATTAATTAATTTTTATAAAATTAATTAGCAAAAAATTTTCAAATGTAAAATATTTGTATGGTTTTGTACAATTAGTTATAAAATAAAATAATTATTAATGATTCATTTATTAAAGATTATTAGTCATTAATGTGTCATTAATTAATTATCATGAAATTCATTAGTGAAAAATTTTGTATTGGTTGCAGAAGTAAAAAAATTGTATATTTTAGTACAATTAGTTATAAAATTAAGTAGCTATTAATGATCCGTTAATTAATGATAATAAATCATTAATATGTTATTAATTAATTGTCATAAAATTAATTATTAAAAAAAATTAATATTGATTATACATGTAATATCATTGTCTATTATTGTAAAAATAGCTGTAAACTTTAGTTGCTATTAATTAACTATTAATTAGACAATAAATAGCCGCTAATAAGTCAAAAATTAATATATTGATATTAATAGTAACATGTACTAAATTTTTTAATATATATTATATTTTGCATAATAGATGGATCATGGACCTTTTGATCCTTCAGTTTTGACACAGTAGAAGGGACATCAATCACAGGCCACTTTAGATGGAGAGGTAAACAACCTTTCACTTATTAATTAGTTTATGTTGCATTAGGAATAATAAAACATTTCACATGTTATCGGTATAAAATTAAGCAACCTTTGCTATTTGACAACGCGAGTTGTCACTTTATCATGACAAGCGCACCATCCCCCTTGATCCTTGAATGGAGCCATACTTACATTTGGCTGGATTCAAAGGTTCGAGTTGCCTGCCGTACATAGCCTTGGATTGACACATGATTATAGCATTGGTAAAGCGATGACAGTTAAAGATGCATACATTCCACATGCCAACAAGGGAGTTTACTATTACCCTACAGGATGTAAAGATCCAGTTAGGACCCCCCATAGATGGTCAGGCAGTTACAAGGAGTAGTTGCTTAGATTGAGATACGAGTTGTGAAGATTTGTTGGGAGCAAGGCTAAGGCCTAACTGTAGGGGGTCGCATTAGTATGATGTGGCTTTGTGATATATTCTAGATGCTCCCACCTGACGTTAAAGCTAAGCAAATCCATTGATACACGCGTACCTACATAATGCAACTATTGGGGGATTTATCTTTGCTGATAAATCCAGCTTCCTTGTCCACGCGATGTGGTTACCCCTACTAAAGCATTTTGACATTGCTAGGACATATAGTTGAGGGTCCACATGTCTGGTGTGATTATATCGCCAACTATGTGTTACGTTCACATGAGATTAGAGGGGCCGCCATTCTCCTACAAGTGTGGGCTTAGGATAAATTTCTCTACATAGCACCCCTTAGCCAACATGGACTTTATATAGAAGTTGGATGTCCATTGGTGGCACGTTGGAACACGAGGAGGGACATATAGTATCACCTCACCCATGTTGTCGGTGCATATCGGGATGCGTTGGACAGGCAAAATATGTTATAGATATTTCAGCAACCTATTTTTTTTCTTGCATTTCATAATATTGATCATTTACAGTTAATATAATTTCCTATTTTTTAGGTAGAATGGGAGTTGTACGATGGGAATGTCATTAGTCTTTTACCTGATTTTTGCAAAGGTGGCATGCACATTTGGATGACTCGGTGCCACTGATTTGTTTCCATATTGTTGAGTGGCATTTCCCAAACCGAGCAGCTAGGCAGTTAGGTGAGTTCCAATATATCCCACAGTAGGTGAATACGTAGCCGGAGCTCCATCAAATTAACCTACGGGGAAGGATTGATGCTGATTGGTTGGTCTAACATGTAGTGTATATACATATGTGGGAAGAGTGGCTCCATCGAGTGGTTCATATGGAGGGCCCTAGTGGTGTGCATGATAATTACATGTAGTGGTATGGCTTGATTAACCGGTAATAGATTAGATACGCGGGGGCTATGCTTGGATTTCTAGTAATTACGATTGACATCAACACTCTATAAGTGAATAATTGCATGACCATTTATTATTTAATTTATATTTTGTTCATACCTGCAGGGTGAAACCTTATGATAAATCTACTTATTGTTGGATGTGGACATGATAGTGAGAATAGCTGCTCAGGGTTTTCACTTTATGCAGCGGCAAGGGGGGGTAACATTGTATCTATAGCTGCAACAACAACATAGCTAAGAGGTGGAGGTAGATGCACAATCGATTCCTACATGTTGACCGATGGCGGAATGACGATGACCTCGAAACCAGGGTAAGACATAAGAAAATCCTATACAGGACTAGCATATGCCTATTGATTCTGATGCGATGTATGCTAGGTTGGGGCAGATTTTTAACCTATACGAGACACTGCATTGGCATTCTATAAGTGATCATGTTCTAACACCATCGGCTCTACAAAAGAAATGCTCTAGAAAACAACTTATGTACTAAGGTAATTCATCAAATCAGCTTACAAAGTGGAGTTTATGCCTCAGCGAGCGTTCGATGACACTTCCTAGTAGCATCCAACACAGGAGTTTGAAGCTCCTCCAGCTCTACGTCCAAGGCCAACCAACACCTTCACTCGATTACCAAGACAATTCACTAAGGGAAGGGGATAGGATGGGATAAGGATAGAAATCGATAATTTGTTACTAATTTCATATGTATATGTTCCATTGAAACTATTAAGTTGATGTATTTTTACATTTTGTAATGAATTACTACTCATTTTGTCTAATAAATCATGTTATCCCTTACCCATCATAGATACAATGTATACATATAAAATTTTACAACTTTTAATATGTGAAAACAAATTAACAAATGTCTAAAGAAATTAACATATAATATAACTTCTCAATAAATTACAAAATTGCAAATATATAGAAAGAATATTAAGCATCCCCCTTTTGCCGCATCAAAACAAACTGGATAAAGTAGTTGAGGATTTATCTAAGCTGCAAAAGGGAAAAAACCTAATGTTAGCATCACAAATGTGACACTGAACGTGATGAAATATGTATTGTGATTTGATCCGAATGCTCCCTAATGTCTATCTCCATGTATTATCTTTTCCACCTTAGTTTTCCCTTCTTCAGTGCAAGGTCTCCCCTTAGGCGAAGTGACGAGAAGTGTACTAGCTCCTAATCCAACTTATCACTTATAAACATGAAGAGCGTCCTATATGTGTGCTCCTAATGTGTCCATCTATACCAATTAGGTATAGAGTATGTCATATCAAGCCTAAGTGAGGCAGTTACTACATATGCGTAGGAGAATGGAATTTTGTATATTTGCCACTTCTGGTAATTGTATATGCTGTAGGTAAAGTCAATAACGTGTGTTCGACCCCCTTCCTTTAATCCGCTGGCAATGCTACGACTACCGATGAGGACTTTGAAAACTTTGTTGTGCTTGCTATAATTGATAACCATGTGGTTGCTAGCTCGTCAATTTCATCGGTCAATTTTTTGGGTTGCATATTTGGTGAAAATTTTACCCTTTGCCATATTCTTCAATGCCTCTATATACTTCTAGATGAAATACCCCATGTAGTTGTAGAACATCTTCTTCATCAAAGCAATCATAGGTAATTCCCAAGCCTCCTTTAACACGAAATTGTGGCTTTCAACAACGTTGGGGGTCATATACCCAAATGATAGCAACTTTATGAGATAGTGTCTACATATTCAACGGCATGTCCTCAAACCAGTCCAATGCATCCTGCTTAATAATCCCCACTTGCTCCATCACATAATTCAACTTGTGAGATCGTGCTTACAACTTCGCGTATGTGACCAATCTCTTGCATCACATGTTTTTATGTGCTAAGTTGAAGTTGCTTGCAAGGTATCATAGACAGAACTGCCACACTATCACCATCCATTCACTTCTTCTTAGACTGCTGATTGGAAGCTTGCATGTCTATTCGATATGAGGCACATGGTTTCACGACCTTCATAGTTGCCGACAACATATTCCTTTAGTTTCCTAAAAAACCAACCCATGTCTTAGTTGTCTCTTAATCAACCAGAGCGAATGCGAGTGAAAGTATATGGTTGTTGCCATCAACACTACAAGTAACTAGCAACTTGTAAGTGTACTTACCATATAGAAAAGTGGCATCAATGGTAACAACTGGTCTAAGGAATCTCCACACTATGATGCGCGACCCAAATGTCTAGAATACCCATTTTTAATTAGACACACTGGGGGTACTCGATTTGCTTCACCCCCAGTAAATTCATGTTTCGGGATTTGTATTTTCTTTAGCATTAGGAAGTTTAAGCAGTTCATTGTAAGACTTTTCCCAGTTCCCGTACACATGCTCGATAGCCCATTTCTTCCCCTCCCAAACCTGTCTTTTACTGATCTTGTAGCCAAAAACCTGTTCAACAATAGAAGCTAACTCGACTACCTTCATATTAGGATTGTCCCTAAGAAGATTTACAAATCAGCTAGTAAGGAGATTGCAATCTAATTGTGGGTGATCTTAACTAATCAGCGGGTTACTACATGTGTATGGACCCTCAAATCTCGTCACTACAAACATGCCTTCCAACTTCTTCTTTCTGGCCCGAAGCCTCCATTTAAAACCGTTGTCCCTTTTCAAATAATAAATAGATCACGGTATTGGACTAGACTCTACAATAGTGAAGTTACAATGGTTCTTTATATGATAAGAATTCATTGCTTGAATCACATCTGCTTTCATTCTAAATCTCATGTCCTTATAAAAATCATCATTGTTGCTCGAACCACTGCAAATATTAGTTTGCTCATGCTCAAAATAAATATAACCACTATCACCCCCAATGTTGTAGAGTGGTTTAGCCTACTCTGATCGATATATTGACTGTCTCGAGTGAGTATATACAGTTAGAGAGTCTTCTCTAAGTACTTCATCTCCCTTGTTCTCACTTTCCCCATTTTTCTCATTAGAACTCTCTTCGTTATCGGTACTCTCCTATGCAATACCCATTCCTACATCGGTGTCAGTTGTAGCCTTCGCTCCTACACGAACCATGTACGGATCCCATGTGTCTGGTCGTTGTAATACTAGAGTAACTGCTTTATCTATTTCATCTTCATCATTGACTTCCATCAAGGTTGGAATTGAGGGTTGAAATGTCGACGGCTCGGGTAGTATTTTTGTAATGTCATGTGATGAATGTGGCTGATTGCTTATGTAGAATGTCTACCTTATCAAAACCCCCCTCAAATCTTCAAAAATTTTGTTGTACAATTGTTGTATGCCATAATCTCCATATGATTCAACCATTTCAATAAAATTTTCGACATCCTCATTATCTTTGATTGCCATCAATGCATAACATGTATTGCTCCCATAAAACATAGGATGCTTGTGAATTATCTAACCTCACTTTAGTAGGATCGACTCTAATACTGCGACATATTCTGTATAAAAATTCATTATAGTTGACATTTTCTTCATTTTCAACTTTTTTACCGGATTCCTGTCATATTCTAGCCCCCAGTTACCAATCACAATATTTCCAAACGTATAGATTATTAATTTCACATAGTCAGTCATTGTTTTTCTGTCCATAGTATATATAAATTGTGAGCTTTTAGAAAAATATAACAATTTCCAATAACAATATTCTAAAAATTTGCACAAAAAAAAATTATGTATCATTTTTAATTTTATTTTTTCCCATTATTTCCAAACAAAAAAAATTGTCTGATATTATTTTTTAATAACATTTTCATTGCTAAAAATTTCAATAATTTCCGTATCATTTTACAACACTGTAAAAATTATTTTACATTCTAGATATTAAAAATTTTCATCACAATATTTTTTCATATTTCCAATAACAACATTATTCAAATTTTCACAAAAAAAATTCTGTATCATTTTTAATTTAATTTTTCCCATTATTTCCAAACAAAATTTTCCTAAAAATTTGTCAGATATTATTTTTTATAACATTTTCGCTGCTAAAAAATTCAATATTTTCTGTATCATTTTATAATACTGTAAAAGTTATTTCACATTCTAGATATTACAGATTTTCATCACAATATTTTTTTCATATTTTTAATAACAACATTATTAAAATTTGCATTAAAAAAAATCAGTATCATTTTAAAATTTAATTTTTCCCCATTATTTCTAAATAAATTTTTTATAAAAATTTGTCTGATATTATTTTATAATATTTTTGCTGCTAAATATTTCAATAATTTCCATATCATTTTACAACATTGTAAAAATTATTTCACATTCTAGATATTACAAAATTTTACAACAATATATTTTTATAACAATATAGATAACATTTGTATTTAATATTTACAAATAATATCAAATTTTTTGTCATAATAACAAATCCTCATTCTAATGCAAAAATTAATATCACATGTTACGTATTATAGGATCTACATAAATTATATCTAATAAACTATAAACTAACAATAAGCGGTAACATTTTCTACAAAATATAACATTACAACAATATTTTTCTCAAATAACAACATCAAATATAGAAAAAAAAACTTCAACTTTTCTAGAAAAAACATACCACAATTGATTATTTGTTGAGGAAATGCTTAGATCTAGGTAAATTACTTCAAATCCCTTTGCTATGTAAAATCACTTCTTCTTCTTTCTCCTTTGTGCGAACGAGAGAAAAATAAAATAGATTTAGTATGTTGACTGATTTACTTTATTTTGTGGAAAATTACTTTATCGTATTTTTGTATTTATATTTTTATTTTGTATACTATTATCACATGATTTTTGGTTTTAGATCGACGGTGGATGTTAAAAGAAAAAAAAAAATAGATGTGGGATTGAAGCAAGGTCTACGCCTTCGGTTTTTTTTTTTTTTTTTACCTTAAAGTCGCAAACGACGTCCACGTATTCGAAACTTATTTGGCCATAACCTTTTTGTTTTCAGTACGTGCCCCAATCAATCTGCACCCTATGTCACTTACTCACTTTTAATAAAAAATTCATTTATAAAGATTAGACACTATGACTTAATGATGCGTGTAACTTTAGGTATATTAAACTTAGCACCCCGACGATGTTAGTTGGTTTCAATTACCCCAAGGATCGTCTTGAATAAGCAATGTGTAACTAGACCCCAATCAAACCCATTGATTGTAACCTAAGTTATAAAAAATTATTCCTACTAATTTGGTTAAGAATCCTATGGAAAAGTTCTTTTGCAAAAGAACAAAAAGAGGTATTTCGCATCTCACGACAAAATATGTGTTTTCATATATCAAAGTTGTCTTTTAGCCAGCACCTAGCATGATCATATATATAGCACACAACACAATATGGAAATCCTAAGTTACCTATTCTATCCTTATTCTTGTGTCACTAAGTAGGCAACTAAATAACATGGAAAACAAACCAACAAATAATAACAAAGTCGAATGTATTCTCTAATGTAGTGTTCATGCAAATATATAATATTCCTAAAATATTCATTCTTCCATGGTCACGTGAATCAAGTTGACACATGTATGTTTTCCTTTTGTGTAGCTTGATTCTCGGGTCTGCAAGTCAATGACTAATCCTTGTAGAGCTTCGTTCATTCTTTTAGCTCTAGCTCGGGTCATCAAGCCTCAAATACCATGTAATGGATCATGAGATTTTGGTTCCTTCCTTTGTGATGTTAGCTGATCTTCATCATTCCCTCATTCTTCGAAAAGATTCGTCCTCGAATCACCTGCATCATAAAGACTAAGATCAGAAACTTACAGGTAGCACTAACGTTACCATAGTGGCTTGGCAGATCTATCTTATGAGCATTTTCATTGATGTGCTCTACCACTTGGAAAGGTCTATTGCCTTTAGGATGCAACTTAGATTTGTGTTGTTCAGCAAAACTTTCCTTCCTTAGATATACCCAAATCCAATCACCAGGCTAAAATATAGCTTTAACATGTCCTTTATTTGCTTGTCGGGCATAGTGTTCATTATTCTTTTCAATGTTAGCTCGTACTTGCGTATGTAAATCCCTAACAAATTTTGCCTTCTTTGTACCATCAAGATCAACAAACTCGTTAGTAGGTAAAGGCAATATATCTAATGGAGTTAAGGGTTAAATCCATACATAACCTCAAATGGAGAGTACGATGTAGTAGAATATATAGTCCTATTATATGCAAACTCTACATGAGGCAAACATGTTTCCCATTGCTTCAAATTTTTATCAATCACAGCACGTAGCAATGTGGAAAGTGTCCTATTAACAACTTCTGTTTATCCATCTATTTGAGGATGTGCCATAGTGGAAAACAGTAGTTTAGTGCCTAGCCTATTCCATAAGGTGCACCAAAAGTGGCTCAAAAACTTCACATCTCTATCACTAACGATAAAGTTAGGTAAACCATGTAATTTAACAATCTCCCTAAAGAATAAATTAGCTATATGTCGAGCATCATTAGTTTTGAAACATGCGATAAAGTGAGCCATTTTACTAAACCTATCGACGACAACAAATATGCTTTCTTTACCATTCTGAGATCTAGGCAAACCTAATATGAAATCTATGGAAATGTCAGTCCAAGGCTGACTAGGCATAGGTAAGGGAAGATACTCCCCATGGGGCATGATTTTAGACTTAGCCTTCTTACATGCAATGCACTTGTCACACACAAGTTATACATCATGTCTCATCCTAGGCTAGTAAAAATGTTCATGCAAGATATCCAAAGTTTTATTTACTCTAAAATGTCCCATGAGACCGCCCCATGCGTCTCCCTCACTAGAAATTCACGTATGGAACTCCCAAGCACACATAATTTATCTTTCTTAAACAAATATCCCTCATGCCTATAGTAGTCCCCGTACCCGCTTTCAGAACAAGCACACCAAATTTGATTAAAATTAGCACCATGTTCATATAATTCTTTCATACTTTCAAACCCAAGCAATTTAGTATGTAAAGAGGTCAGTAAAGAATACCTCCTAGAAAGGGCATATGCCACTACATTTTCCTTACCTTGCTTGTATTTGATGACGTATGGAAAGGTTTCAATAAACTCCAACTACTTGGCGTGCCTCTTGTTTAACTTTCCCTGCATCTTTAGGTACTTCAAGCTCTCATGATCAGAATGGATGATGAACTCCTTAGGCCATAGGTAATGTTGCCATGCCTACAACGTTCTCACTAGGGTATACAACTCCTTATCATATACTAGATAGTTTAACGCAGCACCTTGGAGTTTCTCATTGAAATAGGCTATTGGTTTAGAATCCTGCATTAAAACACCACCAATACCTTTCTTGGAAGCATCACATTCGATCTCAAAAACCTTATCAAAATTTGATAATACTAATAAAAGATTGTTAGTTAACTTACCTTTCAATGTTTGGAATGCCTGCTCATGTATTTTGGTCCACTGGAATTCGACATTCTTCTTCCCCAAATCATTCAGTGGAGCAGCAATGGAGCTGAAGTCTCTCATAAATCGCCTGTAGAAATTGGCTAGATCGTAGAAGCTCCTAACATCATTAGCGTTCTAGGGTGTTGACCAATCTTGGATTGCCTTCACTTTCTATCATCTACAGCTATTCCATCTTCTCCTACAACAAAACTAAGGAAAACTACAGATCTCATACAAAATGTGCACTTTTTCAAGTTGACATATAATTGGTTTTCCTTTAAAATAGTAAAAATACTTTGCAGATGTTGTACATGATCATCCAAAGTCCTGCTGTATATCAAGATATCATCAAAATAAACTACAACAAATTTTCCTAGGAATGGACGCAATACATGATTCATTAATCTCATGAAGGTACTAGGTGCATTAGTTAACCCAAAAGGCATTACCATCCATTCATACAGTCCATGTTTGGTTTTAAAGGTAGTTTTCTACTCATTACCCTCTTTCATACGAATTTGGTAATAGCCGTTTTTAAGGTCAATTTTTGAAAACAAGCATGTACTATATAACTCATCAAGCATGTCATCTAATATAGGAATGGGATGTCTATACTTAGCTGTGATTTTGTTGATTACCCTGCAATCCATGCACATACGCCACATCTCATACTTTTTGGGCACTAAGATCACTAGAACTGAGCAGGGCTTAGACTCTCTTGCACGAACCCTTTTTCCATCAGCCCATCTACTTGTTTCTGAATTTCCTTAGCCTCCTATGGATTGGTTCTATATGCTGGCCGGTTTAGAATGGAAGCACCTGGCATGAAATCAATTTGATGCTCTATCCCTCGTAGAGGGGGTAATCCTTGCGGCACTTTTTCAGAGAACAAGTCTTCGAATTCTTGCAACAAAGAAACAACACTAGGCATAGAAGAGTTAATGTCAGCATTAGAAAAATATAAATTCTTGTACATAAGTACAAATAATTGTTATTTTGCCATCACTGCACTCTTAACCTCACTCTTCCTTGCCATTCCCTCTGCTCTCAGTGTTTGTGTGTATTTGCCCTCTTTGCTCACAAGTGTTTGTTTTTCACTCGTTTTATTTTTCTCACATGCACTCGAGTGTTTTTCCCTGAATTCCTTTGCAATTCTCATTTGATCTCCACTAGCTTCTCATGGCTTCTGAGGCGTGAGAACCACTTTCCTTTTGTTTAAAACAAAAGAATATTGGTTATTGTACCCATCGTACATAACCTTTTTATCAAACTGCCAAGGTTGCCCTAACAAGATGTAGCTAACCTGCATAAGTACCACATTACACATAACCTCGTCTTTGTAGCTCCTTATAGAGTAGGCTATAAGTACCTGTTTGGTCACCTTAATCTCCCCACAATCGCTCAACCACTGCAATCGATATGGTTTAAGATGCTTCACTGCTTTCAACTGCATCTTTTCTACTAGTATAGTGCTAGTAATATTAGTGCAGCTGCCACAATCGATTTTCAAGCTACAGACTCTACCCTGCACATGACACCGTCTATGAAAAATATGTTCATGCTGGATCCCCTCACCATACTCCTAGGGTTGTACACTAAGCACTCTGCTCGTAACATATAACTCGCCACTTACAGGTCCCTCTAAGTTAACATCCTCATACTCCTGTAATGGTGACTCTTCCTCCTCCTCCTTAGAGCTCACACTCTCTACATCCCCACTATCATTGACAATCATAGCCATCTGATTTGGACATTAGAATGCAATGTGCCTAAATCCCTGATACCTAAAACACTTTATATCTCTCGTTCTGGAAGGGGGTTTAGTGTTAGTCTTTCCCTTAGGTGCAGTAACTGGATTCTTAGCCCTCATGTCCTCTTTAGGCTTTAAATTGGTGGAGTTTCTCTTCCACGTGGACTTCCATGGAGTTTTGGAAGTCGAGCCAGTCCTCTGCTCACTCCTATATTTTAGCTGCCACTCTACTTTAATAGCTTTATGCAAGAACTCTTCCATATCTAAGTAATGGTGAAGATCTATTACATCAGTTATCTCTTGATTTAATCCATTAATGAATTTAGCCATAGTGGCCTCATCCTCCTCCTCAATTATCGCTAATCATGGCCATCTTACCATACTGATCTCACCATACACTGGCGTAATATGAAAACTCTACTGTAGCTAATTTTATCTTTTTCTCCTCAGTGTAGTTGTGACATTCAAACACATGATTCATCTTCCTCTCCCATTCTAAATACAATTTCGGATCATTCTTTCCCTGAAAAGTTGGGATTTTCAACTTAATACTCCCTAAATCACTATCACGCCTTTGGATACTTCCCCTATCCCTCATGTGTTAGTAATATCCAAAATCAGATTCCTCCTCTTCATCTATCCTAACTCCTCCCCTATTCTATCTGCTTACTCCTCGCCTGACAGTGGTACTGCTAGACAGTTCCCTACTCCTTTCCATCCTATCCATCCTATTATGGATCTAGTTCACCCATTAGGATTTTCTTCATCTCCCCCATCAATTCCTCAAACATCACCCGACTTTCTCCTCCATTAGTGTTTTATCCCGACATAATTCTAATAATTTGTAGCAAGTTACGATCGCAATCACAAGAAATGTGTAAGTATGTTCCTCACACTCACTCGTGTATTACTTACAAATGATATGCTCACAATTCCACTCGTGTATATCTCTCACAAAATATGATCTCACAACCTACTTTTTGTAATTCTTTTGCTAGGAACTCAATTTGGAACTCCTAAACTCAAATTACTAAGTCAACACTAATGATTACTATCGGTTTTTAATCACGGTGACAATTTGGAAATTAGAAACAAATTTCAATAGCTACGATACACAAGAGAACTCGGAAACAAGACAATTAATTCTTTTGCATGCAATCTCAAGAGGATGTACTTTGCACCGAAACACAACGAATGATTATGTAATGTAATTTTTGGATGCACAATTTAGAAAGCACAAAGCATCTATCACGGTTAGAATTGGAAACAATTGATATGGAAAGTAAATTGACTCAACCAATTATGTAATTGACAATTCAAGAAGCTATCTTGTGATTTCGGCAATTGTAATTCTTTCAAAGCCAAATTCCTTTTTTTTTTTCTTTTTTGAATTTCGGTTCTTGATTCTTTCTTTTGCAACCAAATTTCATTTTTTTTTTTTTTTTGTAGATAAGCTATGAATTGAACACAATTGATTATTCAAGAAAAAACTAAATACCGTCAGCCCTATTGGATTGTAATGACCGAACAAGTGTGAAATTTGTTTTTTTTTTTATATATATATATATATATATATATGACTTCTATCTATGAATATGGAAAAGAAAACAGATGAATATGGAAAAGAACAACATATTTTTTTATATGAATTTTTTTTTCTAGATATGAATATGGAAAAGAATAATAGACGAATATGGAAAAAACAACATACGGGTATAGAAAAAAACAACAGACGAATATGGAAAAGAACAACAGAAAAATTAAAGAAAATGATATTTACTTGATTCAAGAAGCCAAAGCTCTAATACCAAATGATGCGTGTAACCCTAGGTATATTAAACCTAGAACCTCGATGATGCTAATTGGTTTCAATTACCTTGAGGATCGTCTTAAATAAGCGATGCGTAACTAGACCCCAATCAAACCCGTTGATTGTAACCTAAGTTATCAAAAGTTATTCATAGTAATTCGGTTAAGAATCCTATGGAAAAATTCTTTTACAAAAGAACAAAAAGAGGTATTTCATATCTCACGACAAAAGATGTGTTTTCATATATCAAAGTTGTTTTTTAGCCGACCCCTAGCACTGTCATATATATAGCACACAACACAATATGGAAATCCTAAGTTACCTATTCTATCTTTATTCTTATGTTACCAAGTAGGCAACTAAATAACATGGAAAATGAACCAACAAATAATAACAAAATCGAATGTATCCTCTAATGTAGTGTCTACGCAAATATATAATATTCCTAAAATATTTCATCCTTCTATGGTCACGTGAATCAAGTTGACACATGTAAGTTTTCTTTCTGTGTAGCTTGATTCCTAAGCTTACAAGTTCATGACTAGTCCTTGTAGAGCTTTGTTCATCCTTTTAGCTCTAGCTCGGGTCATCAGGCCTTCAATACCATGTAATGGATCATGAGATTTTGGTTCCTTCCTTTGTGATGTTAGCTGATCCTCATCACTTAATAAATTGATTGCCTTAAGTTCAAATAAGCCCCAAATAAAAATTTGGGTCACCTAATTACCCAAAAAAAAAAAAAATTGGTCACCCATTTGGGGTGAAAAGTTAGACATAAGCTCGCTTAAATAAATAGCAATTTTTATTGAATGAGCTTTGTAAGTGAAAGGTTCTAATTGCAATGGTTATGTGTATATAATGTGAGATTTGCTCTTCATGTGACCTCAAAAGAGTGATGTAATCTAATAGTGACATGTGAAGATGACTTAGAGAAATGGGCAAGGAAGGAGGTGTAGGTAGTCTTAGAGGGCTTAAACACACATGTAACAAGTGGAGGAGTTATAAAGCATCAACTCCACTATTCTTGATAAGAGGTAATGTGTTCTTCGTTCTAAAACTTGTTTGATCCTTCAAGATAGCAGTTTGACAACACCATATTATTTCTCTGATATCTAAATCGTGTCAAATGAGGAGAAGCTCTTAGGTATTTATAGAGTTTAGCCTCTGGTTTTGTCCACTAGATCATATGTACAATCAATGGTTAAGATAAGTTTTCCTATTAATGTATCTTTTCATGGACTTCTTGAGTTTAAGCTCATGAAAAGCTTCTCTAAGTGTATGAGCCTCCCTGAGAAAGGTTGAGAGTGGACGAGCTAGTCCAACAATCTCTACTCTAAGCTCATCATGCCACATCTCCCTAAGTTATCCTAAAAGATGAACTGGACCCATTAGGCTCTATCACCTAACCTAATAAGTCAAGCCAAATAATTAAAAGGTTTAACCCAACATATCACATTAATAATTTCAAACCTCCCTGACCAAAACTCTTCAAACAGAGTCGAAGGGGTTTAGGCATTTCATGTGTAAGGCATCAAACTTGTCAATGAACTGATGGAACCAAAGCTTCTTTTTCTTCTTATTGATGAGTTGGAATAGAATGGATCGACATCTGTGTCATTTTTAGAGAATTCACTTTTTTCATGTGCTTTATATTGTGTCTTGTAATGGTCTCATTGCTTCCTAAATATTCTCAATTTGGGTCACAACATATTTTATATACTTCTTCCTATTGTTCTGTTGTTGAGTCTGTAAACACCCCATTTTTGCCCCTTAATAAAAAATAATGTTCAATTTTTTCCTATTTTAGCAGAAATAAAGGAAAAATATTGAAAAAAAAAAGAATAAATAGGAAAAATGTCCCAATTTTGGAAAATAATAGTAGAAATAATAATAAAAGGGGTTAAGTAATTTTTACAAATTTTTAGAATTTCAAAAAATATAAAATTAATGAAAATTTCCACGGTTATGTATAATGTTTGCATGGACTTAAACTGAGAATTGGGTTAGCCCAGCTGGTTTGAACCATGGACTCTTGCGCGCGGGGAGGGGGGGTGCAAAGACGCAAGATAGAATCACGGGGGAGGCAATTCCACGTTTTGCAATTTTTGAAATTTACCCAGGACACATGTCAACTTGCAATTAGACAGAGGGAGCGCATGCGCTAGGTACGTGGTCGTCTTCAACTCCCGTCTAAAATGCTTGCCGATCATAGAAAATTGAAATCCAACCGCTTTGATGCGATTTTTTGCGCAAATCCACTAAATCTTTAACTGAAATGAGATAAAAATCATCCAATTAAAATCAAATCGCAACAAAATCAAAGATTTACACAAATTAAACCAAATCGAAGATGGGTTTCAACAAAAAATTTGATTCGTGTTAATCAGAGGAAATCCGAGCTTATCTAGCTCGATTTCTGGTGCCTATAAATAGAGCACGACGTGAGAAAGCAAGGGCATCGATCAGAAGAGAGAGAGAGTGAAAACACATAGGATTCGAAGCTCGCCGAAGTTCCCATACCGCGATTGCCAATCAAGTGTCGAACCACCATCTGGAGGCGATTTCGAAGAAAACCACCACCACCATTGGGTTCCTCGTCATTAGAAGCTTTGGAAACACCCCCTAATCGACGGAAACAGACACCAGAACGTCGCAGATGAGGACCTCCGACCGCCGCGTGATTTGACTCGATTCGGCCCTATTCGACTTGACCCGACTGACTCAATTTGACCTGATCCGATCCGCATCCAGATAAGTCGATTTTCTGATTTTTTTTATTTATCCTTATTTATTTATTTTAGGAATTTATTTTATTAGAAATTTATAATCCTAAAAATAAAATAAAAAATGCTAATGTTTTAACTAGTTTTTTTTAGAATAGATATGTTTAGTTTAATATAAAAATAATAAAATAAAAAAATAAATAATGAGAAAAAATAAATAAAAATTTTAAAATTAAATAATTAGTTGGGATAATAACATGAATTAATAATAGATTGTTTTATCACTTAGAAAAATCCCTTTTCAAAATAAATCCAAAATTGGTTTTTCTTAAATTAAATTTTTAGAAAATAAAATAATAAAGCTTAGGCTTAGATTTTTTTCCAAAATCTTGAAAATGATAATGAATGTAAACCAGACATATTTTCACAATTAAAACTTAAACTAATCCACTAAAGTTTTTTCATGAAAAGCGAACTACGGCTTGTTTGATCTTGAATGGCGGGTATGTAGGCACCCTTATAGGGTAGCTCTAAAAAGAAATAAAAAATCATTTTTCAAATTAGTATGCGTTGTTTTAATATCCTTTTTTTAATATGTATCTGAAATAAAAGAAAAAAATAAAAATAATAATAATAAAAATAAAATAAAAAAGAAGATATCAGAATATGGTCCACATTTCAGAAGGATAAGGTGGTAACTTTAGGATTTTAATAGGTTAGCCCCCCCCCCACCCGAGTCGAGAATCTCTGGTTTTTCCTTCTTCTTTTTCATTTATAAAAAAGAGGAGATCCCATCGACTAGTTGTCCAAATTAGAATTAATCTGCTCAATTAGTTCTAATTCAATAATTTTTTCCAACTTCAGTTGGGTGGTAACTCCAAATAAATAATAAAATTCCTAGTTCAAGTTGATGATTTATATTATGTGAGCATAGAATCTAATGTAAATCGGATTAGGAATATAAATAAAAAAATTAAAAATTAGACTCGACAAAGTCGAATTTTTTATTTTATTTTTCCTAACTTGATTCATATTAAATCCTATACCCATTTAATGCAACTCATTGATTTAAATTAGGGGAAAACCCGGTTTTTCATTTATTTAAGACATTAGAGTGGCCACCCAACTAAAGTTAAGATTAATTGAGCGGAGTAATCGTAACTTACCCACTAGTCAATGATTTTTTTTTAAATAAAGAAAAGAAAACTAGAGATTTCAAATTTGGGGACTAACCTATTAAAACCCTATAGTTACCACCTTAACCTTCTAAATTTCGATTATATTTTATTATAACCTTTCTAGTGTAAAATAAAAGAAATTATTTACAATAATAAAAGGTAAGAAAAATAATAATAATAATAAAAAAGATTTTTTTTTATTTTTTTAGAATTGCCTCATAAGGGTGTTTACATACTTGCTATTCGAGATCAAATAAGTCGTAGTTTGCTTGTTTATAAAAATTTAGTTTGTTAGTTTATTTTATTTTAGAAAATATGACTTTACGTTTTTAGCCATTTTACTTTTTTTTTAAAAAAAAAATTAAAAACCTTAAGTTATTTAAAAAAAAAACTTGAAAATCTAATTTTTTGGAAAAAGACCAATTGAAAGTTTTTATTAAAAAAATGGCTTTTCTAAGTGAAAAAAATTAAGAGAAATATTTAAAAGAAACTCTTTTATAAAAAATATTCTAAATCATCAAAAATTGTTTTTATTTATTTTTTTAATTTTCTATTATCAATTTTGAAAAGATAAAAAAAAAAATTACCTTGCGCGTATGTAGTTTAAGCTGATTCAAGGGCTTCTAGTCATTGGTGATAGAGGTTCAAGGGTCGATCGGACTCTTGCTACGGTAGGAAAGCAAACCCCTCAATTAATTTTAGCATCGGAAGCTTGTATCTTCGTCAATTTCACTTAAATTCATTCTTCAAGTTGTAAATCCAAACTTTGATTATTGATCCAATTAGAGCAATTCTCGAGTTATTGAAGGAAATTGAAGGTTTGGCTTTACTCTATGATGAAAAGGAGTAATTCTATGGCTTTGGTTCGCTTCAATTTGCTCTCAAATGAGAGAAATTGAAGAGAGAGAGAGGGTGCTCGCAGGTGCTATTCTTAGAGAGAGAAAGTGAGTGATTCTTGCAAATACAAGCTTGTTAATTTTTTTTTCCTTCCCCAGAATGAGTTTTAAGGACTCCTATTTATATTAATAAATGATGAGTAGTGTAAACATCCCATTTTTGCCCCTAATGATCAATAATAATCAATTTTCAATTTTTTTCATTTTTTACAATTTTCTTCTAATTTAGCAAAAACAGGGAAAATATTCAAAAAAATAAAATAAATAGGAAAAATACATCAATTTTGGAAAATAATTGTAGGAATAATAAGAGAAGGAGTTAAATAATTTTTACAAATTTTTAAAATTTCAAAATAATATAAAAATAATAATAATTACATCGCATATATGCAAATTGCGAAAATAAAAAAAACGAGTAAGTGGACTAGCCTAGCTGGTCCGACCCATGACCGTACGCACGAGGGAAAGGGTCAAGTCAGGCGTTTGAATCGCAGGGGACGCATTCTGCGTTTTGCAATTTTTTCCCTCCCCAGGACACGTGTTAGCAGCTGATTGGCCGACATGAACGCACGCGTCGAGCGCATGATCTTCTTCTTCCTTCGTTCAAGATCGTCGCCAGCGAGGAAAAATCGAATTTCGGCCATTTTGATTTGATTTTTTACACAAATCCAACAGATCTTTAACTAAAATAGGATAAACATCATACAATTAGAATCAAATCGCAACAGATCGAAGGATTTACACACATCAAAGATGGGTTTTTCAATAGAAATCCGATTTGCCTCAATCGGAAGAAATCCGGGCTTATCCAACTCAATTTCTGATGTCTATAAATAGGAATCGAGGGGAGGAAGCCAAAGCATGGATCAAAAGTGAGAAAAAGAGAGAAAATAAGAGAAATCGAAGCCTCGTTGAAGTTCCTCAAGCCGCGACTGCCGACCAAGCTTCGAACCGCCACTAGGAGGCATTTATGGAGAAATCCACCACCACCATTGGATTCCCTACCCTCGAAAAGCTAGGAAACGACCTCTCAACCTCCTCGAAAGGCCGTCGGAACGCTGTCAATGAGCACTCCCAATCACCATGATCGACCGACCCGCGCACCGACCCGGATCCAGGTAAGTCAGATTTTTCGACTTTTTAATTATTATTTTTATTATTTATTTATTTATTTATAATTTAAAAAAAATAATACTAGAAAAATATTAGAATTTAGATTAGTTTTTTTAGGGTTTAGTTTAGGATAAATAATAGAAAATTATAAAAATCACAAAAAAATAATATATAATAAAATCATAAAAAATAATAAAAATATATTAGGAAAAATAATAGAATTTAGATTTTTATTTTAGGGTAGATAAAATAATAAAAATAAAAGAAAAAATTTAATTAATTAATTAATAAAAATTAATAAAAAATAAAAACAAATAATAATATTAGAGGTAGGTTAAAAATAGGGAAATAAAATTTTTTTATCACTTAGAAAAATCATTTTCTTAAATAAATCCAAAATTGGTTTTTCCTTAAAATCATTATTTTTTTTCAAAAAAAAAAATCAAGCTTAGACTTAATTTTTCCCAAAAATACTAAAATGATAAAAACGTAAACTAGAAGTAATTTCATAATTAAAATTAACAAACACACTAAAGTTTTTCATGAAAAGCGAACTACGACTCGTTTGATCCTGAATAGCAGGTACGTAAGCACCCATTTGGAGCAACCCTAAAAAGAATAAAAAATCGTTTTCCATAGCTAGAATAAGTTGCCTTTAACCAATAAACAAAAACACAACAAAAAAAATAATAACAAAAAAATAAATAAATAACAACAAAAGACATTAGTTAAGGTTTAGATTTCAGGAGAATAGGGTGGTAACTTTAAGGTTTTAATAGGTTAGCCTCCGAGTCCAAAAACTCTGGTTTTCCCTTTCCTCTTAAACAAAAAAATGAAAAGAGGGAATTTCGTTGAGTAGTTGTCCAAATTAGGATTAATCTGCTCAATTAGTCCTAATTCAATAATACTTCCCAACTTCAATTGGGTGGCGACTCCAAAATAAAATGAAATTCCTAATTCAAGTCGAGGATCTATATTAGATGAGCATAGGGTCTAGTATAAATTGGATTAGGAATGAAAAAAAATAAAAAATTAGACTCGATAGGATGGCGACTCCACTAGGGAACATTCTCTAGTAGGCTAGCCACTTGAATCTCCTCAAAAAACTTTTTCCAGAAATGTCTTTTGATTGTTATACTGTTGCTAACCTTTCAAGGATTTAACTAGATTTAGGGATCAATTGTTTTTACTATTGAGTCTGCATGCATGTAATCATGTGATTAGAAACGGTCAAACCCGAGCCGTCTTAGGACCCTAAGACGAAGGGCCATTGTGTAGGTTTCGGGCAAAGTGATATGATCACCGTTCGGGATTGATTAGGCTACCCCACCCAATGCTTCGATATGGCCTAAGATCCATTTCTTCGAGAATGTGGGAGGCCATAGAACTTGGGGACTTGATAGAACCTACTTATCTTCATACATGAAGTCATGGGCTGACAATCGATTAATGATGTAATACTTTTATTATGTTCATGGAGTTCAGATACATTTCCCTGTAATACCATCATTTGTACATTGTAATATAGTTTTTGTAATTAGATATTGCTGTTGTAATAGATGGCTAGTTCTACAGTCGACAACCTCCTTCGCAAAGAGATCCGAGTTTGCAAACCTCTGGACCCAAAGTTGGTACTAGACCATTGGTTTACTCTGTATAACCCTGAAGAGCAGGCCTTCATTCAACAGAAGATAGGGCCCATCCTCTCGCTGATGAAGATGGAAATGAACTTACCTTTGATACGGGCTATCCTCCATCTATGGGAAGTAGAGCTAGCAACTTTTTTCATTGGGCCACATGAGATCACTCCTACTCTGGAAGAGTACACCCAACTTCCGCAGGCTCCATCACTAACCGGCGAAGTGTATGTACTAGATCTTGAGGCTGGGTTAGCCGGTATCTTCAGTAGGCTTCTAGGTATTTGCAAGACAGCAATCAACAAGGCCCTAGCAAACTATAACGAATATTGCATACGGATGGATGAGTTAGAAGCCTGGTTCATAGCCCAGGAAGATGACGGGGATAGGAAAGACATATTATGTGGAGACCCTAAAAGCTACAGACAGAGGAGGGTGAGTGCTTTCATCCTGACAGCCTTTGCCACCATACTCTTCCCCACCGAAACTTTTTATGTCCATTAGAGAGTTGCAGAACTAGTGGCCAATTCTTGGAAGGGAAATCTTACATCCCGGCTCTACTGGCTGAACAGATCCGGAGCTTGAACTTTGTCAAGGAGAAGGGCCACGGGATCCTCTACTCAAACATTAACCTCATCCTGATCTGATTTGTGAGCCACCTCAAATGTTTTGGGCTAAACTTGGTTCAGAAAACTTTAGCCCAACAAGTGGACCTTATGGACTCATGCGTAGAAAAGATAAAGCTGCTCGACGACCTTACTAGCCACAGTTGGGTGGAAGTGCTCAAGAGTTTCAGTGCCGACGACATCCTGTGGACGGTTAGGTGGAGTTGCTGCAACAAAGTCATCCTAACCTGCAGAAACCTTTAAGCTGTACCTTTAATCGGTATCGGCGGATGTATAGGTTATCACTCAAATTTAGTGGTTCGCCAGTTCGGTACCATTGAAGACATAGTTTATCGGCCATCATTAGAAGCTATCACGTTTGAATATCAAGACCCAAATTTGCTGGTAGTTGAGAAGTTTGCCAAGTTGGCAAAGGTTAAAGCCCTATGGGAGGCCCGAATCGAGAGCCCTAATGTTGACCTCGAAGAACTGGATGGCGAAGTAGGCAAGCACCGAGCCACCAGGGATTTTGTGATCCACCAGCTATATCAAATAGGGGAAAGGGCATACCAAGTCCCAGATGTCACCTAACCTAAGCCAAACAAGGTAGACCCAGAGCTGAGAACCTATCTGGAGTAAGTCAGGACTCGCATAGAAGTATACTTTGAAGCTGCATACTACAAGAAAGATATCTGCAAGGGTCGATTCAAGGAGTCTGATAAAAGGAACAAGGCCTTAGAAGCTCAGCTGGAGAAGACCCAAGCTAAAGTCAAAGAGTTGGAAGCTATCATCAGCGGAAAATCGGCGCCTACGCAGCAAAAGACGAAGAGAACTAGGAAATAGATTACTATTGTATTTTTTTCATTTTTTTTTTCTAGTATCAAACTCCAAGTTTCCAATATAAATAAAAATAAAGTTTCAGTGTTATTAATCGATTGTTAACCCTCTTTATTTTAACATCTGTGTGATACATGTATCATATTTACATACCTGCATCATACTAAGAAAAATGTGCGCCTAGGTATCAAAGATAGCTGCCAAACAACCGAACCCTTTAAGGAGCCTAATCCGCACCCGCTCAAAGACCAAGATGGCAAATAGTGGAAACAACAGCGACAACCGCAACAACACAAGTGTTGACGCCGCCTTAGACCCTAGGATCGTATTCCTAGACCAAACGGTCCAGCAATTGGCTACACAAGTCCACCTCCTGACTGAGAGTATTAGCCTCCTTCGCATCACCTAACCGACTCAGGAAGAACACTCAGAGGCCAGAAAGGGGAAAGCAGTGGAGGGTCAACCTCCAGAATATGAAGAGATCAATTCCCACCTCAACCCGGCTTTCGAGTATGAACCAAAAGTCAACCTGGGTCCGACCTCTGACGACATAAAGAGGGAAATGGAGGACAGGTAAAAGGAGATGGAAAGGAGACTTTTTCAACAGCTGGCTGATAAGATGAAGACAATAGAGGGGTCTGACAGTTTTGAACAGCTAGGGATCACTAGCTTACCAGCATATGAGGAGGAGGTATACCCAGAGAAGTTTAAGACTCCGGAATTCGAAAAATATGATGGTACTGGATGCCCCAAAATGCATACAAGGCTGTATGTACAAAAGATGAGCAAGTACGCCCAATATGACCAGCTCATGATCCAAACCTTCCAAGACAGCCTTACAGGCCCTGCCCTTGTCTGGTATGCACACCTAGACTTCAACCAAGTCAATACTTGGGAAAGACTTGCTCGGGCATTCTATGACCAGTACAAATTCAACATTGAAGTTACCTCTTCGGTAATCGACCTGGGAAGTCTTCGAAAGAGACACACTGAGTCTTTTAAGGAGTATGCTCAGCGCTGAAGAGCTCAGGCTGCCAGGGTAGTAATCCCAATTTCTGAAAAAGAGTTGACATTCATCTTTATCAACACTCTGGATAAGACCTACTTCTCACATTTGGTAGGCCATACATCATCTAGCTACGTAGAAGTAGTGGCAGCGGGGTGCCGAATCGAGAATGCCATCACATCAGGCAGACTCCAAACAATAGATCCTCCCAGGGTCACATCATCACAAAGGCCCTTAAGAAGTAACAAAGCCAAGGAGTCTACTGTTGGCACGGTTAATTCCGGCAAAGCAGACAAGGTTGGGACTCGCGTGACATTCCAGACCACAAGTGCCCCAATCCAGCAGTCCCTGACGAATCACACCCAGACCACTAGAGTCTTAAGACAGTTCACTCCAATCCCAATCCTACTCAGCCAGGTCTTCGCTTGGATGTGAGCGGATAATTTGATCAGCTTCGAGATCCCGAGTGACCGGTACAAGCCTAGAAATTTCGACTCAAGCCTCAAGTGCGATTATCATATGGGCCAAGAGGGGCATTCTATAGATAGATGCTGGAGGCTTCAAAACAAAATTCAAGATCTGATTGACGCTGGAATAGTGCAGCTAGACTTAATTAACAAACCAGCACCCAATGTCAACACTAATTCGTTGCCCAACCATAAGCCCACTGTCAATATGATCACATCTAAAGAGTCGGATTCCAAAGAGTCCCCAAAGCAACAAAAAGCAACAGTGCAGCGAGAAATTCACCCATGCTAAACCTTAGAGGAAACCCCTAAATCACAAATCAAGAAGAGATGGTTATTTGGAGACCTAACAGTCGGTACCCTAGGCGAATCGCATAGGAAATTTGAGTATTTGATAAATTACTCTTTCACTCCAACTGAGTATGGGCCACCTAGCGGATGGGGACCCGAGTTTGAGAAAGAAGACAACCCACCAAAAGGGGGGGGGGGAGAAGTCCGTGAACATGATTAAATCGGACCAAAAGCCAATAGTCATAAAGGGTTACGAGGGACAATCTACTGAGGTGCAAATTCCAAAGAAGAGGTATGTATTAAATGTCCTAGTACCCGTAGAGAGGTATAAGGCGGCACCATTTGACTATCGGGCTCTCGATCAAGAAAGACCCCCTATAGTAGGTGGAATCACTCGTTCTGGGAGAATCTATGACTTGAAATATAAGACCTCAACTGAAGAGCCCAACACTGAGGTAAGAAAAGAGGAAGAAGAAGGGCTCTCTACATTAACAAAGATGGTCAAGGCAAGCGAATATAAGATCATGGAACAACTGAACAAGGTTCCAACCCAGATATCACTTATGGGCCTCCTCACAACCTCTGAGCCTCACAAAGAAGCACTTTTCAAAGTGCTCAAACAAATCAAGGTACCAAAGGGCATCGCAACAGACAAATTGAGCCATGTGGCAGATTCGATCTTCACTATGGACCAGATATCTTTCTCTCCTAAAGAGTTGGGAGAAGACGGAGGCCAACATACAAAACCAATGTTCATTATGGTAAAATGCAATGACACAATCGTCTCCCGAGTACTCATTGACAATGGATCTTCTCTCAATGTGTGCCCATTGGCTACCCTCGACCTACTGGGAGTTGATCCAAGCAACATTAAACCAAGCTCAACGGTGGTTAGGGCTCTCGATGGGTTGAAGAGAGACATAGTAGGGGAAATAAGCTTGCCAGTGGAGATTAGCCCATAGATATTCCAGATCTCCTTCTAAGTCCTCAACATTCTAAGGTCCTTTAATCTGCTTTTGGGAAGGTCGTGGATACATACTGCTGGAGCCATACCCTCAAGCCTCCATTAGAAAGTCAAGTTCATTGCAAATGGACAAATCATCACCGTGCTGGGAGAGCAAGATTACGCCATCTATAAAGAGACCGCCATACCCTACATCGAGGAAGATGGTTTCGAAGACTTTGGTCTGCAAATATTCAACGAGGTGAATGTGGTGACTAGCAAGGAGGGCCATCAGTTTAAGGAGGGACAGTAAGGGACGTTTGGACTAGGGTATGTTCCTACAACCCAGGAAAAGGCACAAGCTAGAGGTGTTAGAGGTAGGAGGAAAGAGAAGCCAAGTGATACTCAGATGCGTTTTCCAACCCCCCCCCCCCCCCCCCCCCCCCCCCAAACAATCATTCAAACAAGCAACTACCATTCAAGAGCCAAGGATAAGCGAAACTGACGTCAGCGATGAGAGGCCGATCCCTCTCACATCCGAGTAACATTTAGCTATCAATAATTGGTTTTGTTATCCTATCGATAGCACTAGGTCAGCTCAAGGATAGGGAACAATTATTAAACAAATTTTTATTGTGATTTCTTTTCATGATTCAATAAATTGCAATTCATTCGTTTGTTTTTTGCTTATATGCGTACTCTCATTTCACTTCACCCACAAATTCCCTAACGTCGAACGTCAGGGACATTTCGCGCAGGTAGGAAATAAAAACACTGATATCGTTTCCAACACTACTGGGTCAGCCGTTGGAGGCGATGTCCTTGACCACGAAATAATACAAGAAAATTGGAAAAAACATGAACAAGGTGGGATTTCAATAAACAAGCCAGTGGAGACATAAATCTAGGAAGCACTGAGCAACCTAAAAACCTTAAGTTTGGGATCAATTTAAGTGCCAAGCAAAAACGTGAGATAGTGGAGCTGTTAACTGAATATGTAGATGTATTTGCCTGGTCATATGGTGACATGTCAGGATTAGACCAATCAATAGTAGTTCACAAGCTTCCCACAAGGGAAGATGTCAAACCTAAAAAACAGAAATTGAGAAGATTTAGGCCTGACATCTTACCAAAGATTAAAGAGGAAGTAAAAAAACTACTAGAAGTGGGGTTCATTGAGGTGTATGACTATTCGGAGTGGGTAGCGAATATAGTTCCCGTTCTAAAAAAGAATGGGAAAGTACATGTATGTGTAGATTTCCGAAACTTAAACCAAGCTATGCCAAAAGACAACTTCCCTTTACCTCACATCGATGTCCTGATAGACAATACTGTAGGAAACCATCTTTTCTCACTTATGGACGGTTTCTCGGGATATAATCAAATAAAAATGGCTGAAGAAGATAAAACTAAGACGACTTTCATCGTAACATGGGGAACTTTCTGTTACAAAGTCATGCCCTTTGGTTTGAAAAATGCTGGGGTAACGTATCAGAGAGTCATGGTCGCAATACTTCATGATATGATGCATCGGGAAGTCGAAGTATATGTCGATAATATGATAGCCATGTCTAAAGAAGAAGAAAGCCATGCGGTTGTCCTAAGAAAGTTGTTCGAGCGATTGAGAAAGTTTCAGCTTAAGTTAAATCCAGAAAAGTGCACTTTTGGGGTAACAACAAGCAAGTTTTTAGGGTTTGTTATAAACCGGAAAGGCATTAAAATCGACCCTGACAAAGTCAAGGCCATACTGAAGCTACCCTCTCCACATACTATCAAAGAGGTAATAGGTTTGCCGGGAAGATTGAATTACATAGCTCGTTTCATCTCACAATTCACAAACAAATGCCGTCCACTATTCCGTCTGCTAAAAAAGAATGCTGCAGTAGAATGGGATGATGAATGTGAAGAAGCATTCAGGACAATCAAAGACTATCTCATAAATCCTCCAGTCTTGATAGTTCCAAAACAAGAGAAACCCTTATTCTTATACCTCACGATACTCCCTGAATCCATGGGGTGCGTGCTGGGACAGAAAGATGAAGAGGGAAGAGAGCGTTCCATATATTATCTAAGCAAGAAATTCATAGACGGGGAAAAGAGGTATTCAGAAGTGGAGAGGACTTGTTGTGCTCTGATTTGGGTCATGCACCAATTGAGGCAATATACCCTTTTACTATCACATTGAGTTGCTAACAAGACACGATCCTTTAAAGTACTTGGCAAAGAAGCACATTTTGTTAGGGAGAATCTCCAAATGGCAAATGCTTTTATCATAATTTGATCACATATGTAAATCAAAATTCAATAAAGGGTAATCTTTAGTCGATCAGTTAGCAGAGCACCCAATTGAGGGAGATTCCCTAGAATCACAAGACCAATTCCCTGATGAAAATATATTAACAGCAAAAAGTGCACCAATAGAAGATTGTGGGATAGACTAAAACCCTAAGTGGAAGATGTTATTTGACGGAGTTGCCAATGTATTTGGTTGTGGGATCCGGGCAGTGTTGATATCACCAGAAGGAACACAATTCCCTTCAACAACAATGCTCACATTTCCATATATTAATAATATCGCAGAATATGAGGCATGCATCTTCGGCCTCAAAATGGCTTGCTACATGGAAATCCGTGAATTAGAAGTATACGAAGATTCTTCACTCATCATATTACAGACAAGAGGGGAATACAAAACTAAAGACCCTAAATTGGTACAATACCATCAGCATTTGACAGAGCTAATCGATGAATTTGAGGCAATCACCTTTGCATACATCCCGAGAACTCATAATCAGTTTGCAGATGCCCTCGCCACATTAGCATTTATAAGTCAGATAATATGGGGAGTCAAAGTCCAACAATTGAAAATAGAAATCAAAAGTCGGCCCGCCTACTGTTTGTAATTGAAAAAGCACAAGATGATAAGCCTTGGTATCGTGACATCAAAACTTTTCTTTAAGAAAGAAAATACCCTGAAATGGCTAGCAAAAATGACCAAAGAACACTTAGAAGGTTAGCAAGTCATTTCTTGTTAAATGGGCCTGTGCTTTACAAAAGATTGCTTGATACCACCTTGCTAAGATGTGTTGATAGAAATGAGGCATGTAAACTGATGAAAGAAGTGCATGAAGAAGTATGTGGACCTCACACGAACGGCTACATGTTGGCCCGAAAAATCATGAGATTGGGCTACTATTGGCTAACCATGGAATCGAATATATCAAATATGTTAAGCACTGTCACTTGTGTCAAGTTTATGCAAACCGAATAAATGCTCCACCCAAAGAGCTGCATTCGTTGTCTGCACCATGGCCTTTCTCCATGTGGGGAATTGACATCATCAGCCCAATTACTCCAACAACATCCAATGGCCACAGATTTATATTGGTAGCCATTGATTACTTCACCAAGTGGGTAGAAGCTTCATCATATGCCAGTGTCACAAAAAGTGTAATAGTCCGATTTTTGAAGAGGGACATAATAGCTCGATATGGAGTTCCTGAGTTAGTCATCACCGACAACGGTACCAATCTAAACAACAAGTCGATGACAAATTTGTGTCAACAGTTCCATATAAACCATAGAAATTCAACTCCCTACCGACCTCAGATGAATGGGGCAATGGAAGCAGCCAACAAGAATATCAAAAGAATCATCGAAAAGATGACAATCACTTATAAAGATTGGCATGAGATGTTGCCATTCGCCCTCATGGCTTACAGAACCTCAATTAGAACATCTACTGGAGTTACCCTATATTCTCTTGTATATGGCACTAAGGCAGTCTTACTAGTCAAGGTCAAAATATCATTCTTCAGAATTCTGTCAGAAGCGCAGTTAGAGGAATCGGATTGGGTAAAGAAGTGGCTTGATCAGTTGAATTTGATCGACGAAAAAAGACTCACTGCGTTATGTCACAACCAATGTTACCAACAAAGAATGGCTCGAGCATTTAACAAGAAAATGAAGCCTCGATGTTTCAAAGAGGGAGATCTAGTGCTAAAGAAAGTTCTCCTGAATACTCAAGATTCCAGAGGGAAGCTTACCCCGAACTATGAGGGCCCATACGTTGTAAAAAAATGGCTTTTCTAAATGAAAAAAAAATAATAAAAGAAACTCTTTTATAAAAAAAAATTTAAATCATCAAAAATTGTTTTTATTGTTTCTAATTTTTTTTTTAATTTTCTATTATTAATGTCGAAAAGATTAAAAAAAAAAAACCCTTACCTTGTGCGTGAGTGATGTAAGCCGGTTCAGGGGCTTTTGGTCATTGACAACAGTGGTTCAAGGTTCGATCAGACTCCTGCTATGGTGGGAAAGCAAACCCCTCATTTAATTTTAGGATCAAAAGCTTGTACCTTGATCAATTTCACTTGAACCCATTCTTTAAGCTTATAAACCCAAACTTTGATTCTTGATCCAATTAGAGCAATTCTTGAGTTATTGAAGTAAATTGAAAGATGGGTTTTACTCTAATGATGAAAAGGAGTAATTCTATGGTTTTGGTTCACTTTAATTTGCTCTCAAATGAGAGAAATTGAAGAGAGAGAGAAGGTGGTCGCCAGTGATATTCCTAAGGTGAGAAAGTGTGTGATTCTTGCAAAAATAAACTTGTTAATTTTTTTTCTCCCCTAAAATGAGTTTTAGGGACTCTTTTTTATATTAATAAGTGATAAGTAGTACCTAAGAAACCTTATATTCAAAGAAATATCGAATGTTTCAAAGAATGGATATTTTCGATTCTTGAATATTTTTTGTTGAATTTATCATGATTTTTATAGAAATTTTTCAAAATTGAAGATATAGATATGTTCTATAGGATTTACTTGACTAATTTATGTGTTTAAATCATGATTTGATAGTCAATTTAGCCTATAATATTCACTTAAAAATCAAATGTAATATATAGATATATTATTTTTTTATTTTTATGTTTATTTTTAGGGAACTGTCCTTTATTATAAAATTCGGATTTGGAGTGCAATGGATAGTAAGTGTGCATTTAATTTCCACTTTTTATTTGATTTAATTTGGCCAAAAAATGAGAGAAGTTGAATTAAAAAAATGAGAGGTCTAGAACATTTTTTTATTTCCTTTTCTATTTCATATTGCACTAGGGAAGGAAGATGAACCTATAGTGTTTCACACTGACCAATGGGAAGCCAACACATGTCCAATAGAATGTAAAAAAAATCACAAGGCGTGTAGTGCGTTATGCATATAGAATGTTAATGAGCTTCGGCCTTTTTTTTTCTTTTTTTTTAATTCTATCAAATTACATATGTAAAATTATTCCCAAGATAAACCAAATTGGTCACCACCTAACTTTTTTTTTTTTTGGGATATTTGGCACTTTCCCTAAAATTAGGGCTCAAACTAAAGAAGAAAAACGAAAACCAAATGGATAAAAATTGGTTGTAAACATCTGTTCTCTTATATATATATAATATGCCAACCCTTTTAAGTAAAAAATCTATCAAAGTTACCTTTCATGGAGGATAATGGCTCAAGAGCACGACTCCACACACGACATCTTGAAAAATGGCTCATGCCACCTATTTGGTAGTGTAAAGAATGGACTTGGCATTATAAAAATGTTGGGCTGCCCAAGTATAAAATAATATAGGCAACAGGCTACAGTTCGAATCTACTAGTGTGTCTTTGTGTCCTCCTTTTTTTGTGTTTTATTTATTCATCTCTCTCTCTCTCTCTCTCTCTCTCTTTTTGGTGAAGTCCCAAACATATATTAGAGATACTTCTTTCATTCACAACACAAAACCCTAGACCAAGGCTACCCTTCAAAGTGTTTCAAACAAAATAGGTAATTTCCTTCTTCTGTCGTTATCTTCCGTTTCTTTTTGCTTCCTTATTTTCTTCACTTTCCTTTGATTTGTGATTACACAAATCTAATACTCTCACTAACTCTTGATACTCAGGAATAATTTCTTGCCCTAATTTAAGATCAACCATATAAAAGATAGGAAATTGGCAAAATTCTTCGACAAGGGGTAGATTTCTTTCCATCTTCTTCTACTAGTTGCCAAGCTTGTCATATAATTCCTAGTCTATAAAATAATTCCTCCATGGTTTCTGAATTTTTGTATTCTCCTCTTTCCAATTCTTTTCATCGTAAGGACCAGCATAAGTGGGTAACAGTAATAGTGGTTTTGTATGAGTTCCCTGCTATCTTTATACTCCATTTTTTTTTTATCTTAAATGTGGTATCTTAGTTTACTTGGTTGCAAGTATACGGTAACGGTGGCAACAGTAGTCAAGATCGGTTCCAAGCATCGAAGCAATCTCTTCACTGGCCTTCACGCAATTGTTTCCAAGATTTTTTTTTCTTCGAGCTTTACTTCCAACACTTGACTCAGGTATCGGTTGATCCCTTCTTTTGTTAACTGTTGACAGGTAGCGTGGCAATGGATAGCAAACCCAGGATGATAGAACGCATGGTGGATAGCTGTTGGTAATAGTGTGCCTGGTTCGTATTCACCTATCCTTCCTTCTTTTGTTCTCTTCTTGACTAGAGCTCTTGAAGGTCCATTATGCTCTAAGGTCTACTGTGCATTCATGTCCAAATGTCTTAAGCCATTACTTCAAATCTACCTTCTTATTTGTAAATTTCTCTTCATCCATTTACATGTGTAACTGATTCTTGAAGAGTTAGGTAGCGTTTGGTGTATTGGACACAAATTTTTGTGATGTTCATTGTTTGATATGACAAAGTATTATATTGATTATGGTATTTTGACAATTATGCCTTTTATATAATATCATAGTTATTTAATTATATTTTTAATATTATTAAAAAACAATTTGAAGAGATTATTTTATTCATGTAATTGAATAATTATATAAAATAATAAATGTAAATCCATTGATTTGCTATGTAATTAAAAAAAAAATTAATCATTCATATTATAAATTATAATAATTTGTCTTATATTTAATAACTATAGTATTAATTGAATTGATATTATAACAGATTAATGCATATTAAATAATAATAATTTTTCTTAATATTTAATAATTATAATGTTAATTTAATCAATATTATAATAACTGAGGACATTTTTAAGATTTCAAAATACATTTGTTTTTGTCCTGTAAAATTAAATTTTATACCTTATTTTATATGGTATAAAATTTAAGCATTTTGTTTAGTAGTTCAGAGCTTTTTTTGTCCAATACTTAAACCAAATGAGAATAAAAATTTTTATCCAGCCCAGTATTACAAAATTTTAACAACCAAACGATATTTTAAACTAGAATTTCCTTTTGCTCACATGAGTGGGCTGGATGTCCTGTTGCTATCGCACCGTGTGTATATAGTTGCCAAACTTAGGAATATTTAGCCAAATAGACTTTAGATCCCCCTTTATCCTTGTAAATTATATATGTATTTTCTAATTAGATTAAATGAATCAAACTCATGGCTGCCCCTTTACATGATGGCTAACCGATAACTTAGTGGAATTGCTTCAAATTTGCTTCTCTTAGTAACGGGGATAGTTTCTCTCAATAGCATTGTTGAATGCGGACATGTATTCTTCTATTATTGAATACAGGCTTCAAAAGTTGGGCTTATCTTTGCGATGACATGCAAGCTTCATCTCCATTTGGAATTTTTTTTTTTCTTTTTTTGTTGGCCTCTGGAAAAAATGTTGCGATATGGACAGAACACTTAGCTGCTGCTTCTTCCTCCTCTTTTTTTTTTTTTAAATCATTATTGTGTAGGGGTAAAAGATGATGGTCTGGAACTTGAATTTGGCTTTATATGGTTGAAATAAAAAAGAGACCCTCGGGTACAACACTTCGCGTTGCTATGCGTGCAACTTTATGTACATGAATTCATCTGTGAGGCTTTCTTTTCTTTTCTTTTTTAATATATATAATGTGCATGCTATGCACATATATTTCCTGTACATAAATCACCTGCACACATATATATCTTTTCTTTTTGGATTCGGAATCTTTTTGTCAATATTAATTGACAATACGGCATGAGCTACTAAATGATAATCTGACAAATGTGCACTCAAATTCATCATTGGTCTGATGTAAGGTCAATGAACTTAGTCTTGACCTGTCTCTCTTTTTTTCTGTTATAATATATATATATATATATATATATAGTTGTATCAAATAACCAAGTCCATCTTTGATCAAGCCCACATCGTCTTCACAAAGTAGAAGAATATTTCTTAGTAATGTCTAGAGATTCTAGAGGTGGTCAATCGCTCACCAATGATGTAGTCAAACAAAAATTATTGGTCCATTCTAGTAGCGAATCACCTCTAGTCCCGTTTTCTTGTGGCGAGTGGCTAAACCCAACAATCTTTGAAGATCTCTTTTGGTTGAAAATCAAGAGCAGAAACCTTTGTGTGCTTCAATGCGCTGATAAAGACTTCTGCCTCATCAAGCAAGAACCTCATCCAAATGCGAACTTAATGTTACGCTTTAGGAATGAGAGGAAGGAGTTACCATTATCCCATACGAAGTTTGCCTTCCCAAGACAAGCAATCATTGGATGGACTTTAAGGACAGATTATATCACTAAGAAGCTTGAGTACAGGGATGCCTTGAAGAATGCCAAAGTGTATTGAGCCATTAACATTACTATGCAATTTGACTTTCCTTGTACAGATGACATGAGGCTATGGTGGGTTGCCATTTTGCAATGGAGTACCCAAACTCACACTTTCATTACATCATGAGGAGAGTTCACACCTACACTAAAGGATGTATCACCACCACTTCTATCATACATGAGGAACAATGTATTCAAATTGCTCTACTCATTGCACTAAGGGCAAGCAAACTCAAAGCAAGGAAATCCATTTTCTCCTCTTGGGTTGAGCATTTCTTTGAGAGTGTCAAAAAAGATAGTAGCAAGATCTCAAGGCCACACCTTGGGTGTGAGTGAGTACCAACATTTCCTTTTGCATATGTGCTCTTTCTCTACCCCTTTTATTTTTTATTCATAGCATATATTCAAACCTTTTTTTTTTTTTGTTGTATTTATGAGCTTGCAACATTTGTTGCACTATGGCTATCTGCATATGTTTTTCTAGGTAGACCAGAGGAAGGTGTAAGCCCACAACTATTCCTCTTAGCCATTCTTATTATAAAGGATGAGTGTTTTACTTTAGCGCCCTTTTATTTGGGCTCCTTCCATTAGCAATTGAGTTTGTATCATTATGCCTTGGTTCACTCAAAAGGACATTACTTCATATATTCACATGCAAACTTAGTATTCTCACAACTTTTCATCTATGAGTGATTCCGTGGATTCATCTCATCCCTCAACATTCAAGACCATCCTAAGGTTATTTATACTAGAGCAATGGCATGGATAAATAAACAACCTCTGCAACTTTTGTCCCAAGTAATTGATGATGTCAAAGAATTTTCATTTTGACCGTATGTAGAGAGAACATCTAGGTGCAAGGACTAAAGAAGATTTTACCCTTCACATTCAGATGTGTTTGTGACCTTGATAAACAATCGCAAAATCCTACAAACCTCTGATGCAAGTTTTATTTTATGGTGTGCACTAAGGCATTTACCATCACTGCAAGACTATAAGGACTCCGTCAGTTGCTTTTTAGAGCAAAAGGTCATGGTGTACTTGTCCCATAGAGTTGCTCATAAACTTAGTTTTGACCAAGAAGTTCCTTAACTTGTTTCAACAAGAGACTTTAATTATTGTTGCAAATTACTCTTTCCAAAAAATATCTAGGAAATTTACCCACATGTTCGATAGCTATTCTTTCCTTTTGTTAATCGTATAGGAGTGCTTATTACTGGTTGGCTAACTTATTGGACTACTTACTTGGACAAATTTTGAGATTATGCATATGTTGTATTGGATGACACTTTAGAGGCCCCTACTATCTATAGGTATGAATTATATCTTCATCTTCCCTCAAAATCGACAAAACCATCTAGTGATTCATAGGTCAAGTCAAAGATCAATCATCTACCATCTTCATCAAATGCTAAGCAAGCGAAGCACGCTTGCATTCGGGGCGTAATGTGTTCACACAACTTTATTTACATTTCATTGTATACTTCTTCTTCTTTTTAACATGTATCTCACCTTTCTATTTAGTGATAGAGTTATTGGTCCTTCATGCTTTTTCGACCAAAGTAGAAGTGAGTTTAAAGAGAGATTCTTCAAGTGTACAACATACTCGATGAACATCCCCTAAATGTAGATTTTCACTAACTCTTTGTCATCACAAATATCTTGAATATCCAAAGAGTGTTCTCTAAAGCACTCAATGTACTCCATCAGGTCTTCTCTGGTTTTTGCCAAATCCTTCCCATGTCAATTAAAGTGACCCTTTCTTCAATGGAGAAAAATTTCTCTAGGAACATCATACACATGCTTCCCCATGAATCTATTGACCTTGAAGGAAGGTTAATATACCATGTGTATGCTCTTTTGGTAAGAGACTTTGAGAATTCCTTTAACTTCAAATCATCATCTAGACTATAGACAGTTAAAGTCTTAATAAACTTTATTAGGTGTTCTTTCATACTTCCCTTAGTCCTAAGGATACAGCTTAGCAGCGATACGCTAATTATACGAGAGTTTGAGATCTAATATCCCTATAGTGGACTTTATATGCATCTCTTTCGAGTATAGATCTAAGTCTTCTTTAGTGACAAATGAACCCTTATGGGGAAGATGCAACAGCTTCCACTAATACAATGGGGGTAGGGTTAGGGTAGCTTACAGATCCACTAAGCATAGCATATGGAACAGCACGTAAGGTTGAAGAACCTCCAGGTTAAACTCCTATGTCTCTCATTGCAAGCACTGGGTGTTGCACAAGTGTAAGGTTTAAAGTAGGGGCTTGCTCGTCACTACCATTAGTGATGTCCTCATTAACAATAGCTTAATTAGAAGCTTGTATTACTTGAGTAGTGCATTGTTGCACAACTATAACAAGGGTCAAAATAGCCACACCTTGCTAAGCAACAGCAACAATAGCTATGCTAGGCATAAATTATGTAAAAAATGTCATAAGCTAATCCACCTTCTTGTTTGTTTCTTCTAACACGAGCATCATTTGTGCAACATCCAATATAGCTTCTTATGTAGAGTTTGCCTTGATTTACATCTTCAAGTAGAGGCATAGTTTGTTTGGTACCCTCGTGATTTGTTTCATGATGCACTTCTTGATCCTAGGTGGTGCTGTTAGCAAGGTTATTTGTCCTCTTCCTAGTTAGTGTCACAGTTAAGTTGTCAACTCGCTTTGTCCCTAGCAGAGTTGCTAAAACTGTAAATAAAGGGTTCCAATTGCGAAGGTCACACGCGTGTAGTGCGAGCCTTACACTTCACGTAGTTTCAAAGAAGTGACGTAGTAGTGACACATGAAGATGACTTAGATAAATGGACAAGGGAGGAGGAGCAAGTAATCTTAGAGGGCTCGAATGTATGTGTGATAAGTGGAAGAGTTACAAAGCATCAACCCCATTATTTTTTATGAGAGGTAGTGTGTTCTTTGTTTTGAGCCTTATTTGATAACTCAAGATAGCAATCTAATAGTATCATAGTGTTTCTCTGATCTTTGAATTGTGTCAAATGAGGAGGAGTTTCTGAGTATTTGTAGAGTCTAGCTGCTAGTTATGTCCATTGGATCACATGGACAATTAGCAAATAAGATAAGTTTTCCTATTAATATATCTTTTCATGGACTTCTTGGGTTTAGATTTATAAAAAGTCTCTTTAAGTGTATGAGCCTCCTTAAGAAAGATTGAGAGCAAGTAGGTTAGTCCAATGATCTCTGCTCTAAGCCCATCACACTAAATCTTTCTATGTCATCCTAAAAGATGGACCAAACTCATTGAGCCTGTCACATAGCCCAATAAGTCAAGCTAAACAATTAACAAGCTTAGTCCAACATATCACATTAACAATTTCAACCCTTTACAAGCTTTAAATTCATTGGACCACGTACATTAAGGGTTATAAAGTAATTACAACTCAAGGAGACCCAAAAAAAAAAACAATTGTTGTTATTTTTATTATTTTTTATGGCTTTTCTAATTTAAAAATTTTTGAAATTTCTTCACTTTCTTATTATTTCTATTTTCTATATTTTCTTTTTTTTTTCCTTATGTAGCAAAGCTGAAGTGTCTACAGTTAAAGAAATTGCAAATGGAAACAAGTATGATAATTTATATATTTATTGTATTGGTAGTTTTGAATTTTGATACGCCTTGTTATTTGTTTTACATTCATACATACATGAATTCCAAGTCTTACGTATTGTTTTCAAATGCTTTTGCGGGTAGATAGTTGAATTTCAATTAATATTTTTACTCCGATTGGATGAAAATCCTTTATCCATCCCTGATTTGTATAATATATATATATATATATTAAACATCACTAAAATATCACTCGTAATATTCCATATGATAACAGTTTCACTTTTCAATTTCAAAATAAGGAGAAAAATATGTTTATGGGTACGGGTTTGTGGGACTTAATAGTTTTTGTTAGTAGATAGTGTTTGGTGTAAATAGCATAAATACGAAAAGGTAATTCTTTATATATCAATGAGTTTTGGTTAAAAGATTATGAGGAAGAGCACTGTTTAAATAAATCCCATAATTTCTATTATTAGGTATTTGCTCATGAAATAGTAATGTTAAAATATTATATAGAGAATGCCAAAATATATTTCTTTATAAATCAAAATGATATATATTGTCCTCTAATGAGTGAAGTAAGTCCTATGTAATTAGATATAGATACATGATGATATTCATCCAATAGATAAAATCTGGTCAAGTAGTGTATATAGGATAGCAAATTTAAAGAAAGAAAACCTGTGTATGCGTCGAATAAAAAAGAAAAAAAGAAAAAAAAAACAAGGCAACTGAAAATATTTTGTTTAAACTATCAGTATGGTAAAGCTAGAAATATATATATATGTGCACTAAAATGGTATATCTGCAATTAAAAGAAAGAAAAGAAACCAAGCAGGGGAAAAAAGAGGGCACACAAACATTTCCGCAACCAACAGTCCGGTGGAGATCTTATTCCCATAATATGATATAGTTATGGTCCATCAAGATAGGTGGTGTCGTTTTTGGTTGGTTGCAGAGACCCTATCCATCCAAAACAGTGCCCACTTTGTTCAGAGTCATTGCAGGACTCTCATTAATGTCACCAGTAGCAGCCCAGCGCCCCCCCCCCGCCCCACCCGGCAAGCGACAAACAAGTAAGAACTGTACTTTTGCGAACGCCAGAGGAAGATGGTAGTACTACTTCCATATTCGAGCAAGCCATGCAGCATGTACTTGCGGGGCTGACGAGTGGGTTATATGGATGGATTCAAATTCTTATTCTATACCTTACTTTGTTAAAAGGAAAAAAAAAATGAAACAATTTGAAATCTATCTCTTGAAACCACGTTGAAATTCGTACTTTACTGATAAATCTACAATTTTTAGGATATTCTCTTTCTTTCTTCCTTTTTTAAGTTGAAATGTTATTAGTTGTTCAAATGTGAGGTAATAGTATTTCAATAAGTAAATTATGATAAATATAAATATAACAAATTTGAAAAATATAGTGTAAAAAAATACAAAAAAAAATACCAACTTAAATTGAAGATTGAAGATGGAAGAAATAGATTTGACTATTTAATAGAATGTTAAGCTAACAAAATAGGTTATAACCTATGCCAACTTGATAAAAATTTCACTATTTTTGTCAAATAAATTATATTTATTAGATACATAATACATGTCAATTTCATGTTATTGTTACATATATAAAAAAATTATAAGGTATTTTATAAATTTGAACCAATAATATATGGTAAGTATGTAAGAAACCAATAGGTTTCAAGAAAGATACAAAGTTATATCTTATGTCCTATCTTATGTTTATTTACAAGTTCTAAAGATTAGAAATTAAGATTTATTTTATAACGTTTAATATCAATCTTAATAGTTTTTTATTATATATATAAAATAAGACGAGTATTAAGGTCATGCAAGTTCCCATTCTCAACAATAAAATGCATAAAATTTCGAGCAAGTTACTAATTTTTTGCTTTGAATACGGTAAAAAAAAAAAAGTAAAAATGAAATTATTGTTAAAGAAACATAAATGGGACAGTTTTTGGAACCAAGTAAACATACACGTGCAATTTGACCCGTCTAAGGTGATGGGATAAACTACAAGTGTTCGAAGGAATGGACATCATGTTGCCATTATCTTTGTGTTCCTCAAATGTCGTCATTATTTGACATTCTTGGAATTTTTTGAGTAAGTTTTGTCGTCATGAAAATGTTTGGTGTGAAGCCAACAATCCCCCCCTTGCTCCAAAAAAGATAAGAAAATAAAGCCTAGATTTTTATGATGTTAAGGATCCATCCTGGTCCTAGGGTTTCCAACAAATTACGACTTTTAATTAAGCAACTTCATCTCATGCAAATTAATTTTCATGGAAATTCTATACTATTGGGCTTTAATTTGGGAAGGGTATGTTACTAAAGTTTTTACCTTTCCAGACCTTTCTGTAACTTACCATTCATCACCAGATTCTATATGGTTTTCCAAAACTAAAACTCGGAGAAGTGAAAGAGTTACAAATATTTTAAAGGATAGCAGTAGTTTCTCAATAAATAAAACATAAAATTATATGCTTATACATTATTTTGTAATCGTATTATGAATAAATCGAGTTATATAGTTATTTTACATTTACTATTGAATAAGTTTGATCTACCGCATCACATAAACACACCCGTCTAGTTATTATTTTTTTTTTTCTCAATCATTGAAACTCAGAAAAATGTGACCATATAGTCACTCTAATTTAGATTCTGACCAAAATTCATGCATTAATCTGATTTCATGAAGCCAAGAAATGAAGTTGTCTGTGTCCCGAAAGTAAAACTACTGCAATACTTTATGCAATTGAAAGCAAATGTTTGCCATGTCAATAATAGAGCTTCCTCTTGTTCCCTAAAGAAAAGAGGGCATCCCAAAAACTGTATTCTCTTGCCCATGTTTATAGTATATCTCTCATGGTCGGCCATATCCAAAAAATTTTGTTAGCTACTGCTAAAACCCTATGTTCTAGTAAAATTTTCAGGCTTTGGCGTTCTGTTTTGATGACAAAGTTGCAATAATCTACAAGATAATGCCGTCATCTGTTCACCTCATACACCAATACCAACATTTTCATCACCTAAATTGACAACATACCCCTTCTGTTCTGTTTTGGTGAAAGTACCTTGATAAGATTGGAAGTGAGATGTCCATCTTGCATTGGAAATATAGTAAGATTTTGAGTGTTTGAATGTTAAATTTTTAAATACAAGGAGGTTTATTTGTAATTTTTATTAGTTTTATTAAATTAAATTATATTTATAAAATATTTTTAAAGGGTAGATACTAAATGTGCAATATATAATAGTATCTATAGAGAATCATGATACTTTACAATATATATGATATAAGTTTTAGGACGGCAAGTGACCGAATATTTTATACTATGAGTATTGTGAATTTCTATAAACACCTAATATATCATATGTACTTTTATAGAGATATATTAGATAAGGTTATATTTATTAATGAGTTCCTATAGAGAGTATTTTAAGAAGTTTTTTCATTGAGAAACTCTCCACTCTATCGATGAGTTTTTTCAAGAGAGTTACTTAACAATCTTTTAAAAATTTTGTGAGTTCATGTCAAACTTTTACAAGTAAAAAAAAAAAATTAAATAAGGAACTTGCTCTTTAAGTTCCTTTACAAAGGGACCTTGGCATTCGATTTTAAACCAAGTTTATTGGCTTCAGTTGCTTCCATAAAGTTGCTGGCCTTTATACTAGGGATGTCAGCGAGACGGGTTTTGTCGGGTTCCCGACCTATCTGTCCTAGTAAAAACCCTATAGGGTACTGCCCTATAGGGTTTATGACGGGTTATAGGTTTCTTTTTAAAAACCTTATAAGGTTTAGGAAGGGTAATGAGACAAATATTAAACGCATTGGGAACCTAAACCAGTTAACATATATATTTATATAATTTAGTTAATAAATATTATTATATATTTAATAAAAAAATTTAAAATTTAGGATGGTTTTGCTCACTATTGCATTGCTTATGACAATATTAAAAAAGAAATATTAAAAGGGTTAAAAGAACAAAAAAAAAAAGAAAAACAAAAATACACACGGAGACACACACACAGACACCCACGTCTTGACATCCACGGTCCACTCCTGGCTCATGGTTCACTTCCACTCGAAATTCTAGTCTTGGTCTTACACTTCACACAGACACACACCGAGACACACTTTTAACGAAAAAGAAAAACAAGAAGCTACTGTAGAAACCCCAGGTATACTACATCCCAACAAAAAAAAAAAAAAAAAAGGTTTATGCTGATTTAATTTACACACACCTCCAATCATTTTGAATTTTGAAAAAATGAAAAAGGAAAGGTACTTTTCGAAGTGATAAATAAATGCATTGTAAAAGGGACATTCGTACAATACCATTCATCATATAACTTCCAAAAAAATTATAATTATTTAAAATATTAATTTAAGTAAAACTCCCCCCTACCTTTGTGGTATATAATATTTTTGCAAATTTTTTAAAGCTAAATTGTCAATTTATAATATTAAGTGCATCGATTCATTTCTGGTTTTTAAATCAATTAACATTCATATCTTTCTATGAATTGGAAGAATATTGTAAAATAATAATAATAATGTCAGACCACAAGAACGTGTTACTTTGCTGTATATTTTTACACGTAATAGGAACATGCAATACTTAAAATTTATTATTATAATCCATAAAATTTATGATAAATGATATATTTTTTTTCCAATTCCCTTTTTTGCCCCTAGTTATTAATAATGGTTAATTTACAATTTTTTCTATTTTTTTATTTTTCTTCTAATTTAGCAAAAATAAAGAAAAAATATTCAAAAAAATAAAATAAATAGGAAAAGTATATCATTTTTAGAAAATAATGATAGAAATAACAACAAAAGAGGTTAGATAATTTTTGTAATTCTTTTGAATTTTGAAATAATATAAAAATGATAAAAATTGCATTAGATATATATAATTTGCGTCAAATAAAAAAATTGAGAAGTAGGCTAGCCTAACTGGTCCAAACTATGGCCTCATGTGCACATAGGGGGTGCGAGGATGCGGGTTCGAATCGCAGGCAAGGCATTTTTGTGTTTTGCAATTTTTTTCATTTCACTTGAGACACGTGTCAGCACTTGATTGGACGAAGAAAGTGCATGTGCCGGGCGCATGATCGTCTTCAACCTCCGTTCGAAACAGTTGTTGGCCACGAAAAATTCAAATCCAACCTTTTTGATGCGATTTTTTGCACAAATCCACCAAATCTTTAACTAAAATAAGATAAACATCATCCTATTAAAATCAAATCGCAACAAAATCAAATATTTATATGAATCTAGAGCAAATCGGAGATGGGTTTCGACCACAAATCTAATTCATGCCTATCGGAAGGAAATTCGAGCTTATTTAGCTCGATTTATGATGCCTATAAATATAGCTCGACGTAGGGAAGCTAAAGTACACATCAGAGGAGAGAAAAAGAGAGAAAATACAAGGTTTCGAAGCTTGCTGGAGTACTCCCTTGTCGCGACAGTCGATCAAGCCAAAAACCACCACGTAGATGCATTTATGAAGAAATCCATTACCACAATTAGATTACCTACCCTCGAAAAGCTCGGAAGCCGCCTTCAAACACCCTCAAAAACCGCTGAAATGCCGTAGATGAGAACCCTTTGACCGATTCAACCCGACCAGGTTCAACCTGATCCGATCTAACTCGACCTACGAATCGTGACTTGTATCCAAGTAAGTTGTTTTATTATTATTATTATTATTATTTGTTTTATCCTTTTTTTTCGCATTTTTTTATTTATTTTACTTAGATATTTATTTTATTAGAAATTTATAATTCTACAATATATATAAATAATAATTTTATGGTTTTAATTAGATTTTTTTTAGAATAGTTATGTTTAGTTTAATATAAAAATAATAATAATAATAATAAATATAAAAATAATAAATAATAAATATTTTAAAATTAAATAATTAGTTGGGATAATAACATAAATTAATAATAGATAGTTTTATCCGTTAGAAAAATCCTTTTTCAAAATAAATCCAAAATTGATTTTTCTTAAATTAAAATTTTAGAAAATCATAAAGCTTTGGCTTAGTTCTTTTTTTTCAAAAACTTTGAAAATGATAACAAACGTAAACTAGGCATGTTTTCATAATTAAAAATTAAACTAATCCACTAAAGTTTTATAAAATAAAAAAAAAAGCGAATTATGGTTTGTTTGATCCTAAATAGTGGGTACGTAAGCACCCTTACGAGGCAACTCTAAAAAAGAAATAAAAAATTATTTTCTAAATTATTATAATTTTTTTTACATGTATCTAAAATAATAAAAAAATAGCAAAAATAAAAAAGAGAATAAAAATAACAAAAAAAAAAAAAGATATCATAACATGATCTAAATTTCAAAAGGATATGGTAGTAACTTTAGGGTTTTAATAGGTTAGCCCTTGAGTCGAGAATCTCTGGTTTTACTTTCTTCTTTTATCATTTTTTCGTTTACAAAAATAAAAAAGAAGATTTCGTCGACTAGTTGTCCAAATTAAAATCAATCCGCTTAATTAGTTCTAATTTAATAATTTTTCCCAACCTCAATTGGGTGGCGACTCCAAATAAAATAAAGTTCCTAGTTGAAATCAGATATTTATATTAAATGAGCATATTGTCCAATATAAATCGGATTAGGAATATAAATAAAAAAAATAAAAAATTAGACTAGACACAATCTCTCAAATATGATCTTTTATTTTCAAATTCCAAAAATATATTAAACTATAAATCAATAAGAAATCCCAAACCTTACATTTTCCAAGAGTTTTCAAAGCATAATCAATTAAAAATTAATAAAATTCACATAACTCTAAACTAAGTTTTGCCACGACCCGAATAAACAGTACTCTACTGTCATTCCCAATCCGATATCAAAAGGCTTATTCAAGGTGGCCGTAAGTACCGTTTTCCGTGAGCATCTCTACTTCAAGTCACATATTCCAAGCATAAATAAACTATGAAATCCAATAGTGAAAAAATGCATGCAAAACATATACACATGACACAAGATATGTATAACTAAACTGATATACTAATGCATAAATAATAACAAATAGCATATACGTGCTTGATCGATTATCATTTTCAGGTGAGGGAAACAAGAATAAATAAACCCGACATGCTCGGGTTGGATCTATAAATCTCTTAGATCCATGAGTCATAATTTAGAAACATAAATCCCTAAAATCCATGAGTTGAATCGGTAGCCAACCATTCTATTGTCGTTGTCTATAATAGTGTTTCATATCACAATTGTTTCGATTGCAATTCCTCTCTAGAAAACTTAACCTATATTATAGCAATTAGTTGTTATATTGACGACTTGCCTATTAGTACTCTAGCATTGTTTCACCATCTTGCAAATAATCCCACTTTGATAAAAAAAATATCTCATCATTATTCATAATATAATTAATCAACACATTAATTCTACTCTTCATTATTCATAATATAAATAATCAACACCTTAATTCTATTGAAAAAATAATGTCCCTATATATATATACACCACGAATTAACCCTAAATAGTTATCTACTTCTAAAATTCGATCGACAATAATCCCTCAAAAAGAAAAGTGGTTGACCACTTTTGAAATTTAGCTCAATAACTTCTCTTTGGAAAGCTTAACCTGTATTAAAGCAATTGACTATATTAATAACCTATCTATCTATATTAGATAGTTTGATGTCTAATATATTAATCACTTCATTTTAAATGTCCAACCCTCAATAGGTAACAAATACTTACTCCATAACTTGCTTATTCAATTTGTTATGGTCTTTTTGCATGCACAACCAATAAACAATTGTAACACATAATTGACATTGTCTTATCGTCTCACAAATAATCTAGATTTAATTAAAAAAAACCCTATCATTATTCACAATATAATCAATAAAGAACTTAAGCTACTAAAAGATTGCATTCTTAATTTTAAAACTCCAAATTAGCTTAAAATGGTTAACAACTTATTAATTTCTATAGACCAAAACCCCCTTAAAAGAAAAGTAATTGACCACTTTAAAAGTTAATGACCCACTTTTTTCTTGGCTTTCAATATGATTGATCATATTGATATTTGGTTGACCACTTTAGCTATGTGGTTAATTACTTTCTTTTTGCTTCGAATTTCACCTTTCCTTGTTGGTAACTCCACTTAAGGTATTCCCAATTGGCAAGTGTACTAACCTTGTCTTCTAACACTTCAACGACTTTACAACACCAAAACAACCATTCATCATAGAGATGTATAATTATAATTATTACTTTCTCTAATAATATCAAAATACTCTACAACCTATCCTAAATTCCTATGATCTCTATAAAATTTTTATTAATAATTTCAAAATCAATGATATTATGAGTCAAATAGAATTTTAAGGTTGTGTTTCCTTCAAATTAATCTTATTATCACGAATTAAGGGTATTTTTTATAAATACTACTATATATCATTTAATTTCATTCCATTTCGTGAATATTTTTAAATACAATAATGGATTTAGTATTTTATTATTAATTTCTATATATAAAACATGATATTATTACTTTAGACCTTATATAGAAAGAAATTAGGGGATTACTATTTTGACCATGATCGGAATATTATATGAGGTATTTGAAATACGTTTCGGAACCATCGTACGTAGGATATACACCTCAAAGTTGTTTCAGAAAGAGTGTGGATCATACGAACACAATAGATTTTAATAATTTGTAAATAAAACTCATTACAAGAATTTGGTAAATAATGATGCGAAATTTATTCTAGAAGTTCTTTTTTTCTTTTCCTCTTTTGTCCTTGCCAAACATAGCATCACCACACGTTTTAGGTAATATAAGTTACTTTTATTATTTTCATTTATTAGCCAGAAAAAAATTTATTGCAAATTACTTTTATTTAAATTGATTTTTTTTTTTTTTTGGCCTTACACTGTCAAGCCGTCTTTTAATATTATGGGGAGTGACATTATACTTGTCGATTTTCTTTTAATCTTGTCAATATTTATTCTACAACCAATTTGTATATCTATTTAAAATCATATATTTGAAATATTATGATATATATCTTATATAATTTTTGTTTCAAACATAATGTTTGAGTAAATTATCCTTTATATACATTCAGGGTCTACGAATGACCCAGGGGGTGAGTGGAGGAGGACCTTTTTACCTTGCATCATAATGTCATTCCATCCTTTCATATGGGAAGCTAGCCGCAAAATTCAACGATCCACTCCTTCTCCTTTATCCCAATGTGAAATAAATGAAGTATATTCATGTACCTTCAATGTTACTTTTCCTTTTTTTTTTAATTTTTTTTTAACAAACTTCAATATCAATTCTTTAAATGACTAAGACGTGACAAACACGTTACAATTTAATAAGATAAATATAAATTTTCTAATAGAATAAATTACATTTAAATCTCCTTTCTCATATCACAATAACAACAACAATAATAATAAACACCAAGATATCATATTTTCTTTACGGGATTTTCATTCTATGCCTCAATAAAGTCACAGCGACAACTGATTTACACAAATGTCTAATTTTGAATTTTGAAAAGTAGAAAAGAAACCCAATTTCACGGTCGACAACATACACATGAAAAATGTGGTATACCCAAAAAAAAAAATCAAATTTTTTATCAATACATAGCTTTTAATTTTATAATAGGGCAGTTGTAATAACAACAATAATAATAAATAAATAAATAAAATAAAAATTCGATCATTATTATTGTTTGCAATACTTAACCTCACTACATTATAGTGGGAAAATTGCAGTGCAAACGATTCACTTTTTTTACTATAAGATGAGTGTTTTTTTTTTCTTCTCTCTAATTTCAAATAAATTAATTTTATTATTATCAATAGAGTCCACTTTTGTGAAAGAATCTTTGAACTTTATAATATGCATAATAATAAAATTTTTAGTTATCTAATTGATAAATCTTATTTATCTTAGAACACCATAAAACTGTCAAAGAAAGATTATATACTTCCAATCATAGTTGAGAGCATATAACATAATTTATGAAGTTATTAAAAACAATAATACAATGTAGTATTAAGTCTCTATTAGAGTTGTCACAAGAGTCTTGTATAAATCTCCTACTCCATGTGGTTTTAGAATAGCAATTTGGAAATGACATAAAAGTGTGACGACTAAAAGAAAATGACAAGGAAGAAAAATGGATAGTAACAAGAAAAAAAAGCTTGAGGAATCTTAGGTAATGGTTGAGATTGATACTTATCTGAATCATTTGTTTGATATTTGAGAATATAAATTATAAAGTAGATTATCGTGTCTTTACTATTGGGAATATATATAAAATCCTGAGCTTGATAGTATCTATTATATTACTTTAGTGATCAATTGATGGGATAAAGTATACTCAATTTAGAGTTATACTAATGGGCTTGTTATGGGGCTAGACAAGTAGCCTTCCTCACAACTTATGAGGAGAAATCGCCTCACATTAGGACTTGGACTCGGACCTAGATTTAGTGGCTTCAAGTCCTTAAAGTGGGGAATTGGCCTTAGATCCATGCCACCAAGTTTTGGGCTAGATCCAAAAGCCCATTGATTTATGGGATCGATTTCAAACCTGTAAACCAACTTTAAAATGTTTAAATTAAAATATATATATATATTTTTTAAAAAATTAAAAATTAAAAGAAGACTATAGGTTTAAAATTCTTAATAATTTTTAACTCGTTTTATAAAAACTTAAAAAATATTTGTATTTATTTATATAAAACCACACTCAAGTAAAATTATTATCTTAGTAATGTAAGACAAAAATTTATAAAAAAAATAAAAAATTAAATATTAGTTTTAGTTTCACATTATTGAGAAATGAGAATTTCCTTTTAATAAATTCTATAAATATCCAACTACACATACTTTTTTCCTTTATTTATTTCTTGTGTTATTAATAATGATAATATATTAAATGTTTTGAATGAAAATTAGTTTTTCCTATTTTGCATGGAAATAATTTAAATTTTTAATATTATTTTAATTTATTTTTCTTTTTTTAGACAAATGGGATTTGACAAGTCCAATAGGTTTGACAATGTAAAGGATTAACTTTTTTTTTATTATAAGATGAGTGCTTTCTTCTTTTTTAATTTCAAATAAATTAATTTAATAATTATGAATAGAGGCTTGGTGAAAGAATCTTTAAACTTTATGATATGCATAAGAATAAAATTTTTAGTGATCTTCATTGATAAATCTTACATGTCTTAGAACTTATCAAAGAAAGATTATATACTTCCAATCATAATTGAGAGTATATAACACAATTTATGATGTTATTAAAAGCAATAATATAGTGTAGTATTAAGTCTCTATTAGAGTTGTCACGTAAGTCTTGTATAAATCTCCTACTGCATGTGGTTTTAGAATAGCAATGTGGAAATGGCATAAAAGTGTAGCAATGTGGAAGTGACATAAAAGTGTGATGACTAAAAGAAAATGACAAGGAAGAAAAATGGATAATAACAAGAAAAAAGAGTTTAAGGAACCTCAGGCACTTGGTTGAGATTGATACTTATTTGAATTGTTTGTTTGATATTTGAGAATATATATTATAAAGTAGATTATTGTTTTTTTAATATCGAAAAAATATAAAAAATCCTAAGCTTGATGACATCTTTTATATTACTTTAGTGATCAATTGATGAGATAAAATATGCTCAATTTAGAGTTATACTAATAGGCTTGTTATGAGGCTAGACAAGTAGCCTTCCTCACAACTCATGAGGAGAAATCACCTCACATCAGGATTCGAACTCGGACCTAAACCTCTTGGTTTCAAGTCTCTAAAACAGGAAATTGGCCTAAGTTCCATGACACTTGGTTTCGAGCTAGATCCAAAAACCCATTGATTTATGGGGTCAATTCCAAACTTGTAAACCAACTTTAAATTTTTTAATTAAAATATATATATTTAAAAAATTAAAAATTAAAAGAAGACTATGAGTTCAAAATTTCAAATAGTTTTTAACCTATTTTATAAAAATTTAAAAAGGATTTATATTTATTAATATAAAATCACACTATTATTATTTTAGTAATATGAGATAAAAGTTTATAAATAAAAATAAAAAGATAAATATTGATTTTAGTCTCATATTATTAAATAATGAAAACTTTTTTTTAATGAATTTTATAAATATTCAACCATATTTTTTTTTCTATTTATTTCTTATGTTATTAATAATGATAATACATTAAATATTATAAATGAGAATTAGTTTTTCTAATTTCACATAGAAATAATTTAAAATTTAACATTATTTTTCTTTAATTTTCTTTCTTTCTTTTTTTTTTGGACAAATCAAATCTAATAAATCCAATAGGTTTGATGGTTGAACTATTAAAGACCCATCGAATTATTCGATCTCTTCATGGTTCCAGAACCGGCCATATAGGATCGGTTTTTTATCCATACTCGACTCATGACAATGTCTATTTTAAAGCCATCAAGCCTTAGTAAAATTCCTAACATTCAATGTCACAATTTTTCCCCTCCACATACAGCAATCGTGATAAAATTCTACTAAAAGAGGTACCAACGTCTATGTTAGTTTCTTTACCAAAAGCTATCGGTAAAGGGTACTGATTGATAATATTTGAAAAATATACGAATGGTTATTCCACCTTAATTGAAATTTTATTTTGTTGTACCATAAATATATATTTTGCCCAACAATATATATATAGATATGTACGTATGTATATGTGAGAGTGCTTTCTTCTCCCTTCTTCCTCTTCTTACCATCCCACATTTTCCTTACCCTGCCATTACCTGTTACCATCAATTGACAAAAACAAAACCATTACCATCTCTCTCCATCAACGTTCTCTCTCTCCTCTCTCTCTCTTCGTTCTCTCTCATCTACGATACATACACACACATTCCCTTTCTCTATAAACACCCATATCTCATCGTCCCCCAAAACCCTTCACCTCCTCAAAATTCCGATCTCTCTGTCTCTCTCTTCCGATCTATCTCTTCCTCAATCCGACGCTCCAAATCCAGTCAGAGAAATCCAACGATCCTATCCATCCATCAGTCAATCAATCAATACCTAACGTAATCGGTATACCACTAATATTGGCCTAATTCGATTCTTGAATCTTTTAATTTTGAATCTCGAATCGATTCTCTTGGATTAAAGAATTCTGTTTTATTTCAGGAATTAGGGAATGGGAAGAAGAATTAGATTCGTATTCGAGATTCATTACAGATATTGAATTACAAAAACGGAATATCCTAAACCATGCCTGGATTAGCACATAGAAATGACCAATGCTGTAACGCAACGTCGTCGTCTCCGGCGGCCGCGGCCAACGGCTTTTGGTCCAAGAACCGCGGTGATGTTTGCTATAATCAGCTCCAAAAGGTATACATAATACATATTATATATATCTGTATATATGTATGCGAATTTTATTGATTGCTGATTTGATTGGTTTCATCGTATTGATTTAGGAGTGGATTGGATTGGATAAGATTGGATTGATAGGAGTGCGATGTTCGGTTGGTTCGGGTTTTCAGTTGATTGAGATCTTCACTGCGTTAATTATTAGTGAATTCATATTATGGCGATTGGAATTAGTTGAATTAAGTCAAGTTGTTTTCTATTGGATCTCAGGTGTTTGATAAATTGATTATTTTGATCGGTTATTACAGTGTTTCTCTGATACACGTGTGTTAAGCTAGTTTTGCTTTTAGGGTGCTATATATGTCAATTTCACTAGAAAGTTCGGGGGATTATCTCAAAGGCACTACTCACATGCGTTTTTCAATTATTATAGAAGTTTGAAGTTGCAATGATTTTTGTGGCAAACACTCATTGGTAGGAGAATACAAGTATAAAGCTTATGAGAAACGAGGCTGTGACTTTGGCAAGTAAATTTTATCGATGATGATATTCAGTCGCTTCAATCTTCAGTTATATAACTGAAAAACATTCAAAATTCAGCTAATGATTTGGACATTGTCCCAAAATTCAGAGGAGAGTTGCTTTGTTAGAGTTTTATTCAGTTTGTATTTCTTCTAGTGTAAGATTAACTAGTATTACGCTTGTTTTGAAAAAATATATAATGCATTTGCTATCTTGTAGTGTTCACTAGACATGTATGTTAATTTGGGTATGATGTGGTGCAATGGAAGCTAAATGTAACAAATGGGCTATGTACATTAGCAGTCTTACATTCTTACTAGGTAGCTGGAAAACATTATAATAGGAATAAACTAGAGGAGTTCATTTTATCTAGTATATTTGGCATCTCTTATTTCTTATATTTATGATGTTCATGCAATAAAGCACTATCAGTTACTGAAAAATTGTTCTATCTTGTGATGTAGTTTTGGAGTGACTTACCTCCTAGGGCTCGGGAAGAGCTGTTGAGGATTGACAAACAGATGCTTTTTGAGCAATCTCGTAAAAACATGTATTGTTCTCGATGTAATGGTCTATTGCTTAAAGGGTTTCCACAAATTGTCATGTATGGAAAATCCTTCCACCAAGAGGGTGCAGTTGGTCAACATCCTTCTGTCAAGTCTTCTGCTTCAAGAATTCAGGATGATAGTGGATTAAGCACAACTAATTCATGTCAGGAAGAAATTCAAGATCCTTCGGTTCATCCTTGGGGTGGGCTAACAACAACACGAGATGGCTTATTGACCCTTCTGGACTGTTATTTGTATGCGAAGTCTTTAAGGGGACTTCAAATTGTAAGTTCTTGTCAAATTTTTAATTAATTTGTATTTTCTTCAGGAAGCTGATGTCTGGCTTGAATCAGGTTTTCGATAGTGCTCGTGCAAGGGAACGAGAACGTGAACTGCTTTATCCTGATGCATGTGGTGGTGGAGGTCGGGGGTGGATAAGCCAAGGTGTTGCTGCTTATGGCAGAGGGCATGGAATAAGGGAATCATGTGCTCTGCACACAGCTAGACTCTCCTGTGACACATTGGTCGACTTCTGGTCAGCACTTGGTGATGAGACTAGGCAGTCTCTTTTAAGGATGAAGGAAGAGGATTTCATTGAGAGGCTTGTTTACAGGTTTGTGTTTCAACTTTAAATATATATTCTATTCAAAACAAGCAGGACATAAGTGAGGAAAGATGAGCATGAATGACCTCCTGTTTTTGGAGGATGGAAACAGTCCCTTGTTTCAAAATGCTTAATTGGGCAGTATTGGGAGTGAGCTGTCTCATTTTTATCACTGAAGACTATGGATGGTCCTGTTAGCTTTGATCTATTGAAAGGAGAGACCTATGCAAAGGAAGGACAAAAGAATGGTTCTACCACTGCTTGTTTTACTTATTTGGGATTGATTAGCTTAAATTTTCTAATGAACGTATACTTTTTAGAGTGGATGATTACATCCTTTGTGCCAATGTGACCGACTTCTTCTATTGGGAGTTGGACAGATTGTGAATGACTGATGGAGCTGCTGGTTCCTTCTTGTGGCAATCGTTTCATAATGGGAAATTAAAGGGACCTCTACAAATAAGAGGTTATGGGTTCAGCATGATCAGAGTTAGAGAAAGCAAGTGGATTACTCATGTTTGAAATATCCGTGAGATGTATATGATAGATGGATAGTGATTACATAAATGGTGCAACACCAAAGGGTTGTTTAAGGCCCAATAATTCTCATGACAAATTGCATAGTCTAACACTGTGAATCCATGCTTGCAGCTACTTACATAGTGTAAGCTTGACGAAGACAGTGAATGGGCATTATAGGAAGGTTTATGTACAGCCTTTGTGAAATTCCGCTACAAATAAAATTCCTAATTACCAAAAAAAAAAAAAAAGAAAAGAAAGAAAGAAAGAAAGAGAGAACTCCTTTCACATGATGTATAATGTTCCATGAGTACCTTATTTGCAACAACCTATGTCCTGTTTGCAGTAACATTTGTTAACTTCACTTCGTCAAAATGAGTCACAATATTAATTTGTGCATTAGTAAAGAAGACAAGTAACACTCTGGAACTTTGAGAATACTGCTATATCAGCATACATGATTAAACAAGAGAGGATGAGATGGAATTATTTTTGAAGTGGGGCTGTCTGCAGTTCTGTCATGTTTGAATTTTTCATCAGATAAAATCAACAAGGTCAGATGTTTCATTTCGGATTTTTTTCAGGCTGCCTCAGTTTATAGTGATCATTTTTTGGAAGATTTATTAGATGTCCAGAATACTTGATCAGATGAAACGTATGGAGTTGTGAAATTATTTTCTGGACTGCATTAAGTTATGAAGATGAATTGCTCATGCTCCAGGTGCAATGGTGGAGGAGTTGGTTCAATTAAACAGCCTTGCTGAATGTGTTGTATATTCTTAATACTCACAACAGTGTTAAACCTCTAGCGTTTCCTTTTTCTAGAGGATCCTATTTTTATAATGCACATTGTTGCAGAAATAGAGTTAAGTGACGTTGTTTTGCTAAAATTTATTTTGGCTTGCAGATTCGATAGCAAAAGGTTCTGCCGAGATTGTAGAAGAAATGTCATCCGTGAATTCAAGGAGCTAAAGGAGCTGAAGCGTATGCGTAGAGAGCCACACTGTACTAGTTTCTTCTGTGTTGCTGATACAGCCTTCCAATATGAAGTGAGTGATTTTCCATGTGATAGTTTTCAGCTAGGTCGAATTCTTAAGGCTGTAACAATAGTTTTATAGTTATTGACACTGCAGTCTAATTAATCAAATTTTTCTTTAATATCGCTAGGTATCAGATGACACTATCCAAGCTGATTGGCACCAAACTTTTGCTGACTCCTTTGGGTCATACCGTTTTTTTGAGTGGGCTGTGGGAACCGGAGAGGGGAAATCTGACATATTGGAATTTGAAGACATTGGCCTGAATGGCAGCGTTCAAGTCACTGGCCTTGATCTTACTGACTTGAATGCCTGCTTTATCACTCTTAGGGCTTGGAAATTTGATGGCCGCTGCACTGAGCTTTCTGTAAAAGCTCATGCTTTGAAAGGTCAACAATGTGTCCATAACCGGCTTGTAGTTGGTGATGGGCTTGTATCTATTACAAGAGGTGAAAGTATCAGATGTTTCTTTGAACATGCTGAAGAGGCTGAGGAAGAAGAGGTAGTTCTGCATCCTTTAAGGCAAAGTCCACTTAGTTATTTTCTGGATATGAAAAATCTCTTAATGCTTAATTAGGGAGCTATGCTGAAGGTATAAGTTTTATGTATGTGACAGGATGATGATTCCACGGACAGGGATGGAAATGACCTGGATGGGGAATGTTCCCGTCCGCAGAAACATGCAAAGAGTCCAGAACTTGCACGAGAGTTCCTCCTAGATGCAGCAATAGTCATATTTAAGGAACAGGCATGTTCATTTTCCATTGCTATTTTTTTCACCCTGCATTCTGGTTCTACCTCTTGTAAGTCCAAGTACTGCACGATTTTGTGTGACAGAGTCCAGTATAATGATGAGATGATCTCAAATTGAGCAGACATCAAGTTCTAGGGTCATCTTTTTATGGACTCTACTTCAGATAGTGGTCTCAGAATGTGTTTTATGTTTAGCCGTGAAAGTTGAAGATTTTAGTGGTTGGATTATGGCAGGAAAGGCATATTGGAGGATTGCATTCTTGTTGAATTATAGACGTCTGGGATTGATAGACAGCCTTCTTAATAACCAAATATTATCGATTTCATTTCCAAGTGAAAAAAGCATGTTATCATCTATGAATTATGGTCATTTCATATAGGGTCCATACTTAATATTATGCAGATGAGGCACAGAAAAATTGTTTTATTTTATCTCTTTTAACAATTTCATGATACTTATCTTGACCAATGATATTATACATATGGGCCTTTCTATTCAACCTTATACTATTTCTCTTTGCTTGAGCCAATAGAAGTAATCATTTCCTGGATCATCGAAGATGGACATTCAAAAGGATCTGTTAGGCTGTCTTACAAAACATGCATTTCGTTTTTAATAAACTATTCCTCATTGTGTGTAATATGCTTCAGGTCGAGAAGGCTTTTAGAGAAGGGACAGCTCAGCAAAACGCACATAGCATTTTTGTTTGTCTTTCACTAAAGTTGCTAGAAGAACGTGTTCATATTGCATGCAAGGAAATTATCACATTGGAAAAGCAGGTCTTGTTTACTTCTCTCTCCCTCTCTTTTTTTAAATACTCCTCTCTGAAGTTATGAGCTTTTACTGATCCCCTGCACTTATGTTTTCCAGATGAAACTTCTTGAAGAAGAAGAGAAGGAGAAGCGTGAAGAAGAAGAGCGAAAGGAAAGAAGGAGAACAAAGGAAAGAGAAAAAAAATTACGAAGGAAAGAGAGATTAAAAGGGAAAGAAAAGGATAGAGAGAAAAAGGACTCTGAAGTGGATGGTGTTTGTGCTTCTTGTGATGCCTCAAAGCAATTGTTTTCCCTGAGTGCAAACAAGGAGCCAAGTGAGGCTGTTAACTGTGATGCATCTATTAAATATTCTGCTGACATAGTTAATCCCATGCCTATATCCTCAGATACTGAAGAAGCAGTGAATACTGGCTGTTCCCCTTTGCAAACAGAAGATATATCCTGTGAGAGCCCAGAAGCAGACACTTCCAATGTTAAAGAAGAGAATGATTCGTTTACAACAGAGCAGTCAAAATTTCTGCATCGAAGAATAAATCCTCGGAAAGAAAGACAACCCGAATCTTCTTTTAAGTGGTCTGACAGGCAGCGTTACTCTGCTATCTCGGAAGGTGGTACAGTGTGCAATAAAACTGAGCTAAGATATCATGGTGATAATTTTGTGAATCGCACAAGGGGAGTTTATGGAGCACATAGGCAAATGAGGACAAACATGACCAAGTCCAATTTCCACAGTACTGGCTCCAAATGTGGTGAAAAGATTCAGAGTTCCATCAACAGGATGAGTGACAGATATGATGCCCATTCTTGCAGCTGCAACCAAATTAATGAATACAGGGAAAAGATTGATTCACATGTTTCAAACAGAGCAGTTCGAGATCCTAAATTTGTGGTCAAATCTGAATTAGTATTGGATATGTCCAAACATTCCTACCGTGGCAACAGGTACAGTCAAGCTGATAACATACGTCAGGGAAGCAAAAGAACAAAAAGCAAGGTCATCCTGGCCAACAATTCCAGAAGCCATGTTTTATACTCTAAGAAAGTTTGGGAGCCCATGGAGCTGCAAAAGAAGTATTCAAGGAGCAGCTCTGACTCTGATGTTACTTTGATGTCATCTAGTTTCAAGGTTGAAGCAGATACGTCTGAAAGTACCAAGTCTGGTGAAAATTGTTCAAGTGAAGACAGTGGAGATTCTAGTGAAGTTACTCCTGAAAATTCTTGCTTAAAAGAATCTAGAAACTCTATTAGTGGAATGGATGTCTGCCAAAATGGACTTAAAGCAGGTCTAAGTGCAACAGATTCTGGCCACTTAACAGAAGCTGGTGATCAGGAAGCTGATTCGTATCATGGGAGAGACAACTCATTTAACAGGATATCTGACACCAGAACTAGCAGCAATTCAAATTCTGATAACTGCTCATCATGCCTCAGTGAGGTTGACAGCAATGCATCGTCTTCAAATCATGGAAATCCTGAATCATCCTCCACATCAGATTCAGAGTATGTTCCTCAACAATTAGAAAGAACAGAAATGCCAAGCTGTAATGGCACCTCTGAATTTCATAAGGTTGAGCTGGAGGATAAAGATACTACCAGTAGAATGGGCTTAGGGGGGCAAACATGCATTCCACCTGATGGTAATGGAAGTATTTCTGGCACTCTACTAGTTAAAGGTTCACAGCCCTCCAGCAACATAAATAGCAATCCTTTGACATGTTCTAAGCACCAACCAGATGTCTTCCAAATGCACCATCAAAATCTATACTGTCATTTGTTTCAAGGTCCAATTATGGGCTACTATCCGCAACCTTGGTCAGCAGTTCCCACTAATGGTTTAATGCCGTTCCCTCCTAATAATTACCTGTATGCTGGTCCCTATGGGTTTGGAATTGATGGGAATTCAGGCATGTGCATGCAGTATGAACCCATGCAACATTTGGCCCCTCCTCTCTTTAATGCTGGCCCTGTTCCAGTCTATCAACCAACTGCCAAAGCCAACGGTGTTTACCATGAGGAGAAAACCCAGACTCCAAAGCAAAGCGGTCCACCTAAAAACTTAGATGGGGTCGATGGGGAAAGGTGTGTTCCATCTGTGACCAAGCATACTGATGTACCACAAAATGGTGAAGATGGGCAAAAGAACTCTTGTGCTAAAATGGGTGCAGATACCACAGGCTTTTCCCTCTTCCATTTTGGGGGGCCTGTAGCTCTTTCAAATATAAAGTCAAATAAGCCTTCGGAAGAGGCAGCAATCAACGATATTGCTTCAAAAGTCGTGACAGATGCAATGCCGGGAAATCATATTTTGAATAAAAAGGAGACCACTGTTGAAGAGTACAATTTGTTTGCAGGAAGTAAGCTGACGAGTTTCCCATTCTTCTAGGATGTAGTAAGGTCTGGTGAGGTCGGCTGTTTGCGGAATAGTCTGAATATTCTTGTCTGGTGATAGGAGCTTGGGTATTTTGTTTTTCACGTGAAAATAAATACCCATTCAAAAATTCAGCTCTAGAGTTACTGTTTTCTTTTTTCTTTTTGGATGAGAAAGTTACCCTTTTAGTTGGTTTTTGTTTATTCTTTTTCCTTTTCACTGTTTTTCTCATATAGAAAAGGATGAGAGATTGTTTATCAAATTTGCACCTTTGGGTTTGCACTGTATGGGGTCAGTTTTGTTTACCAGAAAAGCATTTGCTTGTATTGAGTTGTTTCTTGTTCATTGCTCTTGGTTCGGAAACTCCATATTTAGAGTTTGATATAATATTCTTGGTTACCATGTCGCCTTTTGAGGTGTCATCCACTGTGTTCTCTATTCATGGGAATATCTTATTCTAAATGAACTCCATGTCTTTTGCTGCTCTAGTACCGTTTATATTACTTATTCGATTAGATGGCAGTTCTTATAAGCTGACAGCAAAGTTGATCGATGCTTACATTATCTGAATTTTTTAAACTTTTCGGGGAGTAAAAGGTGGGTTCTTTAAGCACTTAAAAAGCTAGTGAAGGTGGTAAAAAGCTATCCAAGAAAAAATGCCTAATTTGAAAAAATCTCTTCTTCTGACCTTAAGAGCGCATACACAGTGAGTAATCTAAGTCAAGTTAAAAAACTTCATACCTTAGTCAATTGCCTTTTCCCCATCTACCCATGCTACTCCACGGCTACCCTTATTAAAGACCATCAAAGGGAAATCTTTGGTCCATCATCATACAGGGCTAAGCCCTCATCGTGTCCAGTAATGATGCCACCATCACCTCTAGAGCCAAAACATTCCCAAAGAACGGGGCCAGCAAAGAAGATGATCTTTCCTCGAAACCTGGGGAAATTAACCATCAGAGGGCCTATGATGTGGTAAGTTGGATCTTATCAAGGACATCCTATGTGTGATGCATTCTTTAAACCTCTTTCGTCAAATGGATTTCTTAGGTTCTCTATTTATAGCTTTGATGAGCTTATTAGGTTTATTCCACTTGGTTAAAGCGTCCGACAAGGGTACCTTCTCTCGCCTTAACTTTTTTGTGCTCGCAATGGAGGTTTTCTCTTGTTTAATGAAGGAAAAGTCATCTAATGGGAACCGTAACTTTCGTTGGACGTATAAAAGGGAGTAAATTTGTCATCTGTGCTTCACTGAGAATCCTATGATTTTCTCCGCGGCATGTTTGAACTCCTTGGCTCTGGTGAAAGAGGCCTTGAAAGAATTTGAAGTGTTGCTAGGTTTGCACGATCTAAATAAGTGTAAAGTCCTTTTATCAAGTGTATCTGAGTTTTTAGGAAGAGAAGTATTAATTTTGTTGGACTCCCAATTAAGGGGATCTTCTGTCTGCTACCTAGAGTTCCATTAAACTCATCCAAACTAGCAAAGGTAGAATGTTTTGATCTTGTGGAGCGAAGTCATTGAGTTACCGCAAAGCTTTTATCCTATGCCGAGAGGTTTCAATTGATCAAGTCCATCGGTTTCTCTATCCACGTGGAATGGGGGTAAACTGTATTACAACTTTTTATGTTTACATCATATACGCTTAGGTTCTTATATTCGAAATTGTTCGTTTAAGACTTCTAAATCTTTTAATAATATGTAGTTTGTCTTCTGTGGAGGTATGAGTTTAGGTGCGAAGGTTATGTATGTGTTGCGTAAGAATGCGCTATATGTAGTTTAATGAAAAAAGTGATATATATGAGAATGGTCAAGGTGAATAAGATGGGAAGAAAAAGTAAGTGATTTCGAATAAGGTTTAACGAGTAATAATATTTTTTTTTAAAAAGAGTATTCCCCTTAAATAAGAATGCCTTGAGTATTTATAGTATTTGACTATGAATTTTATTCGTCAAATAGTGATGATGATCAATTGTTTGGAGCGAATAAGCTTTTATATAGGCTTTTCATGAGTCAAAACTTATTATTAGAAACCTTTAATGTATGAGTTTTATTAAGAAATATTGTATTAGATCGGTCGATTCAATAAACCCTATTTTAAACTCAGCATATCAAATTTTTTTTTATTATTTCAAATCATAGACTTAACTTTTCGAATCTTGCTACCTTGGCTCAAAGAGTTAAATTCATTAAATTATTAGGCTAAAAGTCCACGAACTAAAACCATCTACATCTTCTATATAATGTTTTTACTCTTGATTTTTTGTATTTTTTATTTCAATATTTTTTATATTTATTTAAGAGGAAATAGTAAAAAAGGGGTTTAAATACATTTTTTTTTGAAAGATTTGAAAAACTAAACGCACAATTTCAAAAATAAGGAACTAAGTACATAGAAAACAATTATAAAAAAAATGCATATGCAATTTACATTATAATGGGTGTTTATTTTATTCTTCCCAAATGCATTCTTAAGAGACTAATGGCCACCTCAAGCAATTTCTTAAGAATGGAAATGAAAAAGGAAGAATCGGAACAAAAATTGCTTAGGATTGAGCATACAGTCCAAATATTACATTATTAGTGTTGTTGGACTCCTAAAATTATATTAAGTGCAAATATGGACTTGAAACACAAAATTAACTAATGTGAAATGATAAAAATACCCTCAAGCTCTCGACAATTATAGTAAAAATAGGAAATAAATCCAAATTTAACGTGCAACCACACTAAAATTAACTAAATTATGCAGATCAATTCATATCTTTCAACAAGTATTCCGGATTTTCAAATTTGACTTGACAATTGAGTGTACATTTACAAATTTGGCCCCAAAAAATTATTTTTCCCGAAATTAATTAACATTAAATATCCAATTGCGTGCCGGTATTAAAGCCAATTTCATATTTATGCAAAATTCACCCAATTAATGTAGAATTAAAATTAAAAAATATCCAACTTCATGATCATAAATAAAGTGCTGATTAACGTAGACAAAATTTTTCAATTCAAATTGTAGACAAGATCACAACCACAAAAATTAATTAAACTCAGATATTTTTCCATGGCAGATTAGGGGTTTTGCAAATTTGGTTAAATTTGTTGGTCGAATTGCAAGATTGAGTTGATGGAATTAATTGAGAAGCTCACTCGTAAATTTTTGGAGATCAGATTCACTGAAAATAAATTTTGAACCAAGTTTGGCAGTGTGATTCCTCACCGTCGCCGGGGAAGACGAATAGTGATGGATCGGAGCTTGGGCGATGTAAAATGGGAGGGAAGCTAGAATTTAGGGGATTATATAGATAGTTAGGGTCGGTACAATTTGGGTGAAATTTTCTACTTTTTTATGGTAAATTACAAAAAAGATGATTTGTTTTGAGCCATTTGTAAAGAAATTATCTCTATATATATTTGATAAAGATGTGATCTATAATTTTTTTTAATTTTGTGTCAATAATAAATAAGGATAGGTGTTAATATTCTACTTATTAGTAAATAATTAATTAAATAAAGTGATATTAGTAAATTTTATAATTTAATAAAAATATAAAATATTACGCAAAATAAAAAAGAAAGGGAAAAACAAAAAAATAAAGAAAAGGGAAATAATTGAGCAGTCAATAAAATATTAACATGTATTATAATTTATTATTGATATGAAATTAAATAATATAGATTAGCTCTTTATTAAAAAATAAAATACAGATAACCTCTTTATAAATTATAAAAAAACATAAGTTATCTTTTTATAATTTACGCTTTTTTAAATTATAGTTATAGTTAGAAATCGATTATCAGATTCCGAGGCATAATCCCAGGTGAATTGCCTAAGTCTTGTTGCAAAGTTTGGAAATTATTCAAATATTTTGGTTATATCCAGAACTTTAGGACAAATACTATAAATGTGATTTTACAGGATTGACAATTTGGATGAGTTAAATTATAAATTAAATTGACTTAGATGGAAATACTATATTTATCGCATCTAATTATATCCAAAATTGGTACATGCATTCATGTAATAATAAACTACAAGCTATCAACCTATTGTATGCAAGGCGTATAGCCTTTGGAGGTGTTTCCATATATGGTTTCGTATCTTTAATTCTATAGAGTAGGTTTCAATAATATAAAATTGAAATACATTATTTAAAAAAAAAAAAAAACTCAAATATCTTATTCCATATTTTTCCTTTTTACGTCATATTCATTTTCGTAAAGGCATTCTATCCTCCTCCTTCCATAGCTCCATCTCCATCTCTAGATCTGAAGCATATCCAGAATGTAGGCTCACCATTAAATCACATACATGTTTAAGAGCATATTTTACACGAATCATGTAAACAAAAAAAAAATTGGGAAATTGGTACATTGGTACTAGACGCTTAAATAATGTTGGCTGATCCAAATTACTGACCAGAACACACGCCCACAAAGTTCAGTTTATAGGCGAACGAAAAGTAAAAATGCACCACAAACCTTCTATATAACATTGGATTAGACAGCAAGTTTAGAAGATATTCTCCTCGTCTTTTGCTCCTCCGAATTTCTATAATAATGTACTTAGTCTTTAAAAATATTGAGAGTGTAAAAGTTCTCAATGAATGTAATAACAAATCAATTACAAGTATATATTTGTACATAATGATCTAATGTTATATTTGAAGAGAATATTTAATTTAAGTAATCGATACTTTCTTGGGGGTTATAATAAAGCTATAATACCTTTTACACACCTTTATTCTTTCAGATTCTTGTAACCCTAGAGGAGTTTTCTTCTCCATTCTGAAGAAACGCTAATCGCCGTGGCTACTGCAACCGCCAACCCACTATCTCCTCTCTATCTTTATCTCTACTAATGCCTCTAGGCATTGTCCTGCAAACTCCAGGTTGAACGCAAGCGCAAGCTATAGGCTGCACCCTAGTGAGAGCTCCGGGTTGCATCTCGCGCGACCTTTGCTCGCATGTTGATCCGAACGCGTAACCTCAGTTCAAACCTAGGCAAGACCTGCAGGATTACCCTCAGGCGCAAAAATGTGCGACCGTTGTGTTACACCCAAGCGCAAACAGGCGACCCATGTGGTTGCTTGGTCGCACGAGGGCGAGAGAGAAAGAGGGAGATGGTCCATTGGTGGAGGTCGCTGCTAGTCATTGCTTTTAGCTATTTGGGTGTGCTTCTGCAATTTTTATGGAAGTTGGATACTTACAAAAACTATAATTTTAGGTAAATAATAGCTATCCAGGAAACAGAATTAAAAAAGATCTAATAATATTATCCATCGCGTGTATGACAAGAAGAACGATGTTTCGGGAACAGTAATAACTCTCCACTGCTTACCTAGGCTCCTAAAATTGGAGAGCCATGAATTCATACTTTTGACTAAGCTCCTGTTAAAAACATTGATAAACTAAATTCCACGAAATCTTTCTCCATGGAATAGAGCAGACGAGGCTTAGAGTCAGCTTTTCCTGGAATAAGTTTGCTACTAGTAGCGAAGTGTGTCTTAGCAGCAGCAACATCCCAATTTAATATCATTGAACTGGAAAAACGATGGAAAGCCAGAACTTCTCGGTGCTAATCATTGGGGAGTCTGCTTAGAATAGAATGCTCCGGCTTGTGCTCACACTCGTAATCAAGATGAACAAAGGCTCGCTCCACTTCCGGAAGTTCCTCGATCTTTATCTGTAATGTTTCTCCAATCGCATGGGCTTCTTTCAAAGGCAGATCTTCTGGTAGTTCTATGTCAACCTGATTTCATCCTCGAAAGACAGTTTAATGTCATACACAAGCAATTTTGTTGTAACTAAATAGCCGCACTCACTAGCTAGGATGCTTGAAAGATGATGGTAAATAGAGAAAAATTATAGCATCATGAAACATTACGTATGGTCTGGTCCATATATTTCTAATGCTATTGCACTTTATAAACAGTGAGGAGAAGATTATTTTGCATTATAAAAGGAAGAAAACAAAGAGCGGATGACATATATATTACTTAACTAAGGGACGAAAAGCAGCTGCATGTTTTTGCAATACTGGAGGTGGTCTAGGAGTAGGCATACAGGCAACTGAATTAGACCAATAATCAAGCTTACCTCTACAAAGTAGAGAACACCAAAAGTATAAGCACGCACTGTATCAACACGTTTGATCTGAGGATCATGCCTCAACACAAGATATGTAAGTTTCTGTAGTACTTCTGGGGAAGCCGATTGACCTACAAGAGAAACTGATGGGAAATGCTGTAATCAGTAAACATAAAAAATAAAACGGAGGATAAGTGAAAAATTTTCTTGGCAACTATATCAGCTCGATTCCTAAATGTTTTATCTAAAATTGCTTCACCAAGAATAAGATTCTTATTGCTTTTTTAAAGAGCTGATACAATAGTGAAAAATTCTACAGTGCAATAGCTATGATTTTCTTGATCATATTGGGTTAAATGTTCTTGGATCATGAGTATCACAACATCCTACATCTGACTATGCTACGTTATCTCCTGGTTAGCTTTATTCATGTAATAGGGATTTTGATTGATTTTTGTACTAGCTTGATGAGTTTGGTAGGTGCAATGATAAAAAAATGTAACTTCATAACTCTCATACTTGGAATTCTAATAATCAAGTGGAGAGAGCAATCTAGTTCAAATAATTGGGAATTGAGTCATATTTCTTGATTACCTCAAATCCCATGGAAAACAATGGATATTTTGGATTTATTTGCACATGAGTGAGAGCATCATGAGTTTCAAAGTGAAAAAGGTTGAGAAGATACCAGCATTTTCCAGAACTATGGCAGACCAATTTGATATTGTATATATCGCAAGGATGATGGCACCAATTGGATCAATCCACCAATAAATCTTTCCCCCAGAACAGCGGCTACCAGACCCACTACATTCGTTATCACATCAAAATAATGATCCTAACAAGAAAAGTTTGATAAGGTTATTGGCTTGAAATGCTGCCATCAAACATTAAAACCAATGTCATGACCACACCTTTGCATATGCACGAACAATTTTGTTTCCAGAGTTTCTACAATAAATCCAAAGTGCCAATTTCACTGCAGTTGCTGTTAACATAATTGCATTCAACCAAACTAACTGCTCCGAACTCATCCTTTCAGATGGTTTGTCTAAAATCAGTTGCTCCACAGCTTGAACTAGCACTTGGAATCCTGTGCGAACGAAGGACGATTGGCAAGAGAATTAGGACCTGATGTTTATCCTACTAATTAATCTCAAGGTAAATTGGTGTACATCCACCTAAAAACTTGCTTCGATTGCTTAGAAGATTTATAAGTAGTTTCAACATCGTAGTAAACATAATTGGTAAACATACTTCATCAAAATGAATGACTTAAATATTCTTTTTCTACTACTTGTCACAAATGATAATGTTACTCGTCACAAAGGTTTGCTAGCCCTAACATTTTCTTTTTTTTTTTTTTCCAAATGAAAAAGGAAAGCCAATAGTTTTTTTGGGTGATTCAGGGATTAGGATGAGTGGTCTTAGGGCTTCTTACAGATAAATTTTGAATGCAACAAATAGCTAATATAAAAGCATAAGGATATTAGATCATTTTTATATTCATTAGTTAAAAAGGAAAAATTACAAGTAAGCAATGACCTTTGATGCCAAGCTTAAATAAAAAATTGAATTTTTAAATAATTAAAATAAAAAATCATAATTAACGTTAATTAATCTAAATAAAGAATTTCATTATTGCATCATGGATAGTAACGGATTCTTCATTTAAATCACTTAGTATATCTACAAAATAATAATAAATCCTCTATTTGAATCACTTAACAAAATATTAATCATTTATTTTAACCATTTAAAAATTTAATTCTCTATTTTTAACTACTTAATATAATATCGATACTTTACTTTAATCACTTGAATGTTCAATATTTTATTTAAACTTGACTCAAAATATTGAACTTCTCGCTGGTAATTTTTCCATTAGTTGAGACTTACTACTAACTGACATGCACCTTTCTTTCTTTTTCTTTAGGAAAGGATTTAAAACAATCACTGCTTCGTGATTGTATATAATAAAGATTTTCCCAGTAACGTAAAGACCGCAAATTATTGAAGCAGAGGACATTATGTAGAATCAAGATTATGAGGCCATTTAAATTATATATACCATATGCAAGAATTCCAGAAGTTTATGGGGTGGACTGACCTAGAGTAGCCATTATAGCTGCAAATACGATTATTCCCACAGGTTGCACCCTTAGTTTTCCAATAGGGAACTTGTATATGTTTATGTTTTTCATGTACAAGTGGGTAAACCAAAGTATACCCCCGGCCATGAGATCTAGCAAAGAATCTAGGGTTGATGCTGCAACGGCGATGGAACCACTCTTCACAGTCGCAAGTATCTACATCAATATCAAAAGTTGTAAATTTACTTCCCAGAATATGCCAAATAATAAAATATAAACATTGATTTGTTAAAGTCCGGAGACATGTCTTTCCTAGCCAAGAGCAAAAATCATCAACGAGAAATTATTCTTAAATGGAATTAAACCAACAAAAATTTCTCACATATACCTTCACTGCGAGCAAGATGACATTTGCACAATTAGATATTTTGATTGCCCTCTCCTGCTGAGCTTGTTCTATGTTATTCCGCCCTTCATCAATGGTATCATGGGAATCAAGAGACTCAACCTCTTCAAAAGATTTCAATGTCGCAAATTGCTTTTCATAGTATTCCTTCTCCCCTGGTATGAAACAAATATACACAATGATGATGTATTATTATTATTATTCTACTAAAGTAAAAGGCTTGGTGTGAAAATTTCATATTATAATACTAACTAAATGGATTTAGATCGAATTAGAAGTTAAGAGTCTAGAAATACTAAATATACAAAGTAGAAACCAATCATATTTTAGTAAAATTTTATATTCATAATCAGCTCATCTAAAAGCTTAAAATAATCAATGTCAGCATTGTAATAAATAAGAAAAGGTGCGTTCATCTCTCAAATAATGGCAGTAATCTATAAATCCATGAAGAAGCAGAACAAAGAAGAGTTGGTAACTACTACCTTCTCTCAAGCCAGAGGCTCTAGAATGATGAAGCTGAAAAGGAACCTCGGGATCAAGCCCAGACCTAACCTTGTCGGGCAGTTTGGAGAAGAAATCACGTTTCAAGACAATAACAACACTGTCCTTCCAAATCGGTTTTCGTTTTTCACCATCGTCTTCACGCAACAACAACCAAGTCTTCACATCATCACCGCCCTCCATGGATAAACCTTCCTAATGTAAACAAACCCACCAATTTATGAACTCAAACTTACATCAGCAAGAAAAGAAACTGTATTTTAGCATCATGCAGCTTCATAACAACTTTCATAATCACTTATTGGCCTAACCCTTTTTTGGAAAACCAAGCCATGCGCATGTAAATTTAAGGTTTTGGAACCAAAACTTACATTTATGTACAAGTCTATATGTGAGCTTATATAGAACTTTCCAGTTTCAAATTTTGTTAAATGGCAAGTTAAAAGTAACAAACCGATATCTTTCTTATTTATTTAAACCTATGATCACATCCCTTCCTTTTTCGGAATCCCTTGTATTTATTTATTTTTTTCCTTTTCTTCTTTTTTTTTATTTTTTATTTTATGATAAGTCATGTTCTACTTTGGGACCAGTCTAGGACAACACATTGCATTTATCTGTACTCTGACTCCTCATGCAACTGTCACTTGACTGGCACTGCTTTTAGTTTATACTATATTATTAAGTCCATTCTACTTCTTTTCGTTACACATTCTTTCCATGTAATATTATCCCTAAAATATTCAATAAAACAATTGAACTATGTATCATTATAATTCAACTAAAATATGTTTAATGTAAAATAGAAAACCTAAATCCTGTCTTCCTCTCTCCCACTTATACTATGCTCATTACCACTAAATTTTATGCTAAAAAAATCGTAATTTGTGGAAAAAATTTTAAGCCTTCGACTGTTAGAAACTCTATTTCAAAATTATAAGTACCATATTTTAAATATTTAATCATTAGAAGTTATTATCCCTTTAAACTGCACATATCAAAGATTTAATTATAATACTCGTAGTTAGTCTTTTTAAATATCAAATTGAGGTTATTTTTTTAAAAACTAAAAAGTCACTTAAATTAGTAATTTCTTAAAAAAAGAAAAGCAGAAGCATTATATATCATATGTTTTCGCATCCACGTTGCGGTGCATGCTGTCTAGTATATACATATATATTGCGACTTGTTCCTGAGATGAAAAATAGTTTGATTTGTTATATTCTGTGTTCGGTTTCTAAATCAAATATATTCCTTGAAATGATCAAAATTACACGGAATGATAAGAGTTGGAAGATTAAAGTTATACTGACAACCGCCCCCCCCAAAAAAAGTAATACTGACAAGTTAAGAGTTATCGTCTAGTATGGCACTGCTTTTTACCCCAAAAAAAAAAAAGGCGACAGAGGATTCGTTTGGTTCAAGGACTTGTTTGGCTCCTTCCTAAATTCAACGAGTTTATTTTCCTTACTTGCAATATTGAGGAAACTAATGGGAGGGAACCAAATTTACGCCAAAAATATGTGACCAATTTAGTATTTTGGAAATCAACTAAAATAATACTATTTTTAAAAAATAATCACAAAATAAAGTATCTAAAAAAGTAATTCCTAAAATAAGTTATGAAATTATAAACTAACTGCGAGCATAGATCAGATATGTACTTTCAGTATATTCATACTCTGAATTTTTATAATAATTTTCATGTTAATTATTATAATTTTTAAATTTGTGAAAATTAATTTTTTTATTATTCTTATGTAAAATTTTAATTTAAAAATAATAATAATAATTTGACAAAATTTACCATTGAAAGAAAATTTGATGATTATAAAAAAAGTTTAAAAATAACTGTTAAAGAAAATGTAAAAGCTTAGATAGAAAAATAGAAAAAAATAATTTATTAGAAAATATTAATAAATTAAAAAATTTCAAACAATAATATGCATGAATCACAAATGTTCATGAATGATGTCTCTCATGCTAGACAGATGGATGAAATGGTCCAGGCTTCATTTAATCTACATAATGAAAATAGAAAACGTTAACATTATATAAATAACGATTTGATATCATAAATATGCAAGGCTAGGTTAAGATTTAATTAATCATGCGTCTGATAATCTAATGTTTACCATCATCGTGTCGATGTGAGCCCGTTCTTCTATCATGGCCTTCTCTTTAGGAAAGTTCACATGTAATCCTATTCGAATGCTCCTTAATATCAATCTCTATGTGGTATCTTTTTCTACACGACGATTGCCAGTGAACACTTCAAAAATTCTCCTACCTATTGTAGTCAATGACCCTATGGTTGCTAGCTTATAAATTCCATCTGTCTATCTTTTCGGTGGCATATTTGGTGAAGATTCTATTATTCGCCATATTCTTAAGCTCCTTCAAATACTTATTGACGAAGTAAGTTACGCAATTGTAAAAAAATTTATTTACCAAAGTAGTCACTAGTAACTCTCGAGCTCCCTTCAAGACATACTTATATCTTTCCATAATGTTAGAGGTCATATACTCAAACTGATAACAACCGTCATGGGCTAGTGTTCACATCTCCATCGACACATCGTCAAACCACGCCAGGGCATCAAGCTTAATAGTCCTCACTTGGTTCATGAAATAGTTCGGTTTTGAAACTTATGCTTGCATCCCCGTGTAGGTCACCAACTTCTTATATTGCATATTTTTGTATACCTTGTTGAAGTTGCTTGTAATGTGTCATATACAAAATCGTCAATTAAGAATGAAGGGCGCCATCCATTGGCTCGAGCTTTGATTGCTAACTTGATGCTATGATCTATCTAATATGAGGCAAATGGTTTCACGACCTTCACAATCGCCAACCACATGTTCCTTCAATTTCCTCAAAAACCAGCCGCATGTTTCAGCCGACTCATCATCTACAAGAGTGAATATCAGCAAAAGTATATGATTATTACCATCAATGCCACAAGCAATCAACAATTTATGTGTATACTTCTCACACAGAATAGATCCATCAATGATACCAATAGGCCTAAGCAATCTCCACACAATAATGTATAGCTCGAATGCTTGGAAAACCTACTTAAGAGTGAACACCTCAAAGGTATTCGATCTTCTTCACCCCCAATCAACTTATGTTTCGAGATTAGTATTTTTTACTGTATTTAGAAACTTAGGGAGCTCATTGTAAGACATCTCACAATTCTTGTACATATGCTCAATAGCCTATTTCTTGCCCTCAAAAACCCATCTTCTAGCTATCTTGTAACCAAATTCGTGTTCCACAATAGAAGCGAGCTTCGAAACCTTTATATCAGGATTGTCCCTAATAAGATTTACAAACCGGCTTACAAGAATATTGCAATCTAATTGTGGGTGATCCTGACTTATCATGGGTTGACACATGTGTATGGGCCCTCACATCTGATAACTATAAACAACCCTTCTAACTTCTTCTTTCGAGCCTAAAACCTCCACTTACAACCGTCTTCTTTTTTCAAACAATAAACAAACCAAAGCGACGTATTAGATTCTACAATAATGAAATTACAATGGTTCTTCACATGATAAACCTTAACTGCTTGAATAACATCTGCCATGCCTTTATTGAACTTGTCACTGCCGCTAGAACTACTACACTTTGTATTTTGCTCTTGCTCAAAATAAATGTAAATTTCATCACTACAAACATTGTAAAAGGGAACAAGATCTCTAACTGCCATATAAGGTGGTTCAACCTACCTTGGCTAATATATTGCTTGCATAAAGTACCCTAGTGCGATTGGACAATCCTCTTTAGCCATTTCATCTCCTTCATTTTCACTTTCCTCATCTTCCTCTTTAGAGCTTTCTTCATAATAAGAACTTTCCTCCTCGACACCCATTCCTACATCAATGTCCTCTGCAATTTTCGCTCTCAAACGGATCATGTAGAGATCACATGTGTCTAATCGTTGTAATACCAAAGTAAATACTCTATCTACTGCATTTTCATCATTCAATAGTGCCTCATTTATAGGGATTGGAACATACGCTTCAAACATCGACGGCTTGAGAGGCATTTCTTACATTTAGGTGAAGAATGCGAGTGCCTACTTTCTTGGAATGTCTATTATTTGGAGGAACCCCCCACATCTATAGAAATTCTAACATACAATTATTGTATATTATATTCTTCAAATGATTAAGCCATTTCAATTAGATTTTCAACATCATCATTGTCTCTAATTTCCATCAAGTCATAAGATGCATTATCCCCATAGAAAATAGGATGTCTATAAATTATCTTAACCCCCACTTCAATTGGTTCGACTCCAATACTCTGGCATATTCTATATAAGAATTCGGTGTAATTTACATTTTTCTTCATTTTCAACTTCTTAACCGGATCTCTGTCATATTCTAGCCCCTAATTACCACTAATAATATTTCTAAATGCGTAGACCAGCAATTTAACATAGTCACTCATGTCACAATATAGATAAATTATTAGCTAATCGACAAAAAGCGAATAATATTAGTTTTTTAAACTTGACACTGTACAAAAATGATTTTTCTTGCCATGTAACTAAAGAAAAAAATTACATTTTAATTTTAAATTTTATTGGAAATTTTCATAAGAAAAATTGATAATTTTACATCAAAATACAAGAAAGATTATTTTGTAAAAAACTTTTTAAATTTTTTTTAATGATTATTGTCGAGTCTAATTTTAAATTTTTTTATTTATATTCCTAATCCGATTTACATTAGATCATATGCTCATCTAATATAAATCCTCAACTTAAACTAGGAATTTTATTATTTATTTGGAGTCGCTACTCAACTGAAGTTGGAAAAAATTATTGAATTAGAACTAATTGAGTAAATTAATTCTAATTTGGACAACTAGTAGATGAAATCTCCTCTTTTTATTTTTATAAATGAAAAATAAGAAAAGAAAACCAAAGACTCTCGACTCGGGGGCTAACCTATTAAAACCCTAAAGTTACCACCTTATCCTTTTAAAACTTGGACCATATTCTGATATCTTTTCTTTATTATTATTATTATTATTATTATTATTATTATTATTATTATTATTTTCTTTTATTTTGGATACATATTAAAATAAGGGATATTAAAATAACTCATACTAATTTGGAAAATAATTTTTTATTTCTTTTTAGAGTTGCCCCATAAAGGTGCCTACGTACCTACTATTCAGGATCAAATAAGTCGTAGTTCTCTTTTCATGAAAAAATTTAGTTGATTAGTTTAAGTTTTAATTGTGAAAATATTCCTCGTTTACGTTCATTATCATTTTCAAAGTTTTTGGAAAAAATCTAAGCCTAAGCTTTATTATTTTATTTTCTAAAATTTTAATTTAAGAGAAACCAATTTTGGATTTATTTTGAAAAAGGATTTTTCTAAGTGATAAAACAATCTATTATTAATTCATGTTATTATCCCAATTAATTATTTAATTTTAAAAATTTTATTTATTTTTTCTCATTATTTATTTTTTTATTATTTTATTATTTATTATTTTTATATTAAACTAAACATATATATTCTAAAAAAAATCTACTTAAAACCCTAACATTATTATTTATATTTTTTAGGATTATAAATTTCTAATAAAATAAATATCTAAGTAAAATAAATAAATACGAAAAAAAATAAGATAAAATAAATAATAATAATAATAATAATCAGAAAATCAACTTACTTGGGTACAGGTTGTGGTTCGCGGGTCGAGTCGGATTAGATCGAATCAGGTCTAATTGGTCGAAGGGTTCTTGTTGGCGGAGTTCCAAAGGTTTTTGAGGGCGTTTGAAGGTGGCTTCCGAGCTTTTCAAGGGTGGGTAATCCAAATGTGGTGGTTGATTTCTTCATAAACGCCTCCAGATGGTGGTTCGAAGCTTGATCGATGGTCGCGGTGTGGAAATCTCTAGCGAACTTTAACACTTCGTGTTTTTTCTCTTTTTTTCTCTCTTCTGATGTGTGATCTAGCTTCCTCATGTCGTGCTCTATTTAGAAGCACCAGAAATCGAGCTGGATAAGCTCGGATTTCCTCCAATAGGCACAAATCGTATCTTCGGTTAAAAACCCATCTCTGATTTGCTTGGATTTGTGTAAATCTTTGATTTTGTTACGATTTTATGCTAATTGGATGTTGTTTGTCTCATTTTAGTTAAAGATTTGTTAGATTTGTGCAAAAAATCGTATCAAAACAACAGATTTGGATTTTCTACAGCCGGCGAGCATTTCGGACAGAGGTTGAAGACAATCACGTGCCCGGTGCGTGCACTCCCTCCGTCCAATCACAAGTTGACACATCCCTTGAGCGAAGGGAAAAAATTGCAAAACATGGATTGCGTCTCCCGTGATTTGAAATTCTAAAAATTTATAAAAATTATTTAACCCCTTTTATTATTATTTTCCAAAATTGGGATATTTTTCCTTTTTATTTTTTTATTTTATTTTCCTAAATAGAAGAAAAAATTTGTAAAAACGAAAAAAATTATAAATTGAACATTATTAATGATTATGAGCAAAAATGGGGTGTTTACAATTACCCCTCTTTATAGTGAAGTTTGAAAAACTTAACTACAAAGATAAGAAATACGTCATTTTTTGCCGATAAACTAAATAGATAACGCTGATACGAACCACACCCACATGTGACGAAACCCAATACCAATACGTTCAGAATTGCAACCCAAGATGCCAAAACAATCAAGTGGAACCGCGACCCGTTGCCTATAGGTGAGGCAAGAACCTTGGTATATTCTGTTGACGCCACAATCGGGATGAAAGATTGATTGATAAGTCGGGTTGAACGCCACGGAAAAAATCCAATAAGTTCAAGAGAAGTTCTTTAGAGAACCAAGAGAGGAATTCTCTCAAAATATGTTATTCAATGTTGTATGTGTGTTCTATATGTGTTTTCTAACCCTAGCAGTTTATATTAGGGTTTACAACTCGTAAAAACAAAAGTCCAAAACAACATAACATAATAAAGTCGCGGAAACATAACAAACAGACAATGTACGCCAGGTATATAGGTCGGCGGCATAGAAAGGTAGTAGCCGGCGTAGGGTGTATGCCAAGTATATAGGCCGGCGGCGTAGTAGACGGTGTAATCCCTCTATCATGCTCTAATTGCAACGCCGGTTCAAGGCCGGCAGCGTTTAAGCCAGCGTTGTCAAGGCTGGCAGCTTTGACCTCCTATGCTTTGATCTCCTTGAATGACTTGTACAAATGCAAGTTCATTCTCATGGTTGCTCCAATCCTTTCCGGCTTCTTGGACATCCTTTATCAACTCGTTAAGTGCTTCCTTGAATCGTTTCGCTTGAGTTCTTGTGATCGGTCTAGGTGGCACTTCAAGAGGGTCCACATTCCACCTTCTAGCTTGGCTCCCATCATGGCTCTCATCATTCCCCTCCTCTTGAAAAGGATTTGTCCTCAAATCATCGCCTACATCAAAAGGACTCAGATCAGTAACGTTTAAAGTAGCACTTACTTGATACTCACCTGGCAAATCTAACTTATAGGCATTATCATTGATGCGCTCAAGAATTTGAAATGGTTCATCGCCTCTAGGAAGTAATTTAGATTGACGTTGCACAAGAAACCGCTCTTTGCACATGTGAACCCAAACCCAGTCTCCAGGTTCAAAGACAGCTTGTCGACGACCTTTGTTAGCTTGTTTCACATACTGCTTTATTCTTCGCTCAATGTTTAGTCTTGCCTTCTCATGGATCTATTTAACAAATTCTGCTTTCTTCTTACCATCTAGATTAACATACTCAGAAATAGGCAGAGGTGATAAATCCAAAGGAGTTAGTGGATTAAAACCATACACAATTTCAAAAGGAGTAAACTTAGTAGCAGAATGCATTGTGCGATTATAAGCAAATTCAACATGCGGCAAACAATCCTCCCAACTTTTAATGTTCTTTTTAATGACAGCCCTCAACAAAGTAGATAAGGTTCGATTTACTATCTCAGTTTGACCATCAGTCTGTGGATGACAAGTAGTAGAGAATAATAACTTAGCCCACAGGATCTTCCAGAAGTAGCTTAAAAACTTAGCATCCCGATCCGACTCGATTGTTCTAGGCATACCATGCAATCTCATAACTTCCCTAAAGAACAAATTAGCAATATGGAAAGCATCATCTGTTTTGTGGCAAGGAATGAAATGTGCCATCTTAGAAAACCTATCAACGACTACAAAAATAGAGTCTCGACTATACCTAGACCTGGGTAATCCTAATACAAAATCCATGGAAATGTCTACCCACGGCTCATGGGGAATGGGGTATAAAGTCCATGAGGTTGGACTCTAGACTTTGCTTGCTTACAAGTGACACACCACTCACAAATCCTCTCAACATCTCATTTCATGTGAGGCCAATAGAAGTGTTCCTGCAAAACCCCTAAGGTTTTAGCTACTCCAAAATGCCCCATTAAACCTCCTCCATGAGACTCCCTCACTAATAATTCTCTCAAAGAACAATTTGGAGTGCAAAGTTTATTCTCCCTAAACAAGAATCCTTCATGCTTATAAAATTTACCATGACCACTCTTCTCACAGCGCACATACTCTTCACAAAAATCTCGATCAGCAGCATACAATTCTTTAATATGCTAAAAACCAAGCAATCTAGAACTAAGAGTAGAGATAAGAGCATACCTTCTAGAAAGTGCATCAGCAACAACATTCTCTTTACCTTGCTTGTAGTGGATGACATAGGGAAATGTTTCGATAAACTCCACCCAACGAGCATGTCTTTTGTTTAGCTTATGTTGTCCCTTCAAGTACTTCAAGGATTCATAATCAGTGTGGATCACGAACTCTTTTGGCCAAAGATAGTGCTGCCAAGTCTCCAGCGCTTGAACCAATGCATATAACTCCTTGTCATAAGTAGGGTAGTTCAAGGTTTCCCCACTTAGCTTCTCACTAAAGAATGCAATTGGTCTCCTCCCCTGCATGAGAACTACTCCAATACCTATTCCTAAAGCATCACACTCAATTTCAAAAGTTTTAGAGAAATCAGGTAAAGTAAGTAATGGCGCATGAATCAGCTTATTTTTAAGCGTCTGAAAGGCCTTTTCTTGTTGCTCTCCCCATCTGAACCCCACGTTCTTCTTGATTACTTCAGTAAGTAGTGCTGCAATGGTGTCGAAATCCTTCACAAACCTCCTATAAAAGCTCGCTAGTCCATGGAAACTCCGAACATTACTTACATTAGTTGGACTAGGCCATTCTTGGATCGCACGAATCTTCTCTTCATCAACTTGTATTCCCTGTGCACTAACAATAAAACCAAGAAACACAAGTTTGTCTGTGTAAAAAGTGTACTTTTTGAGGTTAGCATATAATTGCTCCTTTTAAAGTACTTCCAAAACATCTCTCAAGTGAGATATATGGTCTTCCAAACTCTTGCTGTAAATGAGGATATCATCAAAATAGACAACCACAAATTTGCCAATAAAAGTCCTCAAAACATGGTTCATAAGTCTCATAAAAATACTAGGTGCGTTAGTTAAACCGAAAGGCATTACTAACCACTCATATAATCCATATTTTGTCTTAAATGTGGTTTTCCATTCATCACCTTCTTTCATTCTAATTTGGTGATATCCGCTTTTCAAATTAATTTTTGAAAGACACTAGACCCATGTAACTCATCTAACATGTCATCTAAGCGAGGAATGGGATGACGATACTTTACCGTGATGTTGTTGATAGTGCGGCAATCAACACGCATTCTCCATGACCCATCCTTCTTAGGCACCAAAATCACAGGCACTGCACATAGGCTCATGCTTTCTCTCACGTACCCTTTCTCCATCAAGTCATTAACCTGCCTTTGAAGTTCCTTTGTCTCCTCTGGATTGCTCCTATAAGCTGGCTTGTTTGGAATAGATGCTCCGGGTACAAGGTTAATCTGGTGCTCAATACCACGAATAGGTGGTAACCCCTTTGGAATCTCCTCAGGAAAGACATCTTCAAAGTCCTGCACAATAGACACAACCACACTAGGCAAAGAGTTAAAAAGTTTGTTAGTATTCAAACAAGTTTCCTTAAAAACCAGCAACAACATAGGTTGCTTCATCACTAACGCTCTCCTCACGACACTCGCTCTTGCCACACAACTTTCCTTTTGCAAGGCTGCACTCTCCTTTTCACTCACCACCAAAGTTGATCCCCCCTCAACTTGGCCTCTCACACTCTTTCCAACCTTCCTCTCTTTTTCCTTTTGATATTGACTTTTGTGTTCTTTTTCTTTTTCTTAGTCTTTTACTCTCTCACTCTCCCTCTATTTTTCACTCACCTTGTATTTTGCAAAAGATTGCTGTAACTGCAACTGATCCTCATACACCTGTTTAGGTGTTAAGGGTTTAAGATTATAGCTTTTGCCATGGTGAACAAGTGTATACTTGTTAGAAAAACCATCATGAATAACCTTCCTGTCAAACTGCCATGGCCTCCCTAACAACACATGACACGCCTGCATCGGCACTACATCGCATAACACCTCATCCTCATACCTACCAATGCGAAAAGCAATTAAGGCTTACTTACTCACCTTAGTCTCGCCACTATCATTCAGCCACTGCAATTTATATGGGCTAGGGTGTTTAGTGGTCTTGAGCCCCAACCTCTCAATAATGAAAGTACTCACTACATTAGTGCAACTCCCCCCATCAATGATCAAACTACAAATATGGTCACCTAGATAACATCTAGTATAAAAGATATTTTCTCGTTGCACCTCCTCTTCTTCCTTCACCTGCACATTCAAAGCTCGCTTAACTACTACCACTAACTTCCCTGCTGCAGGCTCCTCGTCATCACTAGCATCCTCCAATGGAGGCATATCATCATCTTTACTATCCCCCTCAGTTTCATACTCACCATCATCACGCAGAATCATAACACGTCTATTCGGACATTGACTAGCAATATGACCTCTACCTTGGCATTTAAAACATTTAATGTCACGATTTCTAGGAATAGAAGAATCAGGTTTACCTTGATTACTAGGAGTAGAGCCTGCTTGCTTCTGCTCTCCTTTTGGTTTGATGGGTAAAGACTTTTCTTCCTTCTTCCATTGGTTAGTCTTCCAAGTAGATGAACCAGCACCCTGTTGAAACCGTGCAATACTACTACCTTTCCTCTTGTGTTGGTTCTCAACCTTTATGGCCATGTGAACCATATCTTCCAATTCTACATATTGCTGCAATTCTACTACATTTTGTATCTCTCTATTCAACCCAGCAAGAAATCTAGCCATGGTAGCCTCTCTATCCTCCTCAACATTTGCTCTAATCATAGTAACCTCCATCTCCTTGAAGTACTCATCCACACTTCGGCTTCCCTGCTTAATAGTTTGCAATTTGTTGTGCAACTCACGATAGTAATAAGCAGGAACAAACCGCTTCTTCATCACCCTCTTCATCTCTTCCCAAGACTCAATGTGTGGTTCGCCATTCCTTCTTCTATTCAACATCAGTTGATCCCACCACACTATAGCGTAATCTGAAAACTCAATGGCAGCAAGCTTCACTTTCTTTCTCCCACTATAATTGTGACAATCAAACACCATCTCTACCTTCTTCTCCCACTCTAAGTATGCCTCGGGATCATTCTTCCCTTGGAAAGGAGGAATCTTCATCTTTATACTACTCAATTGATTATCCTCTCTATTCCTATCTCCTCTATCTTCTCAATCACTAGTTCCTCTATTCCTACCACCATAACCTCTATAACTCCCTATAGAAGGTTCATCAAACTCATCATCAGAATTCTCATATCCACCCCTTTGTCTTCTCTTAGAACAACTCTCCCGCTTACGCCCTTGAAAGACGTTTTTAGATTGCTCTAGTTTTTGCTTCACCGTCTCATGAATTTGTTCCATTCCCTCATGAAACATCCTCTTCATCTCACTCCTCAACGCCTCAATCACTAACCTAACATCAAACCTTCCCCTCTTACCTTCAAGAGAATGTTGACGTGACATAGTTCCTGCAATAAAGGTTAGTACTAACATAAATATATAGAATTAATCCTCACGATTCACTCCCTTACGTGTTTCTCTCAAAGGATGATATCCCACAATCACTCGTGTATTCTCACAAGCAAGGATGATATCAACTCACCAATCCCTCTTCTCAATTCTCTTGGAACTAACCCAAAGTACACCAATCCCTTCCGTAGAATTCAAGAACAACTCTAGGGGCTTGAATTTTCCTCTTTTTCTTTCCTTTTTGTTGCCTTTGTTTCGTCCTTTGTTCTTTTTTTTTTTTTTTTTTGTAACAAGCTTAATAGGATGCACTACACTACTCAAGAAACAATTAACACTATGGACTTGCGTATGAAGCTATGACAACACGAAAACTTGATATAAACAATTGATATGAATGATTGGAGTTAGGGTTTTGATGTTACCTTTCTCAAACCAAACTGATGTTTAACAAACCTAGGCTCTGATACCAAACTAATACGAACCACGCCCACGTGTGACGAAACCCAATACCAATACGTTCAGAATTGCAACCCAAGATGCCAAAACAATCAAGTGGAACAGCGACCCGTTGCATATAGGTGAGGCAAGAACCTTGGTATATTCTATTAACGCCACAATCGAGATGAAAGACCGACTGATAAGTCGAGTTGAACGCCACAGAAGAAATCCGATAAGTTCTTTAGAGAACCAAGAGAGGAATTCTCTCAAAATATGTTATTCAATGTTGTATGTGTGTTCTATATGTGTTTTCCAACCCTAGCAGCTTATATTAAGGTTTACAACTTATAAAAACAAAAGTCCAAAACGACATAACATAATAAAGTCGTGGAAACATAACAAATAGATAATGTACGCCGAGTATATAGGTCAACGACATAGAAAGGTAGTAGCCGGCGTAGGGTGTTCACTGGGTATATAGGCCGGCGGCGTAGTAGACAGCGTAGTCCCTTTGTCGTGCTCTAATTGCAACGCCGGTTCAAGGCCGGCAGCGTTTAAGCCAGCGTTGTCAAGGCTGGCAACTTTGACCTCCTATGCTTTGATCTCCTTGAATGACTTGTACAAATGCAAGTTCATTCTCATGGTTGCTCCAATCCTTTCCGGCTTCTTGGACATCCTTTATCAACCCGCTAAGTGCTTCCTTGAATCATTTCGCTCGAGTTCTTGTGATCGATCCGGGTAGCACTTCAAGAGGGTCCACATTCCACCTTCTAGCTTGGCTCTCATCATGGCTCTCATCAAACGCCCTAGTTGGTTGGTTATCTGAACTCGGTTCTAGTAGAAAAATGCTCTATAAGCTAATAATCTCACGAATGCTTTGTGATAATTAATGCTGCTTGGGGAATGATCATAAACAATCTAACATCCTGGAGTAAGATACCATCTAGAAAAGTGCTCCATGAGCTAACTAATCGACAATAGGAAACATCTCAGAGATTGTTTAGGAGTTTGTTATTGTGAGTAGACTAACTGATAATAGGAAGCGTCCTACCAGACTAGTGACTGTAAAGAAGAGATTGTTTAAGGAAGTGCTCTTATGAGATGGCCACCTAATTAACATAAGCGTCTAGCTAGACAAGTGACTGTTGGAGAAAAAACATTCTGGAGGAGTGCTCTCATGAGCTGACTCGTCAATACCAGGAAGTGCCGTATAAGACTAACAACCTTAAAGGAAATAATCTAGAAAAGCGCTCTTATGAGTTGATTAATCGATAGATTATCTAGAAAAATGCTCTTATGAGCTAACCAATCAATAAATTATCTAGAAAAGTACTCTCATGAGTTGACTAATCGATAAATTATCTAGGAAAGTGCTCTCATGAGCTAACTAATTGATAAATTATCTAAAAAAGTGCTCTTATGAGCTGACCAATCAACAAATTATCTAGAAAAGTACTCTCATGAGCTAACTAATCGATAAATTATCTAGAAAGTGCTCTAATAAGCTGACTAGTCGATAGATTATAAAGCGTCTTATTTAGACTTGCAACCATAGGAGAGGATATCTTAGGAAAGTGCCCCATTGTGGGCTGACTTTAAAAAAGTATATCCAGGAAAGTGCCCAATTGTGAGCTGACTTTAAGTTATTGTATCTGGGAAAGTGCCCCATTATGGGCTAATTTTTAGAAAGTATATCTAGGAAAGTGCCCCATTGTAGGCTGACTAACCGATAGCAGGAAGCATCTCTTTAGACTTACAACCCTAAAGAAGAGATGTCTAGGAAGGTGCCCCTATAGGCTAACTAACCGATAATAAGAAGCGTTTTACAAGATTAGCAACCTTAAAGAAGAGATTTTCAAGTAAGTACCCTATTGTGGGCTGACTGATTGACAATGGGAAGTGTCTCTTTGGACTTACAATCCTAAGAAAGAAAGTCTAGGACAATGCCCCATTGAGGGCTAATTATCTAATAGTGGAAAGCGCCTCTTTAGACTTACAACCATAAGAGACAAAGTTTAGGAAAATGCCCCATTATGGGTTAATTAATTGATAGTGAATTCTTAAGTGGGAATCTTATTTTCCCAATAACTGTTAAGAGTTTAAAATGACTTAAAACTTTTGAACTAAAACTTTTCTAAAAATCTTCAAGATAAATGCTTTTATGAAGCCAAAGGATAAGATGACAAGGTATCGAAGTATCTTCTAGCAAACTTTGAAAATTTATCTCTTCTTCTCAAATAATTATTTACTTATTTATTTATTTTTAATCATTACTAGCAAGTAAAGAGTTTGATAGGGTTCCCGAAAATGCAAATAAAGGGTAGGCCTCCCCTACTACTTAATGATCACTTACTCTTTTGCCTCATTTTATTTGGAGGGTTTGGTTTAATCTTGGAAAAAAATGGTATCTTGGCTTAATCAATCATCTCTTAAGGGGTTTCTTGCAATTAAGACTCATATCTTCTTCTTGAGGGGCATCAATATTTAAATTTTGGGCTAAACAACACCAATGAAGAATCACTTTAAATTTCCTCATTTTATTTGGAAATAGATATCTCATTCTCAATTAGTTTAATCTAAGAGGACTTCCTTAAAATCTCTTGGTTTAGATGTCACTCTTGACTTTTATTCAAAAAATTATGGTCTTTTTTGTAAGTAATACGCTTTGATCAATTTGTTAGGCCTTTTGGGACTTGTGATGCAAGCTCTTGGTAATTGGCTTCAGAAAAGTAATGTCAAGGTCTATTTTGAAATAATCATCATTTTATCCTGAGTTTACAACTCAAGAAACTTTGAGAAAAAAATTAGAATAGTACTTGCCCTAGGCCCAACAATTTTTGCTTAGGATAGATAAATTATTGTCAATGATCTGGAAAAGTCTTTAGAGAAGGTAGGCATATGTTTGGGTTTTTGTATTTGCCCCTAGTGTTTTCAAGTATTGTTAGGCTTTTTTATTGCGTATAGGTTTAACTACATTCTTGGGCTTTTCTCATTTCTTTTTCTTTTTCTTCTCTTCATTTTTTTTTTTCTTTTCTTTCGAGCATAGTGGTGATTATCTCTTGTAGGTCATGAGTGGTTTTTCAAAATGTGGACTTTTCTTCATAAAAATTACCCTTGAATTGTTGCAATTAGGGCAAGCACTATTTAGTAAATTCCTTTTTCTTGATTAATGTCCCTATCTTCCTAATCATCCTATTATTGGGTGGTTCTTAGTAGGGTTAAATTTTGAAACTCTTCTTATATAAGCTCAAGTGGTGTTGGCAAAGGATTATTGTGTTTAGGATAGCAAAAATGAACACCTAACATTATTTTGATTAACGTAACAAATTCAAGATAGACTTTCTTTAAGGAATGTGTCCAAAACCTCACATTAATAACACTCAAACTCTCGAGTGTTTAAGGGTTAGTGTTTGGGAAGTGGTTTGCCTCTTGTCATTCTAAACCACCCAAACAAACGAGATATCCTTCCATTTTATCGAATTTGCCCATATTCACCAGGTTTCATGATGCCTTTATGTGCTATTGTCAACTTGATTTAGTCTTAATTGCCCAAGACTCAGCTATTTAGGATAATCTTCTTTATACCCTCATTGGTAATTGACCATAGCTACTTTGAAAGTGTGCCTTACAAATTAATTGTCTTTGCGTTTATAGGATTGAAGAGAGTTGGAAGGTTTTGTGTTTCAAGACATATGAGGAGACCTTTTGAAGTGAATGGAGTCTTTCAAGTTGAGAGCAAGTTATAGAGTTCTTTGGCTTTATATTCAGAGTAAGTGACTATGAGCCTTGGGTTAAGCTAACCATTTAAAAGCAACTTTTAGGACCTTGAAAGGATCTCTTATTGTTAGCAACTCTTCAATTTTCTAGGCTTTGTTCTTTTCTTTATTGTTATTATTTTTTAGTAAATATGCAAACAAGATGCTCACACGGATGCAAAAGAAAAGGGGCCAGCCCATGACTTCATATATGCAAATAGGTGGGTTCTAATAGGTCCCCAAGCTCTATGGCCTCCCGCATTCTTGAAAAAATGGATCTCAGGCCATATCGAAGCATTGGGTGGGATAGCCTAATCTCCTAGGGTTCTAGGACGGCCTGAGTTTGACCGTATCTACTTACACAATTGCATGCATGCAAACTCAACAGTAGATAAACCGTAAACTTCATTAAATCCCTAAAAAGTTAATATCAATAATATTTCACAGTGTAACAGTTAGAAGATGTCTATAAATGGTGATTTTAGAAGGTTCAGGTGGCTAGCCTACTATATGTTCCCAGTGGAGTCGCCATCATGTCGAGTTTAATTTTAAATTTTTTTATTTATATTCCTAATCCGATTTACATTAGATCCTATGCTCATCTAATATAAATTCTCGACTTGAATTAGGAATTTTATTATTTATTTAGAGTCACCACCCAACTGAAGTTGGGAAAAGTTATTGAATTAGAACTAATTAAGCGAATTAATTCTAATTTGGACAACTAATCGACGAAATCTCCTCTTTTTATTTTTATAAATGAAAAATAAGAAAGGAAAACCAAAGATTCTCGAGCCGAGGGGGCTAACCTATTAAAACCTTAAAATTACTACCTTATCCTTCTGAAACTTAGATCATATTCTAATATCTTTTCTTTATTATTATTTTATTTCATTTTTATTATTATTATTTTTATTTTGGATACATATTAAAAGAAGGGATATTAAAACAACTCATTCTAATTTGGAAAACGATTTTTTATTTATTTTTAGAGTTGCCTTATAAGAGTACCTACGTACCTGCTATTCAGGATCAAACAAGTTGTAGTTTAGTTTTCATGAAAAACTTTAGTGGATTAGTTTAAGTTTTAATTGTGAAAATATGCCTGGTTTATATTCATTGTCATTTTCAAAGTTTTTGGAAAAAATCTAAGCCTAAGATTTATTATTTCATTTTCTAAAATTTTAATTTAAGAGAAACCATTTTTGGATTTATTTTGAAAAATGATTTTTCTAAGTGATAAAATGATCTATTATTAATTCATGTTATTATCCCAACTAATTATTTAATTTTAAAATATTTATTTATTTTTCTCATTATTTATTATTTTACTTTTTTATATTTTTTTTTATTATTTTTATTAAACTAAATATATCTATTCTAAAAAAAAAAAACTAATTAAAACCTTAACATTATTATTTATATTTTTAAGGATTATAAATTTCTAATAAAATAAATATCTAAGTAAAATAAATAAATACGAAAAAAATAAATAATAAAAAAATAAAAAAATCAACTTACCTGGGTACAGGTCATGGTTCGCGAGTCAGGTTGGATTGGATCGAATCGAGTCGAATCGGTCGGAGGCGTTCCGACGGTTTTTTAGGGTGTTTAAAGGTTGCTTCCAAACTTTTCGAGGGTGAGTAATCCAAATGTGGTGGTGGATTTTTTCAGAAACGCCTTCAGGTGGTGGTTCGAAGCTTGATCGGTGGTCGCGGTATGGAAATCTCAGGTGAGCTTCAACACCTCGTGTTTTCTCTCTTCTGATGTGTGATCTAGCTTCCCCACGTCGTGCTTTATTTATAAGCACTAGAAATCGAGCTGGATAAGTTCGGATTTCCTCCAATAGGCACGAATCGTATCTTAGGTTAAAAACCCATCTCCGATTTGTTTAGATTCGTGTAAATCTTTGATTTTGTTACAATTTTATGCTAATTGGATGATGTTTATCTCATCTTAGTTAAAAATTTGTTGGATTTGTGCAAAAAATCGCACCAAAATAGCCGAATTTGGATTTTCCACGGCCGGTAAGCATTTCGGACAGAGGTTGAAGATAATCACACGCCCAGCGCGTGCGCTCCCTCTGTCCAATCACAAGTCGACACGTGTCCTAGGCGAAGGAAAAAAAATTGCAAAACACGGATTGCATCTCCCGCGATTCGAACTCGCGACTGATGGTCCGGACCAACTGGGCTAACCTAATTCTCCGTTTATTTATTTTTGCAAATTGCATATATGCGATGCAATTTTTATTAATTTTATGTTATTTTGAAATTCTAAAAATTTGTAAAAATTATTTAACCCCTTTTATTATTATTTCTACTATTATTTTCCAAAATTGGGATATTTTTCCTACTTATTTTATTTTTCTAAATAGAAGAAAAAATTGAAAAAAATTGTAAATTGAACATTATTAATTGTCGAGTCTAATTTTTTATTTTTAATTCCTAGTCCGATTTATACTGGACCCTATGCTCATCTAATATAGATCATCGACTTGAACTAGGAATTTTATTTTATTTTAGAGTTACCGCCCAACTGAAGTTGGAAAAGATTGAATTAGGATTAATTGAGCAGATTAATCCTAATTTGGACAACTAGTCAACAAGATCCTCTTTTTATTTTGAAAGAGGAAAGGGAAAAACCAGAGTTGCTGGACTCAGAGGCTAACCTATTAAAACTTTAAAGTTACCACTATATTCTCTTGAAATCTAAACCTTACCCTAATGTCTTTTATTGTTATTTATTTTGTTTTTATTTTTGTTGTGTTTTTGTTTATTAGTTAAAAACAACTTATTCTAGCTATGGAAAATGATTTTTTATTCTTTTTAGAGTTGCCCCAAGTTGGTACTTACGTACCTGCTATTCAGGATCAAACAAGTCGTAGTTCGCTTTTCATGAAAAACTTTAGTAGGTTTGTTAATTTTAATTATTAAATTACCTCGAATTTATGTTTTTATCATTTTAGTATTTTTTTGAAAAAAAAATCTAGACCTAAGCTTTATTATTTTATTTTTTGAAAAAAATTAATTCAAAAAAAAAATTGGATTTATTTAAGAAAAGGATTTTTCTGAGTGATAAAAATTTATTTATTTTATTAACCTATCTCTAATATTATTATTATTTGTTTTAATTTTTTTATTTTTATTAATTTATTAATTTTTTATTTTTTTAATTAATAATTTTTTATTATTTTATCTACCCTAAACTAAACATAAAAAATCTAAATTCTATCATTTTTCTTAATATATTTTTTTTATTTTATTATTTTTATCATTTTTATAATTTTTTTTGTTATTTATTCTATCCTAAACTACACCTAAAAAAATAATCTAAATTCTAAAATTTTCCTAATATTATTTTTTAATAACAAATGAATAAATAAATAAATAACAAATAAATAAATTTCGATAAATAAATAATAAAAAATCAAAAAATTCGACTTACTTGGGTCCGGATACGGTGCGCGGATTGGGTTGATTGGGTCGGATCGGGTCGAGTCGATCATAGCGACTAGAGCTTCTCGATGGTGGCGTTCCGACGACTTTCGAGGAGGTTGAGAGGTCATTTCCTAGCTTTTCGAGGGTGGGGAATCCAATGGTGGTGGTGGATTTCTCTATAAAAGCCTCCTAGTGGTGGTTCGAAGCTTGGTCAGCGGTCCTGGCTTGAGGAACTCCGGTGAGGCTTCGATCTCTCTTATTTTCTCTCCTTTTCTTACTTTTGATCCGTGATCTAGCTTCCTACCCTCGATCTCTATTTATAGGAGTTGAAAACCAAGCGGGATAAGCTCGGATTTCCCTCAATCGGCACAAATCAGATTTTTTGTTGAAACCTATTTCCAATTCATGTTAATCCTTTAATTTGTTGCGATTTGATTTCTTTTGGATGATTTTTATCTTGTTTTAATGAAAGATTTAGTGGATTTGTGTAAAAACAAAAAAACAAATCAAAACTATCGGATTCCATTTCTCCCTCTCGTCGACGACGATCTCGGACGAAGAAGAAGATCATGTGCCGGGCACACGCATTGTGTCATCTAATCGCAAGCTGACACATGTCATAAGCGAGGCAAAAAATTTGCAAAACGCGGAATCTGCTTCCCCCACGTTTCGAACCCGCGACTTGACCCCTTCCCCCCCACGCACAGTCATGGCTCGGACCAGTTGGGCTAGCCCACTTACTCGTTTTTTTTATTTACGTAATTTGTATATATGCAATGTAATTTTTATTATTTTTGTATTATTTTGAATTTCCAAAAATTTGTAAAAATTATTTTACTCCTTTTCTTATTATTTCTGCAATTATTTTCCAAAATTGATATATTTTCTCTATTTATTTTATTTTTTGAATATTTTTCCTTTTTTTGCTAAATTAGAAGAAAATTTGTAAAAAATGAAAAAATTGAAAATTGATTATTATTAATTATTAAGGTAAAAAATGGGGTGTTTACAACTACTCCTCTTTGTGGTAAAGTTTGGAAAGCATAACTACAAAGACAAGAAAGATGCCATTTTTTGCCTCTAGACTAAATGGATAACGCCTTGGTTTGGCTGGTTATCTGGAATTTGGTCTTTAGTAGGAAAATGCTCCATGAGCTAATAATCCCACGAGTGTTTTGTGATGATTGATATTGCTCAAGAAAATGGTCTTAAACAACCTAACAATGTGAAGTAATGTATCCACCCGAAAAGTGCTTTATGGGTTGACTAATCGACGATAAGAAACATCAGTGGAATAGCAAATGATAGGAAGCGTCTTATCGGACTAGCAACCTTAAAGAGAAGATTGTCTTAAGAAGCGCTCTTATGGGCTGGCCACCTGTCAACAGAAGTATTTGGCTAGACTAGCGACTATTTTTGGGAGAAATGTCTTCGAAGAGTGCCCTTACGAGCTGACTAATCGGTTATCGACAAATTTGAAAAGTGCTTTCAATCAATGAATTTGAAAAGTTCTCCTATGAGCTAGCTAACTAATTGACATATTTGAAAAGTGCTCCTATGAGCTTACTAGTCAACAAATTTGAAAAGTGCTCTTATGAGCTAACTAATCGATAGATTCAAAAAGTGCTCCTATGAGCTAACTAATCAATAGATTCGAAAAGTGCTCTTATGAGCTAATTAATTGATAGATTCGAAAAGTGCTCCCGTGAGCTAACTAATCGATAGCGGGAAGAAACATTTCGAAAGGTGCTCCTATGGGCTAACCTTGAGAAATGATGTTTAGGAAAGTGCCCCTTTATGGGCTAACTAACCGATGGTGGGAAGCATCTTCTTAGACTCGCGACCCTAAGGAAGAAATGTCTTGAAAGGTGCCTCTATAGACTGACCTTGAGAGGGGATGTTTAGGAAAGTGCCCCATCGTAGGCAGACTAACCTATGGTGAGAAGCGTCTTCTTAGACTCGCGACCCTGGGGAAGAAATGTCTCGAAAGGTGCCCTTATAAGCTGACCTTGAGAGGGGATGTTTAGGAAAGTACCCCATTATGGGCTGACTAACCTACACTTTTGAAAATGCTTCTAACGAACAGGTCAAATGACTTGATAAGAGATGTCTTATAGTATGTGAATGATGGTTATTTACTCTAAGATGCTTACCAATTTATCGCGGATAGCAACCAAATAACCGAACCTTCGTGCTGGTTTGCTTCTCCTTTGCTTACTCTTGCTTGAAAACAGGGTTGAGGGTCTTGATGTGCTTCCTTTCTTATGCGCATAGCTCTTGTGGTTGTAGTATTATCCTATTAATGTACCAGGTTTAATGCTCAAAAGTAGGTAGAATTATGTCACAAAATTTATTGAGATTTATTATCATTTCAATGTTCATCATTCATTGGTGAAATGATGGGTAATGTGTTTAAGAATGTTTGTTTTAATGAGAATTGGTTGGAGTTACCGATCATTCAGAGACATTAACTTTGCTTGTAAAAGAAATGAAAACTAGACTCAACGAAACATGTACTGAATATTGGCATTCATAAACATTGGAAAATTTTCAATTTTCTTGCCTAAGGATAGTACATCTTAACAGCATCTGTATTAATGGAGTCTCTCAATTCCGGACCATCCATTTGAGTTAATATCAAAGCACCTCCTGACAATACCTTCTTTACAACATATGGGCCCTCATAGTTTGGGGTAAACTTCCCTCTGGAATCTTGAGCATTCGGGAGAACTTTCTTTAGCACCAGATCTCCTTCTTGGAAACAATGAGGCCTCATTTTCTTGTTAAATGCTCGAGCCATTCTTTGTTGGTAACACTGGCCGTGACATAACGCAGTGAGTCTTTTTTCGTCGATCAAATTCAACTGATCAAACCTCTTCTTTACCCAATCCGATTCATCTAACTGCGCTTCTGATAGAATTCTGAAAGATGGTATTTCGACTTCAACTGGTAGAACTGCCTCAGTACCATATACCAGTGAATATGGGGTAACTCCAGTAGATGTTCGAATTGAGGTTCTGTAAGCCATGAGGGTAAATGGCACCATCTCGTGCCAATCTTTGTAAGTGATTGTCATCTTTTCAATTATTCTTTTGATATTCTTGTTGGCTGCTTCTACTGCCCCATTCATTTGAGGTCGGTAGGGAGTTGAATTTCTATAGTTTATGTGGAACTATTGACACAAATCTGTCATCGACTTGTTGTTGAGATTGGTACCATTGTCGGTGATGATTGACTCAGGAACTCTGTATTGAGCTATTATGTCCCTCTTCAGGAATCAAACTATTACCCCTTTTATGACACTAGCATATGATGAAGTTTCCACTCACTTGGTGAAGTAATCAATAGCTACCAATGTAAATCTGTGGCCATTAGATGATGTTGGAGTGATTGGGCCGATGATGTCGATCCCCCACATGGAGAAAGGCCATGGTGCAAACAATGAATGAAGTTCTTTAGGCGAGGCATTTAATCAATTTGCATAAACTTGACACAAGTGACAGTGCTTGACATATTTGATACAATCTGATTCCATGGTTAGCCAATAGTAACCCAATCTCATGATTTTTCGGGCCAACATATAGCCATTCATGTGAAGTCCACATACTCCTTCATGCACTTCTTTCATCAATTCACATGCCTCATTTTTATCCACACATCTTAACAAGGTGGCATCAAGCGATCTTTTGTAAAGCACAGGCCCATTTAATAAGAAATGACTTGCTAACCTTCTGAGTGTTCTTTGGTCATTTTTGCTAGCCATTTCAGGGTATTTGCTTTCTTGGAGAAAAGTTTTGATATCATGATACTAGGGCTTATCATCTTGTGCTTTTTCGATTACCAAACAGCAGGCGAGCCAATTTTCAATCTCTATTTTCAATGGTTGGACTTGACTCCCCCTGTTATCTGAATTATTGATGCTAGTGTGGCAAGTGCATCAGCAAACTGATTTTGAGTTCTCGGGATGCATGTGAAGGTGATTGCTTCGAATTTATCGATTAGCTCTGTCAAATGCTAATGGTATGGTACCAATTTGGGGTCTTTAGTCTTATATTCCCCTCTTGTCTATAATATGATGAGTGAAGAATCTCCATATACTTCTAATTCACGGATTTCCATGTGGCAAGCCATTTTGAGGTCGAGTATGCATGACTCATATTCCGCGATATTATTAGTATATGGGAATGTAAGTCTTGTTGCTGAAGGGAATTGTGTTCCTTCTGGTGATATCAACACTACCCTGATCCCACAACTAAATACATTGGCAACTCCGTCAAAGAACATCTTCCATTTAAGGTTTTGGTCTATCCCACAGTCTTCTGCTAGTACGCCTTCCGCTGTTAATATATTTTCATCAGGGAATTGGGCTTGTGATTCTTGAGGATCTCCCTCAACTGGATTCTAATAAGAGCATTTGCTATTTGGAGATTCTCCCTAACAAAACAGGTTTCTCTGCCAAGTACTTCAAAGAATCATGTCTTGTCAGCAAATCGATAGGATAGTAAAGGGTGTACTGCCTCAATTGGTGCATGACCCAAATCAGAGCATAACAAGTCCTCTCTATTTCAGAATACCTCTGTTCCCCATCTGTGAACTTCTTGCTTAGATAATATATGGAACGCTCTCTTCCCTCTTCATCTTTCTGTCCCAGCACGCACCCTATTGATTCAGGGAGTATCGTAAGGTATAAAAATAAGGGTTTTCCTTGTTTCGGAACTATCAAGACTGAAGGATTCGTGAGATAGTCTTTGATCGTTCTGAATGCTTCTTCACATTCATCGTCCCATTCTACCGTGACATTCTTTTTTAGCAGATGGAATAGTAGACCGCATTTGTCTGTAAGCTGTGAAATGAAACGGGCTATATAATTCAACCTTCCCAGCAAACCTCTCACCTCTTTGATAGTATGTGGAGAAGGTAGTTCCAGTATGGCCTTTACTTTGTCAGGTTCAATTTTAATGCCTTCTTGGCTTATGATAAACCCTAACAACTTGCCTATTGTGACCCCAAAAGTGCACTTTTCTAGATTTAACTTGAGCTGAAACTTTCTCAATTGCTTGAACAATTTCCTTAGAATAACTGCATGGCTTTCTTCTTCCTTAGACTTAGTTATCATATCGTCGACATATACTTCGACTTCTCAATGCATCATGTCATGAAGTATCGCGACCATAGCTCTCTGATACGTTACCCCGGCATTTTTCAAACCAAAAGGCATGACTTTGTAACAAAAAGTTCCCTATGTTGTGATAAAGGTTGTTTTAGTTTTATCTTCTTCAGCCATTTTTATCTTATTATACCCTGGGAAATCGTCCATCAATGAGAAAAGATAGTTTCCTGCAGTGTTGTCTACTAGGACATCGATGTAAGGTAGGGGGAAGTTATCTTTTGGCGTAGCTTGGTTTAAATCTTGGAAGTCTACGCATACACGCACTTTTCCATTCTTTTTTTAGAATGGGGACTATATTCGCTACCCATTCCGGATAGTCAGACATTTTGATGAACCCCACTTCTAGTAGTTTCTTGACTTCTTTTTTAATCTTTAGTAAGATGTCAGGCCTAAATCTTCTCAATTTCTGTTTTTTAGGTTTGATATCTTCTGTTGTAGGAAGCTTGTGAACTACTATTGACTGGTTTAATCTTGGCATGTTGCCATATGATAAAGCGAACACATCTACATACTCAGTTAACAGCTCGACTATCTCACATTTTTGCTCGGCACTTAAATTGGTCCCAATCTTGAGGTTTTTATGTTTCTTAGTGCTTCTTAGATTTACTGTCTCCACTGGCTCGTCAATTGAAATCCCACTTTGTTCATGTTTTTGCCAATTTTCTTTTATTATTTCATAGTCAAGGACATTGCCTCCAACGGCTGACCCAGCAGTGTTGGAAACGATATCAGTGTTTTCATTTCCTACCTACGCGAAATGTCCCTAACGTTCGATGGTAGGGAATATGTGGGTGAAGTGAAACGGGAGTACGTATATAAGTAAAAAACAAATGAATGAATTGCAATTTATTGAATCTGAAAAGAAACCACAATAAAGATTTTTTTAATAATTGTTCTCTATTCTTGAGCTGACCTAGTGCTATCAATAGGATAACAAAACCAATTGTTGAGAGCTAGATGCTGCTCGAACATGCGAGGGGTCGAGCTCTCATCGCTGACGTCAACTTCACTTATCTTTAGCTCTTGAATGGTAGTTGCTTGTTTGAATGATTGTTGGAGGGGTGGTGCAAAGGAGGCCAATACTTTCGGTCAGGAGGTGGACTTGTGCAGCCAATTGCCGGATTGTTTGTTCTAGGGATACGATCCTAGGATCTGAGGCGATGTCAGCACTGGTGTTATTGCGGTTGTCGTTGTTGTTGCCACTGTTTGCCATTTTGGTCTTTGAGCAGATGTGGATTGGGCTTCTTGGAGGGTTCGGTTGCTTGGGAGCTATCTTTAATACCTGGCGCACATTTTCCTTAGTTTAATGCACGTATGTAAATATGATGCATGTATCACACGTATGCTAAAATAAAGGGGCCAACAATTGATTAATGATATAATACTGAAACTTTATTTTTATTAATATTGGAAACTTAGAGTTCGATACTTGAAAAAAATGAAAAAGTACAATGGTAATCTATTTTCTAGTCCTCTTCTTCTTCTGTTGCGTAGGCACCGGTTTTCCGCTGATAATAGATTCCAGCTCTTCAACTCTAGCTTGGGTCTTCGTTGGCTAAGCTTCCAAAGCCTTGTTCATTTGACCAGACTCTTTAAATCTGCCATTCCGGATATCCTTTTCATAGTCTGCAGCTTCGAAGTATACCTCCATTCGAGCCCTGACTTGTTCCAAATAGGTTCTCAGCTCTGGATCTACCTTGTCTGGCTTAGGTTGGGTGATATCCGGGACTTGGTACGCCCCTTCTCCTGTTTGATATAGCTGGTGGATCACGAAATCCCTGGTGGCTCAGTGCTTGCCTACTTCGCTATCCAGTTCTCCGAGGTCTACATTAAGGCTCTCGATTGGGGCTTCCCATAGGGCTTTGACCTATGCCAGCTTGGCAAACCGGCTACCAGCAGATTTGGATCTTGATATTCAAACGTGATTGCTTCTAGTGATGACCGATAAACTATGTCTTAAATGGTACCAAACTGGTGAACCACTGAGTTTGGATGATAACCTATACATCTGCTGATACTGTTTAAAGGTACGGCCTGAAGGTTTCTACAGGTTATGATGACTTTGTTGCAGCAACTCCATCTAGCCTTCCATAGGATGTTGTCGACACTGAAACTCTTGAGCACTTCCACCCAACTGTGGCTAGTAAAGTCGTCGGGCAGCTTTATCTTTTCTATGCATGAGTCCACAAGATCCACTTGTTGGGCTAAAGATTTCCGGACCAGGTTCAACCCAAAACATTTGAGGTGGCTCACAAACCAGATTAGGATGAGGTTGATGTTTGAGCGAAAGACCCCATGACCTTTCTTCTTGACAAAGTTCAAGTTCCGGATATGTTCAGCCAATAGAGCCGAGATATAAGATTTCCCTTTCAAGAATTGGGCCACCAGCTCTACGACTCTGTAATGGACATAAAAGGTTCCAGTGGGGAAGAGTATAGTGGCGAAGGCTGTTAGGATGAAAGCACTCACCCTCCTCTATTTGTAGCTCTTGGGGTCGCCACATAATACGTCTTTCCTATCCCGGTCATCCTCCCAAGCTATGAACTAGGCTTCTAACTCATCCATTCGTATGCAATATCCATTACAATTTGCTAAGGCCTTGTTGATTGCTGTCTTGCGAATACCCAGAAGTCTGCTGAAGATACCGACTGGCCCAGCCTTAAGATCTGGCACATACATTTCGTCAATTAATGATGAGGCCTACAGAAGTTAGGTGTACTCTTCCAGAGTGGGAGTGATCTCATGTGGCCCAATGAAGAAAGCTGCGGGCTCCACTTCCCATAGATGGAGGATAGCCCATATCAAAGGTAAGTTCATTTCCATTTTCATCAGTGAAAGGATGGGCCCTATTTTCTTTTGGATGAAGGCCTGCTCTTCAGGGTTATATAGAGTAAACCAATGGTCCAGTACCAACTTTGGGTCCAGAGATTTGCAAACTAGGATCTCTTTGCGGAGGAGGCGGTCGACTATAGAACTAGCCATCTATTACAATAGAAATCTCTAATTACAAAAACTTTTTACAAAGTACAAATGATGTTATTACAAGGAAATGTATCTGAACTCCAGGAACAGAACAAAAGTATTACATCATTAATCAATTGTCAGCCCATGACTTCATGTATGCAGATAGGTGGGTTCTAACAGGTCCCCAAACTCTATGGCCTCCCGCATTCTCAAAGAAATGGATCTTAGGCCATATCGAAGCATTGGGTGGGGTAGCCTAATCAGTCCCAAATGGTGATCATATCACTTCGCCCGAAACCTACACAATGGCCCCTCGTCTTAGGGTCCTAAGACGGCCCGGGTTTGACCGTATCTATTCACATGATTACATGCATGCAGACTCAACAGTAAAAGTAAATAACCAAACCCTAAATCTAGTAAAATCCCTGAAAGGTTAGCAACAGTATAACAATCAAAAGACGTTTCTGGAAAAGGTGATTTGAGGAGATTCAAGTGGCTAGCCTATTAGAGAGAAGTCCCTAGTGGAGTCGCCATCCTGTCGAGTCTAATGTTTTATTATTCATTCCTAATCCGATTTATACTAGACCCTATACTCATCTAATATAGATCCTCGACTTGAACTAGGAATTTTATTTTATTTTGGAGTCGCCACCCAACTGAAATTGGTAAAGATTGAATTAGGATTAATTGAGCAGATTAATCCTAATTTGGACAACTAGTCAACAAGATCCTCTTTTAATTTTGAAAGAGGAAAGGGAAAAACCAGAGTTGCTGGACTCGGAGGCTAACCTATTAAAACCTTAAAGTTACCACCATATTCTCCTGAAATCTAAACATTACCCTAATGTCTTTTATTGTTATTTATTTTTCTTGTGTTTTTGTTTATTGGTTAAAAACAACTTATTCTAGCTATGGAAAATGATTTTTTATTCTTTTTAGAGTTGCCCCAAATGGGTGTCTACGTACTTGCTATTCAAGATCAAACAAGCTGTAGTTCGCTTTTCATGAAAAACTTTAGTGGGTTTGTTAATTTTAATTATGAAATTACCTCAAATTTATGTTTTTATCATTTTAGTATTTTTTGAAAAAAAATCTAAACCTAAGCTTTATTATTTTATTTTTTGAAAAAAAATTAATTTAAGGAAAAACCAATTTTGGATTTATTTAAGAAAAGGATTTTTCTAAGTAATAAAAATTTATTTATTTTTATTAACCTACCTCTAATATTATTATTATTATTATTTTATTTTTTATTAATTTTTATTTTTTAATTAATAATTTTTTATTATTTTATCTACCCTAAACTAAACCTAAAAATTCTAAATTCTATCATTTTTCTTAATATATATTTTTTATTTTTTCATTTTTTTTATTTTTTTTATTTTTATGATTTTTATATTTTTTTTGTTATTTATTCTATCCTAAACTAAACCTAAAAAGATAATCTAAATTCTAAAATTTTCCTAATATTATTTTTTAATAACAAATAACAAATAAATAAAATTCGATAAATAAATAATAAAAAATCGAAAAATCTGACTTACCTGGGTCCGGATACAGTGCGCGGGTCGAGTCGATCACGGCTGTTGGAGCTTCTCGATGGTGGCCTTCCGACGACTTTCGAGGAGGTTGAGAGGTCGTTTCCTAGCTTTTCGAGGGTGGGGAATCCAATGGTGGTGGTGGATTTCTCTAAAAATGCCTCCTAGTGGTGGTTCGAAGCTTGGTCGGCGGTCGCGGCTTGAGGAACTCCGGTGAGGCTTTGATCTCTCTTATTTTCTCTCATTTTCTCACTTTTGATCCATGATCTAGCTTCCTACCCTCGATCTCTGTTTATAGGAGTTGAAAGCCAAGTGAGATAAGCTCGGATTTCCCCCGATTGGCACAAATTAGATTTTTTGTTGAAACCCATTTCCAATTCGTGTAAATCATTTGATTTGTTGCGATTTGATTTCATTTGGATGATGTTTATCTTGTTTTAATGAAAGATTTAGTGGATTTGTGTAAAAAAAATGAATCAAAACGGTCGGATTCCATTTCTCCCGCTCGCCGACGACAATCTCGGACGAAGAAGAAGATCACGTGCCGGGCACACGCATTGTGTCATCCAATCGCGAGCTGACACATGTCTTGAGCAAGCAAAAAATTTGCAAAACACGGAATCTGCTTCCCCCACATTTCGAACCCGCGACCTGGCCCCTTCCCTCCCGCACACGACCATGGCTCGGACCAGCTGGGCTAGCCCACTTACTCGTTTTTTTTATTTACACAATTTGTATATATGCAATGTAATTTTTATTATTTTTTATTATTTTGAATTTCCAAAAATTTGTAAAAATTATTTAACTCTTTTTCTTATTATTTCTGCAATTATTTTCCAAAATTGATATATTTTTCATATTTATTTTATTTTTCCTATTTTTGTTAAATTAGAAGAAAAATTATAAAAAATGAAAAAATTGAAAATTGATTATTATTAATTATTAAGGTAAAAAATGGGGTGTTTACATTAATGATTAGGGGCAAAAATGGGGTATTTATAATTATTTAATGACAAATATTTTTTTATAACAATATAGATAATAAACCAAAATTTGACATTTAGAATTAATATGAAAATTTTCATCAGCATAATGTTAATCTTGTTTCCATACTAATAGAAAAATTAACTATTGCATGTTACATATTATAAGATTACAAGATCTATATAAATCATGTCTAATACACTACAAACTAATAACAAGTACTAGTATTTTTTAAGAAAACATAACATTACAAAGAATCACGGCAAAAGTTTTGTTAATTGGTGAAAACTAACACAATAACAAAAAAACTTCAATTTTTTGTCAAAATACATATCAAAATATAGATTAATCGAGTTTTTTCATTGAGAAAATAGTGGATCTCGGTGAACTCGTTCAAATCCCACCATTTCGTAGCTTTAGAAGAATTTCTTCTTCCTGTAAAAGAGAAAAAAACAAAGGAAGAGATAGAGTTTGTGGAAGGAAAAATAAAAATGAATGTCTTCTATTTTGATATTTGTATTATTAAATAAAAGTACTGTAGCATCTGTGAATCTGTAAAAATAAGTTTGCATGCATGTTTTTATTTTTCAAGTTTACGGGTTGTAGGTTTACAATGCACATGTCAACAATTTACTTGAAGGTACAAATCATGTCTGCACTTTTAATTGAGCTAATTTTGGCTCAACTAAAGTCACATTCCTGGTTTTCAACTTCGCAACCTATTTTATGAATAACTTATCTGGGTAGCATATTTTGCAATTATTTTTCAAAAACTACATTGTTTTAGTGGATTTCTTGAAACTTTTTCTTTTCATATAGTTATGAATGAAATTGGACTAGGAAAGCACACCTCAAATAAAAAAGGAAACCTTATTCTCATCAAGAAAAAAAAACAAAAAAAAAAAAGGAAAGGAATCCTATATTTACAACTTTTAAATTTTAAAATTAATTTTTTTTATAATATGATACAACTATTTAAAATTAATACTATCTACATAAAATCTATAAGGCTTTGAGCTGTGATGCAGAAGATGTGGATTTTGTTTTTGAAATTATAGAAAATTAAAATATATATGTCAACATTTGAATTTATTGGATTGATAAAATTCAAAATCATGACAAATATTATATTAAATATAGCATCACAAGGAATGCTCTTAAATAATTTTTTTTTAATTTGTAAAATAGCATACTTGGAAAAATTATTCCAAAAATAGATTACAAATGCGAGAACCCAATCTGCGCCTTTAGTGTTTTTTTTTATTATTGAAAAAATATTTTATATAGAAAGTTACAAATAAAATGAAAAATAACATGATATAAATATAAGTAATTTATAATTTTTTAATGACAACTTTGCAATATTATCTCGTTAACAATGCTATGAAGAATATTTTCGATATAAATAATTATAAAATCAATCATATAATAATTCCTATTCATTTCATATTATTAATCGTAAAATATTGTCAGTATATCAAAGTAAAATGATGTTATTGTTTACTTGAAATGCTGTAAAAGGATAATCTTAAAACAAGGGCAATTGGTAATTTCACTCTTGGCCTTTTAAAATAAAATCATCCCTTTTTTCCTTTTAATTAATGGAAAACCAAATCAAGGTAGAGAACCAAACTCGTTGAACTAGTGCCCCTCTATCTCTCTCATTCCAAACAATTTCTATAAGCAGAAACGACCTAGGAAAACATCTCTGGCTGTCCCTTTTCTTTACATAGGCACCACCTGAAATTACATAAAAGTTCCCAAGTAGAGAGAGAGTATCTGAATATGATTTATGTTTTCTTATTGTATTTTTCAATTTAAGAAAATAATTATCTTTATTATTTTATGCAATTTACTATAAATGTAATCTGGCCAAATGGGGACCAACTTTTCTTCCAAGATTTTTTTTTTTAAATGTTTAATATGGATTTAAAATGAATGATGCACGGATTCCTTTTGAGGGGTAAAAGAAAAAAATTTGCCTTTGAAGTTAAATCACACATTTAAAAAGAATATAAGGAGTTGGATAACTAAGAATATTTTACAATCTTTTAATAAGTGATCAAATTCAGGATTTAAGTCGAAATTGTTGTTTCTGATGAAAAAAATAAGATTAATTCTACTTTAATTGATGTCTTAATCATAATTATTGCTACTTTTACAGTTTCTGTTAATTTTGTTGTTTGTATTTAATTCGGCTAATGTAAGATTAAGATATAAACACAAGATTATGTATTTAAATAACAAGTTTAAAATGGGATACGGATAACAATCCGAAGAGAATACAAAAGGGTAGAAAAGAGATAAAGGAGCCCCCTGAGATTTACCTAGTGGAAGTGGAGTCTCCCTCTGCAACAGCCGGAAGAAAACAAAGCCATCAACTTTCTCATCAATGGCGTCGCCCCAATTCCTCTCCTCCTTTAAGTACGCCGACAGCCTAACCGTCGTCGGAATCTCGATCTGCACCGCCATCATCTGCGAGGCCATCTCGTGGATCCTAATCTACCGTACAAACTCATACAAGTCCCTCCGATCTTCCATCGACAAAGCCGCGAAGAAGCTCGAAGTCATGAAAACCGAGTCAAATCCCAACAAGATCTCAAGCAAGAAGTCCAAGACCAAGAAGATCGATCGCGTCGAGACCAGTCTTAAGGAATCGAGTCGTGATTTATCTCTCTTCAAGTTCAAATCCGGTGCCGTCGTTGCTCTCGTTTTATTCGTGGTGTTTGGATTGTTGAATTCGCTTTTTGAGGGGAAAGTCGTTGCGAAATTACCGTTTAAACCGTTCGGAATCGTGATGAAGATGAGTCATAGAGGTTTACAAGGTGATGATGCGACGGACTGTTCGATGGCTTTCTTGTATTTCCTCTGTTCGATTAGTATCCGCACGAATCTCCAGAAGTTTCTAGGGTTTGCGCCGCCCCGTGGTGCCAGTGCTGGGCTTTTCCCAATGCCCGATCCTAAGACGAATTGATTGATTCGATTAGGGCTTTTAAGGATTTGATAGTTATTAGATCGTCAGAGAACTGGGTAAAGGTGTTCCGATTCGTGGAGTTGTCGTTTTCGTTTTGGTGTTGATTATATGAATTGTGTAGTCAAAATTCAAAACTGCGGAATTATCTGGATTTAGAATACAAAAATCTGGCGGAACTAATAAATTTGTGGGGTTTCGATTTTGATATTATGTTCATGCTATTCTTTTTTTCCTTTTTTTTTTTTTTTTGGCTGAATATGCCTCGGATTGTTTAGCTTTAGAAGTGAATGAACTCCATTGTTGTTTCTAAGGTGGCTGCTAACTTGTGTTACTGATTGTTACGCTGCATTAGAAGTTTGCCCGGAGTTTTCGGTTTTGATTCAATCCAATGTGTGGAGTTTTGATTGCTAAGTTTTTTTATTTATTTATTTATGTGAATCACTGAATTGGTATTCCTTGATATGGCAGGAGACTGACTGCATTGTGTTTTTTACTTCTTATTATGTTGCATTTGCAAGATTCCATATTGGTTGGTGGGTTTGTTCTGGTTTTTTTTGCCTGAAATTGAATGGTGCTGTGTTGCCGTAGAGGTTTGAATGGTGTGGTTATCATATTGTATGTACTTTTGTTTGATTTGGCGAAAATCACAGATTCTTCGCATCTGTTAACTGAGTAATTACTTTTTTTTGGGGGTGGGGGGGTTGGGGGGAAGGACAGGAAAGAGTAGTTTATACAGGTTTAGCAAATTGAGTGATAGAAATAGCATGGTTATTGATGGGTGTTTGTTGGGATGATCATTACACTTGCATTCGGATGCTACAGGTTCAATTCCCTTTCTTATATGATAATTAGGTTAGTGGTTGGCGAAACAAAGAGAGGAAAAACGAAAAGAAGTCTGACTTGGTCTCAGTTTCCGTTTTCCAAATAAGCTCGCAGATCATTTTAGGCTGATTTCTGACAGAAAGTTAGAATGATGAAATCCGAAGTTAGAATCTAGTTGTACACCTTTCTTTAATTGATATAGGCATTTAATGAGGCTCATGGAGTTTTGAGCATGGTGTGTTTATTTCCGTAATTAACTTACTTTTTAGATCTTTCTTGGTTTTCCATAAATTGCTTATAGATTGCTCCAAACTATGAAAGATTATGCATTCATTCAGTTAAGTTTGAAATCCATTGGTTACTGGGCGTTTATGTACCTCAAGCCTAGACATGCCTAACTTATTGAGATATCATGCTGGGTAGAATACTTCATTGGTATTAAATCAGATGAAGCTAGGTGTCTATTATTGGGTTGAGACGTGATCAAGAGCTTAGCTTTTTGTGGGGTTCACTAATTGAAGGGACTTGAACAAGAAATGTGGTTTCCGGAGTCACCCTTCTTGGGTTATCTTCTATTATTCTTTACTTGAATGATCATGGCTTATTAGCTATTAACATCATCAATTAAAAAAATTAAAAAAAATATATATATATAAAAAAAAAAAAGAAGTAGACCATTTAGAGATAGAAGCAATTTTTTCATAGGTCTGTTTATATATAGAAAAAAGCGGATCAAAATATGATCCATTTTTCCATATACAAACCGCAGTATAATATGTGTTAAGAATAATGAAGTTCCACTAAGAAAACAGGTGCTTCTACTTATTTCTCACCTGATGCATATTTCATTCAACATAAGCAGTGCAGTAATATTTAGTACTTGGGTGATTGTACTTGTAGACCAAAAAGCCTGTTTCAAACTTTGTTGATTTCTATTTTCATGAGACTATAATTCATCTATGTAATTATTGCTTTGTCCTGATGATCTGAATTAGTGATAAATTTTTAAGTTCACTTGGCTGAGGTATGTGTGAGTTTGCCAATCCTCAACAAACTATTTTCTAAAAAAGACAAACTATTTTCTAAAAATGGGTTTTGGAAAAAAGTATTTCTCGGAATATCATGACAAAATCACAAGTTACGATTACGATTTAATAAAATAAAAAGAAAAAAAGAAATCGTATGTTAAACATACAATTTCCAATTTTCAAATCACATCTCCAACATATGACTTCTTCACTTTCTTTCTCTTTCCATGCCATGCATCTTCCCTTATCCATTCTACTTACAGCATTTCGGGTGACCTTAGGAGATGGAACTTCCAATTCAACAGGTAGCATTACTTCTATCTCGGAGTATGGAGTAGCACCAATGGAAGTTCAAATGGAGATTCGATACCTCCATGAGGCCAGTGTCAACTTTTCAAGCCAATCTCAATGTGTCTGTCATCTTCCACGAGATCTTATCTATGTTCTTATTTGTTGCCTCCACTGGCCCCGAGCATTCTACCATTATCTGCTACTCTCTCTGATCCAAGATGGCCACTCACATGATAGAGATGAAACCACCTAGCAAAGCAAGATGAACAACTCCCCCCACCACGTCTTACATGTCCAATTTCAAGCTTCACCAACCATCTCTTGCTGCTTGATAGTGTTGGTAAGTGCATCTATCGATTAATGTAATATAGTGAACTAATTACGAATGTCGTCCCACAGATACCATAATTACTAAAATTAATTAAGACTTTATTATCTAATCGTCAAACTAAAATGTATTGATTAACTAAGAAATTTTAATTGCTTGATTTATAATTATTAAAATAATGAAAAGAAAATAGATATACTAAAGAGTTTGACTTAATGTTATAAGGATACATATCTAGATTTAGTTTCCCCCTAAAATCATATATAACTTATTAGAGTAATTCCAACTAATAGAACACGCGATTTCTTCTTTTGGCAAAATTGTAAGTTGAGATTGTGATTTCGTCACAATATCATGAGAAATAGTTTTTTCAAAATCCTTTTTTATGAAAAAGTTTGCCGGAAACCGACAAACTTTCTGGCAAACTCACACATACCTCTCACTTGGCCTGTAATTGCAGTTACCAAGAATGGATGGAAGATTTGTTAAAAATAAAAATAAAAATTGTAGAGTCAAGAACCAAAAACCACGGTATCAACTAACTAAACATAACTTTAGGTTAATCCAAAAATATTCTTCCAACTTTCAATATCCCCAAATTTGATCCATTCTACCACTAATTATTTCATTTCCAAGAAATGAGGAACCATGGAACTACATTTTCAAATCTCCACTCACATACCATTTAGTTTATCATCAAAAGCTTACAAATTATTAAAATCTTATCCCATGGAACTAGAGAGCATTGCCTGATCATTTTTCACTTCTGCACTCCCATTTGAAAGGGACACTGTCAGGCCTTATAGCTTATGAGGATATGGTCCCTTCCGAGTACATAGATGCAAACGTATCGCTTGAATATGCCACTTTGATGATTAATATTTGGCCCTTGCTATCTCATTGAAAGTGTAAAGGTTGAGATGCAAAACCACATGACTCGAGCAAAATACTTCCCTGACATAAAAAAGGAAAAATACTCATCACGCAAACCAACAGTTCCAGATTCTTGTCCCAGCGTGAGTTTTACTAGTGATCAACTTCTATTTCTTCCATTCAAGTCCCATTGCTATTAATTTCATGTTGTTGAGAGAAATAAAGAAAATGAACATTATGGCCTATTAATTCCTATATTCTGTGAAGAGCATTGTAAACAGCACAAATCAACCTAGTTTATCCCTCTTGGATGACAAAGAAAAGCCGAACATAATCAAGCAATAATCAGCACATCCAATTATGCAAACTTGTGGTACACTCTACTCTAGGACTGCATCTATGCACCTTGTATCCATCAAGCAGGAGCAGGTAAACTTATCTCATGAAGAAGATGGTAGTATGTATTATGGTCGGATGTATATGTGAAGCCGGGAATAAAATCTGAAAAAAATCTCAGAACCGCAGCTAGATGTTGTACGTCTTTGGAAGCATATGCAGCCTCAAGGAACAGTGAAGGTCGCACTGTGTTCACCTGAAAATTTCCAGCAAATACCTTGATGAATACCAAGAACCCAACATGAAGTATAGGGAGTATATTTAGTATTGAGTACAAGGACAGTTCCTCAACTCAATAACTAAGGTTTCCGAAACAATGAAGAAAATCAGTACTGTAGAGGGAAACAGAGTAAATATCTAAAATGCCAGAGAAAAGGAGCTTATTCAATTTGTAAAACGTGCATGGCAAGAATCTAAAAATAGAAGTGTTAAAGCCATTAGGACAAGAAGTAAAAGGTTCAGAAGCTGACAGAACAACTAACTTTTTTGCTTCTAGAAATTCTGACATGTACATCTTCTCGAAGATAAACATACCTAATGATAATATTAATAAGGTTCCATGGACGGGCCCTTATGACACTGTTTTGAAGGCTTAAAAAAGAAAATTTTCACTGTCTCAAGACTGATTACAAACTTCTCAAAAAAGCATGTACACGGAAAAGTAAAAAAGTAACTCCTTTTTTTTGTTCTTGACAAGTGTCCATAGGTCACCCTTCAAAATTTTACATGTTACTACAGATATCATATTCCTAATGAAATAGAACACGTTCTATTATTTAAAAGTTGCTTGAGTTCCTTTAGAACATGGTTATATTTTTGCAGAACCTCAAGAATGACATTATCAAATACCTTCAAAACTACAACCTTAGCACAAAAGCTCAAAAAGAAAAGTTGTGAAAATGGCTACTAGTTCATGGAAACAAAAAGACCATTACACAAGCCCCAACCAAATCTTGGAACATAGCAATCCCTCATAGTTTTTCCAGGAGTATAATTGATGGAAAGAATTAGGAATGGGCATTCTTATCCAATATGTGCATCTGTTTCATATTATCTGTTCTTCCTGATCCCCAGAACAAGCAGTACTTCAGAAAGAATGAAGCAATCAGAACAGGCATTCCCTAATACAATTAAGTGTGCAGCCCAAGGCACTGAAGGATTCTTGCCAAGGACATTAAAAATCGTAAGGAAAACTAAACTCCAGTTTACCATTTAAGAGGTGATCCAACATCCACCAGCTAGAGTTTACTACCCAAAGGATGTTTGAGGAATTTATAGTTTTACCTTATGCTTCCGTGCATAACGCAGAGATTCAAGATAATAGCCATCTTGCACTAGAAACACCACATAGTCATGATGCAGCGAGAGCTGCCTCAGCATATCCAGACCCAGCTTCCTAGTTTGTCGATTTTTCCTACCACACTCCAAGAGTTGCAATGCAACTTCCTTAGAAGGCTCCAAAATCTGCAGCAATACGTGCTTTCCTCAGTATAATTAGAATGTACACGAAATATATAACTGAGTATCACCAATATTTCAGGAATTAAATGACCTTGTTTATGATAAACAACCCAAGCTCTGCAAAGCGCTCACTGCGGCATAGCAGCTGTATGGTCAAGACATGTATATTTGAATGCACCTTGATCTTTTCCAAATTAGCACTGAAACAGAGAATAAGTTTAAACTTGTCAGTCCAGGAGGGCAAAGGTCACAGCAGAAGCAAAGAAGAACAAAATGATACTTGACTAAGAATAAGTTTCATGGCCTCATATATTCATTCAAATCTTGACTAAGAATTAATGGAACAACTAATGTCTTCACCACAATATGTTTATTTTACGTCAAATTGTATATAGTACTAGAGCAAGCGGTCATAAAAGCAAATCATCACATCAGCATTGTTTTTTCTTTCATAATTATCATCACATCATCATTTAACTATTGTTTAACTAGTTCCATATATGAGCCTTAAGTAATATCTCTATCCATACAGATAAGGAAGTACTGAAACGGAAAAATAAAATCACACCTATATTTACTAGATTAAACTTTCAATTAATATTTCATATACAATAGGCCACATACCTGCGTAGGAATTCAACAATAATAGCAACAAGGTATGATGGATCTCCCACCAGCTCTTCCTCAACAGGAGCAAACACATCACTGTACATCTCGTCAGGTGAAATGGCTGGTGAGGAAAGTTGAGATCCCTGCTGCTCAGAAGCAATAACAGGGTTGCTGCTTGCTTGAAGTTGTTCAGGTTTAAAAGAAGATGGCTGGGCATTAGAACTACGAGTTCCAGAACCCACCCCTCTACTAGCTGCACCATTGGAGTTACTTTTCAGATGGCCCATACTACCATTTTCCTCGGAATCGGTCTCAGAAGAAACAGATCTTTCAAAAGATTCACCGTGATTCCCTGAAGGTTCGCATTCCACAGATTTTCCTGTTGTATGTAATCTGTCCTCAGATGCAGCATCAGCAGCACCAGGAGTAGTACCAACAGCCATATGAGAAGGCTGGAATTTCTCAGCTTTTGCACCTTTGAAATAAACACCTGTCTTCAGTGCTTGGAAAAAGGATGTAACCAGTACATCGATTGCCCTCGCAACCATGGCTACAGGTCTGCGTTCTAGGATCATCGTCCTTGCCAATGCCAAAGACAATTGTTTAGCCTGAAACAACAATAAATTCACAGAACTCACGGTAATCCAACATATTTTTATTGAATAAGAAAATGAAATTACAATAAACATTGAGAAGTTGCATGTAATGTTTGATTTAGGATAAGTATAACCTACATAATAATATACAAGATAATAACATGAAGCTGAGCAAACCAAATTACGCTACCACACCCACGATGGCAAAGGATAAAATCTTAAATCACAAAAAAGAAGCAACAAAGAAAGACAGAAACTTCTTGTCCTCAAATACTAAAATATCAGACAGCTGAGAAGTCATTGTATCCTCCATATCAACATGTCTCATGCAAATGATCGGCATCACTAGATTCATCCTCTTTTTCCTTGCAAGCATTAAAGAATATTTTTAAAACCATTTAATGTGGCATCCAATATCCTCTTATAACTGAACCATGGAACCATATGTGTGAAAAGTATTCTAGAGAACCATTTAAAGGAATTCTTGCTTCGACAAAACACATATGTCCCGTACATAAATAAACTTAGGTAGGTATACCTTATATGCTTCTAACTTCCGTCTCTGCAGCAAATCTAACACTGATGACACGTCTGAACTACTAGCTGCTATTGCCTGAATAAAAAAGTAGCAAAATAAGGTGGAGAACAGCTGCACACAGCCAGATAAGCAGAAACCAAGAGAACTCACCTCTAAATCAATACAAATCTTCCACAAGAGCTTGTTATGAGCATCACATACAAGGTCTGGAACTAGAAAATTCCAGTCATCTCCATAGATAATCGCTTCATTATCACTTATTTGGTAGGCATTAGAATTTTCTCCATCTTTGCTACTGGATCGGGAACCTGAGCTAGACCTTCTCAAACCTCTCAACAAGAGAGGGAGAGGGGCAGATACTGGTGCATGTGAGTCTAAAAATATATCATAGAGGATTACAACCTTTGCATCCACTTGATGAACCAGCAAAATGTTATCAACCACACTGACAGCAATCTTGCTTGAGTAAATAGGCAAAGAACCCTGGAAATACGATGTACATCAATTAGCTGGTGCAATCTGATCCTATATCCAACCATTCATTAAATTTCTAAAAGAGAGGCACTAAGTACATGTAAGATCTACCAAAAAGGCATGTAACTGCAGTCATATGTCATCAGAGAAAAGTCTATGATAGATATATTAACGCTCAATTCCAAGTTTGATAAAATGTTTAATAAGCTAGCTTAGTATACCAAACAAAAATTCTAAGCTTGTAAATAGGTTCTTGCATTTATGTACACCTAAAAAATGCCTCTCAGTGCAACCTAAGGCATAATTGTGTATCAATATTGATGAAAGAACAAGAATCGCTCACAAAAACCAATCATTGCCTTCCAGTTAAGCAGATTTTAAAAAGGATAATATTTTCCAAGATAGTCTCCCATGTGATGTCAACCTATCATCAACTCATCTACAGTTCATTCCCCCCATATGCAATAAACAGCCACAACAAAGCCCTCCAAGATTCTAAATGTGTAGAAGAGCTAGAAGTACTGGTACTCAAGCCAATTAGAATGGCGTCCCACATAATAACAAATAACCAAATGAAGCAGGGCATTCACATGAATGTAAATTTATAAGTGAAACAAAACTATAGAGATTTTGGAAAGAAATATTTTTTTAAAAAAAATTTCACCTAGATCCCCTCAACTTGTTAATTTGTACACTTTACCCCCTTTACTCCCAAAAAAGGATTGCATACCTGTGGCACAATAGCATCTTTGTAAAACCTATACGAGTGAAGGAGCATTGCCACTCTATCAACTTGCAAACAGTATATTCTACCATACCTGCCAGTCGAACATGCTAATCTTGTTTATTCACTTGCAAAGCACGAAGAAGTGTCAAATGGAACAAATTACATATATGATAACCATATAGAAAAAACATACACAGTGACTATATAGACATCTTCGGCAGCCAGAACAGGTTTACTATTAGCTTCAGTTTTCGCCATGAACATCTCAAATTTTGGCAAGCGAATTATCCCCGCAGAGGACAGCTGAATGAAGTAAAATCATGTCAATAATTAAAAATATAACTACAAACAAAAGCTAATGACTCACAAGCATTCATGAAAAGTTACAAATGAGATAATCAACCCCTATTATATCCCTTCCACATGAAAAAAGAAACTAAGGCAGATAATTGTCCACTGTAACCATCTTCTTCCTTTGTTTCATTCAAAAAGCAAAACCAGAAAAGGTCATTGAGATTTCCAAGATCAACATGGAACTCATTTTTTATGGGGTAAGAGAAGATTGTAACAGAGTCAAGGGAAGGTAACTTGAGGGTGTTCTTCCATGCACAACCCAATAAAAAAAAAAGTCTTAGGTGGATGAAATTGCTACAGTTAGTTTCTGAAACAAGCTGTATAAATAAAGACCATCTGAATCGTGCATGCATACACACCAACCAGTTGGCTAGTTTCTCTCTATGCCGTACCCACATCCCATCAATGATAATATGAACTGTGTTTTTTTGAGCCCAGGCTCAAGCAATTTCCTAAGCCTAAATCTATCCTCTAAAGTAACAGTATTCTTATCTATAACTCACACGTAGCCTGACAGGTTCCAAGTACATGTATATGTGTTTGACTAGAAGTACTTCCAATGGATTAATATATAAAGAGAAAAAGAACCACTTCAATATTGGAAGTTTGGCTAAAAGATTATCAATCTCCAAAAAAATGTATGGTATATGATGACAAGCAGTGGTAAATTCAATGCTATAATTCCACACCTGAAATCCAGTGAACGTCTTGCATTGCATTCCTGAAGCAAGAAGTACCATACGACTTTCATGCGTGTATATATACCAACTCACATTTAACTTCCGTGTTTCCACCAAATGGAGAGTCTTTGACTCAGAGTTATATGCATATAAGTCCAAACCGCTGCAACAAACTTCGAGATATGAAGACACGCAGAGATTGTACCCTCAGAAATTAAAACGATACCCAAAGAGAATTAAAGGAAAGAAAGTAGCAACCAAATAAGGAGAGCCAGGGGAGGGGAGGGGAGAATCATACAAACCGGTATTTGATTTTAACAAATCATTTAAATAGTATTATGTCAAAAATGTATCTTGACAATGACATCGTATTACACCTGACTCTATGCCTTCTGCAAGACACCATAGCACTATAACAAAGGATGTTGGTTCACAATATCAACAGAGAAGCATCTTACCATCTAGACCTAAATTTCAGAGTGCTAGGCATATCAGAAATCAGTGACATGCAGGAACAATGGATTCCAGGCAAAATGAGACAACTTAATAGATAAACATACAGACAAATATCACAGTGCATCAGAAGCCAGCCTGTGGCTTAATTAAGATTTATATTCATTATCAGCACAATATTTATTTTAAAGATCAACTCACTAAATTTATTCAATAACAATCCAGTTCATTTGGCCATCTACTAATCAATCAGAGAGAGTTTTCACACCTTGACTTCACAAAGACAATATCACAAATTGGACAGTCTGTCCAAAAAAATCCAAGAATATTCTCCGACTCTGATTTACATTTCTGAAGAAAAGTTTCTCCAGTTTCTCGACGTTGAAACTGTATCTCATGGTTTGATCGTTGAATTGCTATCAATTTGCTATCAAATGAAAATCTAATTGAAAGAATAGGGCCTTCTCCAATTGTATCACAGACAGGAGCAACCGAGGGAGTAAAGGGAACAACTTTCCATGAGAAAACCTGCATTGGAATGTAGAAGGAATGAGACAAAGAATGGGAAACTGTATATTTGTGGTTGTGCATCAAAACCAGGATAGTGTGATTTCACTTTTATAAGAGGACCTGATCATCCGTGGTTGAAAGTAATAACTTATTTCCATCATCATAAAATAAACCCCTTGATCCAGGAATGCTGCATCGCAGTGGTGGACTCTGAATATAAACATGTGATAGAGCAGTAGATTCACTCAAGCCAACAACAGTCTGTGAACTTGATGCTCTACCAGACATCCTTCCTATATTTCTTGCCTCGAAACCTCTTGCAGGATAATTTTGAATACAGCTGAACCTGCACGACAAAAAAAATAAAAATACAACATTTAAAGGTATGATAGCACATTACTTACAAGGGCTATCATAAAACTTTTTGCCTTTTCTTTTGGGTAATTGAATTTCATAAAGTTACGAAAGGTTAGTTAGACAAATTTCCTAAAAAACAATGGACCACAGTCTTTTACAGGTTTCATTAATTTATTGCTTCTTTGCAGTTTTAAATAAAAGATATCTTATCCACTTCAATAGAATTATTCTGTAAAATTTTCAAAAACACATGGAAAAGCATGAGCTACACAGTCCAAGTCTAGTACAAACAATCTTCATTAAACATTGTAGACCCTCCTTTATGGAGATCACTCATTGTACTTCTAAAAGCTAGTCTGACGTGTCCGACTCACAATCTTCTAGGTGTTCTTTTGTAAAGAGAAACTAAAAATTGTTAATCATTCCAGTTTCAAACACGAAACCATTTACTTACAGAAAAATAAAACCATACTGAATAGAATTGATAGATGAAGTAATTACCTTATACCATAACAGTAGTTGTCTAACCACCGGCCCTAAGATTCTACAGATGGCGTTTGCAATATTCCTATTTGAAATAAATAAACACGATAGAAGACAGAACTAAACCTTCCGCAGCTACAAAATGAACATAATTATATCAGTAAAAAGTCATCTTCAAACAAATGAAGAAAAAAAAATCTTTGTAGCTACAGAAACCAATCTCTTCAAGCATAATACCGTTCTTTGCATGCAACTTTTTAATGCAAGAAATTCTTTGAGACACATGTCACGTTCAATTTCTGGAACCTTAGCTGCAACACAACTCCCATATTCTTTGGCCTGCAAAAGAAATTCCGATTCATACATTGGTTTTATGCATACCTATGATTCAAGCTTAGCATAGAATATCGCATGAATGCAGTAAATCCATCCATCCCTCCTCTCAAAACAATGCAATAAATTTATGAGTTTGCATACTGGCACAAAGGATATAGATGCAACATGAAAGAGGCAACAGAACAAATAACTCAAGGAAAAGCAAAAACAGCAGTTATGAAATAGAGTGCTCCATCACTCCATCATCAAGATGGGGCCAACCTGAGCTGAACAGGTGAGCAAAATGCGGTTAAGCAGAGAAGTAGTGTTTTTCTCCTTCATACCTGCTTTACTGCAAAAATTTCAAAAATGGTGACTGTTAATAACTATCTATAGTGTTACTCACTACAGCATAGTTTATCCAAATTCTAGCCAGAAGAAAGGAAGTACGCTTTAGCAGCAGTGTAGGATAATGCATCCATGTCCTAATTGTTTAAGCTAAAAGACACCAAAAAAACCTTATCCATACTCATTAAACACCACCCAGCACATTATCAAAGCCATCAATACAACAAAGGAATTCTTATGCATTGCAAGGCTACAGGGGTATACAAGCAAATACCAGCATGCATAAAGTTACATGTGCACATCAGACTTCCATTTTTCTGGATTAAGTCAATCAACAGTGTGAAATTTGAACTTCTCTAGCTGGTACTAAAAGCATACAAATTTAACAAGATATTGAGATCTATGCTCTCTCATTGAGCATAATCAAAAGTAAGCTAGAAATACGAAACCAATATTTAATCAACCATTACAAGATTCAAATAATCCCTTCTTAGTTTCATTGTCATGAATTAATTCTACACCTCCAGACTTATTCTTCGTCAATAATCAATAGTGATTCCTCCATGTCTTATATTTATATCAAGTAATAAAGAAGGAACCATAAATCAACTGAGAAGGTGCTCGCTCAAGAAACTCAAGAGCCATGGGATATCTTGTTCACACTTAACATCAATAATCTGATTATTGATAGAAGTAAAATGATAATGGGTGCCCCAAACACTTGCTCTTCACCTTTTCACCTGCTTGTTTTTTCATGAAACATGTAATCAATATTAGAAAGGTGAAAAGTTTCACTTTTGATGTCTTAACAAATCCCCAATATATGCCCCATAGGACAAATTCAATAATAACCCAAAGAATCCCATTAACTAGTCAATTAATCAATCAATGGTAGTCCAATTCTCCCAGTGCACAACACATTCCCTTTTTTCTTGGCCAAAAGAAAGGCTCAACACATTCCCTTCACTAATAGCAATTACACGATTCATTATAAAACATGGGCATCACCTTTTGCCATCCTGAAAGATTTTGATTAGTCTGGTTTGTTACTATGTCTGGAGGGAAAGGAACGAGAAGAGACTTGGGCTTATCTCACGTGATTTTGAGGCAATTTATCGTACTATTTTATGCTCTTTTTCTTGTCAAGTGAAAGCTCAATGTGATTGCTAGCGCCAATTTCTCGATCAAACTACCTTTTTGATTTAGTGGAGATTTGCTCGAGTTTTGAGGGCTTTGTGAGCTCCTTTTTTCTTGCACTTTTCAATCTTATGTATTATTCCATATTTTCTAATGAATTCTGACATTTTATCCAAAAAATATTCGCAAAGAAACGTACCCGATAATTAAGCAAATAAATTCCCCTTTTTTTCCCTCAATTTTCCAAGAAAGCGCCAAGTTTTTCAAGCATGAACCTAATCAAACACTCTAAACCAACTGAATCCCTAAAGAAGAACTATTCCAAAACCATGGGCAAAACCTCATCGCAGGAATCAACAATCTGGTGAAAAAAACTTATTCGGTACTAGAAACTTAGCAGTAAGTGCAAGGAAAAGCCAAAACAATTCAACGTGTCACGATAGATAGATTCAATAAACCCTACTCTGATTGCTCGTCCTCCATTAAGATTACACATTGAGCAGAGATTAGAGTAAGAAAAAGTACCCGAATTAACCAGCATAGTGGCAAAGATTGACAAAGTTAAGGTTTTGATTGCAAGATTAAATGGAACTGGGAAATCGAAATCGAATTGCATACATTCGAAGAAACTAACCGCAGCACGGAGAGTCTGATATTTGGAGCGCCAAATTACCTACCAGTCGTATCGATCGGACAGGGTTGACGTAAACCGCCAGATTCGAGTGACTGCCACGTTTCTGTCGTCGTTTGAGTGCATTCCGGAAACCGGTTCAATGCAACCGGAACTAAGCCGCTAACCGTGCCAACCCTAAACCGTAAAATCGATTTGTTATTACATTGCGGTTTACCTCGCGGTTGGTTTTAAATTGTTTAGAAGACAAGTCCAAAAGTGCATAAAATCACTAGTCGTGATGTATTTGTGCTTAAATAAGTGTAATGTAATCTTTTAAACTAAAATATAAACCTATTGTATGAATTAATATAATAAATCTTTTAAACTAAAAGTATAAATCTTTCGTATAATATTAGCTTATCAAGATAATCAATAACAAAATTAAGAGAGTGGTGGTCTTACATGATAGCAAATGAATCTTGTAGAGATAGTGGGCGATTAAAAGAAATTTAAAAATCAAGAACATTAAAGTGAGTTTATTATTTTTCTTCTCTTACTATCTTTTACTAGAACTAATATATTAATCAAAAAATGAAAAAAAAGAAGAAATTTTCCAAAAATAATAACTATATAATTCATTACCTAGTAGAAAAATTCAAGCCAATTGCATGTGCTCCCCATAATCATGAACCTAATGTGCTTGAATAAAATATTATTATGAAAGCTAAGAACGAAGAGCTTTTATATCTCCAACTTTAGTTCGTATGATTATTAGATGAATGAACCCAATTCGAAGTATGAATCATGGGAGAAAATACCTATTAAATCAATCATAGGAATACCAATTACAATACCTATTATCCAAAGAGAAATCCTCCTAATAGCATCAACTATTTATTCCTTAAATTTTTTCACTTCAATATTATAAATATTAAATAAGGGTAAATTAAACTTTACATAAAGTGTTTTCATTAATTTTTTTTTTTTTTACTCCCTACTCCTATTTTTTTTTTTTTACCACTTTGCATACATGTGATTTTATCACTATTTGTCATTGCTAATTAAAAACACATGTGAAATTCTAATTGGTCCATAATGATCAATTTAATAAAAAATATTATTAAATATATTTAAGTAAATAATATAGTAAAAAATATGAAAATATAGAAGGTGTAATTTATTTTTAAAAAAGTAGACATACAAACAAGGGCTAAGGAGCTTAATTACCCCCTCCACATCAAGTACTTGATGGACTTTGGGGTGGCATATCTCTCTCACTTATAGGTTTTCTAACTAGTGAGAGGAAGCATGAGCCTAAAGCAAGGAGCTTCAAAAGGTAGCTAGAGCCAACCAAAATCAATGGTGGGTCACAACCTCCCATTATAGGATGGTGTGACCCCTTTGACTACCACCATTAAATGAAGTTCAAAGAAAAATCATCAAGTTATGTAACTAAACTTCAACCTTATGTTGTTTGCTCTTTTTCTATATATACATTTTTGGGAAGGGGGCATGTTATCTTATGGTTGTGTCACACAACCCAACAACTAATCCCACTAATTCTAATCACCCTAAGCCTTAAAGTTGGCAAACTAAGCCCTTAAGCTTTGTTTGTTTTTCTTTTTTAGATGGTTAGCTTTATTTTTTATTTTTTTTCCTTGAGGTTAATTAGGTATACCACCCTTATAAACTTTGATAATTGCACAAATCATGATTTTTAACTGGGACCTAATATAAGTTAGCTAGATTTCACTCAAAGGAAACTCGATCGACCTAGTTTTCAAGTCCTTCAACCAAATCTTACTTACCCCATATTCAATCAACCTAGTTCCAAGTTAGGTATGTCATTTCTTTATCTTTTCCTCAACTTAGTCGCCTTAAATATTAACTCAAGTTCCCATTCAATTGAATGAAACACCTTGAAAATTAAATTAAAACCAATGATAAGAAGGTAATTTGACCCTAAACCTCCCTTTTATAAATAGTATCCTAACTTGGACTCAATTCAGTTTGCAAGTCCCTTAAAATCCCTAAACCCTCCTACTCTACAACACACATGCCATTAACAAGGTAAGTTAATGAACCCAAAATCAAAGTCTTTTTCATTCCTTCTTTTGTAACCTTAAAGAAACAATCTTAATTCAAATATGGTATTATTGCAAGGGATCAATTGAAGGATAGCCACTAAACAAGGTAAAAATGAATCTTAACATGCTTAGAGATTATGGTTAGATGTTTAATCTAGAGTTTATTGATATGAAGGTACATATAGAGTGAAAGTTAAAAGGATTTCTATTTGTAGCATGATAAGAATATATTAAGCAATTCCAAGGTAAACCCCTCAACAATCTTATCTATATCTTAATCAAGTTTTGATTTTGAAAAAAAATAGGAATTACATCTAGAGAAATATTTTATTAAGAAAACAACCTTTGTGAATACTCAAAGGATTAACAACATAAAGTTGGATTAAATTACAATTTGTGGAACAATAGATGTTTTTCTTTATTTAGATTGAAACATAGATTATGAAGGAAACTAAGATGAAAAGATAGAATTTTAAACTCAGAAAGACCAAGATAAATCTAAGCATGATCAACCTAGGCTTAAGCCTATCAACCCAAGTCAATTTTAGGAAGAGTAGAAGAGCAGAAAAGGTTGGTTGCCAACCTAATCAACCCCACTCCATTGGTCACCCTCCTGGACAACTATATATTATGTAACATGCCCGTTTTTGTACATTTAACCAGGTTTATCAAGAAATTTTTGAAAGAAAACTAAACTAAGCTCAAAATATGTAATCTAAGATTTATAAGTATCTTATTGATGTTATCTTACAAAATAGGAATTTTTTCGAAGTTATATTAAGGACATAAATGGATTTTAGGTATGCGGGTTACTGCTTATTTTTTGTATATGCATGTAGGTTTAGAGTTTTGATATAAATATTTATTGTAACATTGTTTATTTGAATTGAGACTTTTGAATGTTAAGTATTGAGATCTTGGAACCATGTTAATAATTCTATTGTGCTTATGAGGTGTTGGAGTCTTTAGACTTATTATTATTATAAAAGTGGTATTAAATTCTTTGGATTCATCGTTATTATTAATAAAGAAGTCTTGGACTCTTTAGACTCATTGTTATTATTATTAAAAAGATCTTGAAGTCTTCAGACTTATCATTATTGACAAGGAGATATTAGAGTCTCCAAACTCATCATTCTTAAAATGGTCTTGGAATCTTCAAATTTATCATTACATTAAAGTCTTGAATCGTCGGATTCATTGTTATGTATTCATGGGATTAGTAATTCAGTTTGATGTTATTTTGATTTTAAGGATATTGTAATTTATGAGTTATACTTTATGTGAGGGTTGAAAATTAATGTGTGCTTGTGGTTATTGATTGATATGCTTGCTACATTTAGTATATTTGTTTAGGTTTGTATGTGATGTGACACTTTTGTGTATATGTGCGCAAGTATTTTTGTACTATGTTTCAAACTCATCCATTTAGGATTTGATTATCTTAGGTATAGAGGATACTATACTAAGAGGTTTAGAATGGACATTTGTAGGGGAGTGGAATTGTGATAGATCAAATATTAGCCTTGAGGTGTAAAAAGTTAAATTTAAAACTAGAGATTATAGTGATAAATGGAATTGATATTTTGGAGTTCTCATCAATTTCAATATATTACATTTTGAACTATCAATTATAATTAATAAAGTTTACAAGTAAGTTTGTATTTGAGATATTTGGGTGATTTATGAATTCTAAGGTATTTGTGCATACTCCTGTGATAAGAGTATGAGCAGACTATAGCACACATAGGTTTAGGGTGTGACATTTATACTCTTTATTAGAAATTTGACTTAAGGTCTTCTAAGTCAAATTTCTCACTCTAAAATCCTTTTTTTAATTTGTTCCTAATTCAAAGTCACTAAATTTTATTATTGATCTATTCATTATTCTACATGCTCCTCCAATTTCAATCAATCTTTTGAATTCTCTTTTAACTTATCAAGGATCTCATGTTTTCAAAAGCATCCATGTTAAATTTCTAATTGAAAATTCTACTTTCTCCAATCATGTGATTATATCCCTAAAGGTTTTTTTTTAGCCATTTTTCTTAGATTAAAGAAATCTAAATGAGTTTAAATCTCTTACTCACAAAGAGTATGACAAAAACCCTAAAATAAATTAATAATAGTAATTGCAATCCTTTTTAGCAATCACAACAACTTCTTTTGATATTTTCTTTAAAACACCATACTAGTTAAGAACAATTTAAAGATATCCAACTTTTAAAAGATTTATATACAAAGATGATGTTCATTTAGAATTTTATAAACACCATTGCAAATTCTTCCTTTTCACCGTAATGATATTTTACTTAAACTGGTTGTCATAAATTCCCTTTAAAAATCTCATAGTAATTTATATCAAAATGTTAAACTATTAATCTTAGATTAAAGATTTGGATTTTTTTACTATGAAATCAACTAAGAAACACACATTGTAACAAAGAGAGAGAGAGCAGCCAATAGCTTAGAGATAGTGCTCTATGTATGTGTGTGTACAAGAGAGAAAGAGAGCTAAGTTAGAGCTAACTCTCAAAGGTTTCTATACAGAGAGAGTGAGGTCTAGCATTCTATTCTTAGGAAAGGTCAAGAGCATTGATTACTCACTTGCCTCTATTTTTAATTTATTTTTTGAGGTCATTAAAAAGCTTATTTATTGTCATATACTAAAGAAGAGATACAGACAATTAGAGCTTTGTGGTACAATAACATACAACATAGATTAAGAGAAAATAAATCATTTTTTAAATAGTTTATGGAAAAGAAAATTTTATATAAGAGTTTGTAGTAAACCGACACGAAAATGGCAAATCATTAGAAAATGTATAAAGTGCCCATCCTCCTTTACAACAAGTTGCATTAAGGTACATGACTAAGGTATTTTAAGATAGCAAATAGGAAAAGCAAAGGTTGGACTGAAATTAAATCAGGATCAACTCATGATTAATAATTTTTATTAAAATACAATAAGAAAAAAAAATCTTAAAAGCCGATCCTAATCACCTCAAGATACAAGAATCACGACCCTCAATGTTGGGTGGATGATTGCAACCCACCATATATAATAATAATAATAATAATAATAAGGCATTCCCACCTCTCCATGGCTAAGGTGATGAAATAGAATAGAGTTTTTTCTATTTTTTCTATCATTTTTTTTCTTTTCTATAATTCTCTAATAATTTTTTATAACAATATGTAATTAAATATAGATAATAATATTATTTTAAATTTGAATTGTGGGGTAATCAAAGCCGACACATGTCTACTTACTAATAGTGATAAAATGGGTTCAAACACAGGTACATTGAATGCCAAAAATAAGAACATAGCACGCAAAGTAAAATTTACTTCAATTCATAATGCACTCTAAGGAATGTGTCATAAATAAAAATGAATTAAATGACAATAATCTCTCTCGCTATGTGTGTATATATGTGCACACAACCATAACATGATTTACTCTAGGACATCGAAACTAACACAAGTCTTATGTGTTATTTAGGGTTACGTAAAAAAATGATTAAATTAAATCAAATTACGAACCAAATTAAATCAAAATTATGATTTTTTTTTACAATTTAATTTGAAAATTTTCTAATATGAATCAAATAAAAAATTTATAATTAAAAAAAATATACATATAATGAAATTTTACTTATAACACTATAAGAATTTAGTTATAACTTTAAAAATTCTTTTGTTATAACATTACAAAAATTAAAAATTTATATTTATATTTATTGAAATATATATATATATATATATTATGATCATAATTTAACAAATAAATATATAAATTGATTCAAAATTTATATTATATACTAATTTAAAAAATAAATTAATTATATATATTTAAAAATTTTTAATTACTTAAATAATAATTTTATTAATTTTTTATATAATATCAATATATATTATTTAATAAATTTAATATTATTCATATAAGATTATATATTAAGCAAATATACTTTCTTAAAAAAACAAAATATGATTTAATTCATAAACTGAACTGCATTTTTATAATTTGATTTAATTCGAAAGAAAAACCAAATCAATCTTATCTGCACCCATCCTTGTGAACATAGACCTGCAAGACTCTGGAAATGCAGGGTTCGTAAAGTACTATAGGAAGGAGATCCCTATATCGATACAAAGCATGAATGGTCATTATCCTCACCTGTCCGAGAATCCTAGCACTCCTTTTCTCTACACTCAGCGCCTAGCATACATACTGCTAGGCTCGTTACCGCTAAGGAAAGCTCTGAAACCCACATAATGCAGACACGGATTACAGCGTCTAAAAAAGCAGCATTCTGTATCATATGCTATACAAAAGTGGGAGGCCTACAATCCAACCAGCTTTAATCAGCAATAATACCATTCTGTAATCTAATGCTCAAAGAGCAAACCCAGTCACTGAAAGTAATGTGAAGAAAACAATGCGATGTAGACTGCAAGGGCCTTTTTCAATTGGAAAAGGAAGTAGTCAGGGCAGAACAAAATTTATATAAGATGAAGGTGCAGGTAACAGTGGCTTTTTACAAAAGTGAGGAAAGATTCGATCAAAATTTATATCTATATGGAACCTTTTTACAAATTATGCATCTATTTATTTACTAGTCTGCGATGTATGAGACTGCTCAATACGCCGAGTGAAATGTGAAATCCAATAGTGTGACGCACTTGAGGCAGCATAATAAGATGTCACAGTGAGCTGAGTAAACTCTGGAAGAGCATAACCTGCATGGTTGAACCATAGGCAAAAGCATTGGTGGGGGACAAACAAACCGTATGAACAAAAGAACAAGAACTGAAATTCTATAACCAAATCATCAAAAACTGTCCTTCAGAGACCACATTTTATACCTAAGAACCTTACATATTGAAAATAAAGACACTAAATAAACATCAATGAAGTTCCAATCAATCTTTGTCTGTCATCAGTTAGACCATCATCAACCTAAAAGTTTGTTAAAACCACACTAAGGCCATTAGCAACCGCAATGGAAATAACAACACATGAAAGATCTACTACTCAATGATGAAATCCTAACAAACTTGACCGAATTACTGAGAAAAATCCTGAGAGAACCCCTAAAAGGAAATTGACAACCTACCCTTACAGTTCTTCATTTTTTACTAATAGGCTCACGTCTGACCCCTCAGAGTATAAAAACAAACAAATCCCCAAGAAAAGCAGCAGTAAGTCCAAAACATCAAAACATACTACTGCTACAGGTACCGATCATGTGTTTTTTTTTTCTTTTTTTCTTTTTGGTTGGTAAATTGGGACAATTATAAAAATGCTAAGTAGACAGACTAGTGGAGTGAAATGTCTAAAGAGAAATTCCAAATAGATGTGGCTTTCTACCACTACAGGTACTGATCACTTTTTTTTTCTTTTTTTTAATAATTGGGTTGGTAAGTTGGGACAATTATGAAAATGCTAAGTAGACAGACTAGTGGAGTGAAATGTCCAAAGAGATATTCCAAATAGATGTGGCTTTCTAATCTTCATGTCAAGCAAGAAGTGGATAAGTAGCCAGTTCACTCAGAAAACAGATAATGCCAAGCTATAACTCATTAAATGTAGACATTCATGGGGCTGCATTTGTTTTCATATTTTGCATCCATATTCCTGAATTCTTGGTACTTATCTTTCCCAATTAACTGCACAAATTTCCATTCAAACTGCAATTGATCTTCATACACTTTCAATCTATCTTCATCAACTAAACGCACAAATTTCCCTTCGAACTGCTGCCAGCACTTCCTTTTGCAATGAAAAAAGGAAACACAGGTAAAACAAAAGCTAAAAATCACCCAAATATTGAGTGGATTACGATACATGGGCCCTGCCCTGAGATTGAAGACTATCCTAGCTAGAAACCTAAAGAGAAAATGAAATAATTGACATAGTCAAGGGTAGAAGGACATGTATTATGGGCTTGCCCTGAGAGTGAAGACCATCCTCATTAGAAACCTAAAAGAGAAGACGAAATAATTGACATAGTCCAGGATAGAGAGATGTGTGACATTTTAAGAACACCACATCAAGAAATTTTAGCATATGCACCATGCCAAATGGAATGATCACCCATCCAGTTATAAAATCTCTTTCAAGCTCAACTTAAAAAAAACTTAGCATAACCAAGATCGAGCAAGTAAAGAAATTGATGGGAAGAATAGGACCATCTAGAAATACTAAACAAGATAAACCATCTATGTGAATAAATAAGAAAACTTTGGTCAACAGAAACGAATAATTGAGAGAAGAAATCCTATCCTAAATTCAATAACACCAAACATATTTAATATGCAAGATAATGCCATCCAATAAGTTCATACTCTATAAAACTGAGAGAAAATCACTCTGAAGCTAAAGACTAGCCATTCAATGACAACATTAAAATAAAATAATCACTCCAACGTAATTTAAAAAATGGATTTAAAAAAAAAAGTTAAGGAAAATCAAGATTGAGCGAGTAGAAAATTGATGGCAAGAATAGCATCATCTGGCAAGCTAATCATTAGACATTATCAACTCAAGTAATTGAGACAATTTTTGTTAAAATAGACAGGTAATTGAGACAAATTCTGTATCCTTAAATTCAAGAACCCAAAACATAACTTAATAATATTTGCAACTGAGCAAAGACCATTCAAGAACAAAAGACCATCCATTCATGTACAGAATCACAATAAAATAAGCACTTGAAGTGAAAATGGATGGGAAGAAAATTACCTCCAAATGCAGCACTAGCCCCAGAAAATAGAAGCAATGGAGGAAGCTGCCACAAAGAACATAAGGTAATGAAGAATGTGCAAATGCTACACATATACCCTTTAAATTAGAACAAACATGTATCCCCTTTCATCTAAAAGTATATCATAGCATGATAAAGTTTGCGAGGATTACCCCAATGACAAAAGGAAGCCACTTTGGACCTCTGACACGATTTTGAATGAAAGGGATTCCTAAATCAAAATAAAGTAGAGTAAATGACAATTCATAAGCACAATACAAAAGTAAATATAAATACAATCACCAATACATGCATACCTGTATTAAATCCATGAACAGCACTGAGCATTGCACCTATTCCTGAACCAGCCTAATAAACAAAATGTTTAGGGTTTTTAAAAGCACTTGAATATAACCAAATAAAAAAGAAATTAAAATAGGAGTATTAGAACAATCATGTCTGATTGATTTTGTCATTTTGGTGTTTAAATTTGCCATAAATCTCCAATATTAGTTTCTACATCAAAGATCGTCACTTGACAAGCTTAGCAAAGCAAAAGCAGTTGTGACGAGCCCCCCAAAAAACGTCATGGAATCTGAACGTAATGCAACGTCAGCTAACATGCAAGCAAATAATAGCAAGGAACAAGCTTCACTGTCAATAATTATAGCCTCGATGGAGATACTAATGCAGAGCTTTTTAACCTTAAAATTGATAATGAACACAAGAAACAAATAGCATTACAGTTCGGAGTTTAGGTGCTCCTCCCCGTATTATAAATCAATATGTTCAAAACGTCACTAGAAAAACAGTGGACAAATTTCTGAGTAAATAAATTCAAGCATTATTAACCACCTCATGCATATGCAATCAAAATTCAAGTAGATAAAGGCAATCGCATAAAAGAGAAGACTCTATGGTTCCGAAGACCAAAAATGTCCGAAAAACTCCCCTCCTATAAAAGTTGTCTCGTATGTTGTAACTAGACTCTAATTTTTCCAAATTCTGGCGTCTGATTTTGGCGCCTAATCACATCGGTGACATGACATGACATGACATGTTGAAATACAATAGATAGCATCCAGATCCGATTCCACGAAAGAACGGAATCCTAATATCCGCAATTAACAATCCTTTAAGAAATTTTACAGAAATCGACAGTGAGCAAGAAGAAAGAGGGAGAGAGAAGGTGCTAACCACAGCAGTGGCGTCGTGGAGAACAGGATTAATGGTCCATTCGGCTTTGTCCTGAATCAAATCGAAGCAATACGTAGTATTAAAAAATACATATACGAAATTACTAAATGAAAGGGCAAAAGGGAGGAGAGAGAGAATACGGACAGGTTGAGAGGTTAAGAGAGAGAGACAACGAGGGCAGCGAGGAGAACCAAGGCCTGGTTTAATGGTGGGATCGTGATAGAGGTTGCCGCTTCGAAGCTTCTCTTCGTATACTTCTCGAGTCCCCATTTGCACCTATGTTCGACTATAGCTGTTAGTTTACTACTACTTTCCTCAATCCCCTTCGTTTTAGTAGGGTTTTGTTTGTCCCGTCTAGAGCCCATCCGCCTTCGCCGCAACGAATGGACTATGGACCATCGAGTTCCATTAAGCCCTCGATCCCTAAAAAAAAAAAATTCCACTCCTCACGTGCCACGTATTCACTTAAAAAAGTAATCAACTTTTCATTTTATGGTAAGGTTCTGAAAATTTCATTTTACACACACACACACATACATACATACATACATACATATATATATATATATATATATATATATATATTTATCCTTCTAATTTTACGTATCTTTTTTTTTTAACACTTCCTGTATCCATATTTTAATACTATCTGTCACATTAGTTAAAAAGTATATATCAGCTTCTAATTAATTTAATAAAATAAAATTATAAATTATATTTAGTTAAATAATATACAAAAAAAATAAAAAACAAAAAAAAAGAAAGAAAATCCTAGCCGCCTTGCCGGCCACCACAAGGTTGATTTTGCTTCATTCCAGTAAGTAGCCACCGAAGTTAGGATAAATTTCTTCCTTTATTTTCTTAAGGTGGTGAATTGGTTGCATCCACAAAGCAATCAAGGTGGCTAACCAAATGTTTGGGGGGCTTGTAACCATTTTTTTTTTAATTATATTATTTAATTAAATATATTTAATAATATTGTTCTATTGAATTAATTAACATGTGCAAGTCAAAAGCTAATACACGTCCTCTAACTAGTGATGGATAGTAGCAAAACATTAAAAACAAAAAGTATGAATGTAAAGTGATAAAAGGGGAAATATCGGTATGTAAAATAAAATTATCTTTTTTTATATTATTTCTGTGTAATAAGAAAAGGAATAAAAAGCATAAAAGCAATTAAAGTTGCCTCTAAATAATTCTTTGACAAAATATGTAAGTAAATGAAGAAAAAGTAAAAGGAGAGAAACCGATGCTTATCAAAAGAAAGAAAAATCTAAAAGAGAAAACTCAATCCATGTTAAAGGATTGGTTATTAGTTAAGGATCCTATTTTATTCCTTAAGGTCCTTCATAGAGAATCGATTCTTGTGTTAATGACTCATTGCGGTTATAGATTAATTACAACAATAATAATATATAGTTACATTGGTATGATATATGAGTTAAGAACGGATAAACTCTAACTCTTAAAGTACACATGTGACAACAACCCGAATATGATATCGACTTATTTTTTATAAATTATGATGTTTAATCTTCTGCAAAGTTATTCTAACAAAGTAATAATATTTATGCAAAGGTTAGCAATGCTTCAAATATGCATATAAGAAGAAGGAGACTTGGCCCATGACTTTAATTGTTTGATAAATTTAAGATGAGTAGGTTAGATGAGACAATGCAGAGAGCCATTAGATGGAATTCTAATCATCAACGGCTTATATTAAAGCCTTTTTTTCTTATGGATCTATGGCTTAAACCCAAACCTTTTTAAGCTTATAAAAAGGCTTAGCCTAAATGTATTATAAGAAAACAATTTCTTATTAGCTTATTTAAGCTTTCTTAAGACCCAAGCTAAATGAGGTCTAAGTGGACTTAGAATTATGTTTTTTGAGTCTACTTTTTCATGCATAAGATTATTGAGTGAGATTGAAAACAGAAAAAACAGAGTCTAGCACTCTCCCTTCCAAGTCTACAAAGTCAAATCTCTCTAAGACATCCTTAATTAAGTTGGTTTCTCAAGCTTGCATTAACCTATTAAATCAATCTATAATATTAAATTGGGTTAAAGACTCAATTACCAAAATAGCCCTCTATATAGACTTACTTGCATTGTTTTCATTATGAAATATTAGGTTTTGTTTTATTTACATGAGGTGAGTTTGCAAACATTTAATTTTAAAGAAGGTATAAAATTCTATTTCTTGATAATGAAGGAGCATTTAGTAATACTTGGCTTGAGATAAGAACTAATCCTTTTCAAATACAAAATATAACAAATTAAGTTTCAAATAAACAAAAGAATATATACTATTTTACAATAGGAAAAATTACAAATGAAGGAATTAACATTTGGGGTTAAGTTCAAATAAGAAATTGAACTTTTAAATAGATAAAATAAAATATTAACGTTATATTAAATAATTAAAATAGATTATTAATTTTTTCAAATGGTTAAAATAAATAATTAACATTTTGCTAAATGGCTCAAATAGATAATTTGTTACTATCTCATAAACATATTTATTTGTTTTAAAAAAAGAATTTGTCACTATTTGTAATTGTACCGTAATAGGACTCTCTACTTAAATTATTTAATACAATGTTAATTTTCTATTTGAACTACTTCAAAGTTCGATTTTATATTTGAACTTGATCACAAATATTGGTCTCCTTGTTTGTACTTTTCTTTTTTACAATAACTATTTTATTCCTTCGCAAATACACTCTCAAATGCCACGAAGCTTATCAGTGAAAGTTAAGTTATAAATTGTAGGCAAATTTCCTTAATTTTTATACTTTATCCAAGGGTGAGCATCGACTTGTATAGGAAACTAAAATTTGTTAGATACTACATGGTGGAATAGGTTTTGTAGTGTCCACAATAAAATTAGCATAATAAAATAAGTTCTAGTTCTAATTTTTTTATGCTTGGGTTGACAAATGACATACCCTCATACCTAGCTCAAGTACTCAACATATTACACATTATAACATCCAAAGTGCCATATAATTTCTCAATATATACAATATACGACGAATATTACTTGCATAATATTGTTAATAATACAATTTATTTTGACAATATAATTGAATCCAACCATATTTATCAAACTTACAATGTGTTATTTCAGGCCAATAATTAGTCATATAGTTAAATCTCTCCAACATCTAGTTTTCAATCCATACGTTATATTTTGTTACTATTTCATGTTTTTATTGGAATTTATTACATTTACATTTGTTGTAATTTATATTTGAAAGTAATGTTAAATTATAATTAGAATATAATGATTTTGAACAGAAATAATTAATAATGTTTAACTTAGAAAAATATTAAAAGAAAAATGAAACATTTCACTTGTACCTACATCTAGAGACTAGATTATATTGGGTAATAAGTTGTAAGAAGTTACAAGGTAAATTTTAATTTCTAATTTTTGAAACTTGTGCTTGTGAAATAAGAAATTCTTTCCTATCCATTTTGTATCACTAATTAATTATAGCTTTATCCTACTTTTGACCAAAACAAGTATCTATTAATTGTTATAAGCTTTCAAAACAACATTCTTCTAAATTTTGAAATTACCATTTTGCTTTTGAAAATTAAAAGTGTTTCATCATTTTTAGAGCTATAGTCTTGTAATTTAGTTGTTTTAAGTTCATCCTCTAAGATGGAACATATTTATAACTCCATTCCCAACAATTTTCTAATGGATAGTTAGCTAAAAAGAACTAAATATTTGCACTTCTCAATAACATTTAAACTTTTGATTTACCGAAATTAAATTATCATTATACCTTTATTACTATAGAATAACCATTCCTTTATTTGATTAGTAAAAAGTTATAATATAAGGAATGTTAATTTCATATAATATGGAATAAATGAGAAATTTTAATGCTTTTTTTTAGGAATTAGGAATTGCTATTTCTCATAGAATGTAACCTTTATTTAAAAAATGACTATATCATAAAACAAAATAATATCAAAAAACTGTTATTTCATTTTAACTTTATTATATTTCAATAAACCAAACTTAATATTAGACTGTCATTTATACGGCAATACCAAACTACTTAACTTTTATTGTTATTAACTGAGTTACCAACATAATGTCAACTTAGTGACTTAAGTAGCGTTTGGTTACTAGTACTGGATAGAACAAGAAGTACTGAATAGAACAAGAAGTACTGGACAGTACAAAACAAGAAAAACTGGACAAAAAATTTTTTGTACCATGTTTGGTTTGTTCGGTACTGGACAAGGATTTTTGTGCTGTCCAGTATTTTGACTGCAAAGTACTGGACTGAACATAGTAAATTTTACAATTTTGCCCTAATTAATTACTATAGAAGGTTTTTGTGCTGTTCAGTGTTTAAAATTGCAAAGTACTGGATTGAATATAGTAAAATTGACAGTTTTGTCATTTTTAATTAAATCATAGTTATTTATATATATTTGATATTATTATAAGGAAAAATTATTTGAAGGTTTAATATATTATATTAAATATTTTGGGGTAAAAATTTATATTATATTTAATAAAATAATACGTTACTTATCATTTTGAATAAGTCACTCAAGACATGAACCCCTTTTATATCGAAACATCCACAAATCCATCAACCACTTTGAATAAGTCACTTAAGGACCTGAAAATTCCAAAATGCATCCACAAATTAGATTGATTAGATTGGAACATCAACCACTTTTATATTTCATAAGGACAAGGCATAAATGGCATAGATAAGATAATAATCATATGAATGAAGAGTCAAAGTTGTTTATATGATTATGACTTGCCAACTACATCTAATAGAAAATCTGGCAACTCTGTTGCAGGAAATACATGAGGTTACAACTTCTACAAAATATGAAAACAAGTTTAACCATACACGGTACTAAACTAGGGTAGAAAGGTTCAATAATACAAAGCCAATGAAAGAAGTCTCAATTACACAAATATTGCAAACATGTTTTACATCAACCGATAATTCGCCTAACAAATGCTAGGCGTTGTTCTCCTTGGAGTCTCCAAAAAAAATTTTCATACTGTGGATTTGTCGCCATTTACATAAGAACATCCAACTCTTCATTTTCCGACAATCCTAACGTTTTCAACTCTGCAACAACATCGTCCCTAGGAAGATTAGCAATTTTTCCTGCAAGTAAAGCAAGATCACTCCTAACATCACTTATGCTCTTTTGAAACGTAGATATAAATTCTGCAACATATTCTACCATAGGACGCTTGTGAGTCGGTCGCACAAATGGATCACATGAGGCATAATTGGAGGCTTCAGTAGATTGTGGCACTTGTTCTGACTCCATATCTTCATCAAAAGTATCATCACACTCATTTTGTAAGTCCTGTGTCACATCTGCTGGTGTCTCGGCCCTTTTGTCATTTGCTCTATCTTTTGCAAATATCCCTTGAAGTCTTTCAAACTCTTTAAATTCCTTGTTGGCATGATTACCAACCTTCGGATGTTTCTACAAAACAATAGAAATAATTATTATAACAACAAAGAATTAACTTTAAAAAAGTGAGTATATTTCAAAATAAAGATAATGTTGATTTTACCTCAATGCATTCGGCAAGGACCGCATCACTATCAACTATAACACATTTTTTAACATCATCCAACCCAAAACCACTAGTATTCATCATGTCAATAACCTCTGCCAGCTTCATTGACCACCTCTTCATTTTGTTAATAATTTGTCTGACATTGAGATTGATTTCTAGAATGTGACTTTTCATCCTTTTTAAAGCTTCTTCATGAGCCCCATTCTTAAAAGTGCCATTTTCTCCTTTGTATCCTTCAACTACTAACTCCTCCAGCACTATCAATAACGTTTCTTCCTCAACTTGGCTCTAAGAACGTCTAGTTTTTTTTATCTCTACTGTCCATGATTGTAAACCAATCCATAGTGTAAGGCAAAAAGTAAACAAATAAAATGTAAGTCATGCATACAAACAGTGGATAAAATATTTCAATTTACATCACAATATAAAATTGAAAATTCAACAACCAAATGATTTCAATAATATATAATTAACAAAAATTCACCAGTGACACTGATCTAAGATACATAATCGAAGAAAGTACAACAATTAGTGACATTCTAGTTCCTATTACATGCCCTCCATTCATCGTACATCTCTTGTGCTAAGGTATTCCTCATCTCAGTCCATGCCTCAATAGGTTCTATCGTTTCAATTGCATCAATTCCATTTTCTCCAATAGGAACTTCATCACCTTCAATTACAGCGTGCTCCAATGGGTCTAGTGGCATGTACATTCAAATGAAGTTGTGTAATAAACAACAAGCTAGAATCATTCGATATTGTATTTTGATGGGATAAAATGATGGACTCCTTAGAATACTCCATCGTTTCTTCAAAATTCCAAAACATCTCTCTATAACATTTCTTGCCCTTGCATGTCTATAGTTAAATAATTCCTCACAATTTTGAAGCCTACATTGACTTGTAGCCCACTCTTGAATGTGATAATGCCTCCCTCTAAAAGGGGAAAGGAATCTTGATGCATTGGAATATTCACCATCCACTAAATAATATGAACCTAAAACGAAAGGTAACCACATAAATTTGCATGAAAAGTTTCAATTGAATAGATAAAATTAAAACAATTTTCTTTTTTAAAGTGCTTATTAGGTGCGACTCTTAATCCATTAGATCGAATGACTGCATCATGTAATACTCTAGAATCTGATGCAGACCCTTCCCAGCCAGCTAATATGTAGATAAATTTCATGTCACGATCACATACACTCATGACATTCATTGCAAGATGCCCTTTCCTTGTTCGATACCTAGGTCTATCTGCAACCGGTGTCGTAACTACAATATAGGTACCATCTAATGCTCCGATGGCAACCCTAATATGTTCCCAAACAAACAAAAAAATTTGTATTATAATATAAGTAATCATGACCATCATCGATTAATTGAAGGTACCTAAAAGATTTTTTGAATTACCTTAAACCATTTCCACCATTCGTCAATGCAATCTTCTAGTACTGGATTGGGTTTCGCAAGTAAGATATCTTGTAACCTTAACACAGCAGCTAACACTTGATGGCAATTTCTACTAATAGTCTCACATGATCTACGAAATCTGACTTGAATACTCCTATTTTTTGTATGATGTGCAAGGATGTTAACAAAAATCACAACTTGTTCTTTAACCGTTGCTCTTCTATTACAATGCATTCTCCCTCGTACCCTAATGAGTTCACAAAGATGTGCAAAACTATTCCTACGCATCCTTAACTCCTATAAACAATTTGTACCACTCCCATTAATGAGTGAATCAATCACTTCTCGACACGTTTCATATCTAGCTATTGCTCGCTCGTTCAACACACCCCTCTCTACTCCCCTATTCAAAACAAAGTTTATATAATAGAAACCAGCTGCCGCCATTGTAAGCATATTGATATAGACTCTCCATCCAAGAAGACAAATCAGAAATCCATGATGATCCATGATCTATATGACATATCAAAGGAAAGACCCATGAGTGTAATGTTGGGGATTCGAAGATAATTTTCATAATACAAAACATAATGGACAACATCATATGCTACATAATCTAAATTCAATAAGGGTAGCAAAAACATATAGCATCACAGTTCTCATTACACCATCACAACATATTTAGAGTTTTCTTCTTTGCCTAAAGCCAAACACACAAAAAAAAAGGATGGCTGCTTGCATCGACGCTTCTCGAATAGATTCTCATAAACCAAACAGGTCGCAAAATGATGATAATCATTGTAAATTCAAAAACTTTTGCTGACCCGGTTTCTGTAACCTTGTTACAAACAAACCCTTCACACATCTCAGAATGATGATAATCTTTGCATTCGTTTTCAAGGCTCATCCTCTCATTCTCCAACCTCAATCTCTCCAGCTCCCGATTTTTCTTGCTGCAATACCTAAGCCACTTAAATCATTGTTTTTCAAGCTCAAAAGCTTCTGCCTAAATTCGTATCTTTTGATCTTGAAGCTGCACTGCCTTTCTCTTAATCCACTCTTTTCTTTCCCATACTGACTTTGACAGATCCTGAAATATCCCTGCCATTTCAATCTCAAAACCATCATGTGGCCATAAAAGGCAATCATCATCGCTCCCATTCCTCCTTTCATTATATTCCTTCTTTCTACTACCACCCCCCTCTGCATCATCATCATCCTCATTATCCTGGTCATCATTTTCTTCATCATCGTGATCCTCTGCATCACCATCAGATGCATTGTTTTCTCTCATGCACCTCTCAAGTTGTAAAGTATATCCTTGCATACCAAAATCTTGGCAATTTGGAATTTTCTGACCATTGTGGTATGCATACATCTCCTTGTAAAATAAGTGCTTCGAGCTTAGAATCTTTCTCATATCCTCCCTAAACTTGGCTGAAAGTTACGGCATTGAATCCATAAGAGCAGGATTCTCCACTACCTAACAACCGGTACCCCTTCTAAGAATATCATTCAACTTCTTGTACCTCTTGTTCAAGTTGTTGAACTTATCCTCGCATTACTGAGGCAAAACATGACAACCATTGCTAATCATAATCTTCGAAACAATCTTCCATTTGCCCTTCTTTTGGAAGATCCCAGATTTCCTCTTAAGCACCTCCCCACCCTCAAAAGCACCATCATCACCCACACAAGCAGCCACAGCGATAAGAAGCCTAACCACGTCATCGGTCTATTTCATCCACTGCTAAGGAGAACCCTTTTTACCTTTTATCCCACTAGGGTTCTCACTGCTCCAATCATCAAAACTCATGTCATCGTCCTCACTCATATTGCTATTGCTTACCAACCCAACTGGGGCCTTCCCCTTGCTGGGATTTACCAACATCCCCTACTGCCCTAAACCTCCTTTCTCATCCATTAATTCAATTGGAAAGGGATCGTTTTCAAGTCCAACAATCAGATTCATATGACGCTGATGATTCATCGACGAATGACCTAATTGAGCTTATCTATGCTGATGCATCAGAGATTCTAAATCTAACAAGCCCCCATTCGGACCCGACAAAAATCCCCCTCCCAATCCCGAACCGTCCATTTACCAAACCCTTAAACCCAAAATCCCTTACAACACATCAGGCTAGTATAACCTGAATAATTAGCTAAACCCCCCGAAACTCCAAATTCTAAATTTTTCCTTCAATCAACAACGCTAAGGGACAACTTTACACAAGCAAGGGAGCAGTGGGGGACAACCAGACGGCAACATCCAACAAACATGCGAGGAACATTGAAAAGGAAGCAAGAATTTGAGAAGAGATGGAAACATACGAACCTGATGGTGACTTCTGGCTTGACAATGGCAATGGTCGAACTTGCGACCGATTCCACAATGAGCAACACAGAAGGACTGGCGCCGATGAGCTATCGTAGTTCCTTATTTCGAAGTAGTTGTGGTAAGGGAAAAAGTTTGCGCAACAAAGGAGGAAGGAAAGTGACTAGCAAATTAACACAAGATCTTTGAGGGGGAAATTGGGAAGTTCGCAAAAATAGGGTTTTAGTCCAGTACCGGATTTTTTGTACCGAATTACACACAATACAAATATATCTAATTATGTCCAGTACCATATTTAGGTTTTGTCAAGTACTTTCATCATGAATGACAAGCAAACGGAGAACAAAAAATTTTGTCCTGTCTAATACTGGATTCTAATGCCAACCAAACACTACCTTAGTCTAATTGCTTGCCTATGGTTAGTAATAGGATACTATCATCGATTAAGCATTCAAGATTTCATCCGGCCAAAAAATGGATGGTTTAACACGAAAGCGGTTATTGGAACAAAGGCTCAGGTTAAAAAAAGGAAAATTAAAAATAACTTTGAAGCGTTTTCAGCATTTTATCTACATTTGTTTAATATTTATTCTAAATCTATTTTATATTATATACATCTTGCATTCATATTATTTTATTGGTATTTATGTGAACCAAAATCTCTGTTTTCTAATGGTACCAAAATAAAATTAAGATGAAGAGCCCAAAAAGCCGAAGGAAAGTATATAGTGGAATTAGAATGGAAATCCAAGCAACATTCAGTGTTTTAGAAAAATAACCAAAAGTTACTTAATTACAGGCATGATCATCCCAACATTTGAACTTTTTCCCGAGGAAAGGTAATATCTGTTTTCCATAGAGAAAAAAAAAAATAAAAAAAATCAATATAAAAAAATATACACACATTTCTGTAAAGCCCCGAAATAGCAACTAAAACTTTAATAACCTGGGTTTGACTTCGAACGATGTTCGATGATCAGTTGCAAAATATAGGATACTGGAAAGTGCAAGGACAAGAAGAAGATAGGTAGAATGGCTGAACCTAATTGAAAATGCAACTTCCAACACATTTTTTACATTTTGGATATTCAAATCCGTACATGAAAAAATGCACTGCATGTAGATCACGCTTTCCTAGAAGTTTAGAACAATATAGATCATCCTAAGCTGCTCCGAATATGTTGTATCCTTAAGATAATCTCTCATGTAGCATGAAACTTGCGATGAAACAAAGGCCTCAAAGCTCGATTTGCATCCCAGTAAATAGATAGACATTAAGTGTAACATTTGAACCCCAATATCTATAACAATTTATGCTGTTCAATAAACCACAAATCAAATCTCCCTAGACCTAGTACAGCCAGCTGTAAAGATGAAAGACAGTTTGCTACCATATACCCAAGAAATTCGATTCAAATTTCACTATCAATAGAACGAGCTGAACTACCTGCTTGTCCTGGAAATGTAAGATAATTTCCCATGCCACTGAGAACAAACATATTTTGAAAGCTAAATGTATTGTAAATTCTTACAGTACATAAACAAAAAAGGCAATGACGGAAACCAGAATCAGCAGGACTAATAACCACCCTTAAGATCATTAACCACATCATAAGGAATGGGCGTAACTGTTTCCAATTTAGCACCCTCCACCATGAAACCTGGTTTAGGACCCTCTGGCTGCCTCTTTGTGCTAATGGTCTCACCTCTCGCCTTAGCCTCAGCTTTCAGTTGATCATTCTTGATCTTTCTCAAACGGAAATCCTCATTGCACCTAGAAGGTTGTACATGCTCAATACGCACATGGATTCTTTTCCTGACGATCCTATTACCCACCTAAAACATTCACAAGAATCATAGCAAGTTAAGGCACTGCAGGGACCTAAACAGCAACAAAAATTGTCAAAAAAAAAAAATATTGCAATAAAAAAGGAGGATACAAACATACATTGTGTACACTCTGATATCATAATGGTCAGAATAATAACTAAATTCATCACCATAGTGATTTAACCAAAAACAAATCTGCTGAGAACATTTAAAAATCAAAAGCATACAAGTCGAAGAAAATGATATTAAAGAAAACAAAAAGCACCCATGAATAAGATGGTATTACAATGCTTCAAAACATGATGCACACATCTTTAGAGATCAGATATGCAGGAAAGAATAAGAGAACACCCAATGGGTCGACATGCAAGAGCTACATCCATTAGCTGTGACAAATGGAAACCGACACCTCACAGATCATAATTAGTATGAAAATGCAATCAAAATCCATTCTCGGGAGTAACTCTTTAAATTGTGCATTTAGAAATTTCAATACCGATAAAAGTTCACCGAGTGCAGACACATTTCTCTACCAACTTCACTATCCAGACCTTTCTCAAATAGCAACACAATACAGTGTCCAAACTTCTTTTTACCGATACACTTTCAGGAACAATAAGAATCACCGTAATAACCGAGCACCCAAGGCATCATCCAAATTATGATAATTGCCAATATAATTTTCATGACTTATAGATACCCCCAAAATAGTAAATCCTTCTGCAGATTATCATTATTTCGAGAAAAATTCAAGAAAATTTAATCTAATTACACTACCCATAAAACATCACAGAGCATAATACATAGCTATCCGACTCAAAATAAATGGAAAAGGAAAAAAAAATGCAGGTACTAAATTGATATTTAGCTATGTAACTATATGCCCAAAAAATTGCACATGACTAAACTAAGCTTACACGAATAAATATTTCATTTCCATTAAGAGATTTCCAATATACAAAAGTTGAATGTAAGAATAAAACCTGCTTGTTAATCTCGACACCAATGGCACGTTTCGTGACGTTCCACACGCGACCAGTGCGTCCATGGTAGAATTTGTGTGGCATGCCCTTATGAACCGCGCCGTTTACTTTAATGTCGACGTAGTCACCGATCTTGTAAGTCCTCAAGTACGTCGTCAATGGAATGTAACCCTTCTTCCTGAAGGGTCTCGAGAACAGATCTCTGGTCCGAGACCGAACTCCGTGACCGGCTGGCATCTTAGGCTATTCGACTTTGGTAGACTAGGGTTTGAGTGAAGTTTGGATGTGGTTATAAAACCCTAGCTAGGGCTGGAATAATCGTGGTTTTGTATTTATATCGGAGCGGATGGGCGTTCGGCCTGAGGCGAACTCGTATTGCTACCGCGGGCATCTGGGATGGGCCGGGTATTGGGTTGAACTGGATTCCAATGAGTGTATTGGGCCGCGTTAGCATTATCTAAATACATAATTGAATGGTGGTTCATTTAATACAAGCAAACGCCGTAAAAGCAAATAATAAAAAATAAATAAAATTTCAAGCCTATTTGTTTCAATTTTTTTTTCATCTGTTCAATATCTATTTAGCATTCTTTCGAATATGTATGTTTATCACGAAAAATATAGCAAAATGATAAAAATAAAAATACATATATATCCCTATTGAAAAATTAAATACCTAACATATTCCTATAAATTTATATTTATTTATCAATTTCTTTATTCATTTTTTATAAAAATACCAACTAATATTTTATTTTCTAATATATAAAATTTTCCTAATATCAATTTCTCAATTACCATCTTCATTGTATTTATAAAGATAAGATTCAAATAAAATAGTTTTTTAAACGCTAAATTTTAAATCAGATATAAATAAAATACAAACAAAAAAAGGATGATTCAAACAGGCCCTCTATTTGTTATATTATTTCATAGCGAAGTTAAATACATTTCAATTCTAACGTTTAGTTGTTTAAATCTTCCTTATCGTGTAAAAGTCATTTAGTTTTATAAAGAGTAAATTGTAAATACATCCATTTACATTTTCTTTTTATGCATTTAGCTCATTATTTTTTAAACTAAGCATTTAGATCTTTAAATGTTTGGAAACAATATGCTTCTTTGTACTCTATGTAACCATTTTTCCTTTAAAAATAATTTTTAAAAAAGTGCATTTAGTATTTTATATATGAGTTTATTCAATAGTAGAATAATAGAATAGGAGTTTAAAAGCACTTTTTTAAAAAAATATTTTGAAGTATAAGCATTCAATTTTAAAGATAAAAGGTGTAAGCACGTATAAAATAGGATTCTATAAGATGCAATTTATTGAGAAGTTTGTGAAAGTATAATCGTAATCGTAGAGATAGAAAACATTAGAGATGGTTTTATCCATAGTGGATCACTATTAAGTATAGATAGGGTGTACAACCTATCCTACAAATAAAAAGTGTTAGTTAATAAAGAGAGGATACATTTGTTTTTTACTAGAGTGTCTCTTCTGTGGAGCAATTGATGTAGGGATAAGACCACTAATAGAATAACAATGCCGTATAACATATGTGCTAAGCATTGAGGCCGAGCCGTTGTCCATCACATCGGCATTTGGTGAGAACTATCAATGATATACTAGATATTCCTATGCCTTAACTTAGTTTCAAGGTCATCTACATCCTACGGCCATACGTCGCATAGGAATTGACTGCTGTTGTTGCCACATGACAGTAGGTTGTGCCTCCACCTCAAGACCATGATCAAATAGAGCAATAGTCATGGTCACGATCTAAGGATAGGTGGATTTATCGTAATATATCAACCTACATGTTACAATGTATCGTAAATTGAATAAATATCAAATACGCAATAAATCACTTAGCTAGTGTTGATGTTATATTTACCAAATGTTTAATAATAGCTCCTGTGTATCCTATATATTGACGGTTGATAGATCTGTACCACTTTTTGTATCTTTGTTGCACGCTATGAAGGCCTTTCATGTATACCAATCGGGTTAAACACTCAGCCCATAAAGATATGTACAATGCATACTGTACCGGCCAATCCATATCAACCCTCCTACGTAAGTTGATCTAATCTAATGGAGCTCTGGCTATGTGTTCATATCCTACGAAATATGTCAAAAACCCCTAAATTGCCTAGCAATACAGTCAAGGAAATGCCACTCAACTATGTAAAAACATATAAGTGGCACCTAAGCAGTCTAAATGTATCTGTCTATTATGCAGAAGGATGGTAAGATGTGAATCTAATTGCCTGCGTACGACTCCCACTCGACTTAAAGGGTAATAAGTAAGATTCAGGGTATATGATGCACATAATGAAATGAAAAAGTGAAAAATGGTTGAGGAAATATTTGCTCATCATTTTGCTTGTCAAAAGCACCATAATAAGCCCTAACAACATGGCTTGGGTGATACTGCGTGTCCAGCCTCGTCCTCTAATGTGTAGTTAATAGAGCTCTAACCTTTATAATAAGTTTGTGCTGCCTTACAGGCGCTACATGTGGGAATTTATCCTATGTTCAAATCTATAATAGTATAACTACCCCACCAATCTCATGAGCCAATGTGACAGATGCAACACAAAATTGGCAATATAATCAAGTCGAACATGCAAACCCTCAGCTATAGTCCTTGCCACATCTGGATGCTCTAGCAATGGCAAAAACATGTTATGTACGACAGAGCTGGATTTATCGACAAAGATAGATCTGCTAAGCAGCTGCAAGATATATGCCCGCGTATGATGCTAAACTTGCATTATTTGCGAGGACCCAATACAAATCTCGAAGCCACATCATACTAGTGCAGCCCCCTTACTGCCAAGACCTAGCCTCGCCCCCAGTAGCCTCTCACACGTGGTAATCCAATTTAAGGAACTACTCTTTGTCACTACATGACCATCAATTGGGAGCCTTAATTGGACTTCAACATCTTGCAGGGTAATTGTGAACTCCCTAGTTGGCGTGTGAAATTTGTGTGTCTCTTGCCTCTACTGTTTAGCCAAGGCAGTTATCATATGCTAATCTAATTGTATGAAAGGCAAGTGGCTCACACCTTGGAATCTTACTAACTGTAAAATTGGCTCCATTTTAGGATTTATGGGGATAATATTCTCTACGTGCTGAAGTGATAACTCACGTCGTCGAACGACAAGCGACGATTGTAACTAAAAGTTAAGAAGTGAAATGTTATACTATTGGTAATAGAACATAAAGTAATCGACAAGTTACATGTCATTTACCTCTCCATTCCAAATGGCCAATGAACAATGTCCTTCCTACTGTGTCAAAACGGATTGATCGAAGGGTCTAGGCTCTATCTAATCTACACAATAAAAACAAAACATGTTAGCATTAATAACAAAATAATTTTATGACAATTTAAATTATAAACCAAAATATATCATTTAAAATTAATACAAAATTGTCAAAAATTACTTTTTTGACGATTAATTAATAACAAAATAATTTTACAACAAGATTTATATAATAAACCAAGATATTACATTTACAAGTAATATGAATTTTTAGTAATTAATTTTTTAATGATTAATTAATAGCAAAATAATTTTACAATAATTTAAATAATAAATCAAAATATATCATTTAAAATTAATATGAAATTCTCAAAAATTACTTTTTAAAATATTAATTAATAACAAAATAATTTTATTACAAGATTGATATAAATTATGTCTAATACACTACAAACTAATAATGACTATTAGCATTTTATTAAAACAGAAAACTACGAAGAATTACAACTACCATTTTTAAATAATAAAATTTAATATTAACATTTTATCAACATGTATTTTTTTAAATTACATTTTTTAACAATTATTTAATTATAACAAAATTTTGAAATGATTTAAGTAATAAACAAAAAATTTACACTAAAAAATATTACATAATTTTTAGTGTCTCTAGTGTTGATCTTCTTCACATATTATGTATAATAATATTTATATAAATCATATCTAACATACTACAAACTAACAACAACTACTGGTATTTTAACAAAAACAATAGACTATGAAGAATTACAGCTAATTTTCTATGGATTGATGAAAAGTAACGTAATAAGAAAAAAAAATTAATTTCGGGGGGAGAAAAACATACCAAAATATAGTTTGATTAAGCTTTTTCACTGAAAAAACTAGGAAGATCTCTTGTTAATATTCTTATACTTGTAGATGTATAAGCCTTTCTTCTTTTATCTATGAAACTTGTGTAAAAAATAAAGCAAGAAAAGAGAAAGAGAGATGGAGGAAGAAGAAACAAATATGGAGGTTGTGAGGAAGTGAACAAATGAATTTATAATACACACTGTCAATAAAATATTTTTTTTTCTATACATTCAAGTTTACATATAGTGTTACTATGCAAATTTGTAGTGTCACTTTATAATAATTTTTATAAGTTTGCAAGTATAAGTTTGTAGGATCAGATGAAATTATTAGGCGGTAGGGGATGTTGGCAAAAAAAAAATCTGTTAAAATAGTTGTTTGAAGGTGCATATATGGTCTACGCTTTCAATACAAATTTGTATTGAAGGTGCAGATATGGTTTGTGTCTTTAGTTTTGCCAAAATTAGTTCAACTAAGGTGCATTTCAAATCTGTGTCTTTGCACCCATTTTTAGAATAAAATTTTCAAATACCTTATTTCGTAATTTAAAAAAATAATAATATTATTTTAGTGGATTCCTCTTATTCATGTGCTAGGAATCATTATCTACTTTAGATCTTAGGATGGCAAAGTTATACAATTTTTTACACTGAAAATAAGATGATAACTTGTTATTCATGCATTAGTATTAAGTCATGTGCACTGCGATTGAACTACATGCGCATATGTGTATAATGGTTATGTACTAAGATCTGTGGACTTTTTTTTTTATGATTAAGTGCTATGGATGATTTGGAGTCTTATGATAGTCTTGATTAAATTTTCATTATAGGAGTGAACAAGACAATAGCAACTTCAACTATAAGTGAATATTGGAATAAGATTAGCCTATGATGGTGTTGAATGATAAGTTTGGTTTCAATGGTCGATGATTTTGAAAGACTATATGTTAGTTTATGTTAATTCAATTTTAGTTGATTTCTAGGTGTAGTATGTCACTTAGAGTTTTTGGCTCATCTTAGCTATTATGGAATGGGCATAATGTTAAATTTAGTATCTAGACTTTAAGTGATTTTGCCATTAACCACCTACATTTTTAAAATGTCAATCTAGGTACTCAATTGAACTTTTCGTTGTTAACATTGGTATTCGAGTTAACTCTTTTAAACACAAAACATCACTGCCTCATACCATTGTAAACCTATTATCAAGTATCGACATGGCTCAATAATAGAGTCTTTTTAAGCCATAAACTAAACACCTTCCTATTGACCCCACATCATAGATAGTAATAAAGGAAAAAAATGGATGAAAACTTTTAGACCATTGGAACTTGGCTTTCGAAAGAGAGATTAAATATTAAAAGTCAGTTTTAAAACCAATTCAAGACCCTTCAAGAACCCCATGCAAGTTTCAAATAAGTAATCAAAACAACAAAATTCAATGTTTAAGCAACACAAGTCAAAATTCAATGTTTAAGTAACACAATTAAGGAACTTAAAAATCACATACTTGGTTCCTAAACAAGCATAAATTAACTCTAACCAAGCACCAAAGCAACAAACCATTTCAAACCACCGAACAAGACTTTAAGCACTTAAAGAAGCACTTCAACACATCACAAAACCATTGTTTGAGAAAGTGATTAACATTTTCAAATTTTATGTTTTAAGAGAAAATAAAATGCAACTCAAATGCACCTAGTTAGAGTAGAATTATAAGGTCAAGCATTAAATTGATTTTAATATATTTCAACTAATAAAATCTACTAAGATGAAATGATCATCCCATTTAACATAATTTCTTTGAGATATTTGCTTTTGGTTTGGTTTTTGTGGTTTTAAATGGTATGCATTTTTTCGCCATCTTAAAATCTAAACTAATATTATTTTGTTCAACTTGTGGCCATTTCTTCTTAGTGCATAAGTATATGTAGTGTGCCAACCACAATAGTTGCAATTTTTATTTTTTAAGACTCTATTAAAACAAGTTTTGTATTCTTTATTATCAAACTTATAACTATAACCTACACCTCTTTTTATCACCATTTAATGTTTATTTAGTTATAAACTTTTCTAAGTTCATTACTTTTTTGAAATTTTTTTCATTGCTTGTTTTAATTAATTATGCTAGATTTATAATAGCTTTTAGTCTAATAACAGGACCATTTTCATTTTATTCCTTTTCTTTATATTTAGTCACTAGAGATTCTTTTTTTTTTTCATTTAATTTATCATTTTCAACTGTCAAAGTATCAAATTCATTTTGAAAAGTATCTAATTCATTTCCAATTTATTTTACAATATTTTTTAATAAGCTATATTTTCTTTTGAGTTTTGCAAAATTCATCAAATAACTCATTATTTATGGCCTCATTATTATTATCAGAGGCCATGAGATGAAAAGCATCATCTATGTTACTACTCTATTTTCTTACTAAGGCCTTTCTTTTTTGAATTTATGGGCAAATTTCTCATCCATATTGCTTCCATCATTCAAGCACTCATGGTGATGGAATTTCTCTTTAATTTCCTCTCGTAACTCTTGATTAACTTATGAATCTGTAAAGAAATAGAGCTTAGAAGTTCCTTCATCTTCATTGTTGAAAGATCGTACACTTCTTATATCACCATTTTTTTAAGGGTTATCCACTTAAATAATATCTTTTTTAATTTTTTTTGTGAAATAATATACCTAAAAAAATTATTCCAAAAATAGGTCGCAAAGTTGTGGACTTGTAACGTGCCTTCAATTTTGCCATTTTTGTAAAACTAAAGGTATAGACATGGTTTACACCCTTAGTAGAATTTGTATTAAAAGCGCATACCAATTACTCTAACAATTTTTTTTGGTATCAGTCCTTGTCATTCAATAATTTTATAGGATACTACTAACTTATAAAAATTATTACAAAGTGAAATTATAAATTTGCATAGTATCACAACATGTGAACTAAAGTATATAGAAATTTTTTTGCATCGATAGTTTGTATTATAAATGCAAATCCTCAATTCCTCGATTTATTATTTAAACATCTCTATTTCTTCTTTTGTCCTTTTTCTTCCTCCTCAATTCGTGCTTTCTGTTTTCTTAATTTTTATTTTATATAGGTTTAGCTTGTACATCTATGATATAGAAATATCAATAGGATATATTTTAGTACATTTTTCCTATAAGAAAATTATTTTTTTCTATTATGTCACTTTTCGTCAATCTACACAATTAAATGCAATTGTTTGTAGTCTACTTTTTTTTATTTAAATACCAGTAATTGTTAATTTATCATTAGTTACTAATACATCATTAATTAACATTATAAAATTAATTAGTAAAAAAATTCGTATTGATTGTAAATGAAATATCTTGAGTTGTTATTGTGAAAATTGTTATTAATTGATCGTTAATTAGTAAATAATTAGTCATTAATATGTCAGTAATTAGTCGTTAGAAAATAAATTAGTAAAAAATTTGGTATTGATTGTAAATGTAATATCTTGATGTATTATTGTGAAAATTGTTGTAAAATTAAGTTGTTGTTAATTAATCGTTAATTTGTCACTAATAACTCGTTAATATGTTATTAATTAATTGTTAGAAATTTAATTAGTAAAAAATTTGTATTAATTGTAAATGTAATATCTTAATTTATTATTGTAAAAGTTGTCATGAAATTATTTTGATAATAATGGTAACATTTTTTTTTGTGCATAATAGATGGAGTCTAGACCATTCGATCTTTTAGTTTTGATTGCAATAAGAAGGACATCGATCATAGGCCGTTTGGGATGGAGAGGTAAAACACATTTATCTTGTTGAGGGCTTTATGTTACATTGTCAATAGTATAACATTTAACTCCTTACATTTTAGGAGCAATCATGGCTCGCTGTTTGACAGTGCGAGATGTCGCTTAATTAGGACGAGAATATTATCCTCATCAATCTTTGAATGGAGCATTCCTACAGTTGGTAAGATTCCAAGGTGCAAGCTATTTGCCATTCATACAGTTGGATTAGCATATGATAATTGCCTTGGTCGAGCAATGGAGGTTAGAGATGCATACATTTCACATGCTGACTAAGAAGTTCATCATTACCTTTTAGGATGTTGAGGTCCAGCTAGGCCTCCCAATCGATGGTCAGGTAGTTACAAGAAATATTTGCTTGGATTGGGGTACAACATGTGAGAGATTGTTGGGGGTGAGGCTGAGGTCTAACAATAGGGGGGTCGCATTAATATGACTTGGCTTTGTAATATGTATTGGGTCCTTTCAACCCATGTTAATGGAGAGCAGGTTCAGTGCTATACATGTGCATACATATGCAGCTATTAGGAGAATTTATTTTTGCTAATAAATCTAACTCCTTCATCCACATGATGTTTTTACCTCTATTGGAGCATTTCAATGTTGCAGAAATGTATAGTTGGGGGTCCACATGTCTGGCTTGGTTATATCGCTAGTTTTGTGTTGCATCATCCCTGTCAACTCATGAGATTGGAGGGGTTGTGATACTCCTATAGGTTTAGGCATGGGATAGATTCTCACACATAGTGCCTTTTAGCTAGCATGGGTTGATTATAGAAGCTTAAGCTCCTTTAGTCGACCATTGGAAGACACAGAAGGACACTCAACATTAGGACCGGAAATACTAGGTATGCCGTGCAGGCTGGCCTACCCACCCCGCAAAATTTTGCGGGGTATGTTAGAAATTTTGGCCTGCAACATGTGCGAGCTATTTTGGCTCACCCTGAGTGGCTTACAGGTTGGGGTGGGCTATGTCAATGCAGGTGCGGGTTAGCCTTCATGGCCCACACAATTAAAAAAAAAGAAAGAAAAGAAAAACGAGAAACAAGGTAGTGGATAGGAGTATAGGACAGCCACACCTACACAACACCACACAACATAATAAATAGCATAAGAGAGTAGATCATCTTCATCCGGCATCTCGTTCCTCTCTAATCCTCGTCATCTCTCACTCTCACAATTTTACAGGCTACACCACACTATAGCTCACTCACTCTCACTCTCATCTCATAACTCATCAGTCACGTCATCTCGGATCAAACCTCGGTGGTAGCCCTCTCAAGCTTGATGGTCATAGACTCACGGCTCAGTCACCGATGTATGTAGCAGTAGTCGTAGCACAATCGTTAGCCATCGCCTCGTCATCATCTTAGTCGCCGATCAATCGTCCTTGTCATCACCGCACCATTTCATCCTCCTCGTCATCGTCATCGTTAAGCAACGTGGTTTTGTGAGTCCTCTGTTGGCTGTTGTGTTTTTTTTTTTTTAGTTAGCCAACTGCTATGTTTGTTTGATTTGATCTATGGGTTCGTTTGGAGTTGTGGTTTAGTGGTTTGGGGTGTGGGTTTTGAGTTGTGAATTGTGATTTAGGGTTTGGATTTAGAGTTTGAAGGTGCGATTTGGGGTTTGTGTTTAGAGTTGCAACTTAGGGTTTGGGTTTAAAGCTGCAATTTGGGGGTATGCATAAATCAAAGCTTATGGTTAATTGATTATGTATTTAGAGAATTAGAATTACGGTTTAAGGTTTAGGGTTTGGGGTTTAAGACATCTTATCTTAAATTTAATTGTCAATAAATTAAGAACAAGAAGGATCCATTTGATCTGTGACTAATTATAGGTAATGTTAGTGGTATTAATTCTATATTATGATATTTTCTTGTTATGATATATTTTCAAAATGGATCCTACAAGCAATGAGACTACAAATACAATACAACCTATTGATGTAGACGATGTATCCGAAGTCAGTGGGTGTAATGCTAATGTAAAACCGAGATCTTCTCAATCTAAAGAACTTGTAGGTAAAAAGTGTTATGGAAAGATCGATGGACTAAGCTCAGGAGATGTCAAGTCATGAACTAAATGAAGGAAAGATATAACCTGATATAGAGCTAAAGCCCTAATACCAAATGATATGGAACCTCCGTGAATATGCTTAAGAACCCCTTTTGAATATTATGAACCCTCATAGTAGTAAAACGAAAACCCTCGTAATCAATTTGATTTAATCCCTAAGATGAACTAGAATTACGTTTCTCTTGGTTATTGATCAAGAAATTAGAACAAAGGTTTTCTCTAATGCAAAACACTCCACAAGAAAGGCAATCAATTCTCTCTTAAATGTTACTAAAGTATGTATTCTACACAAGAACACAAGGAAATATCAAAAGTCTTTTTGATTTCAAGATGATCTCCAAAAAAAAAACACCTAAAATGTGGCAAAAGAGGGTATTTATATGTCCCTTCGTAAAACCTTAGTGAAAAACAAGTTACAAACACCATTAAAAGAAAGTTGGTCCCCCGTTAATTATAAGCTAGTGGCTTTTATTAAACACCGGCTAGCCTTGAATTCCAACGCCGGCAGCTTAGGCCAACGACCTTTATTCTCTACGCCGGTGGCTTTCACTTCTAAAGCTAATGGCCTTCAAGCTCTAATCTCCACTTTGACTTGTACTAAGTTGTATTGAACTTGAGTTGCAATAGTCCTAAAGCTTTGATATCCTTGAAGTTCTTCACTAGCCGTTTTCATCAAGCCTTGTCGATGAACAATCAAAGTTTGTTAGATCTTCTTAGCTTGAGATCTTGTTATAAGTCCTTGAGGCATGCTAATCGGACTCAAAATCTCTTGGCTTGCATTCTTGCCTCCTTGATTCTTAATTTTTAATTCAATGTTGTGTGTTCATCGAATTTTATTTTTTTCATCAAAATTTATTCTTGTTTATGTCATATCATTAATTTGATTCATTGTTTTAGTTTGAAACACTAATTTGCGTTTAAAGAGTTAAAAACAAAAAAGGAGAAGAGAAGAAAATTTGTGACAAAAAGAGAGAGAGAGAAAAGAATTCATCCATCTTTCTTGCTTGTTTGTGAACGCTCTGGGATCTATTCTTGAAACTCCATTCATATCTATTAGGTTAATCTCTTGGATTGATCTAAAAGCATGATTTGCGTAAGAACATATAAAAATCGACTTGAGTGGTGTGAGACAAAACCTATGAGTGAAATTTGTTTGAGTGACCATCCTCGTCTTGTGAGTGCAAACATGAAGGGAGCATTGGTGAGGATTGTTTTAATTATTTTATTTCTAATGTTGTTTCTTTACAGCAATGTTGAATAATAGTGAAAGTAACAATGTAGGCAATGTTGATGAAGCTAGGTATCGTGAGGCTTAGCAGTCACATTTTAGATGAGTGAGTGAAGCTTTGGTAGCTATTAATGAGAAGTTAGAGCATATGGATTTAAGACTGAAGGAAGTTGAGAGAGGGACTCCAAGCCGTAGTAAAGGAAATAGAGTGGGTAGGAACCATGTGTTTCTAATTGTTGATATGGGGGATTTGGATGATGGTTATGTAGAGGAAGATGATAAGGTTAGTGCTATTTTTGGTATAACGAGATGTAGAAGATGAGGTAGAGGAAGAGGAAGAGTACAAGAAAATCATTACGTTAGAAGGATCTGGGGTAATGATGATCATGCAACTAGGAGTCTGGGTGGTATTAAACTGAATATTCCTCAATTTTAGGGTAAATCCGATCCAAAGGCTTATTTACAGTGGGAAAAGAGAGTTGAGCTTGTATTTGACTATCATCAATATAGTGAAGAGAAGAAGGTGAAATTGGCAATTACATAATTCCAAGATTATGCCATAGTCTGGTAGGATCAATTGGTGACAAGTAGGAGGAGGAACGTAGAGCATCCTATTGATAATTGGTATGATCTCAAGTCTATCATGCGAAAGCAATTTGTTCATAGACATTATCATTAGGAATTGATGCAGAGACTTCAAGTTCTTAGGCAGGGTAGTCGGAGTGTGAAAGACTACTACAAAGAGATGGAGATAACCATGACTAGGGTTGATATGCAGGAGGATGTGAATGCCACTATGGCACGTTTTTTGAATGGGTTAAATAAGAAGATAGTCGATAAGGCGGAACTATATCAATATACAGAGTTAGAAGACATGGTGTATCTTGCTATCAAGATAGAGAAGCAACTCTAAGGTTGAAGGTCAACCAGGTATGTTTCCAAACCTTATTCCAATACTAATTTTGCTTGGAAGGGTTATGGAAAGAGTGATGTTAAGAGTGAAAATAAAACTGTCTCCGATATTACAAAAGGGAAGACGGGAGTGGTTTCAATTAAGAAACCTAAAACTGAAGAACAAAAGGGGAGAAATAGAGATATTAAATGCTAGAAGTGTTAGGGGGTAGGACATATTAGCAAGGATTGTCCTAATAGGAGAACTATGGTGATGAGGAATGGCAAAGTAGTTAATGACGAGGAGGATAATAATGAGAATGATGATGATAACATGCCTGAATTGGGGAGTTGTAGTGAGGGGAGCATAGAGGAACTGGTTAGAGGAGATGTATTGGTAGTTAGGCATGCTCTTAATACCTAGTTAAAGGAAGATTGCTATGAGGAGCAATGTGAAAATCTGTTTCATACTAAATGCCATGTTTAAGGCAAGGTGTGTAGTTTGATCGTTGATGGTGGAAGCTGTGCTAATGTGGTAAGTACACTTTTGGTTAATAGGTTAAGATTTCTACTAAAACACACCCTAGACCATATAAACTTCAGTGGCTTAACAATTGTGGCAAGGTTAAGGTAAATAAGCAAACTCTTGTTTCATTTACCATTTGCAAGTATGATGATGAAGTGCTTTGTGATATCATCCCTATGCATGTTGGTGATATACTACTTGGCAGGCCATGGTAATTTGACAGAAAGACAAAGCATGATGGGTACCTCAATAGGTTTTCATTTACCAAAGATGGGCAAAAGACAACCTTGACACCATTTTCCTCAAAGGAAGTATATGAGGAATAATTTAGAATGGAAAGGTTGAGAGTTGAGGCCGATGGAAAAGAAAAAGGAGGGTGAAATAAGTGCTGTTGAGAGTGAAAATCAAAAGAGTGGAAAGAAAATGAGTGAGAAAAATGAGAAGAAGGAGGGAAAAGAAAAAGGAGAGCAACATCGATCCAGAGAGAAAACAATGAGGAATGTGAGTTTGATGGCTAAGTCAAGTGAGGTTAGGCAGGCTTTAAATTCCACTAGGCCTATATTTGTACTTTTGTATAAAGGGGCTTGTTTGGCAACTAACGACCTTATCCTATATGTGCCTAGTGTGTTATCTGATTTGTTGCAAGAATTTGAAGACTTATTTCTAGAGAAGATGCCTAGTGGATCACCACCCATCAGAGGCATAAAACACCAAATAGACTTCATTCTTAAAGCCGTTGTACCCAATAAGCCAGCATACCAAACGAACCCAAGCAAGGTAAGGGAGATCTAGAAACAAGTGGATAAGTTGCTAGCTAAGGGGTATGTGAAGGAAAGTCTCAGTCCTTATTCTATTCATGTGATACTTATGCTAAAGAAGGATGGGACTTAGAGAATGTGTGTAGACTGTAAAGCTATTAACAAAATCATCGTAAAGTATTGTCATCTTATTCCTAGGTTAGATGATACGTTAGATGAATTATATGGTTTTTGCTTGTTTACTAAGATTAATTTGAAATCTGATTACTATCAAATCAGCATGAAAGATGGAAATGAATGGAAAATTGCATTTAAGACTAAATATGACTTATATGAGTGGCTTGTCATGCCATTTGGTCTTACTAATGTACTTAGCACTTTTATGCGTTTGATGAATCATGTGCTACGAGAGTACTTGGGTAAATCTGTCGTAGTATATTTTGATGATATTTTAATCTACTAAAAGTGTTTGGATGATCATATTTTGCATGTGCGAATGGTACTAGAAAAACTTAAAGAGGAAAAGTTGTATGCTAATCTTAAGAAGTGTAGTTTTTGCATGGATAAGGTTAATTTTCTGGGTTTTGTAGTAGCTAGTTAGGGAGTTGAGGTTGATGAGGAGAAGGTTAGGGCTATTAAGGAGTGGCCTAGACATAAGAAAGCGAGTGAGGTGAGGAGTTTTCATGGTCTTACTGGATCTATAGGAGATTCATTAGGGATTTCAGCACCATAGTTGCACCTTTGAATGAATTAGTTAAAAAAATATTGGATTTGTTTAGGGTGATGCACAAGAACATGCTTTTAATGAACTTAAGGATAAATAGTGTAATGCACCATTACTTGCCTTGCTTGACTTTGCTAAAACATTTGAAATAGAATGTGATACTAATGGCATAGGAATTAGAGCTATTTTGATATAGGATCAAAAGCTACTAATGTATTTTAGTGAGTAGTTGAGTGGAGCAGCTTTAAAGTATCCAACATACGATAAGGAACTATATGCCTTGGTGTGAGCTTTGTAGACGTGGTAACATTATCTTTAGCCCAAGAAATTTGTGGTGCACATTGATCATGAGAGCTAAAAACATTTGAAGAGTCAAGATAAGCCGAATAAAAGGCATGTGAAGTGGGTAGAATTCATTGAGACATTCCCATATGTCATCAAGTATAAGCAAGGTAAAGAAAATGTGGTTGCCGATGCGTTGTTAAGAAGGTATGCTTTACTTAACTCACTTAGTACTTCATTGCTAGGTTTTGAGTTTATTAAAGAGTTATACCCAAATGATGCCGATTTTTGTGAAATTTATATTGCTTGTGCTAATGGGGCTAGATTAAATGATTTCCACATGTCCAGTGGATTTCTGTTTAAGAGGAATAGATTATGCATTCCTAAAGGTTCCATGAGGGAATTGTTAGTTAAGGAGGCACATGGAGGGGGATTAATGGGGCATTTTGGGGGTGAATAAGACCTATGTAGAGAGGCTAAGTTTAGATTGAAACCGCATGGATTATATACACCATTACTTGTTCCTGATGAACCTTGGACTGATTTGTCTATGGACTTTATGATTGGGTTGCCTAGAATTAGGAAGGAAGGATAGTGATGGTATCTTTGTTATGGTTGATCGGTTCGGTAAAATAACTCATTTTATTCATTGTCATAAAACTGATGATGCTAAGTTAATTGCTGATTTGTTCTTCAAAGAAGTCGTGTGTTTGTATGGCATACCTAAAAGCATTATTAGTGATAGGAATGTTAAATTTTTAAGTCACTTTTAGTGAGTGTTGTGGGGAAAGTTGGGAACAAAACTATTGTTTCCAACCACTTATCACCCACAAACTAACGAACAAACTGTGGTGATTAATGGAACTTTGATAACTTTGTTGAGGGCAATCATTGAGAAAAACATTAAGATGTGGGAGGATTGTTTACCATTCATAGAGTTTTCTTATAATAGGGCTATACATAACACTACTCATTGTTTGCCATTTGAAATTGTTTATGGTTTTAATCCACTTACTCCTATTGACTTATTGCCATTACCATCTAATAACTTTATGAGTGTTGATGCTAGTTCCAAAGTAGATTTTGTGAGGAAATTGCACAAGCAAGTAAAGGAGCGGATTGAAAGCCAGAATGCTAAGGTAATTGCTTGTGTGAATAAGGGAAGAAAACCCATGATGTTTCAACCAGGAGAATGGGTGTGGGTGTATTTTCGAAAGGAGAGTTTTCCCCTTCAAAGGAAGTCTAAACTAAACCCAAGAGGAGACAATCCATTTCAGATCCTTGAGAAGATCAATGACAATGCATATAAAGTGGATTTGCTAGGTGAGTATAATGTTAGTGCTACATTCAATGTTGTTGATCTGAGTCTTTTTTATGTAGGTGATGCCTTTGAATCAAGGATGAGTCCTTTTGAGGAAAGGGGGAATGTTATAGAGAGACCAATGGACCAAGCTCAAAAGATTTCAAGTCATGAGGAACAAGGAGGCAATGATGCAAGCCAAGAGATTTTGAGTTTGATTAGCATGCCTCAAGGAACTATAACAAGATCTCAAGTTAAGAAGATCCAACAAGCTTTGATTGTTCATCTATAGGGCTTGGTGAGGACGACTATAGAAGAACTTCAAGGATATCAAAGCTTTGGGACTATTGCAACTCAAGTTCAATACAACTTAGTACAAGTCAAAGTAAAGATTAAAGCTTGAAAGTTGCTAGCTTTGGAAGTGAAAGTCACCAGCGTGGAGCATAAAGGCTGCTAGCTTAAGCTACCAGCGTTGGAATTCAAGGTTAGCCGATGTTTAATAAAAGCCACCAGCTTGTAATTAATGGGGGACTAACTTTCTTTTAATGGTGTTTATAACTTGTTTTTCATTAAGGTTTTGTAGAGGGACATATAAATACCCTCTTTTGCCGCATTTTAGGGGTTTTTTTTTTTTTATTTGGAGATCATCTTGAAATCAAAAAGACTTCTGATATTTCCTTGTGTTCTTATGTAGAATACATGGTTTAGGAACATTTAAGAGAGAATTGATCTCCTTTTTTGTGGAGTGTTCTACATTAGAGTAAACCTTTGTTCTAATTTCTTGATCAATAACTAAGAGAAACCTAATTCTAGCCCATCTTAGGGATTGAATCAAGTTGATTACAAGGGTTTTCGTGTTACTGCCGTGAGGGTTCATAATATTCAAAAGGGGTTCTCAAGCGTATTCACGGAGGTTCCATATCATTTTATGACAAGGAATAAAATGAGTCATTTTACTGAATCGATCAACTATGACAAAGATACTATCAGTATCCTTCCTAGTTCTAGGCAACCCAATCACAAAGTCTATAGACAAATTAGTTAAAGGCTTGAACAAATAGTTCTTCTTTTGATGTTTGGGATATATTTGCAAAAATAGGTGTTGGGAAAGATGGTAAAAGTAGAGCCAAATGTAAAGTGTGTGGGAAGGAATATGTTATTAGGGCACATGGCCATAGAACACCATTTTTACATCGACATATAGGAAAGTGTTGTTTGAGTCAAATTCTTAGATATAATGATGTTGGTGATATGATAATTGATCATGCCGATAAATTAAGATCAAGAAAACTAGATCCTAAAGTTGCTCATGAGATAATGTCAATGGCCATTATTGAACATGATTTGCTATTTTCATTTGTTGAATATAGGAGAATTACATAGTTTATAAGGCTATATAATCTTGATTATGAGCCAATCTCTAGGAAAACTACTACATAAGATATTTGGAATTTATATTTGGCTTAGAAGAATAAATTGAAACAAATATTGCAGAATATTCTAGGGAAAGTATGTTTGATTTCTAATGTATGAACTACCTCTGCTAGTGAAATATATATTTGTTTGACTAATCATTATATGGATGACAAATGGAAACTCAACAATAAAATTCTTGCTTTTTGTAAAATGCTCCCTCCTCATTCAAGGTTTGAGTTATCCAAGAATTTTTTTGAATTTTTGAAAGATTGAGGCATAGATAGAAAGATATTCTTCCTTACATTGGCTAATGCATTTGCAAATGATTGTATGCAAGATTTCTTGAAAGAGTAACTGAAATTGCAGCATAGTTTGTTATGTAGTGATGAGTTTTTTCATATTAGATGTTGTGCTTATATTTTTCATTTACTCGTTAAAGAGAGGTTGACAATAAATAGTGAAGCCTTGCATAAAATAAAGGAGAGTGTGAAGTATGTGAAAGGCTCAGTGAGTAGAATGAAACATTTTTTGGAGTGTGTTCAACAAGTTGGCGATATTGATACCAATGTTGGTTTGTGTTTAGATGTAGTTATTAGATGGAATTCTACTTACCTTATGCTTAATAGCACACTCAAGTATCAACGTGTTTTTTCTTGCTTTCAATTGAATGATTTTCATTATAGTTATTGTTTAACCATGGATGAGTGGGGAAGATAAGAGAAGATATGTAAGTTTTTGAGTCCTTTTTATAATATCACCAATTTGATGTCGGGGTCCTCGTATCCAACTTTAAACCACTATTTTTTGTAAGTGTGAAGAATTGAATGTTTGTTGAATGAAAATTTAAGTAGTGAAGATCATGTCATAAGGGAGATATCTATTAAGATGAAGCAGAATTTTGATAAATATTGGGGGGAATATAGTATTGTCCTTGCACTTTGAGCACTCTTTGATCCTCAAATGAAATTTAATTTTTTGAAGTTCTGCTTTAATAAACTTGATCCCCTCACTTGTGAAGAGAAGTTGGTTTACATAAAGAGTTAGTTATATAAACTATTTAGAGAATATAAGAAGAGCAAAACAGATCACATATCTAGAACTAGAAGCCATCGGGTTTGATCATCTTCTTAAGCATAAGACACATTTGGAGGTAGTGATAAAAGAGCAGCACCACAACACTCTAAGTCTAGAAAGAGTTTGGTGATTGATCTTACTACTTTGGATGTAAATTTAAGAATAACTTTATTTATTTCTTTAATGATATTTTTTTGTCATATTACATATCAGTATTTAATTAGTTTTTTTCTTAATAATGTAGGAGTACCGTTAAGTAAAAGTACATAGTTTTGGCAAATCTTCTTTTGATATTTATCTAGATAAGCTAATAATGGATATGGACTTTTACTCAGAATTGGATGTAATGCAACATAGGAATAATCAAAGCTAGAGATACCCTGATTTATCCATTATGGCCTCTAATGTACTTAATTTTCCAATTACCACTATAGTGTTTGAGTCAACTTTCAGTATCGGTGCATGTGTACTTGATAAGTATCGCAGTTCTATGCTCTCATCAAATATGGAAACTTTAATGTGTACATGTAATTGTTTACAAGGATTTGCTTGTGAAGGTGATTTCTTTTTATTCTTTTGTTAATACTTTGTTTTAACATATTATTTCAAGCATTTAACAACTAATTAATTCTTTATATATGATGAAGAAGAAGATAGTAGGAGTGGGAGTGGGACTACTTCATCAAAGGGAGACTCCAATTTAGTTGTTGATGATGATAATGATTGATCTATATATGTGATTTTATTTCTGTTATTATTGTCTTTGTTTTCCTGTATAATTAGTGAAGAAGACTTTGTGATAATTACTACATTTGCTTAATTATCATTTAATGTTGTTTTCAAATTTTCAAATTGGACAAAACCTTAAAGTAATTAATTGTGGTTGTATAGAGTATCAGTTTTGATTAAACAAGCATCCAACCTTTCAAGTTCAAATTGAGTCAATAACAAATCCTTAAACGCATGTTTAACTATTGCAGGTCATTCTATACATAAATAGTACAAATGTAGGCCTTAAACATATACTACGAAAATTTGGGTTCTTTTTTGCATAAACAGTATAAATCTAAGTCCTTCTTCTAAAAGCAACCGTTGTTTTGCAAATTTTGAAATCAAGCATTTAAAAATAAATAAATAAATAAGTTGGTTGGTTAATAATTCGTTCTATAAAGCATTTGGATGAAACAATCATATCAATGCAAGAGCATTGACTAAATCTAATTCTCTTATTTATATAAAGGTGATTAAAAATGTATTATCTAAAAGCAATCAAATAGAAGTAATTTTGTGTATAATATATCATTAAGCTATTAATACAATACTTTATTAAGACTTTGTATATTTTACTTTTAGCTTGAAAGTTATATATCCTTAATTATTAGTTTACTTGCATATTTTGTAACAAAAAAAAAGTTGAAATAATTTAACATGAATACCAATATTTTAAGTATATATTCACCTATTATATTTTTGTATTGAATTTGAGGTTTTAAATTTGTCCAAATGAGAATATTTCAATTTTTCACTTAAATAGGTTTCTTTAGATTTTTTTTTATAAAATATGTATTGCCTCATTTTTAAAGTTATATTGAACTTTAAATTTGATTTAAATTTGTTATTATAAACATTTCATATTAAATATCAAAAGATGCAAATTGAAATATTAAACCACCACATTAATTTTCTAATTTAAAAAAAAAATCTGTGTGGGGCGGGCAGGCTCGTGGGCTGATGCAAGCCGACTTCTTCGACCCACATCATGTGCAAGCCATTCCGGGTCAACTCGCTTTGACTAGCGGGCCAGTGCGAGTTGGGGTAGGTTGGCCCCTTTGGCCTGCTTTCCCAACTCTACTCAACATCACCTGACCCATGTAGTTGGTGCATATCGGGATGCTTTCGATAGGTAGAACGATGAGTAGGTATTTCAGTAACTTTTTTTTTAATTTTTCCATTTCATCATATGCATCATTAACAATTGATCTTATTTGCTATCTTTTAGGTCAAGTGGGAGCCGTACACTGGGAGTCTGATTCACATCCTACCACATTTTTATAGAAGCGGCATGCACATTTAGACCACTTGAGTGCCACTCATATGTTTCCACGTAGTTGAGTGGTATTACCCCGATCGTGTTGCAAGGCAATTTAAGAGGTTTCAATATATTCCATAAAATATGAACACATAGTTAGAACTCCATCAGATCAACTTGTATAGGAGGGTTGATGTGGATTGGCTAATGCAGCATGCAACATACGTGTCATTATAGGGAGAGCGTATGGCTTGGGTGGTATGCATAGAGGGCCTTTGTGGCATTCATGAGGAATACATGAGGTAGTGCAAATCTATCGACAGTTAATATATAGGATGTACGGGAATAGTTCTTTGATATCTGGTAAGTACAACATCAACACTGGCTGGGAGATTCATTGCATATCTATCATTAATTATTCAATTTACGATTTGTTTTAACATGCAGGCTGATACATTAAGACAAATCTAACTATCCTTGGATCATGACGCGACCGTTAGTATAACTGGTTATGGTTTTGAATTCATATATGATCTATAGGGTAGGGTGATGTTGTACCTACAGGCTCACCAATAGCATGGCGTGGAGGTTGAGTTCAAGTTCTAACTTGCTAATATGTCCTAATAGTAGTTGATTCCTATGCATCATAGGATCGCGAGAAGTTGACGACCCAAAAACTGGGTTGAGGCACATGAATATCCATCATAGGACCAATAGTTTCCATTGGATTCTAGCGTGATGTATGACAACTCAGCCTCAATACCTAGCACATACGTCACATCACATCATCATTCCATCAGTGGTTTTGTCCTTATACCACTTGCTCTGCATAAGAAATGCTTTGATAAACAACCAATGTATCAGGATGAATTTTCGCAATGTACTATAGAGTGGAGTTCAATGCCTTATTGAGACTTCGATGATACCTCCTAGCACCATTCAATATAGGAGTCACAAGCTCCTGTTGCTTCGTGTCTAAGGCCATCAAGAGAACCTATAAACGCATTTGCCTAATTGATTAGACAGTTTATTAGGAGAAGGAATAATAAGGGATATGATTATATTTTTTTCTTATTTATTTATATGTATATTTTTCATTGAATTTTTTAGTTGATGTAAATTAATATGTGAAATTGATAAATTTATTAATATTTTTCTAATAATTTTTTTATAGAAATTAACACTGTCTAATAAATTAGCATCAATTTTTTTCTTCTTCTTTTTATATATTATAAAATAAAGTATAATGGGGTATAAAAAAAAATTAAATAAGATTTTAAATTCATGAAAACTATTTTTTTGTTATTCTTTATATAAACTTTTAATTTTAATAAAACAAAACAATCTAATTTGAGAAAATTTATTTTTCTTTACATAATTTTTTATTAAAAAATTCAATAATAATAAAAAAAAAATTCACTAAAAGCACAAACACGGTCCACGCCCTCAATTTTGCAAAAATTGGTAAAACTGAAGACATGTTCTGAGTTCGCGCCTTCGTGACCTATTTTTGGAATAATTTTTTCGAGTACGCTATTTCACAAATTTTTTTTTTAAAAAGATATTATTTAAGTAGATAACCCCTTTTTTTAGCCTCCCAAAATCTTTCAACAATATCCTAATAGTTTTCAAATTGATTTTAACATTAGTATAAGTTCTACCATGAAAGTTTAAGGTCAACGACTTCAATAAATCAATGATGTATTTCATCAATAGTATCATTATACTTCTTTTTGAAATTTCTAAAACTACCACAAAAAAGACACTAATTTAGTGTCATTAATTCTATTCTTCCTTTATATGTTGCTTTAAAGTCATCCTAGATTTCTTCAACAATAATATATGTATAAATTGTATTTACATTAGTTTCACATAAAGCATAATATAAAATATTTGTGGCATATTGGTGTAAATTCTACGGTTTCAATTTCTTATTTGGTATATTTATTTTTATTTTTATGCTTAACAAAAATTGGCTATTCTTCAATTATTCTCTATATTTTTCAATTTTGTGCTTTAATAAAAACTCCTATTATACATTTCCAAAAATGAATAAGTAGCAAAAGGAGTTTATTGAATCCATGTCCCATTTCAAAACCTAGACTATTTAAAGGCATCATCTTTTAACTTTATTGCAATTGAACAAGTAAGTAAACTAAAGGCATATCTTCGATACCAATTAAAATTACTTGAATGGGTTAAGTTAAATGTAAGTTTGATATATAACAATAAGAAGCTAGCTACAAGTAGATAAACTACAATGAAATTAAATAGGAAACAATGGACAAATGAAGCCAAAGTTACCTTTTTGATAGTCATGGCTGCAGGAGAGATAAATAAATGATAAGCAAATGCTCTCTTCCCTTTTTTGGTAATCAGCCATTATGATGTAATGTAGGGTCTCAAAATGGAATCACCGTTGTCTTTCTTTTCCTTCCTAATGTACAAAATTAGAATTTATTTTTCTACTGCAAGTTTCAAAGACCTTTCCATATACTTTGGAGTTTATAAACTCTACAAGACATTTTTCCTTTCAGCGCCAAAAGCTCTTGAGCTTGCGCTACATGCTTATGAGTTTATATTACCTAGATTGTACAAAACAAATATTTAACAGCTCATTTGTGCAAATTATTTCAAAAACACTTAAACCAATAAGTGATTAAATGGTCTAGTCCTATAAAAAATATATTAAACTTCAAAGTTCAATATATTTAAATAATCTTATGTATGAGATTTAGTAATGGCTATACATCGCTAACCACTAAAAATACCATACTTATTCCTTATTTGGATGGGGTAAACTTCCAAGAAGTTAAAGAGAGAAGTTTTAGAATTTAAGAGACTTTTGGTCATCACGGAGGGTTAGTGATTTGTGTTTGGATTTAAATATAATTCATGTATAAAAATCTCAACCCATAACATGATCTATTTGTCAATTGCATTCGAAACCCTAAACCTATAACCTAATGCATTTAATTAGTGTGTCTCATGTTCGGGTTCAATTCATTTATTGATTAAAAAGTATAAAATAAATATGTCAAAACAATCGAGTATTTATTTCAAAAGATATTTCTAATATCATCTCCAATTTGTTTTATGAAAATTATATTGAAAACTATGTTAATACTTATAAAGATAGCTTTCCATTTGTTAATATAACTTTCTATGCTCCTAAACTAAAAAAATTATAGTTTAAGAATCTAACCATTGATTTTGATTTTAAGTACTATATGATTAACTTAAACAAAAATTTATGGAATAATTGTTCTTTATGTTAACCTACTACATTATGTAGCTTATTTAAACAAAATTGATTTACTAATGAAGTTGAGATTTAATAAGATATGCTTAAATGGATGTGTATATAAGATTGAATGTACTATGCTGTGTTTTCTTTTAGAATATTAAAAATTAAAATATAGAATGAAGAAATAAGTTACGAAATATTACTCTTATGAAAAGACAATGGATTATAAAGCTAAATTAGCAATATTAGATATTTAATCTTAAATGAGTTTATGGCCCATGTCAAGCATGTGTATGGGACATATTTATTAAACAAGTTTGTAAAGAGGTTTAGATGCTAGATCCAAATCCAGAAATATTTATACATGAGTCTAAATAGGTTTGACTTGTTTATTAATTGTATCAATCTTTTCTTATATAAATTTATTTATAATTATGTCATATTATATCAGAGTAAGCAGATTAGATCTCAAATTGTTGGCCTTGGCACTAAGAGTACCCCTTCTTATTGTATCTCTACTTGTCACAATCAATATGTAACCTTATGAAGTTTGCCAATTCCCCATCTCTCATTACTCAAAAAATCATCTTTTTCTTTATTTAGATTTTACCCAAGTACCGTGTCAAATTTTTATATATATATTGGTTACGCATGCTATAAGCACATGATATTTCATGCAAGTTTAGGTTATAAAGATAAAATGAATGAAATTATTTTATGAAAGGACTAATGGGATATAGGTTTAGTGGATCGAAGATAACAATATAGATATAAAAATCAAAGTGGTAACTTACAAAATCAAAATTTTTAGAAAACGATGAATGATTAACGTAATGTGGATGTGCTTCGGTAATGTGGTTTATTAGTGGATGCAAGTTGTGGTTAATTGAGAATGAGGCTACCAAAAAGAATGACTTAAAATTGACATTTGAATTTTTTAATTTAGTTTATTGTCAACCGGTAGAAATTACTATCGTTATTCTAGTTTCATCATTTACAATATTAGAAAAGTGTTCCCATATAGTTTGATTTACATGATGACTTAGGGAGAAAGTTTCATAATGTCTAGATTGGTATCTTCCTCCATATTTACCATCACATACCTTTATATATAGATAGGAATGATAAAAATAGGGCATGTATATATAAAAAGAAAAAAAATTGCCATATGATATATATAGGAATACAAATCGGGATAAATGATTCTCTTCTTTTGTGGGTTTTGTTTCACATGGCATCGAGCATTTCATAATTTTAACTTTGTTTCCATCAGTTGACATGATTGAAAATTCACATAACATAACAAAAATTAATTATAAACTATAAAATATGATTTCAATGTAGATTTTTGTTATGCGTAAATGCATGCATATAAATATTCATAATTTAGTAATTAATTCATCACTGCCATTAATACAAGTAAATACGGTAAACATTAAATGCAGAATACTAAGAATAAAGAATTCAAGAGATCTAAGTAATAATAAGATGGTAACAATAATGCTAACATGTCTAGATACAATTAACTTTAATAAAGAAAGGATTACAAAGTAAAATCGTGTAAATTGCATCATACAAAATATATCACAATAAGTAAGTCCTTGATTTCTTATAGAGATTTTTCAATCATCTTTCTTAGAGATCTATTGAGGTAAGGAAGCGGGAGAGGCTTCATTGTTCAGGGGTATCAATGTAACTCATCTACACTTTTAAGTGGATGTTCATATTACTTTTATTGTATCAAACTTATACCATATTTGAATTAACATAATATAACCCATTTATTAATTACCCTGCTTTCTACTCCTCCCTTACTTGGTGTCCATTTAAAAGTGAAATGTATGGAAATAAATATCTTGACAAAAATAGCTTCATAAATTACTCATTGTCTTTCAAATCTTTCTAAACACTTGATGAAACCATACATTCATTATCTAGTTTTATTATTCAAATATCTTGGCAAAAATAGCTTCATGAATTACTCATTGTCTCTCAAATTATTCTAAACACTTGATGAAATCATACATTCATTATCTAGTCTTATTATTCAAATATTGTAAGGATAAATAATTCAATTCTTATCAAATGTATAATTCTTAATGGGCTTTTTCAAAAAAAAAAATTATACTATTTATTAATTTTCTTTTTTTTTATTCGTCCTGTTACCAAGTTTATTTTATGATTGTACAATAAGTTTTTTTGAATTAATGTCACGTAGATGTATAGTAGACTTATAAAATCATAACTTTTATAATTTGTTTTATCAATATTACACATGCCTATATTCTAATGTCCTTTGTGGAATAAAACGAATGTTTTTATATATATATAAAAAAAAAACTTGCAACATTTTAATGTTGGTTGGCATTTGTTATTTTTTGCATATGATTTTTAACATGATGTAATTCTATTTATAGAAACATATGGTATTAGAAATTATCAGGTTAAAAATGGACGTGTATCACTGAAAATAAATATAAAAAGGATTAATTTGTTTTTTTTTTCCCAAACCGATTATCCGAAAATTAAAAAAGAAAAGAGAGTTCATTTTGGCCAACACAAATGTAGGAAAATCATAAGGTAGTGGAGAAAATCACATGAACATCAAACTCCCCGACAAGGCTTTATAAATGTACCCGCATCCGCATAGTATCTCATCGAGTCCGAGACTCACGAACAAAGTACACTATACACTCAATATACTCCAGATTTTTTTTTAATACCGTACACGATTTCATAATTATACGCTCCTCACTTCTTCAGTAAAACCCTAATCATCATCTTCCCCTTTCTCTTTCTCTCTCTCTCTCTCTCTTTCTTCTTTCTTCCTTTCCTTTACCTTTCCGAATTCCATTCCTTCCTTTTTGTTTTGTTTCTTTAACAACCCACTCTCTCGCATCCCCAAGCGATCCAGTTCAACCCAATCCACTCGATCGAAGATCCAATCGCTCGAATTTCCGGATTTCTAGGGTTTTGTTTTGGTTGTTTCTTTTCCAGGGTTCGATAAGGCTGGCGATTGATCGTTTCGTTTAGTTAAATGGCGGATTCGCCTGGGATTCGAATCCGCAGTTGTTATAAAGTCGTTGAATCGGAATTGGTTAGGGCTTTGATAATTGAGTCAGTGGACTGTGAGGATTGTGATTATAGGAATCAGAATTATTGGAATTGAAGTTATGCTGAACGTTGTACGCGTGCATTTACCTTCTGATATACCGATTGTAGGCTGTGAACTCACGCCTTACGTGCTTTTACGCCGTCCCGATAACACGATAACTACTGAAGATGTGCCCGAGAGTGCTCCTATTGATGGGTGCTTTTTGAGATATAAGTGGTGAGTTTGAGGGAGTTTGTTGGAATAGTTGTTGCATTTGGTTTTTAATTCTGTTGTTCTGTTAGTTTCATATTTTTTGGAGTTTTTTTTGTTGGTTTTAGTCGTTTGTTTGTTATTATTATTTTTTTTGTGTTATTTAAGTTTTTGTTTACGTAGTCGTGGAATTGTGGAAATTAGATTGGGTTGTACTTTCTAATGTTTGATTGGCACTATCGGTATCGGTATTTATTTTGGTTTTCTTAGCTGGGCAAGTTAATGGATGATTTTAGCAAATTACTTAATTGACATCGTTTGCTTCTGTCCTAGTGATTCTGGTCATGGTCTACTTTATAGCTTCTGAATTTGTTCGTAAAATTTTTCAACTATTGTGGAAGGGGCTTATGGTAATTCGTGGTGGAATTATTGCTTGATAGCAAGAGGCGGGGCTTCACGAAGTTTATAGTCTCTTATTAAACCGATTTTTGGATTTAATCCCTTTTATATTTTATCCTTGCGTGGTTTTTTCTGTCACTAGCAGGAAAAACTTTGTTTTTTTGCTCAACTACTGTGGCTTGTCAGTTTAGTTTTACGCCAGCTCTCTCATGGCTGGCTGAATGTGGTGGCAGGCACTACAGGCCCTTTAATCAACTGTTCTTATTTGGAACCTTCTACTCCACACCTTTCATCTTTCCCAGGAATATAAGCTTATTGGTTGGTGAGATGAGGCTTTGTCTTCTGATGTTTTGAGGCTCTATGTAATTAGTAATCTATGGACGAATAGGCTTAAGAAATTAATCTTTAGGTTGATTTGGGGTTTGTCTTTTAAATCTGTGAATGGAAGATATACTCCCAATCCCATCATTCCATGTGCTATAAGCAAAGAAAGAAGCACCGGGAGCTGACTTCAAGAGGAAAATTTCACTTCCATGGCCTTCTTTTTAATGATTGAAATCTGGCAATTTTTTTCCTGCTAGTCTGTAATCGAAACAGCCCCAATGAATGACTTGCTTAATAACGCTTATTGCAATGTCAACACACTTATCTGGTATTTTATACCATGCAGATGATTTTTTGTTACATATTGCTTGATAGGCTTCATCTGTTTTACATTCTATTTCCCTTTTCAGGTACCGAATACAGAGCGACAAAAAAATTGCTGTTTGCAGTGTACACCCATCAGAGCAAGCAACCTTGCAGTGCATTGGTTGCGTGAAAGCTAAGCTGCCTGTTGCCAAGAGCTATCACTGTTCTCCAAAGTGCTTCTCAGATGCATGGCAACATCATCGTGTTCTACATGAACGTGCTGCTAGTGCTATGAACGAAAATGGTAATGAGGAGGAAGAGTTATTTGGACGATATAACAGCTCAGGGTCTGGAGTTATAAATGCCAGTTTATCTAGTTCTGCATCCAGCACCAGCTTGACAAATGGTTCGGGGCCTTTATATCCTACTGCAGTTACACAAAGAAGTGGTGGTGAGACTTTGTTTGAAGTAGGACGATCAAAAACTTATACTCCTGCAGCTGACGATATCGGACATGTCCTCAAGTTTGAGTGTGTTATAGTAGATGCTGCAACCAAACATCCTGTTGGACAAGTCAACACACTATCAACTTCTCGTGTTATTCCAGCTCCGACACCTAGTCCTCGCCGTGTGATCCCAGTGAGTGGGATTGATGCAATGGGACATGTAGATTCTGTTGGTCGGTTATCATCCTCAGGAACATTCTCTGTGCTGTCATACAATATTTTGTCAGATGTATATGCCATAAGTGATTCCTACGGTTACTGTCCCTCGTGGGCTCTTTCTTGGCCATATCGCAGACAGAATCTACTGAGGGAAATAGTTGGTTACTGTGCAGACATTGTCTGTCTTCAGGAGGTAAGTGCACGCATAATTAACATTTTAAAACAAAAGGAGCTATTTGATTTTTTTTGGAGCAATTTTTTTAGGTTTTAGGACCAAACTACCTCTCTTCAAGATGTTTTCTCTTTGGAAGTATAGAATGTCCTGGAAAATTGTTAGCCACACATGTAGATGTTGTTTTAAGTGGGAGGAACAATTATAGATAATTTATCCTAAGGGGATGCATTCATGGATAGATTGTTTAAAGCATTGCGTTGTAGACAAATGGTGTTGTTTCACAATTCAGTTTTATCTGATGCACTTAAGTTTGATAATCTTTTAATTTGGAAATATGGCTGAAGTTTGCTGATTATTTTTATGCTGGTCTAACTCACTTGAGTTTCTTTTCAGGTTCAAAATGATCATTTTGAGGAATTTTTTGCCCCTGAACTGGAGAAACATGGCTATTTAGCTTTGTACAAGAGAAAGACAAGTGAGGTTGTTTGGAAATCCTTGTACTGTTTATCCTAGTGAAGCGGGATCTATTCTTGTTTGTGATCCATGGTTCTGGTTTCTTTGCAGGTTTACGGTGGGAATACTAATACAATAGATGGTTGTGCAACATTTTTTCGTAGAGACAGATTTTCTCATGTAAAGAAATACGAGGTTTGTGGATGCACTTGTTTTTAAGTTGCATTTCTTCCTTTTTATAATAGTTGAAAAGTAATATTTTTTTGGGTTGCAGGTTGAGTTTAACAAGGCTGCACAATCTTTAACTGAGGCCCTTCTTCCCAATGCACAGAAAAAAACTGCTCTAAATCGCCTAGTTAAGGTGGATTTGTATGCTCTAGTTTATTTTTTAATGTTTTGGTTTCTATCAAGTCGGTTTAGCAAGGCATGCTCACATGCTTTTCTTGCTTTAATCTTAGGATAATGTTGCTCTAATAGCTGTTCTGGAAGCTAAATTTATCAACCCAGGGGGCGAAAATCCTGGGAAAAGGCAGCTTCTCTGTGTGGTAAATTTCTTACATCTGCTTCTCTTCCTTATATATGGGCAATGCTTCATCATATGTAATGAATACACTTTGGATGGCGATGAATGTAAATGTTCCCTGTGGTTGTTCTTGGCCTGGTGAGTATAGAGTTCAACTTTGATCATATGCCTAGGCTAAAAAATGTTGTTTGCAAAGGGTGCAATCAAGTCAAGCCCTAGATGACATGGTAGTGAGCTCAAGCTTGGTTTAAACAATCTGATATAGGCTTTCTTTTGGCCATATTACTTTGGATTACATTTGCATTGGAATCTGAATACAATTTTATCTCAATTAGGCAGGATCAAGCTTGGAACTTAATTAAACATTTAGAAACCTGGGCTCCATTGGGTAGCTACTTGAGTAGTTTGACTTCAAGTTTGATTCTGCTGAATTTAGTTGGATTCAAATTAATAATGACTTGATCAATAGTAGTTTCTGAGCCGGTTGACTCATGTATGTCCCTGCAATGTTGACACGACAGCATCAGATGTACATTGCCCTTGTAATCTGGTGTTTCTCAGTGCCAATTAGCCATGTTTTATAGAGGAAGGGCGTCTATACACTTTATTGTAGGCCTCAGTTCAATTCTGAGTGACATCTTATAAGAGGAAGAAAAAACTATTGTTTCTGGCACACCTGGCTTGAGGTGATAGGTATGGAGAGCACATATTGACTAATGTCAATTCGATTGTACACTTGGTTGTATCGGGACTACATTTTTTGTGCTCTTCATATATGGCTCGCTGGCGCCATTATGTTATATGGGTCAGGTGATCTTTGTTATATATTCTTCTTTCGTGTTTTAGTTCCTGCAAATGAACAAGAGGAGGCTACTGTTGCATTTTAAAAGTTCTATTTTCCCTAAATCTTTGCAGGGCATGGGACTCGTATTATCAGTTGGATGATTCACTTAATGTTGTGATATGTTGGTTCTTGTTCTTCTCTAAAGATCATTTGGCTGCATTTCTCTGCAATGATTGCGCCTGCCTTTTGAGTTTTCTGCTTGTAGTTACTTGGGTTGCCAGCAGGTGTTTGGCTGTCCATGCATTCAAAACTTTTAGATGGATTTTCTTGGCCTTTAAATGTTGATATCTCAAAAGTAGCAATATTCTTAGATATCCTGATCTCTAGAAGTCCCTTATTATGAGATGTATGTAACTCAATTTTACAGAGTTACTGTGAGATTGACAATTAGTCTTTTAATTTGTCTTATTAAATTTATATTAGTTTCTTCCAAATGAGAAATACTGTGAATCTTTCACATGAGATAAATAGGATTGCATTGTGACCACATACATCTTTTCTTTTTTATGCTTCGTAAAAGCTTTCCCAGAAGAGATAAGTCCCAATATATCTCTTTATTTGTCTTTTGGACTCTTAATCAGTTTTAAAGGATGTAAATTTGCAAGTGTTTTGTGGTTTCAGTTGTTCTTGTCATTTAGAACTACTTTAAGCAATCATTTTATGATCCTTATAATTTTTTCTTTATGTTGATGCTTAGGCTAATACCCATGTCAATGTACCCCCAGATCTTAAGGATGTAAAGCTTTGGCAGGTTACCATTCTTTTTACCTCTCCAGCCTTTTTTCTTTTCTGTTTCTTGTCTTTCCCCCCCCTTTATTTCCATCTGTTTATGTTTATTTTTTTTCTTTTTGGTCTCTGATAAATCAGATACACACACTTTTGAAAGGATTGGAAAAGATAGCTGCTAGTGCAGACATTCCAATGTTGGTCTGTGGGGACTTCAATTCCACTCCTGGAAGGTTGGTTGATGCTTTTAGTATGTGTTTGCTATTCAGACAAACCAATATTATGCCTTTTCTGATGATGCTGGCGCTTTGTGTAGTGCACCTCACTCTCTTCTCGTTATGGGAAAGGTCGATCCTATCCATCCAGATTTAGCAGTTGATCCTCTTGGAATTTTACGTCCCCCGGGCAAGCTAGCACATCAGTTGCCATTGGTACAGTTCTCAAACCAGCAATTTACCTTAGTTGTTTAAGCAAGTCAAACAGGGAGCAACATGAAAGTTTCTTAATGTGTAACAATAACATTGCAATGGAATTTTGTAGGTAAGTGCATATTCATCCTTTGCCAGAGTCAGTACTGGTCCTGCTTTGGAACAGCAAAACAGAATGGACCCCACAACAAATGAACCATATTTTACAAATTGCACGAGAGATTTTCTTGGCACCTTGGATTATATATTCTACACAGGTGACATTCTTTGCTCATTTTGTAAGCAAACTTTCTTGCCAAATTACTTACCCCAAAAACTTTTTTCACTGAATTATGCACAAAATGTAGCTCAAATTAGTTTTTTCTTGGGATCATGGAGCTATGGCAGTGTTTGAAATTGCTGAATTTTACTTGCAGCGGACTCATTAATGGTGGAGTCCTTACTGGAGCTTTTGGATGAAGGTAGCTTGAGAAAAGACACAGCTCTTCCTTCTCCAGAGTGGTCCTCTGATCATATAGCGCTATTAGCTGAATTTCGCTGCAAGCCTAGACCTAGGCGCTGATGCCACAGGTAATCTTCTTGTACTGTTCCATGGTTTATGAAAAAGGAGTCTTGCTTTAGATTTTGGTTATAAAATTATTTGGCAATCGGAGAAGAATCGATTACCCAAAAAAAAAAAAAAAGTAGAGACCACTTGAGGCTGTGATTGACAACACATTCAGCAAGACATTCGATTGTGTTTATCTCCTGGAGAAGTTACAACCTGTATCACTTACATGAAAGTTTTTCCTATTATACTGTTGAAATCAATACAAGGACTGAGAGCATATTCAAAGGGAAGAGATTTTAAGGTTGGTGAAGCAGCAAAGATTGCCTTAGTCGATCTTTTATGATGGTTGGCACTAATGTATCCAATGGTTACTTGGTTTCTAGTGTGATCATGAAAGAGCTTTGTTGGGAATTGTTCTTTTGGCAAGATGCCAATTTTTTACTATTTGGATTTTTGATTAGAGCAGTAAACTCGTTGATTGCATATGAACTTTGACCCGGGATTTTCTTTGCTTCTTTCCAAGTTTTTTGATGCGTTGATGTGTTCTCTATTTGTTTAATTGTTTTCTTTTTTCCCCCAAAGGGTTCGTATTGTTTAACCTGTTGAGACTGACCTTACCGTGTCTTCTGTAGGTCCATGGCTAGTAGAGAATTAGCTGGATAAACAGCACTTACTGTAAGAATGGTAAATCTTCGTCCTGTATTCTTCCCAGGTGTTCCTGCTTTGGGATAACCTGTTGCGGTCTCTTTTGTAGCATGCCACCTTTTTCTCATGGGAAAGAGGAGAGTCGCAGAAAATGCCTTGCTTAGGTCTTTTTTTTTTTTTTAATGTTTTTTTCTTCTCTGCTGATAGAAATTTGTTTAGGGATGCCTACTGGCGCAAATGTAAGTTTAATGGTGTACTTTAGTTTCTGGCAAAGCAAGTTTTTTGTGGCCTGCAGTCAGTGTAATGCTCCCTGAATTTAAATGCAATAGTTCCTTGTGGGTGCTCAGTCATAGTATAAGTAAAGAATCATTAAATACATACGCTGCATTGGAGTTCAGAACCCTGTGGAAATTTTTTCAAGTTAATAGTAAGTGATTTATTCAAAGCTAGGATGGGCCATTTATACTATTAAACGCCCCATCTTAGTGTGAAGCCGAGGCTTCGGTTCTTCAAACTGGTGATGAAAATGAGATGGGACATGAGGTAAAAATAACATACCTTTTGATTCTTTTGGAATATATGATCAATCTTGGGAAGAAGAAAAGTAACACTAATTTAAGTCACTCACTTGCCAGTTCGCTAATATTAAGCTATAGCATAGCACTGCTACTACACTAATATAAAACCTAGAAACAATCAAGGACAATCTTTGATGACATCTTGGTGCAATTTACATTTTATTCGTATTCTAATTGCCGTATAAGTTTGATTCTGTGTTGTCTTTCGTATCTTTTGAGGTTTTACATTATATGAACCATGTCATAGCCTATAAAATTGCGGAAGTTGTAAGGTCTATACCTTGTACGATGAAAGAAATATAGGGTATCAATGCAATTTCGAGGGCGATTTATGTTAACTACTTAACAACAGAAAAGAAAAAAAAAACTTGGGCTCGTGAAATGGTTATATGCCGAAAGCGTTAAATGGAATGAATCAACACGACAATATAATAAAAGGAGTAGAAGAGAGATAAAGCTGCAAATGGTTTTGGTGACAACCCAACATACGGAGTGAAAAACCATGAGAGGAGGGAGGTAACAATGTAATGTGACAAAGATAAGAGGAGAGTACAATCTTACAAGACTCAAGGGCATTCCCAATTATGAATCCCCAAAACCTCTATCGTTAAGCTTACAGTAGGGAATGGAACAAGAAAACCTAACGTTGAATCCAACCTTGTAGGTCAACTTCGTTTTCCGTTGGTCAGCCGAACATGTCCTAAAGCTCCATAATCATAAAACCTGTCTCATAACAGCTATTTAATTAAGTATAGAATACACATGTAATTGGTATCATATTGCCATTATACTATTCACTTGTCATAAGAATAACATATCAAATAAGGTTGAAATGACGATAAAATATCTACAGAGAAGTACATTTTTAGGTATTAATGTTTAACCATTTTTTACTTGAATTTTCAATTTTTTTTTCTAATTCAAGTTCTCAATATTTAAATAAGAGCTTCTATTGATATCATAACTTTTTCATTCATATATAACATGTGAAAGTGCCTGAGTCATTTAAATAATCAATATATGTAAATAATATAATCAAATATACATAAATTAACTAAAATTATAAAATATTAAAAATCGAAAAAAAAAAGTAAAGCTTAAAAATATAAAAAGGATCCTAGCCACCTTAGACTAGAGGGTGGCTGAAATAGCAACCAAAAAGCTAGTGAATTATGATGTACAAATAAAAGTGGGTCGTTGACCCATCACCATATATTAAAAAAAGAAAAAGAAAAAGAAAAAACAAAGGTGAAAAATTTTAATCAAGTTACACAAATATCATAATAGTAGTTAGTCAAATGACCTACTTTTATTTGCGGGTAATGAAAGTGAGGAAGTAGTTGTATATCTTACCTGCTAATCATAATTCGGTTGAATGGAGATCGGTAAAAATGCTTATCACTAGTCGGTTGTTGGTAGAGTTGCCTGGTGTAACTACTTTTAGAGCTTAGGTACTTCAGGAAAATTACTTACCATTGATGAATTGAGGCATAATGGCAGGATGTTTTTATCATGCTGAATAGCTATTACTTTGTATTGAGGGTGCAAGTAAATGTTATATTATACTATGGAAATAAAGGTGAATGCTTATTCTATATCTCACTATTCATCTAAGCATACATACCTAATTTAATATGTCATTGTATCGTTAGAACTAATTTCTTAAGGCGATCAAGCATGTCTCTTCAGTCCGTTTTTGGCTATAGAATAATTGTGCTAGGTTTCTAGTGGTAGATCAACAATGTCCTCTGATTCCTCCATTGATGATCTAACAAAGTTCTTTTTGCCGAAGAGTTCCCCACTTAATGACACTTGACCTCCTTTCTTACACAGGCAGAGAATCTTCCTCGGATGTAATGTAACACAACAGATTCATCAATTATACACTCTCTGGACAGTACAGCATGTAATTATTCGCATTGGAAATGGAATGATAATCCAAAAAATATATACATTTAATGGATTTAGGCTCTAACTTTCCGTTTTCAATGAGCACATAAGGAATACGGCCGGAGACTCACGAGTGTGGGCGATCTAAAGGTCTACCTAACAGGAATACTCCTTCAAGAATTGAGGATTCATCAACCATGCACTTATAACTATAAAATATAAAAACACTATCTACATTTCGAGTTTAATGAATAAGTGTTAATGTTATTTAATATATTTAGAGGAATATGTGTTAGTGTGTCATTGGTGTAAAGTAATTAATATAATAAAAATAAATTTAAACCCAGAAAATGAAAAAAAAAAGAAAGAAAAAACAGTAAAAAAAATTGAAATCATTTTCTAACTAATCCTTAACCATAGGACGATCAGAAGATTGCTAAAATATCATCTAGGTCACGACTCACCATGGTGGATGGATGGATCTTGTGACCCACATGGTGATGAGCATTTTGTCCACCCCTTACCATCTGATTCTCTTCTCACACTATCTTAACCATTTTCTCTTACGTGATGTGTATTTGTTGCCTTTAGTAATATCTCCACTTTCAAACTGGAAGGCAGTGGACTAAATTCGATTGGGACACACATGATCTACATCGAGGTTGTCTATTTGTTCACAAACATCATTGCATGTTTTCCAGCAAGCTTGAGAGAAGAATGTGAAGGACCAAAAAGAAAGAGTAGTCTTTCATCCTTTGCTCGTTAGTTATATTTCTACTTTGATATGTGATGACAAGTGACTCTCCATAGTCATGTATTACATATCATATATGCGTTAAGCACTTCAACATAACTTAGCATAACAATCAATGGATTTAATAAATAGCATGATTAAAGTAACATAAAAAAGTCTTGGGACTTCTAATGATCTTTTTTTTTTTTTCTTTTCTAATGTAATTTTGTCGATCATATAATGTTATGTATGAATTCCACCTGTCTGTCCATGACATTTATAAGGAGAAAATTATACACGGACGGACAGATTTTTACCAACATGAATAGTCAAATCATGAGTAATGGTTGAATTTGCCAACGTGCTAAATACCATAGTAAAATCGTAAATAAAAGTTATGCTTGCATAATTAAAACAATGATTTTAGTTGGACATATAGAATTTCTACTTCTTCTTTATCCTCATTATACAAAAGCGCTCTCTTAAATCACAACTAATGCTTATAATTTCTTTATTAACATACCTTATAACATAAAGGCAGAATCGCATCGAAGAACTTTGGCAAAATTAGTTTTGCCACTGCTATAGTTTTTTTTTTTTAAAAAAGGTTCACCTGATTCTAGTCAAATCATTCTAATGAAAAGCTCTGCACATTCAAAACGTGACATAGTTTTTTCATATTTTCCAGCTCTGCGTTTAAAGGTTTGTGAATACAAAATTTACCCCTTCTCCCGTATATTCTGGCAGAAAATTTACTGGTTTACAGAAAGCTGAAAGTATGAATACATTGATATGGTAAAAGACGGAAAAGAAAAGGAAAAATAAAAAGAAAAGAAGAATCCGCCCTGATTCTTGAGGTACCAAATGCTCGTCAATACAACTCTCACATATATTGAAAGATCTACCGCACAAGTATCCCTGGACAATATCCCTCATTTACCTCAAGTTTGTAATGTACAGATTTATTCTACAATGCAATCAACAATTTTCTCATCCGGCGTATTGATCAATCCGACACAATCCTCTATACTTTGTATTAATAACGTTATCAAGGCATTGCTACATCCACCTTTCAAGATAGTCCTATTAAATACTGAAGCATGAAACAGGATGAGGTCAAAGTCTCCTCTTGGCTTTCACCCAATTTTTCACCATCCAAGATTGTGCTGCTGATGTATCAAACGGGAGGAAGGAAAATTCTTCTCTCTTCTTTCAACCAACATTTGCAAGACATTGGCAAAAAGAGAAAACACAGTAGGAGTCTCATTACCTGAAAGTTACAAGCTCATCAATGCTAAACTGAATGCAAGCTTAGTTGGGAAAAAAAAAGAAGTCACTCTCAGATAATGCAAAATTAGAAGACATAGGAATGCCCTGCACCGTATTTGGCATCTTAGACATGTCCAGTAGTAAGACGTATTAGAATTGTATTCATTTACCTAAAAATAATTAAAATCTTTCTGTGCTGCCTGTATTCGACGAAGTTTTTCATCTGCCTATATGAAATAAGATAAAATCGAATGATATGGTCACCAATAGCAAAGTTTCATGTATACAGATGAATAGATAAAAAAAGAATTGCAAGACAGGTTTAGCAAGCAGATAGCATTTTTGAATTTCAAAATTTGGAAGTTGAGAAACACATACCTCCATCCAGCATATTTTAGCTGTGTACTTTGAAACACTTGAGGTATGGAAATAACTGGAGAAGTTCTTCATGGCTTCGTCTCTTCCAGGGGGAAGACATATCAATAGAAAATTATGCCAAGTTCAGTGACATGAACAGCCTTATGACACAAAGTTTTTGCACTAACAAAGATATATCTACCTTAATAAGAATGCATCCATTCACATCTAGAGTAGTTATTGTGTTGGCACATGTCCTTGCAAGGGCCTCGAGACTCTTATCAGTGACACCAACTATCCCAAACAAGCTGCATTAAATAACATAAAGTATGTTAAAAGAAAAGCAATATGACAATATCAGCATGTGTACTCCAGAATGGATGGATGGGGTCTGCTGCGATTCAGAATTGGATACTAGGTGCTGCTTTCATGAATGTTAATTAAGTTGGTTATAAACATTCAATTTGAATTATCTGGATTGTGGCAGCTTTGAATATTTGGTGTGAGTGACTTTTTGTTTGTTCCTTTTTCATTCGTATTATTTCAGTTAGAATTCATATAAATTTCATGCTAGTCCAACCTCAGCTATACTTTTCTTACATTTTGTTTCTATTATGAACTCTGTTTCACTCATAAATAAATAATATTTTGATAACCATAGGGACTTCACAAAATTTCATGACAAGGATTACAGACATAGCGTTTGAATCTTGCATGAGAATTACACATTTGCATTGTAATGTACAAGAGAACCTAAAATGATTAGAAATATAAAATATAACCAGTAATAATGAAATTAGATATGAGTTGAATTTGGAGGTCAAGATTACGATTCTACCTACATTTTGAGCGTATAAATTTGTTAACTTGTAGAATTATATACTTAAACTCAAAATTCTACTAAAGGTCTATACCTAAATAATTTTGCATTCCATTTTAATTAAGAAAATCCTCATAAAATTATAAACTTGTAGAATCGTAATATTACCCTGCAATTTTATATATTAGATTTGAATAGACAAGTTAGAACATTAATCCATTACCCCATAATCACTATCACTGTATCACACATCCTCATATGTAAATTGGAAGAAAAATCCACTTGATCAAGCTGGTTCCAGCAATCATATTTATCATTTATAGGGAATGCACAGGCTGATACTTACCTTAGGAATTCAAGGGAAGTACAACCTTCTGCTATAGCCATGACACCCCTGTCAGTAATCTGCACACACCTGTAAACCATATAATTATAGGCAATTATAAAGAGGATATCATATCTTTTTAATCTGAATTCACATCTAGCGAAGGTCTTGAATTACCATGTCAGATTGAGAGCTTTAAGATTTCGGCACTTAGCAATGCAAGCAAGTCCATCATCTGACAAGTTCTGTGAGATCAAACGATTATTCAAGTACACATTGCTCATGAAAACTTTAAAGAATAAAATAAATATAGCTCACCTGTGCACCACATAGATCTAAGAACTTGAGATTGACCAAAGATGAGAATCTCTTGTATGCATTATCTGTAAAGCTGGAAAAAGCAGTTTAATTTGCTAACTTGGCAAAAAATAATGCAGTAGATTGATAAAGACTTACTACTCACCTAGAGAGAGCATAGAGATTTAGACTGTTGAGGTTGGAGCATTTGAGAATTATCTGTTGCAAGCCACTATCTGTAAGCTTGATACACCTAACAAATGCAGATAATCACTAGAATAAACATTGGGTTTACAAACTCACAGAAGTTTTCCATTGCATAGCAACTTATAAATTGCACTACCTAAAAGAAAGGGTAAACATACTCTTCAAACAGTTAATTATCCCCAATTAGAAATGCTAAGGCTTATTTCAATCAGATAGTGAAATGAGTTTCAAATTTGTCTATATCACATACATTCAAGCTTCATTAAAGATATCATCATACCTAGTGAGATTTAGGGATTCAAGATCTTTGTAATTATCAGCAATCAATTGCAAGCTTTTATCTGAAATATTCTGCCATAGTCACAAGCACAGCCCCAGTGAGTGGCACAGCTAAAATGGTGGTTATCAAAATATAGATACTTCAACTTCAACAAAGAGAAAGATGGAACTCGGCAACTCTTTTGCATATGTTCCCTTTGTTCCACAGAGAAAAATTTGCTCGAAAACCCTATCTTTCTTTGGCTTTATTCAGGAAAAATGCTTAAGCCAATAGGGAACATTTTCTGACAAACATAACATCATATCATTAAACCTCAAAAAACGAGTTACATTAGAAGCTTCATAAGCATTTTTCATCATATTGCCATTTTCTTGTATTCCCATGGTGCAAAACCATTTTTGGCCCTTGGTAAACAATTTTCCCAACAGCCATTCTGACAATCTTTTTCCATGGTCAAATTTGGCGCTTTTTCTCGCAGCCATGGTCTAACCCATGCAATGTCTGAGGCAACATCACTCCTTCATGCAATGCAGTCTTGGGAGCAGTGGGGATGTAGACGATATAGAGAAAGGATGAAAAAAATGACAAATATGGGAGCTTTTAATAATCAACCAGTTTTAGAGTGTCTCTCAAGGGCAGAATGGTTCTTTTTAGGAGACTTAGGTGTCCACATTGGCATTCCCATGTTCATGGAAATACTTAGTTGTGCTGAATCAAAAGGTCAGAACACCAAAACACAAAGAAATGAAATTTTATGCATCAACATGAAAATAAAGAAGAAGTTAAGGCATGGATACAGCTATCATCCTGTCCTTAGTTCATTAAAACACATGAAAACAGCATCAAGACTGTTGGGTTCCTAAATAATCAGCTATGCTGTATCCACATACATTCCCAATCTTGACCAGGAAGATCTAGAGCATGAAATCAGCTAATGGACAGACATATAAATGGTCTCAAGCAGCAAAATCATTTAGAAAATGAAATTAAAATAAAGCAAGTATAAGTATATAGCATAAATAGAACTTAAGAATGCATCAAGCATGTTACTGGGTACCTTACAACCACTTAAGTTCAAATCAATCACATGCCTACAGTTTTTCACCAGATGCTTGATCCCCACATCTGTTACCCTGCAGCTCAAGTTGGAAAGTGAATTCATTGTATTTAACTTCCTGGAAGTAGAATTAGATTTTCAAATTACTGTGTAAGCAGAAAGGACCTAACGTACCTCACATTCCAATATATGGAAAATACCTTAAGCTTTGGACAAGCACTGGTTATAGCTTCAATTCCCTTATCGGAGATTTTTTGGCATCCATTCAGGTTTAAAGACTCCAGATCTTGAAGGGATTCTGAAAACTGTTGTATGCATAGCAAGGTCTCAAACTATATTGATGAATAATGAATGCAGAATTCAGTAAAGTTACATTTATTACTTTCGGTAGTACTGCTGATAGGTTATACATCACAGTATTAGAAATTTGAATTTGAAGAAAGATTTCATGGGACTTACCTAATTTAAAGATCTTTGGTTAACAATCCCACATACATAAAGATTTTTAGAAATTTTCATGTCCTCTTTAATATAGATTTTTAGAAGACCTGGAAATATAAGATTAACAGCTTATGACACTTGGTTGAGTACACAAGTCCTTCTATGCCACTTCAGCAAAGTTCATGCAGTTCTTTCTATTCCAATGAAATCAAAACTAATAATGCCCAAAAAGCAGAGTCACGGAACTCAAAAAGCAAACTGTAGACTATAGGTGAACGCATTACCTTGTTTTTAAGAAGTTCAAGATGTTTATCTTCCACATCTTGTGCAAATTCAAGGTTTATTTGCTTCACATGATGATATCTTGGCTACAAAAGAAAAGTGGAAAACAGAGACAAAAGAAAGTGATCAATGAAAGAGGCAGCATTAATACACCTAATAGAGATGCCTATCCACTATGAGCATATGATAAAAGCAATCAATCACATGGTCGTTAATTAAATTTCCAACATGAGTAAAAATATTGACCTGGCAAAACTCAATCTTGACTCTAGGGAAACAGATATGACTCTGGCTTTCTACTTAGGACATACCACATCAATGCCAAAAGGTTGCATCCCAAACGAATTTTTCGTTAGTGGATGGAAAACTACTTTCATTTTGACAAATATCATTCTACTGAAGCAAGGATATTTACTTCCTCTACTAGAAAATAGAAAGCCTTTTCATGTGTTCTCAATTGCCCCTTGCAATGTAAACAGATAATATTAACAACCACCACCAGACCTCAGCCACTTGGTTTACTCAAACAACTGGCTGTCGTCATTGGTAGTTAGTTTACTTTCAAAGATCAATATATAATTAGGAACAAGAAGATAAAGTTTTCATGTTCTGGATGGTTTTCCAATCATACATCTACCAAACACATGTTTTTATTTATAAATTAAAAATGTGCATGGGAGCATATGTGAAATGGCTAGAAAATCCTCCTTCAGATAACAGATTGCAATAAGCATCAATCAAGAATGAGAAGTGATGGAGATTACACCAAAGCATGTGGGTACTTTTTGGTTAATTTCATATAATAGAATTCCAAGAAATCTGAATGTCTATTGGTTTTTGAAAGTGCTTAAGGAGATTGCGAGATAAGATACAAGAAGAAATGATTTTCTAGCTCTCGACTCCTTAGAATCCCAAGCAATTCAAAACTATAGAGTTATTATTTGCCCTTGCCCTACAACATTCAAATTAAGCTCTCATGGAAAGGTACAGAGATCTAGGATGTTTTTGTTTTGCCGGGAAAAGTTCTCCAGATTTTTGTTATAGTCAAAGCTATGAAGTTGACAATTAGTATCTTACAATTTCAAGAGTTTGCGAATAACAGTGGCATATAGCAATAAGTGTTGATGGAAGTGAAACGCAATGGGGGCAGCGGCGGCCATTAGTAGTGGTGGTTAAAAAAACAAAAAAGATTTACTCCTTTTTAAAGACAGAATTCGTTTTCTCCGTTTTTCATAGACTTCTTCCACGATGGATAAGCCATCGACAACCACTTCTGCATACCAACATCGCATCTGGCTCTCATTACCATGAACTCCTGAAATTTCAATAATAATACTTGATATTTCTATGTTTTGGTTATAAAAATGTCTTTAAAAGTCTGGAAATTGCATTCCGCATATCAAACACACCCTAAATTATTACGAATCGTATGCCAGGGATCAAACAAACGACGATGTAAGCTAATTGCTGATTTAAAGGTCACAGCATCAATCTTGCACTAAAACAAGACAACTCTATATTCCATCAAAATATATATATCCGCGTGAATCGCTGAATGAACTGACCAGTGAAAGAGCATGTAGGAGACGGTTTCCAGCATTAGTCGTCTCATGGAAGTCCAGTACCTGGAAAAAAAAAAACGTAACACGGGAAGAATTATTAAGAAGAAACACAAGTGATAGTGTAGAGAGAGAGAGAGAGAGTTACGAGGGAAAGAGAATCGCAGGAAATGAGAGTGCGGTAAAGGTGAGGAGAGAGGAGTAAGAGAGAGATTAGGTCTCTCTGAGGAAGAGAAAGTCTGGTGCAAAGTATCTTCATCACTTTGGGGACTCTTTCTCTATTCCATGCATCTATTTCCATGACCTCTTTTGCTTCTTTTTCTTCCATCTCTTTGCTTGGATTCTGCTTTTGTTCACCGGAGGAATACTCACTGAAGAAGACACTCCGAACCTTCACTTCAAATTTGTCTCGCCTTTTATTATGCTGTCTCAATCTCCGATCCAAATGTTTTTGTTTTTGTTCTCGTTTTTTATTTCTCCCTTAGAGCCGAATTATCTGTGGATTGGCTTTTAAAGTCTTGTGTTTAGGAAAGTGTTTTATTTATTTTTCTTTTATAATTATGATAAATATAATATTTAGGAAAATAAAAATTTACATATTTTTAAGGAAAATATATTTTATATATTAAAAAATAAAACTTTAATTAGTATTTTATACAAATAAATTTAACTTTATAAGAATTTATTAAATATTTAATTTTATAAAATATTATATATGTATTTTTAGCAAATACATAGATTCGAACATGTACCAAAAACATAAAAAATAAACGAAGCAAAAGGAACCTTAGATTAATTTAGTATCCATGTGTAGGAGGAAATTTTAACACTAATGTATTAATGTGTTTCTAGTAAACCAAAGTGCAAAACTACCTAATTGCATGTGAAATTTTACAAATGTGGAACATGCTCATTATAATTACATAAAATTGCTTAAATTTGAGAAAAATCCCAATAAATGATTTCAATGGAATGAATATTTTTACGATGTTATTCGAAGTGTATAATATGCCCCTTGCATGTAGGAAATTACTTACATTGATATCTAACATGATCACTTCGATACTCAAGTTAGTATATATAGATAGAGAGATATTGAGTTGCAATAAGGGAGCAAGAATAAGATAGATTTCGAATCTCTTTACTTAAAGGTTGACATTAATATTCATAAAGGAGATAAAAGAGTAGTTGAAACCGGAGTACATGGGACACATTCTACCAAGTGATTCTGAGATCTCAGGATAGCGGAAGTTGTGGGAAGTTATTATCCTCAACTATTTTTGTCCATCCTTATTTTGAGTTGACTAGGTTAAAGCTAACTTAATTAGACGAGCTAACCTAACATTGGGAAGTGGAGCCTTACCAATCAACTCAAACTATTTTAGGCTGACTTAAACATATAGGTCATGTTTAAAATAGCCTATCAACATTTGTCTCTCATTCTCTTTGGTGACTAGTTGGTATGCTTATAGGTTAGATGATGCGTGCAAGGTATGTTTGCTCGCTGCTTGTGTCGCTTGAATGCCCGCTCTTACCCACTCCCCTTTTCTCAATGTGGTTTCAAAGCGATCTTTCAATGTCCTTGCATACATAATATTATATTCTTTTTTTGCTACCGTACTCTTTATTTTATTTGTTTTACGGTCATGAGATCGTAAAATAGATTTCTTATTATATTGCTTTATATATGACTTTCTAAGAACTTCCCTCAACCTCAAGATTTCATAGATCTGATACCAGTCTTCGCTTCGATGACTATTCTTGTGGTGACAGTCTTTTGTTTTATAGCAGCGGATGCCACCTCCTAGAATTTTGATTCATTGAACTTTGATTATAGGGTGACAACTTAAGTGGAGTGGCTAAATAAACAAGGCTGACCAAGGTGGACCCTTGTGCTATTGATAATATTGTTCCACTAGAGTAAATGAGATTGTTGCAAATCTTTTTGTAAGCCTTATGTTGGTGTTTTGGAGGGTAATTAGCCAAGCAACTGAAGGGTTGAGCTACGTTTTGGTTTTTGCCCCCCAAACTAAGTTAGAAAGTATATAAACCTTTATTAGAGATAATCTATTACTGATGGCAGTTATTATATTTCAAAACTTTGCCTTCTTTAAGAAGCTTTAACTTTATTTATTTAGCGTACGTAAATTTTGATACATTTAATGCAATGAACACATGTCATCAATTTGTTAGGATATTATAGATATGGTGGTTATATATCAACAAATCTAAGTCATTCATTCCTTTTGCAAGGCGCGTGGCAAAATTTGGTCAATTGGTGTCACATCGATAGTTTTATTAAAACATATGCTTTGATTTTCATGCCCTCTTATAAATATATAAGCCCTAAGAGAGAGAAAACACTATCACAAACTTATCATTTGAAATTCTTCTCCTCTCTTTCAGCTTTCCTATGCTATTATAAAGGGTTTCCTTGCATTTTCTTCTTATTTCAAGCTTTCTTCATTGTCATTGAAGGTATGGTTGAAGAAATTGCATTAAACTCTTTACATACATTAATTGATGATGAAGTGGTGGCCAATACACTTACAGTGCATGACCCTCGAAGGGTTACTCCACTTCCTACACCCCTTCCCCTTAGCGAAGGCGACTATGATGACTTCTAGAGATGATGATTGCTCTATTGGCACAATGGTAGCAATTGAGGTGAATAAGATGCTGGCATTTGAGGAGCTTCCCATGGACACTTACTTAGGCAACAACAATGATAAAAAAACCATTGGTCCCACTGTATGATAAAGTAGTGGTGGGTGGCCACAAGCCAAATGTTGATTGTGAATCTTTAATAGGATGCTTTTGACTTAAAGCAGATAAGAAGTAATGAGCTATGAGAGTGTTAGGACTGTCCAATGTAATCACTTTGATGCTTAAGTTAGTGTATGTGGATGGAGAGGTATTAAGTTGTAATAAGGGAGCAATAATGAGATCCTTTACTTAAGGGTTGGCATTAATATCTATAGAGGAGATGGTTCCAAGATCTTAAGGTAGTGGAGTTGTGGGCAATTATTATGATAGGTAAGCAATGGGTGGTGATAAGCCAAATGTTGATTGTGAATCTTTAACATGGTGCTTTTGACTTAAAATAGATAAAAAGCAGTAAGCTATTGAAGTGTGAGGATTGTTTGACGTGATCACCGTAATGTTCAAGTTAGTATATATAGATGGAGAGTTATTGAGTTACAATAAGGGAGCAATAGCGAGATAGATTTCAGATCCCTTTATGTAAAGGTTGTGACATTGATATCTATAGAGGAGATGGAAGAGCAATTGACGTTAGAATACATGGGGCATGTTCCACCGAGTGGTTTTGAAATCTTAGGGTAATAGAGTTGTCGACAGTTATTATTCTTAATTGTTTTTGTTTGTCCTTATCTTGAGTTAACCAGGTCAAGTTGACTTGACTTGACGAGCCGACCTAACATTGGGAATTAGAGCCTTATCAATACTATTTCAAGCCAACTTTAGCATGAGGTTTAGGTTCAAAATAACCTATCAACTACTTGAATCCAAGATTTTAGAATTAGTCACGTGAGCTGTAAATAGGAATAAAATTACACTAACTCTAACTAGTGAAATTGATTTGAAATTTGTGAAATTAAAGGGTCAACTTGTTCATCCACCACTTAAATTGAAAAAAAATAATTAAGGTGTTCCATGTGTGTAAAAAAACTTTTGTATCAATTATCGACTAATTTTGAAGAATTTTATCAAATTAATATTTTTTTGTTAATTACTTTTTTCAAAATCAAACACATAATCGTGAAAATTTAAATTATTGTCAATTTATCTTAAATTTTGAATTAGGAATTATAATTAAATTGATGATTTTTTTGACAACATCAATCGTAAAGGAATTCCATGTCATTCTTATCTTGGAGAAATTAAGATAAGAGAGGATGGGGAAATTTTAACTTATAGAGTTGCATATAATGCTTAAGATCAGTAGTTGAAATGGTTTAAGGTGAATTTTTTTCTTGATTTTGATATGTTTATAATAAATGAATTTAGTAATTATTGTAAAATTTCTAAAAGTTTAAGGGTTTTCATAATTTATTAAGAATATTTGTTAAATTTTTTATAATCCATTTATAATTATATTAGATTATTTTATTTTATTTTCAAATTGATGCTTTTGATACTATATTACAAGACAAATTTTTTATATAAAAATAAAAAATAAAGAAGAAAATCAAATTCTATAAAAATTCTTCCAATTTTTTAAAACGAAACACTTTTTTTTTTTTAATTCTTATCCCAATTTTAATAAGAAATGAAATGCAAAACGAAGAAAATTCCCACTTTTCTTTTTATTTTTTTCCACACCACTCCCTTATTTTCATACCAAAGGTAACCAACCAAGAAAAAAAAAAAACCACACCTCTCCCTTCGTCTACTCCAAGGTTTATCTAGGGTTTACCATTTCCATTATCTGGAAAATCCCAACTCTAAACAGATCTTCATTGAAGAATCAGGACCGATCTAGAAACAAAGCTCGACTCGATCGATGGCTTCCTTCAAGTCCAAAATGCCTCTTCCTCTTCTTCTACGTGGACGCCATCGTGACCATCAACACCAGCAGTATCGAGAAGCAGTGACCAAAGTGAGACTCAAATGGGTCAAAAACCGAAGTCTTGACCATCTAATCGACACCGAAACTGACCTCAAAGCTGCTTCCCTTCTCAAAGATGCCATTAAGCGTTCTTCCACCGGTTTTCTAACCGCCAACACGGTTGCTGAATGGCAAAAGCTCCTCGGCCTTACCGTCCCAGTCCTTCGCTTCCTCCGCAGGTCATTCTCTCTGGCCGTCCGTTATGTTAACTTAATAAGGAAACATGTAATTACACCCTTTCAATGGAAAGACAAGTGCAATACGGTAATTATTCTTTTCAATAATTTTTCTAGTGGAATGTTGGCTTAGTTGTCATGAATAAGTACCCGGACCACAAATTTGTCTATGATGAACAAGTTTTGGATGTTGAAAATAAGAATCAAGAAAGGATCCTGCTATGGTAATTATTATAATGGTGATGTAATAATTATGATAATATAATTATCATATTATATTGGTAAAATATTAGAGTGAATTGGTATCTGTTAGCGGTTGTGGCAATGGGAGGGCGGAAGTGGGCAGTGGCTTATTCACGGGCCTATTGTCTGTGCTGGAAGTGATAAGAAATAGGGAGAAGTCAGTACTGGGTTTGTAAATAAGAACGAAGAGAAAGAGTGTGATGCGGAGATATCTAGGTCAATTAGTGTTCATATATGTTTCAAGGAAAATAAGATGACATGAAGTGATCAATTAGTCTCGTGCTCAAGCTTGGTTTGACTTCGTCTCTCAAATTTGCTCATTAGCGATACAAAGTAGAATAGCTTATGCGTTCCTAATGGAGTCTTTTCTACAATCTCCTTGGTAAAGTAATAGATGTACATTTTCCACTGAAGAAAAATTTTAAAGTTGATGATATTTTGAATGGAGCTTTCTATGTTGCTAAGGAAACAATTGATCATTGTTATTAAATTGCCCTTGTTGTAAAATGCAATGGTTGGGCTGTTTTCTTTCAGAAAAGTGGAAAGGTTTATATTACCAAGATCTATCCTGCACTATTTGCAGTGCTGGAATTTTCTTTCCTCAAATGACTAGACACATTGTGGAAACCTGCACCATGCCTTTTGTAGAGCATTAGGAGACTAAAAAGAAACAGAAAATTTCAAAATTCTCATTTTTTGGGGATAAATAAAGTACTCATTTTTCACAAGTTATGTATCATAGGTTTGTTTATATTTCTTGGTATTTGGATCTTCTCTTTTTACTTTCAACAATGTCTTCTTCTTATTTATACAACAAGATTCCAGATGTTCTGGACCTTTTTCTGATGGTTGGGGTTTGTAGGTACCCTACACTTTTTCAAGAGTTTCCTCATTCTCGATATAAGAGTTTGCCTTGTTTTAAGTTGACGGATACAGCACTGCTGTTGGATTCACAAGAGCAGAGTATACACCAAAATTGCGAGAGTGATACTGTGGAGAGGCTTTCTAAAGTTCTTATGATGATGAAAAGTAGGATTATACCTTTACAATCAATAATCCCTCTGAAATGGGACCTTGGGTTACCTGATAATTTCATGAAAACATTGATACCAAAGTACCCAGATCATTATCAATTTGTTAAAGCTTCAAATGGGGCTTCTTGTTTGAAGCTTGTGGACTGGCATGACAAGTATGCAGTCTCTGCATTGGAGAAGAGAAATGAGAATAGTGAAAGAGGAGATGAATATAGGCAGTTTAAGAGAGGGCAAACTACACTGGCATTTCCCATGAATTTCCCAAGGGGCTATGGCGCACAGAAGAAGGTGAAGGCGTGGATGGAGGAGTTCCAGAAATTGCCATACATTTCTCCTTATGAGGACTCGAGGCATATTGACCCAAACAGTGACCTCATGGAGAAAAGGGTTGTTGGAGTTTTGCATGAATTCTTGAGCTTGACTATCCACAAGAAGACCAAGAGGAACTACTTGAGGAGCTTGAGAGTGGAGTTAAACCTTCCACACAAGTTCACACGAATATTCACTAGGTATCCTGGGATTTTTTATCTCTCCTTAAAGTGCAAGACAACAACTGTTGCTCTTAAGGAAGGGTATCGAAGAGGCAAGTTGGCCAATCCACATCCTCTTGCTCGCCTTCGAGAGAAGTTCTATCATGTGATGAGAACTGGACTTATTTACCGCTGTAAAGGGGTTAATATGATTCCTCAGGAAGATATTCTGTTGAAAGATGTAGAAGACAAATTAGAGCAAGATGAGTTGGATGAGGAAGAAACCGATACAGGTGATGAATACGAAGAGGAAGTATCAGATATTGACGATGTATCTGATGGAGAGGAATGATTTTATAGCAATGGAAAGAATGGGAACATGACATCATAACTCTCATCAACTCCAGTGGTTAAGGATTTTTCCATTTTAAGTATTCAGTAAGAATATTCCTTTCAGTTGCTCTGCTTTTATCATTTTCATTTTGTTGCAAATCTATAATTCTATGGGCTTTTTGTGCTTTTTTAAGTGACACATGCTTTGTCAGTTGCAAGAAAATTTTTTCATCAAAGAGGCTACTGTTATATCTTTCCATTAGATGATTAAGACTTGCATGATACAAAGCTAGACTTGTCATGGATATTTTAATAAGATAGCTGCAAAAGCAAATTTAGAACCTTCTTGTGGTGGCATCCATAGAAACAGAACGGTTGTTAAACATTACAAAACTATAATATTTGTGGAATCAGAAGCTCATCTAGAAGGTACTGATGGGGAGAATAGTTTATGAGTCAGGTCCCTCTAATGGTTATAAGATAATGGGACTGCTACATCAGAAGAAATTAGATGCTGTGCAAAAGTTGTAACACCTGAAAGTTTAGTCGGTCAACCCAGAACTTTGTATCATAATAGGATGTGAGTATATTATTAGGTGGAAAGCTTCTCCATGTATTCTGTTTGCATATGGAAAACTTTGTGATCCTACATGCATGTTGATGTGAGAAGGAAGGGAAGAGAGATGTGAATTAAACCAGATAATGGAACATTTGTAATCAGGTCACCTGCCTATTTCTTTATTTTGATATGACTTTGTTCCTATTAGTGGTCTGATAAAAAATTCTCCAACTCTAATGGATATGGATGTAATTTTTATATTTATATTGCAGCATTTCTCCTCTGTGGTTAACGTATTCTCTGATGGTTTATTATGCAAAACTTATAACTTCTGTTCTGTTTAGATCTAGTCCTCTTAAGCTAAAGCTTTAATAGAGAGGTATGTATTCTGGATCTTGATGTATCCTCAACCAATTCATCAGCATTCTTGATGTCTAGGATAATTTATTAATTGTAGTCCATCACATGAAACTTATCGAGTGGGAAATTAAATGATGAAGTGATGGTTCGAACTCAGAGCACCTGTCTTTTTCCTTCTGAAACTTGAGTTATATTGGGACTGATTTATGTAATAGTGAAGCTTGTAAGTATAGGGATGATTTTTGTTTCCATGCTTCAATAGATTTCAATATAGCATCTTGTCATTCATTGGTCATGCTTGGAGCATAGGTGAGAGAATGATTCTTCTCTTCCAAATATGAAAGTTATCATGTGACTTTACTATTTGTTTATTTGGTTGTTCATGGCATGTCCATGCAGATGGTAATGCACTGGTTTTGTTATTGCTGTGAACAAATACATCTGTTGTATTGCAAATGAGAATATGTTCACTCAACCCCTCAAGATTTTCCTGATGTATTGTTTCTGAGGACAGTATCAATCTGAATGAAGCCTTGGGCCTGTGATAAGGGCAGAGATACTGCAGTTTGGAGCCGAACTGGAAGGGCAATTCTTGGCTTTCGGGGATTCTACCAAGAAAGGAGTACCTGCAACTCTCTATAGGGAGGGAGCTCCTTTGCAAAACCATTGGGCTAAATGCAGTGAATGGGGTACTCTCTTAATTTTCCATCTGCAACGAGTAACTTCAGGAGCTTGATTTAAAAAGAAAAACCTTGGCAGTTTGGTCAGGATTGCTATTTGCTGTTTCTTAGAATCTGCAACAGTGACGATGCTCCTAATGAGTCAATGATGATCTGATCTCTCAGAAAGAAGCCCAAAGGAGTTTTGTTAGAGAATAATAATTGTGTCATGTAATGACTCTTTCATTTACGTATTAGGTTTTCAGTGGCAGAACGCAGCTCATTTGTCCGTTTTGTTTGATTATTTTAGTAGATGAATTAAATTCATCGTAAACTCAGCTGCCTGAATAAATTTTCATTCTATGCAGGAAATAAAAAAAGAAAAAGAAAAACTTTGTGAGTATCCACCACACGGTTCTTCATGGATAGAGGGCCTTTTTGGTGCCGCTTCACATCTTAGTGCCACTTTTATTACCAGAAGATAGGGAGCACAGGTATACGTATTCCCCCATTACGAAGCAACGCCGGAAAGTTCATAAACAAACTCTTTAAGGATGGTCTTTCCCTTCCATTCGGAGTTTTTATTATTTTAAAGGGTGAATTTTTTTTTTAAATAGTTCCAACATTTATATATATTTCTCTACCACTTGGATTGCTACTGTAGTTGCTTGCTGCCCCACCATTCCTGAACCGCTAGCAGCATTTTTCTTTCGGAGAAGGTTCGTGTTAATTACTGATATAGTTAGGAGAGACGGTTATTGAAACATTCAAAAATAAGGGTAAAATTGTTATGTTTTGAAGTATAAAATATAAGAAATAAAAATTATACTAAAGATGTGGATTTTGTTTGTGCTTTTAAGCAATTTGCAAGAAGGTAAAAATGATATATGCTTTTTCAGTTTTACAAATTTTGGAGATAAAGAAGTAGTAAATCGGATTTGTGCTTTCAAACCTATTTTGGGAATAATTTTTGTGGGAATAATATTTGCAAAATTTTTTGAAAGGAGTGCAATATTTACGTGTAACCCTTCAAAATCCGGATTCAAATAAAAGAGCAAATGCAACTGACGACATTGATATGCATAAAAGGGATAACGATGCAGCACTCATCACGAGCTGGGTTTTCACCTTTTGGCCTTGACAAGTGGAATGCGAGGGAAGAGCTGCAAAACGGAATTACGACTCCGTATCACGGTGGTTTTCTCTATGGCAAGCGCTAAATGTGGGCAATTTATCACCATCCAATTTTTTTTTTCTCAAACTGGCTTTGACCGCCCCCGCCTCTACATGACATTAAACGCAGGAAAATACGACTATTAGCTTCAGGCTGGCTCCTCATGGCTCATACAATGTCAGACGCTAAGCAAGTTGTGTGATTCATAATTAATTCCTCCATGTGCAGCTACAGGATGAATCCACCCACCTGATTCACTAGCTGAGTCAAAGCTAGGCCTCTAAACTAGTCAAGCTAAAATAAATTAATGTTGTTGAGATCACAAGCCCGTGATCGTGATCGTGCTCGTGCTCGATCTCTATCAAGTTCAAAATTTTTGAAATCAAACTCAAGTTACACTGACAAAATTGAGTTTTATCTAGGCTTAAATAAATATCAACCGTAGCTCATAAATAGATTTAGCTCATTTATCTCCTCCTTTAGACAAAAAAAATTGATTTTCACCCTGCTAACAGTAGTAAGCAGACTGCTCGATCTTCATTCCGAAAGGGCACCGCTGCTTTCAACCAGGGTCCAGGAGCCATGTGATAAACTATGGAAAGCAGTTCACAAAAGCATCCATAACGATAACTACGTCACTGTCACTCCCATGCTCGGTTGATATTATGCAGACAAGGGCATACACCAGTGCAATATAGTAAAACCATGCCGTGCATATATACAATAGAATATACAAAGATCCTTAACCGGAGGAACATTCCAACGTGGTCAACTAGTTTGCAGCCAATTTATTGTTGCTTCAATTCTAAACAACTACACGAGATGGCCAGAATATCTACAAACTTGCCTTGAACTTTAGACAGCATCAGGAGAAAAACTATACAGATGACCGAAAGAATGATAGACACAACACACAAACTGTACGTAAGGAGATTATATACTATACATAGTCTGGCTCTTGCATCCTATGCTAGTCCCAAGCACTAGTAACTGCAGGGCCATCTGCACCATAACCAGCAGAAACCCCATCTGCATTGCTATGATTACCTCCCCCATAATAATTGACGATGCTACTAAAAGAGCCTTCTCTTCTTATGTCATGTCCACCAAAATGACATCCACCATTATACCCGTTTTTCCCAATGCTAAAAGATGCTAGCGATGCATAGCGAGTGAGCCAAGCAGGCACTTCCTGATTTGCCTCCTGCATTAGTTCAGCTAGTGGCCTCGCCAAAGACAAATTAGCATCGTTAAAGAAGGCTGTTGCAAATCCTGTCTTGCCAGCTCTACCAGTACGTCCTATTCGGTGGACATAATCATCAATGTCATTTGGCAGATCAAAATTGACCACATGAGCCACATGAGGAATGTCAAGACCACGTGCTGCAACATCAGTTGCAACCAGAATTGGTGTTCTGCCACTCTTGAATGATCTCAACGCCTGTTCTCTTTCCTGCATTAATAAATAATATTTAACTCCTGAAAATATCCCACAGAACAACCAAGACAGAAAGAGAACAGTTTAACCCTACCTGTGAGTGATTTTCAAATTGAAAAGTACTTCTACAAGACAAACTCCCTTCAATTACTTGATAAAAATTATCTTTAGATGTAATGGCTTAATTTACTTGTTGTAAGGGTATTCATGACTTTGGTTAGAAACTTTCATGCCAGTAGTTGCAACAGCTCTAGATTCATCAGGATTCATAATACTCGGAGCTTCAAGGCATCTCATAAGAATTTAAAATCTTTAGTTCCAGTTCTGCAAATTACTTTTTTTTTTTTTCCCCTCACAAGGGATTTTGCTGTCTTTCTACAGAATTATGAGTCTCCTTTTAGTTCTTATTTGTGGTTCACAATTTTGTTAAGCGTAGGTAGCCAAGTGGTGTCAATAATAATCACTTGGGAGAACGCTAAATAAGGTGATGATGGTGACTATAGAGGTGATCCATGTCTTTGGGTGATTAAGGAGGACTGGCAATCTGATGACACAACTGGTGGCTGCAGCCAGTGTAGTGAAGATGTTAATTGCAGTGGGAAGTGACTGATGGGTGAAACTCCAAATGCTGGGCGGGAAATTCACAAGCTTGATGAATCTATCATAAAATATAATTTCAATAACTTTTGTAATTGCAACTTTTCGGTATTACCTTTTCATATCTTTATGTATCATGAAAAGCCACCACATTAATACTAGCTTTCAATACAAAGGAAAATAACTACCATGTTGGAAGTAACCAACAAGTCTATATACAATATGAATCTTCACTTCTCCCATTTTATTATACTTTTGATGCTTTTCCCAGAAGTTTTTATTATTCGTATCTTTTTATTAACAATACTTATAATGCTTTTGCCACCTATACCTTTTCATTATTCAAGAGACATATCCTTTCTGAAGATAGTAAATGTTAAAATGTCATGAACTTTGCATAACTAGATCCAAAATGATGGAACTCTTGATATATGACGTATTATCATAACTTGAAGGATTATAACAATTTTCTAAAGAATAAAACAATTTATATAACAATCAATAACCATATAAATTACAACAATTAAAAACACGATTATATAATAGTGTTTACGCAATCTTTCATTTATGAATATATATTATTAACATATTAATTACAATAATCTTGTTGAGTAAATATATTTTTCTTAGCACACACATATATATTATAAATACATTTTAAATGAATATCGCACTCTACGTGGGGCTTTAACTAGTTAATACATAAAGTTCAACTTAAATGGTGTTAGTCTGTACGCTATTTTAGTATTTAAAATGCGTTTCCTTCATTCCGAACATTTCCATATTTTAAGAGTGGAACGGAACAATGGGTTGAAACTCACATGGCAAACGACAATGTTCCATTTAAAGAGAATGCTGACTGTCCTTAAATAAGTAAATAACATTGTGGCTAATTTTTTATCACTATCTACACGATCATGAACCATCACAATTGGCATTGCCAACATGTCCTATAGCTTTAACCATCAACATCAATTCATACTAAATATTAGAAGATTAGTTCTCATAAATCTTTCAAGAAACAATATACGTGAAATAGACACACCCTTTGATGAAAAGAATGTAGAAGCAATTAAAAAAAATTTGGACCATTGAGCAACTTACTTCTTGTGATCTATCACCATGGATGCTAGTTGCTGGAAAACCATTCATATACAACCAATTTTCCAATGAATCAACTCCTTTCTTTGTCTCCACAAAAACTAGAGTTAAAGCTTGCTGCAAATTAAGTGAAAAGCAGCTGTAACTCAAAAACTCCCCCAGATACGTATACATGATAACTAACAGGCAAATTTCTAGACCAGGTCAAGTTTTGAAATATACACTAAATGTTTACCTTCCCACTATAACCATTTTCCTTTTGCGCATGAAGCAGGTCCATCAGATGGCTTCTCTTGTCAGATTCATCTACAAATTCTACTCTTTGAACAATCAAATCGGTACTAGAGCCAACTCTTCCAACAGCCAAGAAAATGTAATTTGAGAGGAAGTCAGAAGCTAGCCTCTGCATGCAATGATTTAGAAGTAATGAACAGAAAGTTGGGCATGATAAAAACCAGTAAGGCTATAGACACCATGAGAAACATAGCAGACTAATGGCACGAAAAGCGTTCTATTCACACTAGAATTTAATCAGGTTTAACTAATTTAAGGCATATTTTGTATAAATAAGAGCCAAATGTTGATATCTCAGTCATACCTGTATTTTTTTGGGAAACGTGGCACTAAATAGCATCGTTTGTCTTACACCTGGTGGAGGCATTCCCATCTGCTCCACGATGTTTCTTATTTGGGGTTCAAAACCCATATCCAACATGCAATCTGCCTCATCAAGAGCCAAATACTTAATCATCTGCAATGACACCCTTGCTCTCTCGAGCAAATCGACCAATCTTCCTGGAGTTGCCACCAAAATATCAACTCCCCTCTCCAGCTCTCGTAACTGGAAATAAATGATACAGTAAGGATGACATCACATTAAAATAAACTAAATGCACAGTAGAAGAAATTCACCCTGAAAAAGCAGAAGGCTTTCTACTAAGAAAGTATCTTTCCACTTTACATTGCAGAGAAGCAAAATTGTACTGTTTCTTCTGCAGGCAATTTGATCACAAAGGTCTTTTACATACTTTGGTTGGGGGGTTTGGGGGTGGGGATGGGAGGTAGTTAAGGTCCATTCTCTTGCTTATCTTTTTTACTCTCTTCACTTTATTTTCTGGTTGGGATGCGGTGGATCTTGCTTTATCAAGATGTTCTCCATTTACAATCTAGAGTAACCATAATGGTTAGATATTGCAGTGGTCAATAAAAGCAGCTGCACCAAATAGTAGCACTTACTGGAAGAATGTGGTGGAAGGTGATTTAGCATCCGCAACTCATACTAGTGGTCCTTATACATTCAGATTTATCCAAGATTGCAGATGATTATTTCCATTTTTAAGAGGAACAAATTCTTTTTTTTTTTGCCCCTTTATTTTCCATTTCAACTGAAAATCTTCCACTTTTTACTTACCCATCTCCTCCTAACACAATCGCTACTAGTTAGCACCACTTCCTACTATTGTCATAGTATTTTGCAAGGAAAATCAAGAAAACCCCTTTAATTTTTATTTATCAATGTAAACTCACTTAATTTCCATCACATGCCGATAAGAAAAAGAATGTAGTCATGCAAAAGCAAAAACTATTATTTAGTAAAGAATATCCTGGGCACTTGATAAGGATATTTACTTAAGAAATTTATGATTTCCAAAGCACTAGTTATACATTTCAGAAAAAAATGTAGGTTGGAAATAAAAAATTTCCTTATCAAGTATGTTCCATTAGCAAAATCATATTTAAATATTATGCAACAAACTAATTCACATTCAAATGATAAATGATCTAATGTGAGAGACCAAAGATGAAGAGCATCCACATATAACTTAAAGAAGAGGAACCATGAAGTAAACCCAAGCTCAAAATGAAGCTTAAGGTCAGCACTCAGAACAAGAGCTTCCACATGAGAATCAATGAAAAATATCCGAAGCTATGACTCGCAAGTAAATGACAGAATACACAAATTCATATACATTAGAATAATTACCCAAAAAGAAGAAACTTTAGAATGGAATTTTCAAATGTTCACAAAATTCCAGACGTGATTTAATGAGGGAACCAACAAAAATAAATAAACGTATCTCAGAAATACTGTTGAAACCTGATGAACAATTGGCGCCCCACCATAAGCTACAACAACCTTGACACCCGTTTGATAAGAGAACTTCCTGGCTTCATCATGGATCTGCAAGTTCATCATAATTCATAGGCACATCAAGTAGAAAATTCACATACTAAACTCTATAGGCTCTACAATATGGAAATAACTATGAGGTAAGATCATGAGCCTTAATAATGGCTGGAGTTGATCCACTATACCTGACATGAGAGCTCCCTCGTAGGTGAGAGAACAAGAGCAAGAGGATAGGCAGTCCGTGGTGTCTGTGGTCTTTGTACATTCGGTCCCTGCATAATTCCACTTATAATTGGAAAGCAGAAAGCAGCAGTCTTCCCTGACCCTGTTTGAGCACAGGCCATCAGATCCCGTCCTGCAAGTGATATCGGTATAGCATGGCGCTGAACCGGAGTTGGCTTTGCATATTTACACCTCCGAATATTTTCATTCAACACCTCACCTAAGTCTATAGCTGCAAATGTATTTACAGGGGATGGAACATTGTTCCCACTTGTCTCCACAGGAATATCTTCATACGCATCAAAATTGATCCCAATATTCTCTTGATCCCTTTCTGCATCATTCTTTTCAGCAAAAGGGTTCACCTCCCGATCTCTCCCATGTCCCCACTCTCCAGTTCTACCATTCCCAGTGCCAGCACTGCTATCATCACCATGTGCAACATCCGACTTCAAACCATCACCCCAATCATTAGCCGGTATTGGCCCACCATAGGAAGGAATACAGGGCTTCGAGGATGGTTGTCTATTACGGAGGTGTGGAGGAACATATCTCTGTACGGTGGGACCACATATGTTACCACCTTCCAAAGGAACCGGGGCTACATTATCCAATGCAACTATAGAATCAGCCCGTGATGCTCTCATAATTGTGAACTTTACGTACTCCAATTGTTTCTTGCAAACTGTAATTTAAGGGCAAATCCATTTATCATAATCGTCACCCGATTGATTATATTTTAACAATTAGTGCTTTCATTCCATACGATTGCCCCGAACACATATCGAAAAAAAGTTACGATTGCGACAAAACAGGAATGATGAAAACAGAGGAGACTAAATCATGACAATGTAAATAACAGAACATAAACGTCAAGAATTACGATAGTCACGATGGGGAATATGAAGAAAACCTAGTAATAGAGACAAAAACCTGCAATCTAATAGCTATGATCGTAATCGTAACGAGAAAGAGGATAAAAAAGAAACTATAGAATTGATCAAAGCAATTCATAGCAACTAATTTCACAGAGAGAGAGAGAGCTTACGCAAAGTGATGAAGTAGAAACCCTAATTAGTTTGGATCAGACAGATGAGGAAAATGGCAGAGCTATTTGTGTATTTATTAAGCTGAGCTTACTGATTTTTTGGAATTGAATCAATTCGGGATTCTATAAGTTTGAAGACAGAATCTTTTTCTCTTTCCCGTTGTGGGGTACATCTATCTGTTTCTTTTCTTTTTGATATCTTATTTAAATTTATTTTGCGTTTAATTTATAATTATTTATTTAATATTTTTATTAATTTTAAAATAAATATTTATATTTAAATAAACTCAGAAGGGGGGAGTTCGTAGAGAAATTAAACTTTATGCGACAAAGTTTGCACAGTCGTTAGTTTCCAAGAGCAAAATTCACCTTAAATCCAGGTGGCGATTTAAGGACAAAAGTAAGAAGAATACACCAACATCCCCTCATTTGGGAGCTGGAAATATCAGGAGTGAAATGATTTTATAAGTTTTATCTTTTGCATAAAAGATATGTTTCTTAAATAAACGATTAAAAGAAAATAATTTCCAATAGCGAAGGAGCCTACGTGAATCTATATGAAAACACATGGTGTACATATTTGAATTTTGAAGTTTTTTTTTGTATAATTAGTTCTAACATTTTTTCGGATTTGGAATGATATCCGATTGACTCTAAATGCACATCTATATTTTACTATATATAATTAGCTGAAGCTCTATATTATGTGTGGATTTTAATTTAAAATATATATATTTTTGAAAATTAATTTTCTTAATACATCTTAATAGATTATTTTAAATATGGTATAATTGGTGCCATTTAGTTTAATTTATCAGTTTTACATTACCAAAAGTAGTCCTTTCATATCTATGTATGAAATACTATGTGATTTACAACAATTATAACTCTTTTAAAATTTCAAGAGTTATATCACATCATATTAAGTCATCTAAGGATTACAACTCTTATTATTATTTACACGAATGATTTGTCTCTTCAATATATAGTTGGGAAAAAAAATTGTTAGTGATTAAGAGGTAGCAATATTTAGTAATGAAAAGGTGTGAATAATAAAACTTAAAATGTTATATAAGCTTCTATGATTCCGTCTACTATTTTAACAAGATTAATCCAGTCTTTAATCTCATAATTAAATTATTTATATTAAATCTCTATAATTGATTACAGTGAAATCTCTATCGTTAATATGTAAATAAATACTGAAAATAAACACTTGACTAATTTCATAAAAAAACATGAACGGGATTGTAACAAAAAAAAAAAGAAGTTATTGTCAAAAGAATTATGAAAGGACATTACTAATGAAGAGGTATAAACTACAAAAGTTTCAAAAATTATATATTATAACAAGGAATCTTTTATAGTTTCATTCACTATTTTAACAAAACTAGTTCAGTTGTTAATCTCACTATTCAATTACATATATTAAAATTTCACAGTTGATTACCATTAACTCTATCATTAATATTTAAATTAATGGTAAGATTAAAGACTGAACTGATTTCACTAAAAACATGAATATGATTATAGAAATTTCCATTATAAGAGATTTCGAAAACTTTTATTTAAGGGGTACATTTCTTTTATGCAGATGATGGAACTTTGGTATAGTTGTAACTTTTACCATATTTAAATCAAAATTATAATGTGCATGTTATATATATGTATAGATTTTGCAAGCAACATAATATTATTTAATATTTGATAAGAATTGTTATCAAATGAAATAAAATATAAAAATAGAACACAAAAATATTAAAAAATTATAGGTAGATCTAAAAGAGCAATATAATATAAATACAAGTATTATCTTCTTTTTTTTTTGGATCAATGACTATAGTATTATATTATTAACAAAATTACAAAAAATATTAATTTCATATAATTAATTATGTAATTGGTTATTGAAAAATTCACATTCATTTTCATAATGCTAATTATAAGAAAAATATATCAAGTGATATTATTGTTATTATTTACTAATATTTTATAGAATAAGGCTAAAATATTTGTAATATTAATATAATAATTATTTATAATATACTGCTAATAAATAAATAGCAGTTTAAGATAATTTAGTTAGTTTATTATAATTTAATAATGAATGAAATTTAATACTATTAGTTATTATGAAGAAAAAAAAAGAGAAAGAAATAAAAGTTATTATCATTAAAGTAATAAATACAATTTGAAAAAAAAATTAAAATGACCATTGCAAGAATTGAACTCATGATTTTTAATATAAAAACTTTCACATCTATTACTAAACTATACGTTATCTTTTGCTAATAATTACTCTTAAAACATATATATTATATATATAATTTTTATTTTACAAAAATTTTGTAATTAATTATAATTAATTTTTCTTAACTTAGGGGAGGGGGTGAGGCCCCTTTTGTCCCACCCCACTCTAAATCAACAAATTTTTTTTTTTGGGTGTAATTTAGTATAAAATTAATGGAGATCATTGAAACTTGTGGAACCTTTGAACCAATTATACCTTGCACGATCGAGTAGATTTTAGTATGAGTTTTAAATATCGTAAGATATATTTCAATTTTAAATGTTTGAAATCCATGGTCACAAAAGGTAATTTCAAGTGTAAGATATGTTATAATTTCTTAATATATGTAAGGTTACTTAAATTTAACCTATACAATGTACATGATAGATATGATTTATATGAAAAAAAAAATCATTAATTATGTTGAACTAACTTATCCAAATAGTTTAGATTATATCATATTTAAACATGTGTTTTGGTTTAAAATTATTGTAAAAGAAACTTAGATATTACATAGAGTACCCTTTAATCAATAAATGTTACATGATAGATCAGATCAAATCAAAGATTTATAGCTGGTTTAGATGGATAAATTAAACCAAATCGTAAAATTGAGTCAACTTATGTCTTAAAAAAATAATAATATCTTGTACAGAAAACATGGCTCAAGAAAAGATACCTAGCAAGAATTTTCCATTAATACAAATAAAATAATACAGGGTCTTGTCTTTAGACCTAAGACAAGCAAAAATCTGATTATAAACTACAAATTTGCCTTGCTCATTGCTATACACATGTGACCAAATGTATTACAAACCCAGGTAAGAGAATAGAGATGGAACTAGATCCACCACGGACCAGGCGAGGCCAGCGTATTGAAGAAACCTAATGCCTGTGTCGACGTCAAATGCTCCCTGATAAGAATTTAAGAACAGTTTTTGCAAATAACCAGCTTGTTTCATGTCATCTGACTTTTTAAGCGATACCGATCCACTAAGTGCAGGGATGTAGCCGCTTGATCTGATTGGTATTCCAAACATGTTGGAAACCACTGGAAGGGTCCATTTTGCGATGGCCTTGCTACAGAATTTTACAATGAGAATTGTCGGTATGCCCACAAGAATTCTTCCTAAGAAGGCCACAATTGGCAAATTCGATGTAAATAACCTTGGAACAGCTTCATGGTGAAATTGATGGTATGTCTGGTGGACTCCAGTAACCTGTGAAAAAGTGATCTAAGTAATATATAGTAGGAGACAGACACACAACAATTAAACAAATGAAGATATGCCTCCATTCCATTCTGGTTATCGGAGAGTGCAAATTTTCTTAAGACTCGCAAAATGGCAGTACATTACATTGTTCAGGTCTCCCTGTGCAAGTTCAACATTAGTATATCCCTCCACAGTAGGCATACCAATAAGTTCAATAACCAAAGTTTCCTCCTGCATTCCTGTAGCTCATAGCTGTCAAGTATCCCCTCATTTCTGAACATTTTCAATCTACCCATACAAATTATAGTGTCACAAAGCGAATATTTCAGAGGACTCTTGATAGTTTCGACAGCAAATGTGGTACAGTGATTTTAATTATTTTGCTAAGCAGACAACCAACAATTAGTCTGCACGCTGCACACTCACTGAATGCAACTCAATCTTCTTTCAGGCCTTTTCCTTGACAAGACTCCCCAACAGGTCAGGTAAACAAACTCTATTGGGGGGCAATTGATAATGGGAACAGCTTAAACACATTCATTAGTTTCTTGTATAGGTTGCCTAAGTTGAGGCCTTGTTAGGTTAATTCTGTGGATAAGCTTCAATAGAAGCCAATACGTTCCTATTGTAGGGAGAGCTTGGTGAGGTGTGTGGAGAAAAAGAAAAGCGATCCTATGGTTTTCCAATTCTATAAAATCCTAACAACAAGTGAGGGGGAGGAATCAATTATGTGGGATTAACCATGGAGCCATATTTTGGCTCTAGACTATTACATTTTTACCAGACTTCTTAGAAACAAAAATATATTGGATTCCATGGGATCCTGTTCCATTGAATACCATACTTAATGGAAAGAAAAGAACTAGCCTACAAATTTCTTGATGTAAGATAGAGATCAGATTCACAGGACAAACTCAAACACAATGTATGAGTTGAAAAAAGAAATTGCAACTCCCTTTTTAAGCAGTTGTAATAAAAGATTAATTGATAAGAGTGTCAGAGGGTGTTTATTGCTTACAATTCCTAATGCCACACCATCAAAAGCTGTATGGAACTCAAAGCTTGGAGTTGGCAGCTCTGGAGTAGGATAAGCAAAGAGCAACAAGAAGCTGAGGGCAGTCCAAAAGTAAGTAACTGCAAGATGAACATTATTACATCATTAAGATTACAAGTAATCTGTCACAAAAGTTGCATAAAAAATTTCACTGACAATACTAAAGAGCTGCCCTCATTTCAATTATGTATCTTTAACATCACCAGGCACCCAATATTAATTTCTTCCGGCATGTAAAAGTTACACTTTTGAAGAATAATGAAGCCAATGACCCAATAATTGTGTTGCATTTACCACAGAGGCATCAAGACTATATCAAATTAAGATAACTATTTCCTTTATCTGGCTAAAATATTTCCTCAGAAGTTGATAATGGAAACTGAAAGATAATTTTCATAATTTTCTGGCATTCTTGACAGCTTCTTCCATAAGCATGTGGCAGATTTCAGGTCTACTGAAATTCAAAATCCAAACAAGTTGAAAGATACACTCTGTTCTGGCTCTTGACCAGGTTGCTGCTCACCAAAATGCTTTGGCAACTTTTAATTATCCACCACTTAATGAGGTGTGAATGGACAAAATCATCCCTTTGGCAATACTGCCTATCAATTTGTCAGGTTACAATGCAGCCTGCGCTTAATTTTTGTTATCCTTGGCCACTGGTTCTGCTCTGTTTTATGCAAATGTCTTATTTAAATGTCTCACCAACAATGAATTGTCCAGATAATCCTTTGATAAAAAACCTTTCCAAGTTGAGAACATTTTCTACATACATAGGTCCCTACCTTTCCTTAAGGACATTTAGATTTAATATTTTCTGGTTGTGAAAAAATATGAATTGCAGAAGTAACTGGTGGAAGAATTCATACCATTTTGACCCGAAACTATGAAGTTGTCAACATATTCATTAATTGTCAGCCAAAAGGTGAGAATGACCAGTCCAAAAACAAGTCCACCAATTACATCAATCAAACTGTGCATCCCGAGGTAAATTCTTCCTAACAAGGAAACAAAGTTTTAATGTCGCTGCAGTTGATTAAAGAACTTATTAATTGAGGGTACCAAGAAAGATGAGAGCATACCCAATCCAATAAGCCCAACAAACAAGCAAACAAGGGCAAGACCAGCAAATGCTACAAAGGAGTCCTCGTGCTGGATGTGTGAGAGGATGTAATGGAAAAGATATCTACCAAAATAAGCAGATGGGAAGTATCTAATCAGTTTACAAGAACCTCAATCAAAGCATGTAAGTCCTATGAAGAAAATCATATATCACGAACAATATCATATAATAGGGATTACGGACAGGTTTTGCTAGTTTTATTGAACTAAAACCAGCTGCAAAAATAAACTTGCAGATTATGTAATCATACATTCATAATTGGATTTCATGACACAAGATGTATTAATTATTCAGTGATTGTAGCAATAAACAGTTAAATGTGTTCCCCAAGTGAAATGCATAGAATAGCACTGTAAAGATAGAAAATGCAAGAATAACAAGAACACTGCACCTTCTCCATAACGAGAATTTCTCAAACAAAGAGATAATATTCATACCCGGATAAACAAACTGTATTAAGAGTGTGAGAAGAAGGCAATCCATATTCCATTGCATTCTCTAACTCATCCTTTGTAGCTGTGATTCTCCTAACAGGTGGACAACCTGGCCTTGGAGCCGACACCACATCCTAAGTAACAAAAGCACCAATTGTGAAGACCTCACTAAACAATCAAAGTGAACGTGTGATTTATAAAATATATATAGAAAGCTATACCTTTATGCAGTTACCCATGTAATCACAAAAGGCCATCAGAAGGGTCATTTGCCTTGCCAATTTGCCATGTCCACTCTTCAACACGATTCAAAATTCACTCAATCAATATACTTGCCATCCAACTACATGAATCCATGTAATAAACACAGTGCAAGCATCTAGACTCTGGAATTTAGTATTAAATATTCGCATTAACAAGAAGTCAGGAACATTTGCAGAATGGCATACTTAATTGCAAAAACACAAACTTTAATAAATTGTAAAACCACCCAACTCGGGACAATTGCACTCCTAATTATTCCTACATATACAACTAAATATCCCAGAATTCATCTAATACCATTATACTAGAGTTCAGAAAAAAGGATATTTGAAGAAAGAAAACTCACCCAGAAAAGCAAAGGCAAGAAGCCAGTGTAAAAGGGTACAGAAACAACACAAGAAAGCACAGAGAAGAGAGCATCCAAAACTCTATGCTGATATTTCTGCCGAAAAGAATTACATAAAAACAAAAGTTAGCGTTAAAATTTAGAAATTTTAAAAATATATTGTTCCTGTAATAGCTTATTGGATAAAGGGTATTTGAGCAAGGACCTGGATCTTGAGAATAAAAGGAATCCCAACAATAATATGGTGAGAAACAAAAGGTTGAATTAAAGATCTGAGCTTTTGGGTTATATTGAAATATGAAGATATGAAAACCCATAACACTATTCCACACAAACTCGCTCCTTGCCATAAGGCTATGCTCTCCATTTCTACTTTCTTCCTCTCTCTGTATAACGACCTTTCTTCTCCTGACACGGAGAGAGAAGAGGAAAAGTACAATATGAGAATTTATTGGCCAGACTTCGGACTTTAGGAAGAAGGAGAGGATTTTTGTGTAGTTTTATTTTAATTTCTCTCTCTTTTTGAATTTGTGGTGCTATTTTAGTAATTAATTAATGGGTTGAGTCGGGTGAGATTAATAAATGTGGATTTTATTTTCTCAGACATTGGCTTCGTTGGTTGGACACTGGTTGGCAATTACCATATATTTTTCTAGAAAATTTGGGATGGCTTTCTCTTTAAATCGCCAATTGAAGTGGGGTGCAGTGTACATTTGTTAGTCATGTTACAGATATTTTTGAAAGGAAAAACATTAATTGAATCGATTCATCTTTAAATGTTTTTTTTTTTCAATTTTGACATAGTTTTCCTTTTCTTTTTTCCCAACTGTTCAATTTGATATACTTAAATGGCATTAATCAAACCAACTATTAATTGTTACAATTATTATCTTTATCTCTCATGGTTTATATATATACTCTTCCATTAATATGCATTCATAAAGATAATGAATGTAGTAAAGCTAATAAATAAAAATTTGATTGATAATATTTATTAATTTTAAATTTTAAGTGTATAAGTAAAAATAAATAAATAAATATTTTTTATTATCCGATTTTTTAAATATATCATATGTTATAAAACATGAATTTTATAAGAAAATCTACGAAACAATAATTACTTAAAACCATGACACATTTAAGAATACTATGTTTAGGAAAACCATTAAACACTTCTGAGTATAAGATATAGGATAATTATTCCTTAAACAATCACAGGCCTTTGCCATTTGTATGTACTCATAAAAATAGAAAGCAGAATAAAACCCAAAAGCATGAAAAGGGAGAGGTGGGGTGAGAAATGATTTTCAATGTGTTATCTGGTGCTGAGTAGGAAGGTGCTCATAAGCTGCTGGACATGCCCCAATTCAGAAGCAAGTGATAATGTATAAATAAAAACAACTAGTAGGGCCATTTATGCTGGATATGCCCAATTCATATCAAATATGCATAATTATTTGATCATATCACCCCCAATCAAATACCTAATTTATTTTATTTTATTTTTTAAAGTAGATAAAAGCCATGGACTACTGTAATATAGGATAGATAAATCACATGTATTCATATAAATAATATAGACTTGCTTGACATTTGTAATTATCCAAATTAAAACACTTTTTCTACTTTTATACTTCTATATATATATATTTTTAAAAAACTTCAATAAGTAAATTATATCTTTAACGTGACCTTAAAGCAATATGAGCTAGACAGGCCTGGAACTGGGAGGGCAAAAATAGTTTGATGGTACTTCGATAAACCAGTGGCCCACGAAAGTGCTGAGCTTGTAATGAGCATGTACGTCCTACAAACAGAAAAAAACTACGTCATCCATTATCTTTCTGAGATCGAGAAAAAAAAATTTGTAAATTATGCAAATAAGTATTCGACTTTATGATTTTTTTTTTTAAGTTTAAAGTTTTAAATATCACATATAATTTAATTTTTAGTAGTCAAAATTATTATCTTAGTTCTAATTTTTATATTTTTTAAGTAATGAGTATTTGTTATGTCAATTGATAAATAAAAATTTAGTTAAGTATGATATTTAATAAATTTAAATTTAAATTATAAAATTTTATAAATAAAAATTTAATAAAATATAATTTTAATAATTTAAAACTATAAATATAAGATTATTAAAATACATTCGGAGAGAGATTTAGATTTGGGATTATCCCAAAAGATAATATCCCCACTTTCCCAGGAGACTGGAGTTTTATGGAACGTTTGACCAAGGGGGATATAAGTATAATCCAATGCACGCAAAAGCAGCCAGGCATAAATTTGGGAGGTTCGGCTGCTCGAGGTTTTTATGAAAAACAAAATAACGAAATTTTTTTTAAGGAAAGTGTTTGGAAAATTAATTATAAAAGACATGATATATATTGTACTGTTTGATCTTATTTTGAAAATAACCAAAAAAAAAAGAGTTTTAAAAATAAAAAAATTAAAATTACTATAAATTTATATTAAATATTTGATATGTCTAATATTGTTTTTAAATACTCTAAATGAATATCAAGATGCTATCTTTAATGTTCTAAAGAACAGTCAACATAAAAGAATATATATATATATATATAAATATGTATAACGCAAAGAATGAATATTTACATGGAAGATTCCAAGAGTATTCTTTTCCAAATCCCACCAGCAGATCAAAGTTGACGGTGGCCTGGAGGAATCGCCAGAACTTGGACTGAGCCGCCTTTTTCTTCTAAATTTTTAGTTCCACAAAATATTATATAACGGTAAAATTATGTCCTTATGTCCTTTTGTCATAATTTTAAGATAATGGGGCCACCAGTTAGCGATGCGTCTCAGTTGTCAATTGGGTGGTCAAGTTGCAAGTCAAATAATATAGCCATGGAGTGGTACATCATATATAGGTACAAAATTTTATATTTTACAATCGAAATCGTAATATTTTGAAATTATTTTATATCTTATATCCTTAAAACTTATTGGTGGTATATAAAACTTGTAAATTTTTTATTTCTTCTCATAAATTTTAAATTTATGTGATATTTTAAAAAAATTATATAATATTATAATTTTTTTATATATAAAACCTATAAATCTTGTAGTAAAACCTATAAAATTAAAGAAAGTAATTTTTTTCCTTTTTATTATTTCAACTTTATGTGATTATAATACTTAGCAAACAAGAAATAATAAAGAGAAAAAGTGGAAGTATAAAGTTAGGGAAAAAAATAAAGAACAATAAAGGAAAAATGGAAAATGTAAAATAATAGATACGACATTAGTTTAGTTGTTTAGGTTATTAACTTATGAGCTTAAACATTTTTATTTTTTATTTTACTAAAACTGTTATTATTTATTTATTAATATTATTTAATAATTTTTTATAAGGTAGATACAAAGAACTTTAGAACCTGTATTTTGTATACTTTAAAATATAAGTTTTAGTGTAAGTATAGAGTAGGAAGATATTATATGTGTACCCTACCCTATGGAATAAAAAAAGTCGATAATATATATTTATTGTAAATAGGAAAACAATGGTTAACTATGTAAAATTAATGATCTAAGTGTTTGGAAATATTATGGCTAGTAATAGAAGGTCAGAATATGATAAGGATCTAGTCAAGAAGTTAAAAATGAAGAAAAATGTCAACTACACTAAATTCTTACACAGAATATGTCGAAGCATTGAAGTCGATCCAATCAAAGTGGGAGTTGTGATAATTCACAAGCATCCTGTGTTTAATGAAAATAATACATCTTATGCCTTGATGGCAATTAAAGATGATGAACATGTTGAAAATTTGATTGAAAATGCTGAATCCTATGGAAATTATGGTATCCAACAGTTGTACATCAAAATTTATGATGATTTGGGGACTTATCCAAAAGGTAGACATTCGAAGCAAGTAGGTAGCCACATTTATCACATAACATGGAAGAAATGCAATTTAAGTTGTCGACATTTGAACCCTCAATTCCAATCCTGATAGAAGACAATGATGAAGATGAAGTAAATAGAGTAATTATTCCAGTATTACAATAATTAGAGACACATGATCTGTATATGATTCGTTTAGGACTAGAAACTGCTGTAGACATTGATGCAGGAATGGATGTTGAGGAGCAGAGTACCAATAATGAGGAGAGCTTTGAGGAGGAAGATGGGAAAAGTAAAAATGATGGAGATGAAGTACCTGAAGAAGACTATCCAATTGTACCCGCATACTAAACACAAGCAATTTATCAATTAGAGTAGGCTGAATCATCAAGCAGGGCGGTTGGAGATCTTGTTCTGTACTACAACATTGGTAGTGATGATGGTTATATTTTTATTTTGAATAGGAGGAAAATAATATTTGTAGTGGTTCGAGTAATCGTAATGATTTGTACAAGGGCATGAGATTTAGAACAAAAGCAGATGTGATTCAAGTAGTGAAGCTTTATCATGTGAAGAACCATTGTAACTTTACCATTGTAGAATCTAGTCTGTTGCTTTGGTCTATTTATTATTTGAGAAGAGATGATGGTTGTGAATGGAGGCTTTAGGCCCGAAAGAAGAAGTTGGAGGGCATGTTCGTAGTGACGAGATATAACAATCCACACATATGCAATAAGCTGCTAATTAGTTAGGATCACCTGCAATTAGATTGCTTCAATCTTCTTGCTATCCGATTTGTAAATCTTGTTAGGGATAATCCTGATATGAAGGTTGTGGAGCTTACGTATGTTGTCGAACAGGAATTTGGTTATAGGATAAGTAGGAAAAGAGTTTAGGAGGGGAAGAAACGAGTTATAGAGCATGTGTACGAGAATTGGGAGAAGTTTTACAATGAACTCCTTATTCTTCTAAATGCCATAAAAAATACAAATCTTGGAACACGAATTGATCGGGAGTAGAGCAGATCAACTATCCTTGGGGTGTCTACTTTAAAGTGAGTATTCTAGGCATTTGGGTGATGCATTGTAGTAATGAGATTCCTTAGACCAGTTGTTACTATTGAAGCAACTTTTTTGTATGAGAAGTATATTCACAAGTTGTTAATTGCTTGTGGCATTGATGGCAACAATCATATACTTCCGTTGGCATTTGTTCTCATAGATCAGGAAACAACTGAAACATGGGGTTAGTTTTTGAGGAAATTGAAGGAATATATGGTCGGCAACCGTGTGGATTGTGAAACCATTTGCCTTATATTGGATAGCGATATCGGTATCAAGTTGGCAATTGAAGAAGAAGCCAATGGATGATGCCCTCCATTTGCGGTGTGACGGTTTTGTCTATGATACCTTGCAAGCAATTTTAACTTGGCATATAAAAACATGTAAAGCAAAAGGTTAGTTACATACACTAGGTTGTAAGCACAAGCCTATAAGTTGAACTTTGTCATGGAGCAGGTGGGGATCATTAAGCTTGATGCGTTGGACTAGTTTGACAACATGTTGTTGGATATGTGGACGTTAGCTCATGACGATTGTTATAGGTTTGGGTATATAACCTCCAACATTGTTGAAAGTTACAATTTTGTGTTGAAGAGGGCTTGAGGGTTATCTATGACTGCTTTGGTGAAGAAGACGTTTTACAATTGTGCAGGGTACTTATCAAGAAGCATTTGAAGGCTTTGAAGAATATGGTGAAGGGTAGAATTTTCACCAAATATGCAACCGAAAAGATTGACAAATGGAGTTCATGAGTTAGCAACCATATGGTCATTGACTATAGCAGGTAGGATATACTTTTTGAAGTGCTCATTAGTAGTTGTCGTGTGGCGAGCAGGTTGATGTGAGGGGCCCAAATGCACATTTTTAACTTTGCCCACAACATATGCAGTTGCCAAAATTGGCAAATATATAGAATCCTATGCTCTTATGCCTATGTAGTAGGTTTGTCAATCAAGCTCGACATGACGCATTTTATACTTGATTAGTACAAGTGGACATAGCAGGAGCTAATATATAGGACACATTTCATGTCCATAGGTGACAAGCTCAATTGGGAGTCTATACACTTTCGGTCACTCAGCCTAAGGCAAACCTTTATATAGAAGAAGGGAAAACTAAGACAAAAAAGGTACCACATAAAGATGGATATTAGAGAGCATCCAAATAAAATCATATGTGGACTATGTTGAGGGGAAGGTTATAACAGAAGAATGTGCCTATGTTAACGCGATAATGGTAAACAATGGATATCAATATGCATGATTTCATCAATACCTGTACACTACATGTGTAATGTTAACATTATCTGTTTCCATTGTGCAAGTTAGGTGAAGAGGGATCATTCATGGAGGTTGACGATTTTTCTACATTTATACATATATTTTTTAATTTTACCGTATATGCTTTTACGTTTTTTTTTTCATAGTTGTTTGTAAGCCTTTTCAATATTCATTAGATTTATCAGACAATGCTAAACAAATTCATTACACAACATTAATTTCCATATATGATGTAGTAGATAATGGTAAGAAATTTATTGCCTTCACATATATTGAAACCCCCCAAATTGTCTTGCTACTTAGTCGGGGTAATGCTAGTCAACTATGCAGAAACATATGAGTGGAACCCAAGTGGTTTAAATGTGCATGCCACTTTTGCAGAAATGTGACATGACGTTAATTAGATTCCCAAAGTATGACTTCCATTTGACTTGAAGGATAGAAAATAATATTCAATGTTAATGATCAGCATGATGAAATGAAACAAAAAAAATTTGTTACTAAAATATCTGTTCTATGTTTTTTCTGTTGAGCGCATTTTGATATGCACCTACAACATGGGTCGAGTGATACTGAGTGTCCCTCTATGTGTTTCAACGTGTAGCCAAGGGAGCATTGCTTTCCATAATTAGTCCATGCTAGTTGAGGGGCACTATATGGGGAAATCTATCTTAGACCTACACTTGTAGGAGCTCCTTCAATTTTGAGTGCTGATAGCAATGATGCAATACAAAGTTGTTGATATAACCGGGCTACACCTGCGGTCCCTCAACTATACGACCCAGTAATGTCAAAATGCTCTAGTAAAGGCAAAACATTGCGTGTACGAGCACCCTAGATTTATTGGCAAAGATAAATCCCCAAAGCAGCTGTAATATATACACATGTGTATGGTGATGGACTTGCTCTACTTTAGTGCCTTTTAGAAGGATCCAAAACATATCATGTAGCCACGTCATGCTAATGCGCCTTCCCTATTGCTAGACCCTGGCTTGCACCTAACAATCTTTCACATATTACACTCAATTCTATGAAACTACTCCTTATAACTGCCTAATCATCAATGGGGAGGCCTAGCTGGACCTCTATATCCTGTAGGGTGATAGTAAACTCTCCTATCGGCATATGGAATGTGTGTATCTCTAGCCTTTATTGCTCAATTAATGCAGTTATCATGTGCCAATTTAATTGAATGAATGGCAGGCGACTTACACCTTTGAATCTTACCAAATGCACGTATGACTCCATTTAAGCATTGATGGGGATAATGTGCTCGTCGCGATGGAGTGACAACTCACAGCATCGAATGGTAAGAGTCGATTGATCTCAAAATGATAACAAATGAAATTTTATACTATTTATAATGCAACATAAAGTAATCAATAAGTTAAGGTTGTTTACCTCTCTATCTCAAACAGTTTGTGTTTGATGTCCCTCCTACTGCGTCAAAACTATAGGATTGAAGGGTTCGGGCTCCATCTATTGCGTAAAAAAAAAAAAAGTAAATGTCACCATTAATATCAAAATATTAATTAACGACTTATTAGCAACTATTGATTGTCTAATTAATGTTTAATTAATAGCAACTTAAGTTTATGACTACTTTTACAATAACACATAAAAATATTACATTTACAATAAATACTAAATTTTTTAGTAATTAATTTTCTAACAATTAATTAATGATATATTAATGACTAATTATAGTTAATTCACAGTTAATTAATAATAACTTGAATATACAACTGTTTTTACAAAAACATACAAACATATTACATTTACAATCAATCCCCATTTTTTATTGCTTAATTTTCTAACAATGAATTAATAATATATTAATGATTAATTATTGTTAATGAATGGTTAATTAATAACTTAATTTTACAACTACTTTTACAAAAAAAATACACAAACATATCATATTTACAATCAACACAAAATTTTTCACTAATTAGTTTTCTAACAATAAATTAATGACATATTAATGACTAATTACTGTTAGTTAATAACTTAATTTTACAAATATATTTACAAAAACACAAAAACATATTGCATTTATAATCAATATAAATTTTTTCACTAATTAATTTTTTAACAATGAATTAATGACTTATTAATGATTAATTATTGTTAATTAACAACTTAATTTTACAACTATTTTTACAATAACACACAAATATATTATATTTACAATCAATACAAATTTTTTCACAAATTAATTTTTTAACAATAAATTAATGACTATTAATGACTAATTACTGTTAATTAATGGTTAATTAACAACTTAATTTTACAACTACTTTCATAAAAACACAAAACATATTACATTTACAATCAAAATAAGATTTTTTACTAATTAATTTTCTAATGATTAATTAATGACTAATTATTTCATATTAATGATTACTTTTACAATAATTTTCACAATTGCAAATTAAGACATTTCATTTACGAAAAATACTAAATTCTTTTATTGAATCATTTTCTAATAATGCTTAATTAATTACTAATTAATGATTAATTAATAATTACTGGTATTTTAATAAAATTAGTAGAGTACAAATAATTGCATTTAATTTTTTATGCATTCATATAAAGTAATATAATTGGAAAAAAAAATAATTTTATCTCAACAAAAACATACAGAAATACAACTTTGCCAAAGAAGTTGGAAAAATATCCTATAGATATTTCTACATACATACTTGAGTAAGCTAAATCTACGTAAAATAGAAATTAATAAAACATAATATTTTGAAATCGTGATAAAGAAGAAGATGGAAGAGGAAATTGAAAGGTCTTAAAATGGATACATAAACTGAGAATTCGCATTTATATTACAATCTGTTAGTATAATTTTCTTTTGTGCATTAGAGATCACATGTTATGATATTGTGCAAATTTCAATATCATTTTATAATAATTTTTATAAGTTTACGGTATTATTTTGTAATAATTTTTATAAGTTTGCAAGATTCTATTACAAGTGGGATAATGTGACAAAAATATTAAATAATACAATTTGTACTGCTAGTGCAAACCTTGTTCGTCCCTTCAAGCAAATTGCTTAAAGGCACGAATAAGGTCCGCATCTTCAGTACAAATTGTATTAAAGGTATAGACTTGATGTGCATTTTCAGTTTTGAAAATTTTGGAAAAAAAGAAATCGTAAACCGGGTTCGCGTCTTCAAAACGTATTTTTGGAATAATTATTGTAGGTACAATATTTGCGATTTTTTTTAAAAAAACTACAATATTTACGAATGTTCTCTTACATTTTATTTCTATTATAATGTTTAAATAGCTTTGGTACACCTTTCGACAAGATATACATTGAAAATTGCTTAATATATCTACTATATAAACAAACGAATGTTATTGAAGTGAAAATTAGAGAAATGGAAGAGGAGACAATTTTTTTTTTTTTAAGAAGAAAAAGTTACAAAAATATAATATATGTTTTACTACTTTTATAATTAATCGACTTGCATTTATTTTTTTTAATAAATGCATAACATATACCCTTCTTCAATAAGCAATCATCAAGCTCATTATTAAAATCCCACACAATAAAAATGAATCGCAAATCTTTATTTTATAAGATTTTAACAAATCATCTAACAATTGCATAACCTAAAATAGTATAGGTGGTGGGTTTGTTAAATGAAAAAAAAAAAATCAATTGATTGCTAAGGCATAAAAATACAAGTCATATTTGATGAGACCTGCACACTTTATAAAGAAAAAAAAGACTATTTTTATTGAATTGGGAAAGAAAACAAGCTTAAAACTTCCAATTATGGAAGTTCACAGGAGCTTCCAACTATCTACACTAATACAATAATAGCTCTTAAACTCCTTTAGTTGACTACGTAAGTAGAAAATTTGATAGGATATCTGACTACCACAGACTAACTTCCATACATAATAACAAAGTAATAACATACTACATATAACAAACTAACTCACATTTAAGTAACTAATCACAAAGTAACAAATTAAAGATATGTTTAGATTGTTGTAGGAACTTCCTAAAACTAATCCCTTCTATCATCTCATATATACGAGCATATCAATACTGCTCGCCAAGAATTGATCTTGTCCTCTAGATTAAGTTAAAAGAAATAAGAAATTGCATCAAATCTTGAAAAAATTATCCCTTTTGAATGTCAAAACACAAACCATAATCCACTTTTGTGTAAAATGAATGAATTGTCAAGAAAATAGCAATTGATATTTGAACCTCCAAAAGCTTTGTTAAGATTAGCAACAAGAAACATAATCTCAAATGTACTGTTGGTTGTACTAAATGTTGATTGTACATTTTCATGAACAAGACACCTCCCTTATATAAAAAAAAAAAACAAAGAAAAAGACGATGATCGTGTTTTTTTTTAATCAACGTGCAACAAGAAATACCTCTTATGCTATAGTAGGAGGAGCCTTCTAAGGGACCTTCACATGTACCTTAAAACTTGTAAAATGTGGGGCCAATTTAGGGTTTCTCACTGTGTAAGGTTTGTATTGGGGGCATTGTGTTTAAATTACACCATTGGGAAGTGATTTCGTCTCTACTAATTTTATCAAATGTATCATTGAAAGGATTGTACTCCAACATCTTGGTTATAAGAAGCCGCTCACTAATGGAAGCTCAGAACAACTTCTAGCTCTCCACACTAATACAATAATTCCTAAGCTCCTTTAATTGACTATTTAAATTTAGAAAATATGTTATGATTTCTATTCAATATAAAAACCCTTATTTATAGAACTAGGACTAGTTAACTTCTTACTTACAATGATTGACTAACAACATACAACCAACTAATTAACATTTAAGTAACCAATTGCAAATTAACATATTCTAGATATATCTAGATCATTCTAAAAAACTTCTAGAGCTAATCTCTCTATTTACTCATTTATACTCATGTAAAGGGACTTGTCATTGGTTCTGTATTTTTCCTTAAAAAAAAATTTGCTAAGACTTATATCCATCTAGTACCTTTTTTATATGATATTACTATTTTGGTTGAGAATTTACATAAAATTACTTTGAACTCTTTGCAATATTATTGAGATATTATTTTTAATACAACAAGATAGTTTTCTTTTATCTTTTTCTTTACTTTTATATTTGGTGAAGTGAGTTGGGTTTCTATAGTCTTTTCCCCCCTTTATCTATGCCTAGCTAAATACTTAAGTGGACCCATTATTATTTTATGGAGCCAAAGCACTTGCTTTACCTCTAATTCCTTTTTTTATGAATAAATATATTATAAGTCCTTTGTATTTTAGCTAAAATTCAATTAAGTTTATTGAATGAATAATTTGAATTCTTTATATTTATTAACATTAGCCTAAAGAAAGTTCCTACCTAATCATTAGGGAAAAAGGGGGGAAAAATCACAAGACTATCAATGAACTAGGAAGAGGTTAGTACGAATTAGATAGCTTAAAAAAAAAAAAGGTAAGGTAGCAAGAATTTGTTTGCTCATAGGCCTCCTCCACTAAACAATAAGCTAAAGAAGAAAATAAATTATAGGTTAAATCTTTGGTAAACTAGGTATAATAATGTGAGTGATGATTTGGGCATCAAGCATTAGCTCAATTGTTGAGAAGTGACCAAGAGACGGTAATGAACGAGTCCAAACCTATCCATCCCCTGTGTGGGAAAATAGGTGAGAAATTGTTAGAAACCATTGTGCCATCTAAATAATGTAAGCTCCCATTTGGATAACAGGTCGGGCACCTCTATGAACAGAGGAGTCTTTTTTATCTCCTCAATCAATAAAGGCTTGCCATTTAAATGATAGTGAAGAGGGTGCCCGTCCAACTGATGCATGAGGGGCATGAGAACGTGAGGGTAGTGTCATTGTGACAATTAGCATCCTTTAAATGTTTAATTGCCTTTTACAAGCATGCAAATGTCATGCTATTTTTACTACAACTTAAGTTTTATGTCTTTATTTTGTTTTAAGACACTTTTACCTATGTTTAGCCTTATGACTCTATTATAAGGGTTTATTTTCATTATATTATAGATCAAAACTTCCTATTGTAAAAAATATTGAAGAGATTATATGTGACACTTTAGGTTGAAAATTGTCAACAATTTAGTCAATTAGTGATTAATAGTCCTTTTTAACTACTAGGTTGAAAAGTTTATAGTTAGTTTTAATTCGATGATCACTACCTTACAAATAATACTAATTTTCTTTGTGTTAGACTTTTACTCACGTGACTATCACAAATCCCCCTATTAAACACTTGTTATGAGACCTTATTACTAGACTCGGTTTTCCCCTTATTTTACGTGTGAGAGTTGATTTGATTCTACCACCTTCTACTTATATGTCATGGGTGATACTCCATGTTTAGTGTGCGATTTGGTTCATTTCCACCACCTTCGACCTATATGTCATTCTAAAAGCTTGCTAAGAAAAGCACCCTAATAATACTCTTTGCCTCCATTTTTAATATGTGATTTGATTTGTTTCTACTACCTTTTACCTATATGTCATTTTAAAAGCCTATTTAGAGTAGCACCCTGATGATACTTTCCATCTTTTTGATGATACTCCCCATCTTTTTTAGACCTCTTTTCCAAATAAGGAAGAAAAAGCATTAATTAGTTTTCATCTTGGGTTGTTCTCGAATTGTCCATCTACCTGTAAGAGGTGTGTCTAATATCATTTTTAATGATTAACCCAAAAGTAGTCAATGGTTATCCATCAAGTAACTAATGAATTTTTTCAATCACTAGTACAAAAGTTTTTAATTAATTTTGACATAGTATTTTTTACTTTCACTTAATAAACCATTTTTAATTCCCTTTTACTATTTACGTGGAACTTTTACTCTCATGGATATCATATTATCCTCTCATTTCCCATGCTTATTAGTACCGTTTTCCAAATTGCGGTGAACCTTTGATTATTAGGTTATTGTGAATTATATCGGTATCTATTAAACCTTTTATTGTTTCTATGGAATGGGAGACTATGAATGATTATATTAGCAAAAAGCTTAACAATTTGTCTGGCGTTATCCTAAAGTTTAGGGGCATAATTGACCTCAGCAAAGCTCATAATGGAAAAAGGTTAGTTCCATGGTTTAATTAAAAAAAGAAAGAAAGAAAGAAAGAAAACACACCGAAGAGGTAAAAATAGAAAATTAGATATAATTTTTTAAAATTGAAGCCGATCGTAGAGAATTTCCGAAACTGCGGATTAGGAAGACCCACTGTTCCGAGATGGGACCCCGCCGGTCCACCTTTGCGGAGTCCGTCAGTCTGTCGCCAACCAATGCATGTCCATTAAAACACACCTACTAGAAAATAAGATAATAATTATGCCTTGATTCGTACGATTTATCCCAATTTTAATAATATTATTATTATGACTACCACTCCGTTCGTAATATCCTTCCGACGGCAAATGGCGACTGGTGAGTTTTCTGCCATGTACTGTACCAATCCCAACCTCCCAACCTTCATGTTTGTCCTCACCACGTGTATTATTAGCCAGAGTTTATTATTGCCTGCTCTTTTGTCTACGGGAAGGAAATGGAAGCAGAGAAGGAGAAATTCATTTAAATAATATTATTTAAAAAATTTAATTGTAAAATAGGATATTTAAAAAATATATTATTAAAGTAAGCAGTAAAAGTATATTTTGAAATTGCCTCTTTGTACTGCAAGTGAGTTTTATCTATGCATCTTTAGTAGAAATAAAAAAAAAAACATGCTTTTGTATTAAAAGTATGTTATATTGAAGGTATATTTTGGACACATATTTTAGTAATTATTTTTGAAAATTTAAAATTTTTATTAATTTTAAATCAATATTTGAAAATTATAAATTTAGTTAAATGTTTTTAATAAATTAATTTTTCTGTTCTTCCTATCTAAACTTTTGAATTTTTTTGAAACAAAATGTAAAAGAAAAAAATTAATTTCAAAAAATTTAGTTTTTATGAAATTTTTTTAGAAAATTAGATGAAATATTTTGGGAAAAAAAAGTTGTGAACAAATCTTAGGCAAAATTGTTAAGAAAATTTGAAAAGTGTAGATATAAAAATGGAAAATATAACTTATTGAAAAATTTCAATAAATTTAAAAATTTTAAATATTGATTTCAAAATAATATTATTTTTTGAAATTTAAAAAAATCAAAGAAAATGTAAAATTTCAAAAATTTGAAAATTTTAATCTAAATTAAAAAAATTAGTAAAATAATGTAAAATTTAGTATTAAAAATTTAAGTTCAAGAAAATGCAACTCTTATGAAAATAAAAAAAATTCCAATTTTTGAAAAAAAGAGAGTTAAAGCTCTTGCCTCTTTAATTATGACTAAGAAAAAATTATTCATAATAAGATAGATACAAATACAAATAAATATGTTAAGTATAATAAACTATTTTTTTAATTTTCGAGATGATTGTATTTTGATTAAATTATTTATATTTTATTGATAACTCAAATGTGGTAAAAAGTTTGTGGAGTTGTGCAATGAAGAATCCTAAATTAACAATTGGAACAAGAAGGAATTGTTAATGGTAAGATTTAAAATTCCAAACTCGAGCTATATATGTAGTAATTGCAAAACTTTGGAACCCCAAACTCCATATACATTACAATTTTACATGTGAACTGGAAGCTCTATTGAAAAGCATATAATTTGAAAAAAGTTATGTAATTAAGGAGAAAACATATAAGAAATGGTGAGAGCAATAAAAACAAGTGCTGAGTAATGAATGGAAGAAAAATTGGGAAAACTTATAGAACATATATATACATATGAGTCACAGTTGTTGACAAAAAATTTACATGATAAGCGATATATAATAGTATGCTATCCTATTGAATTGTTATGCAAGTTACGAAAATGCATTTGTGTGCTATCTACTCGGCTTGGATTTAGAGAAATAGGAGCTTGTGACTCTTATGTTGAATGGTGTTGGGGTGCATTACTGAAGTCACGAGGAGGCATTAGACTCCAATTTGTAGTAGGCTATGAAGATTTACCTTGATACATTGTTTGCTTATTTGGGTGTCTCTTTTGTGGAGCAAGTGGTGTAGTGAAGGTACCATTGATGGAATGATGATGTGGTGTGACATAAGTGCTATGTAGTGAAATTGAACTATCAACCATCTCATTGGCATCAAGTGGGAGCTATTGGGCTTGTGCTGCATATTCTTGCGGATGAACTCGATGATAAGGTCGTTTAAATTCCTTGGTTCTACGATGTGCAAGAGGTGACTGTTGCTATTGCCAAATGTTAGCATGTTGAACATCTGTCTCAACTTCTAGGCGTTGATCCTAGTTAACTTGCAGGTATAACGTCACTTACTGGTGGTCATGTAGAAACTCAAGACCGTGATTAGGTAAAGCAACAATCACAGAATGGTTAGAGGATAAGCAGATCTATTGGAACGTATTAACTTGCATGGATAAAATATTGTAAAATGAATTAATATCAACTATGTAATGCATAACCCAATTAGTATTGACATTTTACTTACCAGATATCTAAGAATTACTCTTGTACGTTCTATATACCAGCAACTAATATATCTATATTATCTCATATACCCCTGCTTGACCTTAGGAGGTGTAGCGACCCAACTACTAGGTCTGATTCTTGAACCTGTTCCAAAATTCCTGTAACTATCCTTGGTACCTATAGGTGGGTTGCTATGCCGTCTCTGAATTAGAGATAAGGTAAATTCTGCTAATATTGAACCTGCAACTCCAACCTGTATGAAATTTTATAAACGTCCTATAAAATGGCGTTAACAGCGTTATCATTTCATATCCACATCATATCTAAACACATGTACTTAAAATCTCCTGTCACATCATATATCATATATATATATCATTGGGATCTGCATTCCCGGTAAGTAGGCATAGCCTATGATTAATCCTGTAGCCTTAAGTGGCTCAAAAGATTACAAATCCAACCTTATACACACAAATATTTACATTACAATATGAAGATTAACACCTATAGATCTTATTACAAATAACAGAGGTTCCAAAATGAAACTAAGGGCTTCTTTGCCTCTATTAACGCTCTCCAAAAATCCGAGTCTCTAATAACTTATTCTTCAGTACTTGTACCTGAGGTTAGTAAAAACACTAACCCCTCAGCTTCTTAAAAAGCAAAGTGAGTATAAAATCAAGCAACCCAATAAAAACAAACAACAAAATCACATAATAGTAATCAACAATATCATCAAATACCTCGAAGTGATTACTTAAGCAAGTAAGTTTTCAACTCAAGTTATACTCGCAAGAAACCCAATTCAATTTATTACATTTTAACATCATCATGATCTTACTTAGTGATATTTTCCCCGTAATTCCATTTTTGCTAAACTCATAACCTTTTCATTGGAGACCATTTCAATCACTCCTGTTTACTCACAGGTCACAAATATTTTTCAATTAATCCAGGCAAAGCCTGTTAATTGGTAGATAAACCACCCTCATGTACTTTTCAAAACTTAATGTTTTCTCAACCAATTAAGACATCCTTATATACTCTTTTTAGTTAGAAATATTTAGTTCACCTTTCACCTGCCTCAAACAAAAGGGGTGACCAGATCCCCATAGGTTACTAAACCGGGTCGGTCCGTCGACCGTGCCTCAAACCCATCCGGGTTGACTCAAAGGTCGTACCACAAACTTACTAGGTAGGGAACAGGACTTTTCTTACATTAAGTGTTTTAGGTTAGTAGGTACTTATAGCCTAACTCCCATTTTATTATCCATTTAGATATTTTATCGTTACCAAGACAACAATAGTATGAACTCAACCAGTCATATAAACCCCATTTAATAAGCTAAAAATAACCCAGCATTACATCACAATCATTAAGCATTCAATAGTTTAAGTTCATTACATCACATACAATCAGGAATAGTATAATTAAATCCCGCTCCCAACTCTCATTCTAGGATTTTCTAGAATGTTCCTTTCTTTTTCTCATAATCCAATCATATCATGACACACAACCAGCCATCAGTAAACCAATATAATTCAACAATCTTCCTGCATTGATCACAGTAAGTGATCGTACAGGGTAATTTCAGCCAACAACAAGTAGTCTACATTATCAACCACTTGTACACAAGAGAAAAGTTAAGGGGGGGGGTACTCACCTGAAACAATATATGCCAATCCAAAAAGTCACACCAGCCAAGTTCCTTTGTCCTCCTTACTCAACAGAAATACCTGAATCATCAGTATACCAATCAATGTTACCTCATTCGCTCTATTGAACCATAAATTGCTAATTCAGTATTCCAAACCCTTAAATTCCATCCTAACCTCGTATAATCCACCATTTTCCTACAATTTCTAATTCATATACATACGGGTATACTACGCTCTATTATATATTAATGTAATTAAATTTCGGCATGATTCTATATTTAATCGTATGGTTCAAAACTATCACGATCTTGCACCGAACACTCCCGTTTTTGTTTTGTAACTAACCCAAGCTTCTCAAAATCATATTATGCTTCAATGAACCTCAACTGAACATCAAATTAAATTCTCTAATTTTGCTATGGATTTAATTCGGCTAGAATAGGGTAATTAGCTTGAAAAATTCACTAAAAATAGAAAACGACTCCAATCTAAACAATTATTGATTTGGTGATCTAATAAATCATATAAGGATCTTGTATACTAAAAATTACATCAAAATTACATCATTTGACCTATTTAGTTTCCAATTTAATTTACGACTAGAACAGAGCATTTCTTAAGGAGCACATATTTTTGAATCAAATTTCAGAAAAATAAAATTATCAAATTAATATTCATACAAAATTATGCCAGAATACCAAAAATCATAATTTTTCATCAACATTTGATATTTTTAACAAAAATAGGAAGTTTCGGGCGTTACTTGGGGCTGCTCCGTTCACCGGCCTCCGGCCACCAAAGCAGGCAACCGCTATGTCGGCCGGAATCCTCTCCCACCCAAAACCTTAACCCTAGCTTGGCTTAGCAGCAGATTTACCCTACCCCCTTTGAACGAACAGACAAAATTCTCCCTAGTTAATTTGATTTTTTTTCTTCAATTTCTTCAAATTCCTGTTGCATCCTACTTCAATCTTGTTCTTCTTCCTATCCTGATGATTACATGTTGGAAATTCCAATTTCAATTTGCCCAGAAAATTCGGATGAAATGGAGAGAGTTTTGGGTTTCTTTTTTATCTAATTTTTGATGATTTGATTTTTTTCTTTCTCTATTCTAATGTCTATATATATATATATATATATATATATATATATATATATAATATTACTAAATTTTGCTGACATTGAGGGTGCTGTTCTGTATTTATTTATTTTTTTCCTTCCTCTTTTATTTATTTTCTTTTTAGCTATAATATAATATAATATATTATGTACTTTTTTTTACATATATATATATATACCCATATAATTCATATTATTATTATTTATTTTATTTTATTTTTAGCATATAACATATATATACATATATATATATTGATTTTACCTTACACACACACACACACACACATATATATATATATATATTATTTTAATTTAACATTATTACTTAAGTTTAGGTCCACATAGGAGGGCCTTTCATATGAATCATCAGGGCTAACTATTTGTCCCATAAAGCAATATAAGGTGCATGTTGTATCGGTTAATTTATGTCAATTGTCCTACGTAAGTCAATTTGGTGGAGTTCAAGCTATGTGTTAATATATTGCGGGATATGCTAGAAACCTCCAAACTTCCTAGCAATGTAGTATGGAAAAAACTACTTAACTATGTGAAAACATCTGAGTGGCACCTAAGCTGTTCAAATATATCTACCTACTTTGTAGAAGGAAGGGAAGATGTGAATAAGATTTTTTGCGTACGATTCCTACTTGACTTAAAGGATAGTAAGTAAGAGTTAGAAGTAATGATACATATAATAAAATTGAAAACTAGAAAAGGCTAAAGAAATACTTGATCAGTAGTTTGTCTATTGAGTGTATCTCGATAAGCAGCAACAACATGCATGGGGTGATACCTAATGTCTCGGCTTGTCCTCAATGTGCAGTTAAGGAAGCTCAAGCATTTATAAAAAGCCCATGGCAAATGAAGGATGCTATAAGTGGGAATTTATCCCATGCTTACGTTTGAAGTAGTATTGCTATCCCTCTCATCTCTTCAGTTGACTAGGTAGATGTAACACAGAACTAATGGTATAACTAATTTAAACATGTAGTTCTTGAACCGTATGTGTCTGTGACTTCAAAGTGTTTCAATAATGACAAAAATATGATGTGGATAAGGGAGCTTGATTTTTTAGAAAAGATGAGTCCTCCTAATAGCTGCAAGATGTACATATGTGTATGATGTGCAACTTGTTTTCAATGTCTACATCTTTTGGTAGAACCTAAAACATATCTTGAAGCCACATTAAATCAATGTGCCTTCCTTACTGCCTGACCTTAGTCTCGCTGATAAAGGTTATAAAATACTAATTATTTATATAAATTATACTAACATTTTATTTAATTTTCTTACATTTTAAATAAATATTACACTTAATCACTTTATATTTTGATTTAAGAGTTTTAAATTATAATTTATGAATTAATAGGAAAATTACATGAAAATTTAAAGAAGAAAATATAATTTCCACAAAATAAAAGTTCAACACATGAATCAACATCGACGTGTTCGACAATAAAAAATAAATTATGTCCAATTGTGAATTTAACCATGGAAAGGTGGATTTGCCAAGGAAGCATGAAAGTGACATGGCAGCTAATCGACAAGACCGTGCTGGTGGGCGTGTTGATGCTAAAGTCTGGACGGAAATATGCACGATAAGAAGACATGGCAATGCAATGCTAAATTCCAAAATGTGTTGATACTTGATGTATATATATAAATATATATATATATATAGTAAAGAGATTCGTCCATTGGAAAATAAAGCAAAAATGCCCATGCTTGAAGACATATTGAAGGAAATTTTGAACATATTTGAAATGCAAGAAGATTCGTCTGTGAAGCTTCACTGGAAAATCAGCAAATGATGTAGCTCGCCGGAAAAGCAGCCTAAAAAGATGTTAGAATAGATCACACAAAGATTGAAGGAAAATGCCAGAAAACACGCCAGAAAAATTAGTAGGAAAACATGAGGAAGATCTCTCCAACATATATATATATATATGTATGTATGTATATAATGGCAAGAAGGAGAAGGAAATCAAATAAGGTCGGATCATATTTGAATAAATCATCTAAGATGTCCCATGTTGCATTTAACATATATATTTATATAGTCGATGAAAAAAAAGGGTGGTAGAGTAGAGTAGAGTAGAGTTTTAGTTTTTAGAGTAGAATAATTTAGTTTTAGTTTTAGTTTTTAGAACCATAGGAAAAATTAGATTAGGAAAATAGAATTAGAAGATTAAGATTATAATTAGATTAGCATATTAGAATAAATTTTTATATTTTAATTTTAATGCTTTTATTTATGCTTTCTTTTATTATTATTATTATTGTTTTTAGATTTAATATGTTTATAGCTTAATTTCTTTTATATTCAGGTATGATGAATCTTAGAATGAACATGTAATTTTTATGGTTATTATTTAACGATTTATTTATCATTCATGTGTTTCAATTATGTATTTTTATTATTTTCAATTTAATGTTGTCAGCATATTAGTTAAATTTGATTTCTTATATAAAAATCGAGAGATTTTATATAAGAATAGATTTAGCATAATTGAAAAGAATTGTGTGCAAACCTAGAGATAGGATGACGTAAATCTTCCAAATTAGGGTCAAACCTAATAGCATAATTCATAGATCAAATGTAATGCAATTTTAGGGGTTTTAATTAGGAAGACATATCAATTAATCGACCTAAAATTAGGATTAGTATGACTCGAGAGAGTTACTAGGAAGAATAAAATAAGAATTTGAATAATAATTAATTAATTACATTAGTAATTATAGGGGAATTCAATATCTGAATATATTAGTTTTATTAATTATTGATTTCTTTAATTTATTTGTTATTTATTTTATTTAATCATTTATTTAATTTTTTCGATTAGATAATTAGAAAAAAAAGGTGATTACTAATACTCATAATTCCTGTGGAATTGATACTCAATATCTTTATCCACTATACTATAAAATTGATAGGTGGGCTTGCCCATAGGTCTAAAGTTAGATAGTAAGAAGACCGGTATCAAGTTTTTGGCACCGTTGCTGGGGATTAGGATATTATGAACACCTATCTTGTTAATCTAATCATTATTTCCTTTATTGCTTATTTTTTATTATTTTATTTTTATTAGCTTTTATTTTCTATAGTTTCTGTTTTTTTGCTATTGTTTATGCTTAGGGGACACCGTAGAGCAAGTCAATACCATGTTCTAGATCAAGACTCAAACAACAACTTATCTATCAACATGGCAAACGAGTAAGAAGAGACAACGATGTATCACACTTGTGGCAATTTAAAGGGTCTAAGCAATTATAAGAAACTTGACTACTAGAAATATAAGTGCTTCCCACCTCCCCCCCCCTCGACTAAACAATTGAGGTAACAACGTCAAGCAAATGACGTTAAACAACAACGCTTTTTGGGAGGTAACCAAAATATTACTTAGTTTTATAATTTAGTTTAATTTGATTTATTTTTTATTTTAGTTACACTTAGTTATTTCATAAAAAAAATAAAATAAAATTTCCTTGATCTTTGTACTATAAGGCATGATTTTAGGACATGAGAGACAAAAGAAGAAAGCCAACATGAGTTCACACACTTGCATTCATCAACTGTGTTAGGAACTTTCTCTTATAAAAAGCAGGAATTGCGCTTCAAGTCTATTAAGCATTATTAGGGAAGTCTTCTGTTAATTTTCCCCATTTATTATTTTGTTATTCTATTTTATACATTAAGGACAATGTACCATTCAAGTGTGGGGGGAATAACACAATATAATAAGCTTGCTTATAAATTACTGTTTTGGTTAAATTTTTGAATTGCATTCATAGTTCAGTAATTTATTAAAAGTTTTTCCTTGATATATTTTTACCTTTTCATTAGTGAACTTAGAATACTATATTAGAGTTAAATTGTGGAATCTTAGTATATCAAAAGTTATATGTTATTTAGATTTAGAATTTAGAAACTCTAGATTGGAAGGATATTACTAATTAAGAATTAGGAATTTGAGTTTTTAAACTTATTTTGATATATATATGTCTCTTAGAAATCCTTATGAGTACTATGATCTCAAATAATTGAATTGAAAAAAATTATCTTTTGAAAACTCTTCCTATAAAATAGAAGTAGAAAAAAAAAGAAATATATAAATAAAGTTCAATAGTGGGCCTCATTGATTTGAGTAATTAAGCCTACGGGGTGCCTTTTGGGGAATAATACCTATTGACTTGAGTGATGAACTCGGGATCATTAGCCTAAAGCTCGTTACATGGGTCAAGAGAAAAGTTTGAGAAATATGAACTACTAATTGGAATAAGATGGAGTTAATAGAGGTTCCAAAGGGTATCTTAAAACCTAGTAGCTTAAGATCATCTGGTCTAGAACTTATTGACCAATGAAATTACTCCATAATAGTAAAAAAAAAAAAATTAGGAAGGATTTTCAAGGGATAGATGGAAAAAAGCTTTTGTTGGACATTATAGTACTTAAGGGATGAAAAAAGGGAAATATATACCTTAATTAAGTTAACAAAATTTTGAAAACTTTATTTTTGATTAAGTAATGTTTAGTACGGTTATGAGTTTTTAAATTTTTGTTTAAATGGGATGATAAATTCTAATATTTTATAGATTAACTCTTGAACTCTAATATTAGTATCTATGGTACATTAAACACGGTTGAGTGAAAAAAGGGTGTTAAGAAAAAATAACTTTATTATGAATGTAATTTATTTAAGTACTAATTAAAAAAATTGTCTTTGATTTTTAAAGTTTATTTTGCTTGAGGACAAGCAAAAACTTAAGTATGGAGAATTTGATAAAAGGTTATAAAATACTAATTATTTATATAAATTATAATAACATTTTATTTAATTTTCTTACATTTTAAATAAATATTACACTTAATCATTTTATATTTTGATTTAAGAGTCTTAAATTATAATTTATGAATTAATAGGAAAATTACATGTAAATTTAAAGAAGAAGATATAATTTCCACAAGATGAAAGTCCAATAAGTGAATCAACATGGACGTGTTCGACAATGAAAAATAAATCATGTCCAATCGTGAATTTAACCATGGAAAGGAGGATGTGCCAAAGAAGCATGAAAGTGACACAACAACCAATCGATAAGACCGTGCTAATGGGCGTGTTGATGCTAAAGTATGGATAGAAATATGCATGGCAAGAAGACATGGCCGTACAATGCTGAATTCTAGAATGTGCTGATGTTCGATGTATATATATATCTTGGCTTTGATACCAAAGAGACACCAAGATCGACTAGGGGCACTCTCGGAAGAGTGGTACCAGTTGCTAAGACTAGGGTTTATGGTTACCTAGCTTAACTAACTAGTCAATAGCTAAGGTAAGAGATGGGAAATTAAAACAAAATAAATGACATCAATTAATAACAAAATAAAAACAGAGTAAATTATGGAAGAATTAAAAATATCTAAAAGATATCTTTAACACCAATAAAGTAGTAAATATAAACAACTCTCTAAAGGCGGTAGAATCGGCCAAGGAGAGGAAATATAAACTGCAATAAATAAATTACAAAAGAATATATATATATATATAGTAAAGAGATTCATCCATTGGAAAATAAAGCAGAAATGCCCACGCTTGAAGGCATATTGAAGGAAAATTAGCAAAGGATGTAGCTCGTTGGAAAAGCAGCATGAAAAAAACGCTAGAATAGATCACGCAAAGATTGAAGGAAAATGCTAGAAAACACACTAGAAAAATTAGCCAAAAAATGCGAGGTAAATCTCTCCAATGCTAAGTTTTGAATATGATATATATATGTGTGTGTGTGTGTGTGTGTATGTGTATAATGGCAAGAAGGAGAAGGAAATAAGTTAGATTAGGAGATTAGGATAAATTTTTATATTTTAATTTTAATGCTTTTATTTATGTTTTCCTTTATTATTATTATTATTTTTAGATTTAATATGTTTATAGCTCAATTTCTTTTATATTCAGGTATGATGAACCCTAAAATAAACATGCAATTTTTATGATTATTATTCAACGATTTATTTATCATTATTGTAATTTAATTATGTATTTTTATTATTTTTAATTTAATATTGTCAGCATATTAGTTGAGAGTTAATTTCTTATATATAAATTGAGAGATTTTATATAAGAATAGATCTAGTATAATTGAAAAGAATTGCATGCAAACATAGAGATAAGATGTCATAAATCTTTTGAATTAGGGTTAAACCTAATAGCAGAATTCATAGATCAAATGTAATGCAATTTTAAGGGTTTTAATTAGGAAGAGATTCCAATTAATCAACCTAAAATTAGGAATTAGTATGACTCAAGAGAGCTATTAGTTTAATATAGGAATTTTCATGGTCCAAGAATAAAATAAGAATTTAAATAATAATTAATTAATTACATAAGTAATTATAAGGGGGATTCAATACATGAATATATTAGTTTTATTAATTATTGCTTTCTTTAATTTATTCGTTATTTATTTTATTTTGTCGATGAGATAATTAGAGAAAAGGTAATTGCTAGTACTCATAATCCTTGTAGGATCGACACTTGATATCTTTATCCACTATATTATAGAATTGATAGGTGCACTTGCCTATAGGTCTAAAGTTAGATAATAGGAAAACTGATATCACTTGCCTCAAGTAATCTCTTAAACATGGTAATTTAATTGAGGGCACTACTTCCTGTCACTACTTGACCATCGACTAGAAGGCCTGGTTGGACCTTAATGTGTTGTAAAGTAATGGTGAATTCCCTGGTAGGCATGTAAAATGTATGAATCTTTGACTTCCACCTCTTAATCAAGGCAGTGATCATATATTAATTGACCTGTATAAAAGGTAAGTGGTTCACTCTAATGAAGCTCGTCGATTGTAGATATGGTTCCATCTGCTAATCTATTGAAATAATGTTCTCATCAAGCTGAAGTGATAACTCACAAAGTTGAATGACAAGTCATGATTGATTTTGAAAGTGAAAAAGTGAAATGTTATAGTATGAAAAATGGAACTTAGAGTCATCAATTTCATAGGTTTTTTGCATTTTATCTCTCTATCTTAAATGGCCTGTGAGCGATCTCTCTCTTGTCGAGTCAAAATGGATGGATCATAAGGTCCGAGCTCTATCTAATTTGCAAAATAGAACACTAAAGCTATTAGAATTATACCATTAATGATTTAAAGTCATAAATGTGTACGACTAAGCTAATGGTTAATGATTTATTCGTCTAAAGATCCACCATTTTACCATTACTGTTTATGTGTGGATATGTTCTTCTATTGTGCCATTCTTCTTGGCAAAATCCACATATGATTCTATCAAGACGCTTCGTAGTATCTATTTCCATGTTGTATCTTGTACGCTTAGGTTTTCCTTTTTTTTTTGTGTGTGTGTAAGTTTTCCTCTTTGATGGAGCAATGGGAAGTTCACCTCCTCTTAATTGAGCTCATTGCTAATAGAAAGGAAGTGGGTCTTATATGTCCACTACTGATGCATCTACTTGTACTAATATGGAATAACTAATGACATGTCAAACCTGATGAAAGCAGCTGTTACAAATGTGTGCGAGCATGGGATTTGGTATATTTTCCATTTTTGAAAAATACATGTGCAATGAGTGAAGTCAACAGTGTGTGTCTGTTTGTCTCCCCTTAACCTGCTCACTACATGACGATTGCCAGTTAGTACCTCAAAAATTCTTTCTTACCTACTATAATTGATAACCTTGTGGGCATTGGCTCTTAAACTCCATCTTTCAACCATTTTACTTGTATATTTGGTAAAAACTCTAATTTTTTCTATATTCTTAAGCGACTTGGAATGTTTGGTCATAAAGTAGCCCACATAATTGCAAAATGTTTTCTTAACTAAAGCAACAATCGGTAACCTTTGAGCTCCTTTTAGCATTGAATTATAGCTTTCAACAATGCTTGATGTCATGTAAACAAAGCGATAGCAACCGTTACGGGCCAATGTCCACTTCTCTACTAACATGTCATCAAACCACACTAGGGCATTAGGCTTTATTGTCCTTACCTACTCTATAAAATAGTTTAGCTTTCGAATTTGTGCTTGCATTTTCATTTAAGTGACCAATTTCTTACATTGAATATTTTTGTAAACTTGGTTGAAGTTGCTCGCAATGTACCTTATATAGAACCTCTATACTGTAAAGGGAGGTTTCTATCCATTAAAGGCTTGATTGAGTGCTGAATTGATGTTGGGGTGTTTGTTTGAAATTAGACAAATGGTTTCATGCTCTTCACGATCACTAACGACATGTTGCTTCAATTTTCTCAAAAACTAGCCTAATGTTTTAGCCAACTTCTCATCAACAAGGCAAATGCTAGTAGAAGTATATGGTTGTTTCCATCAACGCCACAAGTAATCAACAACTTGTGAGTTTACTTGCCATACAAAAAAGTGTTGTCAATAGTGACAAGGGGGTTTGAAGAATTTGAATGTTGAAACATAAAGCTCGAATGCTAAAAAAACCTACTTAAGGATGGATTCCTGATAGCATTCGATCTTCTTTACCCCAATTAACTCTTGTTCTAGGATTAGTATTTTTTATTGCATTAAGTAGTTTAGGAAACTCATTATAAGATTTTTTTTCTAATTTCCGTACACATGCTCAATTGCCCTTTTCTTCTCATCCCACTCCCCTCTCTTGGAAATCTTATAACTAAATTTCTATTCAATAATAGAAGTGAGCTTGACAACTTTCATATCATGATTATCTTTAACAAGATTCACAAACAAGATTACAAGAAGATTGGAATCGAAGCGTAGATAATCTTGACTTATCATCGAGCTGATGCATGTGTATGGACCTTTAAATTTGGTAACTACAAACAACCTCTCTAACTTTTTTCTTATAGGCTCAAAGTCTCCACCTACAATTGTCTTTCCTTTTTGAACAATAAATTGACCAAAGCGACTTATTATTTTTGTCAACATTGAAATTATAGTGGTTCTTCACATGGTATGCCTTAATGACATGAATAAAATTTGCACTTATGTCGAATCTTATGCCTTATTGAACTTGTCACTAGTGCTTAACTTATTACACATCACATTATGTTTCTACTCAAAATACATGTAACCATCATCATTGTCAACATTGTAAAAGGGAACAGGATCTCTTATTGCCATATAAGTTGGATTAGAATGCATTGGTAGATATATTACTTGTATAAGGTGCCTTAGTGTGAATGGACAATCGCCTTCAGCCATATCACCTCCTTCATTTACATTTTCCTCCTTCTCATTCCTAGAACTTTTGTCATAATTGGAACTTTTTTCCTTAACATCCATTCCCATTTTGGTATCCATTACAGTTTCTGCCCCCATATGTACCATATAGGGATCAAGTGTGGCTGATCATTGTAATATTGGATTAACTTCTTTATCTACTTTAGCTTCATCATTACACGGTGCCTCTTCTATAGTGTTTACTTAAAAAATATCTTCATATGACACCCATTTTGCACATAGTCTTGTGCATAAAATTAAATAGAATAAGGTAGTACATTATAAACTAACAATGAGTATTGATATTTGAAGAAAAAGTCACTACGAAATATTACAATATTAACATTCTAAGGTTTTCTAAAAAGATAAAATTAATACAAAATTTTTACACGATGTTCATCTTCTTTCCATATAAACTCCTCTAAAACTTTTTTTGAAATATATATTGTGTGCAAACATTTCACATAATAATAATAATAAAAAAACTAACTACCTCATGTTACATACTACAAAATTCACATAAATCATGTCTAAAACATGACAAACTAATAACAAGCTCCAATATTTGGAAAAAACAAAACAAAACACTACAAACAATAATAGCTCAAATATTCTAAAGTTATCTGGAATGATGAAATTAATACAATGAGGAAAAAACTTCAATTATTGATGAAAATATGTACCAAAATATAGCTTAATCAAGCTTTTTGTTAATAAAAAAAGAAAAATCCTAGCAATTTCAATAAACTTGTTGATTATCCTTATAGATTTACAAACTTTTTTTCTTCAAACTTGCATGAGGGAGTAAAGGAGTTTGTTGCTGTGTGTCGTGTGTGAATAATGTGTGTTCTTTAAGTTCTCTAAATTATAAAGGGGTAGTTTCATAGTGCACTGTGGTTTGTAGCATGTTATGTGGATAGAGGGAAAAAAAAAAAAACTATTTTCTATGGCCCTTGTTTTTTCCCCTTCTATATGTGTGTAGGTAAAATTATTGGTGTGGTAGGGATTCTTTTTTTTTTTTTTGATAATTAAACTTTATTAATCTAAATTATTGTACAATCATTAAAGACGGGTAGGTTTGTATCATAGTAGCATAAAAGAAAGTACAAAGTAAATGGAAAATTATTTTCCTAGATTATAATAAAGTAAAGTAAGCTTTAATCTAGTTTGCAATGGAACCCCAATTTGGAAGACTATTCCTTAGACATACTTTGTTGCGCATTCTCCGTATGCAGTAAACTGCCGCAGTTAGGCTCACTCTCCATGTTTAGAATGTAGGGGATGTGGAGTCAACTGTGGCCATCAAAGAGGTAGTAGCACCTTACCAATTTTTAAAAGAAGATGGACACTATAGATGATCACAAAGCAAGCTTTAAATCTAGGAGGTATAGCTACAATTGAAAAATATGTGGGAATGTTCTTTCAAACCTTGTCGACAAAGGAAACAAGTTGCAGAAGTAGTGACTTCTCATGATGTCAACTTATCAAGGGTATGTAGTTTGCCTAACCAAGCTAACCATAAGTTAAAAGAGTGTCTTGGTAATGAAGCTTTGTTCTAAAACACCTTATACCATGTCATTGTGGTGCTTAGTGGATTTAGAAAGGCATAGCCATTCTCTATTGTATACTCTCTTGTACTAGTATGTATCTATCAGAGTAGGTCAAGGTAAGAAGCATTAGGATAAAGAGAAGATGAGATATGAATGTTAGCCTAAAACAGGCTATTTGGTAAGCACTATTCGTTATCTTCCATTAGGGAACAAAGCTTTATTGAGGGAGGGAAACATGTGCTACCTATTTCCTAAGCACTAAATATAGTATCCAATGGGCCTGTTGGAAGCTAATAGTTTGCTCAGAGTGATATGGCTAGATCATTATTAGGTTGTCATTGGAAACTAGTTCAGATTAAGCCTGTTAGCTTTATTAGCTTCTTCCAAAATCGAGAGCATATGGTGGGAGCTTTAGATGACAAGAAATTTCTTCCTTTTAACAGTGTAGAATGAACCCACCCTGGCCATAAACTCTTGAGGCCTTCCTAGCATAGATGCCAAATATGTTTAAGCTGGATGACCTTGTTCCATTGACATAGGTTAGGTATACCTAAGCAACCACATTTCAGAGGTTTACAAATGTTAGCTTACTATACCTTAGCCTTTGAATATATGTTTGATCTACTGCCCCACAAAAAGTTTCTGAGTAGCTAGTCTATTTTCGTTATGACATATTTGGGTAATAAAAAAAGAGAACTCTAGTAGACCTGTATTGAGAAGAGAACTAACTTAATTAGTTGCAATCTTCCTACATCGGAGAGATATTTAGAAGTCTAAGAATTGATGCAAGCCAATATTCTTTTTAGTAGGGCATCATAATCTTCCTTTTTAAGCTTTGTAGAGATTAGTGGTACACCTAGATAGTGCACTAGTAGCTTGCTTTCTTGGAATTGGGTGGAGCAAAGGATGTATTGCTTTTGTTGTTATTGGCCACTAGTACAGAAATGAGTGGAAATATTGTAGTCTCTTTGATCAAGGACACAAATTTAATATTGCCTTTTGTGAAAATGAGGAGATCATCTACCAAATAAAGGTGAGTTATCTTTTGAGATTTACATCTCCAATAAAGATAGAGTTGGTGTGTGCATGTGGTAGGGATTCTTTTGTGTGTGCATGTGATTAAATTATTAAATGGTGGGGTGTGTAGGAACCAAAATTTACGGATTGGAAGTTCTGTCTTTTAAGCCAAATCAGACTTTTAAAACAAATCAGAGTAATTCTAGAGATTTGGGGCTCTCTCAATGAGTCCTATTTGAGTTTTCACCATAAGACAATAAGGAAGAAAGTCAAGAAAAACTAAGTTTTTTGGATAATTACTGTTGGACTTCACCCTGTATCGACTAAAAACCAGATCACAAACCTTATCCCGTAAGTGGTAGCTTTGGCTCCTTTTCAAAGAAGTTTATCATGTCTCTTTTGACCACACCATCTCCAAACAGCATGGACGGGTTTTCTACTTATTCGCCCCCAGAGAAGTCTTCAGTTTTAAACAGAATGTGGGGAATCTGTACACTTGTGTAGACTTAGAGATTTCATGATTCCTTAACGATTAAACGTACACAAATAGAAGTAACTTAGAAGGCTAATGTTGTTCAATGTTTCAACCAAGTGATTCTTCTCTGTTTACCCTTTCTTTTCTTTTTCTTTTTCTTTTGTTGTTGTTGTTGTTGTTGTTGTTGTTTACTATGTGGGTTTCATTTCTTCCATCGAGCAGCTGTCGGCTATTAGCCGTTTACCTATGGTGTTAGATTGAGAACATGACGATACATGAACTTCAATGAGTAGGTTAGCAAATGAATGCCAGATAGCTTAATGAATCGTTGTACGTTAGATGCTGCTGATTACATAATTTGGTATGTTTATTTCTTTTGATTGCTGAATATTTTAGTTTCCTACCATTGTAGGAGCTACGAAACTGACTTTTTGCTCCAGAGCCTTTTCATGTTGGTGAATCTTACAAGCTGACATACATCTGGATGGGCAGCAAATTTCATTGGTAACTGCTGGTCTAATTGAACCAGGTCTGGTGTTAATCCAATTAGCTGTTGCTTCTTTTTCTTCTTGTTAACCCTGCTATCCTAGTTTCTTCAGTTTGTCAAAGTGAGCTGAGTGGACTCATGTTGAGCAGCTCTGGGCTTGAGAAAGTTACCTAGAAGCGCTTGCGCAGAAACATGACATGTAGTTCAATGTATGCTCTAATTCTATTTATTATTTACTGTATCTTATGAATGCCCCTTTTTGACAAGCATTATTTTGTAAACAACATCTTATAAAAGAGCATCCTTTCCCTTATGGACATGTTCCATACCGTTTATCTTTTTGGGAAGGATTCGGTTATCTTTTTACCGGCGCAAAAACTTGTGTTCAGTCCAATGTAGTAGAAGTGACATTCTTGGGCATGAATAGAGCAATGCTCGGTTGAGTTCTATGGGGTTGCCCGGCGTTGAATTTCACGTGACCTTGTATGATCCCTCCTTTTTCTTTTTCATTTTATTTTATGACATCCCTAATCATGATAACATAAATGTTCCTCATTCTTGATAATTCATGTTGATCACTCCTGATTTCATCATCTTGCGAAGATTCGTCAAGGTGTGATTGCTTTCGTGTTTGGTACAAACCCTATTGGGGGTTCGCCTTTTTCCCTGCCGTCTTATTTTTCTTAGTTTTGGTATCACAAATCACACAAAATCATGCTAATACTTCATTTCTTACGTTCTTGCAGGAATCTTTCAGGGTTTGTACCTTTGGATCGTATTACACGAGTTTCAAACGCGCCAGGGTTGCTAGAGTAGTATCCAGTCCACCAGAAGGCTTACCGGCTAGAATAGGGCTGTCGCAGTGCTACCTGGTCGACCAGAAGGCTGACTAGGTAGATGAGATTGCTGTCCCAGTCCACCAAGCCCCAAGGTGATCTGCACAGACTAAGTGACCGGGTTATGCACTGAGTCGACTAAGGCAGTGCAAGTCCTCAATAGCTTAGGTCGAATAAGTTTGCCACTTTTACCCCTTTATGTCGGTTTTTCTTGACTTTTTTTTTTATATAAATAATTCACTTTTTTAGTTTCCTGTCTTGGCTCTCATCAATTTAAAGATTGCGGCCTTTCCTGTAGCTGTTATGCCTGATGAGCTTGTATTCTCTCTTCTTTTTAATAATTTTCTGTGTCATGAAAATGTCCATATATATATACATATATATTTTAGCATAGGTATGCATGTATGCACTATATAACCTCTTCATGCGTTTTGCAGATCCTAGTTCAACCATAAAGTATTTCTTTAATGTCAAGACTAGAATCGGTCTGAGATCTTTGCCGAAGACACGATGACTGGTAGCAAAGACTGCCAACACTCTGAGTCCTTTGTTGGAGAGGCTGTAATTCCTTCTTTAAGTCTGTCCAACGAGATAGGTCACAATGTAGCATAAATCACTCTGAGCCATCTGCCAATGGGGCAACGGTTGGGAGCCAAGTCTACCCCATTTTGAGTCCTTTACTGGGAGGTGATGACTTTTTCCTTTGAACCCACCCTACCATATTTGTTACAACTAATGTTCTCAATTAGGGAAAAGATATGGAATTTTTATTGAATAATGAGTGCTAAAAAATGGAAACTTTATTGAACGATTGAAGAAAAAAATGCAATAATTGTCAAAAGTCGACAACTTGAAGAGCAAAATCTGCTCTCCAACTGTCTCTCTCTCTAAGAGAAGATAACTATGATAAAGAAAATTTCTAACTTGTCTATCTAACAACTCTCTCTTGGCCTATTTATAAGCTAGCCGGCTACAAAAACTAACACACACAATTAAAGCATACACTATACCACTAGTAAAATATACACTATACTAACTACAATCACATAGAGTCGTAACAATGCCATCTGCTGAAGAAACGTCCTTGCCCACAATGACTGGAGAAACAAACATGACTAGCCTACGCCAATAATGTCCCAAACATCCACAATAAACTTCGCATCCTCCTCCAAAATGAGAACTCACAAGGATTTGTTAAGACAAACATGGTAAGGAGAAAAAGGTTGATAGCATTTAAAACGTAAGCCATTATTTTTCCTTTCCAAAAATTCAGCATGCGTCATTTGCTTGTGGCCTCTAATTTACTTAGAAGTAAATCTTTCAACCATTGATCCCCATATTCTTGGAAGTGCCTACATTAACTATAAGCGTTGGAGCATTGTAACTTGATGTAGTAGGATGAGAAACATAACCTGCATATTGCAACTTGCCACATGAAGACAGATGGCTCTTAAAATGAGAGGACACAAAAATGGTTGGTTGTCTGTAATCATGATCACCCATTTGAGATAACACAAAAATTCCCATATTATACTCCCTCTCAACATTGCAATCCAACTCCACAGCTTTCTCCAAAGTATGAGGAGCTAAAATGGTCACTTGAGTGCTAAGATCATCTCATGACCCACCAATTAATAACCAAGCAACTGTCTTTCAGAAATCAATGAACATAATGATCAACCAAGCCTATTTGTCATAATCTAAACCAACTCACATAAGGATTGGATTATATTTTTGTGTTAAAACGAGAAAAAAAAAAAAACCTGTTAACAAAAGTAGTCTAATCAATATATGGATGCCAACAATGTACTGAGTTAAGCCAATGAATTGCTTTCCTTTGTATACACAAAGTAATTGTTCTAATTTCTCTACTGCTCTTTACTTTGTTATCGAAGTATTGTTCAATAGTTGTTCGCTAAGAAGTAGTGTTATTTCCATCAAACATAGGTAGAGAAAATTTAGAAGATTGATAATTTGAGATAGGAGAAATATCACCCCGAGTCCCTTGCATCAGAAGATAAGGAAGAATCATATTCCTCTAATGAACTGGAACTTCATTGCTTTTGCACCACCAAGACTGTCTTTATCGGCTGCTTCTTGACCGGAAAACGTTTTCCGACTGGCGGCGACGAGAACAACTAAAAGAATCACAAGTAGGTTGTCCATAAGTGGTCGAAACCTCAGCATGGTTGAAAACCCTAGTTCGACTAGGAGCATGATTGGAAACCCTAACTCGGCCGAAATCACGAGTAGAAGGCCATGGCCAACGAGAAGGAGAACTAACATGACCAGAAGCATGAGGATAACCGGAAGTTGCAGATTGGTGGCGAGACAATGAATGGCGTGGTGAGACAAGTGTGCACAAAGAAGAATGTTGATAGCTGACGTGGCGCGATTTCTGGAGGTCGCCCGATGAGATCTGCACGTATAATGCCGGTGCGAAGGAGATCGGTGCAAGTGAGATTGGTGACTACAAAAACTAACATGCAACTAAAGCATACACTATACCCCTAATAAAATATACACTATATGAAACTACAACCGGATAGAATCATAACAATATTGAAGTCTGATTTCCAGAGAGAGAGAGAGAGAAGAAAAAGAGGTAATCAACCACATCAGCCACAGTGAGGCTCGTTACCTTTAACTAGACGTGACTGGCCACTTCCTTTCAACTTGTCAACAATTAGGAAAGACACTAGAAGACCTAATATTACTTAACAATTTTTCTTTGATCTGCTACATCATGCTGCATTGCACATACTTGCTTGGACTTCTTTGTTATTGAGTTGCTAATATTTCCTATTGCTTCCGTTTTCTAGGATCAACCAGTTTGGTGGTATTGATGCAATCATGGCCAAAGAATTTAGGTGATCAACAAATTTTTGTCTCCTTGTTGTAGTTGGGTGGACATCACTATCTCTAAGGATGGTTTTTGGCACATGACAAAAAGTAGAGGCATCCATGGGCCATCCTATCAACAGGATCCTTCATTACATCGAACCTTATCCTCGTACAGATTCTAAAATGACCATTAGAAAGGACTCGGTGCTATGCTTTTGGAGTGAGAGGAAGGGCCTATCTCTCTCCCATACTCGTTCTTTTTGCTAAGACAGACGATCACTGTATAGAGCTCATGGGTGCACCACATCAAGGAGAAACCAAAGTATGTGAGCATCCTGAAGAAGGCCAGAGTTTATCATGCCATCGCTATATCTTCCTTATTAAGTTTTCCCATGTGGATGACATGAAAATATGGCTGGCTGGCTATCGTTTCTCGATCGAGCACTCAGACTTACGCTTCTGTTGTTTCATGGGGAGATCACTTCTACCCTAGAGGACGTGTTCATACACCCGAAGATTCATGGCTTCGGAAGGACCGATGTGACTGCTGCCCCTAACTCACACAAGGAACATGACCTTTAAACTGTTTTACTGGCTACATTAAATTCAAGTAGAGTTAGCAGAAGGAAACCCACTTTCTCCTCATGGATTGAATGCTTCTATTAGATATAGGGGAGAGGTGGTACCGGAGGTTCAAGGCCATATCGTGAGTGCAAGTAAGTATCAACACCTCTCGTTTTTGTATATATATTATAGAGGAGTATAAATATTATGTAAATATATTAGGCTAAGCTCATTAGTTATTTGACTTAACTCATTAGGTTAAGTGATAGAGTTTAATGAGTCCGATCCAATTATTGGGATGACTTAGGGAGAATTGGCTTGGTGGGCTAGGAATAGGGATCGTTGGACTAGTCTATTCGCATCTAACCTTTTCTTAGATAGGCTCATGTACTTATAAAGAAGGCTATTGGTCTTGGGCCTATAGCAAGTTCATTAAGATAATCTTAAATTGAGTAGACTCTATCTCTCCCGTTGATCGCTAAAGTGATTTAACGGATATCATCAGGCTTAAGAGTCTATAAATACTCAGCCATTCCACCTCATTAAAGGGACCTTTTTTTTCGAATTCTTGAGATTAGAGAAACAGTATTCCACCAAGAGTTCTTTACTCTTAAAGATCAAACAAGAGATTAGGTAAAGAACGATCTCTATTGTTCAAGAACTACAAGGTCGACGCTTGAGGTCCCTTTAGCTAACTTGTCTATCACTTGTGCATTTTGAGATGCTTCAGATTGCTTGTTCCTTCTCCCTGCATCTCTCTTCCTAGTCATCCCATCACGTGCCATCTCTAAATTGCTTTTGTCTAAAGTCACATGTAGTGCAGTACCTGCGTGATACACATCTCTTACCAAGACCCCGTATTTACATTTCTAGGAATAGGTTACATTCTGGTTTATGAATTAGTAAAAAAAAATAAATAAATAAACAAGTAATAAAAAATAATAATAATGAAATTTGCAACAAGATTAAGGAAATATGAGTCTCTAAATCAAGTTCGGGAATTCTAAATCAATAAAAAACTAATTAAGGACGAGGGCTTATATGCAAATTCATTGCATAGAATAAATGAGAAAAAGGGTTAGCCCAACTGGTTCACCATGCGCCCTAAATAGGCAAAAGGAAGCCAAAGGTTGTGTGTTCAAAACTCTTAAGACACACTTTGGAATTTTTTTTCTTTCAGTCGAGAAGGGGATGCTACGTGGTAGCGACTTATTGGCCGGGGAAATCACGTGCATTGCACATGATCTTCTTCTTTCCCAAGTATAGCCAAAACTAGAAAAAAAGAAAAGAAAAGAAAAAACGAACATGATAACAAATCAAAACAAAAAAAGATTGAAGTTTATTAAGTTTTGCTGTGAATCAACAAGATTACAATGAAAAAATTTATTTTTCGGATTAAATCCAAAAACAAAATCAATTAAACAAATTGGATAAATCCCAAAAACAACTCTAATCTAAGGAATTTACATCATTTTTTTCAAATCGGGAAAAGATAAAAACGAATCCTGATCATAGTTTAGATTTAAACTTATCAAATCCGGTCTCACACGCTTATAAATAAAGCCTGATCTTTGGAGAAAGGAAGGGGTCAGAAACTAAGGAAATCAAAGAGTAAGGAAAGTAAAGAGAGGAGAAGATCATAGAAAAAAAGAAAAGAAAAAAGAAACAAACAAACACCCACTGTTATACCACAACCCCCATGGCTACCGTTCTTAGTCGCTGTTAACAATGCGAACCATCCGAATGTAGTTGATTTCCACATCCGCCTGCGCCTAGGAAGCATCTCGACTCCTCGCCTCATGTCACCGTTTGTCAGAGTACAACCAGCTGATTGAGTTTGTGATAAGCTCACCGAATCGCACCGACCTAAATCTAACCCGACCCGAACCGAACAGCACTGACTCATGTCCAGGTTAGTGGTTTTCATGTTATATTTATGTTATTATTATTAGTCTTAATTGATAATAATATTAGTAAATAAAGAGACAAAAAATAAATAATAAAAATAACAAAAATGATAAAAGACATATGTTTTAGGAATTTGTTTTCTTTTTTTTATTGATAAAATTAGGTTTAGAATTTCTCTTTTGTGTTTTTTTTTAAATTTTCGTAATTAAAGGTGTGAGTTTTTCTTTAAAAAAAAAACATGTATATAATGTTTTCTCACATAGAAAAATGATTTTTATGAAATAAAATTTTAATTGATGTTTTCAAAATTAGAGGGTTTTAGTTCTGTTTTTCAAAATTGAGAAATAAAGTTTAGGTTTAAAATTTTTCTTAAAAAAATTAAAATGATATTAAATGTAAACTCGACTATTTTCATAATTAAAATTAACTAATTCACTAAAGTTTTATGAAAAGCGAACTATGGCTTGTTTAATCTCGAATAACTGGTACGTAGGCACCCTTATGAGGCAACTCCAAAAAGAATAAAAAAAATATTTTCAAATCCTTATTAGTATAATCATTATATCATTTTTTCTAGTATTTTCTTCTTATGCTAAAAAAGATATCATAATATAAATACATAATTCAGATTTTAGAAGGATAAGGTAGTAACTTTAGGGTTTTAATAAGACTACCCCCGAGTCGAGAATCTTTGGTTTTTCTTTCTTTTTTCTTTTTATATAAAAAAGAGATTTCGTCGACTAGTTGTCTAGATTAAAATTAATCCCTTCAATTAATTCTAATTCAATAATTTTTCCCAACTTTAGTTAGGTGGCGACTCCACATAAATAATAAAATTCCTAGTTCAAGTTGAGGATTTATATTAAATGAGCATAAAATCTAATATGAATCGGATTAGTGATATAATATATAATTTTAAATTAGACTCGACAGGAATAATGATGATGCATTTATGCTAGAAGTAGCCACCCTAATGAGAATGGCTAACTTCAGATTTTTTTTTAACCTATTGGGGTTTAACAAGGATATACGTCTTGCATCAACAACTACCCTTACCAAAGTTGCAGAGAGACAATATGGGGAGTGTAGTCTAGCATAGCCTGTACGAAGAATGGCAAAGGCACATGAGAATGCAATTCTTTTTACTAATGCGGACATGTGTACCAAGAATCCCAATCATAATTGCCCTATTTATGTGAAAAGCATGCTGAATGAGCATCCTATTAAGAAGACATTCATAGACAATGGCTCTTCTATAAACATAATGTTGATGTCTATACTTAAGGCTGTAGGGATAGACAACCAACGCTTAGTGAGACAACCTATCACTATGAATAGTTTCATTGACGCACTTATAAAAACAGTAAGGTATGTTAATGTGAGCTTTAAAGTAGGCCTTATACAAAGGTCCACGCGATTCCACATGATCGACGTGCCTGTATCCTACCATCTACTAGTTGAAAGAAAGTGGTTGCATGATCACAATCTCATACCCTTAACATGGCATCGGTGCATTAAGGGCTATTAGAAGGGAAATGACGTATTCATTATTGCTATGAACAATCCATTTGAGCATAATGAGGCATACTTCATTGAAGTCGCATTTTTCAATGAATACGCCGAAGAGGGAGAGATTGTTGTTGCAAAACCCTTTGGCACACCATTACCCATTTGGGAGGACACTCAGGAGAAGTCCAAGAGAAAGAAGAGAATGCGAGGCTCTCATAGGGGCAAGAAAAAGCAAAAAGGAAATAAGGGAATAGAAACTTTCATCAGCGAGGATGGGTGAAAGGTGTACTCCTTATGATAGTATACAAGATCTGAGGAAGATAGATTGTCAAGGCTTAAGAAAGATATTTTATGAAAGACTTCATTTGATAGTGATAAGTGATTTATTAAATACTAAAGTTAAGGTTAAAACTTGACATTTATTTTGTAAATAAAGAGCAAATTTTGCCACAAATGACGAAATTTTCATTTTTTTTTCATTTCACTATAGTCTTATATACTTGCGCTTTAAGCTTAGGTAACATCTTAGCATCTTGACTCTCATGCCTTAAGCCTAAGCGAAGCCTTAGTATCTTGACTCCTACACTTTAAGCCTAGGTAATACCTTAGCATCACTGTTGTCACACCTTAAGCCCAAGCAAAGCCCTAACATTTAGCTCTTGTGCTAATGCTTCCAATTATGAGCAAGACTTGCTCATTTCTTTAAAGCTAGCCATGAAGCTACTTCTTAATTTGAGCAGCATTTAGTCAATTTACTCCTATACTTTAATGAATCATCATGTTAGAATTTATACAAGATTTATGATTCACTGAAATGAAGTATATAAGGGGTAGTGTAAACATTGATGTTGGCTGGTAAGAGCTTTGACTCTTGGGAGCACAATGGAAAGCTTGACATATACAGTGTAGACTGGTAAAAGTTTTAACTCCTAAGCGCATGATAGAAAGTCAAGCATGTATAGTGCACACTGGTAAGAGCTCTAATTCCCAGGTGCACGATAGAAAGTCAGGCATGAATAGTGTAGATTGGTATGAGCTTTGAGTCCCAGGCACATGATAGAAAGTCAGGGATATACAGTATAAACCGGTAAGAGCGTTGTTTCTCAGGCATATCATAAGCCATTGCAGCTAAGTAAAAAAATCAATCTACTTATGCTCAATCATAAAATTTCTATCATAGAGTATTTTTAATCTCCTAGTAACTTATACTAAATAGTCGAGTAGTGGGAAATACCCCCTTGACTAGTAAAAGAGTGCTCATGACTTCAGGTAATGAATATCATTATCATTGCTTAAGCTCAATTGTTTTCTCTAAATATATATATATATTTTTATATACATCATTGCTAGCAAAAGAGGACTTTGCTCTAATGCGCGAGATGACTTTAGAGGCTTCTTAGATCTTAAGAGTCTAAGTAGTCTCATATTCATGATGCTCCTCTAAGTGGGTCTTTAAATTGCTGCTGCTAAGTGAAGGCATCGCCTCCTAAGCGCACGATGATTTACACATATTTAAATAGTGTAGGCTACCAAGAGGCCCCTTAATGGAACTATTAGATGGGATGACACAACAAAATCGTAAGAGAAAAGGTTTTGCTAGAAATCTAAAGTTGCTACTTCATCTCGATGAGACATGTTAGCAACTGGGGGAAGAGAGATATTCCAAGTGCAGCATACTAAGAAGGAACACATCAACATAAGCATCATTCTTGCTTCTCAACTTGTACCTTGATATCAAAGTAGCTTCATCGGATCATTTAGATCTTCAGTGCTATCACAATTATTAACTTAAAAAAAAAAAAAGCTTCTAAGATGCTTAACCAATAACAACCAGTCAAGGGATGCAATCTCCAATCGGCACATAGATGTCTTGGTCTTCTTCAAAAGAGCTATGCACTCTGATGTTAAAGCTAACATACTCTACCTAAGACTTTCACCTAGAGGGTGACTACATGAGAGTGTAGTTCGGGTGACAAATGGAGGTAGCTCTCTTCTTTTAAAGTACAACACTGAATCACCTTGATGATAACCCTTCAGTCTCCTTGAGGCTCACTATGCTCAATACTTGATCCACTTAAGGTTGGTTGTGCTTGAGACCTACTAAGGCTTACTACATACCAAGCCTACTATGCTCAAGTCTTTCTATGCGTAACACATGCCATGATTGAGGCTCACTACACTTGAGACTTGCTAAGGTCTACTATTTGCAAGGCTTACTCTGTTGATGCCCTACTATACTCGACCTTATGACATTCTTGCTTTGATAGAATTGACAAACCAACTTCTATCACCTATAATAATAAAAAGAAATACATGAGCTATCAATATAAGATTTATTCATGTAAGTATACAAAATGAGAATACTTACTCTTGTTTATGGCTTGGACCTAGAACTTGGGAATATCTCGCCTCAAATCCTCAAAGGAACATCAGAATCACACTTCCATCACACTTACATGTGGGAACCATAGTTAAGTGGATGTAGTAATGGCATAAAGGATCCTAAGTCATAGCTACACTTCCATTTTGCTCTTATGCGGGAACCACAATCGAGTGGAAGTAATAATGGCACGAAGGATCTTAGTCTTCTTCAAGAGAATAGTATTACCTAACCTTGGGGTGGATAAGAATGCTCCTATTGCAAAAATGGAACGAAGTTCCTATCACACTCATGATCGAAGGAAGAAGAGGGACGAAGTCCCTATCGCTTGCCAAACTTGGCAAAGTTATTGATTACAACTAGAGCAAACTTAGAGGAATGAAGTCCTTATTTGCTCTCTAAGAAAACTTATGAACAAAGTTGCAATGAGAATGATCGCTATCGTTAAACTTGGACACACTTCGTTCCTATGTCGAGTTGTCAATAGATCAAGCCCTTATATTACCTGAAATTGCAAGGCAATGGCTTTATCCTACATTGGCAAACAAGACATTTGGAGCATTAAAAACAATGTCAAGAACTAGAAATTCATAACAGAAAATTGGAAGCATAAGGATAAATCCTTTGGAGACAAGCTTATAATGGAAAACTAGCAATTAAAAAAAATCTTATTGTGCACACTTGTCCTTGAAAAGGTTAATTTTGGATGATCACGTGACAAGTTACTTACCTATCACTATTTTTGGTCACCATGGAACTAAGGCTAAGAGCTTAATTCTCAGTTATCACCTTGGAGATTGGATTGAGCAAGTAGGCAATGCAAAATTGCAAGACTTTGATGTGCCAAAATCAACTTGTCTCCAACTAATTGGTCCAAAAGGTTCTGGAAAAAGCAGCCTTGTAAATCGGATATCAAAGGTGCTTGAAGATGATATGTTTGCACCAGACAGAGCCCGAGTATCATATAACTCTTCTGCTAGAGATGGAACATTTTTACTCCAAGAATACATGATTCCAAAAAGATCAGGATCCTTCTATCTTTATGACACCCTTGGTTTATCTTCCAAGCCATCTTAAGACCGGTTGGAGGGATATCACAAAAAATAGATTTCATATTGTTGGTAACGGCTACATTCAAAGGAATGCTGAGCTTGATAGAGGGAACAAGGGTCTTTGTGGAGAGACATTAATAACCTTATGCAAGAGCTCTGATCAATCTGACCATGAGGATTATCGTCACCATGTTTCTTACAGAATTATATTATCTGTAATAGGCTCGGGTTTGGCCATTTTTGTTTGTGTAACTATAGTTGTTCTCCTCTTTATGATGAGGGAAAGACAGGAAAAGGTGGCCAAAGCTGCTGGGGTAGTAGAAGAGGAAACCAATAATCGACCAGCAATTGCAGCAGGAAATTTTTTGTTGATAATCTCAAACAAGCTATAGATGTCGATGCTGTTATAAAGGCTAATATGAAAGAATCAAACAAGCTCAGCAGCAGAACTTTCAGCATGGTTTACAAGGCAGTCATGCCCTCTGGGATAACTTTATTCGTGAAGAAATTGAAATCAGTTGATCAAACTATCGTCCATCATCAAAATAAGATGATCAGAGAGTTAGAGAGGCTTAGCAAACTCTGTCATGATAATCTAATGAAGCCTATCGTGTTCATAATTTATGAAGATGTTGTTCTCTTGCTGCACAATTACTTGCCCAACGGGACATTGGCTCAACTGCCACTTGAACTTAACAAACAACCTGAGTATGAGCCGGATTGGCCTCAAAGATTATCCATAGCCATTGGTGTTGCTGAAGGTTTAGCTTTCCTTCATCATGTCGCAGTCATCCACCTGGACATTTCTAGTGGCAACGTGTTCTTAGACGCCAATTTCAATCGTTTGCTTAGGGAGATTGAAATATCAAAGCTCCTAGATCCATCTAGAGGCTCTGCTAGCATCAGTGCAGTTGCGGTTTCTTTCAGTCTAATTATTCCCGGCGTCGGACTATTTAAAAAAAGAAACGAGAAGTATGAATCTGGCCTTTTTAAAAGATAATGGTGACAGTGACAGGGAGTTCCAGGCGAAGGAAGAAGAAGAAGATGCCGCTAAATGCGAAGAACTTGAAACTGTTTCTGATGGATCTGATGTACTCTTGGACATGGGTCAACAGAAGCTTTGCAGCAAAATGGGCAGGTGAAAGGATCCGGTGGCAAAAGAGGACGCCAGAAGATTAGCACATTACTTTGCAAATGGCCTTGAAGCTCGCTTTGCCGGCAGTTAGATATCATCTTATTCAGTCCTTCTAGGGAATGGGAGGACATTAGTGGCTGAAATTCTGAAAGCTTACCAAGTTTATGCTCAAGCTTGTCTCTTCAAAAGGATGTCGGATTTTCTTTTAATAGAACAATCATGGAAAAAAAAAAAAAACAGAAAATGCAACCAGAATCCACATCATTGATTTTGGCATCCTTTATGGATTTCAATGGCCCTGCCTCATCCAGCGTGTCTTCAAAAGAGCTGGTGGAGCTCCTAAGTTCCGCATGACGATGATTGAGCTTCCACAACCTGGTTTCGACCCCACGGAAAGGGTAGAGGAGACAAGGCATCACTTGGAAAATTACTGCAAGAGGTTCAACGTAGAGTATAAGTTTCATGTCATTTCAAAAAAGTCGGAGACCATTCAAGTGGAGGAACTGAACATTGACATGGATAAGATGACTATTGTAAACTGTCTGTATCGGTTGAAGAATCTACCTGATGAATGCGTTGTGATGAACAGTCTAAGGGATGTTGTGCTGAAATTGATAAGGAAAATCAATCCGGACATGTTTCTACATGGAGTTTTCAATGGGACATATAACACACCTTTCTTTGCGACAAGGTTTCGGGAGGCACTCTTCCACTTCTCTTCGTTGTTTGACGCTTTTGATGTCAACATAGAGCGAGAAGATCCACAAAGATTAATGTTTGAGAAGGAGGTATTCGCTAGAGATGCCATGAATGTCATAGCGTGTGAAGGGTTTGCTGAAGTTGAGAGGCTAGAAACTTATAAGCAGTGGTAGGTTAGAAACATGAGGGCTGGATTCAAACAGATCCCGCTGGACATCGAAATCCTTAAGAAAGTGAAGGAGATGGTAAGATTAGAGTACCACAGGGATTTCGTCATTGATCAGGATGGGAATTGTATACTGATGGGATGGAAGGGAAGGATGATCCATGCTGTTTCGTGCTGGGTACCAGCCTAGCAGACTAGCGAGCAATATATATGCCTAGGGTTCCATATTGTCTTTATTTTACTCTTCTTGTGTTAGGAGTGCATATACTACATGTTAGATTGTTGCCCTCCAACCCGTTATCGGAACGTATAGTTATAGTTCCTTGCAACCAATTTTTCATGTGTTATTGTGGTTTGTCTGACTATTAGTTGTAGTTTCCAATAAAATCGTATTTTGATGCTGTAGTGTTGATAAAAAAAAAAAAAAACCGAGAAAAAAAAAGACGAGTATAGAAGAACCTCACCTGTGATGTACAGCAACGCAAGACACTGAAGTACAATGACAACCGTCAAAACAATGATACTCGAACTGGATGAACCAACTCGTTATGAAGAAGCGGCTGGACAATCGGAATGGGAGGAGGCGATGCGGAAGGAAATCGAGACCATTAAAAAAAATGGGACTTGGACTCTAACTAAGCTACCAGCAGGGCAGAAATCAATCGGCTTGAAGTGGGTCTACAAACTCAAGCGAGACTCGGACGACGGAATAATTAAGCACAAGGCGAGGCTTGTCGCAAAGGGATTTGTACAACGTCCAGGTGTAGACTTCGACGAGGTGTTTGCCCCGGTGGCCAGACTGGACACAGTACGTCTCATCCTTGCGATCGTTGCAAACCGAAGGTGGGAGGTTCATCACCTAGATGTGAAATCGGCGTTCCTACAAGGAGAGCTTCAGGAGGAAGTTTATGTCAAACAGCCGGAAGGATTTGTTGTGAAGGGCAAGGAGCAGTGTGTCTACAAACTTCACAAGGCATTGTATGGGCTTCGGCAAGCACCACGGGCATGGAACACAAGACTCGACAAGAGTTTGAAACAACTTGGCTTTACTAAGTGTGCACAAGACCAAGCCGTGTACACACGAGGAGAAGGGCAAACAGGTTTGATTATTTGCGTTTATGTTGACGATTTGATAGTTACAGGAGAAAATCGAGAGGAGATTGTACGACTTAAGAAACAGATGATGAGGGAGTTCGAGATGAGTGACCTTGGGTTACTCTCCTTCTATCTCGGGATTGAAGTGGAGCAAGAAGAAAATCGGATCACTCTGAAACAATCAGCTTATGCAAAGAAGGTGTTGAAACAGTTTGGGATGGCAGAGTGCAATCCGACGAAATATCCTATGGAGCAGAAAGCTCAGTTGCATAAGGATCTAGAAGGGGAACCTGTGGATGCTACGTATTATCGGCGTATCATCGGTTGTCTAAGGTACTTACTTCATACAAGACCTGATCTTTCCTATTCGGTTGGAGTGGCCAGTAGGTTTATGGAAAGGCCTACGGTGATGCATCATAAGGCGGTGAAACAGATCCTAAGATACCTGAAAGGTACAATTTACTGTGGACTTGTGTATGTCAAAGGCGTAGGAGAAGAAGTGATCACGGGCTATAGCGACAGCAATATGGCTGGAGATCTGGATGATCGGAAGAGCACGGGTGGTATGGCGTTTTACGTCAACAAAAACCTTGTAACGTGGAATTCGCAAAAGCAAAAGACGGTGGCTTTATCATCCTGTGAGGCTGAGTTCATGGCAGCTACGGCGGCAGCTTGTCAAGCGTTGTGGCTAAGGAGTTTGTTAGGGGAGCTAACTAAAGAAAAGCCAAAGCCAGTGAACCTATTTGTTGATAACAGGTCAGCTATTGCCTTGATGAAGAATCCGGTGTTTCATGGACGCAGCAAGCACATTGACATACGGTACCATTTTATTCGAGACTGTGTCGAAAGTGGGGAGATCATTGTTGAGTTTGTGAGCACAGAGGAGCAAAAGGCTGATGCGTTGACAAAGGCGTTGCCAGGAGTAAAGCTGGCGACAATGCGTCACATTTTGGGCTTATGTGAGATTGGACCACGTCAGGATTAAGGGGGAGTTTGTTGGCATTAATCCTTGTGTGGTATCAATTCCCAATAAATGTGCATTAGAGAAGTTGAAGAATCCCTATTCCAAATAAATGTGTATTAAAGAAATTAAAGAATCACTAAATCAATTCGTAACAGTTTCTAGATTTATTAGGGGAAAACCAAAAGTCTTTGGTTTTATTTTTCTTATTAATAGTCCTGTAATCTTTATTTTTAGTGTGTGAAACTGTTCATTTTCTCTTCTTCTTGTTTCCTTTCCCCGACAATCGTTCTTGGGTAAAACTAGATTCGATTTGGGAACGAATCGTTGCTCTCATTTTAGAATCTTTACTTTCATTCTCTTCGTTGTTTGACGCTTTTGATGTCAACATAGAGCAAGAAGATCCACAAAGATTAATGTTTGAGAAGGAGGTATTCGCTAGAGATGCAATGAATGTCATAGCGTGTGAAGGGTTTGCTAAAGTTGAGAGGCTAGAAACTTATAAGCAGTGGTAGGTTAGAAACATGAGGGCTGGATTCAAACAGATCCGGCTGGACATCGAAATCCTTAAGAAAGTGAAGGAGATGGTAAGATTAGAGTACCACAGGGATTTCGTCATTGATCAGGATGGGAATTGTATACTAATGGGATGGAAGGGAAGGATGATCCATGCTGTTTCGTGCTGGGTACCAGCCTAGCAGACTAGCGAGCAATATATATGCCTAGGGTTCCATATTGTCTTTATTTTACTCTTCTAGTGTTAGGAGTGTATATACTACATGTTAGATTGTTGCCCTCCAACCCGTTATCAGAACGTATAGTTATAGTTCCTTGCAACCAATTTTTCATGTGTTATTGTGGTTTGTCTTACTATTAGTTGTAGTTTCCAATAAAATCGTATTTTGATGCTGTAGTGTTGATAAAAAAAAAAAAAAACTGAGAAAAAAAATGATGAGTATAGAAGAACCTCACCTGTGATGTACAGCAATGCAAGATGCTGAAGTACAATGACAACCGTCAAAACAATGATACTTTATCCTAAAATCGAACCTACAATGGAAGTAAAGTAATGACATCTTAGTTACTGTAAGAAAAATATAAGAATGATATAAGAATTCAAGAAAAAAAAAAGGAGATATGTATTGCACGACCTTCAGCACTTCACCACTAATGTAAGCATCTCAAGTGCGAACAAACTAATTTATAAAGTAAGGGTGAAGTTAAGGGCAATAACCATCTCAAGACGAATAAAAAAAAGAAAGATTGTGTTTAAAGATAGATTATGTACTTTCCATTTAAGTACATGGTAAACTTATATAAGGAATGGTAATCAACAGCGTGGAAGACAACAAAATCATTATTAGGCACAATATGAAGCATATAAGGAAGTGAATTTCACAAAAAAGATTGCCAAAAATATTATTACTTACCAAAAGAAAAGAAAATAAAGGAGGAAGACAAGTGTAACCTTCCATCAGAAATTTGAAGTGATTTATATATATATATATTACTTAATTCAGTAATAGATCAAAGATATACAACATGCTAAGTTGACGCCAAACATAAAGTTATTGTTATTATTTAAAACTTCTACTCCTATTAAAATTAATGCACACATAATATATGGATTTATTGATGCATTTCCATATATTAGAATCAACAAATCAATTGAAGTCATTAAAGAAGAATGGAGACATTGAAGACAACTTGATGAGTCAGATACTCCACAAAAATGGAAGACAACTTGACAAGCCAAATACTCCACAAGAATGAAATATATATATGTGGATTGTCTATTAAAGAAAAAAATATATGCATATATTGTTTTATGAACAAAGTCATTTTGATGAGCTTAAAGGAGACATGTGTAATTAAATAGTGCTATAAACTTGCGCACTAAAAATAAATAAATTAAATTATATATAGCGTTGACTCCAAGCTCTTGTAACATGAATCACACAAAACATGTATGCAGCAGCAGTGTAACTATTTAGCAAGCACACATGTGCCAAACAATTTCATAGGCATTAAAAAGACTTATCTAATGCCTAAACCCCTTTAATTTCATTTAAAGGATTTTAGTTAGGGAGCAAAATGTGGACGGTTAAAAGTATTAATTAAATATATTGGGTTAAGCTCATTAATTATTTGGCTTGACTTATTGGCCTATGTGAGAGGGCCTAATGAGTCCGGTTCAATTATTGGATGACTTAAGGAGAATTGGCTTGATAGGCTCGGAATAGGGATCGTTGGATCGGCCCATCCACATTCGACTTTTTTCAATCAAGTTTATGTATTTATAAGGAAAGTTATTGGTCTTGAGTCTATGGTAAGCTCATTAGGATATCCTTAAATTGAGCAGACTTGATCACGCTAGTTGATCGCTAAAGTAATATAACGGATGTCATTAGGCTTAAGAGTATATAAATACTCAACTATTCTACCTCATTAAAGGGATTTTTTTTTTTTTTGAATTCCTGAAATCAAAGAAACGGTGTTCTATCAAGAGTTCTCTACTCTTAAAGATCAAACAAGAGATCATACAAATAATGATCTCTATTATCCAAGAACCGCAAGGTTGACGCTTGAGATCTCTTTAACTCTTTCGTCTATCACTTGTGCATTTGAGACGCTTGGGATTGCCTGTTCTTCTTTTTTGCCTTTTTCTTTCTAGTTTTTTCATCGCGTACTATTTTTGAATTGCTTTTCTTTGAAGTCATATACAGTGCAGTACTCCCGTGATATATGCATGCGACTACTTTTACCGAGACCCTTCATCTATATATATATATATATATATATATATATATGTGCATATGTATGTACTTTATTGCATCACTTCTTAATGTGCCGCACTTGCGATTGACTCTGTGCGTTCTTGTCGTTTTAGCTAAGAGCTCATGGCGTTCACTGGATTATGGCTATGCATCCATGTGCTCGTTGGTGGACCGAAGAAGGAGGAGTGAGTTAATAAGTTGTGCATAGCCTAAAGCGAGTGCTTCGCTCTGGACCCTTTTTGCTTGGGTTCCCCATACTCGCGTTCGTCTTATATGTGAAGGAAACCTAAATACTGAGTTTTATTTTGTAACTATATATCATTATCAAGGGATATGATTCAATTGAAATCTAGCTACTATAGCTAGAGGTTTATACGCCGACAATCTATGTGCCTAAAAAAAGGTTTTAGAATTATTCATATAACGTCTTCTCATGGTAACGTTAGTGAAAAAAAAAAATTGTCCACTAAATTTATAGTCCTTAGGTTTTTTATATATTAATTTAGTTGAATTCTAAACTAATATTATAAAATACGTAGAGTCGAATAGGATATTTTAACTTAATAAGATAGATAAAAGTAAGGGAAAAAAAAGGTAAAATATAAAAATATGACTTATATTGTTTTTTGGATATTTGTAAATTAGTTATTTGTTTTTTTTTTGATAAATAAGTGATATATGTTTTTATTATTAGATGTTAATTTTAATATGGACCACGTGTTGGGTCGTTATTGGTTCATAGAAATTAATTTAAACTAATAAGTATATATAATTAGAAAATAAAAACTAAAAAGAAAAGTCGGAAAAAAAAAAGGCTACCGGTGAAAATACGATTACATCCATGGAGGATAAAACTCCAAATACATCATCTCTCAAATGGAAAATACTTCAAACTGCTCCTCTACGTCAACCTCGTTGAACCTGGTTATTTTCATCTTCTTCCTCATTTCGTTTCCTCCTTTTCCTTTTCTATTGATAACATGGACATTGAACAGTAAATAGACAATCACATTTTTTTTTTACAATATATAAGTATAGATCAACAGTCTCAAGTGGTAATTCACATTACGAGAAAAATAAATCATGAATTTGGTTTGGTTCCTTTTGAATCCGCATCTAATGATCTATACCCAGATGGTTCTGATTGTTTAAAATCATGTTTTGTACTACACTTGCCGGTTCACGAGCCTCTAAACTTTTTATCACTAAGCCTTGTAAAGTTGAGCACTTTTATGCTTTTTATGCTTTAGCGTTGCCAAACTAATACTGGGTAATGGCCACATTGTGTTACAAACTTGGTGTAATGCGTGGCCGGAAAATGGCCACGGGATATTCACTGGTGGTTTGTCTTTTCCTTTTCTTTTCTTTCTTTTTTTTTTAAAGATGCATTTTTAATTGTTTTTATTATATTTTTAATTAAATATATTTATTAATTTAAATTAATTATTATGGATCGATAACGACTTAACATGACTTATATTAAAATTAACAAATAATAATAAAATATGGCGCATTTATTTGTAAAAAAAAAAAACACCGTAAAGCTCAAAAGCATAAGTTGTTTTTTTAATAATTTATTAAAAAAAAACGCATGATTGAAAGGAAGTTTCATGGTAAACCGGCCTCTTGAAAGCGAAGCTGATCTTAAATAAACATTAAACATTGACTTAGTCAACGTTAAAGTTATCAAATTTCATGTGGCCCACTAATATTTAACTATAAATTTCTAAATCATGCGTACGTGGTGGAAGCAAATGTTAAATAGCGATTTAACGTTTAAGTATATACTAATTGTTCAAATAGTTAATCCCATCACTTCATTATTATAACGCTGTTAGTTTGAATTGATGTAATCGTTACATAATACATAAAGCTGACTTGGCACTAATATAGATATTTCATATTAAGAAAAAATACAGAAAAACAAATAAAATAAAAAGGAAGCAAAATAAAAAATAAGTAAAATATAAATATATTTATTTATTTTTCTATACTTTTTTAGTTTTTTTTTTTAATTTTTATCTATAGATTTTTTTGTATATTTCCTTGTTCATATTTTACTTTTATGTTTTTAGTTCGAAATTTCATTAATTTATTTTTTTATGTTGTTCCTTTTCTTATTTTTCATTTTATCTATTTTTCTACATTTTTATTTTTTATTTAATTTTATTTACTTTTTTTTTCTTTTTGTATTTATTGTGAAACGTTAACAAGATGTGTTTAAGGATGCAACTAGGTCGGGTTTGGGACTAGTCAATGGAACCCGAACTCGACTCGGTGGAGAGAAGAAACTCCCTAAACCCGCCCAAACCTGATAGTGATATTTGTCCTCAAACCTGAACCCGACTTGGAAACGCAAAGGAGAACCCAAACTCAACCTGAACAACGTAATTTTTTTTCCCTTTCTTCAACTTATTTTCATACGTTATTTTTTTAATTTATATAATGTCAATTTTTCTAAAATTATAAGAGATTAAATAAAAAAATAAAATAAAATAAATTTATACTGTATATTAAATGTAAAATAAAGATTAAGAGAGAGACAAAAATATAGATTCAATCTACAACTACAAACAACAAGTCTAATAGTCCATATATAAAAATATACATAAGAAAATATTAAATTTTACATAATTATAAAACGGCCATAATTAGAAAGCTCCACTTGCAATGGAGTATAACATATATTAACAACTTAAATTTTGCTAAAAAGAAATCTATAATCACATATTTTTACATACTTACTTTAAAGCCACATAATTTTGGAATTCACCCTCAATCCTCTTCCTCAATTATCTCTAAATTTAAGGAAAAAAATTATGTTGAATAAATCAAATAATTGGCAATAGAAGCTTCATTAATAACTAAAGAAAAGCAAATATTATGTAATTTAAACTCTTACCTCTTGTTGCATATGATAACTAGTCGGCCTGCTCTACACTACCTCCAACTGTGGTTTGTGGTCTATGAACTGCGATGTCTAAACTTTGATGTGCATGTGACAGTGTGACTTAGTATGTGACTTGTTAAGGGCTCACGTGCCGACTATGGATTATAGAGTGTGTACTCAAGACATGGACTCTTGTAAGAATAGTGGTCTATTGTTTGTTTGTGAAATTAATGATAAGAAAAGTGGGTGGGTTGTGGTCTACCGGCAAGAATTGCAATTTGCAAAAGGCCAAATGGGAATTTAGATTGTAGAAATTATAGGAAAAGTTAAGATGCAAAAAATAATAAAATCAATTATACATTTTGGACATTTATACTAATTATAAAATATAATTTTAATATATTAAAAAAATTATGTCAAGTTTTTTTTATTGATTTTTTTTTTTAAATCTCATAACTTAACCATAAATCTTACCAAATTTTATTTTATATTTTAAAATTTAATCTTAAATCCTATAGAATTTTTATTAAGTCAATCAAATTGGATACCCTGTTATAATCGCCGAGTTTCATCCCGTGTTAGATAGCAGTCTCAGTCTCAGATTAAACCAAAGAAAGTAACGGAATACTTTATCTGACTTAGTTAGAATAACCATTGTCTTCTGTTCTTAAACTTTGCGTGTTGACCTAACCCTTCTCGTCATCACTGTGTAGGAAGGACCAAACCCAAAGTCAGAGTCTTCATACGGGTAAAGGGACAAATTTAAATCCTTATAATTCAACACTAGATACTAACCCAATTTCTGCATTGAATTTTCTTAGTTTCAACAGCTAGAGAGTTTAGTCTTCTCGTTGTTCTACTCTTCTCTTTCATTACACAGTGGAGAGAAAATATTAACCATAATCACAAACATGGTGTTCAATTTCCGAACAATCAGTTTCTCGTTTCCCAATGACAGTGCCGAAGAAGATCTTGGAGAAATTGCAAAGTTTACGCTGGATGAGCTAAAAGTAGCAACCCAGAATTTTAAGAAGCGCAATGTGTTGGACGAAGGCGGATTTGGTAAAGTGTATAGAGGATGTCTTACGAATGGATCTCTAGTAGCAATAAAAAGGCTAGAAAATAAAGGAGAGTTCTCTGAGAAGCACTTCAAAAGAGAAGTTGAGATGGCGAGTTTGGCACTTATGCATCCAAATTTATTGCTTCCAAAGGGACTTTGCTTGTCATTTGAAGAGCATTTGCTTGTATACCCGTTGATGGTAAATAATAATCTAGCATCCCACCTAAATCCAAAGCAAAAGAAGGGCTATCAACCGCTTGATTGGATGATCCGTAAGCGAGTGGCTTTAGGATCTGCAAGAGGAATTGCACATCTGCACCATGATTGTAACCCTGCGATCATCCATCGCGATATTTCAGCTTCAAATATACTCTTGGATGAAAATTTTGAGGCTGTTCTGGGAGATTTTGGCTTAGCTAGAATAATGAACGACGAAGATGTAGAGGAAGGATCTGTAGAGTGGATACTACCACTTAATAGTTGTTCAGGTTCAGAAATATCTGGATCCATTTACTGCTATTCGGATAGATATGTTACCACCGCGGTGTGTGGTACGCCGGGGTATATTGCCCCTGAATACAAGCTTTCAGGAAAATGCACAACAAAGAGTGACGTTTTCGCATTTGGGATTGTGCTTCTTGAGCTATTCACAGGGCAGAAAATTTCCGACCTCTCCGATTATGCTAAAAGGCGAGGTACCCTGTTAGTTCCTTGGCTTCTAGGACTTGAGTTTAGTGAGTTACTAAACAAATGGGTTGATCAGAAGCTGATCAATGAAGCCGTGGTAGAACTTGAGCAATTTGTTGAATTAGCCTTACATTGTTTACAAGATAACCCTGACGCACGTCCTGAGATGCTTGACGTAGTTGCAACACTTGAAAGCATAGATACCCCTGAATGTGAAGAAGAGAAAGGGCGCAATCTTGCCATTCCTATTCCGAGCGGTATTCACCCTACTTCGGACCTGGTAGAAGAATCTGTTGTTTCTCCTTTGGCTATCTCTCTTCCATTTGAAGAAACTCCTATAACGGGTTTATCAACCCCGTCCTTTCCTCCTCAAAAAACTGTGGCTATGTGTTTTCCTAGTCAAGTTTCATCTCTACTTAGCACAAAATCCGAGATCATGCAATGTCCTAATGGCCTAACCATATCCTCTAGAGAAAACGCTCTTTCAAAACCGATAATAGGTAGCGGATATCCAGAGTCTTCTTTCTCTCAAGAGCCTTCTTCAAATTATGGTTTACTTAAAACAATTAGCGAAAAGGGGGACATGATTCTGTCTACTGATCCGGATAGAAACAATGTGGTTGAGGAGGTCAAAGCTGAGAATTTGCCCCTGGAGTACAGCCTCCTAAAAAACGGCAATGGAGAAAAAACTGAAGCTCATAACGAGCCTATGGTCCAAGCAACCGTCCAGAGGAATGACCATAGTCGCGAAGTTTCTTCAACCGAAACTCTATCAGTAAGTTTATTTAATTATATATATTATTTATTATTATTTTTGGTGAAACTGTTTTTCCAACATGCTATGTAATATTTGCTTGTTCATTGTATGTTTTCCAGTTGCGGATTGAAGAATGTGCATGCGTTACGCCTTCCTTAGTGTCTCTTGAGGAATTGGAACAGTTGTTTGTGAACCTCAAAACTAAGGTTAGTGCCTGCCTGCCAACTGTTGCTCTTGAAGACCCCATCATTCTCGAAGAGCCCCTTTCCAAAGATGAACTTCTAGAAGCAATGAAAATGATAGAGTCTACAATGGCTATGCCCCCTTGTTCTCAATCAAATAATCTCACAAACTTAAATTCTGCTTTCTCGAAGCTAGTGGAATTAGAGAATGCAGGGTTGAGAATTGGAATTGCTTTTGACATAGCCTCCATTAAACAAAGGACCTTTGAAGTAATTAGCATTGTATCAAAGGCGAATGATACAATAAGTGAGGTTGATTCGACAGAGAAGAGGATGCTTTCTCTTAATGCATCATTTGAGTCTGCTCATCCTTTGTTCACTCAAAAAAAGAATTCCTTAACTCAAGTCCAAGCAGAAATAAACGTATTAGAGGAGCAACTGGCTGCTTTAAAGGTTCTTGAATCTGAACTTAGAGGAGATATGAATAACTTGTACTCCAAAACTGCACAAGATGGTAAAGGGTTGAGTAGATTAAAACAGTCGTGGCCTTTACTAGCCAAGAGTAGAGAGAGCTCGAGGAGAGACAAAGAGCGTGCCATGAAAGATTGGGAGTCCTTGAGAGCTTTAATCTTGTTATGCAGACAACAATTATAACTTTCCAATGGAGAAGAATGATATATGTACTTATTTTCTGTGCGTCTCTCATTAATGCATTTATAGCTAACTGCCTATTGAAAAATGGGTCTGCATGTGAGTCTTAGTTTTTCAAATGTCGAAAATCAATAGGAGGTACACGTACGTCTACTTGTTTTCCCTTTCTGATGTACTAACTAGTATAGTTGTGGTTATAACATAATTGAAGGGCTCCTTTCTCTACTACGAGAATACACAAACTAAAAACAGGGAAGGATCAAGCGCCTCTTACTATGTTTTCATCATCAAAGGAATACTGTTTCTTTACGTTATGTAATGATTGCCTTATTTTACTCGCAAAATGAACTTTCTACCATGAAATCTAACTAACAAAAGAAATTTTGTGTGGGCAAATCTTTGTTGCAGGAGACGGAACAATTTCGATTCTTTCTGTTTCTATTGATTCTTTTCCAATCGAGATATATGGATCCATGGATCTATGTGTCTATATAGATGCTCTACTCATGGATTAACGAAAATGCATAAAAGCTCTATTTGCCTCAGAAGGATTTCTATCTTCTATCTGTACCAAAGTTGAAGGCAAAAGGGAAACAGAATCTTTGTTTGAATAGGGTCTGTCAATCAATTCTTTGGAAATTCTGTTTCTCTATTCCAATACAGGAAATTATAATGATAACGCTCAGTCAACACACTGAAAAAGGATAGCATAGAGCCAAAAAGCATTTCAAAAGATGCAACATCCAAAATAACACTTGATGAGTTTCTAATTAAGAAATATAAGCATGATAATCATAGATAAATATAATCCCAAGGAAATGCCATGATCAATACATTGAAGAACTCTTTAAATCATATCTTGCTATATGTTGTTCTCTAAAATATTTTTTAATGTCTAATCATAGCTGATCAGGCAGGAAGGATGTTTTTCCATTTGGTGAAACTGAACATGCTTGATACCCTGTCTCTATCCCCTGTAACATATAGAATTGGCCACAGAAATTTTTTTCATAAATGTATGTATATTATATAAAAGGTGTGAATCATGAATATAATTTAGGCATTTTGGAATTACACTTGCAATGTTTTGAAGGATCATGAGCTCCTGAAAATAGTTTTAGAAATTTCCTATATAGATAGTAAAGTTTCAAAGGTACTATGCCCGTTAAACAAATTCTGATGATGGAAGACATACATGTACAATTTGTTTTGCTCTATCAAGAAATGAATTTCCAATTTTACTTGATACATTTGATGGTGTTGAATTCGTCATGTAGGCATCAATGCTACGAAAGTATGCCGAGGACTGGCTAGGATTTGTCCGGAACGCAACCCACAATGTATGCGGAGATCATGAGTCACTTCATGGACCACAGGATATTCATGTGGTTTTGGGGGTACAATGGCCCTAATCCTCCTTCATCATGTGCAACAACCTTATTTTAAGATCTTTAAGAGTACCAGTGACCAGCTTACGTGAGCGGTGGTGGAGCAGGAACGCTAGCAGTTCTTTCCTCGGATACTCAATTTAGGGGTGGGCAAAAAAACCGTCCGAACCAAACAAATCCGCAAACCAAATCAATCTAAACTGAAATAATGGTTTTTTTTTTTCCCTAAAGGTTCGGATTAACCCCTCCAAAATGGATTATGGTTTGGTTCAGACGCAATTCGAATCGCACATATAATCTTAACCAAACTGTTAAAAAAAAAAAAAAAAGCCCAGCTTGTCATGCAAGGACCAGCCTAGCCCAACTAAACAAACCTTAATCGTTGCCTCTCTCTCGCCTCTGTTCTCCACCCTTCATGGCTAGCTCACAGCTCACATTCGCTCACAGTACTCGTCCTCGACCTCAATAGCACTTGGTAAAGCAGCATCACTTAAATCAATTGACCAAAATTATCACATAATTTTGTTTGGTTTGAAATGAAAAAAAAAACTGAATCCGATCCATACCTACCTTAACTCTACCCCAATCAGACGAGACACCCTCGTATGCCTTCCCAGCAGCTTTCACAATTAAAGAAAGCATAAACAGAAAATGCTGATGGCAAGTAATTAAAGGGATAGCGGATGGGAATATCGAATGAGGATGGGGAATTCTCATTCATTGTTTATTGAATATGAATGCTGATGCTTATTTGTCGAGTTGTTAGCATTTGCTGTTATTACATGATGCTACATTAGAATTCGCTGGTTTTTTCTTGTGATATAATCAATCACGGACTCGAGAGTCGAGACTTTTTGTTATGGGCCATATGAACGGTTAGAAGAGAGGAAAAATGAGGGATATGAAAGCGTGGGTGTCCGGTAGGCTTCTTTTTGGTTTATGGCAAAGGATGGTGACTATTTGGATTTGAATTCTCTAAAATACTTTATAATTAATGATTGAAATTGAAAAAAAAAAAAAACAATACCATGATAATAGTAAAAGATATGAGTATTTGATGCAATAATAATCTCTTGTATAATATTGGCAATTTTGGTTGACTTCATTACATTTGGGATATCACATAATATAAAATAAATACAATTTAGTGTTTCCATAATCACATAATTGCTATTGGAAAATTTAAATTTCAAAAGAAAAAAGAACAAGACAAATAAGACCATACAAGCATTTTACGGTGAAAGAATATGATATAATAAAAGTACAAGTTAAAGTGATAAAAATGAAAATCTCAAAAGTTATTTGCACTTAATAAATTATAGTCAAGTTATATTGAAAAATATCGTGAAAAGTATATTCAAGAATTAATCTCTTGTGTGTTATTTGGACCAGAAATTCTTAAAATTTCCCCCTTTCTTTTCATTCCTACCTCGTGAACGGTTCATTTGCATGACACTCCTAGACATGGTGTATACTGAATTGATTCGATTTTTCCTTTGAATCAAACCAAGCCATAAAAATATGTTTTCATTTTTTATTACTTCAAACCAATCATATGGTTTGGTTTCAAATTTTTTTCAAGTCATAAAATTTTAGTTTGATTTAGTTTATGGATTAAACAATATTTTGTTTTCTAAAGAAGTATATTTGTTTAGCATATAATCTCATATGAATAGTACTAAATTTATTTAATAATAACATATTTTAATATCATTTGACAAAATCAATATTTAAACAATTAAAAACTTTTAAATATATAATATAACTAATTTATTCATTAACCTAGTATATAATATAAATTTTAAGTCAACCTCTATATATATATTTGCTAAATTATGTTAAAAAAATTAAATACATATACTTTTCAATAACTGTAAACTATTTTTTTTAATTGTTATGTTACAATAATTTTTTTTAATTACAAGTAAAATATTATTATGTTTTTTAAAAAAAAAATGGTTTGATTGCCTCTCTAAACTAATCATAAATTTTTTGTTTGGTTCAGATTATAAAATTTTCAAACTAAATTATATAAAAAAATATTTTTAATTTGGTTTGGTCTGATTTATAAATCGGTTTGATTTGATCGTCTTTTTAGCTCACTCCTAATTACTCCTTATCCTTTCTTTTACATGTGGAAAACCGAGAACAGAACGTTGTTTTTTTTTTTTTTTTTCTTCACTCCCTTAAAAAAACAAAAATTGAAACCTGCTGTTGATCCGGTATGAATAATTGATCTGTCTGTTCTTGATTTTGCTTTACAACCCATTACGTTCAGATTCTTGTTCTCTCTCTTTTTTTTTTTTTTTTTTGAGCTTATATATGGCCTTCTTTTCCAAATTGCGATGAAAATATAAAAAAATATTTTAAAATCTGTTCTAAGCCCTATATGGAAATATCTTATCACGTTCTTATCGATTTTGCTTTGGAGGGCCAGTATGATCCGCCTTACTTACATCCTTAGATTCAATTGTATTAATGATGTTAATAATAAAATAGAAGTATAGTCTAGGCAAAAGAGCGATTTCGTTATCTATTGTGGGAGATTGATTACTTAATTTTATGATATAATATCTCATAAAGTCCACAAATCCATATCGTTTTTTAAGGAAAGATCGATGATGACATTTATTATAATGATAAAAACAATGTAATCCAATATGGTAGCTGGCTTAGGATTATATATATTATAATGATAAAACAATGTAATTTGAAAGGGGCAGACCACCTATAGGATGACCAAAATCTTAAGCGTACCTGTATTCTATAGTTTTGTCTAATTATTACGAAAAGGGATAAATATATTTTAATCCCTAATGTTTAAAAATTATATATATATATATATTATTTGGATCCTGAATATTTAACAAATTTTAACAAATTAGATTTTTTTTAATGCCATCAACTCTTTTCTTAATAAAGGACATGAGGCAGTATTTTATCGATCCATGTAATTATAAAAATATTTAATATAATAAAATATAAATAAAATGAATAAATTATAAAAATGAAAAAAAAAAGAAGAAAGAAAAAAACTACAAAAAGTGAAAATAAAAAATAAAAAGAAATCTAGCCACTTTGGCCTTAGTGGCTAGGATAATAATGTTTTCTCCAAATGGATCATGATGCATATAAAAGAAGTAAGTCATTCCACCTTTTACCGATGATGAGTAGCTACCTATAATCTTACAGAAAAATATGATCATTTTGATTATCTCGGGTTAGTGGATGCTTCGATTTTTTTTTTTTAACTATTCCTATTTTTTCTTTTTTTTCTTTTTCCTTTTTCTATTGTTTTCTATTTTTAAAATTTTTTCTTATTATTATATACTTAAATATATTATTTGATTAAACTAATCATTTGACCTATTTATAGGTCACCACATGGCAAATACTAATAAAAAATTTAATAGCATTAAAAGTTTAATTTTCTAAGGTTTGTTAAGCCTTAATGAATTAAGTAGGAAAAAAAATATAAGTACTTAAGACTCAAATAAAAAAAATGATAAAAACTAAAAATATTTTTAACTTTATTAATAACATTCCTAATATTTTGAAGTTTGGTTGAGGATTACTCAACCACGTGGTCAACCCTCTTGCTTCGCCCATTACTCCGCCACTGGGTCGTTTTCTTGGAATTCAATCCTTTCTCTCGTCCAGTATTAGAAATCCAAGTAATCGAAGGTTGTGTGGATTCATATATTGTTTTTAGAAAAAATATACTTTTAATTTTTAATATTTATTTATTTTTATTTAAATTTTTTATTTGATTTCTTAATATTTTTAAAATCTTATAAAAATAAAATCTTTATTAAATCTGTTATATTTTGGTCAATCTTGAGCATGTGTTAATTAGAAGACATACATCAATTTCTAACTAATTAACTATATATAGTTTTTATGGAAACAATTAAAAAGGAAATATATATGTACACGTGGAAATAAATATATGTATACACGTCCATCATCTGGTTTATACACGGCCGTGTATAAGATTGTGTATGTCGCTGTGGATTTTCCTGACACAACATACGGTCGTGCATTCTTGCCATGTATAAGGTCGTGTATGTTTCTATAGATCATCCTAACATAACACACAATCGTGCTTTCTGACCGTGTATATAGCCGTATATGTTTTTGGGAGCTTCCAGACACATTACACGGCCATGCCTTGTAAGAGACACGCCCGATCATCCCTTGTCAGCTACGATGCCCGCATCAACGACCGTGTATATGGCCGTGTATGTTTCTTGGAGCTTCCAGACACATTACACGGTCGTGCCTTATAAGAGACACGCCCGATTATCTCGTGTCAGCTACGATGCCCGCATCATTCTCTCCTGCTAATGAAGAACTCGACCCCGAGTTCTCTTCAGGATACAATGGTGTGTCATCTAGATGAAAGAGAGATAAATCCGCTACATTGAAAGTGCACTAAATGTTCATATCATCTGGGAGCTTTACGATATACGCATTATCATTGATCTTGCGCACTACTTCATAAGGGCCATATTTCTTTAGTTGTAGTTTCCCATATCTACCCACATGGAAACGTTCTTTCCGAAGATAAACTATCACCTGATCGCCCACTTCAAACAGCTTCTTCCGCCTGTGTTTATTAGCAGCCCCCTTATACCGGTATTAGCTTCTTCAATCTTCCGTCTGACTTCCGTTGTTGTGGCTTGGCACTGTTCAGCCATATTCTTAGCAGCGACGTCACCCACCACTCCCTTAGGTAACTTGATCAGGTCCAGCGCATGTTGTGGCGTTTTGGTATACACTACCGAGAACGGTGACCTTCCAATAGTTCTATGGACAGAACTGTTGTAGGCGAACTCAGCTTGAGCCAACACTTGATCCCACTGCCCTGGCTTCTCACGGCAAATGCTCTTAATTAGATTCACGAGGGTCCAGTTGGTTACTTCTGTCTGACCGTCAGTTTGAGGGTGAGCTGTACTACTGTAATTCAGGAATAAGTCAAACATATACCAAAGAGTCCTCCAAAAGTAGCTGAGGAACTTGCTATCTCTATCAGAGGTAATGGACTTTGGGACACCATGTAGACGCACCACTTCCTTAAAGAATAGTCGTGCAATGGCCCATGCATCAGCGGTCTTCCTGTAAGGAATAAAGTGTGCCATCTTGGGGAACCTGTCAACTACGACAAAAACAGAGTCTGCACCTCGTTGAGTACGAGGCAAACCAAGTAAAAAATCCATTGACAGATCCTCCCAAATGTTCTCAAGCACCGGTAAGGGAGTATACAAGCCAGTGTTTTGAGACTATCCCTTCGACACTTGGTAGATATAGCACATTTCCACAATTCTATAAACATCCCTCCTTAGCCGAGGCCAAAAGTATCTCTTGGCAACTGCAGCTAAGGTCTTGTCTCTACCCAGATGTCCTGCCAATCCACCACCGTGCAGGTCTCGAATAAGTTTCTCCTTTAAGGAAGACTTAGGAATACACAACCGATTCCCTTTTATCAAATATCCGTTGTGAACATGGTAATCGTCACAAGACTCCCTGTTGGCACATTTACTCCATGTCTCTTTAAAATCTCCATCCCCCTCGTATAACTCCTTCAGCCTTTCAAAACCGACAATCTCCGCACTCAGAGTGAGTAGTACATTGGCTCTTCTACTCAGGGCATCAGCCACTTTGTTTTCCACACCAGACATGTGCATCAATCTGAAGGGGAATCTTTGTAAGAATTCAATCCACCTCACATGCATGTCTTTACTTATTCGAGTCTGGCTGCTCAAGTGTTTTAAAGCCCCACAATCCGAGTACAGGATGAACTCCTTTCCGACCAAGTAATGTTCCCACACTTTTAGAGCTCTTGCCACGGCATAGAACTCCTTATCATATGTCGACCAACTCTTCCTGGCCTCACATAATTTCTCGCTATAGAACGCTATTGGCCTCTTCTCCTGTGACAACACTGCACCAACCCCAACTCCACTGGCATCACAATCCACCTCAAACAACCTGTCAAAATCAAGTAGCGCCAATACAGGGGCACTACATAATCGTCTTTTCAGGTCGACAAAACTCGCTTCAGCCTCTTCACCCGATCGAAATTTCCCTTTCTTTAAACATTCAGTTAGGGGAGCAGTGACTGTACTGAAGTGTTTAATAAACCTCCTATAAAAACTGGCCAAGCCCAGAAAACTTCTCGGCTCAATGACGGCTTTTGGAGTAGCCCACTCTTTGATCACCTTTACTTTCTCATCATCCACCATCACCCCCTCACTGTTAACTATGAACCTAAGGAACAATAGTCGCCTCCAAAAAAATGTGCATTTCTTTAAATTGGCATACAATTTATTCTCTTTCAACACAGACATAACACAACTCAAATGTTCAAGGTGTTCTTCCTCAGATTTACTGAACACCAGGATATCATCAAAATACACTACAATGAAGCGACCATTAAAGGGTTTTAGTACCTGGTTCGTCACACGCATGAAGGTGCTTGGCACGTTACTAAGACCAAACGGCATCACCAACCATTCATACAACCCCTCCTTGGTTTTGAACGCCATCTTCCATTCATCTCATCCTATAGTGTGATAAATTTGGGAGACTTGCCCCAGGCATCAAGTCTATCTGATGCTAGATATCCCTTAAAGGCAGTAGACCCTCAGGTAGGTCATCAGGGGCCACCTCCCTATATTCTTCCATTAAACTCTTCACGGCTTTAGGAATTTCCACATTCACCTCATCTTCTCCAACCGACACATCCTTCACTATTAGAGCGTGAACCACCCGTGATTCCTTTAAATCATCAACCAAGTCCTTCTCCGACTGGGTGACAGTTAAGAAAGAACGACTTTCTACTCTCTTCTCCTTTGAACGTTCCTCCTTCTTTAGCAGCAACAACGTATACCTCACACCCCCTTTCTCTAGCTTGTACATATTCTCCTTTCCAGCGTGTTGTGCGTTCACATCAAACTACCATGGTCTGCCAAATAAGACATGACAGGCATCCATATCCATAATGTCACAAAAGACCTCATCACAGTACTTCCCTATTGAGAATGGTACCCTACACCTTTCCTTCACCTCGATCCTCTCTACAGCTTTGATCCACCTAATGGTGTATGGATTTGGGTGTTTTTCTATAGGTAGCTGCAACTGCTTAACAACTTCACTCCCAATGATATTTTCGCAGCTTCTACTATCTACTATCAACTCGAACACCTTCCCACCAATGGTACACCTAGTGCGAAACAACTGGTGTCGTTGGGTAATCTCCTCCTGCTTCGGTGTTAGCATTATTCGCCTAATCACATAGGTCAGTTCTGCCACTTCTTCCTCCTCCTCATAGTAATCATCCTCTCCATCAGGTTCACAGCATACCTCATCTCCGTCTCCTTTATCAAGAATATTTACACTTCTCCTAGCTGGGCACTCATTTGACTTATGACCAGGTTGGTTACAACGATAATACTTACCCAAAATCGGCTTGGCATGTGGGTTGTTTTGTCTCTAGGTCCCCCTAGGCTCGATAGGTCTCTTCCCCTCGCTCTTATCTTCTTTCTTGGTGTTTTCTTCACTAGACTTATGTATAGCACCTTTGCTCTTCTCAATCCCCAACTTACTAGTACTGCCAACAACATCATTGACGTACCCCTTTCTTCCACCTCTGTAATTGCTACTCTGCTCCCGTAACATCAATTCAGCCTGTAGGGCCATGTTCTTCGCTTCAACCAAATTTCTTACCATTGTGACCCCTATTTTATCCTTGATCTAGAGCTTTAATCCTTCGACATATCGTGCGACGTGTTGGCCTTCACTCTCCCGCAAGTCGTTCCGTTCGGCCAATCTCATGAATTCTGCGGTATACTCTTGCACGGATCGCTGTCCCTGACGACATCGCCGATATTATTGGAACAATATCTGCTCATAATATGGAGGAAGGAAATCATGTTGCAACAGTTGTTTCATGCGATACCACGTCCTCACCGAATGCCTACCCTCTCTCTGTCTCCTGTTCTACAGCCTCTCCAACCATGCCGATGCTCCACTCTTCAGCCTACATGCTACTAATCTAACCTGGCGGTCTTCAAGAATTTCCATGTAATCGAAAAATCGATCCACTTCGGCAATCCAATCCAGAAAACCTTCGATATTAAGGCTGTTGTCAAACCATGGGATGTCGACCTTCAGGCGGTAATCTCCCTCATCTCCTTGGTCATACCCGCAACAGTTTCTCCGGTAACCACCATCCCTCTAGTTGTTCCTATATTGAATAGGGCAATAGCCACCACCGTTACCACCTTGTCCTCGCTGTGGTCTATCTCCATATGGGACCTTGTATTCATCGCCAGAGTCATCATCTTCTACCCTTCCCCACCTGTTCTCGACGATAGTTTGAACCAACTGTTTACCGTAGACATCAGCTGTCTGTGGCTGATTCCTACCAACACCCCCAACCCTATTGGGGTCTACTGCTATGGCGTCGAAACGCTCGATCAATTCCTCAAGGCGTCGTTCCATACACCCGACCTTTTGATGCATAGCATCAAACTCCGCCCTCGGAACCCATTGATGGGCTCCTTGTGATCTCGCATCTTGAACACTGTCAAGAACATGACCACCGTCATCGCCTTGATTAATTGACATCTCCGCAGGAATTCGCCTTGCTCTGATACCAACTGACGCAGCGCGAAAAGCGTACAAACACAAGATTAATTCTAGGATTGGACCTCACGAATAAACAAAGAATAATCTGAGTTTATTCCTTGAAAATCTCAATTGCGCACAATCGAGAAAGCAAAGAAAACTCTTCTCTAAATGTGTATATTTTGACAAAAGATTAAAAACTAATCCTAAAAATGACCTAGCAGCTATATATAGTCTTTAGGGAAACAATTAAAAAGAAAATATATATGTACACATGGAACTAAATATATGTATACACATCCGTCATCTAGTTTATACACAACCGTGTATGTCTCTGTGGATTTTCCTGACACAATATATGGCAATGCCTTCTTGCCGTGTATAAGGCCGTGTATGTTTCTGTGGATCATCCTAACATAACACATGGCCGTGTATATGGCCGTGTATGTTTCTGGGAGCTTCCAAACACATTACACGGCTGTGCCTTGTAAGAGACACGCCCGATCATCCCGTGTCAGCTACGATGCCCGCATCAATCAATGTGCTCAAATACGAGGAAAGGAGCAAAGTTAAAAACATTATCATCCTCAATCAAATTTAATAATAATTAAAAAAAATTATCACCCAACACTAAGTAGATACTGACTCAATTTCTACATTAAATTATCATAATGTCAACAGCAATAGAGTTTAATCTTCGTTTTGTATTTATAGCTGCCTGTGCATTGAAAAAAGTGGACAGCTTGCGAGTCTCCTTTTCCAATCATCGAAAATTAGTAAAATTGTACTTATGTCTGCGTACAAACTGTCGTATCTACTTCCTTTTTTTTTTCCTTCCCGATGTATATGAACTGGTGCAATTGTGGTTAAAATTGAAGGGCCTTTCTTCACTACTACGAGCATCCACAAATTGATTGGAAATGAAGTCAAGCATCACTCAATTTGCTGGAAATCCCAAGTTGATGATACACGAGAATATATGCACGTAGCATGAGTGAAAGTTGTCCGACTTGATAGTACAGGGATCGAGCATGCAAGAAAATCACAATGCAGTAGAGTTCTTGTTAAGATAATATTTGGTTGGTAGAATAGGATAATATAATTGAATTTAAAATGGAATACTTTTTAATAGGAAGAGTTGTTTTATAAGAAACTTAATGATATAAATGGCCTTAAAAGAAAAATAGAATTTAGATCAGCGATTCCAGATTTCTTGATTTATCAGTTGAAGTTCCTAGGCTTGAATTGTTGAGTCTAAGATATTGTTCCAAGAAAGTCTAATAAAGATGGCCATATAGAATAGCTGAAAGAAGCTCAATCCTCCTCCCTTTCGTATAGTAAACTGGAAAATGCTACCCATACAAGTAAGGACCATACTACAGTGATAAATAAATCAGAACACTTTAAATTCTCAAGATTCAAATGCTTCAACAAGTTTTCATGTGAAGTACACTCCTTAGAGCTTCTAAAAGTAAATGATCAGCAGTTAATTGTGTAATGTGTCCTTCAGTTTTGAGTACTTTGACTTTGACCTTGCCTTTACTTCCAAGATGTTTCTTAATCTAAAATGAAACATCCAACGGTACAACATAGTTGTTTTTGGACTGGATTACACTGCATGGCACTTTAACCTTGGGCAAGATCCATCTAAGGTCACTTAGGAATACACTTTTAGCAACACTCAGTGCAATTTCTGGATCCATATGCCCTAAAGTTCGCCCAAACTCCATCATTGCCCACGCGTTGTTCAACCCTACAGCTTTTGGAGCAAGGAATTGCACAAAACTTGAGTAGTTTGCTTTTATTATTTGGAAAAGCATATTGACTTGTGATAAGTTAAAGCCACCATGATACCCTACTGCATTTAGGTACCTATATATATTATATCATGGACAAATTACCGAAATTAATATAAGTAAAAATTTAACTGCATACAACAAATTCCAGAAGAAAATTTTGTTGAAGATGCTTAGGCATTCTTCTTTTACATATAATAATAAATTGATAGTCAAGTGCCAAAATGATGGTAAAAAACACAAGTAAAATGATATTTTAGCTGGAAATAGAAACTCATATAAAAATTAGTTTTGATTGTAAGGACATTCCGTTTGCTCTATATTTATTTAGTCACCATTGTTGAAACTAAGTGTTTAAACTTTCTAGTACTAAAAACCCATGCTTTTAAGTCTCTATATGACCTTTTTTTTTTCCTGATTAAAGCAATAAAAAAATAAGTTTGAGTATGACAAAATATTCAAGAACCAAAAGATAAAAATGGGAGTTCTCATGTATTATTTTGTTTTTAATGTAATTTCTTAGTTTTAGTAAATTTTGTGTTGTTTTAATTATGGAAAAACTGGTCTTTTATGAGATTTGAAAACATGTTTTTGAATATTTCAAGATTCACATGCTCAATTTCAAAGATGGTATAGGAGTATAAGTAAAAAAGAGTATATTTGCAATTTAACTAACTACGAGTTTTTAGTTTTTGTTTTTTATTTTTAAAAAGATGAATGTAAGAGAGAAACATAATTATATAATTAATATTTTCTCTTTTCCATGAAATCAAATCGTTTGTTTAATTATAATTTTTCTCTGTTAAATAATATTAAGGGATTCAAATTGTAAACGAAGTACTTGACCAAAACTATGCTCAAACAAACAATTAGTCAAGAATAATGGGAGAGAAGAGAGAAGAGAGAGAGAGAGAGAGAGAGACCTAGGAGAGCCACTCAGCAAGATAAGATGCTCAAATAGCTCATGCCTTCTTGTTGCAGCCACACATCCAATCATGGCAGACATGGAATGCCCCAAATAAATGCTCTTACTAATATTCATCTCATCGAGGATACATATCAAATCATTTGCATACCCTTCAAAGCTGGAGTTATAAATCAATGGATTATAGAGTTTAGTGTCCACATTTGGTGCAAAAACCAAGTCATAGACCACAACCTTGAAGAAGTATGCAAGGTAAGGGATGATATAGTGCCAGATAGTTTGGTCCAGACCGTAACCATGAGAAAGAACCAGAGTTTGAGTGCCATTTCCATAGACATGAACATTTAGAGCTTCAAGTATACCTCCCGATGCACATAGTGTATCCATTTTGGGCTAATAAAGCAATAAAATAGTGCTACTATGTTAGGTATTTATGAATTGAGGAAGATAAACATATATAAGGAGTTCGTGTTGTGGTACGTAATTTAGTTTGGTTCACGCAGATAAACATATTAGATTCGTGTTTAATTATCAAGCGACAAAAAAAAAATAGAAGTCTAAAACCATTCGAAACCCAATGGTTATCCAACTTGAATAGGTAGGACCGGACCCCTATGAACTTAACCTAGAGAGAAATCACTATCATCAGCATTTATTTTGGAATCAATTCTAAATAGGATATAGTTGATTTTGTTGAACTGGACATGTGTGCCAGGTAGCTTTTAAACTAGAGAAAGTTCATCTCTGAATGTTCTATGTTTACATAAATTTAAAAAATAATGATTAAAAAATAGCGGATATCAACGGGATTTTGGGTTTTTTTTTTTTTTTTGAAAATTAGAAACATCTATTTCTATTGATCTCATTACCAAGGTTGGAGAAAGTTTATACGATTTCATCATCGTCGAAATATAGACAAAACGATCATATTAAATCAGTTGCTCTTTCTATTGTTTTATGGAACTTGAGAAGTGTGTTTCACAGCTAGATTGATTGATCAAGTATTGATAAATTTCAAAAACGGTATGACTCATCTTCAATTTTTTTCAAATCCAAAACCCTTTTTACACTAACTAAGGCCATTGGGAAGGGGAATCACTAACCAACACTTAGAATTACAAACTAGGTGATTCTAGGTTGAATTGTAAGTTAGTTTTGAGTTTAGTTTTTTTATAACAAGTTATACTAAGATTCATCGTTGCCATTGAGTGAAATCAGAACAGTTCCTTCATGTATGTGATTGCTCTATTTGTTATTCATGCTTGATAGTGTAGTAATTAAATGAACTTGAACATTTTGTAGTTAAGAAATGTTTGCCATTTATCCTCGGCTCAACCTAGGGGCTGGTGGTAGCAAATCCTTAGGGGGCATTCTAATGGTCACTTTGTGATGTTGTCCCTAGTGGAGTCACACATTGAAATGCTCCAAGTAGGTTTAAATTACTTCAAGTATGTGATTACTCTATTCGTTATTCATGCTTGATAGTATATTAATTAAATTAAATTGAACATTATGCAATTAGGAAATGTTTGCTATTTATCCTTAGCTCGACCTAGGGGCTGGTGGTGACAGATTCCTAGGGGGTATCCTAATGATCACTTTGTAACATTGTCCTTAGTGGAGTCGCACATTGAAATGATCCAAATAGGTTTAGGATGACTTATGGGTATTGAGGTTGGGAGTGGTAGTTCCCAACATAATAGTATCAGGGTTGGAAGTAGCAATATCCTAAAAGTATAAGATTAAATATATAGTAATAAAACTCCTAATAATTACAGTGTGCAGAGTTATGAGAATTTTTGTGTTATTTAATGGACCTAAAGGTGAAGATAATAACATGTTCAATATTTTTTTGCTACATAAGATTGCATGTGAATCCCATATGTGTTTGTCATGTACATATGTTTATAAGTAGCATATACTGGGCATTAGCTCACCCCTCATGGAAAATTTTCTTTTACTTGTAGGTTTAGACGATACTTCCATTTATGATGAGCTAGGAGTGGACTACAATCAGAACGAAGAGCAAGTAGACTATTATTATTATTATGAAGATTAGTAATATTTATTTGAAAGTAGTTAGAAGATTTATTTCTTGCTAAGAAGACTATTAATGTATTAGAAGAGTTGTAATTGTTATGTTATTTATGATTGTTAGGTTCTATTTTAAGGATTGATGATTATAGTAAATATTGTGGAGTTCCTTTTGTTAAAGGAATGTGGATGTTAGGTTAATTGATAGATTGTAATTAAGCAAGTTAAGAGTCTTATGTGTCACTAAATAGCAGTGACATGTAGCAAGTTGTCACCCTCCAAGTTTTGGGACGTTACATCCTTGTACTCCTTAAAGTTAAACACCATTGAATCATATAAGGGATCAATAATATCCTCACCTAAAAAAGAAAAAGAGAAAGGAGCCATAAGGGCTCAATATACAGTAACGCAATCACGTACACAAATGTCATACAAGCCTACATACTAATACAATAGACAATCAATCAATTTATTTAATTATTTTATTTAAGCATCTAACATGGCAATATTCATGACTCCAAACATCATGATAGGGGACTTGGAGTTTGATTCCACTATAGTGGATATCAGGGATTAGCAAGAGCAACCAGACTCTAAGTTGCTAAAACTAAAATAAAAAACAAAATAACCTCATTTAAATGAATTTACTTTTATGTAGTTTAACTATATCGTATCATCCATCGAGACTCTTATCCTTATATGACTCACCAATATACCTTCTCTTTGTTTATAATGGCCATTACCTAACATGATTTCACTTATTAGCCACCTGCCAAGCTATCACTCAGTGACTTAAGCACCTAACTATAGTATCATTTCATTGTATATGACTATAACCATAATCTCAATTTAAGGTTTGTCATTTGTTGGCTTAAGTAACCAAGTATAAGCAGCAAATAGATACTTAATTGAATTTGATTATTAGTTCAATTTAAGTCTTTTTCTAACCTAGTAAGTAACACACATGTTACTATGTACCTAAAAAGGTCGATGATTTTTGAATTGCCATCCGAATTTTAGTTGAGTTGATTGAATTAATTTTATGCATAAAAAAGAAAACTTAAGTGGGATAATTATTTCAAGTGATTGAATTATATAGGCTCATACTTGCTATAAGCCCAAATGGAGGTTATTTAAACTTGACTAACTTTTAGTTAATTATAACCTAAACTATTTAAGATTTATTCATTTAAGCCTATTAAATTATTTGAATTTTAAGTTTAGTTTTTTTTTTTTTTTAAGGCTCAATTAGGGTATTTGACCCTTTAAGAATAGTAAGCCCAATTATATTTGAAATTAGGTCCACTAGCCCTAGTTATAATTTTGGAGTCCATTTTAAGTCCAATTAGATTACTTCCATTTATTTTAATTAATGTAAGCTCATTATGTTTTATTATAATCATGTAAGCCCAATTTACTCTATTAGGTTTAAGTCTAGTTTATTTTAGTCTTTTAATTCCATTTGGCCCTTAATTTCGTTTGAGGTTCGATTTGAGTTATTTATCATTATAAGGCTCATCTAAAGTATGAGCCTTACAATGAGAATGGGCCCAAGTAGATTTTAGATTTTGGACCCATGGGTTATTTGAGTTCACATTATCAAGTCAATTTCTATTTCAATCCAATTAGGATAGTTAATTTAACTAAGCCTTTTTAATCCAATTATGTTTAATAATATGGGTTACCCAAGGGGAGGGTGGGAGTGTGGTCCTTAGGTCTATATGGTTGGCCTAGCCTTAGCCTAAGTTTATTAAGCTAACTACTAATTAACCATAATTCGTCACATTTAAATGTCTTAATTTTAAATGATCATAATTTACTCAATTTAAGCCCAAATCAAGTAAAATCAAAGCCATTCAATTACTTATCACTTCCATTATCCATTTTAACATAAAAAGTTCTATTTTATTCATTTTAGAACCCTTGGATTTCTAGATTATACAAAACTATGAATTATCAATTTTACAAACCTATATCTTATCAAAATTAAGTAGAAAACACTTCAAAGCAAAGCCCATTTGTTCCTATTCCTTTCCAAAGTCCAAAACATCATTTATTTTTCATTTTTAAGCCCAAAAATACCTCCAAAATAGAGCATAAAAAGTAGCTCCAAACTTTTCATTACAATCCTACAAGTCCGATTTTAACATATTATCACTTCTATGCCTCATTTTACATGCAATCAAACTCTTATTCATAAATAAATTATAATTTCACCAAAATTAACTCAAAATAAACATAATATATTAAAATTTTTCCAGAATTGAACATATTATCAAATCATAAGAAAATCATAATTTCAAGTTCATGCGTTCCTCCAATTAAGCCTAATTCATCCTTAAACCTTGCCAAACTCAATATCTATTCTGTAACTTCAATTTTCATCAAATTGATCATCTTAAGAACATTATAACATGCTAGGAATTCACAATTTAGCAATCAAATCAACTAGTTCATCCATTAGTTTAATCATACCATCACTTCGAACTTCTAACATACTATGTATACCAAATTAATCACTTAAATCATTCTAAAACCCACATGTTTATACTCTAATCATCAATGTATCATCACACATCATCCAAATCAAATTTAGTAAGAAAATCAAATCTCAATTTCATCATCTTTAGTGACAGCAATTACATAAAACATATCCTCAATTATTATGCATCAAACTTGATTTCTATTCATAAATCCAACACCTAACATCACATTTATCATCATAATCCAAGAATCCAAGAAATCATCAAATTACCATGCTTATTCACTTCTAATCATCCTAAATGATCTAATCAAGTATGATTTTAGACTTAACTTGTTGTAAATCTAAATTAATCCTCAATGCCTCCCAATGTTATCCCAAGACTGCTCAACAAGTGTATTTTCTCAACTCTTAATTGACTTTCCTTCACATAGAATATCAAATTCTACTTAGATCTACAATTAACAAGCTTAAGTTTACTCAAATCAAACATTATTTTACTTACCTCCAAGCTAAAGTTCACGTGCAAGAGAGCCCCTCTATCTTGGATTTTGACTTGATTCTTGGCCTAATACTTATAAGAAAATAACTAGAATTAGTACCTAGATAATATGGGTTTTGAGCTAGATGAGATGTTTAAGGTTTAAGCTTAGGTTTGTAGGTATTTCTTACCCTTCGAGTTTTTGAAAAAAGAGGAGGAAGGGGCTGCTGATTTTCGTCATAAAATGGGGTTTTACAGTAGGGTTTAGTAAGAGTTTAAAGGTAGAGGCAATTAGAACCACAAGAGTTAGTAGAGTTGACTTAAGACCGGCATATGTCATTCCATTAGCTTAATTTCTATTTTATTTTTCCTCAATTTCTACCATGTATTCCATCTAAATTATAATGTTCCCTTTTTCCCTAAAATACCCTAGGAAACTCAATTATTTAGCTACCCTTCAACAAAAATAAGCTTAAAGGTATTTTGGTCATTTTACCCAGTTGACCTTTGCATTTAAAATTTTTTTTTCCAATTGTCTCCAAATATTTTGTAATTGACTTTATTTACCTAATTAAGGTATCGGAGCTATAATTAGGGTGTTTAGGCAAATTTGGGTTTGATTTCAATGGCAAAAAGGTCCTTTTTTAATAAAATTTGATTTTCCAACTTTTTAAATCCAAAATTTTTATTTTTATTCCCATTGAACTTATTCATTATTTTTTTAATTTTTTCATAAATTATATATAATAAAATAAAATATTTTTAAAATTGTATAATATGAAATGACAATGTGTTTCAATTTTTATTTTTTGTTACTGCATTGCTAAACATTTTTTGTTAACATAAGATGCTTTAAAATTGAAATGTATTATTAAATTGGTTAGAGGGGCTATATATTTAAATTTCAAGTTTATGTGATATTAAAAAAGTAATCTTTATATGATATTCTGAATTCTTCTATATGCAAAACCTATAGAATTTGTTGAAAAACATATGATATTGGAAAGAAAAAAAAAAACATTTTTTGTCTTCATTATTTTAAGTTTATATGATATTAGACAAAATCTATAAAATGTGTAACAAATTGGAATAAAAATTATTATTTAGAGAGAGAATGAAAATTATCATCTAGAAAGAAACAATGCAACAAGCTCTAGGTTTTGGATTTGTAGTGAGCTTAGGTTGTTTCATTTTAATATAAACATAATATTATTTTTATTCTTTTCTTGACCAAAATAAATATAAAATTATTTTCTAATCATTAATATATATTATATTATTTAGTCAATTTTACTAGGTAGGTACATGGAATGCTATAGCACTTACCTTGTCTACTTTAGAATATAGGTTCTAAGATAGGTATATGGTATGAAGGCATCAAAACCCATGCCCTACACTATAGAAGTAGGTTCCACAAAATTGCTATGTAGAACTCAACCTTGTGATCCTCAATATTCACTCAAAACTTACTTAGTCAAACAGAGTACGAGTGATTATCCTATACAATAGGGTTATCTACTCACCTCTACTTAGGGAAAAGCACTAAAAGAGTCCAAATTAGAAGCATCATTCTCTTTAATTTTCTTTGTTTATATATATTTTTTTCTTTTTGCAAACTACTTTCGTATTATAACTTTGGGAGATAGTGAAATCAAATCTTATCTATTTCATTAGTAGACTAGTATTCATACTATTAGACTACAACATGCTTAGGCTTTGAAATTCCAATATATTAAAGATGAATAGGTGGTTATAGATTTTTTTAGATACATGTTGATGTCAACATAAAATGTTCACCAAAATGGTGGGGGAATTAAAAAAGAAGAAGAAGAAAATCCAAACATTGTAAGTATCCATTTTATGTTGCAACTTTTTTCATTTTTGGTCATGTCGTCTTAGTATTCTGTCTTTTCATTTGTTACATTTATTTATAATTTCGCTCCGTTTCCCATTAATCATATCTTTCATTTCCCATCATTCAAATTTTAAATCAAAATAAATACTTATTACTCTCATCTCTTCCATAATTTTACGAAATATTATGCCATTTAGTCTAAGTTATGACCCATTAAATTACCATAATGCAACATTATACACTAAAGATTGCATATATAAAGATTACAGCCCATCATACAATGGTTACTACCCCTCCTTCATCATAAGTTTTCATATATAGGACATATTTATTAGATATATAATTAACAAAATTCAATAGTAAAAAGATGTAACTGACAAAATTGAAAACAACCAAAAAGTATTACTACTAAAAAATTCATAATTTTCTAAAATTATCTATTTATATATAAAAAAAAAAAGTAAACAAGAAAAACATTTCTATTGAATCCCTAACACCACAATCTTTACCTCAAATGTTTGAAAAACCACTATGTTGAAGAAATTGTGGGACACTTTGATCAACTTCTTTCTTTTTATTTTAATAGACAATTCTTTGCCTCTAAAAATAATAACATTTTGCCTAGATTATTTAAATTGGAAAAGTTATTCTCTCATACTAAATATGCAAATTCCCTTAAAAGAAGACATAAAATCGAAGATATAAACAATTTAAAACAAACATAAGTAAAAAAAGATAGGGGCAAATGAGTATAGGTTAGGTGAAGTATAAGTTCTCACCCATATCATACTATGAATGTATCAATTTCCAAATTTTAGAATTAAAGCTTACCTTATGATATCTTAGAACTATCCTAAACTTATACCTTTTAGAATCTACAAAATATACAGTATTCTATATAACCTATAAATTTTTATATCACATTTTTATAATATTAAAATTTAAGATAAGTCTTCATCTACTTGAACTTGTTAATCTTTTTGTAACAACCCCTTCATTTAAATTGCATGAACACACCCTCTATAAATTAAAATCTACAATGTTAAAGATTATTATTAAAGAAGCAACATGCAATAAGTTGATTAAAAAAGTTTAAGACGAGGGAGATGGAAAATAACAATAAAGATAGAGTTAATAATGAGAAAGAAAAAAAAAAGACTAAAGAGGTATAAAATAGAATTGTATGAACGTGGTAGAAATGAAAGAAATAAAGTAAGAAATGTTTAAGGTTTTTTTTTTTTTTTATGAATGATGGACTCTAGATATAGACTATATGATTTTTTTTTCCTTTTTATTAGAACTTAGAAAATAGCTATATAATATTATATTACATTAATTATTATTATTTAATAATTTTTCAGGATGCATATAAGATACTCTGTAACCTACAACTTATACACTTTAAAGTACACATTGTAAAGTAAGTACGGTATGCTATGCAAACATAGTACGCGAACTTGTGGGAGTATATCATGAAAAATTATATTGGGAACCTATAACATGACCTTCGATACCAATCCAATAGGGTGTTATTATAAATAATAGGTTATCACGACGTTAGCCATAACCTGACAAAAAAGTAGACATAACTAACCATTCAACCCCTACCACACCTTCATCTCAGCATCATCATTAAACCATAGTAATGACATACTGAACTAGTAAATGAAAATGCAATACATGGGTGACACTACCCTTTTTTTTTTCTTTTTTTTTTTTAAAGGTGCAAAGAGACATTGATGATTTTGAGCTACTCTATGATGAGTTACCTTTATGGATACAAAATTTACTTCAATTGAAAGAAGAAATAATATGCGGAAAGGATGGGATTTCATTTTGGTCTAAATTTTAAATTATTAATGAGAATTGAAAAGTATTGTTAATGGTACCATTAATCATGTAAAATTTGAATTATTGATGGGAATTAATATTATTCGAAATTGAAATGTATATTTAATTTCAAATATAATTACACCATAAATAAATATAACTGATAAAAATTGTAGAATATGAAAAGGTAAAATATATATGGCTATTTCTTGGAAAAGAAAATGGGAAAAATACTAAACACACCAAAATAATACCATTCTCTTTAATATTATAAATATAGATAGAAAATTACTTGAATTAAGATAATTGATATTATAATCCTAGTCAAATAAGTTTTATATCTATATATCTATTAAAGATGGGTGTGGTTCGGTTTGATATGATTCACCCTTCTGATTCAAATTGAACCTAATATTATAGTTCAATTAATTTTTAATTTGAACTAACTTTATAGTTTAGTATGTAATTATTTTTTTAACCTAAAAAATTACAATTCAATCTAGTTCAGTTCACAGTTCAAACAAAGACTCTCAACATGTTTAGGAGAAATACTTACATTTTGATGTAATTTTTCCAACCATCAATAGGAAAAAGTATTTTCAACGCAGTTTCAAGATGAGGAACTTGAAGCTTTCCTTTAAGGAAATATTTTTCACATCCTACACAATTTATTAAGTCATTACATATTGAAAACAATTGTTAAGTCCTACAATAAGTTGTAGAACTTAGATAGCATCTAAATCAATACAAGAGAAATAGAAACAAATCATTATTCACCTATTTTCAAAATTCACAAAAAAAAAATGGAACATTTAGAATATTGGGCTTCATACCATTCATTCACATTCTTATCTAAAGGTAAAAACACAAACAAATAAATAAATGAAAGGTACTATCTTCAAATTTTCACAATCAGCATGATGATTATGCATTTGCTTTTTTTACTTCTGAAGATTTAGTTTGATAGCAATTTGCAATTTCTTCAAACATAAAAAATGGTTCAAACCTAATTTATGGTTTGGTTCGATAAAATTTGGTCCATAGTTCAATCAGTTTTTTTTCCTAGCCCTAATATCTATAATGGCACTAAGAGGCCTTATTTTAGTGTCTTTAACACCTATATTTTTCTTTTAATTTTTTATTGAATACAAAGCCCCCTAACATAAATATATAAAAATTAAAATAGGATATTTCAATAAAGTATATGATAAGATAAAACTACCCACTTTATTGAATAACTTGCATGTTATCCAAGATAACCATCCACTAATAATACTTTATTATATATCTTGATTTTTTTTTTAATGATTTTCCACTTTGTTTGTTGTTGTTTTTTATTTTTATACTTTTCACTTTTATGTTGAGCCTTTTTTTTTCTTTCATTAAATGTGTTGGTTTTTTTAGATAATTTTTTTTTTCTTTCTTTCAGCATCCATTAGAGGTGAGTGGGGTCTATGTTGAGTAGGGTATGAGACTACTTATATACTAACCCCTATAAGAAAAAAAACTTACTCTGTAACATTTTGCAACCATAATGTATCTTATACTCTATAAAACCTATAAGGTACAAGATAGAGCACTTTATAAAACTTGTAAATTTCGCATTTCTTGTTATAAATTTTAAGTTTATGTGATATTGAAAAAATATAATTTATATGTGATATTACAAGTTTTTCATGTGTAAAATCTATGGAATCTATAGCAAAATCGATAAAAATAAAAAGAGTAATTTTTACCTTTTTTATTTCATGTTTATGTGATTTTATTACTTAACAAATAGGGAATAATAAGAAGAAAAAATAGAAAACATAAAGTTGAAGAGGAAAATGAGGAAGAACAATGAAGAAAATGGATAATGCAAATTGATAGAGGTGACATTAGTTTAGCCATTTGGGTTATAAACCGATGGGCCTAAGCTCCTTTATTTCTTTTTACTAAATAATTTATTTGCCAAAAATATAATGTTTTTATTTATTATTTATTTATTTATATCATTTAATAATTTTTATAAGATGAAAATGGAGTGCTTTGGAACTTGTACCCTATATATCTTAGAGTATAGGTTCTAAAGTTTGTGTAGAGTAAAAGGACCTCATAACTTACTTGATCGAGTAGAGTATGGATAAATGTTCTATAAAACAAGGTTATTCACTCACTCCAACATAAATAGTAAGGGTGCAACATTGTCTACATGTTAAAAAAAATGATAGAAATCTATTCTTTGTCTCTTACTAATTAATATTTTATCACATGCTTGTCTTCTTTCTCTTCCCTTACTATACTCATCAACCATAAACTTATAAAACTCAACACTAGTAAAACAATAAGAGCAAAATTAAGGTTTTTAAAGTATGCAAATGATACTTCAAGATTTATCAAAATTCATACTAAAATGATAAATTAAATAAAAAAAGGCCTTAAAAAGGTTCCTTCCTTTACTTTAGTCATGAAATTCAAGTGTGTCATTATCAAGTTTTAAGAAGAAAACAATATTAGGGAACAAAAAAAAAACATAAAAAGAACTTCACTAGAAAAAATTATTTCAAACAAAGTGGGTCTCATGGAAAAAATTGGAGAAGAAGAAGAATGGATCTCACTTTTGATAGGGATAAATCAAGACAAATAGCACCAGGTAGCTTATTCAAATGTCTCTATTATGTTGCTCCTTCTTTATCTATCTATCTATACATATATGATAGGGAGAGAGAAAAGAGAGAGAGAGAGAGAGAGAGAGAGAGTGGGGGGGGGGGGGGAGAAATGAGAAGAAGAAGAAGAAGAAAAAGGAAAAGGAAATCATGCTATTTAATTTCTATGCAATACAATATGTTAAAATGAATACTATGTCAAATAAATATAAATTAAAAACATATTTTAATTGTTTTACTAATATTTAACAATTGTATCTTTATAATTAAATCCAAACATTCAATAAAAATCTTTTTAAAGATAAAGGGATTACAAATTACAAAAGCATAGATGACAAAATCAATAAAGAGATTATGACATTATGAAAATACGGCGACCACCGAAGGAGTTGTTAATATTTTTTATCAAATACATGTAGTAATATACAGTAAAATACAGTAACAAATAATAGATTAGTAAAATCAAGAGTCGGATAATCTTTTAGAAATCAATGTTGATTCAAACAGAGGGAGAATAAAAGAAAATGAACTGACCTTAAAAATATGGGATGAGGTCTTTCGAATGATGAAAGGAAAAAAAAAAAAAAAAAACACATCAAGAGCAAAAAGCATGGATTTTTCATCCATAAACTTTGTAGGTCAGGTTTCTAATTATGATTCTTTTGTAGCATCCTTTCATCAAACTAGTAATAAGAAAATTCTCAAAGACCTTATTCATATAAAGTTACCAGATGAAACCATTAAGGAAGTATTTGTGATAGGCAAAGTGTATTTGAATGAACAAATGGCCATTAACAATGTACTTCACGTATCAAACTTCCACTTCAATTTATTATGAGTTAGTAAGCTAATATCTAGGACTAGTATAGTTGTCTCATTTTATTAAAATAATTGTACATTTTAGGACTAGAAAACTGGAAAGATCTTTGCTCGAGTAGATGCTAGGAGATGATTGTATGTCATGAAAATAGAATCAAAATTAGATCCTATTGACATGACTTTCTCATGTAATGCTTCAAAAAATCTATCATTGGAACTTTTACGTACTAGACTATGACACATTTCTGTTTTGAAGTTAAACACATTCCTAATTGTCCTTCAATTGATGATGATGAATTTTGTCGTAATGCTTGTAAAATAGCAAAATCCCATCGTTTGCTATTTTCTCTTAGTGATTTTTGTCCCTCTCATTCTTTTGAACTTATTTAAATTGAGGTTTAGGGACCTTATAATACACCATCAATTACAGTTACAAAATATTTTTTAACAATAATAGATGATAGAAGTAGAGTCACTTAGACTTATCTAATACAAAATAAACATCAAGTATTTCCTACTATTAAAAATTTTGTGTCTTATGTTAAAAATCATTTTAATATTAATCCTAAATATGTTCGTAGTGATAATTGGAGTGAATTTTTATCCTTAAGTGTCAAGAATTTTTTAAGAATAATGAAATAGTTTATCAAAGAATAACCACATACACCCTTCAACAAAATGGTATAGTAGAAAAGGAAACATTGACACTTAGTTGAAACCATAATAGCTATTAGATTACATGTTAATTTACCAAAAAAAATTTGGAGAGAATATATTCTTGCTGCAACGTCCTTGATAAATAAGATTCCTACACAAAAACTAAATTGGAAGTCCCTATATCAGATTTTATTCAATAAAATACCTTCATATTCTATACCAAATGCCAAAGTTCACGATTCCAGCTACATATCGGAGTATTCTTTTTGCTGCACCAAAATGTTGTTTTGTAGGACTTTGCATAAACCTAGACACTAAACTTACTGAATAAGCAATATTAGGTCTAGTGTTTGTCAAGTAATTCAAACCTCCAACTAAACTTCTAAATGTTCTTGCATCAGTTTTGTCCATTCCATCTTCTTGCTGCAGTTTTTCGTTTATGTTCATAGGTGTATCTAAAGTTTCACAATTACTCATCTTAAATCTCTTGAGTAGATCTGTTGCATACTTCTCCTGACATATAAATATCCCATCTTCACATTACTTCACTTCAAGACCTAAAAAGTACTTCAACATTCGCAAGTCAATCATTTCAAAATTCTCCATCATGCTTAACTTAAATCTATCAATCAGTGATTTCGAAGTACCCATATAAATCATATCATCCACATAAAGACATATTACTATAAACTCACCATTATCCCCACGCTTCAAATGGAGCGTAGGTTCATTTTCACTTCTTGTAAACTTGTTCTTTTGGAAGAAGGCATCTATTTTACTATACCATGCATGGGGAGCTTGTTTTAGTCCATACAAGGCTTTTCTCAATTTGTAAACCTTATTTTCACATCCTTTTTTAACAAATCCTTCAAGTTATGAAACATATACTTCTTCTAAATCACCATTCAAAAATGCAGACTTAACATCAAATTGATACACAGGTAATTGAAATTGATACACAAGTAATTGAAATTGACTTTGATGAAATTGAAACTGTTAACAATTTCAAAATGTGTAACTAGAGAAAATGTATCATCAAAGTCAATACCTTGTTGCTGCGAGTACCCTTTTGCTACCAGCCGAGCTTTATGCTTTTGAATGCTTCCATCAGCATTAAACTTGGTTCGAAACACCCACTTAAGCCCAATGATGTTTTTCTCTTCAGGAACATCAACTAACTCCCATGTTGAATTTTTCTCAATGGCTTCCATCTCATCAACCATTGCATCTTGCCATTCAAACTTTGTTGCTACCTCTTCAAAGCAACTAAGATCCGATGCATATAGTGTAAAGTTACATGTTTCATAAACTTCCCGTATTGATTTGAATTTTCTCACCGGTGACTCACTTAAAGAACAAGATATGGGAGAATGATAATCACTTGAATATGTGTTGTTCCTCGTAGGCGTAGATTCTACAAATGACAAATTTCCATTTGCTGCTACTACTACATTTTCACTTGACAGTTCTGTAACGTGAACTGGAATCACTGTTGTATCACTTGTGCTCCAATTCCATGTGCCTTCCTCATTGAACTAAACATCTCTACTTATGACAACTTTGCCACTTATAAGATTATACAAACGATGAGCTTTGGATTGCGAACTATAACCAATAAAAATGCATTTCTCCAATTTATCATTCAGTTTAGTACGAGAATGCATGAATACATATGCCAAACATCCAAAGTCTCTCAAGTGACTTACCCAAGGCTTCCTTCATGTCCATGCTTCATATGGAGTGCGATTCAAGACAGCCTTAGTAGTGGAGATGTTCAACAGATATACAGCTGTTGCAACTACCTCACACCAAAAACGATTTGGTATTCCCTTTGTCTTCAACATACTCCTAACCATTTCAACCACTGTCCTATTCTTTTGTTCAACCACTCCATTTTACTATAGCTTATATGGAGTTGTGAGTTCCCTACGAGTCTCGTGCTCCTCACAAAAATTCGTGAACTCTATTGATAGATATTCACCTCCCCTATCTGTCCGAAGCACTCTTATATTTCTTCTACTTTGCTTTTCCACCAAAGCTTTGAATTTCCTAAAGTTCTCAAAAGCTTTTGATTTGAACTTTAAGAAGTACACCCAGCTCATGCATGTGTGGTCATCTATCAGTAGTAAAAAATACCAACTTCCATCCAATGACGTTGTGTTCATTGGTCCACACAAATCAACATGAATCAGATCAAGACACCCTAAAACTCGCCATGACTTCCCAACTAGAAATGAACCTCTTCTTTGTTTCCTATAAATGCATCCTTCATAAAATGCAAGTTCACCTATTTTTGGCAAACCAACAACCATGTCTTTTGCATTCAAGAACCTTAATCCATTAGCATTTAGATGTCCATACCATAGATGCCACAACTTGGCCTCATCATCTCCTTTAACCATGATGGCTCTACTCACATCATTTGACACATTTAGAGGAAACATGCGATTTTGTGTTATGTGTACAACTGAGATCACTTGTCCTGATCTTTTATCATGGATTGCACATGAATCACCGTCAAATACAGTTGTGTAGCCACTAGACATCAGTTGACCAACACTCAACAGGTTGTGAGCTAGACTAGGCACAAATTGCACATCATAAAGAAGTTTAATGTCTCCTTGTACTGTTTTGATTGCAATTGTACCTTTCTCTTCTACCTGAACCTGCTTATCATCACCAAGTCACACCACACTCTTTTGAGATTCATCAAGTTCTTTGAATAGGGATCGTGAGTTTTTCATATGGTTTGAGCATCCACAGTCAACAAACCAAACATCACGCACAGCATTCAGAGTGTCGAATTAAACCATAAACAACTTGCTTTCATCTTCTACTCTCTCCATGAAGTTTGCAACCTTCTACCTATCCTTCTACTTATTCCAGCACTCAACTTCTTTGTGTCCATATTTCTTGCAGTAATGACATTAGATTGTGCTTTTGAACTGGTGCCAATCACCGTACTGACCTCGGCCTCTACTGCTTCCCCATCCACTACCACGAAATCCGCCTATATTTCTACCTCCACCTCTACTAACCGACTCTTCAAACTTTCCTCTATAATTGGACTCCCCCTTCACTTGAAACGCCTTTTCATCACCCTCTCAATGGACCTATTCAATCTACCTTCATGAGCTATCAGAGAGCTCGTCAGTTCGTCAAAGGTGTAGGTAGTTAAGTCCTTAGATTCTTCAATTATAGCAACAACGTGATCAAACCTCCTTGTTAAACTCCTCAGAACTTTGCTTACTATGGTCTCATTACTTATTTCTTCACCATATGTTTTCATCTGACTAACAATTTCTGATACTCTAGCCAGATAGTTCTGCACGAACTCCTTCTATAGCATTGTTAGTAATTTGAAGTTGCGACGAAGAGATTGCAACTTTACATGAATTACCTTTTTATTACCCAAGTACTCTTGCTTTAGTATTTCCCACGCTTCCTTGGACGTGTTTGCTGCTGCAATTCGGGGAAAGATCTCATCATCTAGAGCTTGTTGAATGAAGAATAAGGCCTTCGCATCCTTCTTGCGATTCTCTCGTAGTTGTACATTAGGTTCACCATTTTGATTCGACTCTACATATCCATTCTCTACAAATTCCCACAATTCTTGGGACTTAAATAGAGTCTTCATCTTCAAGCTCCAGAACTAATAGTTTTGCCCTTTGAAAATCGGAATCAAGGGCTGTGAACTTCCACCTGCACCATTGCTTGTTGCCATGGATGTTTGTTTGTCTTTCCCACACTTTTCTCTTGCTTTCCGTAAATGTAGGACTGAACCCCTATTAGTGTTCTTCTTCTTTTAACTTGCTCTAATACCAATTTTGTTGGTAGAAAAATAAAGAATGCGCAAAGGATATGAATTGGCAGCACAAAAAAAGATACGATTTTATTCATATTTATACTATTTAATCATTGTCAATAATGCAAAAAATGAGGAAAGCTAATTTTTGAACTAAAGGATAAACATAAACTTTAATAAACCAAATATCCCTAAAAATTTATTATCCTAAATCTTTGAATCACTTAATTAACAGCTTGGAAGGGCCGCAGCTACAGCTGTTGGGAAGGACAGCTACTCCCCTAAAAAGGAGAACCCCTCCTCTTCCTAAGAAGAAGGGAATTGCCATCACTGAGCCTAAGGCTGTCTAGAAGAGCCGGGCTATTGCTAACCTAGCTACAAGGGAAAAGTAGTAGGAGAAGGCGCTTGAGCCCCAAGGCTTAAGAAGAGGTGATGTGACGAGGAGGCTAGGTTAGCTCTGCAAGGCAAGGCTGGCCACGTCCGATAGGACCAATTGGCGGTGCTGGACGAGGAGTTACTTGAGGAAGACCCATCTACCAAGCTGACTTGCCAAAAAAGGCAGGATGTGGAGAGCACTTAGCAAAGGACAGCTAAGCAGGGATGTAAGAGCCTGCAAGATGCCCTAGTGGCTCTGATCTCCTCACACCTGCGCTCCTTAAGTCCTCCTTCAATAGATAAGCGGCTGAGATACATTCCCAATCGATATGTTTGCACAGGTGATAGGGGCTTGGGCTACCCTGTGGTTCGTGCTAAGATGATGTCCCACATTGTCCACCTACACAACCCATTTGATGCCGAAGACCCCGGTTCTGATATCATCAACGAGTCATTGGAAAGCCTTGTCAATGATAAGATGTGCAAGGTAAGTCTTCAACCATTCTTGTAGTTCTTAGGATTGATCTTTCTGATCTCCCACTTACTTCTCTTTTATTTTCAGGCAAACACGCTAGGTCAGATGCTTGTCAGGGTGTGAAAGAACAAAAAGAGGAAGATTAGTGTAAAGACATCTAAGTTTAATGCCTTGCGTAACAAGAATCGCAAGCTCTCTAACCAAGCCGTACATCTCTTGCAGAAAGCTTAGGACATAGAGAACGCCCTAAGGAAGGCAAAGGGGGATACCCAAAGAGTTGCTGAGGCTAAGAAGCAACTGGAGGCGGCTAAGTCAAAAGACATATCTCTGAGCCGTTAGGTCGAGACCCTGCAGAAGAGGAACAACACCCTCGATACAGAGCTTTCCGATGCTCGTCAGGATAAGAGCGACCTAGAGAAAGGGGTTGGTGAGCTCACCGTCTTGAGGCCAGCGGTCAACTTTGCATACCTATATTTTTACACTTTCTCACTTTGCATACATTTTTTTTTTTGGTTATCTATCAATATTAATTTGAGGACAAGTGTTAAATTCTGATTGAGCCATAATAATAATTTATGAGATAGTATTATTGATTATGCTTTACTAAATTATATAATAATGAAAAGTACAAAAAAAAGAGAGAGAGAGAGAGAGAGAGAGAGAGAGAGAGAGAGAAAATTTGCAGAAAAAAAAGGGGGAAAAAAACTTGGCCGGCCACCCCATGCTATAATATTGATTAGTATTCAACAAGAATGAGAAGCTACAAAATTGTGACTTTTATCATTATATAAGCTGACCATGATTTAAAAAAAAAAAAAACACTGGTTTCGCATAGTGGACCGTGTTATTGCAGCCTATAGGAATAACTCTAATTTAGGTTTAATCTCAAATCTTCGTTATACTAGCTCCCAATTATATATAAGTGACAATTCGAGGCCTAGAGGTATATGAATGATTTCTAGTCTAATACAATTTAATACAACTGAAATATAATACAATTTAAGTCAATAATCCCCCATCTCTCATAATTGTGAGAAATGGCATAGCAAGAAGGACCAAGAGAACCTAGAGAGAAGTGACTATCGTCTGTATTTGTTTTGGAATCAATTTTAATAGTATATAGTTAATTTATTGAACTGGACAGATAGCTTTTAAGATCTCTGAATATTTGGTATCAATACGTGATTCATTCAACTTCAAACCCATTTAAATGTAGCATATACCAGCAGGACTCGAGAATTAATGTGTATTTAAATCCTAGGAGCTAATAATCACCGATATATTTGTACTGATGATGTTATTGTTGCTGTGATGATCGAGGAAGCGTTACCAAAGATACCTATAAAAAGATTGTAAGAAGAGTTTTGACAATGCTAGCTTCATTAAAATGATATGTTTTATCATATCTATAAGGTTTGAGAGAATGATTATGTGATATTTTAAAGATTCGATTGATTGCAATAGAAAGACAATACAAGCATATAGTAAAGATAATGCGTCGATGTATTGATCCAAGCATATAAAGCTTAAGGTTTGAGAGAATGATCATATGATATTTTTCTATAATAAGTGTGGTGTCGCATAAAAGTTAAAAGATTTGATTAATTGTAATAGAAAGACAACACAAGTATATAAAGGTAAAGATAATACGACAGTGTGTTGAGCCAAGCATATGAAGCTTAAGGTTTGAGAGGATGATCATATGATATTTTTCAATAATCAATGTAGTATCGCATGCAATACAAAGACAACACAAGCATATAAAGATAAAGATAATATAACGGTATGTTGAGCCGACCTTAAGATATTTAATTAATTAAATGAAAATCTGTAAAGACTGTAGAATATGTCTTTTTAGATTAAATACTGGTTTTTCTCATGTAAATTTTAATAAATAATTTCATAAAATTTAATTATTTTTAATATTTTAACAAGAATCTGACGATTATATAAGGATTAAGGATAAATCTATAAATCTTAAAATTTATTTTCACTATCCTACTATTTATTAAAATGATAAAGAATTGAGAGTTATATTGGATTCTATCTTCACCTTTATATTCCAGCTATCAAATAGGCTACTATAATTAAAACATCCATTAATTTTTTTGGTGTAATTAAATGAAGCAAATATGAAACTTTATTCTTACTCCTATATTATTTTATAGTTTTCATTTTATTTCAGACAAATTTTAGTTTTCATATTTGCTCTTTGAAGCCACTTGTACATTTCTTCATCCATTGTAGAAGTTCTAACTGTTATTAGTTTATTTGTTTGTTTCTATTTATCAGGCTACTATTTTATGAGACAACATAAAACCATAATACATCTACTGCATTGGCAAGGATAAGTGTAGATACAATCTGAAAACTATTATTTATATGCATATATTCTTTAAACTCTTAAATCTCGACTTCACATTTATATAATTTTAAAGATATGAATGTTTGTATTATTATTAAAACCTTAAAAACCGTTATTAAACATCAACTTTAGAACATACATAAAAATATGGAAAAGTAGAATGCCGATAGTTTTAAATCTATATTTTCAACTCTCCCTTTATTCTTCTACTGACATAATGGAAGTGTAAACACATTTAGGAGAAAAATGGGAAAGGGCGGAAAGATCATCAATCATCATCTTATCGGGATAGTAGTAAAGTGGTAGTAGTAGTAGTAGTCGTCGTCGTCGTCGTCTCTCTTTTTCACACGTCAGGTCAAGAATGGAAGTTCTGCTGAAAATGGCGAGGACAAGAAAAAAATGCAAAGCCTGCTGTCCTGTGTTTCCGACTTAAAATGCTATGTAACGAACTTGCCGTCCCACAAGCAAATACGGGGTTTGGTTGTTAGCTTTTTGTATTCGTCGTGTCATGTCAGCTGAAAGAAGCCTGTCTAATCAATCCATGAAGTTTCGATACATTGGTAAAAATAGTGAGCATGAACATTTTATAAGAAGACAAAATGCATTTTGTCCATTTACCTTACCACAGCGGAGTAAGATTAGTTGAATAATCGGATTGATTGGATTTATCTCTTATTGACTTGTGACATATAGTGAATATGAAATATTTAGGTCTATTTTTCTATGTGCAACCTATATATTGTATATATTAAAAAATTAATAGAAAATATCGCGGATAGGTTTTAGAGAATTAGCTTCAAAATAAATATTAAATTTATTTAGAAACTAATAAAAATGATATAATATATTCAAATTTTAAGTTTGCACCTAGAGAAAAAGAAATAAATATTATTATTTTTAAAAATATATCAATTGAAAAAATATTTTTACAAATGTATCGCTTGAAATTGACATTTGAAGTGCCAATTTTAATTTGTAGTGTCGATTTTAATTAAAATTCCAACTAAATCCGATACTTGAAGTGCCAATTTTATGCATCGATTTATATTTTTTATTTAAGTAATGAAATTAATTAAAATTTATTCAATCTTTTGTAATGAAATAATTTTTCCTTTTACAACAAATAAGCTTCATTTAATATTGGATTTTAATTACTACATTATTACAGAATTTTATTTCATAATTTCAATTGTACTAATCGATACCATATTAAACTGAAATCGGCACTCATATGACCATCGCCATGATCAAGTCATGTCTTATGTGGAGTTGGAGAAGTGGTAACATAAGTGCTAGAACCCTCTCCAAGAGGAGTGAAAATGGGCATAAATGGGCTTTGCTTGTTGTGATATAGTAGAGTCTAAGTAGGGAATGCGGAAGGTAAGTCTATACGATCATCTCTAAGTTGGAAGTGGATCATGAATTATATCATCCCATCCTAAATCGATATCCATTGGGTTAACAACTCAATTTCGCTTATTTGCATGTATAGCTTAACAATACCACTACCCCCAAAAGGCACTAATGAACTTGCCAACATTTGGTTCACATCATAACTATCACTAATTAGCATTATACAGTAACGATAGACATTACCATATATTATTAGACATTTATGGATCAACTCACTCTAGGTGGTTGCCCCATCAATCTGAATACGAGTACAAATAATACCTAACAATTGTTTATAAGTTGAATTAAGAGGAACTCCAACCACTATTCTCGGGTGTCAATCATAGCATACCTCATCAAGTCCATCCACAATATTTCCATGTGCATAGCAAATGACTTCAACATCAGACATTTTCTTACCTAGTGGCTCAAAACATTACAATGACAATTTACATTATATACCATACACATATAATTTGCAAAATTATTTGTAATCAAATATAATTGTACATAATATGTCAAATTTAAGTTTAGCTAGTACAATTTGCATTACATAACAAAATCAATAGCATTCAAGGAAATATGTAAAATTTAAGTTCAATAAGTAAAATTGTTGTACATTCATATTAATATTTCAACTAACATTACAAAGGACTCAACTTTCAAAGAAATAGGAGAACTAAAGTCTAATTTTCACCGGTTCCATTCCTTTTTAATTTTCGTTATAATCAAACTATAGAAAATGAACTAAATCTCTCCTTATTATATTCCCTTCACTTCTTTTCCTCACCTTCCCTTTATTCTAAGCACAATGTAAAAGTAACCACCTATAAATTTATTTTAAAAAAGGAATTCTTTAATGTAGTTTTTAAAAAATTATATGATTCTTTTTGTTTTTAAATTTTTATTTTTCTTCCTTTTATTTACATCATATAAACATATGAACCTATTTTGGTATTCGCATCTTTTATAAAATATTTGCATACATAATAATCTACATTATTAAATATTTAACTTTTAATAAATTAAATACATTAAAATAACATCACAAGAGGGTGTTTACATTATAAATCTCTCTCTACTTATCAAGCAAGTTTCATTCCATGAACAAACATTACAAATATTTAATCAATAATAATTATTTAAATTTGATATACCTATCCCACTTTCTTTCATACAATTACTTTTGTTTTTGAATTATTATTTTTCTTCCTTTTACCTATAAACCTATTTTGATATTTCACATTTTTTATAAAATATTTATATATATAATAATGTATATTATGTAACTTTTAATAAATTAAATACACTAAAATAAACTTATAAGAGGGCGATTTTCACTCCTCAAGGGGAATAGGAAAACCTATTACCCTTTTCTTCAAAAATATTCCCTCACTAATACCAAATGACAAAGTAATCTTGATAATATACTACTTAAAATCATCACTTCAATTGCCGATTTTAACTTAGAAGGATTAAAAAAAATCTACAAATCGGGAAAATGAAAAAACTACCCAAACATCACAACACAAACAATGCAGTACCATAACACCATATTATACTACATTTACACAACTACAATATCATAAAGCTACAAAATATAAGTAAAGTATTTACCTTGGAGTTTGTCACAACTTCTAGAGAGAGGGCATTAAAAAAACCACAAAAACAAACATTTCCACACAAATTTCACTACTTGAATAATCTCACTATCTATACCTTTGATTGGCCTTCAATTTGTCTTAAAATAGTCTAAATGAGAGCAAAGATGGAGTTAGGGTTTTCAAGTTTTTATTGATAGAAAGAGAAAGGGAAAGGAAACTCAAATTGAGTGAGGAAGCAAAATGAGGGAAGAGAATAGAAGGAGACAGGGTGGATTGTACAAGACAAGAAATCAGCACTTCAAGTGCCAATTTCAAGTGGCACATTTTTTCAATTGATAAATTTTTTAGAATTTTTTTAAAAAATAATAATATTTATTTCTTTTTCCCTTTGCACTTGCACTTAGAAGAGTGAAGGCTTCAATTCCTACAAAAACTTATATATATAGCATTTTCTTATATAGATACGCATAGCTATTATTAGGAAGTATCATTACCTTGAGTAGAGAAGCTTTGTAAAATGTTAGGCATGGTTGACGTGAACTCCCCCCAATTACTTTTCATTTTTCATTTGCTTCCTTATTTTCATCTATGTTTTCCCTTTTTTTTCTTTTTTTTTTCTTTTCTTTCATAATGATTTCCAATAAGCTATTTTTCTAATCTAGTTCTCTTAATGATCAATTTATCCCTTAAAAATAATAATAAATCATTTAGTACTTTTAATTATTTTATCAATGGGTAAAATAGTAAAATAGAGTCTAAAAACACCTTTTCAAATATTTGAAAATCTAAGCATTTAATTTCAAAGATAAAAGGTCTAACCATTCTTGAAGCAAATATAACGAGGTGTATTTGTAATTTACCTTTTATTTTCCCTTTCACTTATTATATGTGTTGTTCCTAAATCATAATCAATTTAAACACTTTCCATACATTTAAACCATTATAGTAATAGAATTATTTATGTATGATTCAATTTCTACTAGATTGATGCTTTTCACATTTAATTGGTTTTTTATTGGAAAATATAGGATTTTTTACATATTGGATTGGTGTAACTATTAGAAAATGTTATTAACTTGAGTAAATAAGTTTTCTAAATTGTTTGTAGTTAACCATGTTGTGAATGAGAAATCAATGTAGGTGTGAAACTAAGTACCTAGTTGACTACCTTCCTCACCTAATCAAACAAATTGTAGTAAAGTCTCACTTGGTTGACCACCTCCATATAAGGTCGATCAAATTTGCATTTTTATGTATATATATATATATATAAGCTCAAGAGCACTCTAACTCTGACCAGCCTAAAGTAATGCATGCAATTCAATGGTGTTGCAAGCTCATGCATTAAGAAGAAATTTTAATTATTTCGTAGTGTTAGCATTAATCTTTTACAATATGATTTGCTGATAAACAAAGTGTTTAGTTATTAAGTGCACCCTACAGTCATGTAGTTGATCTAAAACAAGCACTCTAACTCTTTGAAAGATATATTTGATGCCTAAATTCATTCAACTTTTTCCGAAGGACTTTGATCAAGTGAGCAAAAATAGATGGCTAAAAATGATTTTTGGGATTCAAAAGTAACGACCTAAACTTAACTCTTTAGACTAGGTAATAGAGCCCTAGGGGTTAGGTCAATGTATTTAGGATGATTTAAGGAGATTAAACATGATGGACTTAGAGGAAAAATCATTGGATCAACTCATCGGCTCTCAGCTTTTCTTAGGGAGGCTTGTACACTTAGAAAGGTCTTTCATGGGCATAGACCTCAAAGACTCATTAAGGGATTCATCAAAAGAATGACTTGTCCCAATTAGCAATTGTCGATGCGATGCCAAACTTTACAAAAATTTAGGAGTTATCCGTTATTTAACAACTCAAAAATTGAGAGTAATGTCAACTTCCCACCATATTGCTATTACAAATGATTAAACAGGGTTTAGAATGAAGAATATGCTACCTCTTCTCAAAAATAGTAGGATTAATACTATATAACTCCTCCACCTGTCATATGTGTATTTAAGTTTCTTGAGATTATCAGCTCTTCCTTCCTATCCTTTCTTGCTAATTTATCACCATGTGTTATTTCAAGTCACTCATTTGAGACCACATGTAGCATGGGACTCACACAACACGAACGTGACTACTCAACTAGATCCCTTTGTCTATAGAGTTTAAGTTTGCACTTAGAGTATGGTGTGTAAGTTTGCATTTAGATTTTGGATTTAAACTTCTTCTTGGAGATTGGAGTTTTCATTTGCGTTTTGGGTTTGGCGCTTGAGTTTCCATTTAGCTTTATAGTTTGAGTTTGCACTTGGAATTTGATTGGGATTCGGTGTTTGAGCTTGCATTTGAAGTTTGGAATTAGTGTTATGAATTAGGTATGGTTAAGTGTGCCCAACTATTTTTTTTTATCCAATATGTTGCACTTAAGTTTTATTTACAAAAGATATGCTAAAAGCACCTACCTAAATATATGTCTTCGATACAGCATAAAGGTACACTAAAGGTGCACACTGAATATGCATCTTTAATATTAATTTAAGTTGAACTAAAGATGCATACTTAGCATGTGTTAAAAAAGTTGTACCAAAGGTAAATAATGTATACAGCTTCAATATAAAATGCCTCAAGGTTGTAAATGCATTCTCTAAATGCGTTCTTAGGACCTCATAGCATAATCAATTTTAGAAGACTGGCTTCTAAGAATTTTCTTTCTAAGACCTTGTATCCACACAAAACTCTATGGAATTTGGGAGCAACAAATTAAACTACTGCGTAAAGAAGAAAATTTTTTACTTCAACCACGAAGGTTTGAAATTAAAAACGTTGGATTGCAATTTTTTTCACTTTTGACCGATAGACGGCGTCAAATACTAAATGACCACCCTTCTATGAGAATTTCTAACTTGCTGCTGTAAAAGAATGGTAAAAATGTTGTATGGAAGGACATACATGTAACATGTAGCTATAAAATATCTTACAAGAAATAGTAGAATTATAATTTGTAGATTATAGGTCATTAGAATTTGAACTTAGTCGAAACATAAATATGTGTTCTTTATAGAGCATGTCAATGTGATTATTATCTAGGCAATTTGGAGGAGGGAAAAAATAGACACTTTGATACTTGGATGATAAATGTATCAAAAACCTAACATTCTTGAATTGGTGAAAGTCGCTTTGCAATACGTGCATCCTATTTATCTCATTAGAATTTAGAAGCAAAAGCTATGTCGTTCGTCGATTTCGAGTTATTTTAAAGGTAGTTCCCCGTTCACCTTACCTGTACAGAAGTTAACAAAGGGACGAAAGTCCATTGCCATTGACAGCAACGCTTTACCAAAAGTTAAGCTAAGGTGCTGCCCATAAAGAGGTGCCTTTCTATTTTTCTTTCTCTTTTTTTGTTAATTTAATAATTTCTTTCAATTAAAAAGAGATTTATAATCGCAAAGCAAATATAGACAGTATCTACTATTTACAAACTTTGATGAGGATTAACAATCCTTAATCTATTACGACATATAAACTGAAAAATGCTAATACTATTATCTCTTATTTGAATACATAAATATAATTCAAGATAAGTCATGCTAAACTATTTGTTCTAAGGATTCTTTGTCCTAGACAAATCGAGTTTCTTGCATGCTAGATGCAATAGACTATAGCCGCTAATGCTAATTTCCATTTATCCGTCTATTAATTTGATGGTGTATGGGATAAACCATCTAAAACTTATTGCCACGAAGTATGAGACATTGGTCATCCCAAACTAGACATCACTTCTTTCTAGACTATTGACAAGAATGAGCATTGGAAAAATAAATGTTGATAGGTTTCCATGCTTTGGTTGCACAAGAAACGTGTTGTCTAGGTTATAATTCCTCACCGATTTAATTTGACAAGAAAGCATAACTTGCCATTAATAGTAAGCCATAAGATAAAGCTTTGTCTTTGTATGGATTTGTGGTTCCATACTAATTTGGTCCAAGATATAGCAATACTAGGAGGCTTAAGTGAAGAATATGCACTCTTGATAGAGAAGACACCATTTGGAGAAGATCTCCATATAAGTTTGTCTTGTAAAACTAGATTCAAGCATACATTTGAAGGAATATTGAAATTAGTCAAAAACTGTCCTGGAGGGAGGGCCCATTCTCCATTCTCAATTAGGCTACAAACTCTGACATTTTGGGGTAGACCCGAGGAAGCTATTTCCCTTGCATCAACTATATTAACTAATGAACCTTGTGGTAGCCAAAAATCCGACCAAAGAGGTATTGAGAGGTCATTCCCCACTCTCCATTCAAGTAAGAGCCTTACTTGATCACATAATTTTAAAAGTTTCTTCTAATACCAAGAACATCATGATGAGGTTTTGATTGACCAGAAACCCCTTCCCTTTAGGAAAATAGTGTATCCAATCTACCTAAATGCCTCTAACACTATTGTTACATAAATGCCATATGTCCTTAAGTTGAGCTACTTTATTCTATAATTCAAGTTGTGGCAAGCCTAAACCCCCTTCAACCAAAGGATTGCAAACCTTTTCACATCTTATTTTTTCTTTAGTTATAATGTTGGATCTTCCACTCCAAAGGAAGTTACCCATCAACTGTTCTACCTTCCTTAGGACTTTCTTAGGTAGTATAAAGATTGAAGCCTAGAACACTTGCATTGCAAAGATAACTGACTTTAGAAGCTGGAGTCTCGCCACATATGAAAGAAACTTGCTCATCTAGGCTTCCAATCGTGATGCCATTTTTTACACTAGCAAGTCACAATCTTCCCTTCTTAATTTAGTTAGGATGAGAGGAACCCCTAAGTAGCGTATCAGCAATTTCCCTTCTTGAAATCCAAATGCCTCAAGTGCAGCTTCCTTCATAGACATATTCACATTTGAGAAGAAAAATTTACTTTTGGTTGGATTGGCTTTAAGTTTCAATATAGCTTGAAATTCCGACAATACCTCTTTAACCATCATGATGGATTTAATATCTTCTTTACAAAATACCATGAGATCATCTGCAAAATAAAGATGAGTAATTCTCTCCTCCTTGCACCTCCAATGGTAAGAAAAATCTGGACTTCGAACCATCTTCTGAAATAAACCTGATAAAATCTCCATTGCAATCACAAACAAGTAAGGTGGGATAAGATCTCTTTGTCTTAGTCCCTTATAGTCAAGGATGAATCCGATAAGTTCCCCATTTAGATTAAAAGAGAATCTTAGAGTCATGAAGCATTGTACTAGAAGCTTCATAAAATGAGCAAGAAATCTCATACACATAAGTGTTTTTTTTTTTAGGAAACCCCAATTCAATGTATCATAAGCTTTCATGATGTTTACTTTGATGGCACATCTAAGGGAACCACAATTGCTATGATACTCATGGACTAGTTCTTGTGCAATAAAAATATTATTAGTGATTTTCCAATCTAGGATAAATGTAGATTGCTCCCTACCAACTAAGGAGTGGAGGACCACTTTAATCCAAGCTGCAAGCACTTTTGATATAGCTTTATAGATGACATTACAATAAGATATAGGTCTGAAATCTGATAAATTTAATGCATTTGAAATCTTAAGCACCAAAGTAATAATGAAACTATTCACCTACTTAAGAAGAGAACCTATAGCAAGGAAATTCATAATAGCTTTTGTGATATCCTCCCCAATTATAGGTCATACTATGAAAAATTTTGCAAAGTAGTTATCCGACGCAAGAGCTTTGTTGTTTGATTGATTGAAAAAAGCTTCCTTAATTTCTACCTTCAAAAAAGGTGAATTAAGGAATTCCACTTGTTAGTCATTCAACTTCCATGTTACTACATTTTCCACCTCTATTTCATTTTGCAACCCATTAGGCTCTCCAAATAGGTTAGAGAAATAGGCCATAACTTCCTCATTTAAAGCTTCATCTCCAACTACCAAAGAACAATCCTCCCTTTCCAAAGATCAAATCACACTCCTAATATGTCATTAAATCATGGCTTTATGGAAAAAAGAAATGTTCTTATCTCCAAATGATAACCATTTGATTCTAGACTTTTATTTAAAGAAGCATTCCTCTACATTCCTCAAGGTCTAATATTTTTGGAAGGCTTCTCTCTCTTCCCTAATCATGGTCAAGTCTCCTTACCCTATTAAGTTTTGGATGGCACTCAAAGTTTGTTTAGCTTGGCTCACTCTACTTGATATATTAGAGAACTCCTTTCTATTCAAGCTTTTCAACCCAAACTTAAGGATTTTAAGCTTTTTGACCACTTGATAGAGTTTTGAACCTTCTTCCTTTATTGTCCATGCATTTGACACCAAACTCAGGAATTCATCCCTTTTTGTCCAAAATTCAAATAATTTAAATAGTGAGTTATGCCTCATAGGAGAAAAGTTACCATGAACCATACACATTACATGATCAGAAAGTAGTGGTAAAAGGAATCTAGCTTCTACTTACGAGAATCTATTCAACCACTCCATGTTTACTAGAACCCAATCAAGCTTCTTTAATATTAGATTTTCACCCTGTTTGTTTAACCATGAATAAAAGTTTCCTACAAACAATAAATCATTCACTTATGCCATTTCAATGAATCTTCTAAAATCTAGGATTCCTCGATTGATTCTTCTGTTACCTCCTAGATTTTCCAATATACTTCTAGTCACATTGAAATCACTAAGATAATCCACAGCTGATGCACCAAGGATGTAGCATTACACTCTAACTAAAACCATAGTTGTTTTCTTTCTATGGCTGAGTTAAAGGCATAGACAAAAGTTACCATAAACGATATGCTTGCTCTACTATTTGTACAAGGGCAATGAATAAGTTGGGCGTGTTCTTTTAGGACTAACACGTCCCATGTTCTCACATCCTATCCTATCCAAATTCTCTTTCTAGCCAAGCTATTAATGGCAAAACTCTAGAAACAACTAATGGCTTGTTTGATATTATCTTCAAACAAGTGGTCTACCTTAGTTTCAAGTAAAACCCACTAGAGATATCCCATTGTCATTACACAATTTTCTTACATTGGCCGCCTTGATTGGGTCACTAATACCCCTAACATTCCAAGCCACAAAATTCATATTTGTTGATGAAATTTTTTCAAGTAAACACATGCTTACGGTACTTAAAAAACTTCTTCCTCTATTTACAATTTAATGAACTTTTTCCACTTCCAGAGAAGGATCCAGGGGTGTTTTCTCTTTAACTTACCCTACTTTCCATAATAGTAACAACCATGGTTTACCTCGGAGTACTTTAGGTCTTCAAAGTAAGGGGCTTCTCTTTGATTTCATCCTCTAGCACTTCCAGCACTCGTGAAGGACTAACTTCCTCCTGTAGTGGTTTTAATCAAGTCGAAGGATAGAGAACTTCATTTGCTTCGTCCTTACTTTTTTTTGTTTTTTCCTTCTCTATTCTATTTCAAGAGGGGAGATGTCTTATTCAGTTGTCTTGTGTGAGTCCTCATTCAAAGGTCCTTCGACAATTGGGGACTTCTCACATTTGTAGAAGGATCTTCCTTAGCTAGGTCATCAATCTTGGTCGTCTTCGCCAAACAAGAATGTTCGAATACATTGCAATCTAAGCAACAAGAAAGCAACCAATAATATTCAACCTCAATTCGGGAAATAAAACCATCATCACCAATGATCTCAACCCGATGCATGGGCTCTTCCCTGGAGTCAATTTCGATGACAACTCACGCTTGGTTTACTCTCTCTCTAAAGGCCATGATCGCATTAACTTGAATTGGTCTTCCCACTACATTAGCAATTTGGTTGATTCCTTCTTCATCGGTATACTCACATGGTATCTTGGAGAACAAGACCCATGCCAAAAGAACGAAAGGTTGCAACCTTTCTAGCAACATACCTTTCCTCCATTTTTGTAACACCACAAACCCCTAAGCGAAGTACCACAACTTGGCTAAGATTATATCCAAGTTTGCCAAGGAGCTAAATCAAAAATGGAAGAATCCTTCTTTGTTTCCCAAAACATTAAGGATTCCATAATCTTTCCATAGCCTAAATGCAATCATTCTAAGGAGTAAGGGATTTTCCAACCAAAGAAATATCCCATCAGAGTTGATTCCCAATGCTTTGCTCCTTTCTCCACAATCCTCTCCGGCATTCTAATCATTGCTGTGGCTCCCTTTAATGTCATAGAAGAAAAAAAAAAAAGAAAGCTTGAATTTCGATTCCTTCCTCCTCTCTGACACTTAACCTTCACATGCTTCGACAAACGTTCTTTGTCTCAACTTTGGAGAGTGTTATTTTCCATTTTCGCGTTTGAAGATGATTTTTCTAGGTCATTTATTCATTTCAAACTGATTACTCTTTCCTTGGACATATGCTCTTCAAGTCTAGAAAAAATGAACATCTTGCATTTGAAACTCACACTTTTCAACATCCTTATCCTCTTTCATCAACATGGTCTGTTGTGAGTCTTCCAAATCCCTTTTTTTGTCCTTCTCATCATGGTTATTTTTTAAGAAACCATTAGGAAAATGATCTTCCAAGGTCATTGAACAACCTCCATTCATTTGTTCTTGCATCCATGGTTGACACCCAATGGAACAATAGAACAATGATTCAAACTAATCTAAATTTGTTATTTTAAATTAGTAATAGAAGATAAAGTGTTTGATTTAAACTTAAAAAAAGTGGTCTTTGAGGAAGGTTTGGTTTAGCAAAATTAGAGAAAAGGGAGAACATTTTCTCTCTCTAGAAACCGAAGAGTCAATAAAGCAAAAGAGGTGAACAGAAATTTCATTACTAAAGTTTCTGATGAAAAGCTCCCTATGCTGCCTGCCCATGGATGCCAAAATAATGAAATTTTTGCAGTTTACTTTTCAGGATTTTCGTCCTTCAACCTGCATAATCGCATATTAGGCGTAAAGCAAACCGTTCCTTTATCAAGCTTCTTCCAATCGACTACATCTATGGCGCATCGAGTGGAAGAAGACCGCCGTTCTTCATCCCCTGATCACAAGTGCATCCAAACGGGGAACTTGTGATGTTCTCTTGGGGATATTTTAACTACAAGTTAGGTAATTTAGAGTATAGATCTCAGGAATATCAGAGTAATTGGCATCTAAAGCTCAAAAAAGCTACCTAAACATGCAAGTCTGCTCAGTGCATATCCTTCCCTTTACATTAATGAAATTACTGGATTATCAAAAAAAGAAGAAAAAGGAAAAATGGAGTTTGCATTGCACATGATGGAGATGCCAAATTCAGAGACATTTCTTCATTGTACTGGCTAGGCAACAGCCAGAAAAAGGCTCATTGGTAGATTCCAGCATGTACATACACTATGAATATACAAGCATATAGGATAATTACATTAGGAAATACTGGAAGCTTTACCCATAGTTTTTGTAATTATGCAGCTAGAGCCCCGTGAAGAGCAAGAAAAGATGTTCCTTTACATATCCGGTCTGGACACAAAGGAGAGGGAATGATCTACCACCTAACGCTCATGCATCTACAATATGATCTAACTCTAGTGCTGTAAAATAGCACCTCATTGCTCAAGAGAAAAAATATTGACTTGTGGATGTTGCGTGCCACAAGGCATCTCACCCTGTAGCTCAAGACAAAGAAAGCTACATGTTAGTTAAGAGCATAATGCAAACGCTCAAGGAGTTGCACAACCTCATCGACTGGTATAGGAGGAGCTTCGGGCCCAATTAATCTCAGTGTGTCTGGAGAGGAAAGAGGCATAGATAATACGGCCTCTTGTTGCAAACTTGTTAGCTCCAGGAACTGAGACAGCAAGTCCCCATCCAGAACTTTTGGTTTTCCAATCTTCAGAAAGATAAAGTCATATATAAGAAGACTGTCCAGAACAAGAAATGAAAAAAAGCTACTAAATACCTTGCTGTCTCTCTCTCTAAACAAGAACAGCACATGTCAATACATCTGGCAAATAGCCACGTCTGTCTACACAAAATGTGCTGTGAAGATCAGTTGTATTTCTTACCTGGTTTTCACGGCTTCGGAACTCATTATTATCATTCCCCAAAACTGGAGCAGTCAATGGATGAACCGCAAGTTTAGCTTGCACAGCTTCCAACAGTTGGTTTTCCTCCCTGCAAGGGAGTGGCATTAATTAGCAGTGCTGATAAAAGAAAATAGTTCACAGCAGGTAGGAAAGATAGTGCAATCATCCAACTACATGAAGAATCAAAAAACAACAGGAATACATGGAAACTTCATTTATCTTCAGCTTGAAAAAGGGAAAAAAAGTGTGATCCCATCCCCTATCATATCAAAAAAATTCTTTTTGAATTGATCCTAATTTTATTAGTGAGTATATGGAAAAGCACCAAAATCTCAACGCATAACTACTGCCACTTTTTTCTTTCATACTTTTTTGCACAAAACTACTGTTATCACAGTATTGAGAAAGAAAATGACAATCGCAATTGTCTTTCTTTTACATAAACTACTTTGAATGAAACATTGAGGTGATTTCGGTATGTACCAAAGATGAATATCAACAAAATCTAGACAGTAGATAAAGTATTACTAATATTTGTTCTTTGTAATAAATCTACAATACGTAAGATTGCATCTTCTTCCCACTCAGATTTAGTCCTTCAAATCTGTAATTAGAGGGGAACAACCCATCAATACAAAATGTCTACAGTCACCATCAACTTAACTGATGCCAACTGACCTCTTGTACAATTAATTAAACAACAGCTGCTTAACAATGTTGAATTAAATATTTTTAAAAAGAAACTATCATTAGTAATTTAGAACAGAACAATAATTCAAGTGAAATGCCCAATCTGATTTCTTGAAAAGAAGATGCATTAATTTTATGTCTGTTCCCAGAGAGTGAACCAAGATTTCAAGAGCTTTGTCTGTTGCAGAAGCAGCCACTCCAAATTCAGTGGATGCTTATGACAATTAAAATTGATTGGTCCATTCTAAGCCTGTATTGTTTGCAAAATGATTTGATATTTCATGCCAGTTTTTGTGGGAAGATTACTCCCACAATCACATGATCTAATAAAATTTTTATGAGACATAGTTATACCAAATATTGTACGAGATTCACTTTTATAAACCCCACAACTGAAATCATTACTCAGAAGCATTTAAAATTAGATGAAATCTAAATGTTCCAGCCAAGAGAAGAAAGTGAAAGTCACACCTTTAAGAAAAAAGTGCAGCACTGAAGGGTCGAAAAAGCCCCAGGCTAGTTCCTGAATTTTTTATGAGAGTAAATTAGCACCAAAAGATGGTTTGACACAGGTCTATCATCTCCCAGCAAGGTTTACAATTTTGCAGCATACCCAATAAAACCAGCAGATGATAGAGAAGAAGACAAGACATCATAGAGGTCAATCTTTAGAAAGAGTAATGTTCTCAATGATTGTTTGATAGTGAAGTTAAATAGTCAAAGGAAAAAAAAAAAAAAAAAGACTCCAAAGAAGCAGTCAAGAGCAAAAGAGGGTAACTGCAGCAATATATGCTTGCTAATGAAGTTCTTCTTAAGGGCCAACTGCAGCAGCAATTACCTTCCAAACCTAGGAAATTTCAGTCATATGCTCCTTTCCTTTTTCATAATCTTCATACTAAAAAAATCGAAAGCTCAACATGCTTTTATCTATCTGTCAGGTCTCCAGAAAGAAAGTAGAACTTTATACTGAACCCAATGCTCAGAGTCGAGTTTCAACTCTTCATAAATGGCACAAGCCTTTATTTAGATAGACCACTAGGCAAAGAACCTTTTCACCAATTGGATCACTCACACTGGTTATTTTACAGGATGCTCTGTTCAACGTTATTTCCATGAAAATTTATTAGAATGGGAAGTGTTTAGGCTCTAGGTTTGTCTTCCAATTTATACAACCCTATTCCCTAATCCCAATCCCCCCAAACCAAACCAAAAAAAAAAACCTTGGCGCTTGGACCCCAGCTTTATTAGCATGTCTATAGTTTGCAAGTATGCCATCATCATCCAAGCTCACTATCAATTATCCTTTCTTTGGGGTAATTTCAGTAACTACACCAAAGTTATCCCACAATTTTGCCATACAAAATCAATATTGATATAAACAGTGATATTTTTGTGACCATACCTTGATAGAGGAATGAAAATTATTATGCTTCCTAACAGGGTACTTGCAACAATAATGTTGTTCCTCAAACCAACATTTACAATGGGGCTATCACAAGCCTCCTCTGATGGAAGTTTAAAAGAAAATGATCCCTGCAATGACACAAGAACTTATATCAATACAAAGTATGAGACAACACCTCCAACAAAGTTCATAGAAATAAAAGCACTTAGCTAAATGCCTTAAGCCATTAAACAAACAAAAATATCTACAATGAATGCAAAAGTGAAATGAAAAGGATAGAAAAATCCAGCACATATTACACAAGGGAAAAATCTAAACAAAATAGTTCAGCAGGCATTTCAGCTTTGCAAAAACTATATAAGCTTTGAATAAAACAGAATACCAAAGGGGGGGAAAAATGATTGAACATTCAATAAATATTTGAAGTAGGTGCAGGTAAAACAAATTAAAGTGACGTTGGGAATTGAATTATAGTGGAAGCTTTTTCAAATACTATATATAAAAATTTTAGCTTCTTATCTCTTCAAGGAAGAGGAAATAAAAGGGGAAAAAAACATATATTCTCCTTTTCAACAAAATAGGCTCCCTTCACCAATTGGACATGTGCCATTACTTACTAAACTTATGATATCGATTAAACTTTGTGAAGTCACTCTTTTTATGGTAAATAACTTTGCTAGATCACTTGCCAAATATAAATATTAATTTTTTTGGCCTTATTCTTGCACCTTTAGTCATGCTGAATTCAAATATATGAAATTCTTACTTAAAAGTTTGAACTTGTAGATCAGTACAACTTTTTAGATTTTATACTTTCAAAAATACTCACATGTGGGCTTGGACATTGACTAAGGCATATCATGTGAAAACAAATAATTATGGCCAAAATGATGGCACAAGAATTCAAACTCATGACCTCCTACTCAAATAGCCACATAAATTTAGATTCACGACCATTTGATCTAAAAACTTAAACTAGTAGATTAGTGTGGATTTTAATATTTTTAAACTTTAACAAGTCACAAATGCATAGCAGAGTCAAAGTTCAAGGCATGAGTACATCAGACAAATCCAGGTTTTTTTGGTGCAAAAAGATGATTGCATGATTGGAATGAGTTTATCTTAAAATTTTACTTTATCTTTTGACTTGATGATTGCAATCATATTGATAATGGGTATAGTTCCTAATAAAATGAAGGATCATCATGCTCCTCAACATATATCCATGCAGGACAATTTCTTGTCTGCCCACCAAAGAAATTTTTTATTTTTGTATAGTAAGAGCCTATTAACAATTTTTCCAAGGATGATAGACACTTTTCCAGTTTTTTAAAAATCAAAGAAAATTTATCAAGAGAACACTGACCCCCAAAGTACAGCTCTCTTTAGTATCAGTTGTCAAATCAACATGTAGAATGGCCTAAATGTCCTCACTAAAAATTTACGTCCCTACAGCATTCAAAGTCAGTTATCCATCTTCTACATCCAAAAGTTAGTTATCCAAAGCATGTTTTTAGTCTTTAGTGATGTAGAAAAATCAGATGACCCATTATGCTGCACAAATTTGGTTTGAGTATTAAGAAAAAGTGCAGCTGACTTAAGTTCTCAAATTAATAAAGCCATCAAAAGCCAAACATCAATCAAGCCTTCTTTTAACAACTAGAGAGATATAACAAGAAATTACCTTTCTAATGCCCATTGCTATTTCTCCCATATAATAGGCACAACTTACTGTCAAGTTCCTTTCTGGACTAGCTGTCAAGTTCCTTTCCGGACTTGCTGTCAAGTTCCCTTCCAGACTTTCATTATTATCTGCAAAGAACAATTTCCAGGGTTAGAAAAATCATGTGAGGATCATTTAAGGACTAAATGAGGTGGCAAAAATATCTGCACTGAGAATCATTTAAGAACTAAAAATCCTTGCTTGTTGACGGCTGTTATATCAATGCTTCTTCTTACAATTGAAAAGATGGTGGATGGAACTAGCAACTAAAATAATATGAAGAGATGGAACAATGTTAACTATGCTCTAATCGAGCAAAAAGAAAGCTGCCTTTCTGTAATATTTCAAATAGACTCTGGAATTCTCATATGAATTCATCTACTGCACATCAACTATACACGTGCATAAGCACCTGCTTGGATTTTCTCTCTCTCTTTTTTTTTAGTGACCCATTGCTACCAGTTTTCATTGCCCGTCTACAAAATAAAACACCAATAAGATAAAAGTATAAGTAGATGTACCCCTACAACATCACAAAGTTCCATTACATCACTGTAAAAGTAAATTTTTTTTACAATTTATATATATATATATATATATATATATTTTAGTTTTACAAAATGACCAAACAAAATTTTCTGTTTCCAATGGATCGCATCTTCACAATAGTTATTAGTTCCTTTTACTCTCTTTTTAATGCATTTTGTTGTATTTAATTCAGCAAGTAGAGGATGTTAATTAGTTAACCTATCTAAAAACCTATTTTCAAATTGAAACAGATAGCATTAAATAACTATTGAAACACCTTATTTCAAATGGATATACACAGTTACAATTAACATTCAAACAAAATGCAAACAAAGAAAAAAATTATCAAAACTGATCTATATATTTCCAGATCAATGGTTCGCCATCCAAAAAATAAATGGTAGAAAAGGACTTGTACAGACATCAGTGACTTGCAATTGGGAGAGGCAACCACTAAATTTGAAGAAAGCAACAGGTGAAAAAGAAGTAGAAAGGCACAAAACAACGAAATCTTTACCATCTGTACGAGCTGGGGATGATAAAACAGCAATGCTCCCTTTGCGATCAGATACCACAGCAGTGTGAACATCTATAAGTGTACAATCAGCAACTAACCTTTGGGATGGATCAGAGAACACGTGCTCTAGTTTCTTAGCATCCTAGCAAAAATAGAAGAAAACAGAAGGAAAAAATCAGATGCCAAAATGAGTATCTTGCAAGCCTGAGTATATATACTCACAGAGAAGATCAGCATAAGAAAACAGGAACATGACATTAATTTTAGGGAAAAATGCAAATTACCCCCTAAACTTTGTCCTGTGTGAATACACCCCCTAAACTTTCAAATGTTACAAATCACCCTCTTAAACTTTGATAAATTGGCAAATAACCCCCAAAACTTACAAAAAAAACCTCCCTAAACTTTGCCCTTGATACAAAATCACCCCTCAAACTTATTAAGATGTGCTTTAACATCCCTTGAACTATAAACTTAATGTGTTTTTTAAAATTGAGAAAAGCAAGTGTCCTTTGTGATGCCAATTTATCAAAATTTATGGGGGTTATATGCAATATTTGAAAGTTTAGGGAGTATATCCACATTTGGTCAAAGTTTAGGAAGGTTATTTGCAATTTTCTCTTATTTTTATTATTCTTGTGCAGTGATACAGTTAGCCAATTCCACCTAGAAGGATTAAGGCTTGAATGTTACTCTCATCGTTTAGTGATGTAATTGCTGTGAATTGATCACCAACTTGATGTTTAACTAAATTTTAAGCCCCTATATTTAGGATATTGTTTTTCTTGTTTGTTTTTTCATTTGGGTGGAAAGCTGATTATAAGATTTTTCACCCCTGGTAATCTTGTTACTGTCATCTAATTTGTAGCACTGTAGGCACAATGACATGACTGCATGCAGATTTAAATACTACCACCAATTTGACATACAAGATTTTCGTCTTTTTTTTTATTTAAGTAATTTAAATTTGTATTGATACAAGTATTTACAAAACCTACTCACCATGAGGCAAGGGAAGAGCACTAAGAGCAAACCAAAATAAATCCACCCCAACTACAGATTTACCATTAAAGACAAAGGAGAGAAAGAAAACAATACTTTAAACAGGGAATTACAGAAACTGGAATATATCAATCTCTAAGAGTGTCATAATATGAAATATGGGATAACATCCACCCAGTGAGAACAGCAGGCTGATGGCCACTATTTCCCACTAGAATAAAACTGACATGGGATAACAACTGATATTGCTGGATCAATCTAAGGGAAGAGTAAAGACGATATATGCAAAACAGTAGAAGTGTGCAACAGCCAAGGGGATAACAACCTCTTGGAATGAGTAAAAAAGTATCCCATCACGGCAATCACCAACGGCAATTCTAGCCAAATGTGAAGTCAAGGATGTTATCATAAAACGTGTCCTTCCAACAGCTAGCCTTTTCACCTTCTGTGGGTTATTACCATGAAAACTACAAACATAAAACTGAAAATAGAAGTTATTAACTTTTATCAGAGATATGACCATGAGATAATGATATAATCGTATAATCATAATATGAATCTTGTAACTCACAGCATTGCCAGCAGATGCCAAGAAAAAGCGATCTAGATATGGACAGATTGCGAGCACCATGCCTGGCCATACATTTGAATAAGCCAATCGCATACGCCACACATCAGTTTCTTCAAGTTTGCTTCCATCACTATTGGAATCCTGTGAGCTGCTGCAAAAACGACTGCTTAATAGCTGCTCTGTGGCATATCCAACAATCTCACAAAATGGTGAAGTGCAGTGAGAGGATGAAACAGCCCTCGAATAGAATGCCATTGAACCAGCATCCGAATTTTGCCCCCGTTCAAGGCAAAGTACAATCAGGCGGCCTTTAGTACTGCTGAAGAATCACACAGTTAGAATATATTCTGGAGTAGGTATATCATCAGTACTGCATAGTCTTATTTCTAATCAAGACACAAATAATAAGCCTTCATATCCATATAATAATACACCTTTGTGACAGAAATATACCAAAAGCAACAGAACTGCTACCCAAATGAAAAGGCAAAAGCTAAAAAGGGACAGATGCTGACCTCTCGGCTTCACCACTGGGCATTATAGCTGGACCAGAGGACAGACTAGTGCCAACCACCAAAACATGCTCATTCCCAACCCTCAACAACTCCATGGATTTTGCAATTTCCTCAGGGTCCAAGTTGAAAGAAGACTGGACTGTGCCAGTATGAGGATCTATACAGCAAATATCTGAGGAGCATGAATCATTTCCTAAGTCAGTCCTCATAACAATCAATAGCCTGCTCTCACGGTGATATAAGACCTTTCTTGGAGTCCCTTCAACATGAAACTTTCGCAAATTAAGTCTTTTGCTGTGCACCATTTCCACCTGGAGAATAGCAGAATAAAGATAATATTCTGTCAAAAAGAGGAGGGATCATATTTCTGCAAATTAGATATATTGAAATGGATGGTGTTAATTTAATAGCTTCTAGTTTCCTCTAATAACACTTTAAAGAAGCAGCAGCACTCACATTGTTATGCAACAACTAACTAAACTATGACCCAGTATGGTTGTGGAAACAACCTTAAATATGCATCCAAAATGCAAAATGAACTCAGATGTTGCTCATATTCGATATGAGAGGAATGCCAAGAATATATTTGACTTGACATAATAAGGTTGAAAATTAGAATCAACATCATGAATCTCAATGATTTAGAAAAGGCTATCGGAAAAGGACAAATATTCTGCTGGAATACTACAACAATGTTGCAAACTATAAGAAGAGACAGATTCTATATGCATGTACAAAACTTTGTATATTAAACTACACTGAACAAAAGAAACAAATGGCATAAATCTATACTATTATTGAGCAAAAATATAGCACTTTTTAGTTGCTAATTTTGCCCCTATACCTCTTGAATGACAAGAAAACTGATAGATGATGCTAAAAAAAGGTGCAAATTTACAATTTTAATAATCAATATTCTTCATTCAGAACAACCTCTCTGTTATCCAGAATTGCTCCACCCCTTTTCAGTTAACTTCACTTACCTGGTTATTGTTTTTTTCCAGAAGAACTAACATAAGTGCAGGCTTCTGCTAACTATAAATATGGCAAGGATATAGCTTCTCCTTTATGTATAATTTGAGGGTGGAAAAATAAAAATGAACCCAGTGAAATTAAATAGTTATTAACATGAATATTCAGCCAAAAACACATACATATATATTGCTAAAACTGTATCAGTTTAGCATTTAGATTCTCACCAGGTGTAGACAGTTATCTGCAACAAATAGAATTCCACTGGGGCATTCAGCCAAGCATACAGAAGTTGCATGAGTTGAAGGTTGAAAAGATATAGACGCATAAGAGAGGCTGTGCCTTGCTGTTTGCAACAACCAGGGTCTATCACTGAGAACAATGATATCCGAGTCCAATGAATCACTCAACGGAACCAGAAAAACAGGAGTTATGCCTATACGACGAGTGGCGATTAATTGAAGATTGATGGGTAAGTTAACTTCAGCCTTTGAACCACCTGGAAACGTACTCAAAGCAAAAGAACTAGGGGAATTTAGACCAGAGAATCTCAAACTTGAGGGGCTTTGACGAGGAAATCCCGAAGACATCCATGATGCTGTTGGCCACTCAAAACGAAGCAGCATTCCATTTCTCAAACCAGAAAGGACATACAAGCGATCAACTAATACAAGCCTTACATCCTGAGGGTTGCATCCACTGATAGCAGTCCCTGTTGCATTAGTTAATGAAATTGTCCCAGAAGCAATAACCCGAAGTCCTTGGTTTGGAAAGATAGAAAGGACCTCAACTGAAGGCTTATGTGTGCCAATAACAAAGGTATTGCCAACAAAAACTCCAAAGGGAAGAGCAGGTTTGCCACTTGCATCCATTTCAGCAGTGCCAGGACCAGACTCTTTCAAATTTTGTAGTATAGAGATGCATGACACTTCATGCTGAAGTCTTAAATGCTGCATTTCATATATTTCATAATTGTACGTTGAGAGTACTCTAATGCCAAGAATTAAAAGAAGGCAAGGATTGGAAGTGGAAACAACAATAAAATGGTGTCCAACAGTGCCCATACTGATGCTGAGATTACTGGGAAACCAAGATGTACAAACTGGGGATGATAAAGGAATACCTTCAGAATGGGCAGCTTTTGTGGGCAAACAAAGTCTAACTGCATTTCGCTGAATCTGGACAAGAGCACCATCATTTACAAGGCCAGAGGCTAATGTACTGACATCTGGCTGGAAACCAACCGACTCAGTCACATCTGTAAAGCTTAAGCCAACAGAAAGTACCCTACTTTCTTCAACAAAAGATAGCACCAGAAAGGAATGGTATAAGTCAGTTACTTTCATCTTCATTGTCCAGGTACCGGTTATGCCTTGATATATTGAGGCAGTCTTCAACAATTTTTCTACATTGATACCAGCACGAATAATCCTCAATGATCCTTCCGGTGCCACTCCACTGCAGACAAACATTTGGTCCTGCTGCTCATCATGAAAATTAGCCAATGACATGTCCAAAACTGGGGCAATATTTTGAATGGGGCTTCTATATATTAGCTTCCCCTCGTCCAACTTAAGGATCTTTCCATCTCCCATCTCAATAATAGCAGCCACAAATCCTCCTTCCGCCCATAGAAGTGCCTTGCATGGTTGATCTCTATGAAGACATTCTTGTATGTTAACTTTCAAGCCATCAAAATCAGAAGACAATTCAATAATAGAAATTTCACCAGTATCTAGACAGAACATCATCCTAGGTCTGCTAGAAATTTCTGGTTCCCAGGTCCATGAGCATATATATCTAGTTTTTAACTTATTATCACTGTCCTCACTATCAATACACATAGGATCATGATCCCTCAGCTTTAATAAAGCACAAGCAGCATCATTGAATAGCCCTTCATCATCAACTGCAATATCTGTTGCACTACATGGCTCTTCTGCAATATCCAACTCCTCCACTGCAGGTGGTAAGAAACTTAAGCCAGCCCTGCAGACACAACAGGGGTTGTAAGCATCTCTAAGATCCATTAAGAGAGCATCCCCAGCTCTCAACAAAAAGGCATATCCATGGAGATGAGGAACTTCAACTATACTGTGTGCTAATGGCCCAGCTTCAACAAATTCAGAAAACGGATAGATATAATCCCCTTGAGTATTCCATCCCAATAACACCAATTCATTCAGGGTTGCTTTCCTCCTGCACAACTGGTATAATCAGTTCATAAAGGCGTTTCAATGGAAAACAACCATAAACAACATGAACTAGCCAAATTATCTTCACACCGGCATAAATATTTAGATGAACTTCTGAATTAGATCAAACATCCATACCTATTCAGTACAATGGCTAGCACCAGATCGTGCTCCCCAGTTGAGTAATTTGAAATAAAGCACATGCTCCAAATAGTTCCACTAATAGTGATTTTCTGGAAGCTTCTTCCAGAAAGTGCATCAATCTCATTTTCAGGAGGATAAAAGATCCTCTGGGGAAAAAGCAGATTGACAGGATCAACTCCAAGCAAATATACTATGTATATTAAAAAGTTAAGCAATATATTTACATGAATTTCAACCTTATCAACTATATCACTCCCAGCCGATGCAGAAAGGGCAAAAAGCGCAAGCCGATCTTCATATGCACTAACACCAACAAAACGGCCCCTGCATCAAGAAGTAACACCAGAGCAATAATGTAAACAAAGAAAAGCAAACAATAAAGACTATTTTCCTAAACTTTGCTCTTTTTTGCCCTCATTTGAAGTAAAAAGGAAGGGACTAAAAATTGGCAATACGGAGTAAGGAAAAAAAAAATACTCATACATAAGCATGCCACAAATAAAAATTAAAAAAAAATGATTAAAATAACTAGAGGAAATAAATTTAAAAAATCATAAACACACACACACACAGACAGAGCATTAGCAAGACAAGGTACTCAAAACAACATCAATATCAGTCACTTCTGGCGATTGACTGGTTACAGTTTTCCAATTTTGACTTCAAAATAGATAAGAAACCAAAGAGCTTGACTTCAATATAGAAATATATCTAACAATACTAATATACACTTATCACAATTTATAGCTTGACTAATGAACTAGGGTCTTATGGGTAGATACGGAAATATACTAGAAAAAACTAAGGCATAACTATTCGTTTGGTCCTAGAAAGGAATTGCAATTTCTTATTTTGCAGTAATAGGATTTCCAAAAAATAACTATTTTGCAAACCAAACATTGTAATAGTTGTGTAGGAATGGACTCACTATTCCATTCCACTCCCATGAAATCAACCAAACACACTATAAGTACTGATCAGAAAATTAAAATGGGAAGATCATTTGAAAAAGGAAAAGATGTATTATTGTTGAGATTTAATCCCAATCAGATATAATTAATTCCTCTCTTGATCAATTGACTATCCAAAAACTGAACCTAGCTTCCTAACTCCCCATCCTATTGAATCATGAAAAACAAAACTTCATTACATTAAAGATAAGGTACTAATAGAACTTCATAGAATCATCTTCATTAGGAAGGTATCATCATAGTCCTTAGTGTCATCTAGGCTCTATGTAACGTAATGATGTTATTCATACTGGTTTTCAAAACCATATTACAATTTTCACCCTCATATACAGCATCAACTTATGATGAGTAAATGAAGCCTAAATGTTGTCACCATGGGAAAATCAGGCATAAGCTATAAGAAGTTCTAACTGAATAGCCATAGTGACGCATCAAATCCAAGAAATGCAAAATTAACAAAAGGAGATAGATCATGCAACAAGGGCAGTAATATGGCAGAAATGGGAAGTGAAAAGAAAAATTCAAAAAAGACCTCTGGTTCAAGCAACTCACATGGGATCCACAGCTAACATCCTCCCAAGCTGAGACCGTGAATTTCCAGGATTGGACAGTTGAACATGGGTGACTGGAAAGAACCTAATCAACAGTTAAGTATCAAAAGCCACCCTACTCATCAAAACACTGACACAAAATATTCATGGAAAAAGCATAGTAAGTCCATAGGGCAAGGGCAAATGAAAGTAGAAGCAAAGTAAAGAAAAAACCTGTTCATTTCATTGCAAAATGTAAGAAATGAGAGCTTCCCAGAGTCAGATATCACAACAAGAAGATCTTTCCCTGAAATCTTCAAATTATATTACAAGATAAGATTCCAACTTCTTCAAGACTTACCCAACCAGTGAAGGGTCATCAACATACACAAACTATATGAATGAATTTTCTAGAGAATCTACAGAAGACTTTTATCAGGAAAGTGAAGGAAGCAATATCTCCTTTAAATGTGAAAAACATACTGAAAGAGTACCTGTGAGCTTTCTACATGGATATTCTCACTCCAGGGCAGGATTGCTAGATCCTTAATTGTGCCAAATACAGGTTGTTCACATATAGATTGCACAACCCCATCGTCACCAATTATTACAAGCTCTATAGATGTCTCCTACAACATATGAAATGAAAACTTCATCAGACAAGGCAATAGGAATATATGTATAAACTCCAATGAGCCAATTGAACTGATGATGATCTGGCAAAAGTTTTCTGGAGACCCATAAATGCATTTACATTTGTGTGACAAGCTCCTATTAGATAAGCATGAAATAAGACATTATACAACAAAGCATCCACATATATGGGTAAAGATTTTTTCTCTTTTTCAAAGAGGAGAACGTCCATAATTTGAAAACCTACCTGCTCTAACTTGAATAACCATTCCAATACATAGGCAAAATGCAGCTTTCACTATATAGACAGCCCTAATAAGTGGCCAGTTGATCCCAAAATCTCATGTAGTTTATTGTATTATCCTTTGGCCATAATTGTTAGGCAAACCTCTTGCACTGCTTTTGAAGAATCATATAAAATGTTTGCAAAGGACACAATAAGATAAGCAAAAGATTTCTCACATAACATACTTTGGTTGTGTCTGGATAAAATCGGTTTATTTTAATTTTTTTTTTCTTTGTAATTGATTTAGGTTAATTTTGTTTCTTCACTTTCTGTACAATCTAAGCACATCTACCTTATCCTCCTCCTAGTCCAAAATTCAAATCCACCCTTTTATCCACCTTTACTCAAGACTTATTTATTCCACAGCCACACCAAAACAGGACAGAATTAGATTGATACCATAAAACTTTTACATGGCCTACCAGACATAGCCTTGAAGTTGGCAAAAGATTATCAAAATTTTAAGTAAAAACATCAAGATCCCAAAACCTATTATATGTAAACACCCCCAAACTCAAAAAGGGAATTTGGCTGCTTCATACTTGAAATTTGGCAGCACTGAAATTCTCATCCAGATAAAGAGGTCTGGAGGGAATAAATAGCTGGACAGTTACTGATTCTCTGCAGTTATTGGAAGCTAAATTCATGATTTCAGGCTTGGTTTGTATCCAAACATTAAAAATAGTGCTACAGATAAATTGTAACTAACCCTCTTAAGATTCTTTTAAGGTAAATTACACTTATTAGACTAGCACATTTTACTGTATCACCTGCATTTTGATTTGTGTAATTTGTACCATCCCTGTTTCCCTCCATCAGCAATTGTCTTTCTAATTTTAGCATCTGGCATGCACATGTCTCTCATTTTTCCCTCAATTTCATCTTCTTCAACAATGGACTTTGTCATCATCTCTTAAACTGTCAGACCACCAATCTTCTGGTAATTGATTGTGCAAAAATATGTCATAGGATGTTTACCTTATTTATGGGTCAACGGTTTATCAATTGAAAAGAAAAGAAAAGAATTCACTTTTATGCAATTTTCCCTCTATATATGCACTTCCACCTTCTTCTTCAACCTTGTAGTCTAATATCACCTCTTCAACTGCAAACTGCCAATGTTGTGGTGATTAATTGTACAACTACATGTATTGGGACGTCAAATTATTTGTAATTTTATGTCTTGATTAAGCACCTGACAGTTTATACATTAAAAAGAAAACGAAAAGTCTCATTTTTATCTGACATTTCCTCTAGACAAAAAGAATTTGTAGGATACAGATTATGCAACAAGTTGGTAAGGAAAGTGGACTATGCAGATGAAACATCATAAACGACATTTATACATTGATGAATAAAGAACATCTTTTAGGCATGAACCAAGGCAAATGAATTTCAAGGTTAAAGAGAAAGATGATCTTTTGAGAGAAAAGAAATGTACATGTTGCATGCCAATTGGATGGAAAATCTAGAGTTTCATAACAGAGGTAAACATGGCTGACATAAGCGAGACAGATAAAAATACAAGTGACCAGAGTGAAAATGCACTAAAACTCAGGTGTAGTGAATGCAATTTACCAATGATTTTTATATTTAAAATTCAAATTCTATTACACGGCATTACCTCACTAAGGTATCAAGATAAAGGAGCACAATACCTATTATTTCTTAAGCCAACAAAAGCTGGACTTCTAATCAAATGTTTAAACGAGTCTTTTTTATTATCAATGTTAACAGATGTATTCGTAATAGTAGTAAGAGACGAAGCCTTTAATTACAAGGAAAATAGTAAAAGAGCTTTAAGAGATCTTCTCATCCAATGCAGAATGCACATTTAAAACAAGAAGTGCAACAGAAGAAGAGCAAACTGAAAATCTCTAAAGCACTAAGTTTCTCCATTCTCCCAAGCTCTTTTATCCCTCTCTAACCTAAAGGAGGCTTGACACGTCAATTTGGAACTTCTCCATTAGATATCCAGTGATTCCTTTTTCCTAGCCAGAGAGCTGCATGCCCAATGCTGCCTAATGTTCCACACTGCAGAACGGCAGCGAACTAAAAAATGTCCAATTTATCGGTTCATGGAAAAACCGCTTCTAAATGAGCAATTATATTTGCATACCCTACACCTCCTGCTACAGCTAGGGCTTAACCTCAATTTTTCGCTGCATGCATATACCTATATCTATGTAGAGGTATGCATTCAATCCCTTAACTAAAACCTCTTGCATCTTCAACTAATCTTAACAATTACAGTCAACGTTTACAACAATCAAAAATCATCATCATGTTTTGTCAATCAACTGGCGATTAATTCAGCATACGCGGTTATAATTTGAGAGAGAAAGAGATTAAAAATCAAGTGAAAAATGCACTCACTTTTCCAAAAACGACGTCGCGAGAATGAGAAGAACGCAGACGACCATAGGCAACCTGAAGAATCGCACTTCCTCTAAGGACGCACTTAGCGAGGTAGTGAGCGTTAGGAGAAGAGGAAGTGGACGCTCGTGACCTCGCGGAGGAACACTCCTCCTCTGAAACCGCCATTGAACGTGATGAAAGCTAGGGTTTATAGTGTTAATTCGTCTAGCAAGTAATAGAGTTGGTGGTGCTGTTCGTATCTGTGTTACGAGGCCTGGAGATTGTGGTCCCGTGATTTGGAGGAGTATTGCAGTGTTGAGAAACAGGTACGAGTGCAAAAAGGAAAGAAAAGGATGAGACGCAAAGAAGAAAACAAAATAATGACTCCCAATTTTTCTCCTTTTTTTTTTCTTTTCCGCAAATATACATCCACTCGGAATCAGTGGTATCGACTTGCAATTTTTTACATTTCATGTAGAATTGAAGTATATACCGTTAATGAACTCGCGATTTTATACCATGAGATCATGAATTCGACAGGGCCGGGTTCGGTGGATCAAGACTCGGAACCGGTCATGTACAGCCGGTCCTTAAGCCGTAAAGGGGTCCGTACTTGGCAAGTTCAATCCGTACAAAATTAAATTAAAACAATATTCAAAATTTAAACAACTTTCATATAAAATAAGGAATTTAATTTCCACTCATAGCATTTAATATGTTATTATTATTAATAATATAAAAAACAAATATATAAAAAAGTATATATAGCTTGATATTTATAAAATTTATTAAAAAGATATTTTCATTCTTTGATAATATGGGATTAAAAATAATTTTTATCTTTTAATTTTCTTTTCTAGACTTTTGTCTCATATTATTAAAATGAAAACTTTATTTGAGTATGGTTCTATATAAATAAATACAAATTTCGAAAAAAAAAAAAACTTTATAAGTTATCTGTAAAATGTGCAAAAATCAATTAATAATTTTATACTGATAAATTTTTATTATTAAATATTTTAAATTAAATAAATTTTAAAAAATAAATATAAGGTTGGTTCACACTAATTTGTGAACCGGTGGGACCAAGGCCCCTACTCAAAACTAGGTCTCATGGGTGCAAGGTTGATTATGCATTTTGGGGACTTAGAACCATTGGATCCAACTTCAAGCCTAGGGCGGCGCAACCCCATGACAGTGTCTAAGATAATCATTTTGGCTTTATATTAAATATAGTTGATTACATATTTGAATATCTAATAAAATTAAAAGTAAATTAAATATTACAATACCAAAGGTATCTTACTCTTTCATAATATAAATAATATATACAACTCTAAAAATAAAAATAAAAATTAACACCTTAGCAAAATGTAAACAAATTTTGCGTTTATAAAGTACATTTAACTTGTAATTTCATTTCTAGCCCATAACATGGCATCCAAACTTCTCAATTCAAATAACACACAAACATCACATTTCCACTATAAATATAAGTAGGATGGTAACATTTAGGATAATTATAAAATGACTTTAATTCATATTACATTTGGTATACATGAATGAATAGTTTGGAATAAAATGAAATGACAAATTCATTTCTATATTTGAAAAAATTCACAAAATTGTTAATTTTATTACTATTTTAGTTAAGTGCTTATATTCTTAGAGAATATGACACAGAACCTTTCATGATTTACTTGCTGCCATAAATATAGTCAAGTTATTCATCACATTCATTTCTATCCTTGCATTTTCCACACTCACTTTACCCAGAAGAAGGATATGGTTAGCAAAGAAGAAATATGATAACTTAAAGCCTTAACCCACTCAACTTTAAGAGCCTCCAAATACCAAATTTAATATGCTAGTAAATAAATTGATTAAGCATTTCCATTACCATAATAAAAAAGTTAGGGTAAATTAGATTCCCCGTCTAATCACAAGAGAAAGCAAGTAGAGTGAAGTCAATTAAGAGTGCTTCATAATTAATCTCCTTAAGAGACGACTAACTTTTTATTAGTCGTCACCTTTTTATGATAGTGAATTTGAAACCATTTAACACATCTTTAACGACTGTTGTGAAAAACTATTAGATAAAATTAAGCCATAGCCATATTCTTTTTTTATTCCTTTGACCTCAACTTGATGGACTAGCTAAAGTGGAATATCTTTTCAGAAAGGGGACCTAAGGTGTGTACCCTTTTGTTTATGATATGTAGTTTGTAGAATGAAAGAAACCAAAAAGAGTTCAAGTCAAGTAAAGCTAATCCAGAATGTTTAAATTAGATCTTAATTAGGATTGCCAATTAGTAGGTGGTTTCTCGAAAAACAAAGGCATCAGAGTGCTTGAAGAGTTCACGTAAATGGAACCCCTTACCGGTGCCTAAGTTAAGTTCAATCGTGATTGTACTTTCTACGAAAGGGAAAGAATAGCAAAAATTGGTGGTTTGTGTCATGACTCTAAGGGTATAGTAATCAAATTTTTTCTAAGAACAATGCTTTTGTCTTCCCATTGGAAACAAAATAATGGAGTGTTTCTAGGGTACCTAAGATTGCACATAGCTTAGGAATTGCTAATATTACACTAGAACTTGATTTTGTAGAGACTCTTAAATGGTTGAAGCACACAATACTAGCCTCTCTTTTCTCCCTAATCTAATTTTTCTTTGCACGGAAAGGATGAAAAGATTCAATAATTTCTTACTATTCAAAATTTTTTAAGGAAATAAGCTATCAATCTCTTACGAAAGAGAGACTATCACGATGAGATGAATTTTTACTTTGTCCGATCTCTACTATAGATGTAGCTAGTTTCATATCACAAGACTATTTCTACCATAACTTAAAGGTGATGCCTTTTGCTTTGGACCCTGAATGTGGTCTTAGTCTTGTTGCTGCTCAATGTTTATTTTCTAATATTCATTTAGAATGTTTTTGTGAGATCAATTCCTATACTTTGTTTCTTGTCAATGTTGGGATTACCAAAAAAAAAAAAAATACTTATGTCATATTTGATAGATAGGAATAATTTGAAATGAAATGGATTTGAATGGAAATGAAATATAATAGATTTTAAAAATTGAATAACAAATCCATTTCTATTTTAAAAACCGAATAACAAATCCATTTCTATATTTAGAATAATTTAAGAAATCATTGAATATGTTTCTATAATGAAACAAGATGTACATATAGTGGCATTTGTAAAAAAAAAAAAAAATCTTTAATTTTAAATGCAATAAATAATGTGATAGGTTTAAAGGGTTATTTAAGTAAATATATATTAACAAGGGTGAAATTAAAAATTAAATGCACACTATGGAATGCAGAATCAAATTCTCTTTTAAAACTAAAATCATCAATTCAAAAGAATCACAACTTCATTCTAGATCCACTCTCCTATACAAAAACTACCATTAGAATAGCGTAGCATAATCTCCTTGTCCTCTTAAAAGGCTTGATTAGCTAAGTCTCCTATTAAGCCTGAGTTTTTACTAGACAGTCTTGATATTGTGTAATTTATCTGTCTCTTCAATTAGAGAAGAGACTCGCATTCATTGAGATAAGATTAAGCTTAACATGCTCGAGCCTCTCCTCCACATCCTTATCCTTAATCATAAGTTGCCTCTTTTGTAAAGTTAATAGATTCTAAATTGAAGTAACACCACTATCTGATGTAAGTGTCTCAAAAATGCTAAGAGCCAAGCTATGTCAATGTATCTAGCTTGTGCGAACTCTCATGTGTGGAGAAGTAGGAATTCTATTAAGACGTTTGGAAGCAAAACTGATATATGAACCAACTCAAACATGAATTAAGTAATTAACTCAAGAATACTTGTGTTTTAAGGGTCTCAAAAACTAGATTAGATAAGTGGGCCTTAAACCTACAAAACCAATGAGCCCAATTCTCTTAAAGGAGCCTTAATTGAAACCAAAAGCCCACTAAAATGTATTTGATTAATATTTAGGCAAAAAAAATTAATTTCAACACATTTTTTATTAGATTTCGTATCCCATATTACATGTAATTAATTTTTTCCTTTTGCAAAACTAGTCTACTTTAAGTTTATATTAGCTTAGATAAAATCATTTCCCACTCATATGAGCAAATAAATTGTACTTGGATCAAGTTAAAGAAACAACAATTTTTTTATTGGAGTACTTAAAATATGATTGAATCGAATGTGTGCGTTAGAGTTTTTTTTTAAAAAAAAACATTTATTACATAAAAGACCCAATTTCTTTCTTTTTTTCTTTTTTTGAAAATTGTAAATAACCTTTTAAACTTTGACCTCAATACGAATATTCCTTCAAGACTTTCACATGTTGTAAAAAACTCTCTAAACTTTAATAAATAGGTAAGATGAAGAATAGTTATTTTTTTCATTTCAAAAAATGCACTAAGGTTAAACTCTTATAGACATTAGCATCTATTTTGATAAGTTCGATGGGATTTTCCATGCCAAGATCAATTTATGAGGGGGTATTTTTAACCTTAAAAGGTTATATGCCGATTTATCATATTATTTGTAACATTTAAAATTTTATAATGTATGTTGCATCAATGTCAAATTCTGGAGATGTTATTTGCACTTTTCCCCTTTTTTTGTTTTTTTTTTTGTTTTTTGTCACCTCTCAAAACTATTATGGCGTTGAAAGTTCACTACATACCTTACTTAAATAGAATACATAAGGCTACCATTACTAAGTGTTGATGATCGTAATCACTCAAGTTTAAAAATCCCTTTCTATGACTCTCTGTTACGATCCAATAGGCAAGTGCACCTATTGATTGTAATAGTATAGCACTATGTTCGGATATCGTATCCTCAGGGATCAGCAAGTACCAGTAATAACTCTAAACCTACTATCTAACCGCACAAAATTGAGATGTTTAGTTTTAAATTTAAAATACTTAACAATTTCTATAGCAATTTAAAATAACACAAAAACTTGATTACTAAATCTGATAACTAAGAACATACCCTACCCTTACTACTCCTTTAATTGTCATGTAATTTCACCCTTTCAATAAACTAGTTAACGAGCAATAGTTATCTCTAAACCGTGGAGTATCTAACACTAAACTAATGTTCTTTCCAGATTCATTAGCTCCTAACCCCAATCGCTTTGATAAGATCCCTCTTTTATCAAAAACCAATTAGAATTGCATTAACACTCTTGAACCCTCAATTAGATCAATTTATCTAAATTAATCTAATACGGAAAATTCACGTTCTCTATCCCTAGATTACATACGGATTCCTTTATTCATGCATGATCTATTCAAACAAGAGATTTTCCAATCAACTTCTAAGAAATCAATGCAATTTCAATGTTGGCCATACATCAAATTAGCAACAATATATAAACAACATGAATAAATTCAGAGATTTCCACTATTCACTAACTATGCAATCAATCCCGCATTACATGACAACTAGAATTCGTAAGGTTCGGGTATGAAATAAACTAGCCACTCATGATTTCAAGATACAATTAAATAAAGATGAAGAACCCGTGTGCATAAAACACTCCACAAGGTAAGGATGAATCCGTTGAAGTTGCTTTTCCTTCCGAAAGCTTTTTCCCCGTCTTCCTCTCTTCTTTCTGGGTCCTTATCTCTTTTTTTTCTTCTCTATGTCCCCTTCTCTGTCTCTTTCGTGGGTCTTTTTCTCTTTTTCTCCCCTGTGTCTCCTCCCTTTCTCCTTCTTTTAATTCGTGTCACCCCTTCTATTTCAGGTGTCTTTTCCTTTTCTGCATTTCGCCCCTTGACATTCCCCCTTCTTCCTGTCCAAAGATACCAAAATGTTGGAAGAAGCTTGTAAAACGCGGAGTTGGATCAACTATACGGCTGTCATACACGCCCGTGTATTATGGCCGTGTATCTTTCTGTGCACAATTCTAACTCAACACACGGTTGACATACACGGCCGTGTAGCATGGCCGTGTATCTTTCTGTGAACAATCCCAACTCAACACACGGTTGACATACACGGCCGTGTAGCATGGCCGTGTAAACTTCTGTGAATGTATTAAATACAATACACGGTCGTGCTCCTGTCATACACGCCCATGTATCTCTCCTGCTGCACTTTTGGACATTTTTCTTCATGTAATCCGCTCCGACTCTTGCACATGTTGATCATTCTTCCTTAATAGGTCCTTTAGTTTCCTGAAACATCAAATAGCTCTTCTTTAAGTACCAAAGTCTTTTAAAACATAATCAACTTACTTCAAAAACAACTCAAACCCATACAAAATATAAGTGTTAATTTATTCTTATCACTAAGTAAGTTTCTAAATCAATATTAGGATCATGAAATCATTATTTAAATTTTAAAATATTTTAAAGAAACGTTAAATTTTCAAAAACATTTTATGATTATTGGTTATAAAAATGTGTTGTAAGACAAGAAAAGATAAATTGGATCATAAAGCTTATAGGGCTCACAAAAAATGTAATCCATAGGTAACAAACCATAGAGCCATAGGCGACTCCTAATAAATCTCAATATAATTGGAAATATAAAAACATAATATGAACATAATGGATCTCAGTCATAAAAACAATTAATGTAGTCTATCTCCATGATCTCGTTCCACATCTTCACGATCTTATCCCATATCTCCACCTTGAAGCCATAACCTAACAAGTCATATAATGGATCAATAAAATTCTTACGGGGGTGGGATAAGAGCGGAGTGAGCCATGAGGGCCAAATATATAGTAATACAAATACATATATACATGTCAAACAAGCTTACAACTAATGCAGCAGTCAATCACTTCATTTAATTAATTATCTTAATTAAACATCTAATATAGGAGTACTCATGACTTTAAATAGCACCATGGGAGACAAGAGGTCTAATTCTACTGTAGCGGACATCAAGGGTTGATGAGAGTAGTTAGACTTCATGTCATTGAAAATCATGTACCTAAGTAACCTCATTTAAGTGAACCCACCATTATACAATTCTCACTTATCACAACCTATCGTATCGCCTATTGAGACCATAATCTTAGATGACTCCTGATGTACTTTATATCCATTTATAGTACCTGTTATCCAACATGTTTTCACTCATTAGCTATCTACCGAGCTACCCTTAGTGGCCTAAGCACCTAACTACTATATCATTTTGAGATATATGACAATAGCCATAATCTCAATCTAAGTTTTGTCACTTATTAGCTCAAATAACAATACATAAGTAGCAAGCAGTTACTTAGTTGAGTTAATTTTTAGTTAGGTTTAATTTTCTATCCTAACATGTAACAAGCAACTCACCACATACCTGAAAGGTCGATCTTGAATCATAATTCGGTTTCGATTGAGTCAATTGAGTTAGTTTTGTATAGCAAAAGAAAATTATAAGTCAATTAGTTGATTATTCTAAGTGATTAAATCATGTTTTAAGTTTGGTTTAGGCTACTTAAGACCCATACTAATTATAAGTCAATTAAAGTTATTTAGGCCCGACTAACTTTTAACTAATTGTAACCCCGACCATTTAAGATCTATTTAATTAAACCTAATAAGTTATTTGAATTTTAAACTTAGTTGGGTTTAATGCCCGATTAGTATATTGAGGCCCTTTAACTATAGCGGGCTAAATTATGTTTAGAATTAAGCCCACTAACCCTAATTGATTTAGTTGAATCCAATTATAATTACTAATTACAATTTAAGTTAAATTAGATTAATTATATCTATTTTAAATTGACTTGAGACTTATTATGTTTACTTAGTCTAATTAGTTGTGTCTTAAGTCCAAGTGATTTATTAAATTCCATTGGATTTCTATTTTAGGCCTTTATCTAATTTAGGACCTTGATGGATTTAAAGCCTAATTAACTTTAATGTGTTTATTTAGACCCATCGAGGGTATTGGCCTTAGAGTTTAATGGGACTAACATGTTTGGGTCTTGAGCTTATTAAGTTTTCATTGCAAGTAGGTAAACTCATTTTATTTTCCACACTTAAGTTTAATTTATTTTAATTAGTTAATTTAATTCTTCTTGAATTGGTTTGAGGCTTAATTGAGTTATTCATTTACTAAGATCCATTTAAGGTATAAGCCCAATTACCTTTTGAATTTGGGTCTTTAGCCTATTTAAGTTATTAGGCCTACATTGTCATATCAAATTTTATTTCAACCAACTTTAGAAGGTTTAGTTAATCAAACCCATTTAAATAAATTATGTTCAATTTCATGGGTCACCCAAGGGAGAGTAAGAGGAGGGTCCTTGAGCTTATTTTGGGTGAGCCAACTTGTGGTTAGGTTAGCCTTCACCTAATTTAATTAAACTAATATCCAACTAAATCTTAATTTGTTACAAATTAAGGCATTAACTTTAAAAGACTATAATTTACTCAATTTAAGCCTAAATTAAGCAAAACTAAAGCCATTTGTTTCCTTATTACTTTTACTACTCATTTTAACATAAAAGTATTATTTTATTCAATTTATATCCCTTGAACTATTAGGCCAAACTTAATTATGAATTTTTAACTTTATGAGCTCATAACTTATTCAATTTATATCTAAATCACTTTAAACTAAAGCCCACGTGTTCCTACTTATTTCTAGTATCTAATACATCATTTATTTTTCATTTTTCAAGTTCAAAATACCATCAAAATAGAGGAAGTAATGCAAGGCACACCCCAACCTATAACTTCATCCATTCTTTAGTCCAATTCAACACATTATTACTTCTAAGCTATATTTTACATCAAAACCACTTCTTATTCATAATTAAATCATAATTTTGCCAAATTAACAAAAAATAAACATAATTTTTTAGAAGTCATCTCAATAATTTGCAGGATAAGCTTATGTTTGTTAGGTAGACATAATTTGCCTTTGAGCTCAATAATAACTCATCCACAAAGATCTTCTTGAATTGCTTTTATTCGTGGGTGACAAAAAGTTTGATTTTTCATTTTGGTTCCATCATAGATCTAAAAGACGACATATGGAGTTAAACAAACATAGAAAAAAAAAACATTTGATTTGTGGCATTAAACCATACAAAAAGAACAGACGCTACTGGAGTGTACTTACCAAGTCATTACTCTTTCATTTAGAAATAGAGTGGAATGCTCTTGAAACTGGTGTTTTAAGTAAAAAATTATAAATTACTTAAAAAATTATCACATTATAAGCTTATTAATTATTGTTATAAATAGAGGGTAAATATTATTACTTAATTAAGCAAAAATAAAATATATTACAATTTTGTACAGCAATTATTAGGCCGCCCCCAATTCACTTAAGTACCCTTGGTTAATTATTGTAAACTAAAGATAAACAAGTAGACCTACTTTATCAAATTTAATTGTCCACCTTCATTTTTTATTTTATTACTCTGAATTTCTCTCACCCTCGACTTTTTCTCTTTCTTCTCCCTCTAAATGATATATTCAATTCGTGACCAATGTCTTTTTGCCGGCTATCTAGGTAAATATTAATAAATTATAATTTTATATAACTATTAAAGGGTTTTTACGAGACTACGTATTGTTTTAAAATAGTTATAATATTTTAAAATATAAAAATAAATGGTATTTACCCTAAGTAAGCTTTGCATTTGTGCTATGTCTATAATAAGTAATTTTTTATGGACTCTATCGATGGCCTTAAAAAGCATTTGTTAAGAGAGTATAAAGCCAAAAGTGACTTATTTTACATCATATTTATGGTGCCCAATAATCTATAGGATGTAATTGAAATAAGTTTTGAATGGGTTTTATAAAATTCTAATCCATTTTTATAGGATTAGCATCTATCAAACTTTATAAAAATCCTATTTTTAAATTTAAAATTTGACTTTATAAGATCATAAATTTTATAAAAATGGATTGAATTTTTAAAAAGTTCATACAAGATAAGGAAAAAGTAAAATGATAATTATGTAGGGTTAAGATTATATTCATTAATTTACACATAAACAAAATTTAAAAATTAAGTAATTATACAATATAGAATTGGTGTGAAGTATACGTGTTCTGTAGGTTAAAAATAAATATTATTATTAATATATTATTTTTTATCTAATCAGTTTTTTTATAAGATTTTTTAAAAGTTTCAAAATCCAATTCTATACCTTATATGATTTTTATAAGATCGGATAGATCATCTATCCGATTATATCTCTAGTAATTTACTATGGAAACACAAGTATATAAAAGATAGGATAAACTATATAGATATTTTTTTAAAACTTTCAAATTATATAGATTTTTATTTATTTAAAAATCAACAATTATATCTATAAAAATAAAAAAATCATAAGAAAATAAAATAAGTGGTGGAAATGAAAAATAAAAAAAAGAAAGAAAAAGAAACTATGTGCGTTGCCGACAGCTTTAGAAGTTAACTTTTTTGTTTTTCTTTTTTTAATTTGAGTATTTTTATAAAAATTCAAATATTAAATGCTCTCATTGCATTAAATTAATGAAAAATTTATATTAGCTTAGTGGACTTTTGGAGAAAGTGACCCAAGCTCAAATCCTTTAATGCACAATCCCCTTAATTTTATTGGCATTATAAATTCTTGAAATTCTTTTGAAACAAGGAATTTTCATAAAAAAAAATACAATATCCTTGAACATTTCCCGTTCGGAGTTCATAAAAAAAAAAAAAAAAACCAATATCTTTGTACGTGTCCCGTTCGAGTGCGCCCCACTTTAGTAAGTGTTAAAGAAGAAGCCCTAGGTATTTCCTTTTCTCCCCCTGCAGTCCGCATAGTAGAAGAGCCGCCTCAAAACGCCGCTCCGCCCTCCATTTCTCTCCTCTCTGCCCTCACAATCGCAGGTCTGTCTCTCGATCATGTCTGTGTGCCCTCTTCTTAAATCTGTCTATTAACGATAATTCGCATTCCTCTGTCTCTCGCGCAGATATGGCGACTGCCTTGGTAAACAGTGACGATATACCTCTGCCTGTCTCCGAAGTGAAGCTCTTCAATCGCTGGTCTTTTGATGAAGTTCAGGTTCTCATTGTATCTTATCTTCGTTCTTTACATAGGTTCTATGTACTACGGTCATTATATTCTTCATCTCGCTAATATTTTCTTAATTAACTGATAGAGCGAAGAATATTGCGCCATTATATCTGGACATATAGGGACGATGGGAACCGCATGCAGTTCAATGTTTCGTGTATTCTATGCGTTGAAAGATCAATGGAAGTTTTTACAACTGGGTGCACCAACTAGTTTTCTTAAATGTTTTTTTGGCTCTCATCGTAATCTTCAATCTGAAGACAAGATTAGGAGAGAAGGATCTGGAAGAAATAATGAATTAAGGGTTTTAATTTTATAAAACTTTCAAAACTGTTTAGGGAATGTTTTCTAGGATTTCTAAGTTTTGGGTGCAGCTTTGGTGATCGCCCACCACTTTTGTCCTAGTTTTTATATGGAAAATTGAAAACTATTGATTAGATGTAGAGTTTCAACTATCATAACTTTTAATAATATGTATATGTGCCCTAAATTGTCACTAAGCCCCTAAAAGAGTTGGTAATGATGTTCCTTTTAGTTACGGTTTTGGGTTTCAACATTGTTTCAGGGTATTTACATGTGTTCACAAATTACGGGAGGTAAAGTTTAGAAGTCTCTATGAGTGCACGACAATAGTTTTGAGGGTGTTTTTACAATTATTCGTTCTATTACTTATCAAAAACTTTTGGGCAATGGTTTTCTTGTTGGCGTACTTGTAAATTTAATGTTGTTGCTACTAGGTCAAATTGTCTGAGAAATAACTCTGAAGGATGCGGGTGTTTCTTGGGATATTGGGTTCGGGCTATGAAAATCTATTTTTCATTGCTGATGCATAATCTGCAGACTACCCAACTTTCCATGCTTCATTTAATGGTGATGTAGGGCATAGAATAAGTTTGAGTAGTTCCACTGCGGGCTTATGTATAGGTTCTCAAATGGAAATTGGAAATTGCACATAGAAATGACTGAATCTAGAGATGCTATGTTTTATTGGGTATTTTACTCTAGGCGCCTGGATACATATTCATGGATGCAGTGGTCCTTTTTTATTCTTGTGTCTGCGTGTTATGTTTTGTACTAGCAAACTAGACATGAATAACATGTTCCTTTGGATGTTTACCTTGCTTCAGCTTGATATCCTGAGATATCTTGTGGTATGTTTTCAAATTAAACCATCGTCAGGGTTTCTTGTGAAAGCTTCTCTACTGTTGTCTTACTGTAATTGTGGGTAGAAATATTCTCAAGATAATTAGTTATTGATTTGGCTCTTCTGTCATTTCATCAACAAATTGAGAACAAGGTCAATTGGTTATGTTGCTAAGTTTTTTTTTTTTTCACTTTTTGTTGCCTCTATGCAGGTCAATGACCTCGCATTGAGTGATTATATTGGGGTTCAACCAGCCAAGCATGCAACTTATGTGCCCCACACAGCTGGGAGATACTCAGTTAAGCGATTCAGAAAAGCCCAATGCCCAATTGTGGAGAGGCTCACAAACTCACTTATGATGCATGGACGAAACAATGGGAAGAAACTAATGGCTGTTAGGATTGTGAAACATGCAATGGAAATTATTCATTTGCTGACTGATTTGAACCCAATCCAAGTGATTGTCGATGCTGTAATCAACAGGTATATTAATGATAGAATTGGTCTGTATATTTTATTCAGTAGATTGCTGTGAGGTATCTGTATTGTAAATCGAGCTGCTCTACATGCATACTAGAAGACGATCTTTGCTGTATGATCTGTGAATTATGAGAGACTGTGCTTGGTTTCCTTGTTTGCTTTTTGTCCTCAATAGAACTCTTACCTGTCACGTATTTGTCCTGAAATCACAGTGGGCCTCGTGAAGATGCTACTCGTATAGGATCTGCTGGTGTTGTGAGACGTCAGGCTGTGGATATCTCTCCTCTTCGACGTGTGAATCAGGCACTCTATCTCCTCACAACAGGTGCTCGTGAAGCCGCCTTCAGGAATATCAAGACGATTGCAGAATGTTTAGCAGATGAGCTTATAAATGCTGCTAAAGGTTCTTCGAACAGGTAGGCCATGCATTAGCCTTGAAGTATTTGATCAAATAAGAAACTATCATCTCTTTTCCTATTCTCACACCTTAGATTGCATCTTTGCCTTTACAGCTATGCTATCAAGAAGAAGGATGAAATCGAGAGAGTTGCTAAAGCCAACCGTTAAGGTGTTAAGATTCACTTTTTATGGGTAGAAGGATTCGATTTCCATAGTGGCTTTGCTTTTTGAAGTTTCATGTTTTTTTCCTTTCTCAGATTATTTCAGATTGTCAATTCGATGTGCTAGAGATTCATTTTTACCATTTCCAGTGATGCAATTTCGAATCATTTTTAGTTTTAGTTAAGCCTTCTTTTTCCCTTCCAATGATGCATACCTAACGAGTATTAGGTGAGTTTGCCCCTTCTTCAAAAAGTATTTTTTAAAATAGGCTCCCAGGCTAACTAATTCGTGGAATGTCGTCGTCGTGAAATCGTGTTGAACTTGCGATTTTGGTGCAGCCTCAATCTACACATAAATTGCATGTTGGACATGCAATTTCATTGTGAATATTACATGCTGGACATGCGATTTTTTTAAATTACGAGAGGAAATCGCATGTTTCATGTGCGATTTCTTTTAACATTTCCTCGTTGAATAGCTGAGAACAATCGTATATTAGATATGTGATTTGAAAGCGCTATTAGTTTGATTAGAGCGCTATTTTAAAAAGTACTTTAAATAGGGGCAAAATCACTTAATACACCAAGTGTGACTGGATTCACTTGTTTCCTTCTAGTTTTCTTTCGTTTTGGGAACCAAAAATAGTTCAATTTGAAACTTTCAAACACCAAATTGAGTCAAAAGTTAATTTGGTATCATGGGAGGTACGAATGTTTAGACGGTAGGTGTAACATGCGAATTGCAGTGTAGGCTTTTGAGAGCACTATTTGTTGATTTTTATGAATGTTGGATGATGTATTAACATTGTGTTTGGTTCATTAGAATGGGATCTTTAGTATTATGGAATGGTTATTCTTTATTTGGTTTATATAAAGTAATACTATAAGGAATGTTTGTTTCATATAATATAGAATGAAGAAGGATTTTTATTTCCTTATTAAGTAAATTATTATTTTTTATAAAATGTAATTTTTATTTTAAAAATACTTCCTTCATAAAATAAAATAATATTAAAGGGAATGTCTTTTCATTTTATTTTAGTAAATTAAACATAACGTAATAGTATCAACAAAATTGATTGATATGAAATTAGTCATGTCATGAGATAAAATTTCAAATCTAATGGGAAGATGTTATTTGGGACAATTATAAAGTTGTGATCATATGTTTACTTTTTAATAGGAAAATAATTTTTTTTTAAGTGATGTAAATTGAGAATAATTTTTTTTTTCAAGTTCTCAATGTTTTTAAATCTATATAAAAAAAAGATTTCCTTTTATTAAATTAAATTTTATTTTTATCTTGAGCATGTATTAACTTTCGATTAAACTTAGGTTAGTTGGCTATTGTGGTTAGGATACATATAAATTTTTCGACTCTTTTTTCTCAATGATAATAATAATAAATTTGTTACTTTTCATTATATCATATCATTATAAATATTTAATATTATTTTTTATTATATTAAAATATAAATATAAATATATTTAATATTTTCATTTGGCTAATTTAATTATTGTGGATAAATTTAAAATTGATATGTGTCACAATTGATGGAAGACTTAATAGATTTGATAAAAGTTTTTTTTTCTTTTTTTCTAAAATTTTGAAAATGCTAAGAATTTAAAAAAGAAAAAAAGTGTCGAAAACTCAAATAAAGAAATAGGCAATTTTTAAAAAGTGTTTATTTTCCAATGTAAAAATGGTTATAACTTGTAAATTAGGTGTCATTTGACCTTATAGTATGGATTTTTAAACTTCATGAATAATACACCTGTATATATTATTATATTTTGATATATTTTTTATCTTGTTCGAACACTAATTTTTATAACTTTTCAATCTCATAACTTACAAATCAAATATCATATGACTACAACTATATAATTGTTAGAAAGCTCTAATTATGTGTTATCTAAAAATTGCCATTTTAATATAAAATTATTGGTTTTGAAAATAATTCATTTTTTAGGTATACTAATTCATATCTTTTATACTTTTTTATATTTTAGAATAACAGACTATTATTGTTATACCCCAAAACCTAAGAAGAATGACAAAGCACCATTTGTCATACTTGAGTAAAACACATTAAAGTTGCCAAACTCACTAAATCATATTAACTTGTCTTTGCCCAATTCCAACATTTGGAAAAATGTTCGTCGGTTTTATTTGAAGATAACATTTTATCCAAAAGTCTAAAGTTAACAAAGTCCTTAAAATCCAACTATCACTAATAAGTAAAGTCCAATAGCTAAAATCAATCTATTAGAGTCCATTACTAGAGTATAAAGTTTAACATCTAAAAGTCAATAACAAAAGAAAATTAAGTGATAGCAAATCTTTAATTAGCACCAGCCTCATCCTAGTCTTCAACATAAAGCTTGTAATCAAACTCGTTAAATAGATCACTAACACACTTATTAACTCTTGAAATATTAAATATCATAGGAGTGAGTTGCAAAACCCAATACATAGCAACCACACAAACACTCTATGCTACACGACATACATACCTAACTCTAATGCAATAAGTAGGGTTCATTAAAGATTATCATTTAGTGATAGCAAACAATATGACTTCAACATCTTGGAATTTAGAGTAACTCATGACTCCGAATAAACATACCTAGGAATGAAGGAATCTAAATCCCATTGGAGCAAGTAAATGTGGTTGATAACATAGTCAGATCATCACGTTGAAGCCATAAACTATAAACCACGATAGTCTCATACAAAGATCATCACTATATCAGCTGTTGATGAATGCATTCCATCTATATTACATTATTTGTTGGTTCGGTAATCCTATATAAGTTTCACTATAACATCCTTCTTTACCCATTGTTTCTTTATATTTGCCATTTGCCAAGCCACATCATGACTTACGTATCTAACTATTGTAACCCTTAGAACCTGAGATGTGAATAACCTACCATGTGTCATCACTGGATGTTGACATGTAAGGGCTCATAAATTAACTAAACATCTCCAAGAATTTGTAATAATTGCAAATTGAATATTGACATAAACTTTAATTGCACATTACCAAGTGGTTCATATGAGTTTGACCCTACAACCATCAAACCGACATCTATAAAGATTAAACTAGAGTCTAACACTCCTCTATAATGAAAATACATACATGATAATGACCCCAAATAGTTAGTACACCTGATCACGACCATAATTGGAGCCATATCTCCAATACATCAACATGTGATTTAAAACAGAGATAACACTATCCATATTACATCTATCACAACAACTAAAACTAATTATCACAATAGCAATATTCAACATTATTTCCAAATAAGAATATGTGTTTTGCTCATCATAGATTATGATCTCATTAGAAGTACCTATACTTGAAAAGAAATTCCTACAAGGGGTGAGCTAATGCTTAGCATGTATATTCTACAACCACATGTGTATGTCACCGATGGGAATCTACCTTGCGATCTCGATAGTCAGGAAACCTGATTTAGATATATGATCCAAATCGCTCACATGTATCAAATTCCTTATCTAATAATGTTTAAATTATCTTATAGTAGGTACGGTGATCAGTCTATACAGAATGCCAAATGACCTCCATTATTGATCAAATTAGGAACATCATTGAACTCACATCTAATGGCCTGCGATGATCTCAATTGACTTGAAGAACCGGCTCTTTGAAGACCATCTTTATATTTGTTATTTTTCTTTAAACCGGTTATTTTGTAATCATTTTTAGGACATTTTGATTTACTTATATTGTGTTGCTTAAAACCGGCCACCCAAGTGGCTTTGTTGTAATTTTCATGTGATTTTACCCTAATAGGAGCAAGTATAAATACTTACTAACTAGGATTTGTTGGGCACTTTTGAACATTTCACAAATCTGAAATTTTGTGCCATGGAAAGCTATCCCCTTTCACGTCTCATACTCTTATCAATTTCATCCTTAGAATTATGGCGAGTGGCTTAAGGATTATTGTGAGTAACATCAATATTTCTTAAGTTGTTTTCAATTGTTGCTAGCGTGTTATATCTAGTGTATGATTATAATTGGTTACTTGTTCTTGAACACGCCATTTAGGGTTCCAATTTTCAATTTAGGGTCACACCTCAATTGATTGGAATTGGTTCTTATTTGTGCCATCTTTTATATATTTTACTGTCGAGTCTAATTTTGAAATTTCCCATTCCTAATCCGATCTAAACTAGACCCTATGCTCATCTAATATAGATCATCGACTTGAGTTAGGAACTTCGTTTAATTTTGGAGTCGCTACCCAACTGTTGTTGGGAAAGATTGAATTAAGACTAAAGGAGCGGATTAGTCTTAATTTGGACCACTAGTCGTCGTGATTTCCTCTTCTCGTTTTTGGTGAAAAGAGGAAAAGGAAAACCAGAGTTTCTAAGTTCGGAGGCTAATCTATTAAAACCTTACTGTTACCACCTAATCTCCTAAAATTATCTTTATCCAGAAATGTCTTTTATTTTGTTTCTGTTGCTTTTTATTACGTTTTTGAATGAATTATTTGAAAAAAAATGATTTTTTTATTTTATTTTATGGGTTGACCCAAATGGGTACCTACGTACCTGCTATTCAGGATCAAATAAGCCGTAGTTCGCTTTTCTTGAAAATATTTAGTGGGTTTGTAGATTTTAATTTTTTGAAATCTCTTTTGATTTATGTTTTTACCATTTTTTGGATTTTTCTAAAAAAATATAAGCCTAAGCTTTAATTTGACTTTTGCAAATAATTCTAAAGGAAAACATCAATTTTGGATTCATTTGAGAAAATGATTTTTCTAAGTGATAAAACTCATTTTTTTCTATTTTTATAATTTTTGAATTTTTATTAATTTTTTATTATTTTCGTAATTTTTATGATTTTTTATGAGTTTTCATGATTTTTATAATTTTTTATTATTTTTATTAATTTTTTCATAATTTTAAAAATTTTCCTCCTAAATTCTTATCTATCCTATTTTAAAATCTAAAGTTTTATTATTATTATTATTATTATTTTTAATATCTTTATTATTTTTCTACATTTTTATTATTTATTATTTTGATTATATATATATATTTTCTATTTTTATTATTTTTATTATTAAATCCTAAAAAATCTAATTCCTAGCATTTTTCTATTTATTGAAATATAACTAATACATAAGTAAATAAATAAATAACTAACAAACAAATAAATAAATAAATAACAAAATAAAAATAATCGAAATAAATAAACAAAATAAAAATAATAAAATTTTTGAAAAATCCGACTTACCTGGATCCGGGTCGGTGAGCGGGTCGGGTCGGATTGGGTAGGGTCGGATCGGTCGAACACGGCAGCGGGGAGTGCTCGTTGACGACGTTACGGCGGACTTTTGCAGCGAGTCAGGTGTCGAATCCTAGGTTATCAAGGGTGAGGAATCCAATGGTGGCGGTGGTTTGCTCCAAAAAAGCCTTCTAGTGGTTGCTTAGCTCCTGATCGGTGATCGCGGCTTTGATTTCCTCCGGTGCTCTCCAATTCACTCTTTTCTCTCACTTTCTCTCGCTTGTGATCTGTGTCTTGCTTCCTCCCCTCCTCCTCTATTTATAGGCTCTCGAAATTGAGCTGGATAAGCTCGGATTTCCCCCGATCAAGGTAAATCGGGTCGACGGTTAAATGAACCAACTCTGATTCGTGTAAATCCTTCGACTTGTTGAGTTTTGATTCCAATTGGATGATGTTTATCTTAATTCTGTTGAAGATCTGTTGGATTTGTACAAAAAAATCGAATCGAAACGGCCGAAATTCGAATTTTTCCCCTCGCCGGCGATCTCGGACCGAGGTTGAAGACGATCACGCGCCCGACGCGTGCGTTCCCTCCAACTAATCAGATGCTGCCACGTGTCTTAGGTAAATGAAAAAAATCGCAAAACGCGAAAACTGCTTCCCCCGCGTTTCGAACCCCCGACCTCGCACCCGCACGCACCCACTTAAACACGGCTCGGACCAGCTGAGCTAGCCCATTTTCCTGATTTTGTTTATTTCGCAAATTGCATATATGGAATGCGATTTTTTTTATTTTTTTGTATTTTTTGAAATTTCAAAAATTATTTATTCCTTATTATTGCCCTTTCTGAAATCATTTTTCAAAATTGATGTGTTTTCCTATTTATTTTTATTTTTTTGAATATTTTTATTATTTTTGCCAAATTAGAGAAAAATTAGAAAAAAATTAAAAAAAAAAGGAAAAATTGAAAATTGATTATTATTAATTTTTAGGGCAAAAATGGGGTGTTTACAAATACAATTACAAGTGAAGCTTATCCTCATTTCCGTGGACGCCCCTTAAGTTTTAGGGATTTTAGTGAGTTTGTTGAAATCACGCATCTTGTGGTTTGTTGTATGATTCTTCATTTGTTATTGTTTAATTACAATCGACAAGTGAAGCACATCATCTTTTTAGTATCGGAGTATCGGTTGAGTGAAGGGATTTGTGTAATTGTGATTTCGGAAAATTTAGGGTTCTCGAGTTAGCATCTTGATTCGAAATTGTGAAGTGGAAATTGAGTTGTTTGATTGTGTTGTTGAGGTGTTGTAATTGCTGCTTGTTGAAGTAGAAGTAGAGATCTTGTTGTAGCTCCTTTGTTCTTGAATTTGCCGTGAAGGTAAGGGAAGTAGGAAGTGCATTTCTTGTTTCATTTTCAAAATTGGGAGTACCTCATTCTGTGAAGAGAAGAGAAGTGTAATTCTTGCATGTTTGTTTCGAAAATTAGAGAGTACAATTTACCATTTCCAAATTTGAATTGTGTAGAGAAAAGGAAACTATTTGAAATTTAAACATCATCTTTAAGTTGAAGAAGTTATTGTGTATTAGTTGATTGAATGGTTATTTGAATTTTAAATTGCTTCTTACCATTTGTGGAAAGGTTGCATTTAGTGGAGTTATTTGAATTGTGCTTGCTGCCTTTGTTGTGAGTGGCGAATTGGAGTTGTGTTGTGAAGGGGTGTTGCAACGTGAAGTTTTGTGGCAAGGAAGTGTTATATTTTGAAGTGTTGTGTTATTGATTGAAGGGTTTCACTGTGTATGTATGTAGTGTAAGTGGCGGTGTAGATTGTGGTGTGTGTAGTGGTGATTGTAGTGGTTGCACCGTATGTGTATGTAGTGTAAGTGGCTGTGTGGAAGTGAAGGATTGTGTGTGGTGTAAGGTGCTACACATTAACACTAAGTGTTAGTGTGAAATCGTGACAAGAAAGGGAAGTGAGTAGTGAAATTTGAATTAAAAAACAAGTATTTAAGTGTGAAAGTAATTGAAACTCATTACTTAAACACTTGCTGGTTAAATTTAATATCCTAACTACTTGGAAATATTTATTTGTGCTTCATTTATTTGACTATACTTGAAGTGTCAAGAACTATTTAATTGTTTTTAGTGACTTGTTACACCGTGGGTGTACAAGTGTGTATGTGTGTTGATTGTTTAAACGTGCTATTGTGATGTGGTGTTGTGAAGGAGTGTGCTGCAAATTGTGATATTATACTTCAACAAATCACATCCACAAGCATGTCGAATGACAGTATAAATGGGGGGATTGGCAATGAGACCACTAGCCAGGTTGGTGGAGGACAAGGTCATTATATTACAGGTAGAAGAAGCTTGGAAGAACAACTTCAAGACCTTACTACCATTGTTGCTACACTAGCAACAAGGATTGATAGGATAACAATGACAATGCTACAATCACCAGTGGCAAATCCTCAAGCACCACCAAAAGTAGTTCCACAAAACATCTAGAGAGAGGGAGTAGTAGGACGAGGAAATGTGGAAAGAAAAATGGAAGGAGATCATCATCCCTATAGGGAGGAGAGGGATGATAACTTTGGGGTCAATCCTTACCTATCCTTACCCAAACAAGGGTTTTAGGTCACCTAGAGGCTTAGAGTATGTGAAGCTACAAATGCCTTCCTTTAATGGTAAGGGTTCACTAGATAACTATTTGGACTGGGATGATAAGGTTGAGGGCCTTTTCAAATGTTATGAGATAGATGATAACACCCGAGTTTGACTTGCTACTATTGAATTCATAGGGTATGCCACCTTGTGGTGGAAAAATTTGGTGATCAGCAAGCGGAAGGATGAAGAGGCTGAAATTCATACTTGGAGAGATATGAAAAGGGTTTTGAGGAAGAGGTTCATTCTTGAACATTACAGACAGGAACTGTTTATACGTCTTCAGACCTTGAGATAGAGAGGTAAAATAGTATATGATTATGTGTAGAAATTTGAAACCCTGATGATCAGATATAGGTCAGTAGAGCCTTTAGAGCAAACCCTAGCATGCTTTATATTTGGACTGAAATATGAGATCGCATGTGCAGTTGAGCTATAGAGATACAGTACGATTGATGAGGTTATACAGTTAGCCTTGAAAGTGGAAAGGTAGAGTTGATCCAATTCATTCAAGGTTACTAGTAGCAAGCCCAACGCTACTACTAGGCCTATGGGAGTTAATGGTAAGTCGAGAGGACCGTAGGTGAACCTGCTAGGGCAATGGACAGAGCTACCCCCAGCACAGACAGGGAGAAAATGACTTTTGGGAAGGGTAAAGAGGCAATAGGACCTGATGTTAGGCAGACTGTACCAGGAACAACTAGTGGGAAAATGCGCCAAAGTAAATGCTTTAAATGCATGATATTTAGGCATATGGCTGCACAGTGTCTTAATAAGAGAGTCATGACAGTTATAGAGGGTATTGGAGAAGAAGATGAGGATGAAAAAGAACCTGTCAAGCTTATAGACTTGTCTATAGCATTGTAGGAATACTATGGCAATTGGAACGCTGAGACACATGAGGAAGGAACATGTGAACAATATTTACCTATTAATGTGTTGCACATGGTTCTGACTATATCTCCTGATGTTAGGGACAAGCAGAGGGAGAACATATTCCACACTTCTTGCAGGATCAGAAGTAACCTTTGTGTACTAATCATTGATAGTGGTAGTTACACCAATGTCATATCTACTGCATTAGTAGACAAATTACAACTATCCACTAGTCTACATCTTAGTCCTTATAATTTGCATTGGTTGAACAATCGAGATAGTATGTGTGTTACACAAAGGGAAAAGGTGCTAGTGAGTATAGGGAAGAAATATCATGATGAGATTTTGTGTGATGTGATTCCCATGTGTGCCTTTCATTTGCTTTTGGGTAGACCCTGGATGTTTGATAGGAAAGTGTTACATGATGGATTCAGAATCATTTACATGTTTTAGAAGGGAGGCTCTTGAATAGTATTGACACCAATGTCTCCATCAGAGGTACACAGTTTCCAAGAGCAGATCATGACTATTTCTGTTTCTTCTAATAGTCGAGCAAATCCGGGTTCAGTATAAGAAATGACCCTTTAGATTTGAGAGCAAATCTTTCAGAGGCCCGAGGAGATTATGGGAACCTACCCTGCGATCTCGATAGTCAAGGAGCCTGATTTGGATGTATGATCCAAATTGCTCACATGTATCCATTTCCTTAGCTAATAATGTTTGAATTGTCTTATAGCAGGTACAATAATCAGTCTTTACAGAATGCGAAATAACTTCCACTATTGATCAAATTGGGAACATCATCGGACTCACATCCAATGGCCCGCGATGATCTCAATTGACTTGAAGAACTGGCTCTTTAAAGGCTATATTTGTATTTGTTATTTTTCTTTGAACCGGTTACTTTGTAATCATTTTTGAGACATTTTGATTTGTTGTAATTTGTTGAATTAAGATCGGCCATATTAGTGGCATAGACGTAATTTTTTGGACATTTTAACCCTAATTGGAGTAAGTATTTTGTGGGAGCTTTTTGAACCATATTTTTCACATTTAAACCGTGAGGGACACCTCCTTTTCATGAACTCTTATCATTTCTTGAGTGAAGTGTGGCGAGTGGGATTTGATCTTTGTTGTTTGTAATATCAACAACGTCAAATCCATCCTAATTCCCAACTAGTGAGTCATATCTGGTGAGGAATTAGTTTATCCTTTTTGTTATTTCATTCATGCAATTTTTAGGGTTTGATTCAATTTTGATTTCATACCCTTTGATCGTATATTGTGTAATTGAATTCAGAACTTGCAACTGTGAATTGTAATTCTCATTTGTTATTTGTGTGATCATCATTTGGCAATTGTTCTTCATGACCCTTTTGAGAATTGTTAATTGGTTCTTCAATTAGTTTTTGTATGCTTATACATTTGGATTTGGTTTTAAGGCACATCAGTCACACAGATTAGATATACATTCATAAATACAAAACATGTAATTCACATAAACCCAATTATTTATCTTGTCTCTAAGTCCAACATAAAATACAATTTTAACATCATGAGATTTGGGGTAACACAAGACTCCATTCACACATGCATATAGTACATACATACAATTTTAGGTATTTCTTAACACCTATATGTCCATGAGTCAACCTAAGCCTACCCAAATTATTTTGATATATAACTCCACATAGGGACAATGCTACATATCTATTATAGAGATGCCACTTTAAGATTATTGATACTCTTAGTCTCTTAAATCTATCCATGCACAAGAAACAATCAATTTTAAGCTAGATATATATTAAGTTTATTAGGTTATATCCTAACTGGCATCTCCAGCAAACATAGCATACATGTACTTAAAAGGGCAATCTCAACTAATTTGGAGTCTCACTAACTCTATCACTTGACAAATAATCATAAAAAACAATTTCTCATTATCTTTCATTATGTACAATACATAGCTTAGATACATTCTACCCTTTGAGCCTTTTCATTTCAACTAAGGTTTAGATAAGTGTTTGTAGAGGTTTAGGGAAAATAATAATTACATATATCAATAAATCATTCTAGTAAGTTGTTGAAATTAAACTTTCATTCTTAAGTATATACAAATCTACATATAATAATAATAATGACGATGATGATGTATTTGAAAGTAGTTACAATCAATATGTAATTCAATTTAATTCATCATTAAGAAGGGAAAAAGAAAGTTTGGTAAGGTTTTGCTCATCTAGTAAGCTACCATTTTGATGGTATACAACTTACTGACTAGATGGTTTAAGGGGGCATTTTGTTCTCTAAAACTTCTTACCATCTATGAATGGTATGCATTATACCGGCCAAATGATGAAGGGAGGCATTTTATGCCTTGCTTCATGCCAACCATCCAACTAGTAAAAATATTATCATCTAAACAATAACAATTGATTTTTCAATTTTGCATAATCATCTTCCTCTTTTACCACATAGTGACAAAACTTTCTCTTACCAAATCCATTTTTCAAGCACATCATAGTATTATTCCAACCATCCATATAAAAAAACATATTCCAAAAGTACTTACTTGTAATCTCTCAAACCTTAGTCTTCTTAGATTGTTTATGTACTCTAACTACTTTGTCCTTAATTTTACATCAACAATGTCTCTAAATCATATTGTAAGTCACAACAATTTTCATTTTTACCATGGTTTGTAACTTACCCATTATCAAGTCTTTTTTTTCAAGTTAGTTCTACCATTACACTTCTCCCAAAACATGAAAATATTTCGTTTCTACACTCAAAGCCAACCCTTATCATTTTATAATACACCAAATTTAAGGGAAAAATGAAAGAATGATTTGTTTAATTTCAAGATTCACCCTAGTTTATAGAGGTTGGAAGAGAAATTGCTGAAGAGAAAAAGATATGTAAGGGATGGAGGAGAAAGGGAAAAGAAAAGGGTAGAGGAAAATGTATTTTGGTTATAGGCAATTGAGGTTTTGAAAATAGGATAAAAGTACAAGGCTACCCCTAGTCTTAAATGGCAATGACCAAAATATCCTTATATAATAATAATAATAAGAAGAAGAAGAAGAAGAAGAAGAAGAAGTTATTTTATAAAATTCCTAAGTATTACAACCATCATATCATCTCAGTAGTACACTCATCGAACTTAACTTAGTCTATGGTTGTTGTTTGTTGACTTGATCCGACCATGCATAAGTAGGCCACCTATTTATTAGCAAAGTTCATATTAAGTCTAATTTATTACTTGAAAGGTGCACACAACACATAATAGCTACTACATATTTGAAGTTCTCGTGATCACGAACCAAAATGTTAGACTAACTCCCAAATTTGTAAATTGTATTGACACAAGATTAGAAATAATTATCAATATTTATTCAACTTAAGATTCTACAGGATCATAACATAGTTCACTCTTAGATCTAATACTTAGTATTTTTTTAAGTATTTTTCATTAAGGAGAATACTTAACTTATTTAAATTAAATAAGACTTTTACATAAGGTTTGGTCTATTACCAAGTTGGCTTAAATTGATTTTAGAATAATTATGGCCTAACAAACTTAATTAATTAAATAAGTTTTTTTTAATTTTACAAATTACAATTTTTCTAAGAGAACTGGTTTTAGTTTAGTTTTGCTTGAATCAATTTGATTTGAATAATTTAGCTTCTTTCCTTTTTATTTTATTATCTCTTTGTTTTATTATTTATTATAATTTTCAAAATATTTAAGCATTATTTATTGTCATTATTTTCTCAAAGACACAATTTTTTTTCTAAGAAGGGGCCACTTTAGAATATCAAACCACTTTTGACTAACATTTTGATTCAATATTTCAATCTAGCTTGATCTTTATGCTCTTGGGGATTTGAAGATTGATATGAACATGTTGAAGATCAAGCAACGAAATCAAGATTAAATTTACAAGTTTCAATATATATATATATATATAAACATTTTTTTACTTAATTTAGTCACTCTACAAGATCAAGCATGATTTTTCTCAATAACTATTTGAATGCCATCAAAAACACTATGAACACATCCAATCTCACTCAACTCATGTTCAAACTACATGCAATCTATCCATTTAACTTATTTTAGAAGATCATTATGAATATACTCAAGCACATTTTAATTCTCAACTAGTTAATACCATCAGGAACACTTTTTCCATATTTAAACTCATCATCATTTTTTTTGGAAAATTAAGCTATGACGTGTAATTCATTAATTTGACCTATTGTACAAGATCAACATGAATAATTCTACATTAACATCTTGAATCTTATATGAATACTAGTCACTCAATAACTTAAATATCTTTATTATTTTAAACTTAATTCTTGACTAGAGACATTTCAATTACAAGGAAAAGAGAGAGAGATAGAAAGAGGGAGAGGGTTGTTAGAGGAGAATTTTGTAATTCCTCTTATCCTTTCTTTTATTAACTATGAATATTTTCTATGTATTTAGTCATAAACTTACAAACACCATGTAATGTTACAAGTGAAATCAGCAATTCATGATAGAGGTTGGCTTGTACATCTTTTCTTAATTTCTAGCTGTTATAGTCGACTTTACTCTAATTATCTATTTTAATTGCTTAGTATTTTTAAAAGATGATAGAAGAAATACCATTTGAAGAGATATCGATATATACTTCAATATTGAACTTGTAAAAATTATAAATAATGAAAAATATTAAAAGATGAGACATTTTTTAGGAGAAGTGGAACAAATAAATACAATTCTTATTACTTAGCCCATAACTATAGCCTATGCGTGTGTATGCATTTTGTTTGTAAAAGAGGTGTGTATATACGTGTGCATTTATGGTTTAGAAGAGAAGAGTGGGGGGCAATTGTGTGTTTGTATTTATGTTTGTGAATGTGTATTTGTGCGCACATCAAAATGTGTGATGGTAGTTGAATGAGTATAGGAATAGGATGTTGCAAATACGACATGGAGAAGACATAAATTATCTTGTTTTGTTTATTTGTTTTCTTTCTAATTATCATCGTAGACTTAAAATTCGATAGATCTATGGATCCAGGTGACTTGTCTAGGATGTGATTAAGCCATTCAATGCCCCTTTCTACATATGAATATACTCTTAAACTTTGTGTTTTAATATTTTTAAATTCTAATAAATTGATAAATAACCTTTGCACTCTAACGTTACACTTTATGAAGTTTATTAGTATATATTTTAACATCTTTGAACTACTTCACCGCATTTCATTTTTTGGCTAATTACTATTATAACTAAGAGAGTGGGTATTTAAACATGGTCCATCCTATTGAAAAATTAGAAAACTAGTATTTATGCTACTTGGCTACAAAGGTTGGGTTAGTAAAATAGAAAAATATACTTTTTTTTAATATTAATAAATTTAGGAAAAAAATATAAATTTAATCCTTAATATTTATCTAATTTTCTATTTGATTTTTTTTCCCTTCCATTTAAGTATTCAATGTTTTTATAAATTTATAAAAATAGAATTTTCATTAACTATATTAAATTTTTTATTTATATTAAATATGTATTAGTTTCTGATTAATTTTAAATTAGTTACCTAAAATGATAAGGGTACACACAAATTTTTTCATCATCTCTTCTTAATTTTAATTATTATTATTTATATTTTTATTATATTATATTATTAAATATGTAATAAATATATTTAATATTACCATTTTTAATTTAATTATTATAAACTAATTTAAAGTTGATACGTATTATGAATCGATAAAAAACTAAATAGATTTAATAATTTTTATTTATAAGAACTTAAAAATGTTAAAGATTTAAATAAAAAAATTGAGTCTTAAATAAAAGAATTAAGTAAATGTTGAGACTAAAAATTGTAATTTTCCCATAAATTTATTAGAGTTAGAGACGTTGCTTTATAAGTTCAGGGCAGATATTCTCCAGTCCTGTTCCACAGCCGAACTCTTCAAAGTGGAAAATGGATGACATCCAACACCATAGCAGCACGAACTTCTGCCCTAAATTCGTCGGCGCGGATGATGACCCGCCGATGCTGAGTTCTCACGCTCTCGCTGCTCTTCAAGAATTCCTCAGGGAGCAGAACCAACAACAGGAGCCTGTGGATCAAAGCCCTGCTCAAAACAACGATGCTGCGGAAGAGGTGGCTTTGGTGTCGGAGGATTGGAGGTTGAGTCAGTTCTGGTACGACCGTGAAACCGCAGAGACTGTAGCCAATGAGGTTGGAGTTTTATGTGCAGACAAGTCCGATTCCAAGGTCGCTTGCATTGCTTGCCCTACTCTATATGCCTACCTTAAGGTACTAACTGTTTTCTCTCTCTCTCTCTCTATCTGTCTCAATTTTTTAGAAATTCTTTTAAATTCAATTTAGTTTGTCGAATGGCAGTTTGTTTAACGAAATGTGTACTGAAAGAGGCAAGACATCGTGGAGAAATGGATGAATTTTTTAAGGGAAAATCTTTTATATTGAGATTTTGCCATTTGCTAATTTACATCATGTGCCCATGCAAAGCAACATGTTATTACACTTTAATTAGCAGCTTAAGGTTGGCGTGAAGCTGGTTCGATTTCATGGAAACTAAATTAATGAACTTAGTTGGGGAAAAACCGCAACTTGTTTTGATAAACCAGTTTAGAAAAATAAGAAGACAGCTAGTCGATAGGGTGGTTCATGGTTGTGATGCAACAGCCGAATATAATTGAATAAGTTCGTGTAAAAGTGATGCTCAAAGCCGAAGCATTGGCTAGTCCTTGTAAAATGCATAACATAGTCCTTTAGTAATTAAATCCAGGCTCCTCTGTCAGTCTAGCACTGTTTGTGTAAAAGTTCCTGCTATCGTTGGTGCATTTGAATTACTAATAACCCAGATAGGTGCTAAGGAACTTGTGACATAAGTCGAGACAACATTTGGGTGGTTGGGGAGAGACTGACAGTGAGTGGAGGAGGAGCATCGTATTGGGTTTTGGATGTTTTTCAGTATTAATTTGACAAAGGAATGTTTAGAAAAGGATTACATATGGAATCTTTGGAGAAGAATGTGCAATCAATATAGCATGTTCCTAGAAGTTTTTGTCACTGGCTAAGGGTAAGAATACAGCTCTCTTTCTCTGACCCAGATGCAGTTCCTATATTTCAAGTATGGTTCAACCTGTCCTTAAGCCTCTCACATTCAATCTTCCTGCCGTCAGTCCCTTTTACATAAGAAATCTATACTACTGCAGGATTGCAGCTAAATGTCGTGTATAGAGCATCAGGATCAAGAATCAATATGCCTTTTCAAGTTGGAAATATTTTAAGATGATACAATGATAGTTTTGGATTTGAATAACTTGCAGTCAATAGACAGATTTTGTTTCATAGTAGAGAGCTCAGAGATATAAAGATAAAGCATAGTTTCTATGCATCACCAACTTTTGGGGACAACATGGAAAATCTTAATCACCCTATTGCATTAAACTCAGGGTGAAGTATCCAATCCCCAGCTCCCTGTATTAAGTGGTTTTAGCAAATTGGCCACTTTTTGTCTTTGTCAATAACATGGCTAGGGTTCATCTTGTTTGGCAGCCATCACATAAGGGAATAGGAAAGAGATATTACAGATTGATTTCAATTTTTATGATATATAGCATATTCATGGGCTAAATGTTTGGGGACTCTCGTGACATTGGCATGAGATCATAGGTCAAAAAACCCATCGATGCAATTTTCTTGGCTAGCTACACTGGGTAAGCCAAAATAAACCATTGCGTGTAAGGTTTTCCATTTATGACTCAAAGCTATGCTGGTGGTTGTGTAATAGGATAGTTTGGCATCGAGGAGTCTCATCACTTATAAGGTTATTTATTTATTTAATTGATGGATTCATGGCATGAAGTACTTTGTGCTACACCTTGGCTCATGAATATATTTTCCTTTCAATGACATCAGAAAATACATCCAGATATTTCAGTGCAACTTCTTGAGTATGACAAACGATTTGAACAATATGGAAGTGAATTCACGTTCTATGATTACAGCAAACCAGAAGATCTTCCAAAAGCGTTGAAGCATGAATATAACATTATAGTTGCAGATCCTCCTTATCTAGTAAGTTGTCTGTCCTGAAGGTAATCTTACTTGGTGTTTTTCCAGCCGAACTGAAAAGGTCAACTAATTTTGTTATGGATGCAGAGTCAGGAATGTTTGGAGAAAGTTGCTCAAACAATATCTTATCTTGCAAATCCAAAGGATATTTACTTGCTTTTACTCACAGGTAAAAGATTGTTGTCTGCTACCCTATACAGCTATAGTACTTACAGTATTCTTGTTCATTCATTGTGGAGATATCATAATATTCTCATGTTTGCCGCTGTTGAGAGGCAAGTAATATACCACTATTTTATGACATGTTATTCATGCAATCTCTGCTGCTTCGCAGGAGCAGTGCAGAGGGATAGAGCATCTGAACTCTTGGGTCTGCATCCATGTGTTTTTCGACCTCGACACTCCAGTAAACTTGGTAACGAGTTTTGTCTTTTCACCAACTATAATCCAGGCAAGAGATTAGGAGGATGGGAATCAGACAAATAACTGCCTGTTTGTTAACACGAACTATGATCACATTCAGGTGTTCCCCCTTTAAAAAGTCAAAGTCTCAAACGGTTTTGTTGCTTAGAGGATTATATTTCTGCTTTGAGGCATTGGGGGCTGATATACTTAATGCAATGACAGGTCTTGAACGTAGTAACTTTTACATTTCATCTAATGGGTGGATGATCTATACCAAAATGCCCTTTATATCATGAGGGGGTCATTATGCAGAGTGCTTGTAGCAAGATGTACTGCTTCTAGGAGTCCCGTAAGTGCTGCATAAATCGAAGATTTCGTCGGAAAGTTATTTTCGCAGTAAATATTTCTGTCCGAAAACACAAATTTATGATTTATAATTTCTAAAATCATCAACCTTTCTTATGGATAAATTTATCGTGAAATACCAGACAATCACGCAATTACAAGCTATACGGAAATGATCATTAACAACCATTTCACCAGTTTACCGTATAGATAAATTTGTCATTTGCAACCTGTAAATAAGCATCTTTTTTAATGATTTAAGGTATTTGAATCAGTATAGTCTATGAACCATTAACCATTTCACCGGTGCAATCATGTACTTACTTGACCAACAATGGCCAAAAAAAAAAAAAGTTACATGTAATTGTTGTTCAAAAGCACTGTAATTGTACAAATAAGGTAAAATTATTTAGGAAAGTTTTGTTGTTTGAGGGAAGTGCCTTATTAATTGTGAACTTGTTAGCTGGCTCACTCGAGGAATCCACTTAAATAATGTAATTTTTAAAAATTAATCGTGAAATAAAGTACTTAAGAAATATATTACAAAAATGGATATTGAAAATACGTATTTGGAATATGCCTTCGGTATAGTTCCTATCCCTTTAATTACCATAAAGAAAAAATTATTCATAATAAGATAGATATAAATAAAAATGAAGATATTAAGTATAATAAGTTGTTTTTTTCCTTTAAGATAATTATGTTTTGATTAAATTATTTATATGTTATTGATAGTTGATATATGGAAAAAAATTATAAAAGGAAGGTAAATGAAAAAAAATACTTATTTCAACTTACATCTAAATGTGACTATAATGTAGTTAGATTGTGATGCTAGATTTTGTAAATGAACTTGGCATTGGACTTTTAGCAACTAAATTAAGAAAAGATTATAAAAATATAATATATGTTTTGATTCTTTTGTAGATAAGTGATCTATATATTTTGATTTTTAATAAATACATAACTTGTAAAGTATGCCAATCCACCGGTAAATAGAAGGAACCACATACCAAAAGAAGTTTACACATAATAAGTATATCAATCCATTAGAAAGATAAAAGCACATCTTGAGAAAGAAACTCTAAAATGCTTGATGAAGGGCCACAGAAGTGCCTAAAGTGGATTGTGAAGTGAAGGTCACAAGGGCTATCTAATTAAGCATAGGAATTATTGTTGAAAGCCTAGTAATAAGCAGAAAATCGAAAATAGCCCAAATCTTATTCATTAGCTCAAAATACCCAAAATGGTAGGAGTAGAGCTAGTAATTTTGTAATGAGTTTATGGTATTGTTAAAACTTGCCAAACACCTTTGTTCAAGGTCAAGTAAAGAGTTCATGGAGTTGTAGAATGAAGAATCTTTATACTAGCAATTGAAACTGGAAGGAATTATTTGTGGTAAAACCGAAAACTCTAAACCCAAGTTTCATACTGTAGTAATTGTCAAACTTTGTAATCCTAACATCCATATAAATCACAATTTCACATGTGAATTAGAAGCTCCATCAAAAGGTCTATAATTTGAAAAAAGCTATGTAATTAAGGAGAAAACATATGTGAAATGGTGAAGAGCAGTAAAAAGCAAATACCTGACATTGAATGGAAGAAAAATTGGAAAAACTTACAAAACTTATATATACATGAATCACAAATGTCAATGAAAAATTCATATGTCAAATGATATAAAATAGTATGCTATTCTTTGTTATTCCTTATTTTATTGAACTATTGTGCAAGTTGAGAAAATATGTTTATGTGCTTTCTAGCCGACCTTAGATCTAGAGCAGCAGGAGCTTGTGAACCTGTGTTGGATGGTGCAAGGGGGCATCATTGAAGTTACGAGAAGACATTGGACTCCACTTTGTAGCAAGCTATGAAGATTCATCTTGGTACATTATTTGCTTACCTGAGCATTTCTTTTGTACAGTAGGTAGTGTAGGGAAGGGATCATTGATAGAATGATGATGTGGTGTGACATAAGTGTTAGGTAGTGGAGTCGAGTTATCAGCTATCTCATCAGCATCGGGTGGGAGCTATTAGGCTTGTGCTGTATATTCCTGCAGTTGAGCGTAATTATAAGGTCGTTTAAGTCCCTTGGGTAGCGTTTGGTTGGCATTGGAATCCAGCACTGGACTGGACAAAATTTTTTGTCCTCCGTTTGGTTGCCATCGTTGAAGCAAGTACTGGACTAAATACAAATATGGTACTGGACTAAATCAGATATATTAGTACCGTGTGTAATTCGGTACTAAAAATTCGGCACTAGACAAAACTTATTTTTTTCGAAATTCCCAATTTACCCTTCCTCCTTCTCCTCAGCCCCTTCTACTTTCCTTTTCCTTCTTTCTCAAATTATTGACCCATCAGCGCTACATCGGGAACTGGATTGACGAGAGCTCATCGGCGCCGCTCCTCGTGTAATCGGCCGGAAGTGCGAAAACGAAATTTGTTTCGTTGAAAGGACAAATTTTTTTTCCGCCAAAACGAAAAGCCCCATGTTGATGACAGGAACGACACGACACTCCATTCCGCACTCAACTGACGCCGAGAGCAGCAGCAAGATAAGCCTCCATGGCTCCCTCTGCGGCCGATCGCTTGTCGTCACCGCCACTGGAAAATGCAGAGAAGAATCTTCAGGTTTTCTTCCTCTAATGCCAACTTCCAATCGAATCCAATTCGCTGATTGATACCTGATTTTGGAAAAATTGTTTTGGTTATGCAAAAGCCCTTTTTCGTTCTCCACGAAGGACCGCCATCCTCCTCCTCCTCTGGCAGAAAATCAAACCATAGAAGCAGAATGGAGTTGTCTCCAGCAGAAACCAACCACGATCAGCAGTTGCTTATGGAATCTTCTTTCGATCTTGTTTGGTCTAAGATTGAGTCCATCGTCAAGGTTGCTTCGGAAGTCTGGAAAAGTCTGGAAAGAACCATCGGAAGAAGAGGATTGTATTTTTCAAGCTCAACACACTGCCGTGCCTTCAACCGTGTGTTAAATCGTGTGTACTTCTGTGGGCGTGTTCCCTTGACACACGGCCGTGCCTTCAACCGTGTGTTAAACCGTGTGTACTTTTGTGGGCACGGCCGTGCCTTCAACCATGTGTGAAATCGTGTGTACTTCTGTAGGCGTGTTTCCTTGACACACGGTCGTGCTCTTCCCCTGTTCCTTCCAAAAAGCATTTTTTTTCGTGTTTTCTTATCCAAGCCTAAACTTTTAATAAACAACCGTAGGCTTAATTGTTAAATGTCCTCTAGCGTCCAGGGGGCGCTGCCCCCTTGCTACCCTCACCGGGGCAGCTTCCCCGGACCCCCGCCCGCTTAGCATGGAGCGGGACCCACGTGCTTTCCTGTCGTGGCGGAAGTATGAGTCTTCAATGGCATATTCAAAATCATAAATAACGTATTATTTCATTAAATATAACATAATTATTTTCCTAAAATATTTAATATAATATATTAAATCTTCAAATCATTTTTTCTTATAATAATATCAAATATATATAAATAACTATGATATAATTAAAAAGGGCAAAATTATCAATTTTACTCCGTCCAGTCCAGTACTTTGCAATTTCAAACACTGGACAGCACAAAAGCTTTCTCTAGGGTAAAACAGTCAAATTACCTATGTTCAGTCCAGTACTTTGCAATCCAAGCACTGGACAGCACAAAAATCCTTATCTAGTACTGAACAAACCAAACGTGGTATAAATTTTTTTTTTGTCCAGTCCTTCTTTTTTAGTCCAGTCCAGTACTCCTTGTTCTGTTCAGTATCAGTAACCAAACGGTACCTTGGTCTTATGACGTGTAGGAGGTAGCTGATGTTGTTGCCAAATGTTAGCACACTAAGCTTCTGCTTCAAACTCTATACCTTAATCCTAGTTAGCTTGCAGGTATAGTGTCACTCGCCCATGGTCATTTAGAAACTGAAGACCATGATTAGTTAGAATAATAGCCATAGAGTGGTTAGGGGATAAGCGAATCTGCTAGAACATATTGGCTTGCATAAAAAAAATGTTGTAAAATGAATTAGTATCGAATACATAATACATCACCTAATTAGTTTTGACGTTTTATTTACCATATGTTTAAGAATAGCTCATGTATGTCCTACATATCGACGATTGATAAATCTATACCGTCTCATATACCCTTACTTAACCTTAGGAGGACCCTTTACATGAACTACCTAAGTTAGCTGCTTGTTTCAAAAGGCAATATAAGGTGCATGTTGTACTGACTAATTAATGTCAATCCTCCCACACAAATCAATTTGATGGAGCTCAAGTTGTGTGTTAACATCTTGAGGGATATGCTAGAAATCTCCAAACTATTTAGCAACATGATTTAGTAAATGCCATTTGACTATGTAGAAATATATGAGTGGCACCCAAGCAATTTAAATGTGTCTACCTGCTTTGCAAAAGGAATGTAGGATGTGAATAAGATTTCCTACGTATAACTTCCACATAACCTAAAAGTTAGTAAGTAAGAGTTAGACGTAATGATAAATATAATCAAATGGAAAACTGAAAAGGTTGAAAAAAATACCTAATTAGCAATATGCCTATTGAGTGCATCTTAATAAGTGGCAATGATATACGTTGGGTGATACCTAATGTCTCAGCTTGTCTTCGATCGTGCGGTCAAGGGCATTCGTACATCTATAACAAACCTATGGCAGTTGATGGGCGTTATATGTGAGAATTTATCCTATGCCTACACTTGAAAAAGTATTGTTGTCCCTCTCATCTCATGAGCTGATGAAACAAATGCACACATATAGCTGGCAATATAACTAAGCTAAATGTGCAAACACCCAGCTATATGTGCCTGTGACATCGAAGTGTTGCAACAATGGGAAAAACATATTGCAGACAAGGGAGCTTGATTTGTCGACGAAGATGAATCCTCCCAGCATCTGCAAGATGTACGCATGCGTATGACATGCAACTTACTCAACATCTGCATTTTCTAGCAAAAAAAAAAAAAAAATAGAACCTAAAGTCATCAATTTCACTAGTTGCCTATGTTTTACTCAATGTTGTCAAAATTGTGAGTCAAATCATAGAATCGTTTGAGTTTACTAGTTAACTCAGTCACAAACTTGGTTTAGAGCAAATTCGGGTGGAATTGCGAGTCGACTCGGTGAACTTGGTGAAATTGCAAGTTTGAAGCTATTTCTATTGATTTTGGTGTTCTGCTTCTTCTCCTTTAACTAGTTTTCTGTTCTTCTGCTGTTGCTGTCATCACTCCATTTTGGCGTTTTTCACGGTTTTCTTCTAGTTTGGTTAACTAGCTTTCTTCTCCTTTCACAAGTTTTCTGTTTTGTTGCTACTGCTGTCGTCACTCAAATTTAGCATTCTGCATGGTTTTCTTCTAGTTTGGTTAACTAGTTTTCTTCTCCTTTCACTAGTTTTCTATTTTACCATTATTACTGTCATCACTCGATTTTGGTGCTCTACACGGTTTTCTTCTAGTTTGGTCAACTGGTTTTCTTCTCCTTTCACTATCCCTGATTTTGGCGTTCTACATGTTCGTCACTTGTCGATGATACAATAGGTCCTCCATCACTCGGGGATAAATTAGGTTGTTGCTCATTAGTGCTACAACAAGTCCTCTGTCACTCGGGGATAAAGTAGGTCGTCACTCCTTGTCGGTGAAATAGTACTTTTGTTTATTGTATTGTATATATATTATATACTTTGTGAGGTTGATGTATATTGTTTTGCATCCTTTTCACATTTCCTTTTGTTCTTAGCATTCTTTTCCTTTTTTTTTTCAAGAAAATATGTTTGTTTCTCATCTCTTCATATTGATTAGTATATTTTTATCTTAGATTTTTGCAATAAGCTTTGGGTTCCATTATTAAAAGCGTGGTTGAATTTTTCTTCTCTTTTTATATTTTAGAATTTTAAAGTAGCCTCCCATCTAAACTGGACTTAACTTATTGTATATAGTTTTATATTATGACTTTTATTGGGTTCTATTATGTTGGATTATCTATATTATGATTTTTATTGCAATTCATGACCAAAATGTATGTTGAATTTTCTTATTTCTATTATTCATTATATTTTTTTATGACTACTATAAGTAAATTTGCAATATTTGAAAGTTATTTTACAAAAGTTGTAAAAACTTATGTTTCTACGTTTTAATTTTATAAATCCCTTAGTGATTCTATGTAAAATCGTAAATTTGATAACCTTGGTTTTACGTCTCCATCCTAGACGGCTTATGAATGACATCTATTATACTAAATCAAGGCAGATTGATTAAAAGGTCCAAGTTCCATCTAATTTACATAATGGAACACCAAAACTATTGCCATTATACAAATAATGATTCAACATCATAAATATGTAAGGCTAAGCTAACGGTTAATTATTTATGCGTGTAATAATCCATTGGTTAACATTCTTGTTTCTATGCAAATGTGTTCTTCTATTGTGCTCTTCCCTTCGACAAAGTCTATATATAATTCTATTTGAATGCTTCTTAATATTCATTTTCATGTATTATCTTTTATGCCTAGGTCTTCCCTTTTTTTATGCAAGTTTTCATCTTGAACGGAATATTGAGAAGTCTACCTCCTCTTAATCGAGCTTGTTGCTTATGAGAAGAAAGCGGGTGCTATATGTTTGATCTTGATGCATCTACTTGTATCAATTCAAAATAATTGACAACATGTCGAACTTAATGGAAGCAGTTACTACATATGCGTGCGAGCATGGGATCCGATATATTTATCATTTTTTACTAGTGTATGTGTAATGAGCGAAGTTAATAGTGTGCATCTGCTTTCCTTCCCTCAACCCACTTGCTACATGATAACTGCTAGTTAGCATATTGAAAATTCTTTCCTACCTATTGTAATCAATAACTCTATGGGCTCTAGCTCTTAACTCCATCTATCAATTGTTTCAAAAATTTTATTCTATGCTATTTTTTAAGTGTCTTTGAATGCTTTTTTATATTTTTTTCCTCACAATTGTAAAAAGTCTTCTTAACTAAAGTAGCTATTGATAACCTTTGAGTTCCTTTCAACACCAAATTGTAGGTTTCAATGATGTTTAACGTCATGTACCCAAAGCAGTAGCAATTGTCATGGACTAGCATCTACTTTAGATGTCATCAAACCACAATGAGGCATCAAGCTTAACCATCCTCACTTGCTCTACGAAATAGTTTAGCCTTTGAGCTTGTGCTTGCATCCCCACGTAAGTGACCAATTTCTTGCATTGTATAATTTTGTGAGCCTAGTTGAAATTGCCTATAATGTGCCATATATAAAATCTCCATACTACAAAGGGATGTCTCTATCTATTGGAGGTCTTATCGAGTGTTAACTTGATATTAGAATGCCTATCTGAAATGAGACAAATGGTTTCATCACTTTCATAATCACTAACAACACGTTGTTTCAATTTTATTAAAAACCAGTCTCATGTTTCGGCTGACTCCTTATTTACGAGGGTAAATGTCAAAAAAAGTATGCGATTATTTTCATTAATGTCACAAGTAATTGGCAACTTATGAGTATACTTGCCATATAGAAAAGTGCTGCCTATAGTGACAACGAGTTTGAGGAATTTGAATGCTGTTATGCAAGACTCGAATGCCTAAAAAACCCACTTAAGGATGGATATCTTGGTGGTATTCAATTTTCTCCACCCCCAATCAACTCATGTTTCAAGATTAGTATTTTTTTTATTCTATTAAGTAGCTTAAGAAGTTTATTATAAGATTTTTCCCAATTCTCGTACACATACTCAATTGCCATTTTCTTGCCCTCCTAAACCCTTATCTTGGATATCTTATATCTAAATTCCTGTTTAACAATAGAAGCAAGCTCGACAACCTTCATATCAAGATTATCCCCAACAAAATTTACAAACTAGTTGGCAAGAGCATTGCAATCTAATTGTGGGTGATCTTGACTTATCATTAGATTGATGCATGTGTGTGGACTTTCAAATTTGGTAACTATAAACAGCCTCTTTAACTTCTTCTTAAGGGCCCGAAGCCTCGACTTACAACCATCTTCCCTTTTTGAATAATAAACCGACTAGAGTGACTCATTAGATTCATCAATACAAAAGTTACAGTCGTTTTTTCATATGGTATAGCTTAACTACTTAAATAACATCTACCTTTATGTTACATCTCATGCCATTATTGAATTCCTCATTTTTGCTCAAGTTACTACATATTGCATTATGTTCCTACTCGAAATAAATGTAACCATCATCACCACCAGCATTGTAAAAGGGAACAAGGTCTTTAACTGTTGTATAAATTGGCTCAACTTATATTGGATGATTTATTGCTTGTGTGGAGTGCATTGGTGCGATTAGACAATTGCCTATAGCCATTTCATCTCCTACATTTATATTTCCTCCCTCTTCTTCCTTAGAACTTTTGTCGTCATCGGAACTTTCCTCTTCAATATCCATTCTCATTTCCATATCTGTTATAGTTTCTACCCCCATACTCACTATATAGAGATCAAGTGTAGCTGGTTGTTGCAGAACCGAAGTAATTACTATGTTTATTTCAGCTTCATTGTTACATGAGGCCTCTTTCATAGGGGTTTGATCATATGCTTCAACCACTAATAGCTTGGTCATCATCTCTTCCCTATTTAGTAGTGAATGCGTATGCCTATTTTCTTGAAATGTTTGTTGTTAAGAGTGACTCCCCAAATCTTCGGATGTCCTAACATACAACTATTGTATACCATGCTCTCTAAAGGATTTAGCCATTTTAATTAAAATTTTCACATCATCATCATCTTTAATTGCCATCAATACGTAAGATGCATTACCCTCATGAAAAATAAGAGCTTATATATTATCTCAACCCCCCCTACACTTGGATTGATTCCAATACTCTAACATATTTTATATAAGAATTCGGTGTAATTTATATTCTTCTTCATTTTCAACTTCTTAATCCAATCTCTATTATATTCGGACCCGTAGTTGTTACTTACAATATTTACAGATGTGTAAATAAAAATTTTTACATAGTCACCAATTCTTATTCTATTTGTAACATGGATAAATAATCAGCTAATTTACAATAACAACTAATGACGATTGTTTAACGTTCACACTACATCACAATGTTCATTTTCTTCTCGTATAAATGATTTTTTTTAATTTATATTTTTTTTATAATTTTCTTTAAAAAAATTAAAAGTTTACATAAAAAGAATAGAAAAAATAATTTATTACAAATTTTTAATAAGTTTAAAAATTTAAAATATTAATTTAAAAATAATAAAGTTTCTAATTTCATAAAAAATAATTTTCTAAAAAAAATTTCAAAACACTTTAAAGTATAAGCAAAATTTGAAATTAAAAAAAACTTTTATTTAAAAAAAAATCTTTACAAAACACCTATTTTGCAAATAGTTCTATGTACAAACATTAAATAGAATAAACTAATACGCTACAAACTAACAACAAATAACAATATTTAAAGAAAAACTCACTAAAAACCACCACAATATTAATATTCTAAGCTTTTCTTAAAAAATAAAATTAATACAATGAGGTGAAAAATTTGAGTGACACAATGTTTATCTTCTTCCCATGTAAACTCCTCTAAAACATTTTCTTAAATACATATTGTGTGCAAACATTTTACATAATAACAGAAAAACTAACTATTTCATGTTATGTGTTACAAAATTCACATAAATTATGTCTAACACACTGCAAATTAACAACAAGTACTAATATTTGGAAAAAAACAAACGTATAAACAATCACAACTCAAATATCCTATGGTTTTCTAAAATAATAAAAACTAGCATAATGAGAAAAAAACTTCAATTATCGGATGAAAATATGTACCTTAATTGAGTTTTTGCTAAAAAATGGAAAGATCTTAGCAATTTTGGTTAAATAAGTTGATAATCTTTTTAGATCTATAAGCTTTTCTTCAGCTTCTAACCTACATAAGGAACTCTGCTACTATGTTTAAAGGAGTTTTGTTCTTCATGAACTCCTTTGTGAATTGGTGATGTTTTTGTGTATAAAAGTGTGTTGTGGCATGTGGACAAACTACTTGGTAGGGGCCCTTCCTTGTGTGCAGGTGAAATTATTAAATGGAGATAGGGTTGGGTTAATAAAATTATCCAAAGGTGGAGCTCAATTTGCAAAAATTATTTATGTCATGAACTATTTATTTGGGTCTTGTATTGAAGGCATGTACCTTATTCGTGCTTTTAGTTGAGCTAATTTTGGCTCAATTGAAAGCTTATTCGAAGTACACATTTTCATTGTCTATTTTTGTAATATTTTTCTTGATTAATTTTTTAAAATTATATTATTTAAGTGAATTCCTTTGGCTTGCTCTAATTTTCATTTCTTTTACTTTTTTCATTACACTTGTCATTATTATGTCATAACTAGGTATATGCAACCCATTTATGGTTCAATCCTTGCTATTGTGTCTAATTCTCTGTAGTACCAGCGCGGCATAGATTCATTGGAACATCTAATCATACTCATCAAGCCGGCTGATGCTTTAGGAAAAATCTTCATAGTTTAGATCAATCAGGAACGATATTGTGGGTTCATCCTTACATGATTGCATCATTACGAATTCAATCTTTTTCCTTGATTACTCCAACATTTTGACCCTATTGATCTTGTTATGCCCATGGGTTTTTGAGTAACTTATATAAGACTAAGGGATGTAGAACATGCAATCTTTATGTAGAAGACGAATGCCTTGTCTTGAGCTGTCACTAACCTTGCCAGCGCTTCATGTTATACCCAATCACTGGATTCATAACAGCACTAAGATGGCTTATGGATGGAGTGCATGATGGTGTTAAATCTAAATATTTATCATACCTATTCACTAGGGAAAAGGAATGACAATACATTGATATTTCTTAAAATATAAGTTGTATCCATCGAGTAGAGTTTTGTTGTGTGCATCTTTATTGAACCTAGTTTCTTGATACTTAGGTATGATTTTTGGATCAACATGCATGATGATCTTGTATCCATATCCCTTTTAAATACTCACTTGATCATGTGCTTTTCGAGGTTGGCCTAATATTGATGGATCCTTATAGATGATCAACTGTACATGAACACTTATATGGTGTGTTAATCTCATGAGAAATTATTATAATTTAGAACTAATAAAAACACACCTAATATATAACAAATATGTTTTAATAATTAAACTATTAGTACAATTTTACCTGTGATAATTTGTAGTATGTGCATATACTAACAAACTCCCACTTGCATGAGTGTCGGATATTAATAACCTCATGTTACATGTTCAGACAATCAGAGATGAAGTCTATGCTTCGATCAGTACGATGGAAATTATCTAACTTCGTATACTCAACATACTCACCGAATGATTCAGTAGAGATCAAGTTTATCATTTAATTCATTTATAAATGAATAGGGAACTCACTCTTGATAAAATAAAAAATTAAAAAAGAAAATACCACCGAGTCTGCACAACAGAACCTCTCATACAAAACAGAAAGCAAATGACTGCGTTGTCTAAAGCACTGCCCAGGGTCTTCCTAATCACATTACTTCATGTCGACGCTGAAGCTGGATAAATTCAATCAAAAGGGGTGTGTTAAAGTGTTTTTTTTTTCCTCTTCCGGTGGAATCATAAGAAATTTAGTATCACAAACAGCATAAACAACACAACCAGACAGCAATGCCTCCAATATGCTCCATAATTCCTCTTCTAAGGGCGTTACGAAAGTGATCTTTATCGAAAGTCCTCCTAGGATTTCTCCATTCGCGTTCCTCGCTATTCCTCCAATCCCTGCTACTCTAGTTTCCTCATTAACTGCTCCATCGCACTTTATTTTCACACATTCTACTGGTGGGCGCTCGTAATAGCTCATCCTTTCACCTTGCCCTGATCTTTCTTCCTTTGAGTTTGGATTGCCCACCAATCCGTTGGCTAGCCAACATGGACTGTCCTCTTCTTGTTTAAAAATTCTTCAATCCATATTCCCCATAACATGAACCCAAAAGTGATTTGCCATGATCTTCTTCCTTTGTAATGTTTCGCCCTTAGGAACACGTTCTTCTTTAGCCAGGCGTCGAAATCCATGTTAAAGGAATCCCAGAAAGTCTATGAGTTATTTAGCTGCTTCCACCATTCCTAGATTTTCACATGGACCTTACAGATGTGTTGTACTGTCTCCTCCTGTTTCCCACATAGGCAGCGAAGTAAATCACTGGTTACTCCTCTTTCAAACAGCTTTTCTCTAGTGGGTAGATCATTATGGATTATTCGCCACATCAGCATCTGATTCTTTGGGATTGTATTGGATTTCCATAACCAACTTTAGTCCTTATTTCCAATTTGACTCTCATCTTTAATCATCTCCCTGTACGCTAATCTTGTTGTTACTTCATCACTAGCCACACTCTCTCCATGGAATCTTCCTCTGTTTCATCCAGTAGGATGTTGTTTAGCATTTGAACGTGGCAGTCCTCAAGAGGGAAACTGATAACGACCTCATCCCTACTATTCCTCATAAAGCAAATAAAAGGAAGAAGAAGAAATCTGCAGCAAATGGAAGAAGAAGGAAGCTGCAGTACGTGAGCAGAACAGAAGAAGTAAAGAAAGGACGTGCAGTATGCAAAGCAAATGGAAACAAAAGGAAAGAAACAGAGAGGAACGTTTTTCCGCAGCAATAAAAAACTTTTAATACACACCATGTTTTTTGATATTTTTTGCGTACAAGCAAAGAAACACAAGTTTTCAACTACTACAACAATAGACAAAAAAGGAAATTACAAAATATCCCTTAAAGTATCCACAAAAATTCTCAATTTACCAACAATTCCTACTCCTCCAGGCTCTTGCTAGCGTCGATCCTTCTGTATCTCTCGGTAGGGGTCCTATGAATTGGTTCCGCATGATTCCCTTGACTGTTCCATCTGTCCGACAAGAAGTTGACATTCCTACCTGTTCTTGTTCAGATGACCATTGCGCTTTCTAGCCATTGATTAGCCTCTAGCAATCCTTTAAATAAATTTGTATCTCTATTCCTTTGGATCCTGTCATCTCCGTATCGGTATTTTGCCCTTACCAGTTTTGTCCACAGAGCTTTTTTCTGCCTCACATTCCATGCGAACTTGACCATGCGGGCCATCTTTCTCCTCGTCAAATCCATTAGCCCAAGGCTTCCGTCCTCTTTCAAGCGCTTAACTTTGTCCCATGAAATCCAATGTATTTTCCGCTGTCCCTCCTTGTCTCCTCATAGGAAGTCTCTGTTCATCCTCTTCACTTTATCCAATAATTTTCTTGGTAAAGGAAAGGCCTAAGTATAGTAGTTCATCGTCCCTTCCAAAACAGATGATCTGAGTATCCATCGCCTTGTCATGCTAAGCATTTTGGTTTTCCAACCAGTAAGCTTAGTTCTTACCTTCTCTACTAAGAACGTTTGATCTCCGCTTGTCAGCTTTCCCCCTTCTTTCATTGGAAAGCTTAGGTATTTACCCAGGTTGTTTCGGTAGTTTATCCCCATCTTTCCACAAATATCCACTTTTACTTGCTCTTCTATGTTGTTTGAGAAGATTATACAAGATTTCCCTTGGTTAACCTTCTGACCAAACAGGGATCCAAAGACATCCAGGACACTCTTCATGGGTGTCACATTTTCCATGCTTACTTTCCCTGTTTGCAGGATATCATCTCAAAAAAAAAAAAAAAAAAAAGAGAAGCGAGATGTACCGTGTTCAAGTTTTTGAACATTGTAAGATGAAATATTCAAAGTAATTGATTTCAAAAGTGTATGTTTTTTATATTAAATATTGAAAATTATATTTTAAATTTTCAATGTTTATCTATTTTTTATTTAAGTATTTAATCTTTTTATTATGATATTTGGGTCCTTAGCATTTTTAATACCTTGCCAAAAAAGGTTTTTTTTTTATATTAAATTTATTCAGTTTTTTACTCATAACATATCAACTCGAAGTTTTTTTTTTTTTGGTAATTGATAATTTTATTGAATGGCATAAAAATACAATGAGCAAGTTAAATAAGGTTACAAATAACACGTAATCGACAATTGTGCTTGCGTACTAAAAGCTTAGCATTTGAGCTAAGATAATGAGTTAAGATTACACTAGCTTAACATAAGCTTGTATTTGGTGGGCTAACATGCTAATCCTTAGGAGGATTTCCCCTAACTGCACTTTATTTCGGGTGCGCCATATGCAATAGACTACTGCCACTAGTGTAGCTTGCCAACTTTGATGGGTCGGTAAGTCCCCAAGCACCACCATAAACCCGGTAACACTATCCCAATTGTTGGATGAGGCTAGGCAGTTTAAGAAGTCACAGACTGCACTCGAAACTTGTGCTGTGTAGTCGCACTAAAAGAATAGGTGGGCATGGTCCTCCTGATGCCAGTTACACAAAAAACAAGTAGTGGATTGCACTAGTCCCCACTGGTGTACCCTATCAAGGGTGAAAAGCTTCCTTAACTAAGCCAACCATAGTACAAAGGAGTGTCTAAGTAAGGAAGATTTATTCTATATTACTCTTTACCATGGTACAGTGGGTCCTGAAGGGTTTAAGAAGCCATAGCCACTCTTGATGGTATACTCTCCTATTCCTGAATGTCTCCAACGAAAGTAATTTGAAACTGCACCGTTCGGTCTAGGGAGGATGGGATGCTGATACTAGTCCACAATGGGCCCTCTGGGATACATCATTCATTCCCATCCATGATGGAACATAGTCTCGTAGTATGTGGGAAGCCCATGCTACTCTTGGCTCGTGCACTAAACAATGTGTCCAGGGGTCTTGTTGGGAGCCAAACGTTTGCCCATAGTGAGATTTCAAGGCCATTATTAGGTTCTCAGATGAAGCAAGACCTTACCAAGCGTCTCATCTTTAGTAATTTCTTCCAGGTCCATGAACAAATGGTTGGTTCTCTAGAGGTGATGGGAAAAATTCTGGCACTGTCAACCTCTTCAGAACCCAATTTGGATGATTGACCAAATTGCTCATATTTTATCTTATGTCTTTATTTCTAATAAACTTTGAGAATAATCTTACAGGTACAATTATATATCTCCATGGGATGCCAAAATGTCCTACAACTACAGTTGGGCACAGAACATTTTTCTGGGAAACAATGAAAGGCCCGCTGCGATTGTTCTCTATTATGAGGCATTGGATCATGAAGATTTATGTTATTTTGTATCTTGTAAATGTTTATTGAACTATTTTGGTTGTAGGACACTTTTATTTCTTTGTAACTTTCATTTAGGGTTAGCCACCTTAAAGTGGCAAACTTGTAATTTTGAAGACTTTTTAACCCTAGGAGTAGCAAGTATAAATACTTGCTTAAGAGAGGGTTTGAGGAAGCTTATTTTTGCAGAACATACACCTCTTTTCACGTGTGAATTAGGGTTCATACCTTGGTTCCAACTCTTATCAATTTCAATTCCAAGACTTGAAATTGTGGCGAGTGCAACATCTTGAAATTGTGAGTTATATCAATTTCATTTTGTTGTGATTTCTTTTCTTCTCTAGTGTGTTGTATCTAGGGTTGATTAGAGATAGTTCTTGGTCAGATTTACATCTTATTGTACACGAATTCTTGTGATTATTTGAAGTACTTATCATTTGATTTGGATCATCATTGAAAAGTTTCCTTGAAAACGTGAATTTCACCATTTGGAAAAGGAATCTTACTTTACGGTTTTCTTTGTCAAATTGAGGCTTCATTTGCGTGGATTATATGATATTAGAGTGTTATTAGAAACCATTTCCATTGTGGTATTCGGATTATATCATTAGTAGAATTGAATTTCATCATTTCAACATTAGGGTTCATTTGAAAAGTGCCATTTTGGGATCCGATTTTGCCTAGACTTGAGATATCTTTTCTTAAGTCTTTTGGATGTGTTTTAAAGTGTGATTAGGCACATCAAGAGGACTAGAAGTTCTTGCCCTTAAGTAAAGTAGAGTGAACCCATTCTGGATAAACTCTTCAAGCCTTCCTTGCATAGTCTTCATATGTGCTTAATTTGGATGGCTTTATTCCAGATAAGGATTTTCGGTATCCCTAGGCCTCCATTTCACTTTGGTTGACACACTTCTACTCATTTGACCTTAGCTTTGGTGAATATGTGCGGGTTACCACTCCATAGGAAATTCCTTAGTAGTTGTTCTATCTTTGAGACAACTGACTTAGGAAGAAGGAAAATGGAACACCAATACACTTGCATGGAAAATAGGACAGATCTGATTAATTGGAGCCTACCCGCATAAGACAGATATTTAGTTGTCCAAGAATTAATCTGGGATATGGTGCGTTCTACTAACACCTCGCAATCCTATTTTTTGAGCTTTGAGGAAATGAGAGGAATCCCTAAGCATCATACTGGTAGTTGGCCTTCACTGAATTGAGTGTATTGAAGGATGACCTCTTTAGTGCTTGCTGGGACATAGGAAAAGAAAATGCTGCTTTTGCTATTGTTTACTACTAAACCAGAGATGGCCTGAAAGTCCTGTAAGGTTTCTTTTACCAGGGATATAGATTCCTTGTTGCCTTTGGCAAAGATGAGGAGGTTATATGCAAAACAGAGGTAGGTCAAGCGTTCGTTCTGACATCTCCAATGTAGTGAGAAGCCCGATTTCAGGATCATCTGTCTCAACTGTGTGGAGAGGATTTCCATGCAGAGGACGAACAGGTAAGGGGATATGGGATCCCCTTGCCTTAAACATCTTTTGCTTGCAAAGAACCCCACAAATTCCCCATTAATGTTGATGGAATATTTCGATATAAGGCGACAAAAATGGGGAGGAAACTGCATAGCCTTAAGTACTCCTAGAATAAATTCCCATCTAACTGTATCATAGGCCTTTTGGAGGTCCACTTTCATCTTACACCGGGGGGCTCCGACATCAAATGGTAGTTTGCCATGAGCTCTCGGGCTAAGAATATGTTGTCAGTTATCTTCCTTTCTGGAATGAAAGCCGTTTGCTCCCTCCCAACTAGAGTAGGCGATACCACTTTCATCCTTGCTGCAAGGACCTTAGAGATTGTCTTATAGATCACATTAGCTTGTTCTAGATTTTTGTTTAAAGAAACTTTCCTCCGCCCCCCTTAATGTGTAATACTCCTTATAGGCTATACGCTCCTCTTCCAATCTAGTCGTGTCTCCAGCCACATGTATGGTGGTTTGCAATTGGACCAACCGTTGCTTCGCACTTTGGACTCTTTGTGAGATGTTGGAGATTTCAAATTTGTTCAAACATTTGAGTCCCTCCTTAATGAGCTTGAGTTTCTTCACTACTTGGAACATGTAAGATCCCTTAATGTTCCTCCTCCATATGTTGCTAACTAGGTCTTTGAAGCCCTCATGGTCTGCCCAATAGTTGAAAAATTTGAATGGGCTCCTTCTGGCCATTAGTCCATACTCCATACAGACCACTACTAATGAGTGATCAGATAGGATAGGTGAGAGGAATTGTGTATGGGCATTCGAGTGTAAATTCAGCCAAGGGAGGCTAACCATGGCCTGATTAAGTTCCTAAGTATAGGCACCTAATATTGTCTATTAGGCCATGTAAAAAAGTCCCTAGTATATCTTAAGTCTTCCATCTCTAATTTGGCTATACATCTTTGGAAATCCAACGTTGCATCCATCACCAAAGCTCTACCTCCATTTTTCTCCGTGACTAGTCGGGTTGTGTTGAAATCACCTAAGACCAGCCATGACCTTCCTCCAATATTGTGGACCAATGACTCGAGGTTCAACCACAACCCCTTGCGTTCCCGGTCACTATTGGATCCATAAACAAATGTGATCGCTACATCATTATGTGCTCTCAAGTTTGTCACGATGCAATGTAGGAATTGCGTATGTTTTCTTTCCATACGGATATCCCACTCCCTCGGTTGCCAAGCGATCCAAATGTGTTTCCTTGCCATGGTGTTAATCCACACTTGCCAATGTTGACCCAACATGTTCTTGATGGCGTCTTCATTTGCATTATTCACTTTTCTCTTTAATAAACTAATAAGGCTAATGCTATGCATAGCACACAACTTCCAAACCTCCAAAACCTTGATGGGGTTATTGAAACCCCTTACATTCCATGCTACTAACGACATGGAGATACGGATATAATTGATTATGTGAAGTTTTGCCTCTTCTTGCGCTGCTTCTTTTTGCGGCGACTAGAGGAACTAGAGCTTTTGCTAAATGTGGGGTGATTCCCCAATGTTTGGTTCATTTGAATTAATAGTTTGTTGAGCGGGGTATTCTCATAATCATCACTTCCTTCTTCTACCTCCTCGCCTTGACCAACTAATTACATGTCCACCTCGCAGCTAGGGGACTTCGGCACCACAATGGCTGCCGATGAGGGTAATGCCACATCTGGAACCTCTCTTACGCTCAAACCAGGTGCCTCAATTCCGCTGTCGACCTCCATCCCCTCAATCATTATTTTCCCCCGAGCAGCGGGCCCCTCATTAGACCCCTTAGCCAGGCTACGCCCTTTTGATGGCACCTCATTCCTCTTATGTTGCTTAGCCCCACTTGCTGCTACTGTGCCCTTAGAGGGCCTCTTCCTTGCCGCACTCTTGGGTTGCCGGGATTGGCCATTAGTTGTTCCATACTTCTCCTTTTCCTCTCCCCGCAGCTTCTTCTTTCCAATAGCGCCTTGTGGAGTGCATTTACTACCCTCCTCACCCACTATCTCATCACCGTTCCTTTGTGGTGTCTAATCGGGGTTGCATTTGTGCCCAAAAACTTTGCACCTAACATAACGTGGAGGGAGCCATTGATACTCCACATGGACAACAGCGGCGGTGCCATTCTCACCACTAACCGTCACGCGAGCAATCAAGTCATCACGCGCATCAAGCTCTACTAAGACCTGCACATGGTTCGCCCTTTGCCTCATAGATGTCAAGCCATCAGCCTTGAGTGGGATACCTACACCACTCACTATGTGGCTTAGCCCTTCCACTACTAGGAATTCATATGGAATGTGCGAAAAGGTTTCCTATACGGGGACGTTTGTGGGTTGCGGCTTGTCAAGTGACATGCCTCTTCTCCATTTTTGAAGGATGAGAAATTGTTGGGCAAAATGCCACGTCTTCTCAAGCACAAGGGTGATATCGCTATCCAAGTTGAAATGGAAATAGAAAAAACCCTCCTGACTGCCAAGCACATCCATAAGGCTAAGCTCCTTCCATAGCTTAAAAGCAATAGACTGGACTAGGGAGTAGGGCAGCTTGCAGTCAAAGAAGTAACCCACGAGTGTGTTGTTCCAGAATTCCGCCCCTAAATCCCCCAGCTTGCGACTAAGGAAGTACCGTTGGAGATGGTCCCTTTATGGCTGGCGGAATATATTGAAGGTTGAATGCCGATGGGGTAGCCTCAGTCTTGGAGGTGCGCATTTGAGCATAGGTTCTAGCGGTCGGAGTTCTTGTTGTGGTTGTTGGCCGTGGTTAAGCAGTTTCCGATTAGGGTCCTCGAGATTCTCAAGCATCACATTGACTTCTTCCAAGGTGGAATTTCCAAAGGAAGGAAAGTCTTGGGATGAGGGTGTGGCGGAGCTAGGTGGTTTGGCTGTTTTTGTGTTAAAGGGACAGTGGTTGTAGGTGCTAGATCTGTTGCAAGCCATGTGGGCACAAGGCTCCACATTTCCTTTTCCAGCTAAGTCTTGCCCATTGCCTTTCTTAGCTGAAAAAGTAGGCATTTGTCTTGCCTCTTTTGGATTGACCTTCAATACCACCTCTGGAAGCGTGCTTAACCCCTTGTGAGCACTATGATCAGGCTCCACCGGTGATGATAGGCCACTCCCGATAGCATGGCTCGACATCCCCAATTCCAACGTCACCTTTGGTTGGTCCGACGGCCCCTCCTTGGCCGGAGTTGCCATGATGGGTGATTAATTACTAGACGTATCTTATAAACTACTGGGATAAGAAAAGATTAGCTATAGTGGTTCCTAGGGGTGAAAGTGTATAGGGAAGTGTGTAGGGAGAGGAGAGAGCATTTTTCAGAAAAAAGGTTCATTTGTAAAACTGGGTTAACTTAAAGTTGATTTATAATAATTAAATTAATAAAATGATAATATTAAATATATGGATAAATTATATTGACCATCACTGTAAACTTTGTAAATTACACAAACACCCCACTTTTTCAAAATATGATACTTACCCTCCTCTCTTTGTTTACATGTAAGCTAAAATGGCATAAAAGTTGATGTATCATGGTCACATCATCGCTACATTAGTATTAATAACATATTTTATTTAAATATTATATACATAATAATCAATTAAAATAGTAAAAAAATCAAATAAAGAAAATATAGAAAAATATTTTAAATAACATTATATATATACATACACACATACATACAAGCACATATATACATACAACTCTTTTTTTTCTGCTTTTTTATTTTTTATTGATATAAATAATATATTTTATCTATATGTGCTTGTACGATATTATAAATAATATATGTGCTTTAAAAAAATTTTCAATCTTTTTTTTTATTTTTTTTCAAATTTATTTAATTTTTTACTATTTTAGTTTATTATTATATATATATAAATATAATATTAAATAAAGTATATTATTATTATTACTATAGCAATAATACATTAGCTTTTATGCAACGTTAGTATACATAAAGCAAAAATAGGAGGGGGTAAGGGGTGGGGTAAGTATTGTATTTTGAAAAAGTGGAGTGTCGGTATAATTTACAAAGTTTACAAGGGTGGTTAATGTAATTTATCTTAGATATATTTATTAATATAATATAGTAAAAATAATATTAAATATATAAAATGATATAATATAATATAATAAAAATAATTATAAAAAATAAGAAAATGCACTAGAAAAATTATGTGTATTCTAGTCACATTAGTGAACTAGTTCAAGGCTAATTCGAAGTTAAAACAGTGCTTAAGATGGATAGAAATTTTATCATATTTAGCATTTTTTTTTTCTTTCTTTTAGGTTTTGAAAATATTAAATACTCAACTAGAATGAAAAAAAAAAGGGTTATGAACTCAAATATAAAAATAGGTAAAAGTTGAGACTAAAACCATACTTCTCCTATCCATTTTTTTTCCTTTTATTGTTGCTTTAAGATTGTTTTTAAAGTATTTATTTGTGTACACATTGTGGATCTACCTTATGCTAATTTTATCTAAATGTAAAATAATAAAATAGGGTCAAAAAAGTACTTTTCTGGAACGTTTGGCATCCAAATACTAATATCAATAATTAAGGAGTTAAGCGCACGTGAAGTGGTGTTTAAAAATAATCAAAAAAGAAAACAATTGGTTTCAACATAAAAGGTTAATTTGCCTGCTTGTGGTGTAAAGAAAACAAAATAATTATATGCAAAAAATCAACGTCTAAAGTGAGATTCAAATAAAAATTAAACTTTTAAATAATTAAAATAAATATAAATATTATATTATATAGTTTAAATAAATAATTTTATTATAATATCGTTATATTATAACCCCATTAATTAGACTTAACGTGGTACGTTTATCTTACCTATGGACCTTGACGTGCTTTTACAGAAATAAAAATACTGCAATATACATAAAATGCGACTTGACCCGACGCCTTGAAGTCCATCTTCTTCCTCCGACAATAGTAGCGAGATGAAAGAGAAGTAAGATTCTTTTTGCAAATTTAATCTGATTTTGTATCGATTTTTCTTTATTCAAATGATTAAATAAGATAATGAAATGAACAGAACTGATTCAATCTTAAAGTGAAATCAATAATTAAGAAAGAAAAAAAAATTTAGTCTTTAATATTTTACAGTCATTTATAATTGCATGGCCCACTTTTTTAATGACCATCAAGTGGCTATTTTAGGCCACCCTAAGGTTGAAGGGTGATTAGTGTTAATTTTTTTTTTTGTTTTAATTTTTTGAAAATTGTTGTTTATTTTTTAATAATTTAGTTATGCATATTATATTATTTATTTAAAAAATTATGTGGATCAATCAGAATGACTAATTTATAAGTTTTTGCAAACACTAAGGAATAGAATATAATAATAAAGAAAACAAATTTGAGATTCAATTAGAAAAAAGTACAAAATGTTAATAACTAAATATGTATGTTTCCGTGCGTGTGAAAATGATATTAATTATAAACTAAAATGTAACTTGTGGCATGGTAAAGATTCGATTTTTCTTGGACTTAATCAGTAATCACTCCATAATACGAAATCAATCTAAAATATATAAATGGGGAATGTTGTAAGTTCAATCAACGGGAAAATCAAATCAAACAACGCTAAAAAATCATCAAAATTGGCCCTCTCGCTAGAATTGACCGGCAAACTGCATCTTTTCCCCACTAGGATTGCGCATGTTTTATCGCCAGATTGAACAATTTCGATTGTTGCTGGATGCTCCCCATCGCTTGAAAACCAAAAGCCTACATAAGATCAACAAAAGAATCGTTTCAACTTTTGAATTGATGGTAAAAAGTTACGTAGCGAGGAAAGTATAAATGAAACAAATCCAATTTTAGGATAGTCTCGTAATAAACAAAAAATAATTATAAATTATCTCTTGAACAAATCTCGATTGCGTACAACCGAAAACAACAGAGAAACTCTTTTCTAAAAGGTGTGTATTGAGTATTGAATAAAACGTAACCCTAAAATGACCTAATAACTATTTATACATCTCAGTAAAACATGTAAAAAGGGAAATAAATATATATACGTAGAAATAAATATAAGTATACGCGTCCGTTATCTGGAAAGTACACGGCCGTGCATATAGGCCGTGTAAGCTTCTAGGAATATTTCTGGCGTAATACATGGCCGTGTCTCCTGGCCATGCATGAAACCGTGTATGCTTCTGGGAGAGATCCTGACAGAACACACAATCGTGCTTCCTAGCCGTATAAGAGGCCGTGTACGTTTCTGAGAATTATCCAGGTATCTTACATGGCCGTGCCTCCTGCCCGTGTATGAAGCCGTGTGTGTTTCTGAAAGTTCCCTGACATGATACACGACCGTGTATTAACCCGTGTCCGCATCAAAAAGTTTCGAAATGCTCTATTTTAACAGTCACACATTTTTTTTTATCGATTTATTACAATAATTTATTTCACCAAAAGCCGTTAGATTTAATTAACGGGTTATAATGGTGTTATAATAATACTTTCTATTTGAATAATATAATATCACATTAATAATTTATTTTAACTATTTAAAAAATCGATCCCTGTTTAAACCTTATCATAAATGTTGATTCTCTAACGTATAATTTTTTCTAAATAAACCGCATGATATTAAAAAAAATGCTGATAAATATTATCATACTTATTAATATAGTATTGAGATCAATCATAAATGTGATTCAAGGTATTACTCTACAAATTTAGACTTAACTCTATCAAACTATTTTAGACTTATTTTATCTAAAAAATATATAATTTCTTTTAATAAATAATAATAATATTTAAATTTGATTCAAATTGAACTTATATATAAGTCTCTCTTGAATTTAATTAAAGTCATGAATTTATCGACTCAAATATCTTAAAGTTCAAAATTTAACTCATTAACCTACTTCAATAATCGATTTAACTTATATACACCACTATTTTTGTGAGACAAATGTATTTAAATGGGTAATCGGCTACAGAAAATGTGAACTTTCTTCTTAAAAGTTTAATAAGTGATGGGAATTTAAATATAATATGCATTTCCCTAAAGCATCCAACGAAAATAAGACAAATAGTAATGACTTGGGCTTTGACGACAAGCCCAAAGCCTGAACAAAAAGTAAAAACAGAAAAGTTTCGAGAAGGTTGATTTTCGAAGGTACCCAAACAATCATAATGATACAATAGCGCAACTGCAAGTTCGATAGAATTTACAAATTTAGCTGCTGTTTTCCACAGGTCAAGCAACACTCTGACCACCAAATTCAACTGAACGACACATCCAGTATGCGTCCCAACATTGTCACCGAGGTATGCAACTGATCTGATTTAATTCCATTTAATGTGTAAACATTTCACTTATTTAATTATTTCAATGTTCAATATTTGTTGCAAGTCATTGTTAGTTCCAATTGTATTCCGTGAAGTTAGGGCTGTGTTAGAAGATTGACCTGATATATTCCACTTTTCGAGAGATCATATTTGTCAAATTAACTATAAAGATTGACGCTTTCTGTGGTTTTATAAAATGGGTGTCATTTGATTCTGAAGTTCGAAGTTTGGGAAGTAAGGTGTTCTTTTTTTTTTTTTTTTTCAACTTCGTGTTGTTGGATATGGAGAGTCATGATTTTGGGTTTTTCTTTGGTGACGTGTTATGTTGATAACATTGCTTGAAAGAGTGTTAAATTGTCCTGGGAGGAAAAGGAAAGAGGGAAATAAAGAGAGTGATTTGTTTTTTTTTTTGTGTATTTGTATAATTTATGGGTATGATGCAGGCTGGGATTCCTACTAGAGTCGGGCAATGGTGGGAAGGGATTCCGTTTCTCTCTTCTGCTGTGGTTATTGTTTGTGGGATAATTTACTTTATATGCCTCTTTACCGGATACGACTCCTTTCTCGAAGTTTGCTTTTTGCCCACGGCAGTTATTTCACGATTTCAAGGTACTGAGAGTTAATGCTTTTATTAGGCATGACTGAATGTTAAAGTAAGATAGTAAGTAATATTGCTATGAAGAAATCATTGCATGTGAAACAATTATATAATTTCCTTAAATCCTCTTCCCTCCGCTTGTATTGTTGCCATAAGCTGGAATTTGCTTAGACCTTTCAAGGTACTGCTTTCTATTGCCTGATGTTGTCCCCTTGTAGTCAAGGTCGAGTAGGGGAAGTGGATGGAAAGTGATGAACACATAAATCATACTAATGGTGGAGACATGGATAAGAATTATGCCCTTGGACAATGTTATAATGTTATGCATTCAAGGAAACTTTGTCCCTGTTCATGTTTCTAACATCCTGCTTGTCTTTGCAAAACCCAGTTTAGAAGTATGATGGGCTCTGACACAGTTTAACACTAACAATATTGATATACGGAGTGTTCTTTTCTTTGAATGTTGAGTGCTGGGGAGGAATTCTTATTTTATCATTTTTATTTTCTGCAGATATATCTAAGAACTTTTCTGTTTTGCAGTTTACAGGATATATACAAGCGTTCTTTTTCATGGTTCACTTCTTCATGTTATGTTCAACATGTTGGCTTTGGTCCCTCTGGGTTCAGAATTGGAAAGGCTAATGGGATCAGTTCGCTTGTTGTACATGATTATTCTCTTGGCCACAAGCAATGCTATTTTTCATCTTGTGATTGCCCTTTTGGCAGCCTATAATCCCATTCACTCTTTTGATTACCTGATGAATGAGTGTTCAATTGGCTTCTCTGGCATCTTGTTTTCGATGATTGTCATAGAGACAAGTTTGAGTGGTGCTCAGCATCGAAGGTATACCATATTTTGTATCGTTGATAAGTTAGAATAGAATAAATAGTTAGAATGAGTAGATAGTGAGACAATCAATAAATTTGGTAGCTGTTTTCATGGTCCTGAACTTTTATGCTTTTGATTCTACATTGTGCTTACAAATAATATTCCTGAAACGTCCTTTTTTATTTTTTATATATATATATATATATATATACTGCTGATGTAAAACTGTTTAATCCTCCTGGTTGTTTTTCTGCAGTGTATTTGGACTCTTCAATGTTCCTGCTAAATGGTAATTACTGCAGCCTGCTTCTGAAATCTGTATACTGCTTGCGATATAAATTTTTATTAACTGTGTTACATCTCTTTTACATGAAACTGTGATTCAGGTATGCTTGGATCTTACTAATTGTTTTCCAGCTTCTTATGACAAATGTCTCATTGCTAGGACATCTTTGTGGCATTTTATCTGGATTTGCATGTGAGTCATTTCTGTCCGATTCCCTTTATTTCCTTTCATCTTACATACACTTGAAATGACTGGTCCAGTAAAAGCTCTATTGTGCTCTCCGTTTCTCCAGATACTTATGGCTTCTTCAACTTCCTCATTCCTGGACCATCCTTTTACTCTGTGATCGAATCTTCCTCATTGTTTGTGAGTATCATTACAGCTCTGGAATTTTTATTTAAAGAAACTTGATCCTTAGTTTTGTTTGTTTAGCTTTTTGTGGTTGGTGAAGAGACCAAGTTCAACAGGAAATATATTATTGGCATAGATTATTTAAGGAAATCAACAATAAGAATATTATTCATGCTCATGTTGCTTGCCCTTTATTTGGCTTTACTGATACTTTGATAAATTCCCTCTTTGCAACTAAAATCTATTATGCTCTCTAGTCTCACTATTAGAGATGTCAAGGAAGAATAGTTATTGGGTCCATCAATTGGAGGCTTCTTTAGTTAAATTAGTGCACATTGACAATTCATTATTCATGTTTTTTTCTGTTCTATCTTCTCTATTCTATCAGAGATTTTAAGGAAGAATATTTATTGAGACTATCAATTTGAGGTTCTTGAGTTGGATCAGAGAGCAGTGATGATTTATTCATTCACATTTTTTTTCTTTTCTTTTGGTTCTATATTCTCTAATCTCACTGTCAGAGATTTCAAGGAAGAGTAGTTATTGGGTCTATCGATTTGAGGCCTTTTGAGATGGATTAGTGTGCAAGACGATTCATTCATTCACAGTTATTTTTGCTCTATTTAGGAGCTGGATGAGCAGCCATGCAACTTATGAGGTGAAACATAGCCCAAAATAAAAAAATAAAAAGAAAGGAAAAAAAAAACCTTAAAATGTATGTATTCTTGTGTAGATTGAGGTTCTCAATTACAATCGTACACATGGAAATCTGGAAAATATGATTAGGCTACCGATTACTTTGGAAGGATAGCACTGCCAAGTGCACTTAAACATGAGGCCTCATTGGACAAGAATGACTCTTGAGTCTTGCCTACCCTAACCTGTGTATAGTACTTAAAGAAAAGATTCCAGTAACAGAATGAGTAGAAGCACCTGAAAATAGCTGCCTTTTGAGGATCAATTATTTTGGTAACATTAAGGGCCGATAGATTTTCTCATTGATTTTCACATATTGGCATGGCCCTGTCAACTAACTCCTGTAGTATGATGATATAGAGCATATCTCATTGACTATCATGGTGATATCGAGCATACAGGAAATAATCTTGAGGAAATATTTAGACTCAAAAAGTCGCTTTATCATAGAATCCAAAATCAAAGATCTTGGAATGATTTAGAAAAAAATATTGAAATGAGGTTTTTTCTTTTCAGAGCAAATTCATACTGAACCTCCTTAAAACAGTGCACGTGTAGATGTAAATGTATTCATTCATTTGATCAGGCAAATCACTAAGGTGTGGTATGGATCTCTTGCAGTATTGATGGAAAGCTATTTTTTTTTTCTATCATATGCATAACCTTATTGAAGGTTTTTTTGGTCTTCTTTGGGGTGGGCATCAGGTTAGGATTTTTGTGCATGATAACTGCCTTTCTCCCCCCAAGTTTTTTACTAAGAAGTTACCTCTTGTGCTTAAAGATGCATGAATTCATATTGAAGGAAATGAATTATCTCCTCCATCATAATTTACTTTGAAACAATTGCATTTACAAATGTATATTAGGCTAAGTAAACTTGATGATTAGAAATCCATGTCAGGAGATTGCAATTCTTTTTATTAATCGGAGGGCATAGTCTTGATATGACTGGTTACTTCTAGGCACATAAACCACCTTAGGAGGCTCATGCATCAGTTGAGTATAAGCTTGAGCTATATTGTTAGTCCCAAGAGGTGCCCATATTCATTTTTCAAACTGGAACCTGCTTTGGGTTGGTGCTCTGCTTTCAGGAGATTACATGTTTATTAGAGTGCTTATGGTGGGATCACATACTAAGAAGCTATGCATTGGGAAGGCATTAGGTTGTAAATTACTATACTGAGTAAAGGGTTTCTGGCGCTTTTATTTTACTTTGATGATAGCTTAGCGTTTATTAGAGTGCTTATGGTGGGATCACATACTAAGAAGCTATGCATTGGGAAGGCATTAGGTTGTAAATTACTATACTGAGTAAAGGGTTTCTGGCGTTTTTATTTTACTTTGATGATAGCTTAGCCGTATATGTTACCACTAATTCATGGAACACGGCTGGATTCTCCACAGTGAGCTTGGACACTTCAGTCTTCACTAATAAACTACTAAGCCTAGTGTTGTTATGCATAAATTTGAGAAGTTGGAACCTAGCTGAATGACTTTTCTACTGAAGGCTTTAGTGGCAAAGTTGTTTCATTTACTGTATGCAAGATTGCCATGGGGAATAAACATGCAATGACTGGAGAGGACAGTTGAGTTCTAGTACTTATATGAGCAGTAATTGCATAATCGTTGTTTTGTTCTATACATATTATTAAAGATAATTGTTGCAGAACAATCTACCATTAATCCTTTGTTTGCTTTCTTCCATGAATAAATCTTCCACAATTTATAATGGCCCATACAGGACACACTAATCTAATTTTGGAAACATTGGACATGAAAAACAGGAAACATATTGGTCTTCAGTAATGTAATTGAAAGTAAGACACCAAAGGTTGCTAAATGCTCCACCTTGGACTTGTTAAAGCTGGCAGACAACTTATCTATGCATATCAGAAGAGCATTTTTCTGCATAGCACTTCCTAATGATACATATTGTGAAAGTTTGTAAATGTAACTGTATGCATCTAGGTTAAGACCAATTTCCAACTGCTTTGTACTTTGTACTTTGCTCTTTGCACCCATGATGTAGTATCTACCCATCTTTGACAGTTGTACAACATTTTGGATTAATAAAGTTTAATTATCCAATAAAACTATATGCGTCTGGAGTATTTTCGGTATTTTGTGTCTGTTTTAACATTCTTCTTTGTGTTTATGCCATGTAAGTACCTGGCATGTACTGTGTGCTTCACACCCTTAAAAACTGGAGCACCCATTTCTCTTAGCTTCCCATTGCCTGAATTTAAGTTTTATGTAGACAGAGTGCCTAATTGGTTTTCTGTAAATTCTTGATTTTCAGTCAGCATGTGTAAGGCGACCAAAATTCATCATGTGCACTGGTGGGAATACAACTGGCTATATCCCCACATATTCAAGCCAAAGTACAGCATCCAGGTAAGACATAGTCTGCTAAAAAATCTAATCGCCTTCCACCAAATCAAGATGTTCGAAATGACATTTTCTATCAAGCAGTGGGTTGCTTTCTGGGACTTTGTGGAGGAACTTGTCTGCATGGATGCCACGGAGGGAATCATCTATCCAGGTATTGAGCATAGGGTTGAACTTGTTGACCACAACCCTTTCTAGTTGCTTCTTGAGGCCTCTTGTGTTTCTCTCCTCTTTCTTTTTGCTTGAAGTTTGCTAATAATTTTCACTCGTAAATATGACCAATGAAGGTGACGCAGCGCGGAAAGCATAAATGAAACAAATCCGATTCTAGGATAGTCTCGTAATAAACAAAGAATAATTATAAATTATCCCTTGGACAAACCTCGATTGTGCACAACCGAAAACAACAGAGAAACTCTTCTCTAAAAGGTGTGTATTGAGTATTGAATAAAACGTAACCCTAAAATGACCTAATAACTATTTATACATCTTAGTAAAACATGTAAAAAGGGAAATAAATATGTACACATGGAAATAAATATAAGTATACACGTCCGTCATCTGGAAAGTACACGGCCGTGCATACAGGCCGTGTAAGCTTCTGGGAATATTTCTGACGTAATACACGGCCGTGTCTCCTAACCGTGCATGAAACCGTGTATGCTTCTGGGAGAGATCCTGACAGAACACACGACCGTGCCTCCTGGTCGTGTAAGAGGCCGTGTACGTTTCTGGGAATTATCTAGGTATCTCACACGGCCGTGCCTCCTGGCTGTGTATGAAGCCGTGTGTGTTTCTGGAAGTTCCCTTACATGATACACGACCGTGTATCAACCCGTGTCCACATCATTCTCTCCCACCAATGAAGAACTCGACCTCGAGTTCTCTTCAGGATATAATGGTGTGTCATCGGGGTGGAAAAGAGATAGATCCGCCTCATTAAAAGTGTAGGAGATGTTCATATCTTCGGGAAGTTGTACAATGTACGCGTTGTCATTTATCTTGCGCACTACTTCATAAGGCCAATATTTCTTTGGTTGGAGTTTCCCATATCTGCCCGCAGGGAAACGCTCTTTCCGAAGATAAGCTATTACCTGATCGCCCACGTCAAACAGTTCCTTCTGTCTATGCTTATTCGCAGCCCCTTTATATTGGGTATTGGATTCTTCTATTTTCCATCTGACTTCCGCTGTAGTGGTTTGGCATTGTTCCGCCATATGCTTAGCAGCGACGTCACCCACCATACCCTTGGGTAACTTGATCAGGTTCAACGCGTGTTGTGGCGTTTTGGTGTACACCACTGAAAACGGTGATCTTCCAATAGTTCGATGGACGGAACTATTGTAAGCGAATTCAGCTTGAGCCAATGCTTGATCCCACTGTCCTGGCTTCTCACGGAAAATGCTTCTAATGAGGTTTCCGAGGGTTCGGTTGGTTACTTTCGTTTGACCATCGGTTTGAGGATGAGCTGTGCTGCTGTAATTCAGAGATGAGTCAAACATGTACCAGAGAGTTCTCCAAAAATGGCTAAGGAACTTGCTATCTCTGTCGGAGGTAATGGACTTTGGGACCCCATGTAGGCGCACCACTTCCTTAAAGAATAGCCGTGCGATTGCTCGTGCATCAGTGGTCTTCCTGCAGGGAATAAAGTGTGCCATCTTGGAAAACCTGTCAACTACAACAAAAACAGAGTCAGCACCTCGTTGGGTATGAGGCAAACCAAGTACAAAGTCCATCGACAGGTTCTCCCAAATGTTTGCCGACACAGGGAGAGGAGTATACAAGCCAGTGTTCTGGGAGTGCCCCTTCGACACTTGGCAAATATAACACATTTCCACAATTCTATACATATCCCTCCTTAATCGAGGCCAAAAATACCTCTCGGCAACTGCAGCTAGGGTCTTATCTCTGCCCATATGTCCTGCCAATCCACCGCCGTGCAGGTCTCGGATAAGTTTTTCCCGTAAGGACAACTCAGGGATGCACAGCTGATTCCCTTTCATTAAGTATCCGTCGTGAATATGATAGTCGTCACAAGGTTCCCTGTTGGCACATTTAGTCCACGTTTCTTTAAAGTCTCCATCCCCTTGGTACAGCTCCTTTAGTCTTTCAAATTCGACAATGTCCGCACTCAGAGTGAGTAGGACATTCGCTCTTCTACTCAGGGCGTCCGCTACCTTGTTTTGCACCCCTAACTTGTGCATCAATCTGAAAGGAAATCTTTGTAAGAACTCAATCCACCTTGCATGCATGTCTTTACTTATCCGGGTTTGGCCGTTTAGTTGTTTAAGAGCCCCGCAATCCGAGTATAAAATGAACTCCTTCACACCAAATAGTTTTCCCATACTTTAAGAGCTCTTACCACGGCATAGAACTCCTTGTCATATGTAGACCAATTCCTCCTGGCTTCACACAACTTTTCACTATAAAATGCTATTGGTCTTTTCTCCTGTGACAGTACCGCCCCGACCCCAACTCCACTGGCGTCGCAATCTACCTCAAATAACTTGTCAAAGTCTGTTAGTGCTAATACAGGGGTGCTACACAATCGTTTCTTCAAGTCTATAAAACTTGCTTCAGCCTCTTCGCTCCATCGGAATTTACCTTTCTTCAAACATTCAGTTAAGGGGGCAGCGACTGTACTGAAGTGTTTAATAAACCTCCTATAGAAGCTAGCTAAGCCGAGAAAACTTCTCAACTCAGTAACGACTTTTGGAGTAGGCCACTCTTTAATCACTTTCACTTTCTCATCATCCACCATCACCCCTTCACTGCTAACTATGAACCCAAGGAACAATAGTCGTTTTGACAAGAATGTGCATTTCTTTAGATTGGCGAACAGTTTATTCTCCTTCAGTACAGACATAACACATCTCAAATGCTCAAGATGTTCTTCCTTAGATTTACTAAACACGAAGATATCATCAAAATATACGACAATGAAGCAACCATTAAAGGGTTTTAATACCTGGTTCATTACTCACATGAAAGTACTTGGTGCGTTACTGAGACCAAACGACATCACCAGCCATTCATACAGCCCCTCTTTTGTCTTGAATGCCGTCTTCCATTCATCTCCAGGGCGGATCCGAATCTGATGGTATCCACTCCTCAGATCTATCTTGGAGAAGATAGTGGTTCCGCTCAACCTGTCCAACATATCCTTGATGCGTGGAATGGGAAATTTGTATCCTATGGTGATCTTATTGATAGCCCTGCTATCAACACATATCCTCCAGCTCCCATCTTTCTTGGGAGTCAACAATGCTGGGACCGCGCACGGACTCAGGCTGTTCCGGATAAATCCCTTGTCCAAAAGCTCTTGGACCTTATTTTGCAGGATCTCAGTTTCCTTAGGGCTCATCCTATAGTGTAGTAAGTTTGGGAGACTTGCTCCAGGCACTTGGTCTATCTGATGTTGGATGTCTCTCAGAGGCGGTAGACCTTCAGGTAGGTCATCAGGAGCCACCTCCTTAAACTCTTCCAGTAAACAACTGCTTCGGGTATTTCCATACTAGTTTCATTTTCTCCAGCCGCCACATCTTTTACTATAAGCGCATGAACCACCCGTGACTTCTTTAAGTCTTCCACCAAGTCTTTTTCTGATTAGGTGACAGTTAGGAAAGAACGACTTTCTGCCTTCTTCTCCTTCGAGCGTCCTTCCTTCTTCAACGGCAACAAGGTGTACCTCACACCTCCCTTCTCTAGTCTGTACACATTTTCTATTCCCGCGTGTTGTGTGTTTACATCAAACTGCCATGGCCTACCAAATAGGATATGACAAGCATCCATGTCTACGATGTCACAGAAGGCTTCATCGCGGTATTTCCCGATTGAGAATGGTACCTTACATCTTTCCTTCACTTCAATCCTCTCTGCAGCTTTGATCCATCCTATAGTGTACGGATTTGGGTGCTTCTCGATAGGTAGCTGCAACTGTTTCACAACTTCTCTTCCTATGATGTTTTCGCAACTTTCGCTATCTATTATTAGTTCAGACACCTTCCCATTAATAGTACACCTCGTGCGAAACAACTGGTGTCGTTGTGTGATCTCTTCCTGTTTTGGCGTTAGTATCATCCACTTAATTACATAGGTTGGTTCTGCTACCTCTTCCTCCTCCTCATAGTACTCCTCCTCTCCATCAGGCTCACAGCAAATCTCATCATCATCCCCCCTATCAAGGATGTTAACACTTCTCCTAGCAGGACATTCATTTGACCTATAACCCGGTTGATTACATTGGAAACACTTACCCAAAATAGGCTTGGCATACGGGTTACTCTGCCTCTGGGTTCCCTTAGGTTTCATCGGTTTCTTTCCCTCAATCTTGTCTTCTCTCTTGGCGCTATCCTCACTAGGTTTGTATGTAGCACCTTTGTTTTTCTCAAATCCCGTCTTACTACTGCTGCCTACAACTTCACCAACATATCCCTTTCTTCCACCTCCGTATCTACTACTCTGCTCCTGCAACATTAGTTCAGCTCGGAGGGCCAAATTCTTCGCCTCAACCAGGTTCCTCACCATTGTAACCCCAATTTTGTCCTTGATCTGGAGCTTCAGGCCTTCTACGTCTCGAGTGACTTGCTGGCTTTCACTTTCCCTCAAGTCATTCCGTTCGGCCAGTCTCATGAACTAGGCGGTATACTCGTGCACTGACCGCTGCCCCTGACGGCACCGCTGATATTGTTGGAACAATATTTGCTCATAGTTCGGTGGGAGAAAATCGTGTTGCAACAATTGCTTCATGCGATACCACGTTCTCACCGGATGTTTACCCTCTCTTTGCCTCCTGTTCTGTAGCCTCTCCCACCATGCCGAGGCTCCACTCTTCAGCCTATACGCCACCAATCTTACCCGACGGTCTTCTGGAATTTCCATGTAGTCGAAAAACCGATCTACTTCGGCAATCCAATCTAGGAAGCCTTCGATATTAAAGCTACCGTCAAACCACGGAATGTCGACCTTCAGGCGGTAATCTCCTCCATCTCCTTGATCATACCCGCCACAGTTTCTCTGGTAATCGCTGTCTCTATGATTGTTTCCGTACTGAGTCGGTCGATAACCACCACCGCTACCACCGCGCCCTCGCTGTGGTCTACCCCCATACGGGTCATCGCTCTCATCGCTGGATTCTTCATCCTCTACCCGTCCCCACCTGTTCTCGATGACAGGTCGGACCATATTTCCACCGTAGACATCAGTTGCCCGTGGTGGATTCCTCCCAACACCCCCAACCCTATTGGGGTCTACTGCTAGGGCGTCGAAATGCTCGATCAGTTCATCAAGGCGCCGTTCCATACGCCCGACCTTCTGATGCATAGCGTCAAACTCTGCCCTTGGAACCCATTGATGGTTTCCTTGTGATCTCGCATCCTGAACACCGTCAAGAACACGACCGCTGTCATCGCTTTGATGAGTTGACATCTCCACAGGAAATTACCTTGCTTTGATACCAACTGACGCAGCGCGGAAAGCATAAACGAAACAAATCTGATTCTAGGATAGTCTCGTAATAAACAAAGAATAATTATAAATTATCCCTTGGACAAACCTCGATTGCGCACAACCGAAAACAACAGAGAAACTCTTCTCTAAAAGGTGTGTATTGAGTATTGAATAAAACGTAACCTTAAAATGACCTAATAACTATTTATATATCTCAGTAAAACATGTAAAAAGGAAAATAAATATATACACGTGAAAATAAATATAAGTATACACGTCTGTCATCTGGAAAGTACACGGCCGTGCATACAGGCCGTGTAAGCTTTTGGGAATATTTTTGGCGTAATACACGGCCTTGTCTCCTGGCTGTGCATGAAACCGTGTATGCTTCTGAGAGAGATTCTGACAGAACACACGGCCGTGCTTCCTGACCGTGTAAGAGGCCGTGTACGTTTTTAGGAATTATCCAGGTATCTCACACGACCGTGTCTCCTGACCGTGTATGAAGCCGTGTGTGTTTCTGGAAGTTCCTTGACATGATACACGACCGTGTATCAACCCGTGTCCGCATCAGAAGGTGCTAAATTTTAGTGAGCGAAATAAGTGGTTTTAGCAGGATATGTCCATCTTCCCAAATGTAGCTGCTAATATAGTTTCTTATGTTGTACTTGCAGCAATCTCTATTCTTGTTGCATTATCTATATGGTTATGTCACTTTTGGGATTGCGAGAATAGTGTTGATTCAGTGTTTTCTGTCAAAACTGATCATTTTTTTACTTCCCTCCATCCCCAAATATAGAAACGATGGCATAGAAGCTGCCTAGTTGAAGAGAATTAGAGAGTTCTATCATTTGATTCTGGTGCTTCTATTGCAGTTAACTTGACAGATGGCATAATTATAAGTTCTTATGATTCACTCCTGTTTGGTAGCTTAGTAGTCCACATGCCATCCAAACTCTGTATATGTTCTATCACATGATTCTGGTGCTTCTATTTTATGTTCAAGCTGTTTGTTTTGTCTGTATGTTGTCTATATCTAATCTGTATCTGTTTCCTATTTGCACTATATACTTTATGTATTTATTATGTGTAATTATCCTTTTATCTTTTTGATATCTAGTTCTTATGATTGCACTCCTGTTTGGTAGCTTTTGTAGTCCACATGTTGACCAATTACTTTTATGTTCAACCTCTGTTTGTTTTTTCTGTATGCTGTCTATATCTAATTTGTATTTATTTTCTATCTGCACTATGTATCTTATGAATTTATTGTTGTTCTTTTATCTTTTTGATTTTTTTTTATGCGAACACCCTGTTTCTAAACAGTGCCAAAACAAAAGATGAGTCAAAGAGGCTGTTAACATAGTCTGGAGGAACTATTGATTAATATTTAGGTAGCATGGAGTACATATAATACATACACATATATTAGTTTATTCTTAAATATCAATAAAATGTACGTAACACATCTAGAATTACTCCTCTAGAATTGTATTCGCTAATTGCTTTCTAGCTTGAATATACTGGGAGAGCTTACTTGTGCCTAGGTGAAGTGTGCTGAAACTTGTGGGATCAAGTCAATTTGTCCCAATTGCTGGGAAGAGGTCTTGTTATCTGAAAGACATGAGTATTGTTAAATCTATTATGGCAGCAAAGTGGCAGAAAATGGTTGATTGTTGTTGTGAATCTGAAAATTCTATCAGCGTTGCTCTCATTTAATTGCTTTAAATATTCAAAAGTTAGACTGATTACTAATACCAGGGTACAAATCGGCATTTTTGAGGTTGGTTAAGCGAAAAATGCGATTTATTGAAAGTTGGCACACACTTGACTATGGTTGCTACTGGAGCTTGAATTGGGATTTTATTTATAGTAGTTTATGAATATCTAAGATAACAGATTATGAACCAATTGCTTCAACTAGGAAGGAAAAGCCACTAGCCATGGGGTCTTGTGGTAGTATTCGCATATTCTCAGTTATTGGTCTAAGGTTCAATCCTTGTTTAAACCATTACTACTAGAGAAAAAAGAGTGTCAAGCTTGAACTTGCTTGAACTGGTATTAGACCATTGTTTGAACTACTAATCTTATTTGGGTATAGTAGTGACCCAGCCAAAATCTGTGGAAGAAAGTTAACTTGTGTGAACTTTTAGGGCTTCTAATAGAGAAGATAAGGTTTTAAGTGGAGAAGTGGTCCTCCAGCATTGGTTTCAGATTAGTGTGTGTTGTCTGATTCTTGCTGGTAAGTACTCAGTTTTTAATCATTGTTTGTTTAGAGCACTTCTAAGCTCTGTATATCAATATGTTGCCTGAGCTTGTGACTTTTGATTGATTATTCTGTAGCACATAATTCATTTTCTTGCAATTTTTATTGTTATATAGCATCCCTCTCATGACACACGGTTTCCGGGGAGAGGAAGGACATTGGGTTCTGGTAGAAGTCAAGTAGCTGTAGATCTTAATTTGGATTCAAGTTTGCAAGATAGGCTCTTGGATAGTAACAACCCTGGGAATGGAATGGCTGGAGTAGATGCCACAGAGCAATTATCAAACGGGAGGTACTGGTTTGCTCTTTTAGGCACTTTTGGATTCCTAAACTTCTCTTGATATATATTGTGACCATTTAGGGGCCTTTACCCTTGTTAGCATCTACCCTGTTAGCATTTTCTGTGTTTTTGGGTCTTTGCACCAAAAAAATGTTTCATCTGTCTCACTGTTTTATCCATTATAGGCTGATAGCTGATGACAATCCTGTGCAAGTTCCTGCCAGAGTTCATGTATGAATAAAACTCTTCTCCTTTCTAGTTGGATTTTACCATCTTCTATCTAGCCTGCCATTTGTTTATGCTCCATATATCTCATGCAGGCACTGCCTCCTCCTGAGGAAGAAATTCAGAAACTTGTGTCCATGGGATTCGAAAGGGTAAGTTCCAGCATGTGTTTTTTCCTCTAATAGGTTGGTTTTAGAGTTTCTTGCCTACCGTTGATGTATGAAGACTGGAACTGCTGGTGGTAATTCATACATGCTTGGTGACTAACACTCTTGGTATGATTGCAGACTCAAGTTGAAGTGGCTGTTGCAGCTGCCGATGGAGATCTTAATGTCGCAGTAGAAATCCTTATGAGCCAACAGGTGCTAAATAAAATTTTTCATATAATTCACTTCTTGCTGACCATGTCTACTTATCCTAAATGCTGCAATCTCTTTGCAGGGGTGATTGAGGAAGCGAACTTAATGTTGCAGTAGAAATCCTTATGAGCCAACAGGTGCTAAATAATTTTTTTTCATGTAATTCACTTCTTGCTGACCATGTCTACTCATCCTAAATGCTGCAATCTCTTTGCAGGGGTGATTGAGGAAGCATTATTTTTCGGTTCTTGTTGGACATTGCAAGAATGACTTCGATCCCACTTTGTATCTTGGCGACGTGTATATAGCATGTATCATGTTATAGCTGATTTTAACATGTTTAGGAGGAAAAATTGTAGTGAAAGAATCAAAACAAAAATGTGGCGAGTGCAAGCAGGGGCACTGTCTTGGCATGCAGTGAATATTTTTAATCAACCAGATCCTTTCGTTTTCTTCATATATGAAACTGTAGTTTATCCTTTCACATGGGAGGGATTTCCAGTGGTAACATTAACAATGATTAGAGTATTTTTTCCTCTTTCGATGTCAGGAGCGGAGGTAACCACCACCCATCAATACCGTCCGTACTAAAAAATTGAATTCATTATGTAAAGTTGTTTTGATATATATACGTATTTTGCGGGCTGGAATTTGGGTTCATATCAATCTCTAGATAATTCAAATAGAGAGCAAGTAGTTGCTTAAACAATGCATCATGAAACTACGACGATAGTGAGGGACGATCAAGAACGGTGACGATGGGCGGAACAAGGAATAATGCACGAGGTTTGGCAGCAGATCCACGATGGCGAGGGACGAGCGATGTTGCACAAGGATGATGATGATGGTGGATGCACGAGGATGGGGATGATGGTAGATGCATGATTGAAGCCGCATGAGGACCGATGTTAGATCCATGACAGCAAGTGATGAGTGAGGTCGCGTGAGGACGACAACGATGGCTAACCACAATGAGGATGACGATGATGGTTGACCAGTAATGACGACGACGATGGCAGATGCATAATTGAGGTTGCACGAGGATTGACATTTCCATTGGAAATAGGCCAATCGATGTTCAAATTGACAATGGATGGCTGATGGTGAGTAGCATCGAATTGGTATTATGTGAAATGGGGGAGGGAATGGTGATTCTGTGCGAATTGCTATTATGTGAAATAAACAACGTAATGATCATTCTACACGTAATAAATCTGTAATGGAATAGCTATTATGTTCAAGTAAATGTGTCGTTAGAGTTTTTAATTAGATATTAATGTCTAAATTGAAAAATATTATGCAAGAATGTAAGATATATAATATTTTATCATGGTGATATTACATTTTAAGTAATAGTAAATGTATACTTATTTATTTGAGAAATGAAAGACGAAAATGAAGAAAAAGAAGTGAACTATAGATATTAAAAGTATAATAAGAATTGACAAAAAGAAAAGGATAAATAAAGTTAGACAATTATTTTAATAAAATTTAAAATTAAAAAAGTCTCGTAACTTATATATTTTAATGAGAAATGATTTGGTTTGAATTTAAACAGTTTAGTTTAGTTTGATCCCTAGAATTGAACTACAAACCTTTTAAAATATCTTCGAATCAAAATAAAAAGAACTACATTTTGCGATTCAAAAAGGTTTAATTCGATTGAATAAATAACACTACTACTCGCCGCTAGAATAAAACGAAGTGTGGGTACGGATTCCATATGCTAGAATAGACCCAGGAAAGGGCTTAACCCGATCCTAATTTGCCGGTTCACAAGTCAAGGAGCAATGAACCAGTCCTTGTTCCTCTTTTTTTTTTTTTTTTTTTCATTTGTAATTTTTTCCCTCTTTTTTTTTTCCTCTGAGATTTTTTTTTTCACTTGAAATAGTAATCTACTATTTTTTGGACAATTTCTAATTATGAAAGCAATAATGATGAACCGTTGTCCAATTTCATTACGAGAAAAATAATAATGTTTATTTTATTAATTAGTCGTAAACATCATATATGGAGAGAAGTCAGCCCCATAATTTATTGATTAATTAAAAAGATTACAAAAAAAGAGGAGGACATTTGGTTTTATATTTTTATATACGATTTTTAAACCTTATAAGTAAGTAACAAAAATAAATAAAGAAGTACTATTTTTCTTATAAATTATTTTTAATTTAATGCAAAAGATAAATAAGGTAGTATTATTACCTTTATAAATTAATTTTGCTTACAATATAATTGCATAACAAAAATAAACATTATTTAATCTATTGTGTCTTCTGTAAGATCTAAAGTTGAGCCAGTGGAGCTTCTCTCGACGAAACAAAAATTACTAAAGTATTTATCTTTTTTACTAGACATCTCATACAACTTTTGTTTTTTACTTCTTTCCCTGGACCAATTCTCCACACAAGCCAGTGCTTCAACTTTAATGGGTGATAGGCTTGATTGCCATTGTGTTAGGATGAGGCTTGCAGTGCTAAACGCTTGTTTTAACAACTACTGTTGATGCACGAGCAACAAGAATTTGGCAAGCTATTCGAGAGAAAATCGGATAAGTTTTTCTACGTTTCCTCCACTAGTTTAAGATATTAAAGTTTACGATACTATTGTCACTAAATTCAAAGTTAGTGTTGAAATAGTAGTCAAGTTCTGTGTACTCACTTGAACTAGTGCGGTGTTACTTCAACCTTTGTGTCATCATTCATTGCGTAGGGAGGATATGGCCATACATGGCTTCATGTGAGGCAGGAGACAATGAGGGAGTAGTAGGAACTTGACCATTATAAGTAATTACAAAGTTGGAAAATAAGTCTTTTGTTACTTGGATTGCCAATTATAATTCTTGTGCAACAATAACGGCATAAGTGTTTTGTGTGTTAAAAAATGTGTCAATAATTTGATAATACATATTGAGAAATGAGTTGTTTCAGGTTTCAAACAGCACTAATAGTATGTTTATGTCATTCATTAGGAAAAAGTAAATATTAACTTCGTATACTTGAGAAAATGTTAGAGTATACTTGTGGAAAACTCTAAGCATATATAGCATTTTAGTATATATATCTCAATCACTAGGGTATAATGAAATGTTTGAGATATTCATCGTAGCGAAAGAAGACAATGCATCTTTATAAAGATAGTACTTTGCAAAAGTTGAAAAGTTGAATCCCACCAATGCTTAACGTTTTTTCTAAATTTTTTTTGTCACATTTCATTGTCAATATAAAATTTCCTCCATACCTTATTTATAGATAGATGGTCAATTAACAAGATAACTACTTGTCTTATGGAGAATATTTTAAAATTTAAACATTTTATACTGTCTTTAACACAAAGATTTAAAATATGATTGGCACATTGTATGTAGAAAAAAGTCTTACTTAGTGTAGGTTGGCATAATACTTCAAGTTCATTAATGAATGTGGTGTTTGTAACCACATTGTTGGAATTGATTGAAAATATCATTTTTGTTAATAAGTATTTATGTAAAATAATACTTATTATTTGAAAAATATTTTGCATTGTATGGCATTTATTAAAAATCTTAAGAGCTATTAGTTTTTTTTTTTGTATTAGCCATGTATCATCTACTCAATGACAAGTAATTTCCATATAAGAATCATTCTATCATGGATCAATTCATATGTTCGCACAAATAGAAACTTGCATATTAAGATAATTAAATGTAGCAGCTAATTCACGCTTATTGATGTGATAGAGTTTTACAGTAGTTTGCTCTATAGTTTTTGGCTCGTACTTTTGTGATTTTGGATTTAGAGCTTCCTATTCATATTCCAAGTGGTAAATAGAAGATGGATTACTCTATGACAAGTGACATTTAATTAAGTATTATGTTAGGACAATTTTTTTTATTTCTCAATAGAATACCAAAATAGGCCTAATGATTGTGAGCCATCGAACTAGAATATTTGTTGTTGCGACTTATCTATATTAAACTCCGTTGGGTATTTCGATCGTATGTGCTTATTCAATGTCCTATAACTCTCCCCTTTCTTTAATGCATAACTTAATTGACAATAATTGCAATGTACATGGGTAGTCTCATCTTCCCTTACAATTTTATAAAAATATTTATTAAAAATATCAGATTTAAATGATATGAGTAGCTTACCGCTGGAGCCAACTTTGCCACATAAGTGGCTTGGTACTTCTTCTAATGGTACTTCATAGACATCTTCTTCCCTTCCTCACCCTCCTTGTTGCCCTTTCATGGCAATGGTTTGTTTTGTTCATTGAAGGTCATGTACTCAAATTTTGGGAGAGGTATTATTAAATCCTCTAAACGTTCATTGGTAAAGTTGTGGAGATTGTAATTTTCCACATCAAAAAATTGTTTTGGTTCATGTCAAACAGATTTTTCCTCATCACATTTTCTAAAACTCCTTTTTTACTAGAAGATGAACAATGAAAGACTCTTATAATTTTCTCACTTAATATAAAAATAAACACTAATATGGAAAAACTATAATTTGATTATGTTGTTACTGAAAAAAATATACTCGATGGAAGATAATTATATGTGGATAGCAAAAAAAAAAAAAAATTAGATAACAAAACTAGATGTGAGCTACACAAAAAGAAAAACATGAAAATAGAGAAAAAAACTAAGTGAAGAGTTGAGTAGATAAGAGTATAAAAAAGAAATGAGGGGAGAAAAGATTTTTTTTTTTTTTTCATAGCGTGGAGAACTGAATAATGTATAAGGAGCATATATATACAATCTTTTCGTAAACATTTAAAATTTTCTAAATGTTTTATTTATTTTTTTTTCTTACAACGTTAAAATTCAAAATTTTTCACGTGTAACTTTGGCAAAAGCTGCAAGCCTACTACGTACAAAAGTCTCCACACTCTCATTGTGTTTTTTGAAGACTACTAAAGGTAAATTAAAAAGTTGTATGCGTGAATTTGTTAAAAACTATAAGCCTACTTCCTGCTGTCTGTTGCTTGCATTTCGATTTTTGCCTTCTTATCTTCGTCCTTTTCTTTTCCTTTTGCTTTTTTCTCCTGTTTCTTGCCTTCTTGTCTACTACCCGCTACTAGATCCATGATTGCCTGACTGATGTAAACTTTATTTCTGCTTGGTTACTTTTTCTTTTTTTATGTGTAGTGGGTTGACCAATTTAATTTGATCCTTTCATGGGTCTATGCTTTCCTTCCTTATTTATTTTTCAATTGAATTTTCAACATATAAATTCCATATATGGATTTGAATCTTCTTTATCATAGAAAGTCAATAAAATACAATTAAATAAAAATACATCAGGTTGCCTCAATCTTCTACTCCGAACAGACAATCGGATATTGTAGAAGCTAAATTCATGGTTTTTATCGCACAACATTCATGACATCGGTTACCAAGAGACACAGAGAAAGCGATGTACGAGAGATACTCAGAGAAAGGAACGGGAAACAATTTACTTATTTTCCAACGTCATGCACTGACTTGGCTTGGAATAAATCCTAATTTTGTAGTAAGAATCCTTATGTACATAAGGGTCTAGAATGATGGAAGCCAGATTTGCTAGATAGTTTTGTCCCAAACGAAGAGAACAAGTTTGTTTTTTTACTTTGTGGGTAGCCAGAAGTTACAATGAACATAACATAAGAATCAGAGAGATTCTTTCTTACAAGTTCTAGCTGTATAATGAATACTGTAAAGCTTGAGAATCAAACAAGTTCAGATCAGCATTTTCAACAAGAAGCTTTTTCATCATGTTCCAACAATATCTATGCCAAATTATGGGGCTTTGATTCTCATTATCAAGTTGAAGTTGCCCAAGTTTACATGGTGTTAATTCTTTGGGATAGATTTTAAAGCTAACCGGTTCCTCGAATATTATAAAGCAATCGAATATAGGCGTTTCGTTAAAAGTTTCTTAATCAAGTAACACAAATAGTTTATTTTCTCTTGTGGGTAGCTATAAATCACAACAACATACATCAAACATATATGATGACCATTGTCCTTGTTAGGCTAAATTGGAGACATGGAAATATTGCGTTGAGTTTAGAATTAATTTTTGAATTTTATTTTTTGGACTAAGTGATAAGGAGTTTGGTTCATATCTCAAGATGATTTAAAAAAATATGATTTATTAGGTTAAAAATAAGGATTTTTAGATTTGTTTACTTGCTCTCAACTTTTTTTCAATAGGCTCATGTACTTAATAAATAAGACTATAGTCATTTGACTAATAATAAGCTCATTAATGTAACTCTTAAATAAAAAAAATTTCATCTTATTTATCAATCATTAAAAAAATTTTAGGAGCGTTATCATGATAATCATATCTTCCCATCTACAGTACTTATCCTCATGCACATATGATCATTTTCATTTAATGCTATATGATGCTCTATTTGACAATCTTAGTGGTTCTTACCTCTTGGACAATTCCATCAAACATTATTGCATAAAAGATGCAAATTTTGATCATTACTATGTGTGCGAGAAGGTAGATTCAATAAGGTTCCTGAATGATATGTCCGTGTTTGATTAAAAAAAAAAATTATTTTTTAAATGATTCATTTTTCTTTGGCAAGATTAAATATATAAATTAAAAAAGTAATATTTACTAAATATTTCTTTCTTTTTTTTTTTCTAAAAATTATTACAAAGCTCAATTGATTCAACAATTAAATCATTAAAGTTATCGTATTATTAGTGTAGGATTTATCTTTTTTAATGGGTGTGCTAACATACTAAACAAGACTCGGTCTGCTAGTGAATTTGTTGACCATTGCTCCAATTGGCCTTTTCAACAGGAGATTGAGAGAGCATGCTATGATTAGAGCTAGGAATGTGAGGCGGGCTAGGAAAATGTGACCTGCAACTAGTGCAAGCTGTTTTGACTCGCCTCGCGTAGTCTGCAGGGTGGGATGGGCTACATCGTGTGGGTGTGTGTTGGCTCACACTCTGTTAAAAAAAAAAGGATTAAACATGACGTACTTTATTGAATTATTATGTACGGTGCGAGCTGACCCGCGTTGGCTAGCATTAACCTGTGGGACAGGCCAATCCACATTGGCCAGTAGGATAGGGCAGGTTGAATTTTTCTACCCACAGCATGTGCGGGGTAGCCTGTTGCAACCCATGAGTTACTGTGAATTGGCTGTATTCTAGTTCTATATGATATACTATAATATAGGGATACATTTTATAATGTATAAACAAATCAAGTATTATGAATTCAGCATGAAATACGGTTGCACATATGCAAACATACTAACAAACTAAAAAGTTGTTCTCGTAAATTCAATTTCATGCTCTAAAAATAGCGTTATACGTGTATTATTAATGAACTGAAGAAGGTAGGTGAAAGTCATAAAATCTACACCACTGATTTATAAAGTAATGATATAAATATCAGGGAAAGCAGATATATGGCATCATGAAAACAGAGACATAACATGATAATTGGCGTTTTCTCGGAGGTGGAAAAGTGGTTTGCATGCTTACTTTGGAAACTACTCCTTGCATGGACGCCATGCGTCTGTCAGCTTAGTTATGTAGTTACCTCCTCTTCTACAAAGAAGCTATTTCCATATATAATCATCCTTTTGTAACTTCATACATCAAGACTTCCAACTTAGAGTAATTTGGTGAAATGGATACTCCCACCAATGCTACTACAACATCCACAATCGCACCACCACCACCACCACCAACGGGAGCCGATCAGAGTACGGTGGTGGGGATGGTGATGCAACAGCCAGTTACAACGATGGAAGACCAAGAAAAGCTGATGAAAGTGATGGTGGCGATTGATGAGAGTGATAAGGGGTTTTATGCCTTGAGATGGGCTTTAGATCACTTGAACTTCGTATCTCCTACTTTGGTCACTACCACTTCTGCTACCACTCCTGCTCCTGCTCGTGCGGAGGCAAATCAGAAAGTGGGGATGATCACTATAGTTCATGTTCAAGAACCTTTTCAGCATTACGTCTTCCCTGCTGGACCGGGTGGCGCAGGTTAATCACATGACCACGTACACTTACATTATCGTACTTACAAAACATGATGTTTTATTTGTTCGTGTCCACAGCTAAACAATTTTCAATGTGCTTAGCATCGTCTGGATCATTATCCCTGCGGATGGAACGAGAAATAGCTAATGTCGACACATACCATATATTAACTTTTAATCCATTAATAGTGAATATTAAATTATCAATCATGCAGAACTACAATTTTAGAAGGGAAATGAAAACCATGTTAGGGAGCATGGGATGGGACTCTTTTAACTATATTCTCAGATTAGCTTGGGATTCATGATTGTTGTACATACATGTTTAATTAAAGTTAACCATTCAAATATGTCAATAAGATTCATTATTAATGCTTTTTATTTTTTAAACCCAACATTCAATTACTAACGTGCATTTTCTTTAATTGCTTTACAGCTTTCTATGCAACGTCCTCGATTACCGAATCGGTGAAGAAAGCCCAACAGGAAAATTCTGCAATCATACTCTCTCGAGCATTGCAGATGTGTAGAGAAAAGAATGTAAGTGCAGAATTTGTAATTAATTCTTAATAGCTCGCAAAAGGAAAGTTCCAATTGATTGCAATTTCTTTTTTCGTTAAAAAGATGGATATAATTAAAGGATATATATGTTAGGCTCAATGTTATTGAAATTTAGGACCAAGTTTTTTTTTTTTTTTTTATCAATTTCCATCTATACATACCATTGCAATTACGTGTTAATATATAATTGGAGGGACATGAAGAGGTACCATTTGAGATGGGAAAGTTTATGTAAATCCAGCAAGAAATATTGATTTACTCTTCATTTTCATGTTGCTAATATGGGCCTTTGGTGCTGCTAAATGGTTAATTATTGCAGTGGACCTCTATAGTTAGAGAAATATACGCTAGTAGCCCTCTATTTATAAGACAAAGTCCTTTAATTAAGTTATTTAAGTCTCTTAATTATATACTAATACAGTCATGTTCCTTATATTTAAGCGAGTTATTCATAGTGATGCAAGCAAATCTGGTCTTAAAAGGTGCGAACAATGGCAAGCTATTTCCCTATTGTAACACCCAGCTCTCTAAGCTAGAATATTTAAATAAGAAAGTTATAAATAGCGACAAGTAAATCCTAATTTTGTAAATAAGTCAGAATACATAACATCTAATGAGTATAAACCTTGCTAAATTCTCATTCAGGGCTTTTATCTCAGAATTTTGGCTACTAAAAATTTTCTCTAATTGATGTTAAACTTTACGAAAAAAATCCTTAAGGTGAAATTCGATCTGAAAAATGAGTTGAAATAAATTGAAAATTTGAGATTAAATATATAATACTAAGTTCGAGTATACCTAAAATATATTAGGAAACTTTAACAAATAGTATATCCGGATATACCTGCAATATATTATGGATGAAATTTTAGTTGAAGAGTTACATAAAGTCGGATTCAAAATTGTATTTATCTATAAATTACTTAATCTTTGAGTATAATATTTTATTAATAAAAAATACTACACGGCTTCATATTATGGCTAAGAGCTAAGTGTGTAGCAGACCCTTGGACTTGGGTGCCTAATGTCATCACTAGGTTTTAATTTAGTCTTCTTTTTGTTTTTTTTTTAATTTAATGTTCGCATCAATATAGGAAATTTAAATGATTTAAAACTTAGACTAATTAATTGAGCTTTTCTATGGATACAGAGGACTTATAATAATGTATTTATCCCTATTCAGCTGCTCTTCCATTTATACATCTTATAACTTAGCGAGATTAATTGGATACAATTGTACGTTATCAGACTGCATTGTTAATCAAAATTTTGTCGAATAATTTACATATTGATGTATAAATCTTAATTTGCAGGTAAAATCAGAAACTTTAGTTTTGAATGGAGACCCAAAGGACATGATTTGCCAGGCCACGGAGCAAATGCACATGGATCTTCTCGTTGTAGGGAGTCGGGGCCTTGGCAAAATAAAAAGGTGATAGAATATACAATTATGGTTTTTCATTTTCATTTTTTATTTTTATATATCTCTAAGCATACGTTATTCTAACCTAGGTTTACATCATTCACTTATCTCAAGCGATATTATGATTATTATGTGGCCCTTTTTTCCTTATTGTTTCCTTCTATAAAATCTAACGAGATAGTAAAAGGAAATAAATGGTTTGAAAAGGACACAGACGGCCTTAACAAATGGATTAGTGACTTGTTGGGCCTGGATTTTTTTTTTTTTATCTGTATCAGTCTAAAATCTTTCTTTGGAAAATATGTGAATTGGAAAGTTAAAATTTAAATATTTTTATAAAAAAAAGATTTATTATATATATTTTATCCATTAAAAAAGAAAAATTTAATTGGTTTTTATTTTTTTGGGTTAAAATGAATAAAGTAAAGAATAGAAAAGTTCAATATTATATTTAATTTTACAAGAGGGATATACATACAGTTTGAATGAATAAAACAAAGGAAAAATACTAAAAAGAACAAAAGATGAAATAAACGGAACCGTAGTTTAACTCAATTCATGGTATTCTGTGTGCTTGAACGATTTCAGTAAGGACCGAGACGATGAAAACTCGACCATAAACATGTGGACCTGTGAATCGGTTTGTTAAAATCCGGTCCACACAGTTACACCCTTTTTTTTACCTCTCTCTTTTATTCTTTCTTGGCTCCTATGTTAATTTGCTGGTATATAATTTATTTCCATGCTGATGCTGGTGGCAGGGCATTTCTAGGAAGCGTGAGTGACTATTGTGCTCATCATGCAAAGTGCCCCATCCTCATCGTCAGGCCACCAAAGGAGCCTAACAAATAAGTAGAGAGAAGTTCGATGGTCGTCGTGTTAAAATATTGAGAACACTCGGGACATCCATGATGTGGATGTATCCTTTTTTGATCTACTATGCATGTAATAAAAGTTGCCTACTAGTGGATATTCAGTGTATTTGTCGAATAATTAATAGCAATTCTGCTGCCAATCACTTATCGATGCAGGAAATTAAGAGCAAAGCCCTCATGTGAGCGTGGGATTCAAACAGTCGGGGTGGATCCAAATCTTTTTCGCTCTTAAGGCAGTTGATTTTCGTTGTCAATCGTATCAGGTTTCAGACAATTTAACATACCTTATGATGTTTGGAGAGGATGAAAATTATTGGTGCATTGATCAAACAGATCATGTCTAGGCATTATTTGACCCACCAAATCGTGTCTCAAAGACAAGAGTACGTAAATGGGTGGCCGGTCCGGTACACGATTATATTAACACGCTCAATGTACGCTAAGGTCAACGTTTGGTAAGTTGATTTCAATGACATTTTTCTGAATCTGGTCGTTTTTGAAATTTTTTTTGATAATCTTTAACAACAGTTGAGGAGCGAGATAGCGACTTAGAGCAAATTTTGGCGACACTAAATTCATTTTCATACTTCTATTGATTTCCTTTTTATTTCCCTTGTAATTTATGTACTATTTAAATATTACCAAGACTTTTATGCAGTGAATATATATATATATATATATTGTTGTGGTTACATAACCTTTGCTTTGTTGGCAAATCAATCAAACTTTTTGAGCAGGAAGCTATTGGTTTTGCCAAGGGGAATTCACAACCGACGGTATTTTATGTCTAAAGGATTATTCTGCGTATAAAAATTGCATGGATTTTAAAAGTTTTGGATGAAGTTGTTAAAGCCAGTCGGAATTGCATTATCCAATGTAACGATGAGTCTGAATTCTCTCCTAGCCTATGCAATCCTAGTACAAACATATAACAATGGGATGCTCTGGTTTTCATACTCCAGATAATCACGGACCAAACCTCAATACTGGCAAGATAGAATGCAGGTAAAGGAGACTCTGCACAGAACAAAATTAAAGATGAATCTTTTGTCACTCATGCAGTAACATTTCAGCTACATAGGCTAGGTGATCTAAAGATCAAAATTGTGTTTTGAAGCTCCATAAAACATTTCAGAAACTTGGCATGAAGATGCTCCATTAAAGACTTGTGTCAACAATTTCAAAGAAAAACAAGGTGATGCAGCAACCATAACGATCCAAACACATCAATTTAATGGCTAACAGTCTGCTACTCTAAGTGTAATACAGGATATCAACTTCAGGACACAAATGTTGCAAATGCAACTAACTAGTATTTCAAGCACGAGATTACGGTGGAATATTTTTTACCCGCTCAACAGTTAACTGCCGAGATGTTAAAATATACATGTACAGGTTAATAGATTTAAATGCATTGATTGTTTCACACATAAATTGTGATGTGGGTTGGTTTGCTTTAAACATTCCATTAATGAAACAGCTTAAAACATCTTTGGGCTTTTTCAACGTAGAGAAAGCAGTACCGTGCATGATGTGTTGCCCTGCAATCAATACGTAGACAGGGGAGCAAAAAGTACGTGCCATGTCGTAAGACGTGTAGCAGGAGAACCAAAGCAATGACCACAAGATAGTGGAGATGTTTAAAAGCACTGAAACAAAAATGTTACAGTCAGAGACAAAAGAGTGCTCATTAGCAATATAGAAGATAAATCTGCATAATGATAGGTACAATCCAAAAATTCAAAAGGTAGACTGATTGGTCATGGAATCAATAGTCAAAGAAAAAGCTGCCCTTACTCGAGCCGTTCTGCCCGAATAGTTTTTTCAAGTTCGCCCAAGCAGTAGTTGCTTGTGAAATTGCAGCAATTCTCTTCTTTTCCATGGCATTGGCTGCTTTCCTTTCATGAATTTTGTACTGACTGTAGCATCTCCGAATCAGACAACAAAGGTTCCCAATCGGCCAAAAGATCGTTTATTTTAGACTTTATATCCTCTAACCTCTGCTTAAGCTCATCCTCTTCCTTACGGAGTATACTGAGCGACTTTTTAAATGAAAGATTCGTTGCATGATGTTCTTTCATTGCCATGAACAATTTGTTCTCCAAAAATTTTTCTAGCTCAAATTCAGAATTGTTTTTATCAAAGGCTAAGAAGTCCGAGGCGAAATCTTCAAAGTTATCCCAAAAAAAAATTGACTGCTTTTTGTCGGTCAGACGATACCCCTTCATGTGCTAAGCTTAGAGTCAACAATGCTTTTTCAAGTCTCTCTTTTATATCAAGCTTAAAACGATCAGGAAGACATTCCATGAGGGACTGCTTAGCTTGCTCTACATCTTCCAAGCTGGGAATTTTAGAATTCAAACGCAAATTTTTCAATAAATTTGGATTCTCTCTGATATTACAGGTGGTGTCACCATTCATAAACTCCAAATTAGCAGAATTAAGTGTCAAATCTGTCCACTTCGATTGGAGGAGGTACATTTCTGACTTGAAGCTCAGCCTCTAGCACCGCGGTTTCATCAACAAGAAATCCTCTTGAAACGTCTTCAAGTTCACTTAAATGTATTATCGAGCTATAACCCCAACTGTTGTCTTTCGAAGTGAAATTACGCCATTTCAGAAATTCTGGAATAGAAGTTGTAGTCAAAGCATGGTAAAAAGAACCAATGAAAACTATCTTTTATTGCAGAAATTAAATATGCATGAAATTGTGATAGGACATGTAGAAAGAAACCATTAAAACAAACAGTTCACCAAGAAAAATCACAAGATTAAAGTATCCAATGAATAAATGCCACATTGATTGAATATTAAATAAGAAACCATAGACCATATGAATTTTGAAATGGTACCACCACAGAAGCTGTTGAGTTTGAATCATGATAACTCTAAGTGCAAGTATAAACTTTTAACTTTCAAGAATAGGGCCAATTTAAATTTTAAACCATTTCCAAACCCTCGAATTAATTTCTCCATATGCAGCAACTGATTGGGACTCTGTTCTTCATAAATAAACAATTTATCCTATTATAGAAATAGCTGTCAAAAGAGGAAACCTCCCCATTAAAAAGAAGAATCACAGCAAAGGGGAAATACTGTTGAAGGCACATCCATTTTATGACACCATCAAATTTGCTATTATACTATTTTTAATCTTGCATCCCTTACTGCTACATCGTTTCTTGAGACGAAGGCATAATGTAAAAAAGAAGAGAGTGAAGTTTCTTAGCTAAAGTTCCCATCATCCCAGTAAATAGGTAGATACTGCAGCATGACAAAGGGATGACTGCAGGCGGTACAGTGAAAAGAGAACCACCATTATATCAAATAGATTATGCCTCCTATCATAATAACCTAACAGAAAGAGCAAGCACCATATAAAGGAGAATATAGCAGTTGATATATTCTATCAACTAAACGGTGAGCTCAAATTAACTCAATAAGAAAAAGGCTTCTTTATTTGTTGGGAAGAAAAAAATAAAATAAAAGTACTCCAATGTCAACATTTTCTTGAGCTTAAATTTTTGAAAATTTCAATATATTTATGCATGCAAAATTCTCATTCTACAAGCCAATAATAAGTCAGAGAAAATATCTTGTTTGAAATGAAAAGGAAAGGTAAATAAGAAGATACTCCTTTCTCTTGAGAGAGAACTATCGTGCTGATTAACCAAAATCAAGCACATCATAGCTTCTCTGCTCCATCCTATTGGCAGTGTTTCAGGATCTTCAGCTTTCAAGAACACCGACAAATGATTTGAGACGAATTCCGGGTAAGCCACTAGTTTCCTGGTCAATCGTCGGAGAATGTACACAGCAAAGAAACTAATGACTGATCATAACAAAATATACACAATGTAGAAGCTATTCAAGCGGCAAGCACTACGATCATCAAAACTAGAATTCAATTACCATTTAGTACCACCCACGTTGAAAATATCTGAATACAGAGCGCACTCCACCTAGTTAGCATGGCGGAAGTGGCTGATTCTCCATGTAATTTGTGTATATGGATAATTTTGGTCCTCCATAACCTAGCAACTGATATTTTGAAAAAGTAGTTTAACTCAGGCTTGAAGTATAATGCAACAATAACATTCGTTCAAATTCATAGGCAAGGAAAAATAACTACAAAATTGTAACAGAAGATGTGGCTTCACCACTCAAATGCTGCATAGCAAATTCATCAATTGTGAGAAACGAAAACAATGTGGACTTGTTAGTTAAATTATGGAATCTTCAAGTTGATAGTATAATGACTCTAAAGGGGCCTAATGGGATTAACTAAAAGGTATTACATTATGTATGTATCTGTTATATGATAATTACTTTATGAGTTAGAGGATACAAGACTCTATACGGATATTTAATTAATTACAACTAATCATATTACATATAGTTATATAATAGAGAAATAACTAGGATTCTCATATTTTATGGTAGACCAAAATTATAGAGAATCGAAATTCCAATTTAACCCTTATTTACTATCAATGCTCAGTTATGCCCAAACTTATACTTATTTTTCTCTTAAACTTAAGATACATTCAATATACTTTTTTAATACTCAACCTAAAAATGATAGGTAAGACCATTAAATGAGTTTCGTCAAATGTGTGGCAACCTTAACATCATTTAGTTCACAAATAGCATAGTGAAAATCATTAAATAATTACTTCTCATGTGTCATGTAACAGTAATGCTCTTCAACTTAATGTAATGTTTCATATAATATATGTCGAGTTTTAACTTAGTTAAATATCTTTAATTCAGTTCAGTTTGTTTTTAGGTGACCGGCTAATAATGTTCAACAACCTACATTTCATATTAAGCTAATAAGCATAGGAAAGGCACAACATGCAATTCCATCAAATCAATACCAATCACTAGTCAATTGTATATCCCAATCAAAATCGTAATAGCATTCATATCAAATTCCAAGATTAACTTGATAGGCCTAGTAAAGTTTGAATTTTTAAAGGTTGTTCCTTATTTTCTTAACTACTGGCTTAAGATTTATGTGAACTATAAGTCAAGTTTCATGGATGTAATAAGGCTTTGAATCTATCTTTAAACTCTCTGCAAGATAGAAAAATTTCCCATGCTCAAATATTAAAAGTGGGTTATGAGAATATATTTTGAGTTTGACAGAATGGATTAAACGAAGCATGATCTTTATTTGCATCAGTCCGCCCCAGCCAGACGGAAGGGATGGATGGCGTTTGGAAGCCATCAACCATTTCTTTCCTGTAACTTCTATTTGCAAGCAGAAAGGCAATGCAACATAACTATATCTTTAACTTCAACCATGCACCACCACTTCCACCTTATCATATAGAAGTGTCCTCAGCTCATTATATAGCAATTACCATTACAATCGCAGCATATTTCGTTAAACAAACATTTAAAAATTACAAGCAAGTACTCCCCTCGATCTCGTGCTTTAATTGAAATGATCTTTGGGTCATGTAACAAATTGAAAAACTTACCTATATGAGTGAGATTTAATACATCAGTGAACCATTCTATCATCCTTAAATTTAAATTTAATCGCACTGGTGAAGCTTTTATACTTACGGTGGATGTCGTAGAGTTCGTAATTGTCTCATCTTTAGCTGTTTCTTGTTTATATCAACACGTTAAAGGACCTGTAACAAGTGGAATACGAACGAATAAGGCAAGATTATCAATTGAATGAATTTGGAAGTAGAAAGTCTAAAGTTTGAAAGCAAGAAGAGGCTACAGAGTGTTAGATGCCTTCAACTGTTGATGACGATTTGTAAGAAATTCTTGGTATCGTTGCGAAGTCACGAACGTTTGAAATTCAGTGGTGCTTGCGGAATCAAATTTGGTTAAGTATGGGACAAATGAGGAGCAAGAGTAAATGACTCATGTCTGAGAGTGATGAAGAAGGAAAAGGAAAATCTACGTACTGGTCTAAGTCCACGCCCTCTATCATGGGTTTGGGCACGGATCCCAGTCAACGGCTTTATTTTACTTTATTCCATATATATTTATTTATTTATTTCCTCCTGCTCCGAGTGTCCATGATGATGAGGAAGCAACGTGCAGAGAGAAAGGAAATACATTGCGATTTTTGGGTCCGAATAGACGTGTATAAATAGCCTCTCAAATATATATTTTTGTTATAGTTTTCAAAGGAACTTCTTACATAACTTAAGTATAATTTATTAAATTTGAATATTGAATTGAGATTATTATTATTTTTTTAACCTTATCTTGTATTTTTATAATCTTGCATTTATTTAATACAAAATTATTCGCAAGATCTTGTTTGACATATTTCTCAAATTCTAAACGTTCCATTAGTGATCATATAATTATAGAAATACTACGGCATACTTACTTTTGTAATATAATTACTAATACCACTATTTCTTAATGCGGTTAGTATTGATAGTATATAAGAAATGGTATCTCTAAAACTTTAGGACAATCATAGATATTTAGAAAAATATAACTTTTAGATATTTTGCCATTAATATCTTTCAAAAGTGGTAATAGAATATAAAAATATAAAACTATAGCTTGTACATAAAATGCTATTTAAATCAACATTATAAATATATATATATATATAAATGTGCTCCAAAAATAGCCAATCACTAAATAAAAAGTATTAATATAAACGATATTGAAGAAATATATATATATATATATTATATCAATTCATAAATGAAAGTAATTTTAACTTATAAACATGAACTCGGATACTATTTCGGAAAACAATGCATATATGTAAATAACAAATATTAATGCATACCTTTACCGAGATATGGATCTTTTGAAATCCTCTATATAAGTTCTATTCATAAATAAATATACAACAAATAATCCTTTTAAGAATAGGTAGAAAATATATTATATACAATATTTGTTCATAACTATATATATATTAGTGTGGGATTATTTGAAAGTATTGTATAAAATTATAAATTACGTATTTACAAAACTTGAATTTATAGGTATCAAAATTTTCTAATATACTTTTCTTTGTGCCAATATAATAAAATATTTTAAATTCTTATGATCAACCTTTCTAAAGATTTAGAAAAATTAGAATTATGAAAATGTCATCTTCACAACTATAGCTTAAAAATGTTCAGCACTTTTTTTTTTTTTTTTTTTAAAATAGTTTTGTGAAATTTTCGGGAAATTATTGATAGTTGCAACGGGAACTAAAGTTTCACCTCACCAACAATCATTGCAAGCTATATGGTGATTTCTCATGCAGTTTATACTACATGACCATGGCTTTACTAATAGTACAAATTGACCATATTTGATATATAAAAGGGGCTGCACTCACAAGGAATATTACAAGCCCCAACTGAAAATTTGTGCAAGAAAGAGAAAATTAAACCCTAATTCTAATAGACGAAAATTCATGTATCAATTTACACACACACACACTCAAATAACTTCTTATAACTATCCTTATTTTCATTCCTATGTAAACCATCAAGAGTTATAATCCAAACTTCATCATTGACGAGGAAAGCCAAATCGTAAAGAAACATTTATGTTTTATAATTTATATTTTATTACCTTAATATTCTATAAACATTGTATTAATAAATACTTATACAATAATATTTCCAAAAATTAAATTAAAAAATAATTATAAAAGTTTTTAATTTTTATTAAATTTTGTAACTTAAAAATGTTAAGAACATTGTACTTTTTAGACACTAATGATAACAGTCTAATTTTTTTTAAATATTTTTATCAATAATTTTACATGTATTTATTTTTACACTCCTAGTGTGAGTGCATTATTTGCTAGTTTTGTAATAAACCTAAAAAAATGTAATAACTTTCATTTTGTTCTTTAACTAGTGTTGGACAATTTTTTTTATGGTCCTATCTATATTTTTAACAGAATCGATTTATTATTTAATCTCACCGTTAATTTATGTATTAATAGTGATGATTTAATGATGATCAATAATAGAAATTTAATATATATAAATTAATAGTGAGATTGAAGATTGTACCGAGATCGTAGAAAGTCTGTGTTGGACACTCATTTTAAGGCACCTCAAAAATACATTTATAGATATTGTATGCGTCGTTTCTTACACAGAGGACACTCATTTAAGGCACCTCAAAAATACGTTTGTAGATATTGTATGTATTTTTTCTTACACGGAGGACACTCATTTAAGGCACCTCAAAAATACATTTGTAGATATTGTATGTATTGTTTCTTACACGGAGAGGCTTGGAAGCTTTACTTCTTCAGTATGATATAGCTTTACTGGTTAAGATCACTTGCAAATTTACTGCATCAGGAAAAAAAAAGGGTACTACAAAACGCAACTTGATTATTATATCTGGAAACAAAACGGGACCCAAGATATTGGTCAAGTTTAAGAACATATTTCAAGTTTCCACGTACAAGCAGACCTATGGAACACAACTCGAAAGTCTTTTACTGCTCAAAGGTTAGTAAGCACATTCAGAGTGCCTGAGAAGAAGACAGGAAAAGAGTAGACTAGCAACATTATTGCATTAAGGGGTCAAGGACAAGAAGTAAGACGCGCACCGGACACTCACAACATTTAACGAGAATGTTCTGATGATCCCTTCAATCCTGTGAGAGAAAGGTCTTCCCAATTATACAAGGTGTAGAAAGAAGGTCAAGCTCTATGGTGGAGTCTTTTCCTTGCGTAAAATAAAAGGGTGCCTAAACTCAAGCTTAGTTTTCTGGTGAGGAGGGAAAAGTGACGACGCACCAAAAAAAGTTAGAAGAAAAAAAAAAGAGGCTCCATATCTTATATTTTATTATATATATATATCATTAAACAAAAACTTATGATCTAAGTTCAAACGTGATAGCCTTAGCTATATATTTACATAGAAGGCACAAAGATTTATATTTTAAAATATAGGGATGTAGGTGTGGTTGTAATATTAGTAAAGTGTATAGTCGTAACTTTTCTTTAAAAAAATAAAAACTTAAACTTATATATATTATAATTATATTATTAAAAAAAATAAGTTATTTAAACATTATACATTTAAAATTAAGTAGTTTCAGTCTCTTTATTTTGAGACACATATGCCACTAGACTTCGTGCTAAGTCAGACAGTTATCCTATCTTTTAACCTTGAAAACTACTGATGTTTCTCCAAAACATCATGATGCTGAATGTGATATCGATGATTCATCACTTGATTCTCCAGTTCTCAAGACAGAGTCATTTGTCTGAGATATATGAGAAATGCAATTGTGTAGCATTGGAACTTAGTTCCTTTGAAAAGTATTAAGTATGATGAATGAAGAAAGGCAATGGAGGAGAAAATTAGGATGACTGAAAAGAATAAAACATGAGAACTGGTGGACTAACCAGAAAACAAGAGTGTTATTGGAGTTAAGTGAATTTTTAAGATTAAATTGAATCTAGGCGGCTCAATAAACAAGCATAATGCTAGGCTGGTTATCAAAGGATACTCTTAACAAGTTGGGGTGGATTATAGTGATACATTTGCACCTGTGGTCAGATATGAAACCATAAGGCTATTACTGGCCTTGGCTGCTCAAACGAAGTGAAAAGTGTTCCATCTTGATGTCAGGTCAGCTTTCCTTAATGGTGAGTTGAAGGAGGAGTTGTTTATTGAATGACTAGATGGCTTTAAGGTTTATGGTTTTGAAGATAAGGTGTACTAGTTAATAAAGCGCTGTAAAGGCTCAAGCAAGTATCTAGGGCCCGGTATAGTGGGATCGACAAACATTTGATTTACTGTGGATTCGTGAGAAGTGAAAATGAAGATATTTTATATGCCAAAGAAGTAAAAGGGACGATTGATGATCATTTTAATCTATGTTGATGATTTGTTGGTAACTGTTAAAGGTGGATTATTGATTGCTATATTTAATAAGGAAATCGAAGGAATATCTGAGATGTACTTACTTTTGGGGAATGGAAACAAGTCAACAAGATGCAGTATTTTCAATTTTTAGAAAAAGTATGTTTTGGATATGTTGAAAAAATTCAAAATGAGGAAGAGCAATCCCGTTGCCACCCCATTAGTCCATAATGAAAAGTGTTTAACGTTGAAAATGGAGATGATATTGACGTTGATTTGTATAGAAGTTTAGTAGGCAGCTTGTTATACTTGATCGCATCTAGATTAGACTTAATGTATGCTGCAAGGGCACCTATGGCCTTGGCATCTAGTACACATGTAGGGAACATAGGAGTTTAATTGGATTTTTTTATAGTGATTGGGCTGGATGCCCTGATGACTTGAAAAGCACAACTGGGTGTGTATTTTCACTGGGTTTTGGTGTTTTTGTCATGGGTATCAAGGAAGCAAGAGGTGGTAATACAATCAGCAGTAGAGACAAAATACATTGCTGCTGCTAATTTGGCCATTTGGCTCAAAAAGGTAATGGTAGATCTTCATCAACCTCGATTAAAGGCTGCCACTATTAATGTAGATAACTAGTCTGCTGTAGGTATGCCCAAACATCCAATTTATCATGGGTGCACTAAGCTTATCAATGTCAAATTTCGTGTTATCCAGCAAGTTGAAGGAGAAGGAGAAGTTCAATTGGTACATTGTAGGTCAGAGAACCAAATTACTGATATATTGATTAAGCCCCCGTCTAAGGAAAGATTTAAAATCATGAGGTTTGTATTGAGAGTCTTCAAAAGTGTTGAAGTTTATGATTTTTTAAAAAATACTATTAAGTCATGTAATAATTTTAGGGATTTTTATATTTTTTTATTGACAAGACATGGTTGTTCATACTTGCTATTTTATCTTTTTAATAGTCAATAAGATTAGGTGATGTATTTGATTTAACTTTAGTGAAAAGCTATCCTTTTATAACTATTACATATTTTGATCAATAGAAGTGTACTCCCCAAAGCTTATAATGGAAGTTATGTGCAGAAAAGTGCTCTCCTTTTATTTCCTAAAAACTGACAAAGTCAACCATTTGGTAAGTCAATTATGATGGCTAGTCGATTTTGAAAATCGTTCGATAATCTTTAACAACAATTGAGAAGCGAGACTGTGACTAGAGCAAATTTTGGTGCCATTTTCATTTCCCTCGTAATTTATGTACTTTTCCGTCGTTAATCGACAACTTTCCTAAATTTCCTTTTAGTGTAGAATTAATCTACATTTCCAAAGACCGAATCATAAACACGACCTACAAATCGTTTTTATCATCGAGAGTAGAAGCGATACATGTTAATTACCGTCGTATACATGTATGTGGTGCGATATTACATGGCAAGGTACGTAGGGTGGTTTTATAACTAAACTTATGTTTTATTTATGTTAGCTTCAGAAAAGCCAAACTTATTGTTATGAGTGGGCTGGCTGTGGACTCTGGTTTGTACTTGTATTTTGGTGCTATGTTATTTTGAGTTGGGCAAATTAAATTTGTATTAAACAAAATCAAGACATCCCAAAGTCATAGATTGTTGTTTTCCCTCTAGTCCTTGTTTATTGTGTGTGTTTTGATATATGGTAAATCTTCTAGTCATTGGCATGTTATGGATGCTACATGGAGACATGGTTAGAATTGCTTCATTGGAAACTGATGCTTTCCGAAGCAGAATTATAATGTGAAATGGGGTTTTATTATTTTTAGGGCTTTGCTTATATTACAATGTGCAACAAATTTGTGAAATGTTGAACCCATTGGGTCAAAAATTGAACTTACATATGTTTAGATGTCAGGTAATATTTGAAACATGCTTATAGAGTAATATGAGCCAGTTTCCAGAAAACGTTATGATTATGTATTGGAAATATATGTTGTTGTATTTTATGGTTATAAATTTATCGAAAGCCATAACCTTAGTCTTGATTGCTAAAGATGATATAAAATTTTAAAAACATAAATGAAAGTTATATTTTTACGGTATATTCGTTCATGTCAATAATGCTATATGTAAATGTTTCTTTATGTTTATACGTATATGTTAAGATGTATGTTTATAAAAATAATTTTATTAAACTTTTAGATTAAATAGTTATAGTGCTATCCTTCAAATGATATTAAAACAGGAGATTCTAGTTTCATATCTCTACATCGTCGACTAACTCCTATTTAATTAGAATGTCAATTTGATGGACAAAGGCGTGAGTTAAATGACAAAGATAAAGTCTTCACTTACAAGTTTAAGATTTTTAGATCAAATAATTATGATGCTAATGAATGAATGAATGACTTTCTACTTTTCATTTTTGTGTTGAGGTTTTAACAGAAGCCCATTAAGAGCATGACTTATTTAATGAAATAAAGTACATTAGTAATTTAATTTAACGTTACTATATCTGTTGTCTTTATTTAGAATTAGAAATTTAAAATTATGGATATGACAGTCAATTCTAATACTATTTAAAGGTTAGTACAATAATCAACCAATCTAAAAGTTTGAATTTGTAATTATGGTACAACATATTATATTCATTACTTAAAAATCTTTATTTGTGATCAACTTTCCCACATCGTCATAGAAGCATGTTAGAGAGAATTGACCCCACTTCCATTTTCATTCTCTTGCAATTCCATCCTCTCTGCTCTCATTTCTTTCTCCATGATATACAAACATGAGTGTCGATTTCATGAGCTCGTATTTCCTCTTCTTAATGGTGAGAGATTTTGTTATGGTATAACAGACAAGAAATGAATTTTCAACGACTTTAAATTTCTTAGAACTTGACGCCTTTATCTAGGTTTCTTTTTTTTTTTTTTTTGTCAATAGAATCAAATCTTTAATATCTAACAATCACCACTTTACTGTGGCCTAGTTTCATTAAAATTTAAAAGAAGATGGATTTATATCCCATTAATATATATTCGAACATGGCCTATAAATTTCATTAGATAATGGAATTTATTTCATTTTTTCCACATAGCAGTGCACCTTATTGTACTTGTCTATGTGAAGAAAGACATTACTAAACTTATTAAAATTTGTTATATTTTAATGTTTACGCCTGACTCCTGACTATTTATTGCATTGGTTATGATGGGAGGAGACAGGAGCACGAGGTTTCGGATAGTGGTGATAAATGAGAGAAAAAATTATTTATGGAAAATGAAGAATATAGTTTCTTCTTTTATACACAATAGCCTAGCTGCCAATTACTTCCAGTATTTCCTCTCAGCACCACCTACTGCCATTACTTTCCTCCACTCTACCTTTGAAGATTATTAGCTTATGTCTGTGTTATATTAGAAAGCCAGTTTATTTGAGAGATTACGCAGAGAAATAATAGATATTGTATAACAATGTTTCTTTGTAATTATCATAGAAGTAGTTAGAGGATACATTGGATATTAACAGCACAAACAGAATTTGTAACTTGTAATAGAAATTAAAAAGTATAAGTAAAAGAATAAAAAAAAGGGAAAGCATTTTTTACCCTAAACCAATTGCTTTTGCTTGATGTGTTCATGCAAGTTGGTTGGGATTCCCATAAGTCTAACAATTGGTGCTTTCATTACATTTTTTTTTTCTTTCAATCAGCCATGGCAAATAATACAAGAGGACTTACAAGATTATAAGAAGAGTTACATACATTAGAAAGTTGTATGAATCATTTTGATGCAAGAAGCAATAATATGGAAAGGATGATTGCAAAATTGAATGAGAACAAGAAAATTTGATGCAATCTTATAAAGTTTAGTGTGAGAATTAGATTAGTCTTTTGAAATGATAGAGAAATCAAGATTTATCATCGTCTTCTCAAGAAAATACATGGGAGTCACAATCATATAGTAGAAATATCAAATTGGATTTATTGAAATTTTTGGGTCAAGATTCGGAATCTTAGATTTTTCAAGTCATTTTTTTTTTTTATCTTCATGAGGTCCTGGCATTTGAAAGATTAAAGTTGGTTTCTAGAAGGTGAAGCTTTAAACTAGTTTCAATGGTCGTCAAAAAATGATATGTTAATGACAAGGTAAGCATTTTAAAATTCTTTGAAAATGAGATTTGGTCCATCATTGTTTGAAGATTTTCAAGGAAAGCTGTCAAAATTGGTACAAAAAGGATCAGTAGCAAATTATCATATTGAATTTGAGGCACTTTCTAACAAGCCTTTCTAACAATTTTCTTATGAGTTGTTTAATCTCAAGTCTTCAATCTATTCTGGAACCTGAGGTAAAGCCATCTAGACCTTCTTCTTTATTAAAAGCTATGAGTTTAGCAAATTGCATGAGTCCAAACTTCAACATTTCTTTCCTTCTATTGTATCAAATTACAATCCTGCCAAATCTAATTCTTTTTCTTCTAACAATAATAGTTCAAATATCAATTTCAAGCCTATTTCTTGTTTCACAACCTAGTGCACCATCACCAAATTTAAATCCTTCATCATCTAATTCTCCAAGTCAAAAGAAATCTTTACTTATAAAACATATGTCGCATACAAAATTAGCTTAGAAAAGAGAGAAAGGTCTTTGTTACAATTGTGATGAAAAATTTTATGAAGGTCACATTTGCAAAGTAATGTTGTGAATGAGGAAGATCAGCTTCATGAGTGTGTGAATGAGGAGAATTCTAAATTGAAACATGAGAATGTAGATATTAGTTATTGTGCTATTTTGGGTATGACAACACCTAAGACATTACGATTGCATGGGAATATTCAAGGAAAATTTGTTTCCATCCTAGTTGACTCTTGAAGTACACACACTTTTATTCAAAATAATGTTGCTAAACAATTGAATCTTACTGTTGTTGTGATTCTACAATTTTCTATGATGACTAGCAATGGAGATAGGTTGATTTGCTCTAGAATGTGTAAGCAAGTGCCTATTAAAATACATTAGATTGATTTTTGTGTAGATTTCTATGTTTTACAAATACAAGGGGTTGAGTTAGTATTGGGGATTTAGTGGCTAACAACTTTAGGACCAATAACAGTTAATTATTCAAGACTTATTATGCAATTTCAGATGCAAGGAAATGCAATTTAGTTGCAAAGTAATAAAGAGTTGGCTCCAAAATAGATTGAACACAATTAGCTTAGGAAATTGGTAAAATCAAATAATGTGGCTTGTCATTTTAGTTTGGTGGCTCAAAAAGAGGATATATCGATGGATACTACTAGCAACAATGTTGTGGAAGCATTATTAAGCAGATTCTCAAATGTATTTGTGAGTCATTCATCATTACCGCCACGACGTAAGGTGCAACATTATTTTCGTTTAAAAGATGAGAAACAAGCCATTAACGTTAGACCTTACTGATATCCTTATTTTCAAAAAATTGAAATTGAGAAACTTATCAGAAAAATGTTGGATATTAGTGTAATTAAACGAAGTACGAATCCTTTTTCTTCTTTAGTACTGTTGGTTAAGAAAAAGGATGGCTCTTGGAGGTTTTGTGTTGACTGTAGAGCTTTAAATCAAGCTACTATATTGGACAAGTTTCTTATTCCAACAATTGATGAATTGAGAGGAGCCACCATATTTTCAAAGATGGATTTAAGGGTTGGATATCATCAGGTTCAAATGAATCCAACAAATATTCAAAAAACAACATTTATAACTCATGAGGGACATTACAAATTTGCGGTCAAGTCATTTAAGTTATCAAATGCTTCAACTAACTTTCAAGCTATGACGAATAATATTTTTAGGCCATATTTGAGGAAATTTATCATTGTGTTTTTTGATGATATATTGATTTATAGTAAATCTTTGGAAGAGCACTTGGCTTTTATGTTGTTTGCATGAACAAACTTTTTATTTGAAAAAAAAGTAAATGTTCTTTTGCACAACATATTATAGATTACTTAGGTCATATCGTGTTTGTAAATGGAGTGCAACAAGATCCGGATAAGATAAAAGCTATAAAGGAATGATCTCAACTAATAATCGTCAAACAGCTATGAGGATTTTTGGGTATCACTAGTTATTACAAACATTTTATCAAGTACTATGCTATAATTGCTTTTCCATTGATGAATTTACTTTGAAAAGATGCTTTTATGTGGAATGAGGAAGCAACAATAGCGTTTAATAGATTGAAGAAGCATTAAATCCAGCTCCTATTTTAGCTCTTCCAATTTTTTCTAAGATTTTCATTATAGAAACTGATGCTTCAAGAAAAGGATTGGGTGTAGTATTGCATCAAGATTCTAATCCAATTGCTTAATTAAGTAAAAAATTCAGTGTGAGCTTGCAAAAGGCTAGTGCATATGTGTAGGAATTGGTAGTAGTTGTAGAGGCTATATGTAAATGGAGACAAAATTTGGTGGGTAGACATTTTATAATCTAGATTGATCAAAAGAGTCTCAAAGAGATTTTAAATTAGGTGATTCAAACTCCAAAGCAACAACAATATTTAGTCAAATTATTGGTATATGATTATGAAGTCCAGTATAAACCAAGAGTAGAAAATAAGGTTGCTAAATGTTAATGCACTATCGACATAGTTTATTGAGGAGTCATAAATGTTTGCTTTTTCTCGTCCTTCTTTTGATTATATCACATTGCTAAAAAGGAAATTATCAAAGGATACTAGATGGGATGCTTTACAAGAGAAGTGTTTGAAAGGGGAGTCACTTTCTTTGGCATTAGTACTTAAGGACAAGCTATTATTCTTTGGCAATTGAGTTTTCTTATCGCACACCTCTTCTATCATTCCTACTCTTATTTTAGAATATCATGCAACACTAGCAGGGGGACATGCAAGAGTATTAAAGACATTTAAAAGGATCAGTAGTTCTTTCTATTAGAAGAGAATGACAGCTGATGTGAAAAAATTTGTGAAGTAATGTCACGTGTGTCAACAAATTAAGTATTTGACCACATTGCTGGTGGGATTGCTTCGACTTTTGCCTATTATATAACAAGTTTTTGAAGACATTTCAATGGATTTTATTACTAGATTACCCATTTCTCAAGGGTATTTAGTAATATTGGTTGTGGTGGATTATTTGAAAAATATTTTCATTTTGGGCCTTTTGTACTACCTATTCAACAACATGGCAAATAGCTTGTCAAAATCATAGCAAAGTTGCATGGCATACCAAAGTCTATTATGTATGATAGGGACATAATTTTCACTAGCCAATTCTGGCAAGAATTGTTCAAGTATAGTAGGACACAAATGAAGATGAGTTTAGCATACCATCCTTAAACAACTGGTCAATCTTAACTTTTTCATTGATGTTTGAAACATTATTTAAGAGCCTTTGCTATGGATTTACTGAAAGATTGGCCTAAATTTTTTCCTTGGGTAGAGTTTTGTTTTAATACTAGTGTCAATCCAAGTACTAGTATGACTCCATTTCAAGCTTTATATGGTAGAGAACCACCTAGGATCCCTGATTATATTAAGGGACTTAGTGAAGTTGAGGTGGTTGATCAAGAGTTAGCTGATCGTGATGAAGTAATACATGTGTTAAAGATAAATTTGTCAAAAGCTCAGTAACGTATGAAATCTTTAGCTGACCAAAAGAGGATAGGTAAGGAATTAGTAGTGGGAGATTTTTCATACGTGAAGTTACAACCTTATCAATAGATATCTTTAACAAATCGATTGTCTTACAAACTGTCTCGGAGGTATTTTGGACCTTTTAGAGTGATGTCTCGTGATGGTCTAGGTGCTTATCAGCTTGAGTTACCAAAAAATTCTCGAATTCATCCAATTTTGCACATTTCTCGTTTGAAAAAAAGCCGAAGGTAATATAATTGGGAGAGATGCTCATTGCCTTTGGAAACTTTTGGGAATTTTCCTTTGGTCAAGCCTTTGGTAATTTTAAATTACAGAGAATTATGGAGACAAGGTCATAAGGTGCCTCAATTGTTGGTCTAGTGGGATGTGTTACCACCCAAAGATCTTACTAGGGTAGATGTTTTAGGTTTTCAGATGGACCACCCAACGTTTGACCTTGGGACAAGGTCCATGTTCTAAGGGGATGGGAGATTGTTATATCAAGAAAAGATGGAGGCGAGAACAAAGAAATATTACAAAGTCAGTTTATTTGAGAGACTACATAGAGAAATAATAGATGTTATACAAGAATGTTTAGTTGTAATTGTCATAAAAGTAGTTAGAGGATATATAGGATATTAACAGAACAAACAGAATTTTGTGACAATTTGTAACAGAAATTAAAAAGTATAAATGGAAGAACAAACCCTAAGACAGAGAAAAAAGAGAACGTAGGGAACTGGAGTTTAGGTTCTTTCTTTTAAGTCCAACCGTCTATTGCTTGAAAATACTAGAAGAAAACAAAAACATGAAATACCAAAGATGTTTTCCCAACTCTTTACTTTGAAAGAAATCTTACTCACATTAATTTTGACCTCATAACATAACACTATAGTATAAATTCCAAGCTGCATCCACAGTTCTTTTCGTCTTATAACGTTACAAGTCACTCCTTTTGTTTCTCAAATATGATGAATATGCTAATGTGACTTTTCGGCTCAGAAGTGAAACTTAAACTGAAAAGTTTTCAATATAAATCCTGCTATAGCTGGAGCTATAATTTTGAAAATGAGGCAAGGAAGTTGATTTGCTGGGAAGATGCAATGACTTGCTGTGAATGTCAGAACAGTACTTAATAGTTCATCCGTCTGCAACATTTACACGGGCAATTATTGGCTTTACTATGTTGATGGAGTACAAGAACTGCACAAACTTTTGGGTCGGAAGCCATTGGTTTTTCAATGATTCAGGTTCAGCTTGACTTGTGTCGATCAGCACAATAGATCTCTCCGTCAATAGCAGATTGTCTTTCCTTTCATTTTGGCTCATTCTAAAACTGTTGCAATCTGACATTTTCTGAACTTTTCAATTAAACTGCTCTTTTTTCTCGAGGACTATTCTGCCTATAAAAATTGCATGGATTGAAAAGTTTTGGATGAAGGTGTTAAAATTTAAATATCTTATAAAATTGGCACATTGAACATATTTCTTTGTCGAGCTTAATTTGAGTTCACCACATTAGTTTGCAGAAGACATGTTACCAAAACATAGAAGGGCAGCGCTTGCAGAAGACATGGATATGCATGTGCCGCTCTCTCTATCTGGCTGAGACAATCTACTAATTAGCAGCTCGACTTTCACCCTCCATTCTCAGTTTTGTCAAGACTCAAAAAACAATTTTCACTTTGAGCCATTGTAAATCGACTAATTTTAGCTTCGAACATTCACCCAACAAATTCCAATTTCATGAAGACAGTTCCACTACCTCCATATCAAGAGAATTGAAGTTTAACAGGATATGTGTTCGTCAACCAAGTGATCACTGACCATTATATTTTTACATTTTATTAGGATAGTTAAATATATTAGTCAAGGAGAATAAGGATAATTTTGTAATTTTACATTTATATATATATATATATATCCTAGAGATTCTTATAACCTTAATACATAATTTTGATTTCAATATAGTATCAGAACACGGCTAACTAACGACCACCATCTACCTTCTATCACCCGCCACCACCATGGTCAACATCGTCAACCACTGCTGCCACTTTCACCGCCACCACAAACGCCACGTAAAACCCCTTCATTGCAACCTCTAAATATTTTCCTAAACCTATCGTCACCTTCTAGCATGCCTGGTGGGACTTGAACCCACAATCGTCACTAGACTTGAACTTGTTCATCGATCGGTTGTCATCCACACACAGACAGAGTCACTCACCGCTTCATCGTCCGTCGTGTCTCTCCGTTGCCACCATGTCTCTCTGTTCTCGACTTCGCCGGAGTATCTACTGGAGTCTTGTCGTCGTGTTTCTCAGTTGCCGCCATATCTCTTCGCTTTCGAACTCGCTGGAGTCTTTCCGTCACCATCATGTTTCAACGTCTGTTGCCGCCTCATCTCAGACCGTGTCTCTTTGTTGCCATCGTGTCTCAGAATTCTGACCTCAACAATATCCACATAAATGCCACTCGAGAAGTAGAACTAGGAGTTAATGTCCATGAAGGTTAGTATTCTGTGCTGCTATTTCCATATCTAGTTTGGTTGTTACAGAAAATTTAATTTGCTGGTTTAGAAATTCATTCTCCATTGGTTATCTGGATCAAAAGGTGGATTATTTGCTCAAGCACTATCTGTTTTTCCTGTTTGTTATTTGATGGGCGGTTTGATGTGCAACTACTTCAATGCTTTGAAAGGAAGGAGTGCAATCTTTACTATTAAACTATATTAGTTATAATCAAGTTATTGAATGTGCCTTTTTTTTTTACTTGGAAAAGTGATTAAAAGATTGATTTGGATTTAGTTGTTGAATGTGCTGCTATTGCCGCTTAGAAGAGTGATTAAAAGTGCGTCACTTCTCATGGATAAATCTGTTGTTCCATTACCCACATCATCTGTTTCGACACTTACTTTCATCAAATTGAATGGTAGAAATTACTATCAATGGGCACGTATGATTCAAGCATTTTTTCGTGATCAAGGTTGTCTTAAAATATTGATTGATTCATCCCCTAAGGAGATTAACAACAAATACGTAGAATGGGATCAAATTGATCAACAATATCTTCATTTCTTATGGAATTCGATGGAACCATAGATATTCAACTTCTACAATAGTTTCAATTTGTAAAGAAAAGTGGGATTATCTCAAGTTTTTGTATGCTTTAAATGATACATGTGCAGCAAGAGGATAACCATTTTAATGAATATTATGGAGAGGTTAAGAAATGCCTTAAGGAGATGAATGATGTGATGCCTTTTAGTACTGATTTAAAGGAGATGCAAAAACAACGTGATCATTTTGCAATTGTTAAACTTATTCATGGCCTTAAGTCAGAGCTAGAATCAATGAAATCACAGGTTCTTGGATCATTGAAGCTCCCATCTTTAGCTGAGGTTTATTCTCACATCAATCGTGTTTCGGCACAATCTATGTCATCTCCTACTCCTTTTAATGACCTTCAACTTTTGTTAGTCATACGCTTAATGCTAGGTATGGAGGATCTTCTGGTCGAGGGGGAGCTCGTATAGGCTGAGGTGAGTGAGGTTATAGTTCATGTCATTATTGTGATCACTCTCGTCACCCAGGTCATATTCAGGAGACTTGTCGGGATTTACATGGACATCCTCTTAGAGTTCATGTTATTCAGTCTAGTACATATACTCCTACCCATACTCTTTTAGATTCAATGCATACCATGCATATTCTAAATGTGCATACGGAAGAACCCAAGTCATCTACTGTTACTTTATCACGAGAAGAATACACTACACTCGTACAACTTCAAAATGCCTCACAGCAATCTTCTTCTTCTTCAGCCTTAGCCTCGTTAAGTAATCCTATTGCTTGCCTTTCTTAAGCATCTCTAAAGCCTTGGGTTGTTGACTCTAAAGCCACTAATCATATGTCAAGTACATTAGATCGCTTCTCACACATTACACATCATTCCTCATTAGTCATTACCAAATGTCACTCTTGCCAATGGATCTACTTCACCTGTTAGTGGAATTGGTTTTGCATCATCTATTCCGTCATTTCCTTTGAAGTTTGTTTTATATTTACCTCAATTACCTTTTAACTTACTATTTGTCGGTAAACTCACCAAGTCTTTTAATTGTTCCATCATATTCTACTCTTCCTCTTTTGTGATATAGGATTTGAGAACGGGGAAGACGATCGGTAGAGGACATGAGTACAATGGGCTATATTATATGGATTGGATTCAACACCTATAGCTATTACTTGCTTAGCTACTACACTAGATCCTATCAAGATGCATTGTCGGTCCAACCATCCATCCTTGAAGATTCTTCATCTTATGTGTCCTAGTCTACAGCCTTGTCCTATTCTTCGATGTCAGTTATGTCAGTTGGGCAAACAGAATTGTATTTCTTTTATTCTTAGAATTAATAAGCGCGCTACTGATCCCTTCCATTTAGTTCATTCTAACGTATAAGGACTTGCATGTGTCAATTCCCTTTTTGGGTTTAGATATTTTGTCACATTTATTAATGATTATTCAAGAATGACATGGTTATATTTAATAAAAACCGTTTTGAGTTATTTAATTTATTTTATGCATTTTATGTTGAAATTCAAAATTAGTTCAACTCTACCATTTGTGTTTTCTTTCGCACAGATAATGCTCAAGAATACATGTTTAATGTTTTTCAATCATATGTACAAAAGCATGGCATTATTCATCAAACTTCATGTGCTTATACTTCACAGCAAAATATAGTTGTTGAACATGAGGACAAACATCTCATTGAAATTGCTAAGACATTATCAATTCATATGAATGTATCTAAGTATTTTTGGGCTGATGCTGTTCTTATTGCATGTTTTCTTAAAAATAGAATGCCATATATCGTGCATGGTAAAGTTCAATTACATCTTCTTTTCCTAAACTAATCACTTTTTCATTTGCCTCTTCATGTCTTTGAGTATGTGTGTTTTTGTTTGCCAGCTATATTCAAGGACATATAAAATTGATCCTCGATCAATTTGTTGCATTTTCCTTGGCTACTCTCATAATTAGAAGGGCTATAAGTGTTATTCTCCCGAACATCATAAAGTTCATGTTTGTCTAGATGTGTCTTTCATTGAGTCTACTCCATATTTTTCTACTTCATTTGTGTCTTCTAGAGATGAGTCTCTTGTTAATTATATTCCCCCTATATTACCTTCTCCCTCTTCACATGATTCCTTTTTAGTTGACCAATGTACTACTACTACTACTGTACCAACCTCACAAGATGATTCCTCTAATTTGCCATTGTCTTAAGGATTCCCTCATCTAAACTAATTGGATATGCAAGTCTATGTTCACCAACAACGTACTATCTTATAGGACTCTCCTCCTCCAAACTTAAGTCCTCTCTCAACTTATCTTGATCTTCCCATTGCATTGAGAAAGGGTAAGTGATGCACAAAACTCTAGGTATGTTAAACCTAGAACCCGATGATCGTAATTGAAATCAGAATTCCCACGAATCATCTTGAACAAGTTGTAATTAGTAACTAAACCCCAACCACACTTGTTGATTGAAATCTAAGTTATCAATGATTTCCCCAAGCGTTTGTGTTGAAGAAAACTGTAGAGTTCTTTCTCAAATAACAAGAGAGAGCTTTTCCATGAAAAGATACGTTTTCAATAATATGAATAATTCTCTTCTTTTTTTTTTTTCACCTATTGTCGTGATATATAATGTTATCACATGACAAAAGAATATCATAAGTTTCCAAACATAGCTAATCCGACCTTCCTTCCTAATGATTGAAATCTTCTAACTAAATATACTAAAACACAAACAAAACAAATAAAACAAATCATAACACATAAAACCAAGTGCTTCTCCCTTTTTGGTTCAAGTTTCCCATTTTTCAAACTAATTTATTCTAAAACTTCTATATCCTTGCATCCCTCAATGGAAACATGAATCAAGTTGATAAATGTTGGTTCTCCTTTAGTATAACTTGGTTCCTTTGCTTGTAGGTCCATGACTAATCCTTGTAAAGCTTCATTCATTCTCTTAGCTCTAGCTTGGGTCATTTGGACTCCAATACCTTGCAATGGATCTTAGGATTTTGGTTCCTTCCTCTTAGATGTTAGTTAATCCTCATCATTCCCTCCTTCCTCAAAAAGATTCGTCCTCGAATCACTTGCATCATAAAGAGTAAGATAAAAAACATTAAAAGTTGCGCTTACATTACCATAGTGATTTGGCAAGTCAATCTTGTAAGTGTTGTCATTGATGCGCTTCACTACTTGGAAAGCTCCATCTCCCCTAGGATGCAATTTAGACCTCCGCTGCTCTACAAATCTTTCTTTTCTCAAATGCACCCAAACCCAGTCTCCTGGATGAAACACAGTCTTGACACGTCCCTTATTAGCATTCTTTGGTGTTGGCCATTCCCAAATCGCCTTTACTTTCTCCTCATCTACGGCTATTCCATTTGCACCTACAATAAAGCCAAGACAACAATAAAATTAAACAACAATAAATTTTCCAATAAAATGACACAAAACATAATTTATTAGCCTCATAAAAGTGCTAGGTGCGTTTGTTAACCCAAAAGGCATTACCATCCATCATTATAACTCATGTTTAGTCTTAAAAGCAGTTTTCCATTCATCTCTCTCTTTCATATGAATTTGGTAATAGCCATTCTTTAAATCAATTTTGGAAAATAAACAGGCACCATGTAATTCGTCAAGCATATCATCTAATCTAGGAATAGGATGTCTATACTTAACTGTTATCTTGTTGATTGCTCGGCAGTTGACACACATACGCTATGTCCCATCCTTCTTAGGAACTAAGATGATAGGAACTGAACATAGAATGAAGCTTTCCCTTACAAATCCTTTCTCCATCAATTCATCGATCTGCCTCTGAATTTCCTTTGCCTCCTCAGGATTAGTTCTATAAGCTGGTCTGTTAGGAATAGATGCACCTGGCAAGAAATTAATTTGATGCTCGATACCTCGTAGTGGAGGTAAACCCTACGGTACTTCTCCAGGAAACAAGTCTTCATATTCCTGTAAAAGAGACATCACTATACTAGGCAACAAAGACTTAATCTCAATATTAGTAAAATAAACATCCTTGTACATAAGTATAAGTAGTTGTTTCCTTGCCAACATTGCACTCTTAACCTCACTTTTTCTAGCAGTTTTCTCTCTTCTCAGTGTTTCAGACTCTTTTCCCTCATGGTTCACCAGTGTTTGTTTCTCACTCTTATCTTTTTTCTCACCCTTGTCTCGCACACTCGCGTGTTTCTCTCTGAATTCTTTTGTAATCCTCGCTTGATCCTCGCAAGCTTCCCATGGTTTTTGTGGAGTTAGAACCACCTTCTTTTTATTTAGAACAAAAGAATATTGGTTTTTATACCCATTGTACATCACCTTCTTATCAAACTGCCATGGTTGACTCAGCAATAGGTGACTAGCCTGCATGGGAATTACATCACACATCATCTCATCTCGATAACTCCTTATAGAAAAAGCAATAAGCACCTGCTTGGTCACCTTCACTTCCCCACACTTATTCAACCATTGCAACCGATATGTATTAGGACATTTCATAGCCTTCAACTACATCTTATCAACCAAAAAGGTGCTAGCAACGTTAGTGCAGCTGCCACTATCAATGATCAAGCTACATACCTTGTTCTGCACGTGACACCAGGTATGAAAGATGTGTTCACGTTGAACCGTTTCACCATCATCCTGCGATTGAGCACTAAGGACTCGTCTTGTAACATATAGCTCGCCACTCACGAGTCCCTCCAAGTCGACATCATCATACTCCGCTGAAGGCGATGTATCATTCTCCTCAAAACTAATACTCTCCATATCATCATTATCGTGAATGATCATAGCCCTTTGATTTAGACATCAAAATGCAATATGTCTAAATCCCTGACACCTGAAACATTTAATATCATGAGTTCTTGAAGATAGTTTAGTGTTAGTTTTACCTTTATAAGCAGCAATTGGACTCTTAGTCTTCATGTCCTCTTTTGGCCTCGAATTTGTAGGATTCTTCTTCCAATTAGACTTCCATGAAGAGTTAGAAGTCGCCCTAGATTTTGGATTGTTTTTATACTTCAATTGTCTCTCTGCCTTGATTAACTTATGATATAACTCCTCCATTTCCAAATAGTGATGCAAATCCACAACGTCAACAATTTCCCTGTTCAACCCATTAATGAACCTAGCCATTGTAGCCTCATCATCCTCATCCACTCTGGCTTTAATCATGGCTATTTCCATTTCTTTATAATAGTCCTTCACACTCTTGGACCTCTATGTCAACCCTTGAAACTTTCTATGCAAATCCTTATGATAATGACTAGGGATAAACCGCTTCTACATAATGGTCTTCATCTCATCTCAAGTACTAATAGATCTCTCTTTATACCTACGTCTATTACGTACTAGCTAGTCCCACCATACAATAGCATAATTTGAAAATTCAATTGCAGCCAATTTAACATTTTTTTCCTCAGCATAATTGTGGCACTCAAATATATGATCTACCTTTCTCTCCCACTCTAAGTACAACTCTGGATCATTTTTTTCCCTAAAACGAGGGTATTTTCATTTTAATACTTCCCAAGTTACTGTCTCACCTCTGAGTGTTCCCTCTCTCCCTCATATAATTATACTCTCCTGAATTTGTTTCTTCACCTTCCTCTATCCTAACTCCTCCCCTCAAGGGTCTACTCGCACTTCACTTGAAAATAGTACTACTAGATGGTTCTTTACTCCGTTCCATCTTATCCATCCTTTCATAGATTTATTATAACTCACCACTCAAAATTCTCTTCATCTCCCTCGTTAACAAATCAAACATCAACTAATTTTCCCCTTCTCCATTCTCACCTCTAGTTAGACTTTGTCCTGACATATTTCTATAGTCAAGAAAAAAGATTAGTAACACAAGTATATATCTCACAATTCACTCGTGTGTTACTCACAGTAATATCATCCTCACAATTCACTCGTGTTTAGCTCACGGTAATAATGTTCTCACAATTCGCTCTTACAATTTTTTAATATAAACTCGGATTGAGAAACTTCCTTAACACAAACCACTAAGCAAATCTATTGATTAACTATTGGTTCCAAGTCACAGCAAGCAAGGGTACATAACACAAATTAATTAATATGAAAAGACTCACTACATAATTGGAAACACAAACCAAAATATATCCACAACACAAATTAGGAAAGTAGAATATTACACCAAGATGTAATGGAAGACAATGTAATTCGGTTTCAATATGGAAAAGGTAAGATAGTGTTGAAGGTAAGAATTGGAAAGTATATTTGTATCACTTGATTATGTGATTTCAAGCATGATTTTTTTTTTTTTATCTTGTAATCGGCAATTAAATATTCCACGACCGAATTCAATTTTTTTTTTATATGACTTTCCAAGAACAAGGAACAAGAATTAAAGATTGGATTTCAATTTACTAAAATAACAAACTATTGTTGTCGGTCACCAATAGGCTTTCTATGACCGAATTAGAATTTTTTTTTAATACAAATTTCTAAGGTATGAATAAGAACTATGGAATGAATGAACAAAAAATTAATAAAGGATAGATGTTACTTGATTCAAGAAGCCGAAGCTCTGATACCAAATGATGTGCAAAACTCTAAGTATGTCAAACCTAGAACTTGGCGATTGTAATTGAAATCGGAATTCCCACAAATCGTCTTGAATAAGTTATAATTCGTAATTAGACCCCAACCACACCTATTATTGAAACCTAAGCTATCAATAATTTCCCCAAGCGTTTGTGTTGAAGAAAACTGTGGAATTCTTTCTCAAAGAACAAGAAAGAGCTTTTCCATGAAAAGATATGTTTTCAATAATATGAATAATTCTCTTCTTTTTTTTTCACCTATTGCTGTGATATATAATGCTATCACATGACAAAAGAATATCCTAAGTTTCCAAACATAGCTAATCCGACCTTCCTTCCTAATAACTGAAATCTTCTAACTAAATATACTAAAACACAAACCAAACAAATAAAACAAATCATAACACATAAAACCAAGTGCTTCTCCCTTTTTGATTCAAGTTTCCTATTTTTCAAACTAATTTATTCTAAAACTTCTATATCTTTGCATTCCTTAATGGAAACGTGAATCAAGTTAATAAATGTTGGTTCTCCTTTAGTGTAACTTAGTTCCTTCGCTTGTAAGCATTCCGTCCGCCCTCCTATTCATCATCCTCTTTCAAATGTTCTTACTTACTCTTTTCTCCCCCCCTTCATATGCATCTTTTATTGCATCATTATCTACCATTTCCATTCTAAGTTCTATTTCGAAAACCTTAGCTCATCCTGATTGGCTAGCAGCTATGCAAGAAGAAATGTGTGCTTTTATATCATAATGATATGTAGGATCTTATGTCTCTTCCTACTGGTAAATCTACAGTTGGATGTTGATGGGTATCTTCTGTAAAAGTGTTATCTAATGGCACTATTGATTGACTAAAGGCACATCTAGTTGCCAAAGGTTACACTCAAACATATGGTATTGATTATTTGGATACTTTTTCATTAGTAGCTAAGATAACTTCAGTACGCCTTCTAATCTCACTTGCTGCTACTTATCATTGGCCTCTACATCAACTAGATATAAAAAATGCCTTTCTTCATAGTAATCTTGAAGAAGAAGTGTATATGGAACAACCATTAGGTTTTGTTGTTTAGGGGGAGACAAGGTTAGTTTGTCACTTAAAGAAATCTTTGTATGGGCTTAACAATCTCAACGTGCTTGGTTTGGTAGATTTAGTTTGGTTGTGATTGAATTTGGTCTCTATAAATGTGACTCGAATCATTCTGTGTTTTATTGACACCATAATGGTAAGAAAATTATATTGGTTATGTATACTAATGATATTGTGATTTCAAGAGATGACCATACAAGCATTGAGAAACTAAACAATTTCTTACAGCAAAACTTCCAGACCAAAGACATGGGTAGTTTAAAATATTTCCTTGGAATTGAAATTGTTCGATCTAAGCAAGGAATATATTTGCCACAATGGAAGTATGTGCTTGATTTATTGTCTAAGATTAGTTTAATTGGAGCAAAACTAGCTAATTCGCTCATGGATCCTAATGTAAAACTTTTACTTAGTGAAGGAGATATTTTAGATGATCTAGAAAGTCAATTATCTTATCGTGACATGTCCTGATATATCCTTTACAATTAGTGAACTTAGCTAATTCATGGGCTCACTTTGCACTAGCCATTAGAATGTTGCTATTCGCATTTTACATTATTTGAAAGGATCCCCAAGTCAAGATATTTTGTATAAAGATCACGGGTACATTAATGTTGTTGGATGCATAGATGCTGATTGAGCAAGTTCACCACTAGACAAGAAATCAACTATAGGATATTACATGTTTGTTGGTGGTAATCTTATCTCATGAAAGAGTAAGCAAACTATAGTAGTAAGATCAAATGCAGAGTTTGAATACAAAGCAATGGCATTCACAACCTATCAATTACTTTGGTTTAAGCAATTGCTAAAAAAACTTAGGTTTCCATAGTCACAACCAATGAAGTTAATACATAATAACCAAGTTGCTCTATACATAATATCAAATCTAGTATTTCATGGACACACAAAGCATATTGAAATCAATTGTCACTTTGTTTGTGAATAGTTATTAAGTAGAGAAATTAATACCTATTATGTGAAGTTAAAAGATTGGCTTAATAATATATTTATTAAGTTACTTAAAAGGATTTGAATAAATTATATATATAATAAGCTAAGAATATATAATATATATTTCTCATCTTGAGGAAGTAGTATTAGGATAGTCAAATATATTAGTTAGGGACAATAAAGACAATTTTGTAATTTTACATTTATATATATATAAATATATATAACATTATGCTAAGGATTTGTATAACACCCTAACACATAATTCTGATTTCAACACATTACAATTAAATATTTATACGTTTTATATGTATCTCATAATTAATAGTATGTATCTCATAATTAATAGTTACACAGGACACAGCTAGATCAGACTCAAGATAATATTGGACATATTCTGAATTTTAAAATTTTAAAATCTGAACACACAGCAAGATACATGATAGGACGTTCTGTTTTGTCCGTCATGTATCATGCTGCCCTTAATTGCACCATATATTAGCCAAATTTTAATTGAATTAACATCAAGCGTAGTTAAGGAAAAATGCTTTTTCCATCCTCCCATCATTTGGTTTGGGGGGGGGAAATGCGTTTATCCAACAGCCAAAGAAAACTCACCCATTACACAAAAGAAAAGAAGTATTCTTCGAGAATATGCAAAGCCAATTGGAATTATATGATCCGCCATCATAGATAAGTATAAAGAAGATCGTGTAACGATGAAATTGAATTCTCTGCCAGCACAGTTAGAAATCTTAGTATGAACATACAACAATGGGATGCTCTGGTTTTACATGCCAGATAATCACAGAACAAGATGGATCTTCTGGTACTTGCGCAATAAAATTTCAGCTGCAAGGAAAAACCCAATATCATAATGTGTCGTGGCTCCAAAACGCATTTTAAGAACTAGGCATTAAGGTGCAGCAAAAAATATTACGTTGACCATTTCAAGAAAAAAACAATAATAAGAAATCAACTTTAGGACAGTAATTGTTGCAAATACTAAATTTGTATGAAATTTTACATCAAATATGCAGCTAATATTTTTTGCCCATTGAACAATAAAACCATTATTTAATCACCAAAGACATTAAAAAGCACATATGCAGGTTACAAGGTTTACATACATTTAATGTTTTGCACTTGTTGCATCAATAATGATGCAGGAAGTGCTTTAAAAATTTCATTAATGAAACAGCTGGAAACAACTTTGAGCATTTTCAACAAGAGAACGCAGCACTATGCATAATGTATTGTCCTACTAAGAATATGTAGACATGGGAACAAAAATTATCTATCTTGATTGTAAAACAGGTACCAGAGAACACTAAAGCAAAGATCCTCGATATTACAGATGCTTAGAATCACTCCAAACTAAAAAGTGTTTACCAGTTTAAGATGAAAGAGTACTGCTTCAATGTTGTCCAAAGATACCTAGCCTTGTAACTCCAATCTACCCAAAAAGTTTTTTTAAGTTGGCCCAAGCAGTAGTAGAGCGTGAGAGTCTTTCTTCAGCAATCCTCTTCTTTTCATCAGCATCAATAACTTTCTTTCCTTGAATTTTGTAGTTTGACTGCAGCTTCTCTGAATCAACCAACAAAGATTGCCAATCTACCATCAAGTTGCTTTTCTCAGACTTTATATCCTTTAACCTCATCTTTAACTCTTCCTCCTCCTTACAGAGTTCAGTGAATGATAGTTTAAATGAGAGATGTGTCTCATGATTTTTTTCTATTGTTGTGAGTAATTTTTCCTTCAACAATTTTTGTAACTCATATTCAGAATTATCTTGCTCAAATGTAAAAAAGTCAGAGATAAAATCATCAAAGTTAGCCCAAAATGATATGACTGTTTCTTTTTGATCAGACGATAACCCATCTTTTGCTAAGCTTAGAGTCAACAGTGCTTTTGCAAGCCTGTCTTTCATATCCAACTTAAAAAGATTAGAAAGGCATTCCTTGAGGGACTTCTTAGCTTGCTCAACATCTTCCAAGCTGGGAATTTCAGAATTCAAATGCAAAATTTTCAGTGAATTTGAATTCTTTCGGATTGTGGAGGTGGTGTCACCAGTAATAAGCTTCTCCAAACTAGCAAAATAAGTGTCAAATTTATCTGTAGATGTGGAAACCACACTTGGAGCAACATGAAGTGTACTTGTGATAATGACTGGAGGATCTACACTTCTGACTTCAACCTCAGCTTCTAGCACCAGAGTTTCATCAACAAGAAACCCACTCGAAATGTCGTGGAGTACACTTAAAGGTAAAACAGAACTATAACCCCAATCCATACCTCTTGATGTGAAACAACGCCAATCTAGAAATCCTGCAATAGAAGTTGTAGTCAATACATGTGACAAAAAAAAATAAAAAATAAAGACACATAAAAAATAAAAACTGTATTTCTGTTGCAGAAGTTAAATATACATGAATCTGTGATAGGACATGTAGAAATAAACCATTAACAAACAGCTCACTAAGAAAAATCCACAAGAATAAAGCATCCAATGAATGAGTGCCACAACTACTAAATATAAAACATGAAACCTGAGTCCATTTGAATTTTGAAATGGTATGAAAATAGAAGCTTCTGGGTTAGAATCCAGTATCTCTATGTATAAGTATAAACTTTTTAATGCTTTAAGAATAGGGCCAATTTAAATCTTACAACTTCTAACCTCCTTCAACAAATTTCTCCATATACTGAAACTGTTGCTGATCGGGACTATGGTTTTCATGAATGGGCAGTTTATCCCATTGCAAAAACAGCTTTTGAAATAGGAAACCTCCTCCCAGCCAAAATAAATAAATAAAATAAAAGAAACAAAGAAAATAGGAACCCACCCCATTAATAAGGAAAATCACACCAAAAGGAAAATACTATCCAAGGCACCACCATTTTATAACACCATATTGCTAAAATACTAAATCTACTCTTGCCATCCCTTGCTACATCATTTCTTAAGAAGAAAGCAGAGTGTAAAGAGGGGAAAGAGTAAAGTTGTGCAGCTAAAGTATTTCCACTATCTCATTGAACAGGTGGATACTGCAGCATGAAAAGGGGGTGACTGAAGGCAGTCTCGCGAAGGAGAACCACCATTATATCAAATAGATTATGGTTTGTTAGCGGATCTTGTTGAGGACCTAGTTACAACAGATTGGATGTTAGAATCCGGTTCTATTCCCTTGGCACGGGAGTCTCGCCCCTGTTTACCTATGATTGCTTAGGAAGAGGGCTCGTTAGAGAGAACCCTAGATCTCTTGCAAGTATTTGTATTTTTGATTCAAAGTCTGCCTTTATTCTTCCTTTTCGTTGCTTAAGGACAAACCAACATGGCGTGGGAGGAATTGGTTGCTAACTGCAACTGCCTTCCTATTTTTCCTCCCAATACATCATCCATCATGCCATATCCTAACAACTATCCCTACATGGCATGATCCTTAACTGCCCTAGTAAACTGTCCCTATTATATCCCTGGCCACTACGCCACCCACACCTTTCCTAGCCGACAGACTACACAATGCTACTTCCTTACAGCTTGGACACGTGGCTTGTCTCGTCTCCCTGGATGCTGGAAGGTTTCTTCCTATTCTTACGGGTGTAGACCTTCATAGGGGTGTTTGAAGGTTGATTGCTAACATGGTTCCTATTGTAATAACCTACTGAAAGACCAAGCACCATGTAAAGGACAATTAGCAATTGATATATTTCATCAGCTAAATGGTGAGCTCAAACTGACTCAATAAAACGGCTTATTTATTTGTTGGGGAAAATATATTTTATATATATATATATATACTCCCCCAATCTCAAGTTTATCTTGAGCTTTCAAAATTTGAAAATCCAAGAACCTCTTAGCTACATAATATATTTATACATGAATAAGTTTCATAGCAAAAGCCAGTCAATAATAAACTTGAGAAAATATCATGTTACAAATGACGAAAATTGAAGGTGAATAAGAAAATACTCATTTTCTTCGTGAGAGATCTATTGAGTTTTCATAACAAAAGCCAGTCAATAATAAACTTGAGAAAATATCATGTTACAAATGATGAAAATTGAAGGTGAATAAGAAAATACCCATTTTCTTCGTGAGAGATCTATTGAGTTGATTAACCAAAGTCAAGCACATCATGGCTTCTCTGCTCCATCCATATGGCAATGATTCATAATCCGCAACTACCAAATACACCGACAGATCTTCATTGTTGTCTCCCCTTGGATAAAGCTTTAGCTTCCTGCTCAATCATCGGAAGAAACTGATGACTGATGACAGCAGAATATACACAATGTAATAGCTATTCAATCAGCAAACATTATGATTCTCAAAACTAGAATCCAGTACCATTTAGTACCACCCACAGTGAAAATATCTGAACACAAAACGTTCTCCATCAAGCTACAAAAGTGGCTGACTCTCCATGTAATCTGTGTAGATGGATAATTCTGGTCCTCCATAGCCTAGTAGCTGATATTTTCAACACCTTTTTAAACTTGGCTTAAAGAATTTATAAGTATATTCAAATTATATCATCCTGTTGAATTCATAGGCAAGGAAAAATAACAATAAAGTTGTAAGTAAAGATGATGGCTTTCAATAGTCATATGTTGTGTAGCAAATTCACCAAATGTCAGAAACAAAAACAGAGTGGACTTGTAAGTAAATTACAAACCTCCAAGCTGATAGCTACAACAAGAACTAAAATTTCACCCCACCAACAAACACTACAACCCCCATCATGATTTCAATTATGAAAAGCCTGCACATTATACTTTACGATCATAGCTTTACTGGTACAAACCGACCATATTTGACAAAAAAAATTGCAATCACAAGTAATATATTGCAAAGGCCTACTGAAAATTTCTGAAGGAACCGGCCAAACCCAAGTTTTAATAGCCGATATCTAATATGTAGAAAATGATAACAAATGCTTCAGTTCTGCTAAAACCTCCAACAGGGCTTTTTGGCAAATTTTTCAAATCCTATTTGCGAAAATAAGATACCATAAAATACTAAAAAGTTCTGTAAGTAATTCCAGGAAATAAAATATATTTTTTCAAACTTCTCCCTTAGAATTGGCCAAAAGAAGAAAAAAAAGAAAACTTCTTCCTTAAAAATACCTGAAATTCTCGTTCTCTGATCACTATTTTAGTCACGATTACGATAATAAAGAAAAAGAAAAAAGACAATTAACCAAATATCAGGTGTAAAACAGGAACATAGGATACTGATTTAGAACAAGTACATGTCAGACACAAAAAAAAGCTATAAATAAGATCGGGTCAAAAATAATAATAAAAAAAACCCCACCTTTTCTTATTCTTATTCATAAGATGTGCAATAAGCTTTTAAAAAATGTACAAACTTTCTTCTCGTTCTTTAACATAAGTGTTGGACACTCATTAAAGGACCTCAAGTATACATGTATAATGTCTACGTGTTATTCCATATGCAAAGAGATCTCAAGGCTTTACTTCTTCAGTATGATGATACAGCTTTACTGGTCAAAAGCACTCGCAAATGTACTGTCTCTGAAGAAAAAACACGAAAAGACTGAACTTGTAACGTATCTTTACAAAACCTAACAGAACTAGAAAGAGTAGACCAGCAACACTGCTGTTACGGACTCAAGGACTAGAAAAAGTACAAGATGCACCGGACACTTACAAAGTCAACGAGAACGTTCCGACGACACTTTCAGGTCTTCGAAAGAAGGGCAAGCTCCATGGATGGTATGGTGGTGGGGTTTCTCCTTCTTGTAGAAGGAAGGGTGCCTAAAATGACGCTTAGTATAGTATGCCTTTTTCTTCCAATAATTTCATATTTGAGTCAAGAGAGTATGAAAAGCTTCTTTTACACGGGGGACAATAGTAATTTACTATCTCCACTTTATTGAGCTTTTCAATCTACTGTCCAATCTTTAAAATTGTTAATTTTACTAACAAATTCATGCGTCCGCATTACTATTGGTCTAACGTAGAGGGGAGAGGATAATCCAACGGATACTTGTATTTTTTGTTACATATTTAAATATTATTATTATTATTATTATTTTTAAATTATATAAATATTATATCTATAATAATAATTATTAAAATAGGTTTCGAAGATGCAGACGTTTTTTTGTAATTTTAAGGAAAAGAAATTTAAACCGAAAGCGCAGACCCAATTGTGCTTTCAATATAAGTTACAGTGATTTTTTTTTCTTGATATATCTATAAACCTATAAAAGTTATGAAAATTTTTTACTGTAAACCATTAAAATTATTATAAAGGTACTACTGCAAATCTATAAAAGCGATACAGTAAATTTACACAGTATCATAACTTATGATTTGTAATACATAGAAAAAAAATTTACACTGATAATTTATAATATAAATATAAATCCTCAATTCATATGTTCATATTTCTATTTTTCAATTTCCTCTGCAAATTTCACTCTATCTCATTATTTGCAAATTTTTGTTTTCATAATTTCTGTTTCACACATATTTTACTTTGTTGAAATACGTGTGTGAAAATATCTTTATCAAGATTTTGATATATTTTCTAAAGAAAAAAATTATTTTTATTATTATTATATTACTTTGGATAAATGTAAAAAAAAAAACAGTGTAATTATATGTACTCCATAATTTTTATTGAAATAGTTGTTGTTGTTAATTAATTATTAATATATGATTAATTAAAATTAGTAAATGAATTATGCTTATATGTTATTATAATGTATTTTTATAAACATAGTTTTTAAATTAAGTTGTTGTTAATTAATTATTAATTAGCAGTGATTAGTTGCTCATATGTAAGTAATTAATTGTTAGAAAAATAATTAGTGAAATTTTTTTGTGTTGACTACAAATATAAAATATATAAATGGTTTTGTATAATTAGTTATAAAATTAAGTAGTTATTAATGATCCATTAATTATATGTGATTAGTCGTTAATATGTTATTAATTAATTATTATAAAATTAAGTAGTGAAAAATTTTGGTTGGTTATAAATGTAAAATATTTATATAGTTATGTACAATTACTTATAAAATTAATTAGCTATTAATTATTTATTAATTAAAGATGATTAGTCGTTAATATGTCATTAATTAATAGTTATAAAATTAATTAGTAAAAAATTTTGTATTGGTTTCAAATGTAAAATATTTGTATGGTTTTGTACAATTACTTATAAAATTAATTAGTTATTAATTATTTGTTAATTAAAGGTGATTATTCGTTAATATGTCGTTAATTAATTGTTATAAAATTAATTAGTGAAAAATTTTGTATTGGTTGAAAATGTAAAATATTTGCATGGTTTTGTAGAATTAGTTATAAATTTAAGTAGTTATTAAATATCCATTAATTAAAGGTGATTAGTCGTTAATATGTCATTAATTAATTGTCATAGAATTAATCAATAAAAAATTATACATTGGTTGCAAATGTAAAATATTTATATGGCTTTGTTTAATTAGTTATAAAATTAAGTAGTTATTAATTATCCATTAATTAAAAATAATTAGTCGTTAATATGTCATTAATTAATTGCTATAAAATTAATTAGTGAAAAAATTTGTATTGGTAGGAAATGTAAAATATTTGTATGTTTTTGTAGAATTGATTATAAAATTAAGTAGTTATTAATGATCCATTAATTAAAGATAATTAATCATTAATATGGCATTAATTAATTGTCGTAAAATTAATTACTAAAAAAAGTTAATATTGATTGTACATGTAATGTCTTTGTTTGTTACTGTAAAAGTAGGTGTAAACTTTAGTTACTGTTAATTAACTATTAATTAGATTGTAAATAGTCGCTAATAAGTCGTAAATTACTATAGTGATGTTAATGGTAACATATATTAAATTTTTTAATATATATTCTATTTTGCATAATAGACGGAGCTTGGACCTTCAAATCTTTCAATCTTGATATGGTAAGAGGGACATTGATCACAGGCCATCTAAGATGGAAAGGTAAATGACTTTTCACTTATTAATTAGTTTATGTTGCTAATGGGTGTCGAGTCCAACAAAAATAAAACCTACTCCTAGACAATTATATGATTTGCATATAGTGGTGAGTAGGGTCGAATCCATAGGGATTGGTTAAATATATTTTTATTCAAAGAGAATAAAGAGGAAAAGAAAAATGGGGGGTTTTGTTTGTGAATCAAAATAAAGTTAAAACAAGATAAGAAAATCGAATATTGATAAAAGCCTAGCTAAAGGAATCAAGATAGTTTAATTCTAGGAATTGATCATCGATGCAAATATTTTCTATTCTTATTCTTAGATAAACTGGTTATGGTTATTAACAAGCGCTAACAACCTATCTCTCCTTACTTCCTCGATAATCAAGACAAGCTCTTTGATTACTTCTCTTATCGATTAGACAACCCTAGACAAGCTCTTAGGATTTAATCTATCAATAGCATTAAAAATCTAGAGAGACCACCAATTCATGCCAGTAGATTATAAGATAACCTATTTAAACATGATCATACACCTCCATAACATGAATTCGATCATCTATTTTATAACCAAACATGTTATTGTGTCACTAAGACTAGAACAATCAAACAATTACGGATTTAACGTGCTAGTTGACAATATATTAACTTGCTAATTGAGTAGAAGAGCTCTAATTCATACCAATCAACAAAGATAATAATGACAAAACGATCAGAAGATATATGAATATCCAAAAGCAAAGAATAGAATAAATACAAATCCATTAGATCTCACAATTCGTGGAGAATTAAACATCTATGATCCTTTGACTAGAAAAATAGCTTAGCTACTCATGTTCATCAACAAAACGAAAAAAAAAAAAAAAAACATAACAAGCCTCTGTTCCCGGTTGCCTGCTCTGCCTCCTTCTTTCCTTCTTGTCTCCAAGATGATCCAAGATTATAAGATTCCGATACCCCTAACCCTCTAGGGTTAGTTCTATTTATATTGTTAAATGAATGGCAGGTGATCTTTTGCTAGCAAGATACGAAAATATCTTTCCTTTTTCAAGTAAATTTCGAGAAGTGAATGATCGTCTGCCTGGCACGCCCTACCACACGGCCGTGGGTCAAGCCGTGCCTTCCTCTGTGTGTAATTCATGTATTATCTTCCGTGTCCAGTGTGTACCACGGCTCCAACCACAACCAGATTTCACGTCGTGCCTTCCTCTATGCATAATCTTCAATTCTTCATCCGTGTCCAGTGTGTGCCACGGCTTCAACCACGGCCAGATCTCAAGCCGTGTCTCTCTCCCTCTCATGCAGTGTGTAGCACGGTTTGCACCATGGCCATGTCTCAAACCATGCCTCAAACCGTGCCTCCTTCTAGACAGATACACGACCGTGTACTTCAACCGTGTATCTTCCTGTTGATTCAAAACCAAGTACACGGTCATGTACTTCAACTACACGCCCATGTACTTTCATCCGGCGGTGTAAACCCTTGTCTTTGATCCAAGTTGTAGATGGCTTCTCTAATTTACTTGAATTAGCACCCTTGACTCCATTTAACCTGATTTATCACCATAATAGAATTAAGTACCATTTCCTTATGATTTCTATAAAATCAATAATAAATTAACACAATTCATACTATAAAGATTGAGTATAAAATGGCTCTATCAAATTCCCCCACACTTAAACTCTTGCTTGTCCTCAAGCAATTGAATCAAATCAATTGAGAAATCCGTCATGGATTATATGAACTTTCTTTTCATCATTCCAAGCATCTATTCATTTGTAATTCATGACTTGTAGTTTTAATGTCTACTACTTCAACCAAACTGGTTTCCTGTGATCAAATTACTATGGAAAAAATTTAATAGCTAATCTAACCAAAACAAACTTTAATCCTTATGTTTAGCAAAAGAATTTTTATTCCAAAAGTAAATACTTAATCCACTAAGGAAAAACACCCAATTAAACTTCATTGGATATTAGCAAACATATAATCCTTGCAGCATAAAGTAAAAGCATATGGTATCAATTCTTTGCTAGATATTCTCCCTTTTTATTTTAAGTCTTGTTTTATTCAATGAATTTTTACATTAATGTTCTTTTGATTTAATCAAGCATCTATTTTGATGGGTTTTTGCCCGCTTCTTTTCATGAACTTTTGCCTTTTTCGCCCTTATCGTTATAGTGAGTTCATTGAGTCGGCACATCCCGAGCTCATCACTTAAGTGACCGGGTTTTGAGATACCCTTACAGACTCTTCCTCACTCTAACATTCAAGTTTGAACACTCTTAACTCAATTACTTGAATCATTAGAGTAATGGCTATGCTTGATTCTTTTATATATATATGTTATTATTGTTTTACAAACAACTTCAAGGAGTATACAGTAGCTAATATAACCTAGAAGTAAACTTGTTTATTTTTCACTTAGGGACTCGACTTACTCTTAGACTTCCAATTCTAAAGCTAAATACAAGGTAAATTTGTTTCTTAAAGATTTCACTACTTAATTTTAACCAAGTATTCTAATCACAGCAGTGGGTGAGTAAAGCATTTGAACAAGTCAATTTCACATTCTGTAGATGCTTATTACAACATTTAGTACAATCTCCAGATTTCATGATAATTTTGAAAAAAATTGGCTTAAAATTGCTTAAGGACAAACATTCAAAGTATGGATCAATTCTCTATTCTCTATATTTTATTATCCTCTCCCCCACACTTAGCTTGAACAATGTCCTCACTGTTCCTAATTCAGCATAATTAAAGAGGAATTAACAACTCAAGGAACATTAGAGAATAAGAGAAAGGAAATATCGGTACTTCCCTAGTATTGGAGTTCTCCCTTTAAGCTTTGGAAAGTGTCATTTGATGATATGTATCCTTACTGCAGCTAATCTAAAAAGATCAAAACAACACTAAAATCAAAACAAAACGAAACTAAAGCAAAACAAACTAAAAATTGAATTTTTTATTTTATTTTATTTTTACATGGGTTGCCTCCCATGAAGCGCCTTTCTTTAACGTCTTTGGCTAGACGTTCCTAGCTAGATGTTCGGGTAAGGATTTTGATTCTAGCTTTGGTGCCTGTGGTGATGGGTTAATAACATCCGCAACAAAAACAGGAGAGATATCGCTAGGATGTTTCATGGCATCATAAATGTTAAATTTAATCACTTCACCATCAAATTCCATAGTGAGTGTAAACACCCCATTTTTGACCTAGGAATCAATAATCATCAATAATAATCAATTTTCAATTTTTCCCTAATTTAGCATAAATAATAAAAATATTCACAAAAATAAAAATAAATAAGAAAACACTTCAATTTTGAAAAATGATTTTGGAAATAGCAATAATGAATAATAAACAATTTTTACAAAATTTGGAATTTTCAAAAAATACAAAAAAATAGAAAAATCGCATTGCATATATGTAATTTGCGAAATTAGAAAAATCAGGAAAGTGGGCTAGCTCAGCTGGTCCAGACCATGGCTAAAGTGCGCGATGTGGGTGTGAGGTCGCAGGTTCGAAACGCGGGGGAAGCAGTTTTCGCGTTTTGCGAATTTTGCATTTGCCCAGGACACGTGGCAGCATCTGATTGGTTGGAGGAAGCGCACGGGCCGGGCGCGTGATCATCTCCTACCTCGAGCCCGAGATCGCCGGCGAAGGAAAAATTCGTATTTCGGCCGTTTTGATTTGATTTTTTGCACAAATCCAACAGATCTTCAACATAAATAAGATAAACACTATCTAATTGGAATCAAATCGCAACAAATCGTTGGATGGATACAAATCGGAGTTGGTTTTTCAACCGAAAATCCGATCAGCTTCAATCGGAGGAAATCCGAGCTTATCCAGCTCGGTTTCAAGTGCCTATAAATAGAGGAGGAGGTGGAGAAGCCAAAGCACATATGGGAATTGAGAGAAAGTAAGGAAAGAGTGCAAATCGGAGGAGACCCAAAACCGCGAAGTACCGACCGGAGTTGAACCACCACCAGGAGGCGATCTGGGAGCAAACCACCGCCACCATTGGACTCAGCACCCTTGAGAAGCTAGGATTCGACACCTCACCCGTTGCAGAAGGCCGCTGGAACGCCGTGAACGGGCATTCTCTGCCGCCGCGTCCGACCAATTCGACCCGACTGACCCGACCCGCGCACCGACCCGGATCCAGGTAAGTCGGATTTTTTTTGATTTTTTTTATTTAATTTACTTATTTTGTTTATTTGTTCCGAATTAATTTATTATTTGTTATTTGTTTAGTCATTTATTTATTAATTATTTAGTTTTGTAATTTCAATAAATAGAAAAATGTAGAAATTAGATTTTTCTAGAATAAAAAAAATGTATAATAAATAAATAAATAAATAAATGCGGAAAAACAATAAAAATATTAGTAAAATAATAATAAAATTTTAGATTCCAAAATAAGATAGATAATGAACTTAGGATAAAATTTTCAACAAAAATCACAAAAATCATAAAAAGCATGAAAATTAATAAAAAATTCAAAAATTATAAAAGAATCATAAAAAAAATAAGTTTTAGCACTTAGAAAAATCTCTTTCTTCAAATAAATTCAAAATTGGTGTTTTCCCTTAAAATCATTTTCGAAAAATGAAACTCAAAGCTTAGGCTTAGAAATTTTTAGAAAAAATCCCAAAAATGATAAAAACATAAATCAAAAGAGATTTTTGAAATTAAAATTCATCAACACACTTAAAGTTTTTTTTTAAAAAAGCGAACTACGGCTTGTTTAATCCTGAGTAGCAGGTACGTAGGCACCCATTCGGGTCAACCCATAAAATGTATGAAAAATCATTTTTTCAAAATAAGTCAAAAACATATTAAAAAGTAACAGAAACACAATGAAACACATTTCTAAAGATGAACAATTTTAGGAGATTAAGTGGTAACCGTAAAGGTTTTAATAGGTTAGCCTCCGGACTTAGAAACTCTGGTTTTCCCTTTTCCTCTTTTCACAAAAAACGAGAAGAGGAAAGAACGACGACTAGTAGTCCAAATTAAGACTAATCCGCTCCTTTAGTCTTAATTCAATTTTCCCAACAACAATTGGGTGGCGACTCCAAAAATCAAACGAAATTCCTAACTCAAGTCGATGATCTAAATTAGATGAGCATAGGGTCTAGTCTAGATCGGATTAGGAATGGGAATTCAAAAATTAGACTCGACAGTGAGGGTACCATCATTTACATCAATTTTTGTCTTGGATGTCTTAAGGAATGGTCGCCCTAATAATATCAATGATGAAGTATGAGAATCACTATCGTCCATGTCAAGCACATAAAAATCAGCAGGAAAAACCAACCCATTAACTTGAACTAAAACATCCTCTAGAACTCCCTCAGGATAAACATTGGACTTGTCAGCAAGTTGAACGATAACACCCGTTTCCTTCAAAGGACCAACATTTAAACGTTGATAAACAGACAAAGGCATGACATTGATAGAAGCTCCTAGATCACACATGGCTTTAGCGATTCCAAGATTACCTATTTTGCAAGGAATGGTAAACATACCTGGATCCTTATGGTAAACATACCTGGATCTTTACATTTAGGAGGAAGCTTCTTCTGAATAATAGCTGAAACATTTTCACTCACACTAATCTTTTCATTGCCTTTCAGCTTCCTTTTGTTAGTGCACAAGTCTTTGAGAAATCTAGCATAGCGCGGTATTTGCTTAATTGCATCAAGCAAAGGAATATTTACCTTGACTTTGTGAAAAGTTTCCAGAATCTCTTTTTCTTCCGCTTCATTCTTGGATTTCGCCAATCTAGATGGGAAAGGAGATGGTATCAATGTAACCTTTGATGGCTCAACTAGAGACTTGCTAATCTGGTTGTCCTGCTGGTTCGGAGTTGAAATTTCTTTCTTAGTCTCTTCCCCAAGAGTAGATGGGTGTCCTTTCTTATTTGATCCCTGCAATTCTGTTCCACTTCTCAAGGTAATTGCGTTAACGCTTTACTTCGGGTTTGTAATAGTTTGAGAAGGTAACTTACCTTGAGTTTCTAATCTGTTTACAGTAGAAGCAAGTTGGCTTACCTGATTCTCCAAGTTTTGAATGCTTTGCTTTGTTTCCTCCTGAAATTGTTTAGTATTAACAGCGAGAGACTTAACAATATCCTCAAGAGACATACCTGAAGTGGAAGGAGCTTGGGGTACTTGGTGTGATGGCTTAGGCTGGAATTGTTGGAAATGTTGAGGGTTATTGCCATATCGGAAGTTAGGATGATCCCTCCACCCAGGATTGTAAGTATTCGAATAGGGATCATACTTCCTCTGCGATTGACCTGGGAATCCTCCTACAGCATTGGCGTGTTCATGATTGTCATCTTGTAATGTGGGGCACATGTCGGTGGGATGATTAGGAGCAGTACAAATTCCACAAGCTTTCACCTGCTGGGTATTTCCAAGAGCTAGCTGCTGCACAAGGGAGGTTAGATTAGAAATTTGATGTTCAAGGTTAGACACACTTACCTCATTTACCTTCCTTAAAGATGTATCATGCCTATACCCAAATTGTTGCGAATTGGCAGCCATAATGGAGATCAATTCCCTAGCTTAACCAGGGGTTTTGTTTACTATGGCGTGCCTCCACTTGCAGCATCCATCATTGTCCTTTCCATCGGAAGTAGGCCTTCGTAGAAGTATTGGATGAGAAGTTGCTCACATATCCCATGCTGTGGACAGCTTGCACACAGTTGCTTGAACCTCTCCCAATACTCATGAACAGTCTCGGTATCCCTCTGTTTGATACCACAAATTTCTCTTCTTATACCAGCGGCTCTGGATGCGGGGAAGAATTTGTCCAAGAAGAGTCTGACCATATCTGTCCAAGTGGTTATAGAACCTGGAGGCAAATAAAACAACCAATCTTTAGCTTTAGTACTTAAAGAAAACGGAAAAGCACGTAGCTTGATTTGATCGTCGGTTATTCCTTGCGGCCTCATACTAGAACACACTATATGAAACTCTTTCAAATGCTTATGAGGATCTTCATTCTCAAGACCATGAAAGGTGGGTAGCAGATGTATCAACCCAGATATCAACTCGAATTCAAGAGCTAGTTCGGGATAGTGAATACAAAGTGGTTGTTGATTCATATCCGGTGCGGCCAATTCCCTTAATGTTCTCTCGGGATTTGCCATATCGTCTTCTTTTTCAGAATCAATGGATGAATCAGACAAATCCGATGCTAAGTTCAGTTTAGGGGATGATCTAGCTTCTCGTCGCAGCCTCTTAAGAGTCTTCTCAATCTCTAGATTATAATTGAATGCACCTATATGAGAAGAACGAGTCATACAAGAATAGAAATAAATTTGACACCAATCCCCGGCAACGGCTCCAAAATTTGATGGGTGTCGAGTCCAACAAAAATAAAACCTACTCCTAGATAATTATATGATTTGCATATAGTGGTGAGTAGGGTCGAATCCATAGGGATTGGTTAAATATATTTCTATTCAAAGAGAATAAAGAGGAAAAGAAAAATGGGGGGTTTTGTTTGTGAATCAAAATAAAGTTAAAACAAGATAAGAAAATCGAATATTGATAAAAGCCTAGCTAAAGGAATCAAGATAGTTTAATTCTAGGAATTGATCATCGATGCAAATATTTTCTATTCTTATTCCTAGATAAACTGGTTATGGTTATTAACAAGCTCTAACAACCTATCTCTCCTTACTTCCTTGATAATCAAGACAAGCTCTTTGATTACTTCTCTTATCGATTAGACAACCCTAGACAAGCTCTTAGGATTTAATCTATCAATAGCATTAAAAATCTAGAGAGACCACCAATTCATGCCAGTAGATTATAAGATAACCTATTTAAACATGATCATACACCTCCATAACATGAATTCGATCATCTATTTTATAACCAAACATGTTATTGTGTCACTGAGACTAGAACAATCAAACAATTACGGATTTAACGTGCTAGTTGACAATATATTAACTTGCTAATTGAGTAGAAGAGCTCTAATTCATACCAATCAACAAAGATAATAATGACAAAACGATCAGAAGATATATGAATATCCAAAAGCAAAGAATAGAATAAATACAAATCCATTAGATCTCACAATTCGTGGAGAATTAAACATCTATGACCCTTTGGCTAGAAAAATAGCTTAGCTACTCATGTTCATCAAAAAAACGAAAAAAAAAAAAAAACATAACAAGCCTCTGTTCCCGGCTGCTTGCTCTGCCTCCTTCTTTCCTTCTTGTCTCCAAGATGATCCAAGATTATAAGATTCCGATACCCCTAACCCTCTAGGGTTAGTTCTATTTATATTGTTAAAGGAATGGCAGGTGATCTTTTGCTAGCAAGATACGAAAATATCTTTCCTTTTTCAAGTAAATTTCGAGAAGTGAAGGATCGTCCGTCTGGCACGCCCTACCACACGGCCGTGGGTCAAGCTGTGGCTTCCTCTGTGTGTAATTCACGTATTATCTTCCGTGTCCAGTGTGTACCACGGCTCCAACCACGGCCAGATTTCACGCCATGCCTTCCTCTGTGCATAATCTTCAATTCTTCATCCGTGTCTAGTGTGTGCCACGGCTTCAACCACGGCCAGATCTCAAGCCGTGTCTCTCTCCCTCTCATGCAGTGTGTAGCACGGTTTGCACCATGGCCATACCTCAAACCGTGCCTCAAATCGTGCCTCCTTCTAGACAGATACACGGCCGTGTACTTCAACCGTGTATCTTCCTATTGATTCAAAACCAAGTACACGGCCATGTACTTCAACTACACGCCCATGTACTTTCATTCGACGGTGTAAATCCTTGTCTTTGATCTAAGTTGTAGATGACTTCTCTAATTTACTTGAATTAGTACCCTTGACTCCATTTAGCTTGATTTATCACCATAATAGAATTAAGTACCATTTTCTTATGATTTCTATAAAATCAATAATAAATTAACACAATTCATACTATAAAGATTGAGTATAAAATGGCTCTATCAGTTGCATTAGGAATAGTACAACATTTCATTAGCAGGGAAATCACATGCATTGCACATGATCTTTTTCTTCCCCAAGCAGACCCAAACAAAAAAGAAAAAGGAGAAAAAAACGCATAAAATTTCGGAAAAAAAATACATTCCTATATGATATTTTTTAACAAACTAGTAGATTAATACATAAAGATTTAGGTGTATCATAAGGATTTGTATAAATATTTAGATAAAAAAATTAAATCTAAATCAATTAAGTGGGGGGTTATTTATTCTCATCCAAATCGAATTCGAATTAAAATTAAGATTTATTAGGATTGATTTACAGAGCCTATAAATAGAACTTGATCTTGTAAACTCAAGCCATCCATTAGAAGCACTACAAATACATCAAGAAGCTTTAATGTAACATCTTCTCTCTCTAAAACCTTATACCTATGACACATCTTCTCTTTAGGATTTAGAGCACCACACATAACCTTGAAGTAAAGTAATAGCATAAGTGGGTTCTTAGTGATTCATAAACCAAATCATTGTTGCTTGAGTGTTTCTCGAAGCTATTCAACACCGTTAAGGACCTTGCTAGTTGCTAGAACACCACCATCCACAGTCATCGTTCATTGTGTCTTCATTCCCCAACATCCACATGACTTGCAAGTGTAGTACAGGACTACCCTAAAGTACCTTGTAATCTGACCCGCGACCAAACCCATGAGTAAGCCTAACCCACACTTGGGTAAGTGTATCATCGTTATTATTATTTCAGGATTAGTTTACTTGGTTTATTTAATTAACTTGCTTCTTTAATGATAAATAGAAATTAGTGTAGATTTTAAGATTAATAATATAGATATAATTGGGGTAATAACTTAAGCTTAATTTATTTTAGTTAACAACACGATATAGAGTTAGAATATCTTAGGGAGATTAATGTGAGTAATTAGGAGGGATTCATTGTGTAGGCCTTAGGTATTGCAATGTAACCATCGCCTAGGGACAATTAGGTTCTCAACTATTTTTTTTTTTTATAATAAGTAATAACTAGTTTATAATTAATAAAATTAAAAAATAATTTAAAAAAAAAATAAAAGATAGTATTCTTATCAAGAATACGTTTCATTTTGAAAAATATAAAAAGGTTTTGTTACTTAGAAAAAATGATTTTCATAGAACAAAACTTTAATTGATGTTTTCAAAATTAGAGGGTTTTAGTACTTTTTTTTTTCAAAATTGGAAAATAAGGTTTAGAATTTTCTAAATAAAATATTCTAAATAGTAATAAACGTAAACTTGACCTATTTTTTTTACAATTAAAATTAATTAAAGCACTAAAGTTTTATGAAAAGCGAACTATGTCTTGTTTGATCCCGAATAACCGGTGCGTAGGTACCCTTATGAGGCAATTCTAAAAAGTAAAAAATTATATTTTTTAATTATTATTAGTATTATTGTTATTATTTTTCTTACCTTTTTTTGCTTATTATAAGTAATTTTTTATATGTTAAAAAGGACATCACAAAAATATAATCCAAATTTCAAAAGCTTATGGTGGTAACCGTAGGGTTTTAATATGTTAGTCTTCAAATCCAAAATATCTTATTTTTCTTTCTTTTTTTTTTTTTAGAAAAAGTTCGTTTACCGATGGCTAAGTTATGATTAATCCACTTAATTAATACTCACTTAACAATTTTTCCTCAACTCTTGTTAAGTGACGACTTCAAATAAATGAAAAACCAAGTTTTTCCTAATTTAAGTCGAGAATTCACATTAAATGAACATAGGTTTTAATATAAATCAAATTAAGAAAAATAAAATAAAAAATTAGACTTGACAATTAGTTTATGTTGCATTAGAAATAGTAAAACATTTTACGTGTTATCGGTATAGGATTAAGTAACCTTTGATCTTCGATGGCACAAGTCGTCAGACCATCGCGATGAGTGCATTATCCCTCTTAATCCTCAAATGGAGCCATACTTGCATTTGGTTAGGTTCGAAGGTGCAAGCCGCTTGCCATACATACCCCTGGATTAGCACATGATTATAGCATTAGTGGAGTGGTGGCGGCCAGAGACACACATTATACATGTCAATAGTGGAGTTTACTATTACCTTGTAAGATGTGGAGATCTAGTTAGGACTCCCTATGGATGGTCAAGTAGTTACAAAGAGTAGTTGCCAAGATTATGGAGCAATATGCGAAGAACTATTAGGGGCAAGGCTAGGGCCTAGCAGTAGGAGGCGTTGCATTAGTATAACATGGCTCAGTGATATGTTCTAGATTATCCTACCTAACATCGATGCTAAGTAAATTCATCGAAACACACATGCCTACATAATGCAATTGTTGGGGGGATTTATCTTTGTCGATAAATCCAGTTCCCTCATCCACGTAATGTAGTTACCCCTCTTGGAGCATTTCAATATTGTTGGGACGTACAATTGAGGGTCTGCATGTTTGGCATGGTTATACTGCTAACTCTGTGTCGCATCATCATCGTCAGCACATAAGATTGAAGGGATTGTTGTTCTCTTACAGGTGTAGGTGTGGGATAGATTTCCCCACATAGCAACCCTTAACCGACATAGACTTTATATAGAAGCTAGAAATCTATTAGCGGTACGTTAGAACATGAGGGACATACACTATTACCCCCACCTATGTTGTTGGCACATATTGGGATGCGTTAGACAAGCAAAATATGTCACAAGTATTTCAATAACCTATTTTTTTTTCTTACATTTCATAATATTGATTATTTACAGTTAATATAATTTCTTATTTTTCAGGTAGAATGGGAGTCGTATGATAGGAATCTCATTAATCTTCTACTTCATTTCTAAAAAGGTAGCATACACATTTAGACGTGCTCGAGTGCTACTAATTTGTTTCCATATTATTGAGTGGCATTTCTTAGGCCAAGTGGCTAGGTAATTTAGTAGGTTCCAGTATATCTCCATCAAATTGACCTACGAGGAAGGATTGATATTGATTGGCTGGTCCAGCATGTAGTGTATATATATATGTGAGAAGAGCGGCTCCAATGAGTGGTTCACATGGAGAGCCTTAGTAGTGTGCATGACAATTACATGTAGTGGTATAGCTTGATCAACCGACACTGGATTGGAGCATGGGAGCTATGCAAGGATTTCTGGTAAATACAATTGACATCAATACTCCGTAAGTGAATAATTACATGACCGTTTGTTATTTAATTTATATTTTGTTCATACTTATAGGGTGATATGTTACGATAAATCTGTTCATCGCCGAATGTGGACACGGGCGTAAGAATAGCTACTTAAGGTCTTCACTTTATGCATTAGCACTCGGGGGGAGGTGGAGGTAGAGGCACAATTGATTCCTGCATGGTGGCAAACAGCGAGATGACAACGACCTCGAAACTGGAGTGAGACACAAGAAAATCTTATACAGGACCATCAAATGCTTGGTGTATCGATGCAATGTATGCTAGCTCAGGGCTAATTTTTAGCCAATATAAGATACTACATTGGCATTTTATAAGTGGTCATGTTTCAATACTATCGGTTCCATAGAAGAAATGCCTTGGAAAACAACCTATGTACCAAGGTGAATTATCAACTTAGTCTACAAAGTAGAATCCTGTGCCTTAGCGAACGTTCGACGATACTCACCAACAACATCTAACACAAAAGTCTAAAGCTCCTACAGCTTTAAGTCTAAGGTCAACCAACGCTTTCGCTTGGCTAGCAAGACAATTCATTAGGGAAAGGAGGTAACATATGATAGGGATAGAAACTGATAATTTTTTATAAATTTCATATATATATATATGTTCCATTGAAACCATTAAATTGATGTATTTTTACATTTTGTAATGAATTGCTATACATTTTGTCTAATAGCTAATGTTACCCTTTGCCTGTCACATAGGCAATGTGTACATATACAAATTTATAACTTCGAATATGTGAAAACAAATTAACAAATGTGTAAAGAAATTAACATTTAATATAACTTCTCAATAAATTATAAAATTGAAAATATATATACAGAATATCAAGCATCTCCCTTCTATCGTGTCAAAACAAATTAGATGAAGCAGTCAAGGATTCACTTAAGTTACAAAAGGGAAAAAGCTAATGTTAGCATTACAAATGTGATGTCGAACATGATGAAATATATATTGGTTTTGATCATTACCATTATTGCATTGACGTGAGCATGTTCTTCTATTATGCCTCCCCGCCTCATAAAGTTCATATGTGATTTGATTTGGATACTCTCTAATGTCTCTCTCTATGTGGTATCTTTTCTATCTTAGTTTTCCTTTCTTCTATGCGAGGTCTCCCCTTTGGCATAGTGCTGGAAAGTGTACTATCTCCTAATCCAACCCGTCGCCTATAGGCATGAAGTGTATCTTATATGTGTGCTCCAAATGTGTCCATTTGTACCAATAAGGTATAGAGTGCATCATATCAAGTCTAAGTGAGGCAAGCATTGCATATGTGTGGGGGCATAGAATTCTGTATATTTGCCACTTTTGTCAATTACATATGTTGCGAGCAAAGTCAACAATGTGCGTTCGGCCCCCTCCCTTTAACATGCTAGTAACGCGGTGACTACTGATGACGACTTCAAAAACTCTATCATGCTTGCTATAGTCAATGACCCTATGGTTGCTAGCTCATGAACTCCATCAGTTGATTTTTTAGGTTACATAGTTGGTGAATATTCTATATTCTTTAATTCTTTCATATGCTTTTGGATGAAGTACCTCACATAGTTATAGAATATCTTCTTCACCAAAGAGGTCATAGGTAACCGATAGTAATCGGTTATGAGCTAGCGTTCACATGTCCAATGGCACATCCTCGAACCAGTTCAATGCATCTGACTTAATTATCCCCACCTACTCCATCACATAATTTAACTTGTGAGATTGTGCTTGTAACCCCGATGTATGTGACCAACCTCTTGCATTACATGTTTTTATGTGCCAAGTTGATATTGTTTGCAATGTATCATAGGTAGAATCGCTACACCGCAAATGAAGGCTGCCATCCATTCGCTTCTTCTTAGACTGCTGATTTCATGCTTATGTATCTATCTAATATGAGGAAAATAGTTTCATGACCTTCACGATCGCTAACAACATATTCTTTCAGTTTCCTCAAAAACTAGCCCCATGTCTCAACTATCTCTTGATCAACTGAAGCGAATGCCAGTAGAAGTATATGGTTGTTGCTATTAATGCCACAAGCAACTAGCAATTTATGAGTATACTTCCCATAAAAAAAAAAGTGGCATCAATGGTAAAAGCTAGTTTAAGGAATCTCCATGCTGCGATGCACGATCTAAATGCCTATAATACTCAATTTGCTCTACCCCCAATCAATTCATTTTCTAGGATTTGTATTTTTTATTGCATTGAAAAGTTTAGGTAGTTTATAGTAAGACTTCTCCCAATTGCTGTACACATGCTTGATAGCTCGTTTTTTCCCCTCCCAAACTCATCTCCTGTTGATCCTATAATCAAATTCCAATTCAACAACAGAAGCCATATTAGCTACCTTCTTATCAGGATTATTTCTAAGATGATATACAAATCGGCTAGCAAGGAGATTACAAGCCAATTATGGGTGATCTTGACTAATTAACGGGTTATTGCATGTGTGTGGACCCTCGAATCTTATCACTATGAACATGCCCTCCAATTGCTTCTTTTATGCACGAAACCTCTATTTACAACTGTCATCCCTTTGCAAACAATAAACAGACCATAAATAGTATAGTAGACTCTATAATAGTGAAGTTGCAATAGTTTTTCACATAGTAAAACTTCACTGCTTAAATCACATCTATTTTTATTCGAAATCTCATACCCTTATAAAAATCATCACTACTGCTCGAACCAATAGAAATATTAGTTTTCTCCTATTCGAAATAAATGTAACCACTATCACTCCCAAAGTTTTAGTACGAAACAAGATCTTTAACTGCCATACTTGGTGGTTTAGCTTACTCTGATCGATATATTGGCTATCTTGAGTGGATATGTATGATTAGAGAGTCTTCTTCAGGTACTTTATCTCCCTCATTCTCACTTTCCTCATTTTCCTCATCGGAAATCTCCTTGTTATTGGTACTCTCCTCTTCAACACCCATTCTTACATTAGTTTCAGTTGCAGCCTTCGCTCTTACACGAACCATGTACAGATCCCTTCTGTCTGGTCATTGTAATATTAGAGTAACTGCTTTATCTATTTCATCTTCATCATTGACTTCCATCAAGGTTGGAATTGAGGGTTGAAATGTAGATGGCTCAGGTTACATTTCTATAATATCATGTGACAAATATGGCTGATTACTTGTATCGAATGTCTACCTTACCGAAGGGCTCACCGTTAGAAATTTTATGTACAATTGTTTTGTGCCACAATCTCCATATGATTCAATCGTTTTAATAAAATTTTCAATATCTTCGTCATCTCTGATTACCATCAATGCATAACATGTATTGCTCCCATCGAAAATAGGATTTTTGTGAATTATCTCAACTCCCACTTCGGTTGGATCGACTCCAATGCTATGACATATTTTGTATAAGAATTCGTTGTAGTTGACATTTTTCTTCATTTTCAACTTCTTTACCGGATCCTTGTTATATTTCGACTCCCAACTACCAGCCATAATATTTCTAAACACATAGATCATTAATTTCATATAGTCAACCATTGTTTTCTTATCCATAATATATATAAATTGTGAGCTTTTAAAAAAAATATATGATAATTTCTAATAACAATATTCTAAAAATTTGCACACAAAAAAATTTGTATCATTTGAAATTTTATTTTTTTTCCCATTATTTGCAAACAATTTTTTTTTTCTAAAAATTTGTCATATATTATTTTTTTAATAACATTTTCATTGCTAAAAATTTCAATAATTTTTGTATCATTTTACAATACTGTAAAAAATATTTCACATTCCAGATATTATAAATTTTCATCACAATATTTTTTTATATTTCCAATAACAACATTATTAAAATTTGCATGAAAAAAAAAATTCCTATATCATTTCTAATTTTAATTTTTTTCACATTATTTCCAAACAAATTTTTTCTAAATATTTGTCCCAAATTATTTTTTAATAATATTTTTGCTACTAAATATTTCAACAATTTCTGTATTATTTTATAACACTGTAAAAATTATTCCACATTCTACATATTTCACATTCGTCATAACAACAAATCTTCATTCTAATGCAAAAAATTAACATCACATGTTACTTATTACATCATCTATATAAATCATATCTAAAAAATTATAAATTAACAATAAGAAATAATATTTTCTACAAAACATAACATTACAATAATATTTTTCTCAAATAATAATATCAAACATAGATAAACAAACTTCAACTTTTCCAAAAGAAACATACTACAATCAATTATTTGTTGAGGAAATGCTTAGATCTAAGTAAATTACTTTAAATTCTTCCTTTGCTGTATAGAATCACTTCTTCTTCTTCTTCTTCTTCTTCTTCTTCTTCTTCTTCTTCTTGTGTGCGAGCGAGAGAAAAAAAATAGATTTGATATGTCGACTAGTTTATTTTGTTTTTGTGGAAAATTATTTATTGTGTTCCTATATTTATATTTTTTATTTTATGTACTGTTATCATGTAATTTTTTTCTTTTAGATCAACAACCAATGTTAAAAAGAATAAAAAATTGGATGATGGGATTAAAACGAGGTTTGCGCTTTCGATTTAAATTTTTTTTTTTACCCTAAAGTCTCAAACAACGTCCATGTCTTCTAAATTTATTTTAAGAATACTTATTGCGGGTATAATATTTACATAATTTTTTTAAATAATAACATTTAAGTACATAACCCAAAAAGAGAGACTTAAGAGTAAGGAAAAATATCTTATGGGTTTAGTTAATATGCATACTAACTATCTTATTAAATTATTTAAATTATAATATTTTTATATAAAAAATTATAGGTATATTAAATAAAATATTTTGAGTATAAATATATGCAATGCCCTAGAAATTAAAAAAAAATTATACTAAAATTAAAGAAAATAGGTAGAACAATAAATACTTCTATGCTATGGCAACAAGAATAACATTTTTTTTATTCTAAAATTTTGTGAAAATTAATAATGAAAAATTAAATCACTGTAATATATTAATACTATTTTAATAATTTACATATAATGGAAATTTTATTACAAATAATAATGGACTTTAAAATGGAAAAATTAGGAAAGAAACGAGATCCATTAGCTAATTATAACAAATAATAAGTAAGAATTAAAATTTTAGAATTATGATAGTTAAATAGAATTTTTAAGTATATATTTATATTCAGAATATTTTATTTAGTATACACGTAAATTTTCGTATAAAAATATTATAATTTAAATAATATAATAAAATATTAGTATACATGCTAATTGAACCTATAATTTAATATTTATCCATCGACTAACCTATTTTCCATAAATTTCTCTCTTTTCTCTCTCCTCTCATTTCTTTTCTTCTCTCCTCTCGGTTAAACTCTCTCCCTTTCCTTTCTTTCCTTTCTCCTCTTCTCTTTCTTCTTCCTAGATTACGAATTGTGACTTTTCCTAAAAAAAAACTTCAAAAATCCATAACCCTCTCATATTAATTCCAAATAAAAAATCGTAAGCACCATTATGATCCTTGGAAGGAGCACTTTGCATCAAAACCCCACTTGCTAAATAAATTTTGAACTTAAAATTCAGGCTAAAATTTAGATGAAGTTAAAAAAATATATAGATTTAACTTTTATTTTAAGTTTTAGTAAGTTTAATTACTAGAATTTGCTTTGAGTTTGTAATTTATTCATTACTAGGTGAAAGATTTGAATTTATATAACTTCTAAAGAGTTATTTTGATTTTAAAGCTAAGAGATAGAGATGATTAGAAACTCTATGATATACTGCTTGTTATGATATGGTGTATTGTTATCTGTGTATATATATTTGTTATTGTAAATATTGTGTAAAAATAATTGTGGCTGATTTCTACGTGGGCATGGGAATCGTATGTTGTTTTGTGTGGATGATTTGTGGGTTGCTAATGTGTATACGTAGAAATGGAATTACTAGTGCGTATGGGAAAATAGTGTGGATTGTGTGGCTATTGTTGACTTTGTTGAGTTGAAGCATACATTATGCCATGTTGTGATGGGTGCTGAGTATGTGTGAAGTGTTAGGAACGAAATAGAACTTTTATACATGTGTGAGGTGAAGTGCAGTAAGTTTTATGTGTAATGTGTGATGTTGTAGAAGTTGTTGTCACATGTGTGTGTGGGTTGGAAGGGGTTTGAGTTGGGTTAGATTGGCATGTGTCTTCCACTGGTGTAGATGAGTGCGTGTGTGTTTGGAGAGTGCTTGTGAAGGTGTGTGCGTGCTCTATTGTGAGGGTGATATGTGTTGATGTGCAATGGAGATGAGTGTAGTGTGTAGGGATCACGTTGGTGATTACGGCATGCTGGTGTGTTATGATGTGTGTTGTTATGAGTGTTGCTATGATGGGGAGAACATGAGCATGTTGTTTTGTTGTGTAGTGGAGACACAATGGTGTGTATGTGTTTTGGCTCGTTGGAATAGTGTAAGGGCTAGTGTAGCATGTGTGTGTTGGCTGATGATTATGTATATGTTGCTGGTATGTATATTGGAAGAGTGTGTGGAGCCATGTAAGCATATTGTCATAGTCGTGCAAGCAGGGGTGAGTGTGCAGTGTGTGGGTATTGCGAGCTATGTTTAATGTGTGAGTGTGTATGCTATGTGTGTGATCGTATGTGTGTACGTGTGTATGAATGTATATATGTGTGTTGTGTTTGATTGTATACGTATGTGATCATGTGTGTGTCTATTGTATGTGTGTGCTATAGTAGAGTGTGTGGGAGGATGTATTTGTGTGTGCAATAGGTGTAGAGTGGGAGTGTAGTGTATGTGTGCATGGGCATGCACAGTAAGTGTGCTAGATGTACAAAGCAAGTGTGTATGGGTGTGTGGCATGGGCATGTAGAGTGAGTGTGTTAAGTGTGTTGTATATGCTACAATGTTGTATTTAATTGTGATATGTCATGTATATGTGTATTTCCTTGCTTAGTTGTTACTATGGTTGTTGTGGTTGCTATTGTTTTGGAGTTAGAAGTAATATAAAATGGGTTGGGAATGAAGTTTTATGAAAAGATTAGAAGTTGGACAATATAGATAAATACCATCCCAATAGTACAAAAATGTTGTCTTAATGGTATAAGGAATAGAAGGGTTTAAAAATTTAAATGTCACCATCTTGACGGTGGCACTTAGCATTGTTATAGTAATGTTATCACTATTGGCTTGATATCATTATTTCAACCTTGTTTTCTTTAAATTAAATCAATATATAAACTTAACTTTTTCTTTATATAAGTTAGTGCTTATGTATACATATTATGGACAAACTATATCATTATATACAGATATGTGAATCTAATTATATATATGCTTGAACAAAACTATTTTCACCCTATATGCATACTTAAATTTATACATATAATTATATAAAGTCACAAGCATAAATTTTCATCATTTCAAGCCAATAATTTTTTTTCACTCATTACATATTTGTAAGAGAATATATTTTGTGAACTTATCCTCTAGCTAAATTAATATATATATATATAGTAATCTTTTACATATATATACATATGGTTTAACTATTTATAAATAAAAATATATGGACATCTACTCGTGTGCACACATATATATGCATAAGCTTAAAGACTTAGAAAATATTTGATTGAATAAAACAATTTCTACCCCCATTACGCTATATGTATATATATATATATATGTATGTATGTATGTTTGCCCATATGAGAAAAGCTTATGGTCTTATTTTTACAAATTTTGGGGTTTTGATGATTGAGAAATGGAATGAGTAGTAGGTGTGGTGAGATAAGTTGAGGATATTGGAATGATGCACATTTGGTTGTCATGTTTGGTTCTTGTATATAGATGATTGAATGCTCGAGTAATAGAATGACTTGGTTGTTGCCGAGGAATAAGAGCTGTAGATCAATGTTGGTTAATTGGATTATGATGAATCAAGAATGTCTTGAAGTGGTATAATATTTGATTTGTTTCTATCTTGATATAGAAATAGATACTTGATATTCGATAGCCTGAGTGGCGAAATGGTTGATGAAATTAGGTTGTAATATGTTATTGTTAAGCTGGCTTTGCATGTTGCTTTATTATGAAATTTTATTTACTTTAAATTGTTGATTTTTTTATCAAATTGGTCACATAAATCTAAATTTATATAATGATATTCAGTTAAAAATCCAACATGTATTACATGAGACATTGCATAAAATTGAAGACCATCATTGGTATAGGACTCACCAAAAGTAATTGGGTAAGAATATTGTTCTGCTATGAGTGAACTAAGTGACTAAGAGATTGTCGTGCCTTTAACGATTTCGAGTCTAGTTTATCCTTGAAGGTGTTTGTGCTTGGTGTGTGGTAAGGCACTTGGAGCTTAAAGAATTTGGTTAAATGATAATTTCTAATAAAGAGATAAGATGAAAATAAATGAGTTTGTGAGACTTGGGCACTGATGGTAGTGATGTTGCATTGCATATAGTTGCTCATACATAGCATATGATTGAAAACTTGTGAAAATTGTTTGTACGTGTGCAGTATTGAGAGATTGCACTCTCATCTCATTGAATTGTAGTATGCTCACCCCTTCATAGATTGTTTTGCAAGATAAATTTCAAAATCTTAGGATGGGATCAGAGATGATGTAACAAGAGCTACCGGAATCAAGAGTAATATAGTAAGATATATATTAATAAATTATTTAGATAAAATTTTATTTTTAGGGACTCAATGTAGGAATGGAATTTGTAAAACATAGATGTGTTTTTCCATTTTATTATTTTAGTAGGAGATTTCAATTCTCTACGATGTTAGTCGACTGTGGAATATAAGAATCTATAGTTATATTCTTATTATATGATTATATATAATTTGATCTGTTGTAATTGTTTAAATAATTATTTATAGTCTTGATATCTCTAATTCGCAAAGTGGTTATCATGTAACGGGTGCACATATGATATGATGGCTTTTAGTGGAAACTTTCAAGCCCCCCATTTGGCATGACAATATCGAAAATTCTATTTAACCATCATAAATCTAAAATTTTAATTCTTGTTTCCTATTTATTATAATTAGCTAACGGATCTAGTCTCTTTTTTTACTTTTGTGTTTTAAGGTTAATTATTATTTGATATAAGATTTTCGCTATATGTAAATTATTATAGTAATATTAATATATTATAAATAGTTATTATCTATCTTTTTGAAACTTTTTCCCATTGTGAAATTTACTCATGAATTTTTAATAATCTAGAATGTATCGAAATTAAAGGTTTATATTAGTAATTATATTATTATGTTATAACTTTATATATGCTTATTTTATTCTATAGTCACTTTCCATTATTGTTATGATTCTTATGGTATTCATGTAAGTTTATTGTTCTATTAGTCCTACTTATATTTAATGTTTATAATTAAGTCACGTGCTGAATTATTATTTGTATGCTTATATAACTTACATTTATTGGTTTCAAAATTTATTAGACTAAGTATTTAACTTATTGATTTATTTAAGTTTATGTGTCTTTCTTGGTGTCAATATATTAAAGTGATTTAATTTTTATTATTAATCTTCTCAAAATTTTGAAATCACGAAAACATTGTCCTTACTATCCTAATATAAAAGTATTTATTGTTCCATTTATTTTATTTAATTTTAGTATAGTTTTTTAAAATTTAAGGAACGTTTCACAATAATTATTGCAAATACTAATTTTTTATGAGATTTTACATCAAATATGGAGCTAACAATTATTTGAAGCTTGAGATCACTGTAAACTCAGTATAATATTTTTTGCCCATCTAACAATAAAACCATTATTTAATCACCAAGACATTAAAAAGCACACGTGCAGGTTGCAAGGTTTACATACACTGAATGTTTTGAACTTGTTGCATCAATAATGATGCAGGAAGTGCGATAAAAATTTCATTAATGAAACAGCTGGAAACAACTGAGCATTTTCAACAGGAGATTGCAGCACTATGCATAATGTATTGAACTGCTATGAACATGTAGACGTGGGAACAAAAAATATGTACCTTGATTGTAAGACAGGTACCAGAGAGCACTAATGCAAAGATCCTCAAGATATTACAGATGTTTAGAATCACTCCAAACTAAAAAGTGTTTACCAGTTTAAGATGAAAGAGTGCTGCTTCAATGTTGTCCAAAGATACCTGGCCTTGTAACTGCAATCTACCCAAAAAGTTTTTTCAAGTTGGCCCAAGCAGTAGTAGAGCGTGAGAGTCTTTCTTCAGCAATCCTCTTCTTTTCATCGGCATCAATAACTTTCTTTTCTTGAATTTTGTAGTTTGACTGCAGCTTCTCTGAATCAACCAACAAAGATTGCCAATCTACCATCAAGTTGCTTTTCTCAGACTTTATATCCTCTAACCTCTTCTTTAACTCTTCCTCCTCCTTACAGAGTTCAGTGTATGATTGTTTAAATGAGAGATGTGTCTCATGATTTTTTTCCATTTTCGTGAGTAATTTTTCCTTCAACAATTTTTGTAACTCATATTCAGAATTATCTTGCTCAAATGTTAAAAAGTCTGAGATAAAATCATCAAAGTTAGCCCAAAATGATGTGACTGTTTCTTTTTGATCGGATGGTAACCCATCTTTTGCTAAGCTTAGAGTCAACAGTGCTTTTGCAAGCCTGTGTTTCATATCCAACTTAAAAAGATTAGAAAGGCACTCCTTGAGGGACTTCTTAGCTTGCTCAACATCTTCCAAGCTGGGAATTTCAGAATTCGAATGCAAATTTTTCAGTGAATTTGAATTCTTTCGGATTGTGGAGGTGGTGTCACCAGTAATAAGCTTCTCCAAACTAGCAAAATAAGTGTCAAATTTATCTGTAGATGTGGAAACCACACTTGGAGCAACATGAAGTGTACTTGTGATAATGACTGGTGGATCTACACTTCTGACTTCAACCTCAGCTTCTAGCACCAGAGTTTCATCAACAAGAAACCCACTCGAAATGTCGCGGAGTACACTTAAAGGTAAAACTGAACTATAACCCCAATGCATACCTCTTGATGTGAAACTACGCCAATCTAGAAATGCTGGAATAGAAGTCGTAGTCAATACGTGTAACCAAAAAAAACACAAAAAAAATAAAAAATGTATTTCTGTTGCAGAAGTTAAATATACATAAATCTGTGATAGGACATGTAAAAATAAACCATTCACAAACAGTTCACTAAGAAAAATCCACAAGAATGAAGCATCCAATGAATAAATGCCACAACTATTAAATATAAAACATGAAACCTGAGTCCATTTGAATTTTGAAATGGTATGAAAATAGAAGCTTCTGGGTTAGAATCCAGTATCTCTATGTGTAAGTAGAAACTTTTTAATGCTTTAAGAATAGGGCCAATTTAAATCTTACAACTTTTAACCCTCCTTCAACAAATTTCTCCATATACAGAAACTGTTGGCTGATCAGGACTCTGGTTTTCATGAATGGGCAGTTTATCCTATTGCAAAAACAGCTTTTGAAATAGGAAACCTCCTCCCAGCCAAAATAAATAAATAAAATAAAGGAAAGAAAGAAAATAGGAACCCACCCCATTAATAAGGAAAATCACAACAAAAGGAAAATACTATCCAAGGCACCACCGCTTTATAACACCATATATTTGCTAAAATACTATATCTACTCTTGCCATCCCTTACTTGCTACTTCATTTCTTAAGAAGAAAGCATAGTGTAAAGAGGGGAAAGAGTAAAGGTGTCCAGCTAAAGTATTCCCACTATCTCAGTAAAAAGGTGGATACTGCAGCATGAAAAGGGGGCGACTGATGGCAGTCTCGCGAAGGAGAACCAGCATTATATCAAATAGATTATGGTTCCTATTAATAAGCTACTGAAAGACCAAGCACCATGTAAAGGACAATTGGCAGTTGATACATTCCGTCAGTAAAATGGTGAGCTCAAACTGACTCAGTAAGAAGGCTTATTTATTTGTTGGGGAAAATATATTTTATATATATACATACTCCCCCAATCTCAAGTTTATCTTGAGCTTTCAAATTTTGGAAATTTCATCCAACAACCTCTCAGCTACATAATATCTTTATACACGAATAAGTTTCATAACAAAAGCCAGTCAATAATAAACTTGAGAAAATATCATGTTACAAATGACAAAAATTGAAGGTGAATAAGAAAATACTCATTTTCTTCGAAAGATATCTATTGAATTGATTAACCAAAGTCAAGCACATCATGGCTTCTCTGCTCCATCCAAATGGCAATGATTCAGAATCCGCAACTACCAAATATACCGACAGATGTTCAGTGCCGTGTCCCTTTGGATAAAGCTCTAGCTTCCTGCTCAATCATCGGAGAATGTACACAACAAAGAAACTGATGAGTGATAACAGTAGAATATATACAATGTAATAGATATTCAATCAGCAAGCATTATGATGAGCAAAGCTAGAATTCAGTACCATTTAGTACCACCCACTGTGAAACTATCCGAATACAAAGCGCTCTCTGTCAAGCTACAGAAATGGGTGACTCTCCATGTAATCTGTGTAGATGGATAATTCTGGTCCCCCATAGCCTAGTAGCTGACATGTTCAACAACTTTTTTTACTTAGGCTTAAAGAATTTATAAGTATATTGCAACTATGTCGTCCTGTTGAATTCATAGGCAAGGAAAAATAACAATAAAATTGTAACTAAAGATGATAGCAAATCCATCAAATGTCAGAAACAAAAACAGAGTGGATTTGTAAGTCAAATTACAAACCTCCAAGCTGATAGTTACAATATGAACTGAAATTTCACCCCTCCAATAATCACTACAACCTACATCATGATATACTTTATGATCATAGCCTTACTGGTACAAACCGTCCATATTTGAGAAACAAAAAGATTGCGCTCAAAAGTAATATTGCAAAGACCAACAGAAATTTTCTGAAGGAAATTGGTCAAACCCCGGTTCTAGTAGCCGGAATCTAATATGTAGAAACTGATTACAAATGCTCAAGTCCTGTTAATGTCACGCCCTAAAAGGAGCCTGGAAGTTTCTACTAAAATTTATCATGTCATATATATATCCATTATATGATAATCGCTTTGTGAGTAAGAGGTTATAAGGCTCTAAATAATTATTTAATCAATTATAACTAATCATATTATATAAAATCATATAATAAAAATATAATTACAGATTTCCATGTTCCACGATTGACCAAAATCATAGAGAATCGGAATCCCCTACCAACACAGTAAAATGGAAAAAAAAAACACATAAGTTTTATAAACTTCATTCCTATATTGAGTTCCTAAAAATAAAGTTTCATCTAGGTAATCTAATAATACAACTCTTAACAAGATCGATTGACTTGTTCAAATAAGATAATTTACAAAATTGAATGCCTCTCGCATTCCAACATTTCATTCAATCTATACCATATTCATTGCAGTATATCACAACAATATCTCAAGGGTAGGTCTCGTCCAAGTCCCACCATAATATAGATTGAAAGTCTCACATAACCGGATTTAAAATAATTAAAAACATCCGACCACCGAAACTTACATGAATAAATAGAAGCAAGTTATTATAACTCTCACTCTTGCATTTTATTTCATCCCAAGATTTTCTATTATTTTCTACAAAATAGTCTATGGAGAGATGAGCACACTATGACTCAGTGAGATAGGAGTGCAATACTCTCAATACTGCATATGCACAAGCAATTTCAAACAACTTTTCCAACCATATGCTATGCATGGGCCACCATATGAATGCAACATCACACATGGTTTTCTAGTAACTAGTGTGAAGTTTAGGGTTTATGCCTCCCTTGACCTTAGGTTAGGGATTCAAATCATACCATAAGTGTCTGAGTCTTACAATCAATTAATTCTCTTATTTTTTTTATTAGAAATTGTTTCTTAATTTCAATATCATAAGCTCTAGTGTTACTCACGTATTGAGCCAGCTTAAATGTTACTCACACATCTAGCAATAAATACCCTTAAGAACAAACCGGACTTTGAACCGCCAAGGCGCAATAATCCCCTAATCACTTAGTTTGTACTTAGCATAACAGTAATCCTCCAATTACTTTCGATGCACCTTGTAGCAATGATGACCTTCAATTTTTATGCAATATATTATACAATGCATGTTGGATTTTTATTAGCCGAATATCATTATATCAATTTAAATTTAGGTGACCAATCAGAAAAAACGAATCACATAAGGCAAACAATTCACATGGAAATAAATTTCACAATAAAGCAACATGCAAAGCCAGCTAAACAATAACACATTACAACCTAATTTCATTAACTATTCAATTAACTAGTCAGGAAACATCAATTGTTCACAACTCAAAAGGACAACTCACAAGGTTTCAGATTTTTATCCGAATTTAATTAATCACAACTCTTTCCTCTTTCAACTCAAAATAATAACTTCACAAATATACATACATCTTTCCATACTCATCATATCCCCAAAATACTCGCACTTCCTATACGTATTTATTGAATCATTCATACAAGACTTTTTGTAGTTTCCTTAATGACTTCGTACCACCTTACACATCCAAAGTCCCAAGCTAACATGCCCGTGTCTCCATACGTATTCCTATCTGGATACACTCTTTCCACCCGAACATGCACCAACAGTACCAAACTAGCATACACACTTACACACTTATCATACCAGCCTACAGATCATGCACATACAAACATCAATCCACACGTACACACACAACCTAGCAAAAGTTCTCATGCACATACACATACACCAGCACACACTCATGCATACATTCAGCACATACATACACACATATTAGACCACATATTCACATATCGATTTAGCACGTACACACACACACACATGTTAGGCCACACAATCCTACACATACATACATAATCTAGCACACTCTCTCTCACTATCATATACCCCCTCCATGATAGCAGCAACAACACACACACACAATCACTCCCACACAAAGCAACATCGCTCCATAACGTACACCACCCACTCACACACCACACGCCCAATGCCCAATCACAAGCTCATGCACCATAAGACACTCGGCCCTAACCACCATTCATCTCGTATGATCACTTCCATTCCCCCGCACACACAACTATAGATATAGAACAAAGTGGCCATAGATAATCCAAGCAAAGTAACATGTAATTTTCGTACTTATGTAGAAAACGGCTATAGTAAATTTTCATACAAAGTTCATGATGATAAGAAAACATATACATATACATACATATATATATATATATATATATTGTAAACACTTCATTTTTGCCCCTAATGATTAATAATAATCAATTTTTAATTTTTTATAATTTTCTTCTAATTTAGCAAAAATAGGAAAAATATTCAAAAAATAAAATAAATAGGAAAAATACATCAATTTTGGAAAATAATTATAGAAATAGTAATAAAAGGGATTAAATAATTTTTAAAAATTTTTGGAATTTCAAAAAAATACAAAAATAATAAAAATCACATTGCATAGATGCAAATTGCGAAAAAAAAAAAAATGAGTAAGTAGGCTAGCCCAGCTGGTCTGAGCTATGACCCTGTGTACGCAGGAAGGGGTCAGGTCGCAGGTTCTAAACGCGGGGGAAGCAAATTCCACGTTTTGCAATTTTTTTTTCTTGCCCAAGACACGTGTCAGCAGCTGATTGGCTGAAACAAACGCACGTGTGGGGCGCGTGATCATCTTCCTCCTTCGTCCGAGATCATCGCCAGTGGGGGAAAAATCGCATTTTGACCGTTTTGATTCGATTTTTTTGCATAAATCCAATAGATCTTTAACTAAAATAGTATAAACATCATCCAATTGGAATCAAATCGCAACAAATTGATGGATTTGCACAAATCAAAGATGGCTTTTTTAATCGAAATCCGATTTTCCTCAATCGGAGGAAATCCGAGCTTATCCAGTTCGATTCCTTGTGGCTATAAATAGAGGATGAAGGCAGCAAGCAGAAGCATGGATCATAAGTGAGAAAAAGAGAGAGAAAGAGAGAAATCGAAGCTTCGCCGGAGTTCCCCAAGCTACGACCACCGATCAAGCCTCGAACCATCACCAGGAGGCGTTTTTAGAGAAATCCACCACCACGGTTGAGTTCCCCACTCCCGAAAACCTAGGAAACGACTCCTTAACCTCCTCGAAAGGTCGCCATGATCGTTCGACCCGATCCGACCTAACCGACCTGACCCGTGCACCGACCCGGATCCAGGTAAGTCGGATTTTCTGATTTTTTTTGTATTTTTTTTATTTTTTTAGTTATTTATTTTTTCGAATTTATAATTAAAAAAATAGAAAAAATATTAGAATTTAGATTAGTTTTTTTTTTTTTTAGGATTTAGTTTAGAGTAAATGATAGAAAATGATAGTGAAATAATAAAAAAATAAAATTTTAAAATAATAAAATGATAAAGATATATTAGAAAAAAATGGTAAAATTTAGATTTTTAGTTTAGGGTAGATAAATAATATAAGAGAAAAATTTTAATTAATTAATTAATAAAAATTAATAAAATAATTGATAAAAAATTAATAATAATATTAGAGGTAGGTTAAAAAATAGGGAAATAAATTTTATCACTTATAAAAATGTTTTTTATAATAATGATTCCAAAATTGGTTTTTTTCCTTAAAATCATTATTTAAAAAAAAATCAAATAATAAAGCTTAGGCTTAGATTTTTCCAAAAAATACTAAAATGATAAAGATGTAAACTAAAAGTAATTTCATAATTAAAATTCACAAACACATTAAAGTTTTTCAGGAAAAGCGAACTACGGCTCGTTTGATCTTGAATAGTAGGTATGTAGACACCTATTTAGGGCAACTCTAAAAAGAATAAAAAGTCATTTTCTTAGAATAAGTTATTCAAGAACACCACAAAAAGATAACGAAAAGAAAAATAAAAAAACATTAGGATAATGTTTAGATTTTAGGAGAATAAGGTGGTAACCTTGAGGTTTTAATAAGTTAGCCTCCAAACCTAGAAACTCTGGTTTTCTATTTCCTCTTTCACAAAAAAACGAAAAGAGGATCTCTCGTTGACTAGTGGTCTAAATTAGGATTAATCCGCTCAATTAGTCCTAATTCAATCTTTCCTAACCACAGTTGGGTGGCAACTCCAAAATAAAATGAAATTCCTAATTCAAGTCGAGGATCTATATTAGATGAGCATAGGGTCTAGTATGAGTTAGATTAGGAATGGAAAATAAAAAATTAGACTCGATATATACATATATATATATATACTTATTTACATAAAAACAACATATCACAACATAGATTACAGTATATCATAGAGTTTTTCACTCACTTAGATCTTTTCGCTTTAAAACTTTAAATAACTTTTGGGAACGTGAATCCAAATCTTTTATCTAGTAATAAACGAATAACAAACTTAAAACTAACTGTACTAGTTAAACTCACTAAACTTAAATAAAAATAATTTTTTTTTCAAATTTGTATGGAATTTAGCCTAAATTTGAAGCTTGAAATTTACCTAGTAAGTGAGGTCTTGTTGTGCAGTACTCCTTCTAAGGATTGTAATGGCACTTATGATTTTTTATTTGGAGTTAATACGAGGAAGATATGGATTTTTGAAGTTTGGAAGAGAAAAAGTAAAGTTGGACCGAAGAAGACATAGGGGAGAAGAATAAAAGAAGGAAAAGAAAGAAAGGAAAGAAATGGGCCTGACCAGAGAAATGAGAGGAGATAAAAAAGAGAGGAATTTATAGTTGAAGAGGCTTTTGGGTGGATAATTATTTAATTAGTTTGTATATTAATATTTAAATTATAATATTTTTATATAAAAATTTATGTATATATTAAATAATTTTTTTAATATAAATATATATTTAAAAATTCTATTTAACTGTTATAAATATAAAATTTTAAACTTTTATTTCTTATTTGTTATATTTATTTAATAGATCTCATTTTTTTTTATATTTTTATTTTAAATTCTATTATTATTTATTATAAGATTTTCGTTATATATAAATTATTAAAATAATATTAATATATTATAGTGATTAAAATTTTTCATTCTTACCTTTCTTAATTTTTTTAATCATAAAAATATTATACTTACTACCATAGTTTAAAAGTACTTATTATTACGTTTATTTATTTTTTTAATTTTAGTATGATTTTTCAAAATTTTAGTTAAAGTCCCAAACAAGGCTTTGTGGTTTGCCATCTTTCATCTTCTGGATGCATTTTTGGTATAAATTCCATAAAGTTGTACTTTTTTGTTTAGTTATACAAAATGACCGTTTGAAATTTCTTTTCCAATAAATAAACTGTATTTTTTCAAACTTCTCCTTAAAAATATGTGAGACTCTCATTCTCTTAATCGCGATTACGATATCAAACAAAAAGAAAAAAAGACAATCAACCAAATATCAGATATAAAACAAAAACATAAAATACAGATTTCAAACAAACACACAGCTATAAATAAGATTGGATAAAAGTAATCCAAAACAGCGCACCTTTTCTTATTCTTATTCATAAGATGTATAATAAGCCTTTAAAAATGTATAAACTTTCTTGTTAGTGTTGGGCACTCATCAATGGACCTCAAGTATACATGTATAGATTCTATGTGTTACTTCTTCAGTATGATGGTATAACTTTGCTGGTTAAAAACACTTGCAAATTTACCGTATCTGAAAAGAAAAAAAAAAATTGAAAAGAATGAACTTGTAACGTATTTTTACGAAATTCTAACGGAAACAAAAAAAGAGTAGACTAGCAACACTGCATTAGCATTACGAAGTCAAAGGACACTAGAAGAAGTAAGAGAAGCACCTGACACTAACAAAGAAAACAATAATGTTCCCGGCGATCCTTCCAAAACTGTGACTTCGTGAGAGAAAGGTCTTCGGAAGAAGGACAAGACAAGCTCTATGTTATGGTATGGTATGGTGGTGGGGTTTTTCCTTCTCGTGGAAGGAAGGGTGCCTAGAAATTAGAATGATGCTTAGTGTAATAGTATAGTTAGACTATGTCTTTTTCTTCCAATAATTTCATAAAGCGAGTAAGAAAAGCTTCTTTTAAACGTGGGACATTAGCGAATTTAATATCTCGACTTTACTAAGGTTTTTCAATCTACCGTCCAATCTTTAAAATTGTTAATTTTACTAGCAAATTCATTTGTCCGCATCATTATTGGTCTAACATAAGCTAACGTCCATTTTCCCTTTATATATATATATATAAACATTTAAGTATAACATCACACCTCAATGACACATGGTCACACACGTGACATCCAACACGTGTTGATGAATATATATATAAATGTATAACAGACTTAACAAAAATATCAATATCTTTTATGCAAAACTTCAAACTTCTATATTTCTTCTTTACACTCTCTAACGGTTCTCAGTTTCCATTTACTTTCTTGTTTTGATTCTTAAAGCATTCAAGGATGACCCTTTCAATATGGTATCCGAGCTCGGTTCATCTATAATCTTACAAGGTTCTTTGTAATCTTTCATCAGTTTTCTTTGTGATTTCTTTCTTGAAATGAATACTACAGTAAAGAATCAATCTATGGATTTTTTGAACAATGATCCATTATATTTGTTCGGATCTAATAACCTTAGATCAGTGATTGCTAGTCTGATATTCATTGGAGTAAATTTCTTTAGCTAGTGTTGGTTTATAAGATTAGCTTTGGGATCCAAATCAAAGTTAGGGTTTATTGATGGAACCTGTATGAAACTTGATGAAGAATATGAAGATTTTCAAAGATGGGTCAGATGCGATTATATGATAAGATGATGGATTTTAAGTTCCATGATACTTGATTGAAGGATTCATGTATGCGCAATCCACGAAGGAACTATGGAATGATATGTTGAATGTTTTGGACAAACTAATGGTCCATTACTTTTCCAGCTATAGTATGAAATTGTGAATGTAAGGCAAGGAAATAATAATGTCAAAAGGTGTTACAATCGGTTGAAGAAATTATAGGATGAATTAAATAGCTTAAGTGGACTTCCAAATTGTTTATATGGTGTTCTTAAAAATTGCTCATGTGGTTTGATGAACAAATTAAATGAGATTGAAAATAGGAATAAACCGTTACAGTTCCTTATGGGATTGGACGAGTCTTATGAAAATGTGAGGAGCTATATTTAGTCCTTGGAACCTTTACCATCAATTAGTAAAGCATACTATCTGATCTACTAAGTTGAAAAAAAAAAAAATCTAAAGGTCTTGCTAACTTTGAAGACGTATTAGCATGTGTAGTGAAATTGTAGCAAAGATCTTTTGTGGGAGAAAAGAAGGACAGAAAGATAAAACTAATATCAAAGATTGTTTGTACACATTGTAAAAGAAATTGTCATTCAATTAAAAATTGCTTTAAAATAATTGGTTACCCTAATTGGTACAAGGGAAGCAAAGATAAGAAGGGCAAAAAATTTGCTGGTCACATCAATCAAATGGTTGATAGTCCATTGGACAACAATGGTGATATTTTTACAAGAAAGCAAGAAGTCAATTAATCTGAATTGATATCAAAGATATGTAATGAATTCATTATCTTAAACAATCTTTTCTTAGTTCCATCATTTCATTGTAATCTTTTGTCTATTAGCATATTGCTACACACTGCTAACTACATAGTATCCTTTTATCCTCATTGTTGCTTGTTCTAGGATACGAAAACTAAAAGGTTGCATAAACTGATGCAAGAAGATGGTTGTATATTTTGCAATCAGCTCTTTAGAATGTATATTTTGATTCTAGAGTTTCAATTCCTTATTCTTCATGTAATAATGCTCAAGATATAGCTTTTGACTTGATGCAATGTTGTCTTGGTCATATTTCTTTGACAAGCTAAAACATTTAAATGGATTTGAAACCATTAATACTAGTAACCTCTTTTTAGATGCTTGTAAGATGGGAAAATCTCATAGACTACCATTTTCTCTTAGTAAATCTTCTTCCTCTCATATTTTTGAGCTTATACATGTTGATTTATGGGGCCTTTATAACACATCATCATTATCTGGTGCAAAATATTTCCTGACAATAGTTGATAACATAATTAGATATACTTAGACCTATTTGATTCAAAGTAAACATCGAACATTATCTACTTTGATTCATTTCATTTCTTATACAAAGAATCATTTTCAAATTACTCAAAAGTTTATTTAAAGTGATAATGAAACAAAATTCTTATCATTAGCATGTCAATAGTTTTTCTATGAAAATGGAATTATCCATCAAACAACCATACCTTATACACCTTAGGAGAATGGGATAGTTGAAAGAAAGCACAAACACTTAGTTGAAACAACCCATACAATCAAACTTCATGCAGATTCACAAAAGTTTTTTGGAGAGAATGTATTTTAGTAACAACAACACTCATAAATAGAATGCCTAAACACAAATTGAATTGGAAATCTCCATATGAGATTTTATTCAATAAACTACCTTCATATAATGATCTATGTACCATAAGATGCTTATGTTATTCTACTATTGTGGATAAGTCAAGAGATAAATTTGATGCCAAAGGTTGTTGATGTGTGTTTTTGGGGTATCCATCAAGTAAAAAAGGTTACAAACTTTATGATTTAGATAATCATATGCTAGTTGTAAGTAGAGATGTTTTTTTTTTAAATGTATTTCCTTATAGACATGATAAGAGTACAAAACTTTCTTGTCTTCCTTCCACTTTGTTTTCTTCTAATAATAGCTATAATACAAAAGATAATGTGCATCCTTCTGTTCCTATTCATTACTCTCCCATTCATAGTCATTATAAGTCAAATCTTAACCATGATCAAGTTTCTGTTCTAGTTTATCCTTCCTCAATTCCTAATCGTTTAAACTTAAGTCATGCATCTAGTACATAGCTTTGAAGGTCTAACAGAGTCAAGCAAACACCTAGATGGCTTTTTGATTTTGTTCATTCTATGCAATTTGATTCTTCATCATTTGCAACAGCTCCTCAGATTATGTACCCTTTGTTGGATAAACACATATTAAACCATTAACCTAAAGACTATATGGCTTCCTTGGAAAAATTATTATCTATTCATGAACCACGGAATTATCATGAAGCTAAAAATGATCCTAAGTGGCAAGATGCAATGACTAGAGAACTTTTAGCCCTTGAAACTAATAAAACTTGGGAATTAGTTTCTTTACCACTAGAAAAAGAGACCATAGGATCAAAGTGGGTTTGTAAAATCAAGTATAAACCAGATGGGTCTGTTGAAAGATATAAAGTTAGATTAGTAGCTGATTAACAAATTATTTATGCTTTGCACTACAAGAATTCTCAATTAAACTAATTACACCATCGAGTTAATTAATTAATAACTTTATACGGAATAGTGGAGATCTCTCCCTCACTATTGCCTCATAAGATTTCATTAAGCTTACAATTCCTAAATAAAAATTAAATCTTTATGCAGAAAATTAAAGTCTTCCTACCTTTAATAAAATATGCAATATTTCTATTTATAAAGATCTATCCTATTAGATGAGACCTCTCTCTATCTAACAAAAATCAGATATGCAATCAATTCGCACGTATAAATTAATTACATAGCAGTTAAAACACATGAATAAATACAAAGGCATAAACTTTTCATTAATCAATAAGTAATTCAATCACATGGTTTAAAGTTTTACAAGATGCAAGGCATATAAATCTACTTCTCTATAAAATCTAAAGTAATCACGAGAAATCTAAAGAATAAACCCTTGTAAACGTTTGTGATTTCCGATGATTTCTCCTTCTAGATTTGTAATTTTACTCTCTTAGGGTTTTTAGAGTGGCTGTGAGAAAAAATAAATCCGGATCCTTAATTTTCGTAATAAAGTGAGTATTTATAGTCTAAGAGATAGGGTAGCATGCATGGCTTAGTGCACGCTCATGCTTGAGGTCATGTACTCTGGAAAAAAGTGAAATTCTGGCATTTCGGGTTTTGTATGGCCTCCTACATGGCCATGCTCGGGGTTGTGCACTCTAGAATTCCTGCAGTTTCTTCTCTTAGTATATTTCTTACTTCAGCACAACTCTCTACACCACTTGTGTAGCAATCGGGGCACAATTTCATAATACATTCTGATTACTTTTTGCATTCTAACACTAGCGTTAGCACGGTTATGCTGAAGGTTGTGTACTCGTGAAAGTCACCTTTTTTTTATATTTTGCCTCGTTTTCACTTGAATCTTTTTTAAATCTTTAAATTGCACTATTTAAACCTTGAAATCAAATATTAAGTACTTAAGTGTCTTTTTTTTTATAAATTCACACAAAATTCATAAAAAAAATTCAATAAATACTACAAATAAGGTTCTTTTAACACTTATCAGTAGTTAAAGGATATAATCAAATAGAAGGAGTTGATTATGTGCACACTTTTTCTAAAGTTGCTAAGTTAACCATAGTATATTTGTTGTTAGCTTTAGAAACTATTAAGGATTGGCATGTACATCAATTAAATGTTAATAATGCATTTATGCATGGTCATTTGGAAGAAGAGATTTATATGGATCTACCAGATGGATATTGTACTTCATCTTCTAGTTAGGTATGTAAATTAGTCCAATCTCTCTATGTACTAAACAGGCTTCTTGCCAATGGAATAAAAAATTTACTCATTTTTCTTTCTTCCATTGGTTTTACACAATCTAAAAGTGATTATTCACTTTTTACTCGCACTCGAGGAACTTAATTCATAGCAGTACTTGTATATGTTGATGATGTTTTTGTTACTGGTAATTCACTCTCTGGTATTACTAATGTTAAAGAGGCTCTTAACAAAGCTTTTATAATCAAAGACTTGGGAGAGGTCAAATTTTTTCTTGGGATAGAAGTTTGTAGAACAAAAGCAAGTTTTATGCTTAATCAAAGAAAGTTTTTGCTTGACATATTAAAGGACGTTGGACTCATGATTGCTAAAACTGTCAAGATCTCGTTTCCTCAACATCTTCAGCTAAATCAAGAGTCAAGGATTTTACTATCAGATCCTTTAGGATATCTGTGGATTGTTGGTCGTATGTTGTATCTTACTATAACAAGGCCTGATACTAACAAGGCTTAATATTACTTATAGAATTCAACAATTGAGTCAATTTTTTAGCAATCCACGTACTACACATTATCAAGTTGCTATACACATGTTGAAGTACTTGAAAGGAATTTTTAACAATTCTCTTCTATTATGCATCTTCAGATCTATCTCTTGTAGGTTATACTAATGCAAATTGGGGATCTAGTATTATTGATAGTGTCGAGTCTAATTTTTGAATTTTCTCATTCCTAATCCAATCTAGACTAAACCCTATGCTCATCTAATATAGACCCTCGATTTGAGTTAGGAACTTCGTTTAATTTTGGAGTCGCCACCCAACTGTTGTTGGGAAATGTTGAATTAAGACTAAAGGAGCGGATTAGTCTTAATTTGGACTACTAGTCGTTGTGATTTCCTCTTCTCGTTTTTGGTGAAAAGAGGAAAAGGAAAACCAGAGTTTCTAAGTTTGGAGGCTAACTTATTAAAACCTTACGGTTACCACCTAATCTCCTAAAATTATCTCTATCTAGAAATGTCTTTTATTTTGTTTCTGTTGCCTTTTATTGTGTTTTTAAATGAGTTATTTAAAAAAAATGATTTTTTTTTATTTCATTTTATGGGTTGACCCAAATGGGTGCCTACGTACCTATTATTTAGGATCAAACAAGCCATAGTTCGCTTTTCCTGAAAAGATTTAGTGGGTTTGTGAATTTTAATTTTGAAATCTCTTTTGATTTATGTTTTTACCATTTTTGGGATTTTTCTAAAAAAATCTAAACCTAAGCTTAATGATTTATTTATTTTTTTAGAAAATGATATTTTTTAGGGAAAACATCGATTTTGGATTTATTTGAGAAAATGATTTTCTAAGTGATAAAACTCATTTTTTTTCTATTTTTTTTCTTAATTTTCGAATTTTTATTAATTTTTGTAATTTTTTATGATTTTTTATGATTTTTATGATTCTTTTATTATTTAATTTTTTTATAATCTTTATAAGTTTTTATAATTTTTTTATTAATTTTTGTGCATTTTTGTTTTATTAAAAAATTTTCTCCTAGGTTCTACCCTATTTCAAAATCTAAAGTTTTTTTTTTTCTAATATTTTTATTATTTTATACATTTTTATTATTTATTATTTTGATTATATTTTTTTTCTTTTTATTTTTTTATATTATTAACCCCTAAAAAATCTAATTTCTAACATTTTTCTATTTATTGAAATATAAATAACACATAAGTAAATAAATAAATAAATAAATAGAAAATTAATAAATCAATTCGGAAAAATAAATCAAATAAATAAACAAAATAAAATAAAAAACGAAAAATCCGACTTACTTGGATTCGGGTTAGTGCGCGGGTCGGGTCAAAGCGGTCGGACACGGCGGCGGGGAATGCTCATTGACGACGTTCCGGCGGCTTTTTACAGCGGTTGAGGTGTCGAATCCTAGGTTATCGAGGGTAAGGAATCCAATGGTGGCAGTGGTTTGCTCCAGAAACGCCTCCTGGTGGTTGCTCAACTCTTGATTGGCAGTCGCGGCTCCGAACTCCTCCGGTGGACTTCGATTCTCTCTTTTCTCTCACTTTCTCTCGCTTTTGATCTGTATTCTGGCTTCCTCACTTCATCCTCTATTTATAGGCTCTCGAAATCGAGCTGGATAAGCTCGGATTTCCACCGATCGAGGAAAATCGTATTTGCGGTTAAATGAAACAACTCCGATTCGTGTAAATCCTTCGATTTGTTGAGATTTGATTCCAAATGGATGATGTTTATCTCAATTCTGTTGAAGATTTGTGCAAAAAATCGAATTGAAACAGCCGGAATTCGAATTTTTCTCCTCACCGGCGATCTCGGACCGAGGTTGAAGACGATCACACGCCCGGCGCGTGCGTTCGCTCCAACCAATCAGATGCTGCCACGTGTCTCGGGTAAATGAAAAATTTGCAAAACGTGGAATCTGCTTCCCCCGCGTTTCGAACCCCTAACCTCGCACCCACACGCACCCGCCTGACCAAGACTCGGACCAGCTGAGCTAGCCCATTTTCCTGATTTTGTTTATTTCGTAAATTACATATACGCAATGTGATTTTTTTATTTTTTTGTATTTTTTGAAATTTCAAAAATTTGTAAAAATTATTTATTCCTTATTATTGCCATTTCTGAAATCATTTTTCAAAATTGATGTGTTTTCCTTTTTATTTTTATTTTTTGAATATTTTTCTTATTTTTGCCAAATTAGAGAAAAATTGGAAAAAATTGGAAATTGATTATTATTGATTCTTAGGGCAAAAATGGGGTGTTTACAGCTGCCCCTCTTTGTAGTAAAGTTTGAAAAACTTAACTACAAAGACAAGAAAGACGTCATTTTTGGCCTCTTGATTTGAATAGATAATGCCTTGTTTTGGCTGATTATCTGGAAATTGGTTTCTGGTGGGAAAATGCTCCAAGAGCTAATAATCCCACGAGTTTAAAATGGTCATAACAATTTAGAGTAATGTTCCTTCCCAAAAAGTTCTTTATGGGCTGACTAATTGGCGATAGGAAACATCTCAAGCATTGTTTAAGAGTGTAGAATAAATGATGATAGGAAGCATCTTATCAGACTAGCAACCTTGAAAAGAAAATTATCTTAGGAAGCGCCCTGATGAGCTGGCTACCTATCAACAGAAGCGTCTTACTAGACTAGCAACTGTTTGGAAAAATACCTCCGAAAAGTGCTCCATTGAGCTGACTAATCGGTTATTAAAAGTTTGAAAAAGTGCTCCTATAACCTGATTAATTAATAATTTCGAAAAGTGCTCCTCTGAGCTAACTAATCGAGGGAGTCTAGGAAAGTGCCCCTTCTTTGGGCTGACTGACCTATAGCGGGACGCGTCTTCTTAGACTAACGACCCTGGGGGAAATGTCTCAAAAAGTGCCCCTATGGGCTGACCTTGAGACAAAATATTTAGGAAAGTGCCCCTCTTGGGCTGACTGACCTATAGCGGGATGTGTCTTCCTAGACTAACGACCCTGGAGAAAATGTCTCAAAAAGTGCCCCTATGGGCTGACCTTGAGACAAAATATTTAGGAAAGTGCTCCTCTTGGGCTGACTGACCTATAGCGGGACGTGTCTTCTTAGACTAACGAACCTGGAGAAAATGTCTCAAAAAGTGCCCCTATGGGCTAACCTTGAGACAAGATATTTAGGAAAGTGCCCCTCTTGGGCTAACTGACCTATGATAAAAAATATCTCAAAAAGGTGCCCTTAGGGCTGACCTTAAGAGAGGAGATCTAGGGAAGTGCCCCTTTTTGGGCTGACTACCCTATTAAAGGGGATGTTTAGATAAGTGCCCCACTATGGGCTGACTCACCTTATGCTTTTTGAATATGCTTTCTACTGACTAAGCTAAATGATGTGATGCTCTTCATGATATGATGATAGTTATTCATTTTAATATGCTTGCTAATTTATCGTGGATGGAAACCAAACAACCGAACCTTCCTGCTGGTTTGCTTTTGCTTCAATTCTTGTTATCTTGACACGGGGTTGAAAATCTTGATGTGCTTCCTTTCTTGTGCGCATGGCTCTTTTGCCGGTAGTGTTATCCTACTAATGCGCTAAGTTTTAATGCTTAAGAATAGATAGAATTATATTACAAAACATATTGAGATTCATTATTATTTTAGTGTTTATCATTTATTGGTGAAGTGATGGGTAATGTGTTTAGGGATATTTGTTGTGATGAGAATCGATTAGGATTATTGACCATTCAGGGACATTAACTTTGCTTGTAAAAAGTAAAAACTCGACTCAACGAAATTTGTATCGAACATTGGCTTTCATAAACATTGGCAAAATTTCAATTCCCTTGCCTAAGGATAGTACATCTTTACAGCATCTGTGTTAATGGGGTCTCTCAATTCCGAACCATCCATTTGAGTCAGTATCAAAGCACCTCCTAATAGAACCTTTTTCACCACATAAGGGCCTTCATAGTTTAGGGTAAATTTCCCTCTAGAGTTTTGGGCATTCGGGAGAACTTTCCTTAGTACCAGATCCCCTTCTTTGAAGTATCGGGGCCTCATTTTCTTGTTAAATGCTCGGGCCATCCTTTGTTGGTAACACTGGCTATGACATAGTGCGGTAAGTCTTTTTTCATCAATCAGATTCAGCTGATCAAGCCTCTTCTTTACCCAATCTGATTCTGTTAGCTGAGTTTCTGACAAGATTCTGAATGATGGTATTTCGACTTCAAATGGTAGCACTGCTTCAGTACCATATACCAATGAATATGGGGTAGCTCCAGTAGATGTTCTTATTGAAGTCCTATAAGCCATGAGAGCAAACGGTAACATTTCGTGCCAATCTTTGTAAGTGGTTGTCATTTTCTCGATGATCTTTTTGATATTCTTGTTAACTGCTTCTACTGCCCCGTTCATCTGAGGTCGGTAGGGAGTTGAATTTCTATGGTTTATGTGGAATTGCTGACATAAACCTGTCATCGACTTATTGTTAAGATTGGTGCCGTTGTCAGTGATGATAGACTCAGGAACTCCATATCGGGCTATTATGTCCCTTTTCAAGAAGCGGACTATTACCCCTTTGGTGACATTAGCATATGAAGAAGCTTCTACCCATTTAGTGAAGTAATCAATCGCTACCAATATAAACCTGTGGCCATTGGATGCTATCGGAATGAATGGGCCAATTATGTCGATTCCCCACATGGAGAAAGGCCATGGTGTTGACAACAAATGTAGCTCATTGGGCGGAGCATTTATCCGGTTCGCGTATACTTGACACAGATGACAGTGCTTGACATATTTTATGCAATCTGATTCCATGGTTAACCAATAGTATCCTAACCTCATGATTTTTCGGGCTAACATGTAGCCATTCATATGAGGTCTACATACTCCTTCGTGTACCTCTTTCATCAGTTCTCATGCTTCATTTTTGTCCACACATCTCAACAAGGTGGTATCAGATGATCTTTTGTAGAGTATAGACCTACTTAGTAAGAAATGGCTTGCTAACCTTCTGAGTGTTCTTTGGTCATTCTTGCTAGCCATTTCAGGGTATTTACTTTCTTGGAGAAAGGTCCTGATGTCGTGATACCAGGGCTTGTCATCTTGTACTTTTTTAATGGTTAAACAGTAGGCGAGCTGATTTTCGATGTCTATCTTCATCGGTTGGATTTCGGCTCCCCCTGTTATTTGGATCATAGATGCTAGTGTGGCTAGTGCATCAGCAAACTGATTCTGAGTTCTCGGGATGTATGTGAAAGAGATTGCCTTGAATTCTTCAATTAGCTCTGTCAAGTGTTGATGATACGGTACCAGTTTAGGGTCTTTAGTCTTGTATTCCCCTCTTATCTGTAGTATGATGAGCAATGAATCTCCGTATACTTCTAATTCGCGGATTTCCATTTGGCAGGCCATTTTGAGGCTAAGAATGCATGCCTCATATTCCACGATATTATTGGTATAGGGAAATGTAAGTCTTGTTGCTGCAGGGAATTGAGTGTCGTCTGGGGATATCAATACTGCCCCAACTCCGCAACCAAATACGTTGGCGGCTCCATCGAAAAACAGTTTCCATTTCGGGTTCTGCTCTATCCCAAAGTCTTCTACCGGTATATCTTCCACTATTAATATATTTTCGTCCGGGAATTGGGCTTGTAGTTCTTGGGAATCTGTCTCGACAGGGTGTTCTGCCAATTGGTCGGCTAAGGCTTACCCTTTCATCGAGTTCTGATTTATGTATGTGATGTCAAACTCGGATAGGAGCATTTGCCATTTAGAGATTCTCCCTATCAAAGCTGGTTTCTCTGCCAAATATTTCAGGGGATCATGTTTTGTCAGTAGCTCAATATGATAGTAAAGGGTATATTGCCTTAGTCGATGCATGACCCAAATTAAAGCACAACAAGTCTTCTCCACTTCTGAGTACCTCTGTTCCCCTTCTGTGAATTTCTTGCTCAAGTAATATATGGAACGCTCTCTTCCCTCTTCATCTTTCTGCCCCAGCACACAACCCATGTATTCAGGGAGTATAGTGAGGTATAAGAATAAGGGCTTCCCCCGCTTCGGGACTATCAAGACCAGGGGTTTTATAAGGTAGTCTTTGATCGACCTAAATGCTTCTTCGCATCCGTCGTCCCATTCTATGGTGGCATTCTTTTTCAACAGACGGAATAGTGGTCGGCATTTATCGGTGAGCTGTGAGATAAAATGAGCTATATAATTTAATCTTCCCAGCAAGCTTCTTACTTCTTTAACGGAGCGTGGGGAAGGTAACTCTAATATAGACTTTACCTTGTCATGATCGATTTTAATGCCCTCCTAGCTTATGACAAACCCTAACAATTTCCTCGTTGTGACCCCGAAAGTGCATTTCTGTAGGTTTAACTTGAGCTGGAATTTTCTCAGTCGCTTAAACAATTTCCTCAGGATATCTATATGGCTTTCTCCTTCCTTAGATTTGGCTATCATGCCGTCGACGTATACTTCAACCTCTCGATGCATCATGTCATGAAGTATCGCGACCATGGCTCTCTGATACGTTGCCCCGGTATTTTTCAAACCGAAGGGCATGACTTTGTAACAGAAAGTTCCCCATGTTGTGATGAAAGTCGTTTTGGTTTTGTCTTCTTCAGCCATTTTTATCTTATTATATCCTGAGAAACCGTCCATGAATGAGAAAAGATGGTTTCCCGCAGTGTTGTCCACTAAAACATCAATGTGAGGTAAGGGGAAGTTATCCTTTGGCGTAACTTGGTTTAAATCCCGGAAGTCTACGCATACACGTACTTTTCCATTCTTTTTCATAATAGGGACTATATTTGCCACCCATTCCGGGTAATCGGATACTTCGATGAACCCTACTTCTAGCAGTTTCTTGACTTCTTCTTTAATCTTTAGTAAGATGTCAGGCCTAAATCTTCTCAGTTTTTGTTTTTTAGGTTTGACATCTTCCCTTGTGGGAAGCCTATGAACCACTATTGATTGGTCTAGTCCTGGCATGTCGCCATATGACCAGGCGAACACATCTGCATATTCTGTTAATAGCTCGGTTATCTTACATTTTTGCTCGGCACTCAAACTGGTCTCGATTTTGAGGTTTTTAGGTTTTTCCATGCTTCCTAGATTTACTGTCTCCATCGACTCGTCAATTGAAATTCCGCTTTGTTCATGTTTTTGCCAATTTTCTTGTATTATTTCATTGTCAAGGATATCACCTTCAACAACTGAAGCAGCAGCCTTGGAAACGATATCAGTGTTTTTATTTTCTACCTGCGCGAAATATCCCTGATGTTCGCTGGTAGGAGATCTGGGTAAAGTAAAAGCATATGTATAAGAAAAAACAGACTATAATTGAATTAATAAAGATTCTCAATAAAATTTGTTCAATAATCGTTCTCTACTTTTAAGCTGACCTAGAACTATTGATAGGATAACAAAACCAATTATTCAGAGCTGGATGCTGACTGGACGTGCGGGGGGTTGGGTTCCCATTGCTGTCGTCACCCTCGCTTATCCGAGGCTCTTGAATAATATTCGCTCTTCGGAAAGATTGTTGGAGAGGTGGAATACACATCTGGGCGTCGATTGGCTTCTCCTTCACTCTGCCTTTGACACCTTTTGCTTGCGCTTCTTCTTCAGCTGTGGGAACGTACCCTAGTCCAAACGTCCCTTGCTGCCCCTCTTTAAACTGAAGGCCCTCTTTGTTGGTCACCACGTTCACTTCATTGAAAATTTGTAGACCAAGGTCTTTTGAACCTTCCTCCCCAATATATGGTATGTCAGTTTCTTTGTATATGGTGTAATCCTGCTCACCCAGCACGGTGACTATCTGCCCGTTCGCAATGAATTTGACCCTTTGGTGGAGACTAGAGGGGATGGCTCCAGCAGCGTATATCCAGGGTCTTCCCAAAAGTAGGTTGAAAGACCTTGGGATGTCTAGGACCTGGAAAGATATGTGGAATACTTGTGGACCAATCTCCACCGATAGGTTTATCTCCCCTACTATATCTCTTTTTGACCCATCAAAAGCTCTGACCACCGTTGAGCTAGGTGTTATATTGCTTGGATCGACCCCCAATAGGTCGAGGGTAGCCAGTGGGCAAACGTTGAGGGATGATCCGTTGTCGATGAGTACCCGGGAGACAATTGTGTCGTTGCACTTGACCACTATGAACAGTGGTTTTATATGTTGGTCTCCCTCCTCCCCTAGCTCCTCTGGAGAGAAAGATATCTGGTCCATGGTGAAAATAGAATCCGCCACGTGACTTATTTTGTCTGTAGCGATGCCTTTTGGGACCTGAATCTATTTGAGCACTTTGAAGAGTGCTTCCCTGTGGGGCTCAGATGCTGTAAGAAGGCCCATAAGTGATATCTGTGCTGGAACTTTGTTTAGTTGTTCCATTATCTTGTATTCACTCGCCTTGACCATCTTTGTAAACGTAGCGAGTCCCTCTTCCTCTTCCTCTCCTTTCTCCACGTTGGGCTCTTCGGTCGGGGTTCTATACTTTGGGTCGTATATTCTCCCAGAGCGGGTGATTCCTCCCACCATAGGAGGTCGCTCTTGTTCGAGGGCCCGATAGTCGAAAGGTGCGGCTTTATAACTTTCTGCCGGTATCGGGACATTAAATACATATTTTTTCCTTGGGATCTGTATCTCAATTGATTGTCCCTTGTAGCATTTTATCACCCTGGGCTTCTGATGGGAATTGATCATGTTTATAGTCTTCTCCTCTTCCTTCAGCGGGTTGTCCTCCTTCTCAAACTCTGGCCCCCATCCGCTAGGCGGCCCATACTCAGTTGGGGTGTAAGAATAGTTCACCAAGTATTCAAACCTCCCATGTGATTCTCCCAAAGTGCCGACTGTTGGGTCTCCGGCTAACCATATTCTTTTGATATGTGACTTTGGGGTTTTCTCTAGGGCTTGATGGGACTGCTTTTTCTATTGGTCTGTCGTCTTCTGCTTAGAGGCTTCCTTGGGAGTTGACTCCTCAGATGTGATCATGTTAATGGTGGGCTTATGATTAGGCAGCGGGTTGGTGTTGACATTGGGTGTTGGGGTGCTCACAAAATCCAGCTGTACGATTCCTGCGTCGATTAAGTCTTGGATTTTGTGCCGGAGCCTCCAGCACCTATCTGTAAAATGCCCCTCTTGACCCATATGGTAGTCACATCTGAGGCTTGAGTCGAAATTCTTGGGCTTGTACCGATCGTTGGGGATCTCAAAGCTGATCAAGTTGTCCGCCCTCAATCGAGCAAAGACTTAACTGAGCGGAATGGGGATTGGAGTGAACTGCCTTGGGACCCTGGTGACCTGGGTATGACCTGTTGTGGATTGCTGGGCTGGGGTACTCATGGTCTGAAATGTCACACGAGTTCCAGCCTTTTCTACCTTACCGGAATGGACAGTGCTGACGGTGGGCTCCTTAGCTCTATTACCTCCTAAGGGCCTTCGTGTTGGTGTGACCCTAGGAGGATCCATCATTTGGAGTCTGCTGGTGGTTGGCATTTTCAATCCGACATCCTGCAGCTACCACCTCTGCAAAGCTGGATGAGGTTTGGCCTACCAGATGTGAAAAGTAGGTCTTGTCTAATGTGTTGACAAATATGGATGTCAACTCCTTCTTAGAGATCGGGATTGCTACTTTGGCGGCCTGAGCTCTCCAGCGCTGAGCATACTCCTTAAACGGCTCAATATGTCTTTTCCGGAGACTCCCCAGGTCAATCACGGAGGGGGCGACCTCAATATTGAACTTATACTGGTCGTAGAACGCCCGGGCTAGTTTTTCCCAGGTGTTGACATTATTGAAGTCCAGGTGGGCGTACCAGACCAATGTAGGGCCTGTGAGGCTGTCTTGGAAGGTCTGTATCATGAGTTGGTCGTATTGAGCATACTTGCTCATCTTTCGGGCATATAGCCTGGTATGCATTTTAGGGCACCCGGTCCCATTGTATTTTTCAAACTCCAGGGTCTTGAACTTCTCAGGGTATACCTCTTCCCTGTACACTGGCGGACTGGTGATCCCGGCCTGCTCGAAACCATCAGGACCTTCGATTGTTTTCATCTTATCATGGAGCTGCTGGAAGAGTCTCTTCTCCATTTCCTTCTGTCTCTCTTCCATCTCTCTTTTCAGGTCATCAGAGGTTGGCCCCTGGTTGATCTTCGGCTCATATTCAAAGGCCGGGTTAAGGTGGGAATTGATCTCTTCATACTCCAGAGGCTGTCCCTCCACTGCTTTTCCTTTCCTGGCCCCTGAATGTTCTTCATGGGTTGGCTGAGTGGTGCAAAGGAGGCCGATGCTTTCAGTTAAGAGGTGGACCTAGGCAGCCAATTGTTGGATCGTTTGTTCTAGGGATACGATCCTGGAGTCTAAGGCAGCTTCAGCATTTGTGTTGTTGCGGTTGTCGCTACTGTTGGCCATTTTTGTTCTTGAACGTGTGCGAATTGGGCTTTTGGGAGGGTTCGGTTGCTTGGGAGCTATCTTGATACCTGGCGCGCATTTTTTTTTCTTTAGTATAATTTATGCAAAATGCTATGCATGTGTCACACAGATGCTAAAAATAAAAAGGGTTGACAATTGATTGATGATGTAATATTGAAACTTTCACTTTTATTAATATTGGAAATTTTGGAGTTCGAAAGAAAAATAAAAGATTACAAATGATGATCTATTTACTAGCTCTTTTGGTCTTCTGTTGTGGAGGCTCAGGCTTCCCGTTGATGACAGCTTCCAGTTCTTCGACTCTGGCTTTGGTCTTTTCTAACTGTGCTTCCAAGCCTTTGTTCCTTTGGTCGGACTCCTTGAATCGTCCTTTTCAGATGTCTTTCTTATAATCTGCAGCTTCAAAGTATACCTCCATCCAGGCCTCAACCTGCTCTAGGTAGATTTCTAGCTCTGGATTTGTCTTGTCTGGCCTCGGTTGAGTGACATCTGGAACCCGATATGCTCTTTCCCCTGTTTGGTACAGCTGGCAGATTACAAACTCTCTGGTGGCTCGGTGCTTTCCCTCTTCGCCATTTAGCTCCCCGAGGTCTACATTCGGACTTTCAATTCTTGCTTCCCAAAGTGCTTTGACCTTTGCCAGCTTAGCAAACTTTTCAGCCACCAGTAGGTTCGGATCTTGGTACTCGAAGGTGACTGCTTCCAGCGAGGGCCGATAAACTATGTCTTGGATAGTACCAAACTGACGGACCACCAAATTTGGGTGATATCCAATACATCCACTGATTCCGATCAAAGGCACGGCTTGAAAATTACTACAGGTCAAAATAATTTTGTTGCAGCAACTCCACCTGGTTGTCCACAGAATATCCTTAGCACTGAAGCTTCTAAGCACTTCTACCCAACTGTGGCTGGTAAGGTCGTCGGGTAGCTTTATCTTTTCCATGCATGAATCCACAAGGTCCACCTGTTGGGCCAAGGTTTTCCGGACCCTGTTCAGCCCGAAACACTTAAGGTGGCTTACGAACCATATCAGCATAAGGTTGATGCTTGAGCAGAGGATCCTATGGCCTTTTTTCTTGAGGAAGTTTAAGTTCCGAATCTATTCAGCCAATAGAGCCGGGATGTAAGATCTTCCTTCCAGGAATTGGGTCACCATCTCCGCAACCCGGTAGTGAACGTAGAAAGTTTCGGTAGGGAATAGTATGGTGGTGAAAGCTGTCAAGATGAAAGCATTCATCCTTCTCTGTCTGTAAGTCTTGGGGTCCCCACACAGTATGTCTTTTCTATCCCCATTGTCTTCTCGGGCAATGAACCAGGCTTCCAAATCGTCAATCCGTATGCAGTATCCATTACAGTCTGCTAGGGCTTTGTTGACTGCTGTTTTGCGGATACCTAGTAGTCTACTGAAGGTACCGGCTGGCCCGGCCTCGAGATCTGGCACATAGATTTGATCAGTCATTGCTGGAGCCTATAGCAGCTGGGTGTACTCTTCCAGGGTAGGGGTGATTTCATGTGGCCCGATAAAGAAAGCTACGAGCTCTACTTCCCATAACTGGAGCATGGCCTGTACCAAAGGCAAATTCACCTCTAGCTTTGTTAGTGAGAGGATGGGCCCTATCTTTTGCTGGATGAAGGCCTGCTCCTCTGGATTATATAAGGTAAACCAATGGTCCAGTACCAACTTTGGGTCCAAAGGTTTGTACACCCGAATTTCTTTGCGGAGGAGGCAATCGACTGCGGTACTAGCTATCTATTACAACAAGAAATTCCCTAATTACAACCAGAACTATGAAAATATTACAAGGAAATAGATCCGAACTCCATGAACAAAACAGCAATTTATTACATTATCATCAATTGTCAACCCATGACTTATGTATGCAAAATAGGTTGGTTCTAACTGGTCCCCAAGCTCTATGGCCTCCCGCATTCTCGGAGAAATGGATCTCAGGCCATATCGAAGCATTGGGTGGGGTAGCCTAATCGATCCCGAATGGTGATCAACTCACTTTGCCCAAAACCTACACAATGGCTCCCCGTCTTAGGGTTCTAGGACAGTTCGGGTTCGACCGCATCTATTCACACAAACATATGCATGCATGCATACCCCAAAGTAAAGAAAACTAAACTTAGCTAATCCTTGAAAAGTTAGCAACAGAATAATAATTGAAAGACATTTCTTTAAAAGAACATCTTGACGAGATTCAGGTGGCTAGCCTACTAGAATGAGGGTCCCTAGTGGAGTCGCCATCCTGTCGAGTCTAATTTTTGAATTTTCCCATTCCTAATCCGATCTAAACTAGACCCTATGCTCATCTAATATAGACCCTCGACTTGAGTTAGGAACTTCGTTTAATTTTGGAGTCGCCACCCAACTGTTGTTGGGAAATGTTGAATTAAGACTAAAGGAGCGGGTTAGTCTTAATTTGGACCACTACTCGTCGTGATTTCCTCTTCTCGTTTTTAGTGAAAAGAGGAAAAGGAAAACCAGAGTTTCTAAGTTCGAAGGCTAACCTATTAAAACCTTACGGTTACCACCTAATCTCCTAAAATTATCTCTATATAGAAATGTCTTTTATTTTGTTTCTGTTGCCTTTTATTGTGTTTTTGAATGAGTTATTTAAAAAAATGATTTTTTTTATTTCATTTTATGGGTTGACCCAAATGGGTTCCTACGTACTTGCTATTCAGGATCAAACAAGTCGTAGTTCGCTTTTCCTGAAAAGATTTAGTGGGTTTGTGAATTTTAATTTTGAAATCTCTTTTGATTTATGTTTTTACCATTTTTGGGATTTTTCTAAAAAAATCTAAACCTAAGCTTAATGATTTATTTATTTTTTTAGAAAATGATATTTTTAAGGGAAAACATCAATTTTTGATTTATTTGAGAAAATGATTTTTCTAAGTGATAAAACTCATTTTTTTTCTTTTTTTTTTCTTAATTTTCGAATTTTTATTAATTTTTTATTATTTTTTTTGGTAATTTTTTATGATTTTTTATCATTTTTATGATTCTTTTATTATTTAATTTTTTTTATAATCTTTATAAGTTTTTATAATTTTTTTATTAATTTTTGTGCATTTTTGTTTTATTAAAAATTTTTCTCCTAGGTTCTACCCTATTTCAAAATATAAAGTTTTATTATTAGTTTTTTCTAATATTTTTATTATTTTCTACATTTTTATTATTTATTATTTTGATTATATTTTTTTATTTTTATTTTTTATTATTATTTTTATATTATTAACTCCTAAAAAGTCTAATTTCTAACATTTTTCTATTTATTGAAATATAAATAACACATAAGTAAATAAACAAATAAATAAATAGCAAATTAATAAATAAATAACAAAATTAATAAATCAATTCGGAAAAATAAATCAAATAAATAAAAAAATAAATAAAATAAAATAAAAAACGGAAAATCCGACTTAACTGGATCCGGGTTAGTGCGCGGGTCGGGTCGAATCGAGTCGAAGCGGTTGGACACGGCGGCGAAGAATGCTCGTTGACGGCGTTCCGGCGGCCTTTTGCAGCAGTTGAGGTGTCGAATCCTAGGTTATCAAGGGTGAGGAGTCCAATGGTGGCGATGGTTTGCTCAAAAAACGCCTCCTGGTGGTTGCTTAACTCTTGATCGGCGGTCGTGGCTCCGAACTCCTCCGGTGGACTTCGATTCTCTCTTTTCTCTCACTTTCTCTCGCTTTTGATCTGTATTCTGGCTTCCTCACTTCATCCTCTATTTATAGGCTCTTGAAATCGAGTTGGATAAGCTCAGATTTCCACCAATCGAGGCAAATCGTATTTGCGGTTAAATGAAACAACTCTGATTCGTGTAAATCCTTCGATTTGTTGAGATTTGATTCCAATTGGATGATGTTTGTCTCAATTCTGTTGAAGATCTTTTGGATTTATGCAAAAAATCGAATTGACAAGGCCGAAATTCGAATTTTTCTCCTCGCCGGCGATCTCAGACCGAGGTTGAAGACGATCACGCGCCCGGCGTGTGCGTTCGCTCCAGCCAATCAGATGCTGCCACGTGTCCCGAGTAAATGAAAAATTTGCAAAACGCGGAATTTGCTTCCCCCGAGTTTCGAACCCCTGACCTCGCACCCGTACGCACTCGCCTGACCAAGACTCGAACCAACTGAGCTAGCCCATTTTCCTGATTTTGTTTATTTCGCAAATTGCATATATGCAATGCGATTTTTTTATTTTTTTTGTATTTTTTGAAATTTCAAAAATTTGTAAAAATTATTTATTCCTTATTATTGCCAATTCTGAAATCATTTTTCAAAATTGATGTGTTTTCCTATTTATTTTTATTTTTTGAATATTTTTCTTATTTTTGCCAAATTAGAGAAAAATTGGAAAAAATTAGGAAAAATTGGAAATTGATTATTATTGATTCTTAGGGCAAAAATGGGGTGTTTACAAATAGAAAATCCTTAATCGGTTATTGTATATTCCTCGGATCATCCTTAATATCATGGAAGACAAAGAAACAAGCAACTGTTTCTACATCTTCTACTGAAGTAGAATATAGGAGCTTAGCTTTAGGGATGAAAGAACTTTGTTAGCTTTCATATTTACTTCAAGATTTCTAGGTTTCTATTCTATTGCCAATCTCCTTGTATATAGATAGCAAATCAACACTCCTTACTACAAAAAATCCATGTTTGCATGGTTGCATGAAGCACATCAAAGTGGATATACATTTTACTTGAGATCACTTAGCCAGTGGTTTTCTAAAAATTCATCATGTTATTTCAAGATTACAATTAGCAGATTTATTAATCAAAGCTCTTCTAGATTCTCATGTGTGTTTTTTTGCTGTCTAGGGGGGGGGGGGGGGGGGGGGGGGGGTGTTCATACGGGGGTGATGTTAGATTACGTAACAAAATAGTTAATTAGTCACATGTGTGACATCCAACATGTGTTGATGAATACATATATAATTGTATAACAGACTTAACAAAAATGCTAATATCTTTTACATAAAACTTCAAACTTTTATATTTCTTCTTCACACTCTACTAATCCTTTGTTTTGGTTCTATGTTTTCATTTACTTTCTTGTTTTAATTCTTAAAGCATTCAAGGCTAAACCTTTCAATAAAGGGGCTTTAAAGTTTTAACTAAGAATTATCATGTCACGTGTGCATTCGTTATGTAATAATTACCTTTCGAGTTAAAGCTAGCAATATTCTAGATAATTATTTAATTGATTACAACTAATTATATTACATATAATCATATGATAAGAAAATCACTATAAATTCTCATATTTCACGGTTGACTAAGATTGCAAAAAATTGGAATCCTCTACCAAAATAATAAAATAGAAAAGAAATATATTTGAGTTTTACAACTTCTATTTCTATAATGAGTTCTCTAGAATAACAACTAAGAAATCTACTTTGGTACCTCTTAAATTTTCAATGTCAACACAAACAACTCTTAACCACACCATATCTTATCCTTTCCAAAGTTTTTGTAGTTTTTCCTACAAAATAGTTTATTGAGAGGTGAGCACACACCGTGGTTCAATGAGATGGGAGTGTATTACTCTCAATACTACACATGTATAAGCAATTCAAGCAAATTTTTAATCATATACTATGCATGGACAACTATATGCTATGCAAGCAAATTGAAGCAAAATTTTGATCATATACAAGCAATTCAAGCAAATTTTCTATCATAAACTATGCATGGACAATTATATGCAATGTAATACTACACATAGTTTTCTAGCAACTAATGTAAAGTTTAGAGTTTAATGCTCTTTGATGTTGGATTGAGGATTCTCTCCACAGTAAATGGTAAGCAACCATGAAATAACATGCATGTCTCCTTTGTGAAAAGCATGGTATATTTTGTAAAAAAGTTTACTATAATGTTAGTTAGCTTTTTTTTTTGTTATTTTTCTTAAATAGGCTTCATAGTATAACTTCATTAGTCTACTCAAACTGTTTTTTTTTGGAATTGCTTGTATTGAGTGTGTTTGTGTTCTGGTACATAAAATTTAATAAATATATATAATTATAATAAATATATAAATAACAAAATGAACTTGTAAAATTTATTCTTGAATATAAAGTTTTCAAAAACTTTATTTTAACTATAAATATAATCTATTGATATAATTTATTGTCGATCGGAAATTTGAAATTCAATTTTAAGACACAGCAAAATGTGAGAGATATATCACATGGCTTATGGAATGAATATTAATGAACAATGAGACATAGTCAATAGAGAACTGACTTATCTACGCATATATTATAGTAATAATTATGTTATAAACCACTAAATAGAGAAATAATGTAAAATATAGCTCTTAAAGTTGCGAAGCCACCATGGGAGTACACAAGTGACAAGTCGAAAGCCTAGAATTTTTCCTTCATCATCAACACTACTCGCACAGTGAAACTAGTTTTCTAAAGATGTAAAAGAAAGGTCCTGGAAAACATCTTCAAGTTTCATAAGCTTACATTGTACCATTTGAAGTAGACCATCGGTTTTGTAGTCTTCTGAAAGAAGAAATTCCAAGCTCCGATACTGAGTTGTAAATTCTTCTACTGATTTCGTTAATCACCTTTTTGGTCATTTAATAAAGGGAATTAATCAGGCATCCAAGTGTTTGATACCCGTTGCTTTATGATAAAAAAAAAGTGTTTTCCAATAATTTTTCATGCAGGAGCTTATGACATCTTTATAAGATTTAGAAAAGTTGTCATGATGACCCATCTTTGAGCCTGTAAACTGCAACATTCGATCTTGCCCTTTCAATTCAATCACTTGGATAGCTGTTAATTACTAGAACAGCAAAGCGTAAGGAAAACAATATAGCAAACCATAATTGGTGTACCTCCTTTTAAAAGATAAAAGGATTATTTTAGGTTCTTTACAATGTCAAAGAACAAGTTTTTTACACCACTTGTGGTTTGGGAGAATAAAAAGGAGGAAAAAAAGAAAAGAAAAGAGAAAAGAAAGAAAGCAAGAGCAATTTTTTTTATTTAGACACAATGGTTAACTGAGATCTGGAGATCCAGGAGTTATAAATAATAAAAGCTTCATAAGCAGCTCTAGATGACTCTACTCACTAAAGAGCTTAGAGTTTATAACAAAACTATGATACTTTCCAGCTGCGTTGACGTAAATAATTGGTCCATGGAGTAACCTAATCTAATCGTATGTACATATAACAATGGGATGCTCTGGTTTTATATTCCAGACGATCCGAGAGCAGACCCTACCCTAGCACTCGCATCTTGGCCTAAGAGTGCAGGTAAAGGAAATTTAATTGTGCACAGGGCACAACGAAGATGGATATTTTATCTAGACCTAGGAATAGGTCGTGGTGGATGGTTCGGTATTAGAATCCATTAAACAGACGGATTCCATGTAAACTGAGTAATTCTTAAGCAAAAAATTCACATGAAATGATTCGAAACTGAGGCATCCCGAGTCAAGTCTGGCTCATGAAATATTAGCCCATAAACTAGCGGTTTACAAGCTAGGTCAGGGTCGATTCGACCCTTTCCCGAATCTTTTTATCACTTATGCAGTAAAATTCCAGCTGCAAGGCAAGGTGACTTAAGATCATAATCGTGTGTGTTGTATTATATCCATATAGCATTTTAGGAACTTAGCATCCAGATGCTGCATTAAAAATTTATGTCACGTATTTCAGAAAAAAAAAAAAGAAAAGAAAAGAAAGAAAAAGAAAGAAAGAAGGAAAGAAAGAGGCCATGCAACAACCAAAATGAGTTAATACACATCAATTTAGTGCCAATATCTCTGCTATTCTCTCATAGTAATACAGGCGATTGACTTCAAGACCCTTATTAAGAATTCACGCAAATAAGCAACCAATAATTTCAAGCTCGATATCACCATAGATTCACATTAGAATATTTTCTTATAGTTTATAATTAAACCACATATTCAGTGGGGTGGATGTATACTTTTATGCCCATTCAACAATAAAGCCACCATTTTATGACTACCGAGATATTGAAACATATACATGAAACATGCATGTGCAAGTTAAAAGATTGCATATATTGATTGTTTCACACTTGTTGCATCAATTATAATGCAGGTGTGCTCTAAATATTTAATTAAAAGGGCCAAGCTCTATGGTGAAAAAACAAAAGTAAAAAAGCAACGGTGGTGAGGAAAAAAAAAAACACTTCTTTCGCTCTCTCTCTCTCTTTTCTTTCTTTTAATTTTTATATTTGAGTCAACATGTTTATGCATAGTGTAGAACTCTGGAAGATTGTTTATTATTTTACAGTTGTAATTTTCTGATTAGTCCACTTGTATTTATCTTGTGATTACATGTGTACATTTAGTTAGAAGGTAGTTAGTAGTCAGTAGAGTAGATATAAAAGCTAAACATTGTTATCTATTATTTTTACCTAACTTCCTGTTACATTTCACTTCAAGATTCAAAGCTTGTTCTAGGTTTCTTATTGATGGAGTTTCTATCTTGATCATATGATTTAGACTTTCTTAATGGTGTCAAAACTCTCTTGGTAATATCTACATTTTTTTTTTTGGAATGGCAAATCAACTTGAACAAGGTCGTGGTTTACAAATTGATCAAATTAATAATGATTCGTAATTTATTTCATCCTCTGATAATCCGAATATGGTAATAGGAAATATCATATTCAAGGAAGTAAATTTTCTTACTTAGAGTAAGTCAATTAAGATGAGATTAGGAGCTAAATTGAAATTAGGTTTCACTGATGGTAGTATTGCAAGACTAAGTTAGAATTCACCATATTTTGTTCATTGGACTAGATTTGATTACATAGTTAGATGTTGGATCTTAAACTCCATGATGAGTAGTTTGCTTAGAATTATTTGTATACTCAATTTGCTTTTGATCTTTGGAATGAAATTTCGAAACAATATGGGCAAGGGAATGGTTTGTTGATCTTTCAATTGCAATATGAACTTAGTAATGTGAAGCAAATGAATCAATTCATAGGAGCATATTATAATAAATTCAAACAATATCGGGATAAACTTCAAGTGCTACATAGTTATCCTACTTGTAAGTGTGGTCAATTAGAATATTGTACTTGCAATCTAAGGGATAGAACCAATGATTTTGAATCAAGTGGTCGGTTGATGCAGTTTCTTATTGGATTGAATGAAGGATATGAATCAATTAAGAATCAAATACTTTTGATGGATCCTCTTCCTTCAATGAATAAGGCATATTATCCTATTCAAAAAGTGGAAAAACAAAAACAAATCACTTCTTGCAATATATCTAAAAATGAAGTTTCCACTTTTAACACGACCGAGATAGATGTGGTTATTGCATTATTTTGGGGAATGCTTTAATTTCTTGAACGTCTAAGAAATAAAGTATTATCAATGCTTCCACCACATAGACTAAGTATAGGAGTATGGTTTTTACAATAAAAGAACTTCTTTGGACTTGTTACATACTCCAAGATCTTCACATTCTTGTCGATTTACTAGTTCATCTTTTTTGTGATAATAAATCTACTTTAATGATTGCTCATAATCTATGCTTAAAAGGTAGAACCAAGCATATACATATTGACATACATTTCATATGTGATCATGTTTCTCGGGGTTTTTTGTCTCCTCTTCATATTTCATCTTCACAGTAGTTGGACAGATTTATTTATCAAGTTGCCTTCTCATGTTCAACTTCTTATGATCTATTCTCCCACTTGAGGGGGGATGTGGAAGATTGTTTATTATTTTATTGTTGTAATTTTCTAATTATTGCACTTGTATTTATCTTATAGTTACATATTGTGACTGGGAAATCGGGGTTAGGGATTCTGTGAACAGACCGACAAGACAAAGGAGAAAGGAGAACGTGAATCTGAAGTGGGGATGCAACTGTCATGTAGAATTAAGGTTATGGGTGGGTTTGTCGAAGTGGATAAGGGCTACGGAAGTTGGGCTTGTTGTGGGTTCACAGAAGAAAAAAAAAATAATAAGAAGAATAACCTAATAGACCAATGTGGTCAGCTAAGGAGAATTATTCTCTAGATCTTCATGCATAGGAATTTAACTAATTGCATATGACTAGTCTGATGTGTCAATTAACTAAGCAAATACATACTATTTTATGTAACTGTTTAGAGAGAGAAAGGGATAATATTACATGTATGAATTCATAGAGGCAGAGGGAAATAATACAGATTTCACTCTCTCCATTTGGGTAGCTTGCATTCGAGCTAACAGCCTTGTATCCGAGGCTTCCTTTCCTTGCTGAATTTAATTTTTCATTCCATAATTCCTTGTCACACATATATACATTTACTTAAAAGGTAGTTAACAATCAATAGAGTAGATATAAAAGCAAAACTCTATTATATGTTATTTTTACCTAACTTTTTGTTAAATTTCACTTCAAGAATCAAAGCTTGTTCTCGGTTTCTTATCAATGGAGTTTCTATCTTGATCTTATGATTCAAACTTTCTATGGGAATTTGTTATCCTTGTAGGTTCTACTTAAGTAAATAAAATGATGCTTTGCTGCACAGGTTCCATTTGTTTCAAGATAAACATTTTTTAGAAAAACATTTTCTCTGTCTTCCTTTGTTTGCTATGATGAAAAAGACTCTTCGAGTAGAAAATATTTTCCCTTGCAGGAAAAAACATTTTTTAATTAAAGAAAAAATACTAGTCATTTCAAGGAAAATGACTTACACTTTTTAAAATGAAAATTCATTTTCCAAATTAGCCTCCAAAGAGATTCAACTTTGGAAAAATGATATTTATTTGATTTTTCATGTGATTGACCTATAAATTATGAAAGAATTTAATGAGTAAAAAAATATAGACTAGTTATAGAATAATTTAGAAAATTGATTAAAATGGTTGTAATGATAAACATTATAAAATAATTTATATTTATACTTTTCCTTTTAAAAAATTTGTTTGACATAATATATTTATTGTAATATGTAGGTAATAATTTATTTAGGTATGACTATGAATTATGTAATATTCGCGAGTTGGAAAATTTCTTCTACATTTTTATAAAACAAGAAAACACATAAAAACATATCGCTTTTCAAGAAAATTCTTTTAGGAGAAAACATTTTGCCTTAAGAGCTGCTTTTCCTTAAAACAAACGGAACCCTAGTTTTTTTGGCGGGGAGGGCAAAAACAATACCTACAATGCGTTTTTGTTCCAAAAAGGAATAACAAAAGATCCTCTACCTTTTTTTCTATTTTTATATTCTAATTGTGCATCTTTTACTAAATGGAATTTGCCTTTTGGAATTTGATCAACTTTTTTTATTTACTATCAGAGCATCTAAATTGTTAAATGCTCTACCAAATTGAAACTTCTAAATGATTCACTTTACTAAATATAATAAGACTCATATCACACTATTATTCTATAGAATAGAATAAGCAAGTAATAGCTTATTACTATGTTTAGCTTGGACTATGTGAAATAGAATAGGAGCAGAAGTGAAATTATTAAAATAACCCCATTTTTCTTCCTTAAATGAAGTTGCTAATGACTCACACCACATCCTTTAAATCTAGGCTGTGAATATCTAAATACAATCAGACCCAGGGGCTGCACTATCATGCCCTCGGTGCAAATCAAACATGGATGTCGCACAAGGCATGGCACTAGACCCTCTAAATCCAAGCGCTGCTAGTTTGCGGTTCGTGGTCCTCGATTAGGAGTTCATATTTGGTGCCGGCAATTGTGCAGCTCTCACAACTTGTTCATTTCAATTAATGGAGTAAAGGGAGATTGAATTGTAATTCAATAAAAGCTGAATAGTTATTATATATTTATTATTTTATTTAATTTATATAAAAATAATTTGTAAATAAATCAAAATTAAAAAATAAATTATTCATTATACTTTTAAAATTATTATCATTTTTTGCTTTTCATTACCGGTATAAACTCTATATAACTTACAATAATAGAGCATTTTATAACAAAAAATAATAAATTGGCCATTAAATAGTAATTTATGATTGAAATAAATAATGACATATCTATTACTTTATTTAGTTGATACAAAAATAAATAATAAATAAGATAGAAATAAAAAATAAAATGTTCATTATATCTCTAAAATTCCTATCCTTCTCTATTTTTTATAGCTAATATAAACTTTACACAATTTACGATAATATGAAATTTTGGCAAAGATGGTGAGTTAGCCATTGATTGAAGACAAATTATTTTTAATGTTTTTGGTGATGGTAATTTATTAAGAGTTATTGTTTGGTAACCGAACACCCTAATAGCAATTTTATATGAAATAAGAAGGAATAAAATAGCCATTCCTCAAGTGAACATGCATTCATTGTTTTGGTTTGTGGCTCATTATTGCAACTTGAACGGAGATAAGAAAAAATGACGAAGACAAAGGGAGTGAGAAGAAAGGAAGGGGGTTGGGGAAGAGAGAGAGAGAGAATCGTTGGAGGTGCTTGTAGTTGGCTTTATTGGTTGTGCTATAACAAACCATGGGTCTGGTAGTTGTAAAATCAAGTGACATTTCCAAGAGCAAGGTAATTTATGTGAAGAACGATAAATAGATTTTTTGATAGTGATTCATGAAAGTAGGGACATGAATCCTATTCAATATTTTGCATATAACAATTTATACAGTAGGGTTATTTGGCATTTAAAATGTACTAAATGCCATAATGATAATTTTATATAGAACAAAAGGGAATAAAATAGTTATCCTGCTCAAGTGAGCATATAAATCATGTATTAATGTCAATACTAATCTAATTTAAGCTAACATCCATCTTTCTTATAGGAAATAATGGTCGACCATAAAGCTACAAATCATTCGAAAAATAAATAATAAATACCTAATGCCACATGACACTCCGGCATGCCAAGGAGGTTTCACCGTAAATGTCATGAGTAGAGCCTATAATATTATGCTATATTACCATTGTATTGTCTCGTGATACTACATTATCGATGAGTGTGATTTATTGGATACATGATGTGAGGATAGAGAACGGGTGAATGGTAGAGTCGAGTGTTTGTTATGTTGGTATCATGTACATGCTATCAATGGAGCTCATTATCCTATGCCACTACAAATACATGAATATCCATCAGTTTCTATGAGTGTTGTTGACAGAGCACATGATGAGTAAAAGAAGATATAATTGTTTTTGGGAATCTATGTTCATTCTCCTTGGAGTTGTGCATTTGTGATTGTTCCTTACAAGATTCTATTTGACTTGAAGAAGATTCATATGGCCATTGAATTTCCAAGATTTAGGTAGAAAATACTTCTTCTTCTTCTTCCTTTATTTATTTATTTTTAAGGATGAGATATGCTGTGCATATTATGAGCCTCAAGTATTAATCCTTGGAAGCGAACCGAATAGAGTCAAGGCCTTATGCACACTTTTATCATTCTACAGTTAAGGAAAAATTATAGCAGAGTCGTGCAAAGTCAACAAGTTCGAACATGTTTAATAAGAAGTTCAGACATTTCCATGCAGAAAGGCTAAAGATGCACCGGCACCGCCAGGGGTTAGATCGAACGTCTCTATCAAGGGGTCTGAATTTGTTTATCTCCAGCGTGCATGTTCATTGTTCAGCCAAGTTCCCTTTATTTTATTTTATCAAACTTTCACTTATTTACTAAAATATGCTTAGGGTGCGTTAAAGGCTTTATGTCAGGTTTCATTAGCAGTTTTAGAGAGAAGATTTTTACAATGAATCTCCTATTTAGTAAGATATGCATGTCTTTAGATCATTTTGATTACTGGGAGTTACTTAATTCTTTATAAGCGTGGGTTCTTATCAATCATTTCTAATGATTGTGATAAATCCATTAATAAAAACCGTATATCATATTGATTCCTTTTGAAAACCTATAGTTGTTTAAGTGTTGGCAATTAATATTAATTATTGATTCAACTACAAAGCTAGTTTAGATTCATTATTTATGCCTTATATATAATATTACTTTGGTTCATATCCTTTTAATTTCAATACGCAATATATACAAAAATCCATGGAAATCAAGTTTCTCAATTATCTTTTAAATCGCCATGCATCAGGTTTATGTCTCTAATTCGGTTCTTGAGTTTCAAGAACATCATCAAAACTTAAGTTATTTATTTAGAGAGTTTATACGAATAGTTTACCAATTATAATGAATTTTATAGCGGTTTTGCATTGTGAATTATGCTAAGTTCTAGATTGTCCTAATGAAGACTTTGATCATGTACAAAGCTCGAAGGTGATTTTTTTTTTTCCCTCGACCTTTTGTGTTGTTTCTATTAAGATTAGATTATGGTTTTTATTTTACAGCTTGTTTACTTCGTTGAGTAGAATAAAACTGTAATGGAATAGCTATTACTGGAGAATAACTATTACGATAAATTGGTATGACGAATTTTATTTGGATGTAATGAAATTATGACTATATTGCTTATTTGAGAGAATAAAAGAAGGAATAAGGGTAGAATAATAAATGGTTTAACAAAAAAAATCCTTAAATATCAGTACATAATATTAAAGCTCGAAATTAGATTATATCTCCAAAAAGCCATAATCCTTAGTTGACCATGGTGAGGAACTATGTAGATGTCTCCAAGATCTGTGCTACTATAATTTTCTGCTATTACAAGTGACATTAGAATAAACCTATTCAAGCAAATTTTTTCAAGAATACAAAATACCAGTTAGTCGTGCAAAGCATTGTTAAGTATAATAGCATACGAGAGATGTCATACATAAGTTACATACATAAGTTCTATGTTAATATTTATGGAAATGCCATTCCCTTGCCTTATAACAAAAAATATCAATAATCGAAAACAACATGCCATTTTCAATTTTCCTGTAAAAGCATTTTGACATATGTTGCATGACGTGATGAATCAAGCTTATAAAGGACGTCGACATTCTCTGGCATCCATGGGAGCTTAATTAACACTTGACACAATTCCCTCTCAGATAGATCCACAATTGTGGATAAAAAGCTTATCAGTTCGGTTGCATTAACTCTAGGCCGATCCATTGTCAATTGATTGACACATGTTTGTATTGTATCCTTCAATTGTTACATCCCAGCTTCGAAGTGATCCATTGTGGTAAGTAATTCTACCTCAAGCATAGTTGCTATTTGACTTCCTCTCCTCTTTGAACTTAGATGAGTTGCACTTTGGTGGATGAGTCCATATCAACATCATCTATTGAGGGTATGATATCATCCAGGTTCTGAATTAGGGGATCCTCTTTGTCTAACTCCTCAATGATATCTCAGCAATTTGAGCATTCTAACCTATTGCATGATCCTTAACATAAATCATTGATAGCTCATTCAAGTGTGGGAAACTCCTTGTCATGAAGGGACTAACGTCTTTATGACTATATAAGATTAATGCAATGAAAATGTAACATCAATCCACTATTGACTTTACATAAAAAAACAATAATAAAAGAAATATATGAAGCACATACCAAAATATAAGCCTCCCACACTGACTTCTCTGCTACTACCATCTTCTTTGCATCATCCCATTCGAACCCGCTCGTGTCCTTCTTATATACCATGTCGTACACTATGCTCCAATCCTTTTTCAATGTTCGAACGCACGACTTAATGTAGGATCTTGCCTTTAATGTACAGTTCGATATCCTTTGCATGAGTATTCGCTCCAACTCATTTAGATAACCACTCTTACAACTAGTGTCAGCATTGTGTGTCCCTCCATAGTGCAACTTAACCATACGTGTGACTAATGCATTATCCTCAAACATTGTCCACTTCCACTTACTTTGCTTCATTCGCTTGGGATCAACATCTGTAAATTGCACCTTCTCCATGCCTAATAACAAAAATAAATAGCACCTTCAAGCGTGGAATGCAATGTTAGAAAAGATCACATCAAAACAATAAAGATTTAATATAGCATGAAAGATTAAGGAGTACACCATCACTAGTGAAAATGGCATAGCAAGTATTATAAATTCATGTAGAAATACAATCAAAATATCCATTTTTCAAGTTATGTTATAGTAATAATATATGCAAATCAATGTTAACTATGTCCACATGTAGTCTAGTCACTGAACATCTCATTTGCCAAACTTTGTCTCCAATCCAACCATATGTCATTGTTTCAAGTGTGAGAATCAGATTGTTTTCATTATCTACTGAATATTCCTCAATGCCTTCCATTAAATTGTCTAGTGGATCAAAATTCATCTCCATCTTGATGAAGTTATGGAGCAAACAACATACCGGAATAATTTAATTATGGACCTGCACATGATAAAAAGATGGGCTCCTAAGAATGACCCATTGCATATTCAAAATGCCAAAACACCTCTCAATCACATTCTTAGCTATTGAATAACTCTTTTGTAGTTCTTGGTTGATGCCCTTGACGCCACTCATTTAGATGATACATTTATCTCCTAAATGGAGTAAGGAATCCCTTGTAGTTGGGATAGCCTCCATCAATGAGGTAATAGCAACTTACATAAACAAACATTATCTATTAGCAAATATAATTGTTGTTGCTGAATAAAAGTATTAAAAAATGAACCAATAAACAAATTGTACCTTGTAGAACTTTTAGGCCATTCCTCTTAGTGACTGCATCTTGGAGAATCTTACTACCTACAATAGATTCTTCCTACTTAGGTAGAACATAAACAAAAAGCATGTTTGGTGTACACACTCCGAGAACATTAGTGGCGATTTCATTTTTTTGAGTTCTATATCTACCTTTGTCAATCAATGGCACTTTGATTTGGATATACATCCCATATAGAGTACCCTAAACAGTTCTACAACCACAAAAATGTTAATCTACCTCCGTTTAAACCTGAAGAAATGTTTGTAATGCGAAATTTACCTTAAAAAATCTCCATCGTTCATCGTTGCAATTATCCGGAATGGGTTCAGGCTTCTTCAATAGATGATGATGTAGTCGTAAGGTAGCATGTAATACTAAATGGAAATACCAACTAACTATTTGTTTGGACATCTTAAAGTTATGCTTAATGACTTTATTTTTCGCATGGTGGGTAAGTATATGCAAAAACATTACAACTTGCTCATTAACGTAGAGATGCTTAGTTGCCTTTAATCTACCTATACAATCTAACATTTCACACAATTTTGCAAATGCACGTCTATCTACTCTTAATTGTTCAACACAAGTTATATCATCATAATGAACAATTCTTCTAATTTTTTCATGGTGTTGATAAAATTTTAATTCGTAGGATCAGATAGTTAGCCGATAGGTATAAAGAAAACAAGGTATCTTCTTTTTCCTTTATGATACATGGATATTGAAGTTCAACTCATCCATAGTTGTAATTAAACGTTCTAGGTCTGACAAAGAAATAAAATATAATATAACAACTAATAAGAAAAAAGTAACCATAATATTTAAAAATTGACCACCAATGAGCTTCAAGCATATACAAAAATCAAATAAATGGCAATGATGCTTGCTAGACATGATATATATAATGTAAAAACAATCATCATGTTTCGTGGTATAAATGATCGCCCGCTAAACAATTTAATACTTATGAACACACTTACAAAGAGTAAGGTCAGCCAATATTATCTATTGCAATGTCTACACACATATAGCATCAGAAACCAACATCCCGTTTAAACATACCATCAAATCAAACAACTTTAGATATTTCTTTCAAATGAACCGAATGCCTTGTCTACATACATATTGCTATGTTTTCTTTCAAGAAAAGATATTGGGAAATACGACATCATTTAATACAATCATGTGAGACAAATCTTTAAGTATCAAAACTAGGTACCAATGTTTTAGGTTCCTTAAGATTCACTACTCTCTTTGATCATTTGTTGTCAATTGGAAAACCCAAGTGCTCATACACTACCCCTGCAACGAAATCCAACAGAGCATGAAGAGAGAGCAATTTAATTAGTCTTTGACCCAGGGTAACAAAATTTCAGTAGCATACCTTAGTTAACACTGGCTATAAAGGAGACATTATCGTTGAACTCCAACAACGTTATGTCCACAGCTACCTCACGATGATAGGTGACTTCGACTCCAACTTGTAGATCCACCACCACCAACCACTGATGGATCCATGAACAAATCAGATGCCACTTGACAACCAATAGCTATGATGGAGGCCAACGATGATCGAGATCAGCAATGATGGGGGCAAGGGACAACTAAGATCAACGACGGGGGTAGATTAACGTCAATAGGGATCGGCGGAAGCAGCTATGATGGATCTATGAACAGATCAGATGCCATTTGATAACCAGTGGCGATGACGAAGGCTAGTGATGATCAAGATCATTAATGACGGGGGTAAAGGATAACTAAGATCAACGGCAATGGGGGTAGATCGACGTTTTCACCGACGATGGTTGATTGATGTTTCCATCGACGATTGACGGTAATTGGTGATGGGATCTCCACAGTAGATCTAGCGAAACCCTCCTCCTTTGCTTCTTCGGTGTGATGTGTTTAGGAAAAAAAAAAAAGAAATCGAATTACTATTATGAGTATTTAGGTAAGGAATGGTGAATAAGTGATTAATGCAATTGTAATTTCGTGTGAATTCTTATTTCGTAAAGTAAACAACGTAATAGATCCGTAATGGAATTCCAACTACGGTGAAATAAACGAGACGTTAATGTTAAGGAGGTAAGAACTCCTTTGAAACTACATAAGGGTCAAGCGCTCCTTGTGATTTGTAACTTATATATATATATATATATATATATATATATATATATACACCTCGGTTTATCAAGAAAAAAGGCTACAAAAATAATATAAATAAAAATACAACAATTTGAGCAATTAGATTAAGTATTTGGCAAAATTTTGAAAAGATAAAATGAGTAAAAATCAAAGGAAAATAGAAAAAATAAAGAAAGGAAAAGAAAAAAAAAAGACTTCCAAGAAATGGAAATAAACTTTTCTATATTTTATATTTGGTTTCTTTCACATAAAGAAAATTAAAAGAAATAAATTGTTGAATAGATTATATTATTTTTATTTTTATTTAATAAATTTAAATAATAAAAATATTTTTATAACTTTAAATTAATTTTTATTTCTTTTTAATATTATTTCCATCTATTTCTATTGATTTCGGTGCAACCAAAAAAACGGGGAAAAAAAAATATCATAAAAATCTTAACTTACTTCTCAAGTTTCAAATCTTTTGAGATATAAAGCAATCCCAAATAAGACGGTGAAAGACTAAGACGACGAAAAAGGGTGTAGCTTTATGAAATGACAAGATGTTTTAACATACCTTTTTCCTCCCTCCCTCTCTCTCATTGGCCCAAAAATATAAAAATAAATGCATCAATAAATAGAGAAACCTCGATCTCTTCACCTTCCTAGCTCTCCGGAAGCCGGGCACCCAACGACTTGTTGAGGAAGTAGACCCCATCCATTTCCTTCTCATACACAAAGTTCAGGTAAATACTATATACTGCTTCCCATTCTTTCCGTATTTCCTTTTATTTTATGTACGAGAATAATAATGTTGTCTTTTCCTTTTATTTATGTTGTTTCTCTTTTGCATGATACATTGCAAAGTTCAATTCTTTTTGAAGCCTTTGAAGTCCTGGATGGCTTTTCCCAATCCTCCATGCATGAGGTCTTTTGAGGTTGCTGTTGTGGTTTGACTTATTAGCTTTATAAAATGGAAAGTGGTGATAAACGTGTGTAGTTAATATCTGAGCCTGCAAAAGTTAGAGCCCCGTTCATGCCTTTTGTCGTAGATATGATGGTGATGGTGTAGATATTTTTCCACAGTATAATAGTTTTGTTAGTCCAAGCTTAGTCCAAGAAATTGACTTGGTGATGGCAACAGAAACAAACCAATGGGTCAGAATGTCAGCTTAAGTTTAGATGTTAGTTAATATTTTAAATGTGCTTATAGAGTAACTTCATAGATTTTTAAATTATATCCATATTGTTTAAAGGGGAAGGGCTCTTTGTGAAAAAAGAAAAAAATGTTAATGATATGGTAGTTATGCATAAATCATAATTTCAAATGTGAAAAAAGAAACATTTTTTTTTAGCTGCGAGAAACTAAACATTTAACCTGTTGTTATATGATTATTTTATATCATCTTATCTATTCTTAAAATAACCGTATCACGGGTGCATCAAGAAAGAAAATAAGTTAATGATGCAGTAGTTATTATAACTCACAATTGGAATTTGTTTCATAATTTAAATTTGAAAAAGAAACTCTTTTTTTATTTTTATTTTTATTGAGTTAGTGTAAAATTAAACATTTAACCTGTTGTTATATGATTTTAGATACTTATATTGCAGGTGCATCGCCTTTAGTACATCATGTATGTATTTACATGGTCATAATATTATTGTGTATACAAGATATATGTCATGTATTTATGGTCATTATATTTATTGTATATTTTGTCATAAGTGTTATAGAGCAAGATGATATAAAATTATAAGAACATAGTTGAGTCTATTAATATTAACAATGGGAATATTTGCCATGTGTGAGTGACTGCCTAGCCAATCTGATGCTCACCCTTGATGATGCTGATTTTGCTGCTTTTGTCCCACCAGATAATGTAATGGCTTTGCTGCTAAAGGATGTGAATAGCTTTGGTATGTAAGGGAAGGATGTGTATGGGATGTATTAGACTATGGTTGATGTAGTATTGTGTTTTGTATTGTCTATGGATACAAACTATGTAATATGTATCGTTATGTGTAAGTTAGTATAGTAAGTGCATTTTCACCCCCCCAAAAAAAAAAAAAATTAACTCAACATGATATTCTTTTGACTTATATCTATGTGATCACAACGATATAAATATATGCTAATTTTAATGTTTACAAAAATAATTTATTTATACATAGCAATGTCATAGTATTGAGTGTGATTTATGCGTGTTTTGGCCACCAAAAGAACAAAAGGAAAATCTATGCATGTGGTTTGGTTTTTATGGGTATGTTAATATTGGTCATTTAATATTGTTATTTATTTTGTCCTATTTATGATTAACTTTACCTTAATTTCCTCTTGATTGCTATACAAGTATGATGGAGAGAATTGATCCCACTTCCATTTTCATTCTCTTGCAGTTCTATCCCCTCTACTCTTGTATCTTCCTCTGTGATATCTAAATGGAGTGTCAATTTCTGCTGAGCAAATGCAACTGGATTCTCCATATTTATGTGCATTTTTTTCCTGAATTTGTTTAGGTTGTGGCTTAAACTTTCCACTTTGAAAGAAATCTTGCAATTATCAGTCTGAACTTTGCAGTTTAATGTTGTGAGGTGAGAAAGTAAACTGAGTGTGCTCCACCATTAAAGCCATGATCTTGAAACTGAAATATAATCCACAGTAAGGATTTTGCTCTTTTTGCTTGTCAAATATGATGACTATGCTAGGTGACATTTTTCTGAGTAGCAAAGCTTAAAACTTTTAAGAGTTTTCTAGTTTTGATTATGTTGTAACTGGAGTAGTAAATTTGAAGATCTGAAAATGAAGCTGGAAAAAATTTATTGGCTGACTGTGAACATTAGAAACACTTGCAGAGCACTTCAATTTCCATTTCTTTTTTGTGAAGCTATTTTTGCAGTAGACTGATGAAAATCTTAAGTCTTAAGCTCAATTTAACTGACTTGTTGAAGAGATTTACAGATAGACTATGGGGGACCAAATTCATCCATCTAAAAAATTTACATGGAGAATCACAGGCTTTACTAAGTTAATGGAGGCCAAGGTCTATTCAAATGCATTTGCTATGGCTGGTGCTGTATGGTAATCAAATTTTAGTTTTAATGATGATAGGAATAGCGCAGCTTTTATGCTCTGTCTTTTGTTATGAATATTGATCAGTTTCTTTGTTGGCTATGTTGCTCAAACTTTTGAGCAGGAAGGTATTGGTTTATCCAAAGGGAAATGATGGCAAATATTTGTCATTATTCTTAACTATCACGGACTTGCCACTTGGCTGGAGTAGAGAAGCAACATTTAGCTTGATTCTTGTGGATCAGTACAAGAAATCTCTCTCAATAGCAAAGGGTACTTGTTATTTCCTTCCATTTTGTATCATTCTAAAACTACTGAAATTCAACATGTCCTAAACTTTTTAACTAAACTGCCTTTTTTTTTTTTTTTGTTAAGCATTAAACTGCTTTTACTATTTTGCTTATAAAAATTGCATGGATCTGCAAAGTTTTTGATGAAATTGCCAAAATCTAAATATCATATCAAATTGGCATTAAAGGCCTTGTCCAGATTTTCTTCCCTTTTTTTGGTTGCCTCATATTTCTTGGTTGGGCCTATATAATATGCTTAATTTGAGTTCATGACATTAGTTTGCGGTGGCAGATTACCAAAAAAATTCGTAGAAGACATGGATGCTATATTCTCCTCTAATCCTCTTATGTTCTGTATGGATCTGTCTGTGTGTCTCTCAATCTGTGTCTGACACATGTACTAATTGGCTGGGATGATGGGGATATTTGGATCGAAAACATGGTTCTCTTTTATGTCTTGATATTGAAGATGTACTTGCCTGGCTGGATATATGAGAAACCCTTCTGATGGAAAATCTATGGTGTCGTAAAATGGAGGTGTCTCTAATAATATTTGCCCTTTTCTGTGATTAGAAAAGTAGGTCACCTCTTTTGACTTGTTGCTTTTACTATTGACACTGCTGTTCATCTTCATCCTACAAGTGTGAGCTCATCATATGGTGTCTACATATATGGAGCACATATGGAGAAAATTCGGGCAATGTGGTAAATTGCTGAAATTTGAAGAAACTATTGCTAACTGTTCTATTTAATGTTTGATTTTCAACAAAGGAAGCAAATGGGTTGTAGCAGATTTGAAGGTCAAAAGCTTTGGTTCTAATTTAGTCTTAAACTTTTAAGGCAAAAGTTTTTGACAAAATATTTTGACTTAAATGACGGTATAATATTTCATCCCTGAGAAGTTTATCATATTTGCAGTGCATGCTTTATCCCTGTAATATTCACAATTGGATATGGCCTGTACTCAATTCTGATCCATATTTAGTTACCACAATAGTATCTTCTTAATTTATCCTAACTTGTTAAAGCCCTGCCCCCATGTGCAGATTTCAATCTAAAGTGTGTGCGCATACATGTGTGTGTGTGTGTGAATAATGAAAATAACAAATTAACTTAAAATGTTTTTTCTTAAAAAAATATCACGTTAACCTATTAACAATATATGTTCATATATTGTTTCGAATATAACTTAATTGCTATTATTTAATTTAAACTATAGGTTCTATATGATCATTGACAGTCTTTACTTTTGCATATGAAATGCTAGGTTCATTTAGAAGAGTTGACAACTCTTTAGAGGTACCTAGAGTTATTTCATTTTATATTATACTATGTAAGGTTTACAACTCTCACCATATTTACATAAAGGATATGTCTTTTGAATACATAGTTTTTTTTTTTTTTTTAAAAAAAGAGAAAAAGAATGACCAAAAGATATACTGTGTAATTATTTTCCTCCTTATGAATAAGTTTGAGTGTCAAAAATTTAAAATTACAAATAGTCAAAAGGTATTGCAGAACAATATTACTAAGGAGGAGGTTCAAATGATTAAACTTCCAAAATTATATATTATAAAAAATATTTGCAAGCGAACGAATTCTCTGTATGTTATATCAAATTTTGATGCCTTGATCCTACCCTAACAATGAAGATGCAGATTCTAAGTTCAACTCCATAAACACTACTTGGGGTTTCACAAAGTTCATATGTTTAAGTGAACTAAAAAAGAAATCAGGAGGTTTTCTTGTAAATGACACTCTGGTGGTGGAAGCTGACATTAAATCCTAGTCCTGCAATTATTGATACAACCGCAAGTGGTGAAGTTCCTACTGTTACTCCCTCAAATCTTCAGCATGCTACATCAGTCGATAGAATGGACACTTATTTTGCAAGTCTAGAAGAATTTATTAAGGGTTACACCACATCAACTACTAAAGAAGGATTGAGTTCAGAGAAGATTGAGGGTTCAAATTGTAAGACTCCCAGCTTGGAAGAGATAAAGCAGGCTAAGCAGTCTCTTAAGGAATGTCTTAGTGATCTTTCTAAGCCAAACATAAAAGAAAAACTTGCTGAAGCATTGTCAACTCTTAGCTTAGCCACAGATGGGTTATCAGATGATGAGCAAAAAGCAGCTGTGGCATTTTGGGTAAACTTTAATGATTTCTTATCAGATTGCTTAATCCTTGAGCAAGAGAATGCGGAATATAAGTTGGAAAATCTTTTGAAGAATACTATATTTATGGGAATAGAAAAGAATTTCATGACCCATCTTTCATATAAGCAGTCGCATGATGACCTTTCCAAGGAAGAGGAGGAGTTGACCAAGAGGATGCAGGAAGTGAAGTCCAAAAGAATTAAACTTATGTCAGATTGGGACATTTTGATGAAGAAGTCAGAGGAAGCAAAGTCCAACTACAAAATTCAGGAAAAGAAAGTTGCTGATGCTGAGGAAAAAAAGAGGTCCATTGAAGAGAAAATGCCACGTGCAACTATGTGTTGGGCTAACTTAAAGAGACATTTTGGATGATAAGAAGGTATGGGGTATGAAGCTTTTTGATACCTAGCTCTTGGAGTTGCTTTATTAGTTATGGAGTTATTTCTATTGTATTTCTAAATGTATATGGCTGATGAACTCTTGCTGTGTATCCATGAATTCTAATGCTGGCTTTTTTATCTGCTATCAAGACTTGCAACTGTGTATAACTACTTCAAAAATTATGCAAGAAACGAGATGGAGTAACATCTAAGTAACAATTATCTGTGACAACTATCACTTGCACGTCACTTCCTAATTTCATCTATTTAGATTGGCAGTTCTTTCTATAATCTCACTGGGGATCTGACTGGACTCTTGTTCTCTTGTGGAATACAGGACCCCTCTTGGATATTAGTTCTTGATGGTCTCTTATTTATGTTTCACCTTATACGATATGTCATCTATAACATTGTAGATTAAAATTTGGTTGCTAATATTCTTTGATCAGAGTGCGCTTTATTCATTTTGTTATTTGCTTATCCGTCTTAACATAAAATTTCAGGAAATTCTCCTTACACCCTTTATCATGCATTAGTGAGACTCTGTTTATCATGCATTAGGGAGAAACATATAAATAGACATGTTAAGCGTGGGAACACAAATATCATGTTTGAGCGGAGAAAGAAAATATGTGTATGAATAGCAGAAAAAGTCTATCACTGCTGATCAATTTACATCGATGTAGAACTGCTGGAGTTTCCTTTAGTTGGTCTCGCTGCCTTGGCCAGGTTGCATGTCAAGAGACTCAGTTACTTTACTCTTCTGTTATACTACTTGAGTCAGTGAATTTATCTGTGAATATATCTATAAAATCCTCAGTTGGTACGTTACTCTGTTTTACTCACTTCCATCTGTCCTTGTAGTCAAGTTTGAAAGACGGATGCTTTTGTCCACTTAGCATATTCTTTACGAGAGACAGTTGAAAGCCTAGAATCTTTCCTTCTTCAACACTTCTCGCGTGGTGAAACAAGTTTTCTAAAGATGTAAAAGAAAGGTCCTAGAGAGCTAGCTTTTGTCCGAGTCTTCAAGTTTCATGAGCTCAGAGTCAGACCTTGATAAGATATGTCTGAAGTGCAATAAGAAGCAAATAATCGGTTTTGCAGTCTTATCAAAGAAGAAATCCCAAGGTCGGGTCGGATATTGAGTTATAATTCTTCAACTGATTCCATTAATCAATGTCTTCGTCATTTAAAAAGGAAATCAAGCAGGTATCAATTGCTTGGTCTCCCCTGTTTTGTTTTTTTTTTTTTTCTTTTTTCAGTTCTACACTCATGTTGCAAAATAAACATCATATTGGATACTTTATCTAATCCAACTCCTTCAAACTATACAAATCAATTGTCACTTTATTGTTGGTAGCTAAATGAACATGTATAACAATGGAGTCTCTGGTTTTGTATTCCCAAGATAATCAGAGAGCAAACTTCACTACTGGCATCTTGGCTTAAGGGTGCAGGTAAGGTAAACTATGCACGGAACAAAATCAAGATGGATCTTTAGCCACTCGTGCAATAAGATTTTAGCTGCAAGGCTAGGTGACCTAAGATCATAATCGTGCATTGTAGCTCCATAAAGCATTTTAAGAATTTGGCATTATAAGACGCTACATTAAAAGATTATATTAACTGTTTCAAAGAAAAAACGAGGGGATGTATCAATCAATTATATCTGACACTGCAAAACGTAACATAATTATATCTGAAAATAACTCAATATCTTTATTATGAAGAATATATTTAAGCCTTTCACGGACTAGCAAACCTACGGAATCTAACTCAATGTCGTAGCCTTGCGGTTCAAACGTTAGTAGACCAGCAACATTTGCAATTACGGAGTCAAGGACTAGACCGGAACGAGAATGCTCCGATGATCTTTTCAAACCTGTTTCTTCACAATAACACAGAAAGAAGGTTAAGCCCTATGGTGAAAAAACGAAGTAAAAACAAAAAATGAGATTGGGAAGGTGAATACAAATGTTTAGAGGTTCTTGGACAGATAAAAAAGATGATTTGTAAATTAAATTTGGGTAGATTAATGATTGATTTACCAACTAAACAAGTTAATTAAAAAAAAAAAAACGAAGGTCTTTTCTAGGATAAGTATGAAGTGGATAAATAAAGCAGGTGGATCTCTCGAAGTCAAGGTCGTCATCAATATTTTGTCCATTAATATATTTTTCTATGCTGAATTAAATTGTATTCTCATTAATTTTATTCCCCCTATGGAACAATAAAAAAAAAAAAAAAAGAGGCTCCGATGGGTGTAACGGATCTTCTTTTACAAAAACTAAGAATCACTGTTATAATTCCCCCTTTTCTTGCTTTGTCTCCACTGCAAATGTGTCAAAAGTACCTTTCCACTGTGCTTTTTCTTTGTGTTTTCCACGTCGAAAGCGGAAGATTGATATTTTACCCAATTTTTCTCTATGGTAAGTCATTCGAAATTGAATACTTTATGGAAAGTGCTAATAAATCAATTAAAAAAATTTTATACTTCTATGTATTTGCTTTAAAAGCTTGTGTCAATTTTAAAATACTAAAAAAAATGTATATTTCTTTTGAGACTTTTAATAAGCTTCCAAAAAGCAATAATTTATAAGATCATGTCTCAAAAGTGGAATATTTTCATACTTCTCCAATGTAAATTAATTAACTTTTTTTATTAATTAATTTATAAAAAAGATAAAATATTTTTATTTGATCCCTTAATAGCTGTCCATTCATATTTTCCTTAGGGATTTATGTCTTACCTTCTTCTGCAAGTTATAAATAAAATAAGACGATTATTTTATACCTAAAAGAGAGTTCATCAAAGAGGTGACTGTTCAAGTGGCAAGCTGTCACCAACAGATGATGAAAGCTAGCCATGTTTATAGGCTTTAACAAGCTCCAAAAGTCAGCTAGTTTACGCGTGGAATATTTTGGTTTGTCCTTCCTTCATCTTTAAAATTACAAAAACCCATGCAACAGAATTTAATATTTATCTCGTAACTTTGGCTTTTTTTACATCCATCTCTCACAAGTTTGAATTACCAGAGTAACTCCGTTTGTTTCCAGGTTCAGGTTAGTTTCTCCTTCTCTCTCTCACTTCTACTCCTTGACTTAATGTTGCTAGTCCACTCTTCTTCTTCCACAAACCACCACCCTCCCTACCACCAAAATAGGTGAATTTGCTCTGCCATTTTTGACAAGTAAAGCTCTGATCTGGAAGTATGATTTACAGTCTTTTTTTTTTTTTTTCTTTTGTTATGTGAAAGCATGAGAGATTTTATAAACCCTTGATCATAATCTTCGATGATGTTTTATCCATGTTAATCTTTTAGGAGTTGATGTTGTTACACGTCCAGTTTTTTTTTCTCGAGTGTCATAAATTTGCTAAGTGACTTTTAGGGATGTTATATTTGAAGTAAGATTATAAAAATTTTTAATGCCTAACTTCACAACTTGTTGAAGTGATCAGCTTAGGCTATGGGGGACCAAGCTCATCCATCAACCAAATTTACGTGGAACATTACTGCGTTTAGTAATTTGAGGGTTAGGAAGTGTTACTCGGATACTTTCACAGTCAATGGTGCTAAATGGTAATTGAACTTCTGTTTTTTACAATCGTAGTGGTTGAACAGTGTGATGTTGTATAATGTGTGCTGATTTGCTAAAGAGTTTGTTTGTTTTGGATGAATTGATTTTTGTTTTGAGCAGGAGGATATCGGTTTATCCGAAGGGAAACAAGACGGATCATTTGTCGGTTTATTTGGAAGTTCCAGATGCCGGAACATTGCCAACTGGATGGAGCAGAGATGCTAAGTTTAGCTTAAGTGTGGTTAATCAGTTTGCAAGCTATCTCACAAAGACAAAAAGTATTCTTTCTTATTACTTCTTTATTCTTCCCTCATTTCGAAATATTCTACTAGAGATTGACATTGTCTAAACTTTCCCCTAATCAAATAACTTCTACCTAATAAAACGTTTTGTGGGTAAATGTTGCACTGTATTTTCAACGAAATTAACAAATATGGCGACATGAATAATGGAATTCACTGATTGTTGGAATAATGGAAACATGGTGACATGAAAGTTTGACTTTTCTCTCGCTTTTGTAATTTGGTTTCTCGTTTAGAAATAATGTAAATAGTATGGGATGTCTAGTGTTCTATTTTGGATCAAGATCGAAAATGTAGATGGACAAAGACAATGGGAGTAGTAACATTGTGGTGACTCCATTATGTTTCCCCATTTTATAGTATTATTGTGTTTCAGATAAGGAGACTGATATCTGTGTTGCTTATCATACCAATCTTCTGCCCACTTCTAAGGAATTCGAATATGAAATAGCAGTGTTTAATCAGTTAGTCGCATAGTGCTTAACATTTTAATATAGGAAGAAAATGATTGATGTACAGTTTATTTACTATAAAATTCAAGCCTGAAGATAGAGTTACCACTTTCTATTAGTGTTGGTAATTTAGCTGAAATCTAGAGACAGCAAATGCTTTTTTCTTTTTCTTTTTCTTTTTTTTCCCCCCTTTTTTATTACATGTTACATGGCAATCCTCAATTGTCTTCTGTATATGTATCAACAATATTTCTTTTTTATGTATTTTTTTTAAATCCTTGCATGGAACTTTTTGCGCCCCTCCCAATATTGTGTTAACTACGATTCTATGTTCTTATCAAAAAACAGATACACAACATAACTTCAATTCTAGGGAGACTGATTGGGGTTTTACATCATTCATGCCGTTATGTGAGCTTTACAAAAAATTAGGAGGATTTCTTGTAGATGATATAGTGGAGATTGAAGCTAATGTTGAAGTACTTAGTGTTCATCCTCCAATTATAAGGACACCTTCTGAAGCTCCTTCCCTGTCTGCTCCCACGGAATTTCGGCCTGCTATGTCAACCCATAGATTTGATGCTTTTTTTGCAAGTTTGAGAGAGTTTATCAATGATAGCAGTATCTCCACTAGCAAACCAGGATCAAGTTCAGAGAACATTCTGGATTTGAACTCTAAAATTCCCAGCATAGAAGAGGTTGAACAGGCTAAGAAGTCCCTCAAGGAATGTCTTTCTGATCTCTTTAAGCTGAACATGAAAGAAAGACTTGCTGAAGCACTTTTGACTCTAAGCTTAGCCAAGGATGGGTTGACACCAAATCAACAAAAAGCAGTTATAGCATTCTGGGCAAACTTTGATGAATTTACTTCGGATTTCTTGATGTTTGAGCAAGACAACGCTGAATATGAGTTACAAAAACTATCGAAGGATCAAATGTTTGCAACAATGAAGAAGAATCACGAGACTCATCTCTCGTATAAGCAATCACTTAGTGACCTCTACAAGGAAGAGGAGGAGTTGAAGAAGAGGCTAGAGGAAGTAGAGACCAAAAGAACCACACTTATGTTGGATTGGGAATCTTTGTTGGCTGTCTCAGAGGATTTAAAGTTGAATTACAAAATTAAAGAAAAGAAAGTAGTTGATGCTGAGGAAAAGAAGAGGATCGCTGAAGAAAGAATGTCATTTTCAACTACTGCTTGGGCCAGCTTGAAGAAACAATTTGGGTAAATAGTCACAATGCCAGAATTCTCAGAGACTATGGGAACTTTTCAATTTGCACTATGGATTATGTAAAGACATATCTCTGCGTGTATTTTACTGATGGATTACTTTAATATCAGCTGGTAACACTCTGGACATAATCTTATGTTATAATCACTACTAGAGTTTCTTTTAACGTATATCTTATCATTGCTTGTTTTCAATCATAGTGGATTATTCGTCTATGCCTATGGTGTTGTGTGCAAAGATGGGGAATTTCGGCTGCTCTCACATGATACACCTCTTTTTGGGGCTAAGCTCAATACTAGCTAATGAAATGGCTAAACCATCAGAAGATTGAGCGGAATTGAACTGATTTAACCATACCACATTGATACTTAGTTTATTCTTTGGTTCTGTGAATTGTTAGTTGGTTTGGTTTGTTTTTTCCCATCGATGGATTGCTTAGTTTAACAAATCAAACTAAATCAATTATCTTCAGTTTCATAACCTCGCAGTTCTTTTTAGTTTTCAACAATTGTTAGACAAAAAAGGACCTTTTCTCTTGTTAATAGTAAGCCTGTGTCGTTACATTAATTTGATTGGCATCCATTTATCCATTTTAGTTTTGACTTTGTTTTTTACGTGCAAGCTTTGGCATTACCTCTGTGACTCAAGAGTTAGAGCATTTGTTTAATGTTCCCATGTATTTTCCTTTTGTCTTGCTATTGGCATCCTGCTAAATGCTTCGTACTTGGTAGAATTGGGTATTGATATGCAACAGACAGACTACGTTTCTTGTCCTAAATTATTTTATGTATAATTAAATTAGGATGAAGTTGCACTTGTACTTGCGTGTAGTGGAAGCGATGACAACAATTAAATACTAAACCCAGAGTTTTAGGTCTATTGATATAAAGAGACGACATTGTGTTTGGGACATCCGGATTAACCGGTATCAAGAATAATCTAAAGACTGCTGCGTTATTTACTTTGTTTTCACAATAACATAAAACATTGTCTTGTAATTGACTAATGAAAAATATTTATTTATTTTTTTAGTAGGGTCTAAAGACGATGTGATACTTTACATGTTATATTTTATTAGATAAATTGTACTGATCATTCTTGAAAATTTATATAATTGAATGGATATCTCCACTTTCAAAATTTAGTATTTACACCCTTGTAATAGATATGGATCTACAAATTTTAATTATGTGATAATTAATGTGTGTACTTACATTTACTTGGAAGTATTTTAAAATGAAAATTTTATTATGCCATTTAAATTGCTAACATGGCAAAGATCCAATTTGATTATTAAATTAAATTTGGTCTATCCAAATATCCATTCACAAACCAAATCCGACCCGGAATCAACACTCAAAATCATATTGCAATATGATGGTTATATGATATATTCATAGTTTGTTTGCTCTGCTCTTTAGGATTGATGTTGATTAGAATTCTAGTACCTTTCTTTTCATTTTTTAATATCCCTTAAATTTTGATTTCTCACAATCGCCAAAATTATTATTATTATTTTTAGAAATTTACTGATAAAATGGCTTCTTTTGCAATATTAATTAATTAATTAATTAAAAGACATAATAATTTTATTAATTAATTTATAAAAAATAAAATATTTTATATTTGATCCCTTAAGATCTGCCCATCAATATTTTCCTAATGAGTTTTGAGTATATGTTTTACCTTCTTGTGCAAGTTATAGATAAAATAAGATGATAACTCCTAGCGGACTAAAGAAAGTTCATCGAGTTCAAGTGAGAAGCTGTCACGAAGAGATGATGAAAGCCCCTTATGTTTATATGCTTTTAACAAATTCCAAAAGTCAACCAGCTTTACGCGTGGAATATTTTGGTATGTCCTTCCTTTATCTTCAAATTTTCGCCTGTAATTCCACAAAAACCAAACAGTAGAGTTTATCTATTAACTTTGGCTTTTTGATCTTTATCTCACAAGTTTGAATTACCAAAACAACTCGCTTTTTTTCCAGGTTCAAGTTATTATCTCGTTCTCTCTCTTACTTCTGCTCTTTGCCTTGTTAATGTACACAGCCTTTGGCAATTTTGATAGTGAAAAAATGGATAGAAGTAAATAAAAAAGAAAAGAGTGAAAATGAAATAGCTTAATTTTTATTTTATATTTAGTAAATTATGAAGGAAATGGAAGGAAATGAAGTTAGAAATAGAAAAAAAATTGTTTCTATTGTTATTTTAATAATTTTTTTTATAAAAGGTAATTTTGTATTTATATCTTATTTTTACCTATTTTTCTCCTATTTTAAAGAGAAAATAGGTGGATTACTCCTTTTATTATTATTTTTTTTCCAATTCCACTTAAGCTGTGAAACATTAATTTGACCTCATTTGGTTTGGCTTCCACCATTTTCTACCCATTCAAACACAATGGTAATGTTGCTAGTCCACTGTTTTTCTTTTTTCTTTTCTTTTCTTTTATTTTATTTTCCCCAAATAGGTGAATTTGCTTTTGACAAGTAAAGCTCTAATATGAAAGTATGATTTAAGTTTTTTTTTTTTTGGGTGAAAATGTGAGAAATTTTGTATAACCTTGATAAGAATCTTTGATGACATTTCATATTTGTTTTAATTAAAAGGTTGATCTTTTAGGAGTTGTTGTTAGAATTCTAATTTTAGTTTTTCAAATATCATATGAGAGACTTGTGAAAATTATATATAAAAAAAAAAATTAAAATCGAACTAGTATAATAATCAAGTTAAAATTTTATTTCTAAATTTTACAAGATTTACATTGAGGGAAATCGAGTGTCTTAATTGGTAATTAAATAAAATAACTAGTAAAATGGTGATTAAAATTCAAATTATAGATTTAGAGGAATTAAATAGAAATTTCGAGTAAATATTTAAACTAGGGATAATTTATTTAGTCTAGTCATAAAGTTTTATATAAAATTATTTTAATTAACATTCTTAATTAAGATTATTGCACATGTGTTAAATGAACTTAGGAAATTTAAAATTTCCCTTACCATAAAAGCTTTCCCATCACCTTTTTCTCTTCCCTCCCTATTCACTTTTCCTTCCTTTTGGCTTTCTTTTTCTTTTCTTTCCTTCTTATCTTGTTTATATAAGTTCCATCCCATTAAAATTTAAAAAAACTCACAACTTTCATGTGTAAAATCCAAATTACAATTTAGAACCACCAATATGATCCTTAAAGTGAACTCTACGAATCTAGGTCCTACTTGTAAAGTGAAATTTTAACTCCAATTCGAGTACAACTCCAAAAGTGTAGCATTGAGGTTTTTAAGCTTAGAAAATAGTGGAAAATTTAGAAATATGTAAGTTAAGGTGATTTTAGTATAAGCAGTGTGTAATAACACCTTTTTTTTTTTTTTTGAATTTTAGGTGAATAAATTGACTTAACTTAACAACTTGAGGATTATTTTGCACCTAAGGGAAAAATGAGGCCAGGATGAGTGGGAACTCAATGATTTACTATGATAGTTATGTTTTCTTTTATGTAAACTACATATATATATATATTGTTGTATTAGGTGTAAGTTGGGGTTCATTAATGATTTGGATTGGAAGTGTGGATGAAATTGGGGGTACTTTCGCAGTACATGAATATATTTATATCTATATATATATATATATATATATATATATATATATATATATAATGTGATGGGTGTGTCTTTTATTTTTCTCATTTATTATTATTTATTCTTTTTGTTGTTAGGTGTTGGTGTGTGTTTATGTGAAATTGGCATGCGTATATGCAATTGTGGGTGATCATGTGTGTACATCTATGTTTGTTTTGCATGTTGTGTGTGATTGTGTATACGGGTGTGTGTGAGTAATTGTGTGTATGCGTGCAATGTATGTGTGTGGGTGCATGTGGTGTAGGTAGGGAGTGTGTAGTGTGTGTGTGTGTGTGTGTGTTAGTGCGGTGTGTTTGTATCTATTTTGTGTGCATGCCAATGTGTTATAGTGTGTAGAGTGTGTGATTATGTGTGTGGAATACATGGGGTGTTGCTAGGGAATTTGTAGTATGTGTGTGTGCGTGTTAGCGTGGTGTGTGTGTGTGTTTATGCAATTATGTTGTGTGTGTGTGTGACTGTGATGTGTGTGTGTGCATGTCAACTTGGTATGTGTTTCTCTGAAATGTGTGTTTGTGTTAACGTGGTGTGTGTGTACATGTGACAACTTGGTGTGTGTGTTTGTGATGTGTATCTACATCTTTGTGCAGTGTGTGTGTGTTTAGGTAGTTGCATTGTGTATGTGTATGAGCACATGTGATTGCTTGTGTGTGTGTACTTGTATGGGTGTGTGTGCTTGTGTGTGTATGCAAGTGTAGGGTATGTGAGGACACCAATGTATATACATGTTGGCTCAAGTGTAGGGTAAGTGTTAGCTCTAGAGTGGGCGTGTGTTGGCTCAAGTGAGTGCACATGATGGCTCTAGTGTATATGCTTACTAGCTCAAGTGTGTGTGCATGTAATTAGATATGTGGCTCATGTACAAGCATATATATAAATAAATAAATTCCTTAATATATATATACAATAGTAGTCATAGTAACAATAGTCTAAATCATAGTATGAGCTATACTAAATAAAACATTATATGTGCATGAAGGGAAACCTAAATGTGTAAAGGCAGTGTATATATATAAGTTTATATACATGTACATATGACCATGTTGTGTTTTTGATATGTTGTGATTGTTATTCTTTAATGAATAATTTGGCTTTCTCGATGTTTATTTGGTTGTGGATTTCATTGAATTCTTAAATACTTGTTGAGTAATATGTCTTGCTATTTGGCTTGTGAATATCTATTGTTTGATCACCTTGAATTAATTAAATAAAGGATAGGTCTTAAATAAAACTTGACATGCATTGCATGACACATTACATTTAAATAGAAGGCTATCATTGCTATAAGACATGTAAGAAATAATCGTTTAGAGATTATTGTTTTGTCATTGGTGAACTAAGTGACTTAAGAGGTTATTGTGCCTTTGACAACACCAAGTTTAAGGATCTCGCCCGTTCTTGAGGGTATGCACTCGATGTGCAAATCAAACACCTAAAGATTAAGAATTTAAAAGACCTTAAGATAATCATTAAAGTAATAAGAAAAAAATAAGTAGATTAGGATACCTGAGTATTAATGGATACGAGAATCCCCAATTTAAGGTCAATGGGGACATTAAACCCTAGATCTATGTTGGTTATAGAAAAATCGCATGTGATGTTGCATTGCATTTGGTTGCTCATACATAGCATATGTTTAAAATAATTTGCTTGATTTTCTTGTTCCTGTGTAGTATTGAGAAATTGTACTCCTATCTCACAAAGTGATGATTACTCATTCTCCTTTAGATTTAATGATGCAGGTCGCAACTATGTAAATATGCTAGGTAGGCTTATCACCTAAGTCCATCCTTCGCCCGTGGGAAAAAGAAGGAATTGGGAACAAAGATCAAGAGATAGATTAGAATCTCCTTAAAATTTTCTCGGAAAAATGGAATATATTATGTAAAGCTTCATTTGTACAACCTAATGTATATTTTGGGCCCGTTATGTAATATGTAGATAAGGTCTATTTTGAATATTGTGTATAGTGAATAGGTGGTGGAAAACCTTAAATGTGGTTTTGAACTTCAAATGTTCAAATTTCTAACAGGAAAATATGAAATGAAAGCTTGTACAAGGCCTTTTCTTTTATTGTTTGATTTTGACAAGATATTTTGAGATGATGATTTAAATGCTTCACGGTTGTCTAATAGGGGTTAGATAATTGTTGCAAATTGCCATGTTTAGGGTCTCTTGTGAGGCTTGACATCATAAATCTATGGAGTGATTTTTAAAGGTGTTATATCATAAACTCGTTGAAGTGATTAGCTTCTAGACAATGGGGACCAAACTCATCCATCAATCAAATTTACATGGAAAAACAGTTCGTTTAGTAAGTTGACAGAGAAGAAGTATTGCTCGGATATTTTCACTGTCAATGGTGCTAAATTGTAATTGAACTTCTATTTTGACAGTTGTAGTGGTTTAACATGTACATGTTATATAATGTATGCTGATTTGCTGATGAGTTTCTTTGTTTTGGATGAATTGATTTTTGTGTTGAGTAGGAGGATATTGCTTTACTCGAAGGGAAACAACACGGATCATTTGTCAGCTTATTTGGAAGTTCCAGATGCCAGAACATTGCCAACCAGATGGAGCAGAGATGAAAGTTTGACTTGTCTCTCGCTTTGATAATTTGCTTTCTTGTTTAGAAATCATGTAAATGGTATGGGATGTCCAGTGTTCTATTTGGGCTCAAGATCGAAGATGAAGTTGGGAAAAGATAATGGGAGTAGTAAAATTGTGGTGACTCCATTATGTTTTCCGACTTTATAGTATTGTCTTTCAGATAGGGTGACTTTGATATGCGTGCTGTTTATTAGACAGGTCTCGCGACAATTCTCAATTGTCTTGTCTATATGTGTTGATAATATATTATTGTTTTTTTTAATTATTTATTTATCTTTGCATTGAACTTTTTGTCTTCCCTATATTGTGTTAACTTCGGTACTATGTTCTTATCCAAAAACAGATACACAACATAAGTTCACCTCCAAGAGAGTAATTGGGGTTTTACATCATTCATTCGGTTAAGCGAACTATACAACAAATTAGGAGGATTTATTTTTTTAAGTGATGCAGTACTTGAAGGCCTCACCATAAGGATCAAATGTTTAAGAAACCCATTTTAAGATTGACTCTCTGGACACTATTGATTTGTGCCTCCCTTAATCAACCCATGTTCAAGGATTACTAATTTTAATCGCATTTAGGAGTTTTGTCAATTTGTTGTACGATGCATCCTAGTCATCATATATAGTTTCAATAGCTTTCTTCTTATGATCTCAAACCCTTCTCCTAGAAATTGTATACCTAAAGCTATTTTTAATTACTAATCCCAGATTAGCAACCTTTATGTCAAGATTTTTCCTCACATAGTCAACAAAGATTATGGCCATTATGTTTGAATTTAACTTGGGATGATCCTAATGTATCACCATATTGACACATGTGTGGGGTGCCTAGAAGATATTAATGACCAAAAGGTCTTCTAACTTCTTCTTATAAGCTTGAAGTCTCCATTTGCATCCATTTGTCCTTCTTCATACAAAAAAATTGACCATATGGCCCTCTTTGATTTTTCAAGTATGAAGTTATAGTGATTCTTAATGTGGTATATCTTAACAAAGTGCTTCGTCTACTTCTAGCTTAACTAAATTTTCTTCCTCGCACAAGGGTACAAAAGATGGCATTAGATCAAATGCATCACACATAGCTAAATCCATCATCACGCTAGGTCTTTGGAGTTCCCAATGAGTTGAAGTGTTGCCTCTAAATCTGTGTTGTTCATATTGAGAACCTGGTTCTTCATGAGGAGAACCTAATTTTTTTATGAATTTTCACATACAAATCCTATATGCGATTGTCCTTAAAGTCTTTAGCCATTTCAATAACATTCTTAACATTATTATCATGCCTAATAGCTATTAACTTGTATAAGACATTAACCTGATGTTTGTGCGGGTGCTTTTGAAATATCACAACTCCAATTGTAGTTGGATTGATGTCAATGCTACCATTTATCCTATGTAGGAATTTTCTATAATTGTTTTTTTTTTTTTTGATCTTCAATTTCTTGATGGGGTCCCTATCATATGTAGCTCTTCATTGCCATTCACAATGTTCATGTAGGCATAGAAAATAAATTTAACAAATCCGGCAATTTTCTTCATACCAACATAATGTGTGTAGTAAATTAGTCCTATAATAAATTTCACATGCCACCCTAGTCTCTACACATGTCTATTTTTTGTTTGAAAACAATCTAAAATTATGTACAAATTAAGCGTTTTTGCAAAATAAATCCCTGTAGGTAATTTAACAAACACTTGGCTTGCATACACAACAACTTTCTAACATGATGATTTCTACACATTTACAACATCCACATTTTACATCTTTCACAACAACTAGTAATGAAATATTAGCACGTATATGAATTTGCATGTAATATGGTCAAATCTAAACATTTAACATGTAAATGGTAGTGTAATGAAAAAAATGTGTACCTTTATTAAAATTTGGTAATTTAAGGTAGAATGAAATTGGAGTTATGAAGGGGGTATGTTTTTGGGAAATAGCGTGAAAGAGGAATGAGTTTAAGAGACTTTGATTTATGTTTGCACGAAGGAGCATTCAGATTAAAGGTTGCTATTGTATAGGTGTCACATGCTCCTTTTCTTAGTCAAAGGCACATGTGGTACATATGCCTTTAGTTTTTTTTTTTTTTAATGCCATTTTAATAATATTTTTTTATAAATTGCTTATTTATTTGTTTATTTATTTATGCTAAACCCTTTAATCAAGTAGAGAATTGTCACGCCTTAGAGGGGGGTTTAGAAGTTTTCACTACAAGCTATCATGTTACATGTGTACTCGTTATATGATAACTTGCTTGCGAGTAAGAAGCTGTAAGATTTTAATTAAATATTTAGTTAATTACAACTAATCATATTACATTTATTTATACAATAAGAATATAATCATAGATTCCTATGGTTCACAGTCGATCAAGATCACAGAGAATCGGAATCCCCTACCAAAACAATAACATGGAAAAAATGTATATAAGTTTTACAAATTCCATTTCTACATTAAGTTCTTAAGAATAAAATTTCATCACTTAACCTGTTAAATTACAATAATTGATAAAACTAAATGCTTTTGGCATTCCACCATTTCATTCAAACTATTCCATATTCATCAGAATAAATCACATCAGTATCTTAGAGGTAAACCTCATTTAGTTTCCATCACAATATAGATTGAAAGTCTTACATAACTAGATTTAAAATATTTACAAATATCTGTCAACCGATACTTACATGAATCTATAGAAGAAAGTCATTCTAACTCTCACACTTGCATCCTATCCCAAAAGTTTCATGACAAAATTTACTTACCCTAGTATTGTGTTTGCCCGGTAAGTTCATGTAGTCACAACTTGTATTACACAATTTGTAGGAAGGTGAGCTAAATTGCCTAATGAGATAGGAGTGTAATATTTCAATACTGTATACGCACAAACAATTCACACAAGTTTACAATCATATACTATACATGAATAATCATATGCAATGCAACAATACACGTGGTCTTCTAATAACCAGCGTGAAGTCTAAGGTTTACTGACCTTAAGTTGGGGATTTGCATCACTACCATTAGTACTTAGGTCTCATAACCCAATTATTTTAATCTTATCTTTTCCTTAAAATTGGTTTTTTAAATTTAATCTCGTAAGCTTCAAGTGCAATTTAGCACACCAAGCATAAACACCCTTAAGGAAAGACTAGACTTGAAACCGTTAAAGGTGCAACAATCCTCTAATCACTTAGTTCACCCTTGGTAGAACAGTAATCTTACTCGATTACTTCTGGTGCACTCTGTAGTAATAATGACCTTCAATTTCATGCAATGTCTTGTGCAATGCAAGTTAGATTTTTATTAGCCGAATATCATTAGGTCAATTTAGATTTAGGTGACCAATTTGATAAAACAAATCAAATAAGGCAAACAAATTACAAAAAAAAAAAAAAATTCACAATAAATCAACATGTAAGGCCAACTCAACAGTAAAATATTACAACCCAATTTCATCAACCATTCCATCATTCAGGCTATGGGACATCAAGTATTTACTTTCATATCAAAATGGAAACAAATCAAATATTCATCATAATCCAATTAACCATGATTGATCTACTGCCCAATTTCATCAACCATTTAATCAGCCAATCATGAAACATTAATTGTTCATAGCCATCGACAATGACAAAATCATCCATGTCAGATACCAAAAACAATAAATCAATTACAATCACGAAACACCACTCACAACATCAAAAAAGACAATTCACCCAGTTTTGGGTTTTATCCGAATTTAATTAATCACATTTCATTTCTTTTTTTCATCCCAAAATAGCAATTTAAAAAATATATACTTTTTTTTTCAAATATATGTATATCTGATTATATTTAACTCTCCTTCTAGCTGAATTCTTCTTTTCTTATATATATATATATATCTGATTATATAATAAATAATTGCCCACATCCACTGTTTATCTTCCTTCTCCTTCGTCCATCGCTGGATTTTCAAGCACTCATCGGACTTTGTTTTCGCACCACCACGCACTTCTCTGCATACGTCACGGACTCGCAGCCAATGCCCACAACGCCACACACGCACTCATTGTTGAATTCCATCTCGCAACACACCAGCCATGCTCCACGGACCAGCACTCAACCACGGACACACGACCACCGCACCTACACTGACCACGCACACCCGCTGCACCCCCACTTCGCACCAGCCACGGACACCACGATCACGCACACACACTCTCCATTTCAGCACACACACACGCACATACATACACAACCAGATCACGCGCACACACACATACCTGATCACTCACGCTCTCCATTTCAGCACACACACGCGCGCACCAAAAGACCTCCACTCTGCTGCCACACAACTATACACACACAGACACTCACAACAGCACCTCCATGATAGCAACAACGGCAACAACAGTAGCCACTCCACATCAGTCCACATGCACGCACACACTACGTCTCCACTGCACGACACATTTCGCACTCCCCTGTTCCAACATACACATCACGACATCCCACTGCACACACAGCGCTCCTCTGGTCCCACACACATCACGGCATCCATTGCACACACACATATTCATTCATGCGCACATACATGCCTCAGGTAACCACCATTGTTTCCGTACATATCATACACATAACAAACAGATAGAAATCCCATCACGTAAAATAGAGCATCCTGTACACTATTTTGCATTCCCCTATTCCTACACCTCACATGTGCTCACTCACACACTTCAACATGGCATGATACACACTTCAACACTATCTACCCGCAGCAGCCACACATACATCTCAGTTCACGCATGAGATAACAAAACACGCACACATTCACGTATAAAATAGGGCAACGAAATTCATGAATCAAGATATAAATATTTACATATCCTCATGGAAAACAACATCTCATATATAGATAACAGTAGCTCCTATTCACTTGATCTCGTTTCTTAATTATTTGTAGTAATCATTAGATAAATATGTGGGATAAAATCTTCTCGTAATACAGAAAAAAATAGTATTATCACTTACTATTCTTACTAATATCATCATATTTAGTATATTTTTAGATATTTTATTATTTTCTAAGTTAAAACTTTTTTTTTATATATATATTAAAATTATATTTAAATTCTAAAATTAAAAATTTTCCTGCATAAGAGTAGTTTAGTTTCGTAAGCTCACCTCAAGTGGTTTCGGTTTGTGATTTGGACTTCGTATGTGCGTTTTACATATTTTTTTTCTTCGCATTTTTCTTTTCTTTTCTTTTCTTTTTTCTTCTGTTTTTGTTTCCTGTCTTTCCCTCTCTATCTCTCGCTTTCTTCTGGGTTCTTCATATGATCCATAGTGGCGTCAATCTGAGCCGACTCGTTCGGTCCTTACACGGCTTCACGCGATCTGCAGACGGTGTGCTTATTGCCAAAGCCAATTGCACCTGAAACTCCTCCAAGAAATTGAAGTCCGTCGCTGCTGTGTTACTGTCTGATTCAATGCCGATCCTGGTGATAACGTGAGAATCAGAGGACAAAGAAGAAGATGAAGACGTCGAAGTCGAAGTCGAGTTGGTAGCCGACAAGTTAGGATTAGGATTAAGATTAGGGTTAGGGATAGGGCGAGGGGGTGGTCTAAACAGAATTAGGGAGTCGTTCTTCTCTCTCGCTTTTTGGATTCTAGAAGCAGGTGCCTCAAACAGTGATAAAGGCAAAGTCAGTTTGAAGGTATTTTTTTTTTTAAATATTTCATAAATATTATGCTAAAAAAATTATTCCAAAAACACAATATAATTTTTTTTTTTTCTGTATTAAAAGTGTGGCCGCTATCCGTGCCTTTAGTATAAAAAAAAAATTATATTGAAGGTGGGGTGGCGTTCATGCCTTTAGTATAATTTTTTTTTTTTAAAAGGCACGGATGCCACTTGCTCCTTTAATAAAAAAAAAAATCACATTGAAGGCACTAATGGCATTTGCAGCTTCATTACAAATTTATGAAGATATAGACTTTATTTATGCCTTCGAAACCTATTTTTGAAATAATTATTTCGAGTACAATATTTATGGAATATTTTTAAAAAAGTATCATATTTAAGAGTATTACATAAGTCAGTTCGGCTATTTATATTAGAAAACTTGTTTTGATTTTCCAAGTTTATTTGTCATGCGGTAATTTGTGTAAATTTAGTAACTTTGGTGTTTTAACATAAAATTTTACCATTAAGCTAAATGAATTATTTTAAGCATAAATATTTACTCAAAATTTTCATTTGATTACCATAAACCTATAATTTAAATTTATTTTATTGTTTACTTTAGATTTTTTTGTGGTTTTCTTTTTAAACGATTATTTCTTTTAATTTATAATTATATAGAGTATAAATAAGACTTTTAATATAATCTTTTAACTAATTCAATATTATATTTATGCTAAATTCACAGGTTTTACATTCTCCCTCCCTTTAAAAGTTTTGTCCTCAAAACATTAGAGTGTACTTAAGTTTCTAAATAGGTAAGGGTACTTCTCCTTCATATTGTCCTCCCTTTCTCAAGTTGCTTCTTGTTTCAAACGTCTGCTCCATTGTACTTTGACATATTTGACACTTTCGTTGTGTAATTCTTGAGTTTGGGCATTGAGAACTCTGATTGGATGTTCTTGATACATCAAATTAGGCTAGATCTTCAAGATATCCATTTCGATCGCTCTATTCGAATCTAGGATGTGTTTTTTGGAGCAATGACACATGGGGTAAATTTTTTGATAACTAAGGAGGCAAAGCTAATCTATACACTACTTCTTTAGCCCTTTCTAAAATCTCATATGGTCCTACATATTTAGGATTCAATTTTCCTCTCATTCTGAATCTGCTCATCCATTTGATTAGAGTAACCTTCAGATAGACATGTTCTCCTAATAGAAACTTGATATCTCTTCTTTTCAAAATTTCCCATCTCTTTTGATGGTCTTGAGTTTCCTTCATTCTTTGTCTGATGGTGGTTATTTTGTTTACTGTTTCCTATAACAAGTCCGATCCAACTGTACTCCTTTTGATTTCATCCTAATATAATGGAGATCTACATTTTTTTTTTGTATAGGGCCTCATATGGAGCCATATTGATCAATGAGTGGTAGCTGTTGTTATAAGCAAATTCGACCAATAGCAAATGTCGGTCACAACTATCATTGAAATCCAATGCACAAGTTCCTAGCATGTCCTCTAATGTCTAGATGGTTCGCTCATATTTTCTATCCATTTGAGGATGATATGTTATGCTAAATTGCAATTTTGTTCCTAGAGCTTGTTGTAGACTTCTCCAAAACTTCAACATGAAGCGTGGATCTCTATCGAATACTATACTATGTAGCACCCTATGGAGCCTTATGATTTATCTAAAATAGATCTCGACTAACTTATCTAAGGAGTAGGTCATGTTAATGGGTAAGAAATGAGCAGATTTAGTTAAACGGTCTATGATTACTCATATAGCTTCATATTCTGCTTTTGTCCTTAGCAATGCTGTGATGAAATCTATGGTGATTCATTCCCACTTCCATTCTGGAGTTGACAATGGTTGTAGCAGTCCCCCAGGTCTCTAGTGTTCAACTTTAACTTGTTGGCAAATTAAGCATTGAGAGACGAATCGTGCTATGTCTTTTTTCATGCCTTCCCACCATGCTTCCGCTATGCCACTCTAATTCATCCGGAATTTTCATTTTAACAATTTCACATATAGTCGATGTTTCTTCAATAGTTCTAGGGCAATTCTTAGGTGTTCCTCGGTCTCTAGCTGAGTCTTGGAATAAATCAAGATATCGTCAATAAAAATCACCATGAATTTATCTAAGAATGGTTTGAAGATTCTACTCATAAGATCCATGAATGCAATTAGAGCATTTGTTAATTCAAATGGCATTATTAAAAATTCAAAATGACCATATCTCGTTTGAAAAGCGATTTTAGGTATATCTTCCGTTCTGATCTTCAATCGATGGTACCTAGGTTGTAGATCAATTCGGGAAAAGAAAATCGCTCTTTGCAATTGATCGAACAAATCATCAATTCTTGACAAGGGACATCTATTCTTGATAGTTACCTTATTCAATTCTCAATAATTGATGCATAACCGCATGGACTCATCTTTTTTCTTCAAGAACAACACTGGAGCTCCCCAAGGCAATACGCTTGGACAAATGAATCCTTTCTCAATTAATTCTTGCAATTGTTTCTTCAGTTCCTTCAACTCGATTGAGGCCATTCGTTAAGGCGCTTTAAAGATTGGTTCCATAACCAGGCTTTACTTCAATGGTGAAATCCATTTCTCTTGAATGAGGTAGTTTAAGCAATTCTTTAGGAAATTCGTTGACTATGGGTATCTCTTCCAATCTCAATGACTCCACTTTTGTCTTTACTGCACTTTTTAAGCACATGCTCTAATCTCTCAGGTTTTCTTCCTTTACTGGTAAGACGCTAGTAGAAACTTCTAAATTTCTTCTTGGCTGTCCTTGATACACTATGGTTCCCATTCTCGACTTGGTGAACAATACTTCTCTCTTCTTGCAATCCATATTGGCAAGGTGTTTTGATAGCTAATCCATTCCTAAAATCATCTCATAACCTCTCATGGATAGAATAATCAAGTCCGCAAGCATGTTTCTCTCGTGTATCTTGACTTGGTAATCTTTTATTATCTCCTTGATAATCGCCTTCTCTCCTATAGGGTTAGATCTTTGGAGAGGGTTGAACTACCAATTTCCTTCATTGAGCTACAGTCAAACTTATAAATGAGTATGTAGCTCCCGTGTCAAATAGGAGCATAGTTGGTTAAGTGGTGATTAAAATGAATCTTATTAATTACGTAGTATATGATTAAGCTTTAACTTTTATTTTCCTAAATCTTTTAGTAATAAGTCTTTTATAATTTTTTATTTCCTAGTTAATATATATATGTAATGCTATGTACAAATGAGTTTAATTCTATGCACCTATCACTATGTCTCCCTTGTCTATGCATTATATACATATATATATGTAATGCTATATACAAATGAGTTTAATTCTATGTACTTATCACTATGTCTCCCTTGTGTACGCATTCCATAACTACTAAATCGATATCTTGGTATTGTTTGGGTTCTTCTTTCGCTTTACTTCTAGCATCGATGCCTTCAATGGCGAACACTTGAGTATTTGTAGTCTGTGTATTAGCTCCTTGATTTCCTTGCTTGAATGGTCGACTAGCATATCTCCCAATGGTGGTTCTAGGTGCCATAGTCTTTACGTCACTTCCTTCATATCTCTTAAGGTAGGCATTTGCAAGGTGTCCCTTTTGTTCGCAAACAAAATAAGTTATCGAATTTTTCCATGGATAATTTGGAATTCTATGGTTGCCGGACTCACATCGGTAACATTTACCTTTTAAGTGTGAACAATCTTAAGGGTAGTGTTGTCCTCGAAACTTGGTGGTTGTGAATTCTTAATCTTCATATTTTGTGATATCTTTTAACTTTGTTTTTCGAAATTTCCATTCATAATTTTGAATGGGGATATAAAATTTTAGGAATTACTACACTTTAAGTAGTTTGTGATTAGAAGGAAATTCCATTGTAATATATATATACATATAGGGTATTGTCTAAGTCTTTTATCATTTATTCTTAAAAATCTACCTAAGTTCTACCTTATCTCACTATTTGGTAGGTTGGTCCTATTTCTAACAACCTAGAGCTCTGATTCCATTCCTGTTAAGCTCTAGAGGGGGGGCTTGGAAGTTTTCACTACAAGCTATAATGTTACATGTAAACCTGTCACGTGATAATCACCTTGCGAGTCAGAGGCCGTAAAATTCTAATTAAATATTTAATTAATTATAACTAATTATATTATATTTATTCATATAATAAGAATATGATTATGGATTCCTATGGTCTGCGGTTGACCATGATCACAGATAATCACAATCCTCTACCAAAATAGTAAAATGAAAAAATGCATCTAAGTTTTACAAATTCTACTTCTACATTAAGTTCCTAAGAATAAAATTTCATCACTTAATATGTTAAATTACAAATTGAATGCCTCTAGCATTCCACCATTTCATTCCAATTATTCCGTATTCATCAGAATAGATCACAATAGTGTCTTAAAGGTAAGCCTCATTTAGGTCCCACCACAATTATTCCGTATCCAACTTGAGAGGTTTGGTTATCACATCTGCCAATTGATCTTGCAAACCATAATGAACCAGCTCCACGTTTCCATCCTTTGTTAACTCTCGAAGAAATTGAAAACTCACATCTATATGTTTAGTACAACCATGCATTATTGGATTCTTTGAGAGTTTAATTGTTGAGCTACTGTCACAGAAAATACTTATTGCTTTTTCTTGATTCTGATCCAATTTTTTTAATACCCTTCTCAACCATACTGCCTGACATGCACATGATGCAGCTGCAATGAATTTAGCCTTTGTAGAAAATAAACTCACAACTGGTTGCTTCTTCGAAGCCTATGATATTACTCATGAACATAGAAGAAATACATTTCTTGAAGTGCTCTTCCTATATTCTACGTCCCCAGCATAGTCACTATCTATGTAAGCAACAAGTTTTTCATCTCCTCCCTTCTTGTAGAAGATCCCAAACTCAGTTGTACCCTTCAGATATCTCAATGCTCGTTTCGACACCTACAAATGCATCTCAATAGGATTTTCCATATATTTACTTATAAGACTTACAACAAACATCATATCAGGTTGCGTTGCTGTAAGATAAATAAGACTACCTACGACTTGTTTATAATATGTCTTATCCACTTTAACTCCTCCTTCATCCTTTACAAGCTTAAACCCAAGAACAATTGGATTTTGAACTGGATTACTTTTATTCATTCCAAATCGCTTCAACACCTCTAATGCATACTTAAATTGACTGATAAATATGCCATTAGATTTTTGAAGAACTTTAAGACCAAGGAAATACCGCATCCTCCCAAGATCTGTCATGTCAAACTCATGCTTTATTGAATCTTTGAATTCATTAATCATCAACTCATCATTACTAGAAACAATGAGATCATCAACATATCATCAACATATACACTAACAATTACCACTTTCCCATTTTGCCTTTTAATGAACAAAGTATGCTCATAATTGCATTTATTGAAACCCTCCTTGATGAAATAAGCTTTCATTCGACTGTACCATGCACGTAGTGCTTGCTTAAGCCCATAGAGCGTCTTCTCTAGTCTATATACCTTCTGCTCATTTCCCTTCTGGATGTAACCATTTGGCTACTCCACATAAACAGTCTCATTCAATTCACCATGCAAAAATGCAAACTTCACATCTAGTTGATAAATGGTCCATCTTCTTTGTGCCGCAAATGCTACAACTAACCAAACTGTTTCCATACGTGCAACAGGTGAAAAAACTTCAGTGTAATCTACTCCATGTTGTTACGCATACCCTTTCACAACAAGCCTTGCCTTGTATTTATCAACCTCACCATTTTCATCAAATTTAGTCTTGTAAACCCATTTTACCCCTACCTTCTTTACTCCTTGAGGTAATTCAGTCAATTCCTAGGTGTTATTTCTTTCTATTGCTTCCATTTCCACATCCATTGCTTTCCTCCATTTCTCACTTTTAACAACATCTTCAAACTGCATAGGATCATCCATTGCAGAAATGACCAAAGAAGCTTCATTATCTTCTTCAGATAGCCTTTCTCCAGTCACATAATCCCTCATCTAGCTTGGTGGTCCCCTATTTCATCCTCCTTTTAAACTAGAAGTGCTATCTCCAGTTAAAGAATTTAAGGAAGAATTCTCTTCTTCTATATCATCATCAAATCTAGATCCACTTCCCTCTTCATGTAGCTCAGTTTCAGCCATCCCATTTACATCATCATTCCATTCTAATTCACACACAATTGCTTTTTCATACTTTTAATCCCAATCCTAAAATTTACTTTCTTCAAACACAACATCTCTGCTTATTATGATTTTATGTGAATTTGGATCATAAAGCCTATAAGCCTTTGACTCATCACTAACGCCTAACAATACACATTGCAAGCTCTTATCATAACTTAGTTCTCTTCTTATCAGACACATGAGCATGAGTAATGTAACCAAAAACATGAAAATACTTAACTGAAGGTTTAACTCCACTCCAAGCTTCTTCTAGGGTTTTATCTTTAACAGCAAGAGTTGGGCTCCGATTTAGAACATGTACAATCTAATTTATTGCTTCAGGCTAAAAGGTTTTGGGAACTTTCTTTCCTGAGAGCAAGCTGCGGACCATATTCATAATCGTCTTGTTCTTATGCTTCGCCACTCCATTTTGTTATGGTGTATATGCGGTTGTCAGTTGTCTCTGAATGCCATGATCATCACAAAAAATTTTGAATTCTTATGATGTAAACTCTCCACCTCAATTAGTGTGTAAACATTTGATTGCTGAATCTGTTCTTTCTCAACATGAATTTTAAAAATTTTAAAAACAGCAAAGGCTTGTGCCTTTTCTATGAGAAAGTAAACCCAAATTTTTCTATTAAAATCATCAATGAAAGTGATTAGGTACCTTTTTCCACTGTTAGAATTAAGCTTGAGTGGTTCACAAATATCAACATGAATTAATTGAAGGATTTGTGTTGCTCTCCAAGTGCTTTTCTTTGGAAATGAGGCCCTTTGCTGCTTTCCCACTATACAATCATCACACAGCTTTAAAGGAGACTCTAATTTTGGTAACCCACTCACCATCTTCTTCTCTTGAAGTGTCTTTAGTCCTTTATAGCTTAAGTGTCCATATCTACGATGCCAGAGCTAAACCTTTTCTTTTGTAGCTGTGCTGAAACAAGTAGACATTATGGACTGAGATGCTGCATGTAATTTTAACATTCGATTCTCAAACATCTTTGTATCCATGATTAAACCTTTCTCTGAATGATACACTTTGCATTTGTCATGTTGAAACAGAATGGTTAGCCTCTTTTCTTGAAATTGTCCGATGCTCAGCAAATTTTTCTTCAATTCTGGGACATAGAACATCCCTGTGATTATCTGCACCATCCCATCCACTTGCAGCCTTACATCATCCTTTCCGATTACAGCCAAGCTTGCGTTGTTGCAAAGCTTCACCGTATCTTTAAAATTTTCATCAAAATTAGAGAAATATTCTTTCTTTCCACACATGTGATTGCTACACCCTGAATCAAGAAACCAAGTATCTTCTCTGTTAGTGACTTATGTATTCACAAAAGCCATCAATAGCATCTCCTCTTGAGTCTCTACATAATTTGCTTCTTTACTTGAACATTCCCATTAAAAATTTCCTAGCTTATGACATCTGTAACATTCTATCATGTCTTTATTGAAGCTTTGCCTGTCTCTTCCTCTTCCTTTACCTCTAAAGCCACCACGACCTCTAGCCCTTCCACCAGATTGATCTCCATGAGTGATCTTTAAAGCATGTTCTTTGTTATCATGAGATCCCATACACTATTCATGCACAAGCAAGCTGCTTTGCAATTCATCAATGGTTAGGATACTAGTATCCCGGGACTCCTCAATGCTACAAACAATGTAATTAAACTTGCTAGTCATGGATCTCAAAATCTTTTGAATGACAACACCATCTTCCATCATCTTACCATTAGCCTTCATCTTATTGACTATGATAAGAGTTCGAGCAAAAAACTCATTAACAGACTCTCCTGTTGTCATATGAAGAATTTTAAACTCTTTACGAAGAGCTTGCAGGTGTGCACGCTTGACCCGAGTTGTGCCTTGATACTTTTGCTTCATGGAATCCCATATGCTCTTTGCTATATCCTTGTTAAGAATCGTCTCCAGAATTGTACGATCCAAAGCTTGAAATAAATAGTTCTTGGCTTTCAAGCCTTTTAGTTTTTGATCTTCAATGTTCTTTTTCTGTGCATCAGTAGCACCTTTTGCTACAGTAGGAATTCCATTCTCCACCAATCCCCAATACTCCTTTGAATGTAGAAAGTTCTCCATAAGCAATGCCTAGTGATCATAATACCCATCAAACTTCGGAACTGCTGGCTGCACAAATGTTCCCTCTATTGACATAATTTAAGAAGACTGCAGCTTCTAAATGAACTAGACCCTTTGATGGGCTTTGATACCAAATGTTAAGAACAAGAAAGAGTAATTAAAGAACAACAGAAGTGGAGGAGGATTTTCTATCTACTTAAATGAGAAATACTGGGCTATTATATAGCCTTACATAGCAACTAAAAATGAGAGAATAAAGGAGCTACTAAGAGCCACTACTAACAACCAAAATAAAATATAACTTAAATAGCTAAATATCCCATAAACATAGGGATTTATTAAACAAACTTCCTAATTCTTAGACCAACAAACTCTAACTGAAGACGAAGATGTCGAAGTCCAAGTCGAGTTGGTAGTCGACAAGTTAGGATTAGGATTAAGATTAGGGTTAGGGTTAGGGTGAGGGGGTAGCCCAAATAGAATTAGGAATCATTCTTCTCTCTTGTTTTTGGATTCTAGAAGAAGGTGTCTCAAATAGTGACAAAGGCAAAGTTGGTTTGGCTATTTATTTTAGAAAATTTCTTTTGATTTTCCATGTTTGTTCATTGTACGCGGTAATTTATGTAAATTTAGTAACTTAAGTGTTTTAAAATGAAATTTTATAATTAAGCTAAATAAATTATTCAAAGCATAAAAAATTACTCGAAATTTTCATTTGAGTATTATAAACCTATGATTTTAATTTATTTTATCTTTTACTCTAAAATTTTTCGTGGTTTGCTTTTTAAAGGATTTTTTTTTAATTTAAAATTATATAGAGTATAAGTAAGACTTTTAATATAATCTTTTAACTAATCCAATATTATATTTATGCTAAATTCATGGGTTTTACATTCTCACCCACTTTAAAAGTTTTGTCCTCAAAACTTTAGAATGTATCTAGGTTTCCAAATAGGTGAGAGTACTTCTCCTTCATCTCGTCCTCCCTTTCCCAAGTGGCTTGTCATTCCAAATGTTTGCTCTATCGTATTTTGACGTATCTAATACTTTTGTTGTGTAGTTCTCGAGTTTGGGTCAAGAACTTTGATTAGATGTTCCTGATACGTCAAATTAGGTTGGAATGAAATTGGTAATTTAAGGTGGAATGAAGTTGGAGTTGTGAAGGGGGTATGTTTTTGGGAAATAGCGTGAAAGAGGAGTAATTTTAAGAGTGTTTGATTTGTGTTTGCACTAAGGAGCATTCAGATCAGAAGTTACTATTTTATGGGTGTCACATGCACCTTTTCTTAGTTGAAGGCGCATATGGTACATATGGCTTCAAGTATATTTTTTTTACGATGCCGTTGTAATAATATTTTCTATATTTTGCTTCTTTTTTATTTTTATGCTAAGCCCTTCAATCAAGTAGAGAATAATATGGGTACAGAAAAAAGAAATAAATAAATAAACAAGAATAAGGATTGCCTCCAAGCGAAGCTAACTGTCAAAAGCTCTTTGATCGGTTCACCTTAATACTTTCTAAACGGAAAACAAAAACCTCTCTCGAAGTTTGAAAGGTTAACGGAGAGTGTTGTCCTCTTTAGATTGAGGTTCGTATCTCGGTGTCCCTTAATCTTCTTCTCGTTGGCTTTGCAATGCTGTATTACGTCTATGTCTATCTTGTTTCTCGAACATTGTAACCTTGTTCTATCATCTCTGTACAACAGCTATGACCTTGAACTGTAACATGGAGGTATCTTTGAATGTTAACTTGTATATAAGTACAGTGAATTTGCTATCTGACTTAAGTAATCTCTCTTGTATGGTCTATTAGAATCTTGATCATTTTTTCGGTTTCTTGTTCTAGTTCTCCCATGTATGCTTTGGAACATTATTACTTCGTGACCCTTTTTCTTTATGAAATTTGGTTCGTTTGCATTTGTTGCCACGATTCAACTGCATTCAGCCCTATGTTGCTTCGATTAGCAAGAGAAAATGTTTGCACTAACATATAGAGCTCTATTCTTCATGTATTATCTACAGGATTTTTCCATTTGAAATCATGATATATATATATATTATCAAGTTGGTCAGAATCTGTGGTCAAATTACTTGTTGCAATCGTCAGACACGGCGATTGTAATATAACGTTTAGAATCCGCTCTTTTTTGTTTCTCAAATATGTTGCACATGCGCTACAACTAATAACCAGTAAAACTATCATCTTGAATTAAAACACTATGATTTTCCCTTTTTTTTTTTTTATTTCCTCCCTTGTGTAGCATTTTACTTGCGGTAGATTGATGAAACTCTTAAGCCTCATTTAACTACCTATTGATAAGAGCAGTTTCAAGGCTATGGGGGATGGAAATCATCCATCTACAACAATTACATGGAGAATCACTGGCTTTACTAGGTTGACGGAGAGGAAGTATTATTCAGATATGTTTGTTGTGGCTGGTACTAAATGGTAATTAAGTTTGTGTCTAGTGATTTGCAATTGTTGCATAGCTGTTACGCTTGTATATTGTGTTATAGTAGTTTTTTTAGTTTCACTGTTTATTTCGGTCTTAATTTTGAGCAGGAGGATAGTGTTATATCCAAAAGGAAACAATACAGATGATTTGTCTATGTACTTGGCGGTCGCAGAATCCAATACATTGCCCGATGGGTGGAAAAGAGAAACCCAATTTAGTCTTTCTGTGGTGAATCAGCATAATAATAATCTCTCAAGAAAAAAAGGTATTTTGTTATTACCTACATTTTCTCTCATTCAAATATGCTAGTGAAACTGAGTAATTCTAAATCTCTCGTTGAGTTAATTTTATTTGGGAAAAACTTCTTCACATCAATTTGTAGAGGGTAGAATTTGTAATATTAAAATATTGGGCTGGGCCCACTATAAACTTAAGCTTAACTCCTTAGGCTAGGTGATAGAGTTTAAAGAGTTTGATTTGCATTTTGGGATGGTTTAGGGGGATTTGATATGGTAGACTTAGAGCAAGGATTGTTGAACTAGTCTGTCTACTCTTAACCTCTCTTAGAAAGCTCATGCACTTAGAGAGATTTTACATGGGCTTATACTCAATAAGGGGCTCATGGAAGAATTCGTCAATAATAGGATTGATATCTTCCATTGACTATCCATGCAATCTAATGGACGTTATGAATGAATCGATTCTATAAATAATCAAGAGCTCCTTCTCATTGTGATAGGAGATGATACAGTAAAGTGAATGTGTATTGTGTTGAAGATAAGATAAAGATTTACAATGTATAAATACAAGAATTATATATAAGATGTGTACAAAACCTTCATGTACTATAGGAAAAGACAAAAGTAACCTTGTGCATCAAAACTATACAAAAATATAGGGATATATGATAATACGCCTCCTCATTCTTAAGATGTGTGAGTAAGCATGAGATTAGGGCGATGATAAAGAAATGTGGATGTAGAGAGATTCTTGGTGAGGATGTCAATGCACTAGAAATGTGTGGGAATAGACTATTTCACAGATAAAGTGATGGTTAATGTCATTGTGCTTGGTGTGATTATGCTAAACTGAGTTAGTGGAAAGATAAATGGCACCAAGGTTATCACATCATAGAATAATGGAATGTTAAATCGATACTCTTAGTTCACGGGCAAGATGGCAAAGCTAAGACTCTATAATAGCATAAGTAACCTTGTGTCATTAGCTTGCTCTATGTCGTCGGTCGTTTATGCTTTTTTTTTTCTTTCTTTTTTTTCAATTTCTCTATGTCATAAATTAAAGCAAATTATTGTAATGCAATATATATTAATTTTTTATAATATTAATATAATTAACATTAAATATAATTTATAATTTTTTATGATAATTTTTAAAAATTACTAATATAATTTTTAGAACGTGTTATATTATTAAATATAACATAAATTATTGTAATTTATAATATGAATTATTAATTTTTTTCAATCAATGGATTTACACGAATTATTTTATATAATTTATAGTATTATATGAATTAAATAATCTCTTCAAATAGTATTTTCTTATAATAATATCACATATGTATAAATAACCATGATATCATTAAAAGATATAATTGTCAAATTTACTATATTAAGTGCAATACTTTACTATTCCAAATAATGAACAATACAGAAATCCTTGTCCAATACTGAATATACCAAATGTGGTACAATTTTTTTTTTTGTCTAGTTTTTCTTGTTTTGTACTGTCCAGTACTAGTAATCAAACACTACCTTAGGTGGAGGAGATAATTGCTGAAGTGATGAAACTAGGCTTGAGGAGCTTGTTTTAGACCATAAAAAGACTTGTGCAACTAACACACATTGTAAGGATATCAAGGATGAACAAACCCAAGAGATTGCTTCATGAAAATTTTCTATTGAAGGTAACCATAAAGAAAGACATTTTTGACATTGAGTTAGTGAATATCCCATCAAGAGGAAGTAGAATGAGATAAGAAAAAATGTATAGTGGTGAGTTTGATAACAGGGCTAAAAGCCTCTATGTAATATATACCTTCATGCTGTGTAAATCCTTAGGTAACAAGATGCACTTTGTGGTGCTCAACTTATGCCTCAGGATTTGTTTTAATTAAAATTTCCATGTGTTGTCCATAATAGTTTGGGTTAGGAGTGGAAGAATTAGGATGCAAGTTTTATTTTTGAGGAGACTCAAACTCTTCTCTTATAGTAGCTATACAATGGGGGTGGTGAAGGGCTTTAGTGTGGTGAAATGGCTCGGATGGGGAGGAGCGAGCATGTAGGTTAATAATGGTGCATGGTTTGGTGACATTTGATTTTGAATGAGTATGGATGTAGTGAGTGGTGGAGGGAGGGATGGAAGTGGTAATTGGGTTTATAGAGGTTGGAAGAGAAAGTTCTATAAGTGTTTGTAGTAAAGTGGTAGTAGGGGTATCTAATTGAGTTGAGGGAGTGGTAGATGTGGGGGGAAATAGGCATAAAGTGATGATAGATAGGGATAATCAATGGGCAAGTGTCGGAGGGAAGAGGGTAAGAGGATGGTGCAATAGAGGAAGTGGAGGCTAAGGCTACTAGGGTAGGAAGATTAGAGGAGGAGGTGGAGAGGGATGAGGTTGATGCCATTTGGGAGGAGTTGGATGAGGAATGTGAATGGGACAAGACAGGTAAACTAGTGGAAATAAGAGTGGTAAAAGTTAATGTAGGAGATGGGGAGCTAGGCTCCAGGGTGGAGTTAAATGGGAGAAAGTTGCCTCTGGTATGGAAATTTGGTTTCAGGAAAGATCACATGGTGGCTTATGTAGACTTGTCCCAAGGTGAGATCAAGATAACAATAGCCTTTATGGTTGACTAAATAGCTAATGGAAATATAGGGAGTAGAGTAAGTTGAGAGCTTATGTGAAGCATGTTAGGTTAAGTAAGGGTAGCAGAGGCATCCAAAAGTTCTAAGGAATGTGTAATCTGAGGGCAGGTTGTATAGAAGTTTGAAGGGTGATTTATGATCCAATATGGTAGTTAGAAGTTAGTTAATGATATAAATAACTGTGAGAGTAATGTTGACCTAAAAGGAAGGAGGGAGATTGGCATGGATATGGATGGTTCGAGCTAAGTTAGTGATATGATGATGTTTATGTTTAGTGACCCCATTTTATTTAAAGTATAAGGATAGAAGAGTTGAAGTTCTATGCCATGATCACATAAGAAGGTAGTAAGAGCCTTGTTAACAAATTTACCACTACCATTACTATGAAAAATTTTAATGCATTTAGAAAAGTGATTTTCAACTAAAGTTTTGAAATGCTAAAAATGAAATAAAACTTCATTTTTATTATGCATAGGAAAGATTTGTAAGTATTTGGTACAATTGTCTGCAAAAATGACATAGTAACAAAAGCTTAAATTAGATCTAATAGGTGGTATAGTAGCACAACTTACCCTCAGATAGATCGGCAAATTGAAGCTACAAACAGGACACTTGGTAATCTGATTAGGAGCATTTGTGGGGAGAAGTCAAAGCAATGGGGTGTTATGTTAGCTTAGGTAGAGTTTACTTACAATAATGTGGTTTATAGGGCGAAAGGGAAATCTCCATTTTTTGTGGTTTACACTAAGATTCCCTAGCATGCTTTAGATTTGATCAAGCTTCCTAGGAATTTGGAGTTTAGTATTGCAGCGAAGAATTTAGCAGAGAATTGGTAGTTAGTGATAGCAAAGGTGTGAGGGAAGATAGAGCAATCCAATGCCAAGTACAAAGCAATAGCAGGTAAATATTGTAGGAAGAAATTGTTCTCAATAGGTGATGGTGTTCCTGTGAAGAGAGAAGCTTCTAGTTGGAAAGTACAACAAGTTACAACCTAAGAAATATGGTCCATACTAGATTTTGCAGAAGATTAATAACAATGCCTATGTGGTTGGATTGCCTAATAGTATGGGCACTTCAAAGACGTTCAATGTGGTTGATATATTCCCTTTTTACACAGGCGATGCACCTTTGTATCTAAAAGAGAACTCGGGGTCAAGTTCTTCTTAAGTGAGAGAGAATGATGTAGAACGGATTGTAGATCAGTTTTTAGATAAATTAGACAAATCCAAAAAGCCCAAGAAAAAATAAATATTCTAGTAAAAATAGGTTAGTACATGGCCGTGCTAGAGGCCACGTACTTTTATGTAATTTTTATATTTCGACAAAGGATAGTACATAGTCAAGCTATGTTGTATACCTTTTTGTGGATTTTTGCATTTGGACATGTCTATGTATATGAGCATGTTAGTGACTGTGTCTCCTAAGCATGAGCAGGTACACAGACATATACTTAATTGTGTAGGCCCAAAATTTAAGGCTTTTTTTTTTTTTTAAAGACTATATATAGTCGTCATCTTTTAGTTAGAGAGGACTTTTTATTAGATAATAGTATTTAGATTTCCTTGAGCAGAGGTTTTTGTTAATTTCGTTTTGATTTCTAAGATCAATTATTGATTCTTGTTTTTTAGGCTATTTGCTGTGTCGGCAGAGATGGATGTTATTCAAGTGAAGAGATAAAAGTCGTTTCAACTCCATCTCCTGGGCCAATGAATTTTCAGGCAATCGTTGTTGAAGAGAATGCCAGATGTCATATGCAGCTAGAATATCCTGAATCTCCATAAGTACGTCAGTGGAGATCGTGGCAAGAAGTGAGGCACGGACCATGTGATTGATCCGTAAACAGTTAGTGTACTGAGGATTGGATGTATGCATAGTGTTGAGAGGAAGTATTATGTCACAGGGTGGAGCAAGAATTGATGTGTCGACATATTTATATAAATCCATGGAAATGAGAAATGGGGTCATTAGAGATGACCATAACTGATAATTTTCGGCAGTGAGTTTAATGGTGACTACAGCAAAAACACTATTGGGAGTACGAGTGGATAAAGGGGACGATAAAATGGTATTGGAATGGTGTGTAGGGTTAGGGACTTGAGATGGGACAGTGGAAGAGTTGTGGGTATACCGCAGTTGAGGGAAAGAAGTGGACAGGTGAGTGGTTGAAGGAAGAGTGGATTGAGTTAGGGTGGAATTAGATGCTAGATTTGAGATAACAGAGGAGGCAAGAGTCAGGTCGAGGGAAGAGGCGAGAGACTGGAGAAGAGGAAAGGTATTGGGCTGTAATGACGGGTTGGGGTTGGCGTGTTAAGATGGGAGAGAGGGAGAGAAGGTCACGGAGGCCGAGATATGGTGATTGGGGTTGCCGATGGTCTGGAGCGAGAGAGGCAAAACAGAGGCAATGGACGGCGGATCAAGTTGAATGAAGATAGCAATGGGAAGAGGATTGACGACAGAGGGATCGGGGTTTGGGTGGTGGCAGCTGATGGTTAGTGTTTTACAGCTGCTGGTGGTGTCTTTCCCGACGATCAGATTTTCTTCTCCGGCAAGATTTGTGAATTTCGACTGTTTTCCTGTTTTCCCTTTTCTTTTCTTTTTTTTTTTTTTCACTTTGGCTCTCATACCATGTGCAAAACCCTAATGTACAGTAGGAAAAGACAAAAGTAACCTTGTTGGTAAAAACTATACAAAAATATAAGGATATATAATAATAAGAGAAATAGCATGGTGCTATCGGATTACTATTTTGAAAAATCAAACAAAACTCAGGGCGAAGAACATATTGTTTCTCATTAAGAATAACGAGGTTAATCCTTTATACTCCTCCACTTATCACGTGTGCACTTGAGCTCCCTAAGGTAGCGTTTGGTTGCCACAAAAATGTGGTATTGAACAGGACAATTTTTTTTGTCCTGTGTTTGGTTGCCATTCATGAAAAAAGTACTAGACAAAAATTCAATATAGTACTGGACAAAATGATAAATTTTTGTATCACATGTAATTAGGTACAAAAAATCTGATACTGGACAAAAATTCATTTTTTTCGAAATCTCCAACTTGCTTTTCATATTTTTCTCTTTACAAATAAACCCTACCTCCCTAAACCCTTTTCATTTGAATCCATTCACGCCGCACTAGCTTGCCCTTTAAGTGTAGTAGGAAAACCCATCAGTGCCGCTCTAACAACGGGATTCATCGTGCAATCGACCGCTATTCGAACGTCGTTGTCATCACGCCAAAAGTCGTTGTTAGGTTCGTATCCTTCTGTTCTTTCTCACATTCTTGCTTGCTTTTCTATGTTCTCTGTATGCTCTACCTGTGGTTATCGCCATTCGTTTAGATTTTTCTCGCTTGCTTTTCTATCTTTGTCACATGCTCTCCGTCTGGTTGTCGCCGTGCGTTTAGATGTCTGTTGAAATGGGATGGTGGTGGAGGATTAATCTTTCATGTATAAATAGATCATCACATGTCCCAACTTGATTCCAAACTCACGTTTTGATTTCCAGTACAATAAGAACAAAGAAAATTACATAGCATGAGAAAAATAATATAACATAAGTTTTTTTTTTAAAATCATGTTTATTGCTAATTTCAAGTCAAAATTCTTTTATGTTGTATATTATTTATCATGTATATATACTATATCGGAACATCATTTTTATGATAAAAGAAAAGTAAGTAATGTATTATTTTATTAAATATAACATAAATTATTGTAATTTATAATATGAATTATTAAATTTTTTCAATCAATGAATTTACACGAATTATTTTATATAATTTATAATCTCTTCAAATTGTAGTTTCTTATAATAATATCAAATATGTATAAATAACCATGATATAATTAAAAAGGATATAATTGTCAAATTTACTATGTTCAGTCCGGTACTTTGTAATTCCAAACACTGGATAGCACAAAAATCTTTGTCCAGTACTGAACAAACCAAACGTGGTACAATTTTTTTTTTTGTCCAGTCCTTCTTATTTTATACTATCTAGTACTCCTTGTCCTGTCTAGTACTAGTAATTTATCTCTCCAAGTCAACTCCACCTGTCATTATCACTTTACTCCTCTAAAGCATGAGACTCACACTGCATGCACGTGGCTATTGTAATCGGATCCACGTATCTACACAATTTATCATCTAATTGGAGAATATATGGTTTCGTAAAATGGTGATTCCTCTAACTACTTTTCGCTTCAGCTGCCGTAGCTAAGGAGGTTTCCTATTTAAAGAAGCTGATTTTTACAAAAATATATGCTGTTAATCCACTTTAAAGGAGTCTTATTCATCAGAAGCCCTTGGATATGGAGAACATTAGTTGAGAAGAGCTTAGCTATTCCTAACTCATTTTAAAGTTTAAACTTGTAAATGAAGACTTGGATATAAAGGTTAACATTTCAATCAGGGAAGCAAAAACAATGCTTGCATTACTCCCGAGAAAATGCTGGACAAAGACTACGATTTTTCTGCAGTTAAGTTCAAATGCAGCACGGTGCATTACTGAAAATTTTGAAGGAAGAAATATATTTAAGTATATAGATATATATATATTATATTTTTAATGGAAGGGTACCTTATGTCTAGGATGCAAGTGAACAAAACCAAGTTAAAAAGTATTGAATTCGTGCCCGAAGTTGACTAGAGAAATAAAAATTTAAGCTTAGATTTTTTAGCCTAAGCTCAAGCTCTGTTCGTTGGAGCTTGTTCAAGCTCCATTGTTTTATTGTTGGACAAGAAAAGCTCTGTTGCTAAAAAAAAATTATGTCCTTTGAATTAAATTTATATTAAAGCTCAAACTTGTTTGGAATATTCAATAAAGATTGTTATATACTAAAGTTAACTTGAGCAAAACTAGAAGCATGGACTTATTGAGCTGTGTAGGTTGAAGCTTGAGCTTGTCTCAAGAAGCTACTTGAGTTGCTCGAACTCGATAATTGAGTTGAATCGAATTGAAGGAAATATCAAGTCAAATTTGAGTACCTTGTAAGCCAGCTTGGTTCATTATACTCCCACTTAAGCCCATTGGTTTTTAGTTGACTTTTTTCTTTTGATAGAAGATTTACATGGCATCCCATTAACTCATACATGTTTTGTAAATATATGAAAGAATTCTTCTTCTTTGCTTGCTATAATCTTTTGTAGGAAAATTTTCCTCATTTTGTGCTAACTACAACACCTAATGAATTTTCAGAAGCATCCAATACATTCACTTCGCAATCTCCTGATTGGGGATATAGATCAATCTTATCCTTGGGGGACCTGCATGACGTTTCGGGAGGCTTTCTTGTTGATGATACTATAGTGGTGGAAGCTAAGGTTGAAGTTAGAAGTATACATCCTCCAATTGCTGCAGGGACACTTTGTGTAGGAACTACTGCAGCTGCTGCATCAACTAATAGATTCGATACTTACTTTGCAAGTTTGGAGGGGTTAATTAACGATAGCACTCCCTCCATTGCAGAAGGATCGGTTGCACAAGAAATTGTTACGAATATTAAAAAACCCAGCTTGGAAGAGGTAGTGCAAGCAAAGCAGTCCCTCAAGGAGTGCCTAACTGATCTTTTCAAGGTGAACATGAAAGAAAGACTTGCTAAAGCATTATCGACTCTTAGCTTATCCAAGGATGTGTTATCGCCCGATCAACAGAAAACGGTTGTATTATTTTGGGAAAATTTTGATGAGTTTACGTCAGACTTCTTAACCTTTGAGCAAGACAATTCTGAATATGAGCTACAACAACTATTGAAGAATCAATTATTTAGGGCATTGGAAAAGAATAATAAGACTCATCTCTTATTTAAACACTTGCATGGTGAATACTCCAAGGAAGAGGAAGAGTGTACGAAGAGACTAGAGGACATAAGGTCCAAAAGAGATAAAGTTATGGCAGATTGGGACTCTTTATTGGTTGAAACAGAAAAACTAGAGTCTAGTTACAAAGCCCAAGGAAAGAAAGTTGCTGATGCAGAGGGAAAAAAAAGGATCACCGAAGAAAGAATGTCACGCTCCACTACTGCATGGGCCAACTTGAAAAGGCAATTTGGGTGAAAAAGGAGCTGTAGTGCATAGTTCTCATTGGCAACGTTCATTCGATGAGCATCTAGCCTTGTTTTTAGTTATAAATTGGGTGGATATATCTGATATACTGTTGAACACCTTTTCGTTTATGGATTTTGAACATCTCTAATATCATCGTGTGATTGTTGCTCACTGCGCTAGTTTCCTCCGGTGTATCATTTAATGTCAAGGCATCTCTTTTTTGTAACTGTCTACATATTAATAGCCAAGCTATACAAGATACAAATTCACTGCCCCAAATTGGTTGTCTCGATGCTCTTTCAGCAAATCACAATCGAACACATAAGTAAAGGAAATAATATAAAATCATATAATTTTGTTCAGCTAGCAACTAGCTCATGACTCTGATGATTATGATTGATAGGGGCACTATTGAAGCGGACAACTTGAGACATCCAATATTTAGGCCACAAAATAATGGTTTGTGCCCCATTCTCTATGTAGAAAATGCCCACTGATTTTTTGTTCTGCTTTAATTAAATATTTAAAGCAACCTCTCATTTGTTGCAACAGGCTTAAAATAATGTGTATATTAAAAACCTATAATCTTTACTTGCATATCTATATCTACCATATTTATTTATATATTTATTCACTTTCTTTTGGGTGGATTTTGATAGCAGTTGAATAATGGTATTATGTTGATTGTACAATAAGTGTATCTCTATTTTATTGAGCAACTATAAGAAACATTATTTTGTGAGTGTACAAAGATCTAGAGCTTAAAACATAATTAGTTGCAGATTCTATGTAAGTTTTCGCACCAATTGAGCATTTGCCACAATCGAGGTCCTGAAGTTGGTTTGCTGTATTAGGTAAATGAATTGTAGGGACACATTATGATGAGGATCAACTAACATCACAAAGGAAGGAACTAAAATCTCATGATCCATTACATGGTATTGGAGGCTCGATGACCCAAGCTAGAGTTAAAAGGATGAACGAAGCTCTACAAGAACTAGTCATGGACTTGCAGGCTCGGGAATCAAGCTACACAGAAGGAAAACATACATGTGCCAACTTGATTCACGTGACCATGGAAGGATGAAATATTTTTAGAATATTATATATTTGCGTGGACACTACATTAGAGGATACATTTGATTTTGTTATTATTTGTTGGTTTGTTTTCCATGTTATTTAGTTGCCTATTTGGTGGCACAAGAATAAGGATAGAATAGGTAACTTAGGATTTCCATATTGTGTTAGGTTTTTTTTTCCATATTGTATTCGTGTGCTATATATACCGTGCTAGGGGTTGGCTAAGAGATAACTTTGATATATGAAAACACATCTTTTTCGTGAGATACGAAATATCTCTTTTTGTTCTTTTGCCAAAGAACTTTTCCATAGGATTCTTAACCGAATTACTAGGAATAACTTTTGCTAACTTAGGTTACAATCAATAGGTTTGATTGGGGTCTAGTTACGCATCGCTTGTTCAAGACGATCTTCGGGGTAATTGAAACCAACTAGCATCATTGGGGTTCTAGGTTTAACATACCTAGGGTTACACACATCATTTGGTATCAAAGCTTCGGCTTCTTGAATCAAGTAAATTCTATCATTTTCTTTAATTTGTCTGTTGTTCTTTTCCATAGTCATCTATTGTTCTTTTCCATAGTCGTCTATTGTTTTTTTTTTCCATAATCGTTTGTTGTTCTTTTCCATATCCGTCTATTGTTCTTTTCCATATTCATATCAGAAAAAAAAATTTTGTTCTTTTCCATATTCATAAACAGAAGTCATATATATATATATATATATAAAATTTCATACTTGCTTGGTCATTACAATCCATTAAGGCCGACGGTATTTAGGTTTTTCTTGAATAATCAATTGTGTTCAATTCGTAGCTTATCTACAAAAAAAAAAAAAAAAAATCAAATTCGGTTGCAAAAGAAAGAATCAAGAACCAAAATTCCAAAAAAAAAAAAAGAATCAAATTCAGTTGCAAAAGAAAGAATCAAGAATCGAAATTCAAAAAAGAAAAAAAAAAAGGAATTCGGCCTTGAGAGAATTACACTTACCGAAATCATAAGATAGCTTCTTGAATTGTCAATTACATAATTGATTGAGTCAATTTACTTTCCATATCAATTGTTTCCAATTCCAACCGTGATAGATGCTTTGTGATTTCTAAATTGTGCATCCAAAAATTACATTCCATAATCATTCATTGTGTTTTGGAGCAAATTATATCCTCTTGAGATTGCATGCAAAAGAATTAATTATCTTGTTTCAAAGTTCTCTTGTGTGTCATAGCTATTGAAATTTACTTCTAATTTCCAAATTGTCACCGTGATTAAAAAACTGATAGTAATTATTAGTGTTGACTTAGTAATTTGAGTTTAGGAGTTCCAAATTGAGTTCCTAGCAAAAGAATTACAAAAAGTAGGTTGTGAGATCATATTTTGTGAGAGATATACACGAGTGGAATTGTGAGCATATCATTTGTGAGCAATATACGAGTGAGTTTGAGGAACATACTTATATATTTCTTGTGATTGTGATCGAAACTTGCTATAAATTATTAGAATTATGTCGGGACAGAACACTAATGGAGGAGAAAGTCGGGTAATGTTTGAGGAATTGATGGGGGAGATGAAGAGGATCCTAACAGGTGAACTAGAGTAGATCCATAACAGGATGGATAGGATGGAAAGGAGTAGGGAACCGTCTAGCAGTACCACTGTCAGGCGAGGAGTAGGTAAACAGAAGAGGGGAGGAGTTAGGATAGATGAAGAGGAGGAATATGATTTTAGAGATTACCAACACGTGAGGGATAGGGGAAGTATCCAGAGGCGTGATAGTAATTTAAGGAGTATTAAGTTGAAAATCCCAACTTTTCATGGAAAGAATGATTCAGAATTGTATTTAGAATGGGAGAGGAAGATGGATCATGTGTTTGAATGTCATAACTACACTGAGGAGAAAAAGATAAAATTAGCTGTAGTAGAGTTTTCAGATTATGCCAGTGTATGGTGGGATTGGTTGGTGCGTAATAGGTGTAAGTATGGAGAGTGACCTGTTAGCACTTGGGAGGAGATGAAAACGATCATGCAGAAGCGTTTTATTCCTAGTCACTATCATAGGGACTTACTTAGGAAAGTCCAAGGGTTAACTCAAGGGAATAATAGTGTAGAGGATTATTACAAAGAGTTGGAGATGGCTATGATTAGGTTGAGAATTGAGGAGGATGATGAGGCCACTATGGCTAGATTCATCAAAGGATTGAATCGGGAGATAGCTGATGTAGTAGATCTTCACCATTACTTAGATATGGAAGAGTTACTGCATAGAGCTATTAAAGTAGAGCGACAACTAAAATATAGGAGTAAGCAGGGGTCTGGCTTGTTTTCCAAAACTCCATGGAAGTCCATGTAGAGGAGAAACTCCATCGATTCAAAGCCTAAGGAGGACATGAGGGCTAAGAATCCAGTTGCTGCACCTAAGGGAAAGACTGACACTAAACCCCCTTCCAAGATGAGAGATATAAAGTGTTTTAGGTGTCAGGGATTTGGGCACATTGTATCTCAATGTCCAAATCAAAGGGCTATGATTATTAGTGATAGTGGGGATGTAGAGAGTGTGAGTTCCGAGGAGGAGGAGGAGTCACCATCATAGGAGTATGAGGATGTTGACTTAGAGGGACTCGTGAGTGGCGAGTTGTATGTTACGAGGAGAGTGCTTAGTGTACAACCCTAGGAGGATAGTGAGGGGATCCGGCATGAACATATTTTTCATACATGGTGTCGTGTGCAAGGTAGAGTCTGTAGCTTGATAATTGATAGTGACAGCTGCACTAATGTTGCTAGCACTTTGCTAGTAGAAAAGATGCAGTTGAAAGTAGTGAAGCATCCTAGACCATATCGATTGCAGTGGTTGAGTGATTGTGGGGAGGTTAAGGTGACCAAGCAAGTACTTATAGCCTACTCTATAGGGAGCTACAAAGACGAGGTTATGTGTGATGTGGTACCTATGTAGGCTAGCTACATCTTGTTACGGCGACCTTGGCAGTTTGATAGGAAGGTTAAGTACGATGGGTACAAGAACCAATATTCTTTTGTTTTAAACAAAAGGAAAGTGGTTCTCACACCTCAGTAGCCATGGGAAGCTAGTGAAGATTAGATGAGAATTGCAAAGGAATTCAAGGAAAAACACTCGAGTGCACGTAAGAAAAATAAAACAAGTGAAAAACAAAAACTTGTGAGCAAAGAGGGCAAATACACACAAACACTGAGAGCAGAGGGAATGGTGAGGAAGAGTGAGGTTAAGAGGGCAATGATGGCAAAACAACAATTACTTGTACTTATGTACAAGGATTTATATTTTTTCTAATGTTGAAATTAACCCTTCTGTGCCTAGTGTTGTTGTTTCTTTGTTGTAGGAATTCGAAGACTTGTTCTTTGAAGAAGTGCCGCAAAGATTACCCCCTCTACAAGGGATAGAGCATCAAATTGATTTCATGTCGGGTGCTTCCATTCTAAACTGGCCAGCATATAGAACCAATCTAGAGGAGGCCAAGGAAATTCAGAAACAAGTGGATGGGCTGATGGAAAAAGGGTTCGTGAGAGAGAGTTTGAGCCCATGCTCAGTTCCAGTGATCTTAGTGCCCAAGAAGGATGGGATATGGTGTATGTGCATGGATTGCAAGGTGGTCAACAAAATCACAGTTAAGTACAGACATCTCATTCCTAGATTAGATGACATGCTTGATGAGTTGTATGGTGCATGCTTGTTTTCAAAAATTGACCTTAAAAACAACTATTACCAAATTCGTATGAAAGAGGATGATAAGTGGAAAACTGCCTTTAAAACCAAACATGGACTGTATGAATGGATGGTAATGCCTTTTGGATTAACTAATGCACCTAATGCCTTCATGAGATTAATGAATCATGTATTGCATCCATTCCTAGGAAAATTTGTTGTAGTTTATTTTGATGATATCTTGATATACAACAGGACTTTGGATGATCATGTACAACATCTACAAAGTATTTTTACTGTTTTAAGGGAAAACCAATTATATGTCAACTTGAAAAGGTGCACGTTTTGTATGGAATCTATGTTTTTTCTTGGTTTTGTTGTAGGAGTAGATGGAATAGTTATAGATGATGAGAAAGTGAAGGCAATATGAGATTGGCCAACACCCTCGAACGCCAATGATGTCAGGAGCTTCCACGGTCTAGCTAGTTTCTACAGGCGATTTGTGAGAGACTTCAGCTCCATTGCTGCTCCACTGAATGATTTGGTGAAGAAGAATGTTGAATTCCAATGGACTGAAATACATGAGCAGGCATTTCAGATATTGAAAGGTAAGTTAACTAACACTCCTTTGTTAGTATTACCAAATTTTGATAAGGTTTTTGAGATCGAATGTGATGCTTCTGGGAAAGGTATTAGTGGTGTTTTAATGCAGGATTCTAAACCAATAGCTTATTTCAGTGAGAAACTCCAAGGTGCTGCGTTAAACTATCTAGTATATGATAAGGAGTTGTATGCCTTGGTGAGAACGTTGCATGCATGGTAGCATTACCTATGGCCTAAGGAGTTCATCATCCATTTTGATCATGAGAGCTTGAAGTACTTGAAGACGCAGGGAAAACTGAACAAGAGGCACACCAAGTGGTTGGAGTTTATTAAAACCTTTCCATATGTCATCAAATATAAGCAAGGCAAGGAAAATGTGGTGGCGGACGCTCTTTCTAGGAGGTATTCTTTACTGACCTCTTTACATACTAAATTGCTTGGGTTTGAAAGTATGAAAGAATTATATGAACATGATGCTGATTTTAATCAAATTTGGTCTGCTTGTTCTGAAAGCGGGTATGGGGACTACTATAGGCATGAGGGATATTTGTTTAAAGATAAATTATGTGTGCTTAGGAGTTCCATACGTGAATTGCTAGTGAGGGAGACACCTGAGGGCGGTCTCATGGGACATTTTGGAGTAAATAAAACTTTGGATATCTTGCATGAACATTTTTACTGGCCTAGGATGAGACATGATGTACAACTTGTGTGTGACAAGTGCATTGCACGTAGGAAGGCTAAGTCTAAAATCATGCCTCATGGGGAGTATCTTCCCTTACTTGTGCCTAGTCAGCCTTGGATTGACATTTCCATGGATTTCATATTAGGTTTGCCTAGATCTCAGAATGGTAAAGATAGCATATTTGTTATCGTCGATAGGTTTAGTGAAATGACTCACTTTATTGCCTAATCTAAAGCTAATGATGTTCGACATATAGCTGATTTATTCTTTAGGGAGATCGTTAGATTGCATGGTTTACCTAACTCTATCGTTAGTGATAGAGATGTGAAGTTTTTGAGCCACTTTTAGCGCACCTTATGGAATAGGCTAGGCACTAAACTATTGTTTTCCATTGTGGCACATCCTCAAACAAATGGACAAATAGAAGTTGTTAATAGGACACTTTCCACATTGTTACGTGCTGTGATTGATAAAAATTTGAAGCAATGGGAAACATGTTTGCCTCATGTAGAGTTTGCATATAATAGGACTATACATTCTACTACATCGTACTCTCCATTTTAGGTTGTGTATGGATTTAATCCCTTAACTCCATTAGATATATTGCCTTTACCTACTAACGAGTTTGTTGATCTTGATGGTACAAAGAAGGTAGAATTTGTTAGGGATTTACATACGCAGGTAAGAGCTAACATTGAAAAGAAGAATGAACACTATGCCCGATAAGCAAATAAAGGACTTGCTAAAGCTATATTTCAGCCTGGTGATTGGGTTTGGGTACATCTAAGGAAGGAACGTTTTGCTGAACAACGCAAATCCAAGTTGCATCCTAGGGGCGATGGACCTTTCCAAGTGGTTGAGCGCATCAATGACTGCCAAGCCACTATGGTAACGTTAGTGCTACCTTTAACATTTCTGATCTTACTCTTTATGATGCAGGTGATTCGAGGACGAATCTTTTCGAGGAAGGAGGGAATGATGAGGATCAACTAACATCACAAAGGAAGGAACCAAAATCTCATGATCCATTACATGATATTGGAGGCCTAATGACTCGAGCTAGAGCTAAAAGGATGAACGAAGCTCTACAAGGACTAGTCATGGACTTGCAGGCCCGGGAATCCAGCTACACAGAAGGAAAACATACATGTGTCAACTTGATTCACGTGACCATGGAAGGATGAAATATTTTTGGAATATTATATATTTACGTGGACACTACATTAGAGGATACATTCGATTTTATTATTATTTGTTGGTTTGTTTTCCATGTTATTTAGTTGCCTACTTGGTGACATAAGAATAAGGATATAATAGGTAATTTAGGATTTCCATATTGTGTTAGGTTTTTTTCCATATTGTATTCGTGTGCTATATATACCGTGCTAGGGGCCGGCTAAGAGACATCTTTGATATATGAAAACACATCTTTTTCATGAGATACAAAAATACCTCTTTTTGTTCTTTTGCAAAAGAACTTTTCCATAAGATTCTTAACCGAATTACTAGGAATAACTTTTGATAACTTAGGTTACAGTCAACGGGTTTGATTGGTGTCTAGTTATGCATTGCTTATTCAAGACGATCCTCGGAGTAATTGAAACCAACTAGCATCGTTGGGGTTCTAGGTTTAACATACCTAGGGTTACACACATCACATTAGCCACTAAATCGGTTTCTTTGTGGCTTCTTTGGTTGCTGAGTCACTTTCTTTTAATTTTTCAATATTAGTTGACATTTCTTTGTGAGGCAGATGATACTTAACGCAAACAATAATCTATCTTTGTTCTTTTGGGCATCTTCTTTTTTGCTTTTTAATTTTTTTTCTTAATTTTTCAATATAGTTACACAATAATCTGTCTTTGTTCTTTTGGGCCTAAACAACTTCCTTTTTTACACTCCATTTCCTTGAAAGCCATTTTAATTCGAGTATGCAATCATACTAGTAGTGTTTTTTTTTTTTTTTTCACCAAGTAGTAAGACAAGTGAAGCATTTTTTTTGGTGCAAAGACCCTAAAAACACAAATAATAGTATAGGATAGATGCTAAAAAGGGTAAAGGCTATTGAAGGGTCAAAATATCTATTAAGAGAAGCTTAGGAATCTACTTTGTCGCTTTTACTATAATAGACAATAGGTTGGTTCAAAACCAGCTTAGAATTGGCCTTGACTTGTCAAGTCATGGGTTGAGATGATGGTGACTTGGAACCAACCCTTGGTAGGAAGAGTTGGGTCGGTTCACATGAACCACCAAGTCACAAGCTAATTAGGCCCGTGAATTGGCTTGATTTTTTTGTTCTTTCAAATTTTTTGGTTCAATAGGTTCAACAAGTGAGCCACCTTGGACCTACCTAATTGGTGGGTCCATTGACAAGTTGAACCACCCTCCACGCCTTGGTTTAGGCCAATTTATAGGTTGAAACTAGCCTATGCACATTTCTATATTTGAGCCATTCCATTCTCAAGATTGCTATTATCCTAGGGTCAATCTCACAAACTCGAATCCAAGCTAAGATCTAAAGCTACTTGACTTTCATTGGAACCTCAAGTCTTTCCTCTCCTTAGAAGCAAAGTTTCCTAAGGGGATTGCTTTATGAAAATTGAATATGGCAAAAATAAAATAAAATAAAATAAAAATAAACTTTGTGCTGCATAATAATCAATAAAAAGTCACAACTCTAGCAACATTTTAATTTATAGAGCTCAGAAAAGCTTTAGACCAACAATTGTGAAATATTGAGTAGTTGCTAGCAAGAATTGCACAACACACTTTCAATACCTCATCTTCTCTACTAGACAAGAATTGAACCTTTAGACAAATAGTTGAGAATATGTTAATACTACCACTAGGGATGTAAGCGGGATGGGTTTAGACCGGGTTCAACAATCTTGTTACTTATCCCATTATCCTATGAGGATTCTCAAACCTAGTCGAAACCCTATAGGGTTTTTTCATAAAATACCCACTACTCATCCCAAACCTCACAGGGTTCTAATAAGCAACCTAAAACCCGTCCCAAACCTGTTAGATTTTTTTTTTTATAAAAAAATATTCTATTATTAGTTTAAAATCTTTACTTATTCATTATGATTATTTTTATAAATATAGCTTATGTTCTTGGAAATAAATAATATTTGCACTTTCAACATATTTAATCATATGTATTTTAATATTATTCGAAAATCTACATGTTGGTAAATAAAGTTGCTAACGTAAAAACATTTTTAATTATTATAAAAAAAATTACTAAACCAATCATATAACTTAATAAATAACACAAAAAAATAAAATATAGTTAACAAGTCTTAATAGAAAGAGAAAATTTCTAAAACATATAACAAATACATTAATCTTATATTTTTTGGAATTCTTACTTAACAGTTGACTCTCATAGTCTTCAAATGCTATCTTTTTCATCATTTATCTTTGAACCTATCAAAAAGGGAAAAAAACCCATAAAACACATTAGAGATGAGCCAAAATCTTAATAGAGGTCTTTTACAAAAGTTAGCTTGGAGAATTCTTAAAACCTAAATGCTCTCTAAGTAAACTTAATGAAAGCATTTATTTGTATGCATTAATTCACAATGTACACTAAATCCCCGAGCTAATAACTAAATTGCTTAGGGATTTCTTAGTAGCCTTAACTTTTATAAAGCAGTGCAGCACACATGGTAACTTAGAGTAGATTGCAATAAGTGACTACTTAACTAAATAGTATTCCACTCATGCAATGGGTGTATGGGCTAGCTCCCTCTTGTTACAATGGTGCGGGGGTCAGAGGCGGTTGCCTTGTGGCCAAGTAGAAGGAAGTTCAATTTAGAGCTTTTTTGTTGTTAAGCCATAGCAACATTGAGCAACAATGATATACGGATCGTGGGCATTTGACTGGCAACCATTAAATACTGACAATTATCTTCTAAGATTACCGACCTTTACTTTAAATATCGGGTTTTCATAAATTTAACATAACATAACAAAGCTCTTTTTTATCATTAGAAATAACCCGATTTTCGACCTCTCAACTATTAATCTAAACCCAATTAGATTATCAAAACAAAGAATAGAAAAAAAAATTCTTTAAATTGAACTAGGAGAGTGAGAGTGAGATCTAAACTTACCACCACCAAGAGACAAGAGACACCGGACAATGATGAAGAAGAAGGAGACAACGATTGAGATAATGGAGGCAATGGAGATGACCGAGACGACAGACAGACAAAGACAACGACTGAAATGATGGAGGCGATGGAGATTATGACTAAGATGACTGAGACGACAACCGAGATGATCGAGATGATGACCATGAGATGATAGACAAGCCGACTGACTATAGACGATGAGTGACCGACGGCAACTTGCACAACTGAGATCGAGATGATGCGTGACCAATGGGCAATGACAACTTACACAGGAGGAGGAGGACAATGAGATCGAGCAAGATAAAGACGATGAGTGAGTGAGGGTTTCACTGTTTGTATCTTCTTTTGATTTTTTTTTTCAACTACTGTGCTCTGTGTAGATGTCCTTGTAGTTTGACTATTTGAGTGTTTGAGTTTGACGACTGATGAGGGACTGAAGGAGTTGGAGTTTGAAAAGTGAGTAAATGTGTGACTGTGAGCAGTATAATTATAAAATTAGAATGGATGTTGGATTATGGGTTGGTCTGATTTAATTTTTTTTTTCAAAATTTTTTATTACTTATATAGTAATATTTATTAACTAAATTATAATATATATATATATATATATATGTTAACGGGTTTGGGTTCTCAACGGGTTTAACATTTGTCCAATTACTCTTCCCAAACCCTATAGGTTTTTTTTTTTTTAAAAAAAAAAACTCATAACCTGTCCCAAACCCTATAAGATAATACCCTATAAGGTTTTTAGTGGAAGGGATGGGTTGGGAATTCGTTAATACCTATCCCGTTTACATCCTTAACTATCACAAGACTCCATGGCTAGTGGCTTTTGCCTTCCTAGTTGAAGTAATCGGTTCATTAAATTTTTATCTTTTATAATCATAAATTGCCTCCAAGTAAAAGTTCGATTCAAGCTCCGGTGGCAATCTTAGTCAAGGAAGGATGGGCTTTTGACAAATCACATTTTTCACTTAACCAACCTATGCCAATTCGGTCTAACTTTTGAATAATTAAAGAAATTAACAGAGAACAACTCCAATAAAATATCCAAATTTACGACTATCAACAAGCCATTCTCTGTCATCTCACATAGGCACAAGTATGCTCTATCGGTACAGCTATGCTAGAAAGCTATTAGGAAGTACTATTCTAGAGGAGTGGTTTGGCACGCCTTACGTACACTTTATTAATATGTGAGAATACATGAATACATAAGTATACGACCCGGAAATTGAGCTAAATAAATGATAGGATGAGTTTGAAGCTACTGTTAGCTGTTTTTGTTTATTGGATTTTTACAGGGGCAAATGAAGCCTTTTTGGTTTGTTCAATGGCTTGTGATTATTAACTTAGCTCATTATCTAACTATTGCTTTCGCATGGATTTGGTAATCAAGTAAATTTGGATAATTCAATGGTGTGATGGCTGTCTCATAGTTGATTAAATTGTATGATAAACCATGAATCAACCTAATCGTAAAAGTATGTTGAGAAGTTGGGTTAAAGTAGCTTAGCTTTACTCTAGAACCCTAGATTAAGGTCCAAGACCATTAGACAGGTAGGCTGTGAACTAGTGGTTGTTACAGGTTGGAAACTTGGACAACAAGTAGTTACCCCAAATGCCTATCACCGGAGATAAGTATTGTATAAAATCATAGATTGACTACTAATAGATATTTTGGAACTTATATATGGTGAAATACTCCAAAATTTGTAAGTATAAGAATATATATATGTGTGTATGTGTGCATACATAAATACAAATACGTGTATGTGTGTCTATGTATATATATATAGTGAAGTTATAATTAAAAATAAGTATGATTCTTAATAAGAAAAATAAAAATGTAATTATGAATTTTAATAAATAAATGAAGAGATTTAATGATATCTGAAATCTACTATAAGCTTTGGACAAACCCTAAGTAAGAGATCACTTGCTGTGATTGAAGGGAGGAGCACCATCCTCAAGCCATATGTTGGATTCTAGGCTAGGTTGTAAACTAAAAGTTTTTTCGGTTATAATCACAATTTCGTAAAGCCTAAATACAACAAATCCTAATGATCCAAACGAAACTGAAGTAAAAGTTAGACCTTTCAAAGTTGAGCCCTATCCCAATCCTAAAGCACGCCTAAAATCTAGAATGAAATGACGCTTACACAACTTGCATAAATTCTTAGAATCATTTGGCAATTAGATAAACCCTTGAGGGAACCTCTAATTTGAATTATAATTATGAAGTTTACAAATTATTGAGTAAGAAACCCAAAGTAAAACTCAAATAAATAAAACCCTTTAATTTGCAACTTATTAATTTTAAATCTCTAAAGAAAGTCCGCAAGGAAATTAACAATTGGAAAACATGTGTATGTAAGTAAAAAGCTTTTACACAAAGTAAATAAGGCTTCATGTATTCGTACTAGATTACTAGATGATAGGGATCCACCGGAACTATTATGTTTTCCGAGTTCATGACATCACTATTTATGATCCATAAAACATTCCAAATAAGTAGGAATAGCTATTGGATTCACTACGAATGGCTAACTCAATTTCGAAAATTGAAGAGAAACAGCACAGCACAGCCACGTCTATATCCAACAGGAAATGCTTAATATGCACCGACTATCTGTGGTGGGACTGAGCCCATATCTCTGTAACTTGATTGATGCCCTTGCCTTCCTAAAGCTAACCTTACTATTCCAATATATTTAGCTTTTCATTGTGAGGTATATATGCTCGGTGAATTCAATTTTAATCAGTACACTGTAAAACTTTTAGGCTACATTAAAAGGAATTCATCAGTAATTGTTTATTTTGTAAATCAAACTTATTAAATCATATGATAATGATAACCAATACTGACTCAACCATTTAATTCACTAATTTCTCGTCGGCAGAGGCAAGCGAATGATGCCAAAAATACCAACTAAGCAAGTTAATTAAGTACCCGGTGAAAAAACAAAGACCTTTTCTACGATAAGTATTATGTGGATAAATAAAGCGGGTGGATCTCTCAAAGTCGAGGTCGTCATCAATATTTTGTCCATTAATATATTTTTCTAAACTGAATCAAATCGTATTCTCATTAATTTCATTTCTCCTATGGCACAATAGAAAAAACAAATTTACTTTTGCTTTGTCTTCATTGTAAATATGTCACATCCCACAAGATACCTTAAGTGCGGCAACCCATCATGATTACCTAACTCCTATTAGACAATTGCAAAGTATTTAGTTTATCATATCAAGTTATCCTATCAAAATTAAACAATAAAAAAGGGCCTTATATAGGCTCTCATTTCATGTTTTCCTACTTAAAATCTAAACATCTAAAGTCTAACATCACATTCAAAGTTTTCCATTACTTATTTATCATACATATTATTCAAAATAGACCTTATTTAGGTCATATTACATAGAAGGCCCAAAATTATACCAAGTGACCCAAAATATTCATTTCATAATATATTACATTTTTTCAAAATAGTTTAATGAAAGTTCTACTCTATCTCTTGATCATTGCTCCCAATTCCAATCTTTTTCCATTGTAGAATCACTTACTTGGTTAATAAGTCTACTCGAAAGATTTTCATAATCGCGACTTGTATCATAAAGTCTAAAAAAGGGTGAGCTATTATCACTTAGTGAGATGGGAGTGCAATGTCTCAATACTACGCACGCATAAGTCACTCAAACAGTTTGTCGAACATATGTTATGCATGGGCAATCTGTAATGAAATATCATACGTGATCTTTCGGTAACCAGCACAAAGTCTATAGTTTAATGCCTTCCTTAACCTTGGGTTGGAGATTCTCATATCGATTAGTGCTCGGGTACCTTAATCTGCTCATTATTATCTTATCTCTTTATTGATTATTTTAAGGTTTTTAAAGTCTTAAGCTCTAAGTGTTTGATTAGTACACCAAGCACACATTGTCAAGGATATGCAAGACTCTTCCACTTAGTTTCATCAAAAGCATGACAATCCCCTTAGTCACGTAGTTTGCTATTGGCAAAATAGTAATCCTTACAAGATTGCTTCTTGTGTATTCTGTAGTAGTGATGGCTTTCTATTTAGATGCAATGTATTTTGTGTAATATATATCAAGTTTTATTTAAGTCCTATTATTTAATTCATTGACTTAGGGTGATTAAACATTGAATATTCAAAAGTCAATCACAACACACATTATTCAACATGTACTTAAACATCTATAAGAGTTCATGTCAAGTCAAACTTTATGAAAGTTAGATTATTCATCAAAAAATTACTACTACAACATATAGAATTTGATATGATTTTATGCAAATAGTTATGTCTATACTATATACACTTTATTAGGGACTAAGCATTTATTTATTTAATATATCTATAAAGAAACTCTTCTATTTATTTAATCACCCATTGATTTTTTTTTTAGCGCACACATCACATCTGGTTACACACACCCACTTGTAGCAAAAAACACACACATACAAAAATGAACACATACACACAGAGAAACACACACAAAAATGCACACATGCACACTCTAATGAACATACGCACATATGGGAACACACACATAGATGCACACACATAACTGCAGAAACACACACACACTGCATAAAGACACGCATGTACACATGGACACAGTAGCAATGGATGCACACACACCTACACACACACACATGCACACATTCGTACAAACACACATTGCATAAAGACACACACATACACATGGACACAGTAGCAATGGATGCACACACATCTACACACACACACATACATATACACGAATAAAGTAGCAACAGGCACACACACACACCTGCACATATATGCATAGAGACACACACATGCACGTGGACACAATAGCAACAAACACACACACACTTGCACACACATGCATAGAAAAACACACATACACATAGATATAGTACCATCACACCTGCACACACGCATAGAAAAACAAACATACACATAAACATAGTAGCAACAGACGCACACACACCTACTCACACACACAAAAACACACACATGCATAGAGACACACGCATACATATATACACAACAACAATAGATGCACACACACCTACACTCACACACACCAACACACATATGCATAGAAACACACATATACACATAGACTCCCTAGTAACAAAATGCACATACACTTTAGGACTCACATGTAGCAATACACACGCACAACAACATACATACCAACGGACACTCACACACTTGTAGTCACATACATAGTAGAGTAACCTACACGTTAGGAACACACCAGAAGCACACACGCACACAACATGAGGACATCACCATTAGAGACATCACATGCACCATGTACTATGCCATCAGTAAAGATACCACATGCACTGCACACACACACACACACATACACTTTAGGACGTACCCTTGCATTGATCATCATACACACACACACACGAACACATTGTTGGACATACACACATGCACTACAAAAACACACACATGGCAACACACATCGGAAACACACTTGCATAACACTGTAGATACATACTTACCTACCCAACAATGCACACACCAAAAACACACACGCACAATATTATAGATACAAACACACCCACACAGCAAAACATCAACTAAATATATATGTATGTCTAGTTTACGTGCAATAGAATATAGTCATTGTAGTAAATCATTGAGTTCCTACTCACCTCGATCTCATTTTCTCTTAAGATGCGAAATAATCCTCGGGTTGTTGAGTTAAGTTAATTTTCTTACCTAAAATTCAAGAAAAGAAGTGTTATTATTTACTATTCATACTAGAATTGCCTTAACTCCTATATTTTTAGCTTTATCTACTATTTTCTAGACTAAAAAATCTTAGTGTTACACTATTAAAATTGTACCTGAATTTCGGAGTTAAAAATTTACCTTGAAAGTAGAGTCTCGTTTCATAGAGTTCACTTTAAGGATTGTGTTGGTGATCTCAAATTGAAATTTAGGGTTTATATGTGGAAGTTACAAATCTTTTTGTTTTTGTTTTGAAAATTAAAAAAAGGCACTTTCGTATAGGGAAGGGAAAAGAAAGGAGGAAATGAAGAAAAAGAAAAGGGAAGCGGAAGTTAGTAGAAAAGGTGATGGAATTTATACCATGGAAAATTTTTGAATTTTCTAGGTTATTCAATGTGTGCGCGATAATTTTAGTTAATGATATTAACTAAAGTACTTTTATATAAAACTTTACGACTAAGCTAAATAAATTATCGCGAATCTAAATATTTTTATTTTACTACTCTAACCTATCATACTTTAATGGGAATTGAATATTTTATGGAAAGTGCTAATAAATCAATTAAAAAAAATTCATACAAAGTGCTAATAACTCAATTAAAAAAAATTCATACTTCCATATATTTGATTTAAAAGTGTATCAATTTTAAAGAACTAAAAATATCTTTTTAGGCTTTTAACAAACTTTAAAAAAGTAATAATTTATTTGGATTATGTCTCAAAAGTGGAATATTTTGTACTTTTCAATACTAATTAAAAGATAATTTATTTTTATTAATTAATTTATAAAAAAAGATAAAATATTTTTTATTTGATCCGCCCTTAATATCTGCCCATCTATATTTTCCTAATGAGTATACATCTTACCTTCTCCTGCAATTTTAGATAAAATAAGATGATAATTAATTCCTATGTTTATATGCTTTTTAACAAGTTACGAAAGTCAACCGCTTTACGCATGGAATATTTTGGTTTGTCCTTCCTTTATCTTGAAATATTCTCCTGTAATTCCACAAAAGACCAAACGTTAGAGTTCATCTCACAGCACTTTTTTTTATTTTTTATTTTGTGTGTTTTTAGAGCAACTCTGTTTTTTCCCAGGTTCAGGTTAGTATCTCGTTCTCTCTCTTACTTCTGCTCCTTGACCTGTTGATGTAATGTTGCTAGTCGATTGTTTCTCTCTTTTTTTTCTCCAAATAGGTGAATTTGCTCTGCCATTTTTGTCAATTAAAGCTCTGATATGGAAGTATGATATACAGTTTCTTTTTTCCTTTTGTTATGTGAAAACACGAGAAATTTTGTAAACCCTTGATCAGAATCTGCGATGATGTTTCATCTCTGTTTTAATTAACAGGCTGATCTTTTTGGATTTGATGTTGTTACATGTCCAGTTTTTTTCCCTCAAATATCATGAATTTGCTGAGTGAATTGTAAAACTTGCATATAGAAGCTTAATCATATGCAGCAGCGGAAGCAAAATAGATTCTTTACATACCTCCAGCAATTGCAAAGCAAATAGGTGTCCTATTAGGTGGAGAATGATGTTACGCCTCGGTTATGGTTGGTGCTTCTAAACCTTAACTCACTCAATATAGATGGTGTATTTTCTGTAGTAGTGAGCAGGATTAGGGACCCCGTAGTACTCCTATTTATAACTCATTCCATCAATGAGTTGTTCCACAAAATTAGGAATTGTTTGGAACATATCTTTCCTGATTTAGTGGGATATATTATTATTCCTGATTTAGTGGGATTTATTGTTCCCGATTTAGTAGGATAATATTGTTCCTTTATTATGGGATTCATGGACCATATCTAGAGGTTATTTGTTTCCAATCAAAAAGGAAAGAGAATAACCAACATTCTCCCACTTGGTCCATATATTCCATAATTTATCTTAATGAGAAACAAAATTCATGAATCATGGTGATAGGTCCTCTAATGATGAGTATTATCTCCAATGTATTACAATACATTGTGCTTCTCAATCTCATAGAACTTGATGAATAAACCCGATGTTTATTCTGGGTCCAAACTTAATGATATTTCTCAAAATAAATGAATAAACAAATGTGTACACAAGGCTAAATGAGAAAACATCAACTGAATAAGAATTTCATTAACATTAAACATAATAAAAAATTACATTATGGAACCAAGTCCCATTCTCATCACATGATCCTTAAAACTCTTTAGTTGCATGCCTTTAGTTAAAGGATCAGCTATCATTAACTCAGTGCTAATATGCTCGATGACCACTTTCTTTTCCTTAACACGTTCTCTTATGGCTAAGTACTGGATGTCGATATGTTTACTTCGACTACCACTCTTATTGTTCTTAGCCATAAATACAGCAGCTGAGTTATCACAGTACAATCTTAATGGCCTAGAAATAGAGTCAACAATACTAAGGCCAGATATAAAACTCTTTAACCATACACCATGTGAGGTAGCCTCAAAACAAGATATGAACTTGGCCTCCATCGTGGAAGTAGCAGTCAAGGTCTGCTTTGCACTTCTCCAAGATACGACCCCACTGGCAAACATGAAAACATAACCAGATGTTGATTTACGTGAATCAACACAGCCAACAAAATCTGCATCGGAGTACCCAACAACCTCTAGATTATCGGTTCGTCTATATATAAACATATAACTCTTTGTCCCTTGAAGGTACCTCATTACCTTCTTTGCAGCTCTCCAGTGGTTAATACCTGGGTTACTCTGATATCTTCCTAGTATCCCAACAACAAATGCAATGTCAGGTTTGGTACAGACCTGAGCATACATCAAGCTTCCAACAGCTGAAGCATATGGGATGTTTCTCATTTGTTCCTACTCAAGCTCATTTTGGGACATTGACTTAAGCTGAATTTATCACCCTTTATAATGGGTGCTACACTTGGTGAACAATCTTTCATCCGAAATCTCTTTAAAACTTTATTGATATAGGTTTCTTGAGACAAACCTAAAATGCCTTGAGATCTATCCCTATGGATCTTAATGCCAATGACATAAGATGCCTCACCCATATCCTTCATATCAAAGTTCTTTGAGAGAAATTGTTTCACCTCATATAGCAAACCCTTATTATTGGTTGCAAGTAAAATATCATCCACATATAGCACAAGAAAACAAATTTTACTCCCACTGACCTTTTAGTATATACATTGATCCATCATGTTTTCGTCAAAGCCAAATGAAGTGATGATATCATGGAATTTCAAATACCATTGACGGGAGGCTTGTTTTAATCCATATATGGATTTATTAAGCTTGCAAACCAAGTGCTCACCTTCACTAGAAGAGAATCCTTCAAGTTGTTTCATGTAAACCTCTTCCTCTAGATCTCCATTAAGGAAAGCCGTTTTCACATCCATTTGGTGCAACTCCAAATCAAAGTGTGCAACCAAAGCCATCATTATACGAAGGGAATCTTTCTTAGACATAGGAGAAAATGTCTCTGTCTAATCAATTCCTTCCTTTTGAGTGAATCCTTTAGCAACGAGTCTTGCTTTATGTCTCTCGATGTTACCTTGTGAGTCTTTCTTAGTTTTGAAGACCCATTTGCATCCAATGGCTTTTACACCATCAGGTAACTTGACGAGATTCCAGACTTCGTTAGATGCCATCGAATCCATCTCATCTTTCATGGCATTATGCCACAAGTTCGAATCCTTAGAACTCATGGCCTGTGAAAATGACTCAGGATCATTTTCGGTTCCAATATTGTAGTCACACTCTTGTAGATATACAACATAGTCACTAGGAATTGCTGATTTCCTTACTCTAGTAGATCTTCTCAAAACTGTATCAACATTCTCCTGAGGGGCAGGATCACATTGTTCAACTGGTTGTTCAACAGCTTCGGGTATCTGTTGAACTTCAACATCTACTGAATCAGGATTGATAGCTTGTGGTACCTCGGGGACTGAATTTTCAACACGCATTTGTGCTGGAGGCGTGTTGTTAACAACAACAATCAGTCCACTGCCCGAGGTGTCATACTAGGCATCTGAATGGTCTTTCTCAAAACCAATGTCTTGAGATCGATCGCTCCTACTGATCAAGTCATTCTCAAGAAATTTTGCATTTCTTGATTCCATAAACCTAGTACTATGAGATGGACAATAAAATTTGTATCCCTTAGACCTTTCGGCATATCCTACGAAATACCCACTAATAGTCTTTGGGTCCAACTTCTTCTCATGTGGATTGTAGACTCTTACTTCAGATGGACATCCCCAAATGCGTACATGTCACAAACTCGGTTTCCACCCTTTGAATAATTTAAATGGCGTCCCTTGGACAGCCTTGGTTGGAACTCGGTTCAATATGTACACAGCCGTTTTAAGAGCTTCATTCCACAAGAAGTCAGGAAGCTTGGAGTTTGCAAGCATACTCTGCACCATGTCCAATAATGTTCGGTTTCTCCTTTCAGCTACTCCATTCTGGTTTGGAGAGCCAGGTAAACTGTATTGGGCAACAATCCCATTCTCTTGAAGAAACCTCGCAAATGGACCAGTCGCTTGTCCATTCTCTGTGTATCTACCATAGTATTCTCCGCCTCTATCAGATCTCTCGATTTTAAGATGTTTTCCACATTGTTTTTCTACTTGAGCTTTAAATACCTTAAAAGCATCTAGTGCTTCATTCTTGTTATTAAGCAAGTAGAGATACATATATCGTGAGTAATCATCTATAAAAGAGACAAAGTACTTGTTACGGTACGCATCCATGTCTGGACTACAAATGTCTGTATGTATGATTTCCAATAATTCAGAACTCCTTTTGGCACCCTTCTTCGACTTGTTAGTTTGTTTTCCTTTAATACAACTTATACAAGTCTCAAAATCGGTAAAATCTAAAGCATTAAGTACCCCATTATTTACCAACCTTTTAATTCTATCAATGGAGATATGACCTAATCTTCGATGCCATAACATAGAGGATTCCTCATTCACAACACATCATTTAGTGCCAATCCTTTCATGAACATGCATAATAGTATGGTTATCATCATTTTGTAAACTAAGAAGAAAAAGACCATCAGACAAAGTACCACATCCAATAACATCAGATTTATAAAACAAATTAAATCCTGAATCCGAAAAGTTAAAGGAATAACCATCTGATACAAGTCTGGAAACTGAAATTAAATTCCTAGAGTTCCTAGGAATATAAAATGTCCTTTTCAATTGCAAAATGTAACCACTACTTAAAACTAAGCTGCACGTCCCAACAGCTTCCACATGTGAGGACATCTTATTGCCTGAATAGATGCTACGCTCACTTCCCACTGGATTCCGCAGGTTTCTTAAATCCTGTAATGAATTGGTCACATGGATTGTAGAACTAGAATCAATCCACCATGTGTTATGATTAACATCAATCATATTGGTTTCATAACAAACAAGTGAAAGTTAAGTACCTTTCTTATCAAGCCACTGCATGAACTTGGTGCATTGTTTCTTCATGTACCCTTTCTTTTTACAGAAAAAGCACACAGCTTCCTTCTTAATGTCCTTTATGGGAGGGATTTTTCCTTTCCCTTTATCCTTGGCTTGATCCCTCCTTTTGCTCTTCCCATGAGTAGTAAAGTTCACATTCTCCTTTTCCTTTTCCTCCATAAGCAGTCTGCCCTCTTCCTGAACACACATGGTCAACAATTCATTGATTGACCATTTATCCTTATATGTGTTATAGGATATCTTGAATGGGCCATACTGTTGAGGTAAAGTGCAAAGAATGTAGTAAACAAGGAAGGATTCTGATAACTCAACCTCCAATGCCTTCAATTGGGCCGCAATATCCCTCATGCGCATGATATGATCACGCACACCCTTAACATTGGTGAGTCTTAGAGTTGAAAGCTCTATAATTAGGGTGTTGGCCATTGCCTTGTCTGAAGTAGCAAATTGCTCATCAATGGCCTTCAGTAAATCTTGGACCTTTTGATATTGCTCGACAGAGCCCCTAATACCAGCAGAAATTTTAGTCTTTATGAACATAACTGATAAGTGATTGGATCGCTCCCATTTTTTATAAAGACTTATCGCATCTAGAGTGCTGGTTTCTATTACTGCAGGGAGCTCTTCTTTCCTTATAGCATAATCAATGTCCATCCATCCCAAATGAAGGAGAACCTTCTCCTTCCAAACCTTATAGTTATCCCCTTTGAGCTCGGGAACATCACATCGCATATCAGAAAAATTGACAGGTTGAATTGCTGCAATAATTAAATGAACATGCTCAAAATTCGAGGCTAATCAATATATGACATGCTTTTACCAATGTAAAATCATGAAAAATATGAATCTAGTGACATAAAACTTGCCTGTGGGCTAAAATTTTAATTCAATTAGATTCATCTTAATGCTTACAATAAAACTATTAAATGTAAAATCATGATAGAATATGAATCTAGTGACATAAAACTTGCATGTGGGCTAAAGTTCTAATTCAATTAGATTCTTCTTAAGACTTATTATCATGATAGAATATGAATCTAGTGACATAAAACTTGCTTGTGGGCTAAAGTTCTAATTCAATTAGATTCATCTTAAGACTTACAATAAAACTATCAAATTATGTTCTCTTTTTCTAATTCCTGTGGGTAAATTAGAAAATATAATTTGATATTTTGTCCACACAATATTTATTTTCAATATGTGATCCTAAATAATCCTTAATATATATAATTTTAATCAATTAAGGATGTTGTGGCTACTCCTTAATCATTAAAATTATATGAATCACTTAATCATTAACTAAATCCTTAGGCTAAATCATTGCATAAAACTAATGCGGACATCGTAGGCTAGAAACCTACACAGCCAAGAGGCACGGCTAGGAGGCACGGCCGTGTCTCCAGTCAAACTCTCTCCCAGAAACACACACGGCTCCAGGCACGGTTCCAGGCACAGCCGTGTGTTACAACAGATATGTTTCCAGAAGGTTACACGGCTCCAGGCGCGACCGTGTGTTACAACAGATATGTTTCCAGAAGGTCACACGGCTCCAGGCACGGCTCCAGCCAGACGTGTATATTTATTTATTTCCACGCGTGTATCAAAACCATAAGCAATATACTATGAATTTAATTCTAATATTCTTATATTGTCTAATCAACATTTCATGATAAAGCATGTATAATGATAAACTATAAATTACACACTTAAAATAACATAAGCATGCAACATTACAAATTAAGTTCATAGCATGCTAAAGGGATTAATTCCCTTTAATAAATTTCATTCATTGACAAATGCAAATAATTTTAATATAAAATTATTCTGCTAAATGTCATACTTACACCTTGCAACAACAAGTACATACAGATTAAAAATTAAAAAATTTTAATTGCTCTCGAGACATTATTTTAACGCTCATCCATGGAAAAACGTGCCAGTATGCTAAGGGAAGCTAAAAGTTGAACATGTTACAAGGTCATTTTCGCACCCAAACAGTATTAAAGGCCATGAGAAATAAAATTTCATCACTTAACGATTTCTAATCTCCATCAATCACTAGAAAATTAAAAACACCGCTAAGCAGACAAATAAAAACAAAAGCCAAACTCCACAGAATTCAATAGGGCAAGGCAGAGGCATCAAGGGCTCTGATACCAAATGTAAAACTTGCATATAGAAGCTTAATCATATGCAGCAGCGAAAGCAAAATAGATCATTTACATACCTCCAGCCATTAGTGTCTTGTTCGGTGGAGAATGATGTTGCGCCTCGGTTACGGTTGGTGTTTCTAAACCTTAACTCACTCAATATAGATGGTGTATTTTCTATAGTGGTGAGCAGGATTAGGGACCCCGTAGTACTCCTATTTATAACTCATTCCATCAATGAGTTGCTCCACAAAATTAGGAATTATTTGGAACATATCTTTCCTGATTTAGTGGGATATATTATTATTCCTGATTTAGTGAGATTTATTGTTCCCGATTTAGTAGGATAATATTGTTCATTTATTATGGGATTTATGGACCATATTTAGAGGTTATTTGTTTCCAATAAAAAAGGAAAGAGAATAACCAACATGAATTTCAAGGATGTTATATTTGAAGTAAGATTATAAAAATTTTTAATGCCTAACTTCACAACTTGTTGAAGTGATCAGCTGCTAGACTATGGGGGACCGAGCTCATCCGTCAACCAAATTTACATGGAAAATTACTGCGTTTAGCAAGTTGAGAGAGGAGTGCTACTCGGATACTTTCACTGTCAATGGTGCTAAATGGTAATTGAGCTTCTGTTTTGACAATCGTACTGGTTGAACAGTGTATATCTTGGATAATGTATCCTGATCGCTGAGGAGTTTCTTTGTTTTTTGATGAATTGATCGTTATTTTTTATTTTATTTTATTTTTAGCAGGAGGATATTGGCTTATCCAAAGGGAAACAAAACGGATTATTTGTCAGTTTATTTGGATGTTCCAGATGCTAGAACATTGCCAACTGGATGGAGCAGAGATGCTAAGTTTAGCTTGAGCGTGGTTAATCAGCACACAAGCTCTCTTACAATGACAGAAGGTATCTATGGTTTATTTTTGTCCGTATGGTGCTTTATCTTTTTATTTACTCAAATGAATACGTAACATGATCTATTTTATACAACTTCAACTTCATTCTCAATTTGCTGAACACAGCAATCGTATTTGCTCGGTCTGTGATATCCACTGATTGTTAGAATAATGGAGACATGATAGCACGAAAGTTTGACTTTTCTCTCGCTTTTATAATTTGCTTTCTTGTTTAGAAAAGGTGTAGTTGGAAAAAGATGATGGGAGTAGTAAAACTGTGGTGACTCCATTATGTTTGTCATACTAATGCTTAACATTTCAATAGTGGAAGAAAATGAGGATGCCTGGATTGTATGACCATCCCTTCTAATACAATATAGGTGTAAATGTACTGTTTACTATAAAATTCAAGCCTGAAGATAGAGATACCACTTTCTATTGGTGTTGGTAATTTAGCTGAAATCTAGAGAGAGCAAATGCTTTTTTCTTTTTCCTTTTTCCTTTTTTTCCCTTTTTTATTACACATGTTACATGGCAATCCTCAATTGTCTTTTGTCAATGTATGAACAATATTTCTTTTTTACGTTTTTTTTTTTTTAAGTCCTTGCATGGGACTTTTTTTCCCCCCTCCCAATATTGTGTTAACTACGATTCTATGTTCTTATCCAAAAACAGGTACACAACATAAATTCAATTATAAGAACACCTTCTGAAGCTTTACAAAAATTTAGGAGGATTTCTTGTAGATGATACGGTGGTGATTGAAGCTAATGTTGAAGTACTTAGTGTTCATCCTCCAATTATAAGAACACCTTCTGAAGCTCCTCCTCTGTCTGCTCCCACGGAATTTCAGCCTGCTATGTCAACCCATAGATTTGATGCTTTTTTTGCAAGTTTGGGAGAGTTTGTCAATGATAGCAGTATCTCCACTACCAAACCAGGATCAAGTTCAGAGAATATTCTGGATTTGAACTCTAAAATTCCCAGCATAGAAGAGGTTGAACAGGCTAAGAAGTCCCTCAAGGAATGCCTTTCTGATCCCTTTAAGCTGAACATGAAAGAAAGACTTGCTGATGCACTTTTGACTCTAAGCTTAGCCAAGGATGGTTTGACACCAAATCAGCGAAAAACAGTTATAACATTCTGGGCAAACTTTGATGAATTTACTTCGGATTTCTTGATGTTTGAGAAAGACAATTCTCAATATGAGTTACAAAAACTACTGAAGGATCAAATGTTCACAACAATGAAGAAGAATCACGAGACTCATCTCTTATATAAGCAATCACTTAGTGACCTCTCCAAGGAAGAGGAAGAGTTGAAGAAGAGGTTAGAGGAAGTAAAGACCAGAAGAACCACAATTATGTTGGATTGGGAATCTTTGTTGGCAGTCTCAGAGGATTTAAAGTCAAATTACAAAATTCAAGTTGTTGATGCTGAGGAAAAGAAGAGGATCGCTGAAGAAAGAATGTCATTTGCAACTACTGCTTGGGCCAGATTGAAAAAACAATTTGGGTAAATAGTCACACTGTCAGAATTCTCTCAGGGACTATAGAAACTTTTCAATTTGCACTATGGATTATGTAAAGACATATCTCTAGTGTATTTTACTGATAGATTACTTTAATATCAGCTGATAACACTTTGGACATAATCTTATGTTATAATCACTACCAAAGTTTCTTTTAATATATATCTTATCATTGCTTGTTTTCTATCATAATGGATTGTTCGTCTATGCCTATGGTGTTGTGTGCATAGACAGGGAATTTCCGCTGCTCTCACATGACACACGTTTCTTTATGGGCTAAGCTCGGTTCTAGCTAATGAAAGGGCTGAGGAAATGGCTAAACCATCAGAAGATCGAGCGGAATTGAACTGATTTAACCATACCACGTAGACACTTAGTTTATTCTTTGGTTCTGTGGATTGTTAGTTGGTTTGGTTTGTTTTTTTCCATCGATGGATTGCCTAGTTTAACAAATCAAACTAAATCACTTATCGTCAGTTTCATAACCTCGCAGTTTTTTTTAGTTTCCTTGTTAGACAAAAAAAGGACCTTTTCTTTTATTAATAGTAAGTCTCAGTCGTTACATTAATTTGATTGGCATCCATTTATCCATTTTAGTTTTGACTTTGTTTTTTACGTGCAAGCTTTGGCATTACCTTTAGATTCATGTGTTAGAGCATTTGTTTAATGCTCCCATGTATTTTCCTTTCATCTTGCTATTGGCATCCTGCTAAATGCATCGTACTTGGTAGAATTGGATATTGACATGCAGCAGACAGACTACGTTTCTTGTCCTAAATTATTTTATGTATAATTGAATTAGGATGAAGTTGTACTTGTATTTGGGGTTACATACTTAAATATTATTATTTTTGAAAAAAATTACGTAAATATTGTACTTGTAAAAATTATTATTAAAATAGTTTTTGAAGACGCGGATCATGTTTGTGATTTTAGGGATACAAAAAAATTGTACGCTAGTCTATGCCTTTAATACAATATTTTTTTTTTTAAGCTGCAACCTTATAGAATCCTATTTTGCATATCTATAAATCTCATAACACTGCAAACCTATAAAAAAAATAGCAAAACTATAAAATTATTATAGAAGTACTTCTGCAAACCTATAAAAGTGATACGGTAAATTTACACAGTATCACAACATGTGATTTGTAATACACAAGAAAAAACTTACACCGATAATTTCTAATATAAATACGAATTCTCAGTTCATATGTTCACATTTCCATCTTTTAATTTCCCTCTGCAAATTTCACTCTATATCGTTATTTACAAATTTTTGTTTTCATAATTTATGTTTTATGCTAGTTTTACTTTATTGAAATACATATGTGAAAATATCTTCATTAAGATTTCAGTATATTTTCTTAAGAAAAAATTTATTTTTGTTGCTGTTATATTACTTCGGATAAATGCAAAAAAAAAAAAAAAAAGAAGACATGTAAATACATATACTACATAAATTTTATTGAAATAGTAGTTATTGTTAATTTACTATTAATTAGTAATTAATTAATTGTTAATATATGATTAATTAACATTAGTAAGTGAATTATGTTTATATGTTATTATAATTTATTTTTGTAAACATAGTTGTTAAATTAAGTTATTGTTAATTAACCGTTAATTAGTAATGATTAGTCATTAATATATCGTTAATTAATTGTTATAAAATTAATTAGTGATTTTTTTTGTTGTAAACGTAAAATATTTGCATGGTTTAGTAAAATTAGTCATAAAAGTAAGTAGTTGTTAATTATCCGCTAATTAAAGGTGATTAATCGTTAATATGTCGTTAATTAATTGATATAAAATTAATTAGTAAAAAATTTTGTATTTGTTTCAAATGAAAAACATTTATTTCGTTTTGTAGAATGAGTCATAAAAATAAGTAGTTGTTAATTATCCGTTAATTAAAGGTAAATAGTTGTTAATATGTCGTTACTTAATTGTTATAAAATTAATTAGTGATTTTTTTTGTTGCAAAGTGAAAATATTTATATGGCTTTATAGAATGAGTTATAAAATTAATTAGTTATTAATTATCCATTAATCAAAGGGGATTAGTCATTAATATATTGTTAATTAATTGCTACAAAATTAATTAGTAAATTTTTTTGTATTAGTTGCAAATGTAAAATATTTATATGGCTTTGTAGAATTAGTTATAAAAGTAAGTAGTTGTTAATTATTTATTAATTAAAGGAAATTACTCATTAATATATCGTTAATTAATTGTTATAAAATTAATTATTGAAAAATTTTATATTCGTTGCAAATAAAAAATATTTGTATGGTTTTGTAGAATTAGTCATTAAAGTAAGTAGTTGTTAATTATCTATTAATTAAATATGATTAGTCGTTAATATGTTGTTAATTAATTGGTATAAAATTAATTAGTGAAAAATTTTGTATTTGTTGTAAATATAAAATATTTGTATGGTTTTGTAGAATTAGTTATAAAAGTAAGTAGTAAATAATTACTCTTTGATTAAAGGTGATTAGCAGTTAATATATCATTAATTAATTACTGATGTGCTCAAAACCACTTTGAAGCACATACAAAAACCAATTTGAAAGACAAAGAAACAATGTCTATCAAACTAGTCTTAATCACATGAACAATGGTGTCAAATCTCAATGTTTATAACCAAATCTTCCAATGAGGATGTGATAAATCTTAAGTATCTAAATTAGATTGCTTTGATACCAAAAAGATGATGTGCCTAAATCCACTTGGAAGCATAATAAAAGACTCAAGAAAACAAACTCAAAAATCAAATACAAAACCGGTTCCAAAAAGGGTAAAATTGCGTGAACCTAGTGAAGGTGCAATGAAATCCAAATACTCAATGATGCAATTTGTGATACCACAATAATAATTCCTTCTAACATCACACTAATCACATATAAACCCACGTGAATAATTCACAATCTCAAAATAAATCTTCAATTCTAAGAACCCCTTTCCACAAGTGATAATCACGCTTCAAGAAGTAATCATAAAGGAAGAACCGAATTCAAATGCAAAGGATCTCAATTAAGCATAAGAATTCGAAAATAATTGGAACCAAATCTGTCCAAGAACTATCTCAATTCACCCCTAAATATGATACACTAAAGAAGGAAAGAAATCACAACAAAATGAAATTGATACTACTCACAATTTCAAGGTGTTGTACTCGCCACAATTTCAACTCTCGGGATTGAAATTGATAAGAGTCTAATGACAATTAGGAAACCCTAATCCTCATGTGAAATGTACTTTCAAATCTATAAAAATTAGCCCCCACAAACCCTCTCTTAAGTAAGTATTTATACTTGCTACTCCTAGAGTTAAAAAAATGGTCAAAATTACAAGTTTGCCACTTTTAAGGTAGCTAGCTCTAAATGAAAATTACAAGGAAATAAAAGTGTCCCAAAACCAAATATAACCAAAAATAGTTCATAAAAGAAGAAATATATAAAAGAAATGGTCTTCAAGATGCCGGTCTTCTATAGGAACCATCGACCCAGCTCATCGCCGGTTCAGGTCGGTCCATGGATAACCTACAAGCTGAGTCTAAGGGAGTTTGTCCATTGCCCTATAAAATATGATAAGTGTGCTTGTTGGAAAACACAATACAAGAATGATAGAAAAGAGGTTAATTTATAAATAATTCTGGGGTCGATCTGCTCAAAATGGGCCCTCATCGCCAAAATTCGAATTCCTTTAGTTCTTGCCCTAATGATAGGTCTTGTCAGATTTTTATTCCTATCAATTGCTATAAAATTAATTAGTGAAAAATTTTGTATTCTTTGCAAATGAAAAATATTTGTATGGTTTTGAAGAATTAGTCATAAAAGTAAGTAGTTAATTATTTATTAATTAAAGATGATTAGTCATTAATTAATTGGTATAAAATTAATTAGTGAAAAAATTTGTACTCATTGCAAATATAAAAGGTGATTAGCTGTTAAGATATCGTTAATTAATTGTTATCAAATTAATTGGTGAAAAATTTTGTATTTGTTTCAAATGTAAATTATTTGTATGGTCTTGTATAATAGATGGAGGCTAGACCTTTTAATCCTTTAGTCTTGATGCAGTAGGGGAGTCATTGATCATGGGCCATTTGGGATAAAGAGGTAATCGACCTTTCACATATCAATTAGTTTATGTTGCATTAGAAATAGGAAAACATTTCACATGTTGTTGGCATAGGATCAAGCAACCCTCGCTATTTAACGGTGTAAGTTGTCACTCTATCGCAATGAGCGTACCATTCCATTTGATGTTCAAATGGAGTTATACTTGCGGCTGGCTGGATTCGAAGATGTAAGTCGCATGTTGTACATACCCCTTGATTGGCACATGATTACAACATTAGTGGAGCAATGGCGTTTAGAGATGCAACATTTCACATGCTGACGAAGGAGTTTACAATTACATTACACAATGTAGAGATCCGGTTAAGACTCCTTGTGGATTGACAGATAGTTATAAGGAGTAGTTGCTTAGATTGGGGAGCGATATGTGAAGAATTGCAGGGGGCAAGATCAAGGTCTAGCGGTAGGGGAGGTCGAACGGGTATAACATGGCTCTATGATATATTATGGCTGATTCCACTAGACACCGATGTTGAGCAAATACATTGAGCTACTCATGTGTACATACTGTAGCTCTTAAGGTGATTTATTTTTGCTGATAAATTTAGCACCCTCATCCATGCGATGTGGTTACCTTTATTGGAGCATTTCGACATTGATGGGATATATAACTAGGGGTCCATATGTTTAGCGTGGTTGTTTCGCTAACTTTATGTCGCGTCATCACTATTAGCATACGAGATTAGAGGGGTTGCCATTTTGCTACAGGTGTGGGCCTAGGATGGATTTCCCTACATCACATCCGTTAGTTAATATGGACTATTTGTACCAGCTGGATGTCTACAGGCGGTATGTTGGAACACACCGAGAGACTCGTAGTTTCATCCCACCTAGGTAGTTGGTGTATATTGGGATGCGTTAGATAGGCAAAATATGTCATAGGTACTTTAGTAATCAAAATTTTTTCCTTGTAATTAGTCATATTTATCATTTGAAGTCAATATAATTTTCTATTTTCAGGTTAAATGGGAGCCATACGATGGGAATTTAATTAATCTCCTGCCATATTTTTGCAAAGCTGGCATGTACATTTGGATGGCTCGGGTGCCACTTATTTGTTTCCACATTGTTTAGTGGCATTTCCCAAATCGAGTGGTGAGGTAGTTTGATAGGTTCCAATATATCCCGTAGTCAGTGAACACGTAGTCAGAACTCCATGAAATCAACTTGTGTGGCTGGATTGATGTTGATTAGACAGGCTAACATGCAGTGTATTTGAACATGTGGGAACAGTAAGTTGGTCAAGTCGTTTATATGGATAGCCCTCTTAGCGTGCATGATAGTTACTTGCAATGGTATGAATCAATCAGTAGGTGATACATTGGATGTACGAGGGCTATTCTTGGATTTCTAGTAAGAACAATTTACATCAACACTTAGTAATGTCCAAATAATTACATGATCATGTTAACCTTAATTTATGTTTTGTTCATTCTTGTAGGGTGACACCTTACGGCAAATTTACTTATCGCTGGATATAGACATGGTTGTGAGAATAGCTACTCAGGGTCTTCAGTTCATGCTTCACCATTTGGGGGGTGGGGTTTGGTAACACTGTACTTGCAACTGTAACAATATAACACCTTAGAGGAGGGAGAATTGATTTTGATAGACGACGAACAGGGGGACATCGATGACCTTAAAATAGAGGTGAGCCACAAGAAAATCCCAAGTAGGATGAACAAATGCATATTGATTCTGATGCGGTGCATAGTGTTCAACCAATATGAGACACCGCATCAACATTCTATCAGTGGTCCTATCTTAACACCGCTAGCTCCATGGAAGAAATGCCCTGGAAAACAACCTATGTATCAAGATGAATCATCCAGTTAGCCAATAGAGTGGAGTCTCGTGCCTCCATGAGAGTTTGATAGTTATCCCCACCAGCATTCAACTTAGGAGTCTGAAGCTCCTCCAGCTTTACGTGTAAAGCCAACCAATGCCTTCGCTCGGCTAGTTAGGCATTTAACTAAGAGTAGGAGATAAGAGGGGATAGGGATAAGAAGTGATGATTTTTTTAATTCTTTGCATATGTATATTGTTCATTGTTTTTTTACAATTTGTAATAAATTAGCACACATTCGGTCCACTAACACTATTACCCCTTGCCCTTTTCACTTGCAATGTGTACATATACGATTTTATAACTTCGAAAATTTCATAACATTTAACAAATGTCTAAATAAATTGACATTCAAAATAACTTCTCAATAAATGAAAAAATTGCATGTATATATATAGAATATTAAGCATCCTCTTTCTGCCATGTCTTTAAACAAATTGGATGAAGTAGTCAAGAATTCACCTAAGCTGCAAAAGAGAAAAAGCTAATGTTAGTATCACAAATGCAATGTTGAATGTGATGAAATATGTATTGGTATCCATTAGTTACCATTATTACATTGATGAGGTTACGTTCTTCTATTATGTGCCCCCCCCCCCCCCCCCCCCCCCCCCCCCGCGTGCAAAGTCCACATGTGATTTAATCTAGACGCTCCTTAATGTCCATCTCCATGTAGTATCTTTTTCTCCTCGGCTTTCCCTTCTTCCATTCGAGGTCTCCCCTTGGTTGGAGTGATGGGAAGTGCACTGGCTCCTAATCTAACTCGTTCCCTATAGGTATGAAGTGCATTGTATATGTTTGGTCATGATGTGTCCATCTGTACCAATCAGGTATAGAATGCATCATATTGAGCTTAAGCGAAGCAACCACTGCATATGTGTTGGAGCATGAAATTTTGTATATTTGCCACTTCTAGCAATTGCATGTGTTGCGGGCAAAGTCATCAATGTGCGTTCGACCCCTTCCCCTTAACCTGTTGGCGATGCAATGATTACTGGTGAGGACTTCAAAAACTCTATCGTGCCTACTGTAGTTGATGGTGTAGTTGCTAGCTTGTGAACTTCATTAGTCGATTTTTGGGTTGCATATTTAGTGAAAATTCTACCTTTTGCCATATTCTTCAATGCCTTTATTCACTTTTGGATGAAATATCCAATGTAGTTGTAGAATTTTGTTTTCACCAAAGTAATCATAGGTAACCCTCGATCCCCCTTCAGCGCGGAATTATAGCTTTCCAAAATGTTGGAGGTCATATACCCAAACCAATAGCAGTTGTCATGAGCTAGTGTCCACATATTCAATGGCACGTCATCAAACCAGTCTAACGCATTCGGCTTAATCATCCCCATCTGCTCCATCACATAATTTAACTTGTGAGATTGTGCTTGCATCTCAGCATATGTGACCAACTTCTTGCATTAGGTGTTTTTATGTGCTGAGTTGAAGTTGCTCGCAATGTGTCGGAGGCAAAACCGCTACACCGTAAATGGAGGTTACCATCCATTCACTTCTTCTTAGACTACTAACCTAATGCCTGCGTGTCTATCCGATATGAGGCAAATGGTTTCATGATCTTCATGGTCGTTGATAACATATTTCTTTAGTTTCCTCAAAAACCAGCCTTATGTCTCAATTGTCTCTTGATCAATCAAAGTGAATGTCAGTAGAAGTATATGGTTGTTGCCATCAACATCTCAAGCAACTAGTAACTTGTGGGTGTACTTTCCATATAGAAAAGTGGCATCAATGGTAACAATGGGTCTAAGGAATCTCTACGCTGTGGTGCACAACCTAAATGCCCAGAATACCTATCATGCCCCTTCCTAGGTACTTAATGTGACAACCCACCATGATTGCCCAACCCCGGCTAGGCGACCGCGAAGCGTCTCCATCCAAGTACTATACCTGTTTAATCACATCATAACATTCGATGCCTTTGACATTCATTTACTCCAATTCTCATAACTTATACATATCTAATAGAAACATTAGATGATTATCTATTTACATAACCGTTAGTGGGTCCCATTTCACATACATATATAAAATTTCTATTGAGCCCATCATGGCTTCTACATTTCCGTAATTCAAATCTATTAATTTAATTCATGTACTAGTCCTCACTTTCACCCACAGTATCCAAGATCTTCTAGCTTTATAATAGAGGCTTACCTTAGTCTGACGACCCATAAGAAAGTTTAGGTAGTTGTGTCTTGCAAGACAAAATCTGTGGGAGGTTAAGCTATAAGCTTAATGAGATAGGAGTGCATTCTCTCAGCGTTGTTATCACACAAGCAATTTCAAACAAGTTATTAACCATATGCTATGCATGAGCAATCACATGAATGTAACAGTTCACGTGGTCTTCCGGTAACCAACGTAAAGTCTAGGGTTTACGCCCCCCTTGACCTTAGGTTAGGGATTCCGAAGACACCATCAATGCCTAGGTCTCACAATCCGGTTTAATTTCTCATCACTTTGATAATTATAATATATTCATTTTAACATTAGACACTCTTGTGCATTTGCATCAATCAGAGTAACACCCTCAAAGACACTCCGGACTAGGAGCCGGTAAGGCGTAGACAATCCCCTAATTTAGTAATTTGCTTAGGAGGGCTCAATAATATCACAATTACTTTCGGATGCCCTATGATAGTGATGGCCTTCAAATTTATGCAATGTTTTGTATAATGCATGTCTCATTTTAATTAACTCTCAATCTTTAATCATTCGATTTAGGGTGATCTATCAATATACAATAACAACCAATCTACATAAGGAAAATAAAACAACCATTCTACAAACAAGCATCAAAATATCATTTCAAATTTCAAAACTGACCTATCACATCTTGCACTCTTGAACGCTTTTTCAATTATGTGATTTCACATCCACTATAAAAAATTATTTATTATTATTTATTATTTATTATTTATTTTTTAGGTTTCAATGGAGACAAAAGAAAGGTTTAAGGATGATATGAGCCAAAGACGAGATGAAATTTGGTGAAGAATGAAGGAAGTTGAAATTTCAGTTCAGCACAACCTTCAGCACAGCTTGTGTTGAAGCTAGTGCTGAGTAGAAAAAAAAAGGTCATAAGCAAGAAACATTTCAGCCCTACCTTGAGCACAACCGTGCTAGAGCCAGTGCTGAATTGGGCATTGATAATAACGTGTTTCGAAGTTAGCATGACTGACCCTGTTTACGAAGAACTATAAATAAATACTTACTCCTATGCACTTTTATACATATTTGTACCTCATGTGTGTACATATATATACACACGTACGTACGAACACATACACACATATACTATACGTACTTCCACACCCGGGGTATGCATATTCATGCACATATATGTATATCCACTTATACATATCTACTCCTTCATAATACGAATATATACACATCCTCCACATGAACACAATGTATACATACGTAATCATAAGATAACACAACTTAATATAACGCACACTTAACAAATAAATACGCAATACAACACGTCATAGAGTCCTATTCACTTGGGTCTCATTGTTTCTCACTTTTAATCAAAATAATCCTCAGGTATCTCGTTAAATGCTTTTTTCTTGCTTAAAACGTAAGGAAAAATATATCATCAAATACTATTCGAGCTTAGGAATTCCGTATCTACTGTATTCCTAATTGATACTATTAGTTCTAGGCTAAATGTAAAGATTTCTACACATAAAGCCTTAACATCTAAACTTTGAAAAATAATCCTGTTTTATGCAAAGTTGGTTTTGTTGAGTTGCTCTTACCTCAAGGATCGCGTTGATAGTCTTGGTTCATGATTTGGAGGTCGTATGCAAAAATTGCAAATTTTTTTCTAAAATTTTCTTCTTCTTTTTCCTCTCTTCTCTCCTCATGTTCTCTTTTTCTCTCATTTTTTCTTTCAACTTCTGGCGTGTCCTCCTTGTTCCTAATGTATAGTGCACTTTATATAGTCACTGTGCATCTCACCGACTTACTTTTTTTTCCCCTTATCCATTAATATATTAATAATTAAAAACTTGAAATTCAAGTGTTTCATTATGAAATTTTACATTTAGGAAATTTGACTATTCAAATTATATTTATCCATTCGAAATTTTTATTTGAAATTTTGAATTTGTAATTTCCTATATTTTTTTCTTATTTAACCTAATATACTTCGTAATTTAAGTTTCGAGAAATATAAATTCTTTAAGTTTTCATGATTTATAATTGATTATCGTAGTATTTTTCTGGTGTTATATTTTACGAATTTTGAGGGTTTTACAATACCCACTTTAAAGTAGACACATCAAGGTTACTCAATCTGCTTCACCCCTAATCTATTCATGTTATGGGGTTTGTATTTTCTATTACATTGAGAAGTTTTGGCAGTTCATCGTAAGGCTTCTCCCAGTTCTTGTACATGAGCTCGATAGCCTATTTCTTTCCCTCTCAAACCTATCTCCTATTGATCTTGTAGTCAAATTCTTGTTCAACAACAAAAGTTAGCTTGGCCACCTTCATATCAAGATTATCCCTAAGAAGATTTACAAATTAGCTGGCAAGGACATTGCAATCTAGTTGTACGTGATCTTGACTAATCAGTGAGTTATTGCATGTGTGTGGACCCTCAAATCTCGTCACTACGAATATGCCCTCTAACTTCTTCTTTTGGGCCTGAAGCCTCCATTTACAACCATCATCTCTTCTCAAACAATAAATAAACCACAGTAGTAGATTGGACTCTACAATAGTGAAGTTGCAATAGTTCTTCTCATGGTAAGACTTAATTGCTTGAATGATATTTACTTTCGTCCTGAATCTCATGCCCCTATATAAATTGTCACTGCTACTCAAACAACTATAAATATTGGTTTGCACTTGCTCTAAATAAATCTAACCACTATCTCCCCTAAAATTGTAATACATAATAGGATCTCTAACTACCATGGTTGGTCGTTCAATCTGCTTCGCTTGATTTATTGGCTGTCTCGAGTAGGTATGTATGGTTAGAGACTCTTCTTTTGGTACTTCATCTCCTTCATTCTGACTCTCCTCATTTTCCTTATCAGAACTCTCCTCATTATCACTACTCTCTAGCTCAACACCTATTCCACCATCAATGCCAGTTGTAGCCTCCACTCCCACATGAACCATGTACAGATCCTATGTGTTTGGTCGTTGTAATACTGGAGTAATTGCTTTATCTATTTTATTTTCATCATTCACTTCCATCGGGGTTGGAATTGAGGGTCGAAATGTCGATGACTTCAGCTGCTTTTCTACAATGTCATGTAATGAATGTGGTTGATTACTTGTATCAAATGTTTGCCTTACCAAGGTTCTCCCCGAATTGTCAAAATTTTTTATGAATAATTGTTGCATGCCACGATCTCCATATGATTTAGCTATTTCAATAAAATTTTATACATCTTCGTCATCTCTGATTACCATCAAAGCATAACATGTATTGCTCCCATGGAATATATGATGCCTGTGAATTATTTCAACCCCTAATTCAGTTGGATCAACTCCGATTCTATGACATATTCTATATAAAAATTCGCTGTAGTTAACATTTTTCTTCATTTTCAACTTCTTTACTAGATCCCTGTTATACTTTGGCCCTTAATTACCGGCCATAATATTTCTAAATGCATAGATCATTAACTTCATGTAATCAACCATTTTTTCCCCATCCATAGTATATATATATATTATAAGCTTTTAACTAAATATGACAATTTCCAATAACATTCTAAAAAAAATAAAAAATAAAAAATTCCATAACATTTCAAATATTAAAATTTTTCTCCATTATTGCCAAAAGAATTTTTTCTAAAAATTTGTCAAATGTTATTTTTAATAACATTTTTGTTGCTAAAAATTCTAACAATTTATGTATCATTTTATAACACTATAAAAATTATTTCACATTTCAGATATTAGAAATTTTCAGTAGAATAATTTTTTTACATTTTCAATAACAACATTCTTAATATTTACACAAAAAAAAAAAAAAGAATTTCCTATCATTTCTAATTTTAATTTGAATTTGAATTTTTCTCCCATTATTTCCAAACAATTTTTTTCTAAATATCTGTCCGAAATTATTTTTTAATAATATTTTTCTACTAAATATTTCAAAAATTTCCGTGTTATTTTATAATACTACAACAATTATTCGACATTCTACATATTTAACAATCCTTACAATAACAAATCCTTATTCTAAGATAAAAATTAATATTACATGTTACGTATTGCAATATTTATATAAATCATATTTAATAAATTATAATCTAACAACACCTAGTAATATTTTCTATAAAATATACAATTATACCAATATTTTTCTAAAATCTTATATCAAATACAAACACAGATAAAAAAAACTTCAACTTTTCTAAAAAAAAAACATACTACAATTGATTAACTATTTATAAACCACTTAGATCTGGACAAATCCTTTCTTTCTTGTGCAAAAGTACTTCTTCTTCTTCTTCTTCTTCTTCTCTTTGTGCAAACTAGAGAAAAACTAGATCTGATATGGGTATTTTTTGTGTATTTCTGACTGTTAGTATATTTATATTTTTTAGTTTGTGTATTGTTATTATGTGATTTTTTTTTAAATCTACGGTGAGTGTAAATAGAATATAAAATTGGATGGTGAGATTGAGGGTTGCAATTTGTATGAAGGTGCAGATCGGGTCTACGTCTTTAGTGTACAATTTTCCCATATCCCTAAAGTTGTAAGTGTTATTCGCATATTTGAAACCTTAGTAATAATTTTTATAGGTACAATATTTACATAATTTTTTTTGAAAAATAACGGTGTTTAAGTATGTAACCCCTTGTACTTGCATGTAGTGGAAGTGATGACAACAATTAAATACTAAACTTGGAGTTTTAGGTCTATTGATATAAAGAGATGACATTGTTTGTGGGACATCTAGATAATCTAGTATCAAGAATAATCTAGAATGTTGTATCATTTACTTTGTTTTCACAATAACCTAAAAAATCGTCCCGTAATTGACCAATGAAAAATATTTATTTTCTTAGTGGGGTCTAAAGATGATGTCATGCTTTATATGTTATATTTTATTGGGTAAATTGTACTAGTCATTCATGAAAATTTATATAATTGATTGGATGCCCCCACTTTCAACATTTAGTATTTACACCCTTGTAATAGATATGGGATCTACAATTTTTAATTATGTGACAACTAATGTGTGTACTTATATTGACTTGGGAATATTTTGAAATGAAAATTTTATTATGCCATTTAAATTGCCAACATGGCAAAGATCCAATTTGATTATTAAATTAAATTTGGTCTATACATCCATGCACAAACCAAATTTGACTCAAAATCAACACCCAAAATCATATTGCAATGTGATGTTTATATGAAATATTTACAATTTCTCTACTCTGCTTTGCTCTGCTCTTTATAGATAATATTGATTAGAATTCTAGTATGTGCCTTTACATTTTTTAATATCCTCTAAATTTTGATTCCTTATGTTCTCCAAAATTATTATTATTATTATTACTTTTAGAAATTTACTGATAAAATGGCTTCTTTTGCAATATTAATTAATTAATAAAAAGTTATAACACTTTTATCAATGAAATTACAAATATATATATATATATATATATATTTGATTCCTTAATATCTGCCCATCAATATTTTGCTAATGAGTGTTGTGTATATGTCTTACCTGATCCTGCAAGTCATAGATAAAATAAGATGATAATTCCTAGCGAACTGAAAGAAAGTTCATCGAGTTCAAGTCACAAGCTGTCACGAAGAGATGATGAAAGCCGCCTATGTTTATATGCTTTTGAAAAATTCCAAAAGTCAACCAACTTTACGCGTGGAATATTTTGGTATGTCCTTCCTTTATCTTCAATTTTTCGCCTGTAATTCCACGAAAACCAAACAGTAGAGTTTATCTCATAACTTGCTTTTTTATCTTTATCTCACAAGTTTGAATTACCAGAACTCTGTTTTTTTGGAGGTTCAGGTTAGCATCTCGTTCTCTCTCTTACTTATGCTCTTTGCCTTGTTAATGTACACTGCCCATGGCAATTTTGATAGAGAAAAAATTGCTAGAAATAAGTATAAAAGAAGGGAAAGAAAAAAAAAAGTACAAATGAAATGAAGTGTAATTTTTATTTTATATTTAGTAACTTATAAAGGGAATGGAAGGAAATGAAAAGAAATGGAACTAGAAATAGGAAAAATTATTGTTATTGTTATTTTAATAAATTTTTTTTTATAAAAGGTAATTTTGTAATTTTATCTTATTTCCATCAAATTTTCTCCAATTTTAAAGAGCAAATAAGTGGACTACTCGTTTTTTTCCCTATTTTACTCAATTCCACTCATTACTTAAGGTGCAAAACATGATTTCGACCCCATTTCATTCTGTTTCCACTATTTTCTACCTATCCGAATATAGTGGTAATATTACCGGTTTATATATGGAAGTATGATTTAAAGTTTCCTTCTTTTTTTTTCTTTAATTTTGTTATGTGAAAAGAATGTTTGATGATGTTTCATCTTTATTTTAATTGATAGGTTGACCTTTTAAGTGTTGATGTTGATACACGTCCAGTTTTTTAGTTCCTCAAATATCATATGTAAAACCTGTGAAAATTATGTAAATAAATAACATCGAACTAGTATAATAATTGAGTTAAAATTTTATTTCTAAATTTTACTACCTTTACATTGAGGGGAATTGAGTGTATTAATTGGTAATCAAATAAAATAACTTGTAAAATTGTGAGTAAAATTGAAATTATAGATTTAGAGTAGTTAAATAGAAATTTCAATTAAATATTTATATTTAGGATAATTTATTTAGTCTAGTCATAAAGTTTCATATAAAAACATTTTAATTAACATTCTTAATTAAGATTATTGCACGCCTGCTAAATGAACCTAGGAAATTTAAAATTTTCCTTATTGTAAAAGCTTCCCCATCACCTTTTCTCTTCCTTCCCCACTCACTTCTCCTTCCTTCTGATTTTCTTTTTCTTCTCTTTCCTTCTTATCCTATTTATGTAAGTTCCACCCCATTATAATTTAAAAAATCCACAACTTTCACATATGAACTCCAACTTACAATTCAAGATTACCAACACAATGCTTGAAGTGAACTTTATGAATCTAGGCCTTACTTGCAAGGTAAAATTTCAACTCCTAAATTCAAGTACAACTCCAGAAGTGTAATACTAGGGATTTTAAATTTAAGAAAGAGAAAAACTTTTAAATATGTAAGTTAAGGTAATTCTAGTACAAATAGTGTTTAATAACACCCTTTTCCTTGAATTTTAGGTGATGAAATTGACTTAACTCAACAATTCAAGGACTATTTTGCACCTTAAGGGAAAAATGAGACCAAGATGACTGGGGACTTGATGATATATATATATTATTGTATTATATGTAAGTTAGGGTTCATTATTGAATTGAGTTCGAAGTGTGGATGAAATTGAAAGTATTTCTGTGGTACATAAACACACACACACATGTATATAATGCGATGGGTTATGCCTTTTATTTTTCTTTTTAATTACTATTTATTCTTTTTGCTACTAGGTGTTGGTGTATGTTTATGTGAAATTGGTGTGTGTTTGCATGAAATTGGCATAGGTGTATGCAATTGTGGGTGATCATGTGTGTGTGTCTATGTTTATTTTGCATGTCTATGTGTGATTGTGTATAAGGTTGTGTGTGAGTAATTGTGTATGTAGTGTGTGTGCAGTATGTGTGTAGGGGTGCATGTAATGGGGTGTGGCTAGGGAATGTGTAGTGTGAGTGTGTTTATGATATGTGTATGGGCGTTTCCTTTCAAATGACAACTGCCTCTTCCTGTTGCGAGGGCCTTGCACGAAACCAAAGCGCTCCCCGTCCGATCAAGTACCAGTTGCTTCGCTGGTAGGCCCACTTAGGTTAGGGGACATTGTCCCTCAGTTCTTACCAACCTCCGGTGTGTAATCGACATCTTGCTAGCTTCAACTCGGTTGAATAAGAATCATGGATTCCAGAGTGCATGGGGAGTAACTAGGGAATGTGTAGTGTGTGCGTGTTTATGATGTGTGTATGTGTGTGTTAGTGCAATGTGTATGTATCTATGTTGTTTGTGTGTTAGTGTGTTATAATGTGTAGTTTGTGCATGTTTGTGATGTGTGTTCGTGTGTGTCGGTGTGGTGTGTATGTATCTGTGTTGTGTGCATATCAATGTGTTATAGTGTGTGAAGTGTGCATGATTATGTGTGGGTGCATGTAGAATGCATGGGGTGTTGTTAAGTAATGTGTAGCATGTGTATGCATGTTAGTGTGGTATGTGTGTGTTTATGTAGTTGCATCGTGTATGTGTTTGTAATGCATGTATGAGTCAGCTTGGTGTGTGTGTCTGTGATGTGTGTGTGTGTTTATGTAGTTGCATTGTGTGTGTGTGTGCATTTGCGATTGCTTGTTTGTGTACTTGTATAGGTGTGTGTGCTTGTGTGTGTATGATAGTGTGTATACAAGTGTAGGGTATGTAAGGGCACTAACGTGTGTGCATGTTAGCTCAAATGCAAGGTAAGTGTTGGCTCCAGAGTGTACACATGTTGGCTCTAAAATTTAAGCGTGTTGACTCAAGTAAGTACATGTGATGGCTTTAGTATGTATGCTTGCTGGCTCAAGTGTGTGTGGGCTATGTGGCTCATGTTCAAGCATATATATATATACACCACGGTAACCATAATAATAATGATATAAATCATAGTACAAGCTAGAGCTATGCAAAGGCACAAATGCTATTATAAAACATTATATGTCCATGAAGGGAAACCTAAATGCATAAAGGTTGTGTATATATATAAGTTTATATACATGTACATATGACTATATTGTGTTTTTGATATGTTGTGATTGTTATTCTTTAATGAATAATTTGATTTTCTCGATGTTTATTTAGTTGTGGATTTCATTGAATGCTTAAATACTTGTTGAGTAATATGTCTTGCTATTTGGCTTATGAATATCCATTGTTTGATTACCTTGAATTAATTAATTAAAGGATTGATCTTAAATAAAACTTGACATGCATCGCATGGCACATTGCACGACACATGCATTGCCATCATTGTTACAAGACATGTAAGAAGTAACCATTTAGAGATTATAGTTTTACCATTGGTGAACTAAGTGACTTAGGGAGTCGTTATGCCTTTGACGAAATCGAGTTTAAAGATCTTGCTCGTTCTTAAGGATGTGTGCTTAGTATGCAAATCCAAACATCTAAAGCTTAAGAATTTAAAAGACCTTAAGATAATCAATAAAGTGATTAAGCAGATTAGGATACCCATGTATTGATGGTTATGATAATCCTCAATCTAAGGTCAAAGAGGGCATTAAAACCTGGACTTTACGTTAGTTACCGAAAAATTGTGTGTAATGTTGTATTGCATTTGGTTACTCATACATAGCATATGTTTGAAAAAACTTGCTTGATTTACTTGTATGTGTGTAGTATTGAGATATTGCACTCCTATTTTATTGAGTGATGATTGCTCACTACCCTCTAGATTTAATGATGCAAATCGCAACTACGTAAATTTATCAGGTAGGCTCATCACTCAAGTAAGTCCCTCGCCCATGGGAAAAAGACGGAATTGGGAGTAAGGATTGAGAGATAGAATAGAATCCATAAAATTTTCTTGGAAAAATGTAATATATTATGTAAAGCTTCATTTGGACAACCTAATCTACATTTTGGGCCCACTATGTAATATGATCTAGATGAGGTCTATTTTGAATATTATGTATGGTGAAAAAGTGATGAAAAATCTCAAATGTGGTTTTGAACTTGGAATGTTCAAATATCAAGTAGGAAAATATGAAATGAAAGCCTATATAAGGTCTTTTCTTTTATTGTTTTATTTTGACATAATATTTCTAGATGATGATTTAAATGTTTCGTGTTTGTCTATTGAGAGTTAGGTAATTGTAGCGAATTGTTACGTTTAGGGTTTCTTGTAATGCATGACATCATAAATTTGCGAACAGACTTTTAAGGATGTTATATCATAAACTTGTTGAAGTGATCAGCTGCTAGACTATAGGGGACTAAACTCATCCATCAACCAAATTTACGTGGAAAATCACTTCGTTTAGAAAGTTGACAGAGTGGAAGTCCTGCCCCGATATTTTCGCTGTCAATGGTGCTACATGGTAATTGAACTTTTTTTTTTGACATTGTAGTGGTTGAACAGTCTGTATGTTATATAATGTATGCTGATTTGCCGAGGAGTTTCTTTGTTTTGGATGAATTGATTTTTGTTTTGAGTAGGAGGATATTGCTTTATCCAAAGGGAAACAACATGGATCATTTGTCAGCTTATTTGGAAGTTCCAGATACCAGACCATTGCCAAACGGATGTAGCAGAGATGCTAAATTTAGCTCGAGTGTGCTTAATCAGCACATGAGCTATCTCACAAAGACAAAAAGGTATTCTTATTATTTCTTTAATCTTCCCTCATTTTGAAATATTCTACTAGTTATTGACATTGTCTAAACTTTCCTCTAATCAAATAGCTTCTTGATAATAAAACGTTTTGCGTGTAAATGTTGCGCTGTATTTTCAACGAAATTAACAAATATTTAATTATAGAATATAAATATTTCATATATTTTTGTGTTGGTCTGTATCTCATACAACTTTATTCTCAATTTGCTGAACACAGCAATCATGTTTTGCTCAGTATGTGATATTAACTGATTGTCGGAATAATGGAAACATGATAGCATGAAAGTTTGACTTCTCTCTCGCTTTGATAATTTGATTTCTTGTTTAGAAATAATGTAAATGTATGGGATGTCCGGTGCTCTATTTGGGCTCAAGATCGAAGATGTAGTTGGAAAAAGATAATGGGAATAGTAATGATGAGAATCATCTAGCACTTAAGAAGATAGAACCAAAGACTCAAGATCCTTTACAAGGAATTGGATTACCAATGATTCGAGTTAGAGCAAAGATGATGAATGATGCCCTACAAGAATTGGTCATGGACCTACAAGTCAAGGAATCAAATTATATGCAAGGAGAACCAACACCTATTAATGTAATTCATGTTTCCATGGAAGAATACAAGGAATTGAAGTCCTAGCACAAATGTTAAATGTTGAACCAAAACAAGGAAAGAAGACTTGTGGTTTTTGTTGTTATTTGTTTTTGGTTTGAAATTGGAATATTTAGTTGCTTACTCGGTCCACGTGAGGATTAGGAAGTGAATTAGAATAGGAAAGTTAGGCTTTCATATTGATACATGTGTATGCTATATAAATGTGTAAGGAGGCCGGCACAAGATATCTTATCATTGAATAGAAAACAAATCCTTTTTTTCATGAACACGAAAACTCCCTTTTGTTCTTTGCAAAAGAACTCGTCCATAGGAATTCCTTAAACTAATTTCTATAGGATACCCTTATTAATAATGTAGGTTTCAGTCGATAGGTGTGATTGAGGTCTAGTCACGTGCTACTTGTTTGAGACGGTCTTCGAGTAATTGATTAAAATAGCGATGTCGGGTTCTAGGTTTGAAATATCTAGGGTTCATGCATCATTTGGTATCAGAGCTTCGACTTCTTGAATTAAGTAATTTCTATCCCTTTTGTTATTTGTTTGTTGTTTATTTTCCGTACTCTCATAAAAAAAATTCGTACAAAAAAAAAAAAATCTTGTTTCGATCACACAATCCCTTAGAGACTGACAATATATAACTTTAGTTAGTCATTGAAATTCAATTGTTGTTTCAATTCCTAGTTCATCTTGAAAAGGCATACATAAAAAAAAAAAAAATCAAATTCGGTTGCAAAAGAAGATCCAAGAACCAAAATCTTTGAAAAGAAAATCTAGTTTTGGCAAGTTCCAATTCAATTGCCAAATTCACTTTCCAATTCCAACTACAATAGATACTTTGTGATAGTGCATCCGAAAATTACATTCCATAATCCTTAATTGTGTTTCGGTGCAAAGTGTTTTCCTTTTGTAATTGCATGCAAAGGAATTATTTGTCTTAATTTTGAGTTCATAGGTGTTGTAGCTAGAAAAGATTGCTTCTAATTTCCAATTGTCAGCGTGATTAGAAAACCGAGGGAGTCAATTAAGGTTGACTTAGTAATTTGTGTTGAGAAGTTTCCAATATGAGTTCCTAGCAAAGGATTGTAAAAGCGGGTTATGATGACATAATTGTGAGAGATATACACGAGTAAAATTGTGAGCATATCATTAATTGAGAGCAATACATGAGTGAGTGTGAGGAACATATTTTACTTGTGATATTATTTTATTGAAAACTTTAGAAATATATCAGGATAAAACACAAATGGAGATGAAAATAAGGTAATGTTTGAGGAGTTAATGGGAAAGATGAAAAGAATTTTGACGAGTGAACTTGAATAGATCCATGAAAGAATGGATAAGATGGAGAGGAGTAGGGAACCGTCTAGCAGTAGCATTATCAGGCGAGGAGCAGGTAGATCGATTAGGGGAGGAGTTAGGATAGAAGAAGGTGAGGATTCTGACTCTGGTGAATATCACCATGTGAGGGAAAGAGGGAACACTATGAGGCGTGATAGTAACTTGGGTAGCATTAAGTTGAAAATACCAACGTTTTAGGGAAAAAATGATCCGGAGTTGTACTTAGAGTGGGAGAGAAAAATGGATCATGTGTTTGAATGCCATATTTATGCTGAGGAGAAAAAGATAAAATTAGTTGCAGTAGAGTTTATAGATTATGCGAGTGCATGGTGGGATCAACTAGTGCGTAATAGGCGCAGGTATGGAGAGTGACTTGTTAGCACTTAGGAGGAGATGAAGACCATGATACAATAATAGTTCATTCCTAGTCACTACCATAGGGACTTAGGAAAGTCTAGGGATTGACATAGGGAACCAAAAGTGTAGATGATTATTATAAAGAGTTAAAGATAGCCATGATTAAGGCTAGACTGGAGGAGGATGATGAGGCCACTATGGCTAGATTCATCAATGGTCTGAATAGGGAAATAGTTGATGTAGTAGATTTACACCATTATTTGGATATGGAAGAATTGCTACATAAAGCAACCAAAGTGGAGTGATAGTTAAAATATAGGAGTGATTAGAGGTTTGGGTCGACTTCCAAATCTCCATGGAAGTCTAATTGGAAAAGGAACTCCACGAATTCCAAGCCTAAGGAGGACGTGAAGGCTAAGAATCCAATTACTACATCTAAGGGTAAAATTGACACTAACCCCCCTTTAAGAACTAGAGATATTAAGTGTTTTAGGTGTCAGGGATTTGGGCACATTGCATCCCAATGTCCAAAACAGAGAGCTATGATCATATGTGACAATGGTGATGTGGAAAGTGTGATCTCTAAGGAGGAAGAGGAGTCACCATCACAGGAGTATGATGACGTTAACTTAGAGGGATCTGTGAGTGGTGAGTTGTATGTCACGAGGAGAGTACTTGGAGGATGGTGAGGGGATCTAGCGTGAGCATATTTTTCATACATGGTGTCACATGTAGAGTAAAGTGTATATCTTGATAATCGATAGTGGCAGTTGCACTAATGTTGCTAGCACCTTGTTGGTAGATAAGATGCAATTAAAAGCTATGAAACATCTAAGACCATATCGATTACATCGGTTAAACGAATGCGGGGAGGTAAAGGTGACTAAGTAGGTTCTTATAGTATTTTCCATAGGAAGCAACAAAGATGAGGTTATGTGTGATGTGGTACCTATGCGAGCTAGCTACATATTGTTAGGGTGACCCTGGTAACAAGAACCAATGTTCCTTTGCATTAAAAAAAAAAGAAAGTGGTTCTCACGCTACAAAAACCATGGAAAGCTTATGAGGATCAAGTGCGGATTGTAAAGGAGTTTAGAGAAAAACACTTAAGTGCATGAGAGAAGAGTGATGAGAAAAATAAAAAGAGTGAAAAGCAAACACTAGTGAGTACAAAGGGAAAAGACACTCAAACATAAAGAGTAGAGAGTCTGGCGAGAAAGAGTGAGGTTAAGAGTGCAGTGCTGGCCAAGTAACAATTACTTGTACTTATGTACAAGGATTTATGTTTCTCTAATGTTGACCTTAATTCTATTTTTCCTAGTGTTGTTGTGTCTTTATTGCAGGAATACAAGGACTTATTCCTTGAAGAAGTGCCGTAAGGCCTATCCCCTCTGCGAGGGGTAGAGCACCAGATGACTTCATGTCGAGCGCTTCCATTCTCAACCGGCTAGCATATAAAACCAATCCTGAGGAGGCCAAGGAAATTCAAAGACAAGTTGATGGGCGGATGGAGAAAGGATTTGTGCGAGAAAATTTGAGCCAGTGCTTGGTTCTAGTGATATTAGTCCCCAAGAAGGATAGGACATGGTGCATGTGCGTAGATTGCAAGCTGATCAACAAAATCACAGTTAAGTATAGACATCCTATTCCTAGATTAGATGACATGTTTGATGAGTTACATGGTGCACATTTATTTTCTAAAATTGACCTTAAAAATGGATATTACCAAATTCGTATGAAAGAGGGGGATGAGTGGAAAACTGCTTTTAAAACAAAACATGGATTATATGAATGGATGGTAATGCCTTTTGGGTTGACAAATGCACTTAGTACTTTCATGAGATTGATGAATCATGCTTTGCGTCAATTCTTAGGAAAATTTGTTGTCGTCTATTTTGATGATATCTTGATTTATAGCAGAACATTGGATGATCATGTACAACATCTGCAAAGTGTGTTTACTATTTTAAGGGAAAACCAATTGTATGCCAACTTAAAGAAGTGCACGTTTTGTATGGAGTCTATGGTTTTTCTTGTAGGTGCAGATGAAATAGTTGTAGATGAGGAGAAGGTAAAGGCAATTCGAGATTGGTCAACACCAAAGAACACCAATGACGTTAGGAGCTTCTACGGTTTAGCCAGCTTCTACAGATGATTTATGAGAGACTTTAACTCCATTGCTGCTCCACTGAATAACCTTGTGAAGAAGAATGTCGAATTTAGATGGATAGAAGTACATGAGCAAGCATTCCAGACTTTAAAAGGTAAGTTAACTAATGCTCATTTGTTAGTATTATCCAACTTTGATAAAGTTTTTGAGACCGAATGTGATGCTTCCAGGAAGGGTATTGGTGGTGTGTTAATGTAGGATTCCAAACTAATAGCCAACTTCAGTGAGAAACTTCACAGTGCTGCTCTGAACTACCCTGTGTATGATAAAGAGTTATATGCCCTTGTGAGGACGTTGCAAACGTGGTAGCATTATCTATGGCCTAAGGAGTTCATCATCCATTCCGATCATGAAAGCTTGAAGTACCTGAAGACGTAGGGAAAGTTGAACAAGAGGCATGCCAAATGGTTGGAGTTCATTGAAACCTTTCCATACGTCATAAAATATAAGTAGGGCAAGGAAAATGTAGTGATTAACGCACTATCTAGGAGGTATTCTCTGTTAACCTCTTTACATACTAAGTTGCTTGGGTTGGAATGCATGAAAGATTTATATGAACATGATGCTGACTTTAGTCAGATTTGGGCTGCTTGTTCTGAAAGTAAGTATGCAGACTACTATAGGCATGAGGGATATTTATTTAAGAATGATAGATTGTGTGTGCCTAGGAGTTCCATACGAGAATTATTGGTGAGGGAGACGCATGGGGGCGGTCTCATGGGACATTTTGGTGTGAAGAAAACTTTGGATATCTTGCATGAACATTTCTATTGTCATAAGATGAGACATGATGTGCAAACTGTGTGTGACAAATGCATTGCATGTAGAAAGGCTAAATCCAAAGTTATGTCCTATAGGGAGTATCTCCTATTGCTTGTGCCTAGTCAGCCTTAGACTGACATTTCCATGGATTTCATATTAGGTTTACCTAGGTCTCAGAATGGTAAAGATAACATATTTGTTGACATCGATAAGTTTAGTAAAATGACTCATTTTATTACCTATTCTAAAACTAATGATGCATGACATATAGCTGATCTATTCTTTAGGGAGATTGTGCGATTACATGGTTTCCCTAACTCTATCGTGAGTGATAGAGATGTAAATTTTTTGAGCCACTTTTGGCGTACTTTATGGAATGGGTTAGGCATAAAATTACTGTTTTCCACTGTGGCACATCCTCAAATGGATGGACAAATAGAGGTGGTTAACAAGACACTTTCCACATTGCTGCGTGCTGTGCTTGATAAAAATTTGAAGCAATGGGAAACATGTTTGCTTCATGTAGAGTTTGCATATAATAGAACTATACATTCTACTACATCTTACTCTCCATTTGAGGTTGTGTATGGTTTCAATCCCTTAACTCCATTGGATATATTTCCTTTACCTACTAATGAATTTATTGATCTTGATGGCATGAAAAGGCAGAATCTGTTAGGGATTTACATACTTAGGTCTAGGGTAACATCAAGAAGAAGAATGAACATTATGCTCGTCAGGCCAACAGGGGGATGCATCAAAGCCGTGTTCCATCAAGGAGATTAGGTTTGGGTACATTTGAGGAAGGAACAATTTGCTAAACAACAAAAATCCAAATTGCATCCAAGGGGTGATGGACCTTTCCAAGTGGTAGAGCGTATAAACGACAACGCCTACAAAATAGATTTGCCAAGCTAGTATGGTAATGTAAGTGCTACATTTAATGTTTCTGACCTTACTCCTTATAATGCAGGTGATTCGAGGACGAATCTTTTCAAGGAAGGAGGGAATGATGAGGATCATCTAGCACTTAAGAAGATAGAACCAAGGACTTAAGATCCTTTACAAGGAATTGGAGGACCAATGACCCGAGCTAGAGCAAAGATGATGAATGATGCCCTACAAGGACTGGTCATGGACCTATAAGCCAAGGAATCAAATTACATGCAAGGAGAACCAACATCTATTAATGTAATTCACGTTTCCATGGAAGAATACAAGGAATTGAAGTCCTAGCACAAATGTTAAATGATGAACCGAAATAAGGAAAGAAGACTTGCGTTTTTTTGTTATTATTTGTTTTTGGTTTGTAAATTGGAATATTTAGTTACTTACTCGGTCTACGTGAGGATTAGGAAGTGAATTAGAATAGGAAAGTTAGGTTTTCATATTGATACATGTGTATTTTATATAAACGTGTAAGGAGGCTGGCACAAGATATCTTATCATTGAATAGAAAACAAATCCCTTTTTTCGTGAACACGAAAAACTCCCTTTTGTTCTTTGCAAAAGAACTCGTCCATAGGAATTCCTTAATTGAATTGCTATAGGATACCCTTATTGATAACTTAGGTTTTAGTCAATAGGTATGATTAGGGTCTAGTTATGTGCTACTTGTTCGAGATGGTCCTCAGGGTAATTGATTAAAATAGCGATGTCGGGTTCTAGGTTTGAAATACCTAAGGTTCACGCATTAAGTAAAACTGTGGTGACTCCATTACGTTTTCCCAGTTTATAGTATTGTCTTTCAGATAGGGAGACTTTGATATACATGTTGTTTGTCATACCACTCTTCCATCCACTCTGAAGGAATTTAAATATGAATAATAGTGTTTAATCAGTTAGTCGTCATTGGTTTATCAAACCAATGCTTGACATTTTAATATAGGAAGAAAATTAGGATGCTTAGATTATACAACCATCCTTTTAAATACAATATAGATGTTGATGTAAAGTTTATTTACTATAAAATTCGAACTTGATGATGGAGATACAACTTTGTATTAAAGTGGGCAATTTGGCTGAAATCTGGAGAGAGGAATTCTTCTTTTTTTATTACACAGGTTCCATGGCAATTCTTAGTCGTCTTGTCTATATGTATCAATAATAAATTATTGTTTTTCTTTTTTATTTCTTTTATCTTTGCATTGAACTTTTTTTCTTCCCTATATTGTGTTAACTACGATACTATGTTCTTATCCAAAAATAGATACACATCATAAATTCACTTCCAGAGAGAGTAATTGGGGTTTTACATCATTTATTTGGTTAAGTGAACTCTACAAAAAATTAGGAGGGTTTCTTGTAGATGATGTAGTACTTGAAGGCCTCAACATACAGACCAAATATTTAGAAAACCCATTTTAAGATTGACTCTCTAGGCATTATACCTAAAGTTATTTTTTATTATTGAACGAAGATCAGCAACCTTTATGTCAAGATTTTTCCTCACATAATCAACAAAGATTTGGCCATTATGTTTGAATCTAACTTGGGATTATCCTAATGTATCACCATATTGACGCATGTATGGGGTCCCTAGAAGATAGTGATAACCAAAAGGTTTTCCAACTTCTTCTTACAAACCCGAAACCCCCATTTGAAACCATTTTCCTTTTTCATATAAAAAAATTAACCATATGGTCCTATTTGATTTTTCAAGTATGAAGTTACAGTGATTCTTAATGTAGTATATCTTAACAAAAAGCCTCATATATTTCTAGCTTAACTAAATTTTCTTCATTATACAAGGGTACAAAAGCTAGCATTGGATCAAATGCATCACATGTAGGTGAATCCGTCATCACGCTTAGTCCTTAGAGTTCTTGATGAGTTGAAGCGCTACCTCTAAATCTGTGTTGCTCATATTGAGAACCTAGTTCTTCATGAGGAGAACTTGGTTCTTTATAAATTTTCACATACAAATCCTGTATGTGATTGTCCTTAAAGGCTTTAGACATTTCAATAAGGTTCTCAACATTATTATCATTTCTAATAGCCATCAATTTGTATTAGACACTAGCTTGATGGTAGTGCGGCTACGCTTATGCAATATCTCAACCCCAATCGTAGTTGGATCAATGTCAATGTTACCATTTATCCTGTGTAAGAATTCTCTATAATTGGTATATACATATATTTTTAATCTTCAATTTCTTAATAGGATCCCTATCATAGTGTAGCCCCTCATTGCCATTCATAATGTCCCTATAAGCTTACAGAATAAATTTGACAAATCCAACAATTTTCTTCATACTAACATAATATGTGCAATAAATTAGTCCTATAATAAATTTCACATACCACCCCGGTCTTTACACGTGTCTATAATTTTTATTTGAAAATAATCTACAATTATGCACAAATTAAACAGTTTTACAAAATAAATCCCTATAGGTAATTTAACAAACACTTGGCCTACATACACAACAACTTTCTAACATCATGATTTTTACACATTTACAACATCTACATTTTACAACTTTCACAACAACTAGTAATGAAATATTAGCAAGTATATGAATTTGCAAGTAATATGGTCAAATCTAAACATTTAAGATATAAATGGTAGTGTAATGAAAATTAATAAAAAAAAATATGTGTACCTTTATTAAAATTTGGTAATTTAAGGTGGAATGAAATTGGAGTTGTGAAGGGGTTATGTTTTTAGGAAATAGCATGAAAAAGGAGTGAGTTTAAAAGAGTTTGATTTGCGTTTGCACAAAGGAGCATTCAAATCAGAGGTTGCTATTTTATGGGTGTTGCATGTGCCTTCTCTCAATCTAAAGCACATATGGTACCTGTGTCTTTAGATATATTTTCTTTACAATGACATTTTAATAATATATTCCATAAATTGCTTCTTTTTTTTTTAATGCTAAGCCCTTCAATCAAGTAGAGAATAATATGGGTACAGAAAAACAATAAATAAATAAACAACAATAAGGATTCCCCCCAAGCGAAGCTAATTGTCAAAAACTCTTTGATCGGGTCACCTACTTTCTAAAAGAAAGACAAACTTCTCTCGAAGTTTGAAAGGTTAACGGAGAGTGTTGTCCTCTCTAGATCGAGGTTCGTATCTCGGTGTCCCTTAATCTCCTTCTTATTGGCTTCGCAATACAGTATTTAAGTCCATGTCTATCTCGTTTCTCAAACATTGTAACTTTATTCTATCACCTCTGTACAGCAGTGATGACCTTGAAATGTAACATGAAGGTCTCTTTGAATGTTAACTTGCTACATATATAAGTATAGTGAATTTGCTATCTGACTTAAGTAATCTCTCCTGTATATCTATTAGAATCTTGATCATTTTTTCAGTTTCTTGTTCTAGTTCTCCCATATACGCTTTGGAACATTATTAATTCGTGACCCTTTTTCTTTAGGAAATATGGTTCGTTTGCATTTGTGACAACGATTCAACTGCATTCAGCCCGATGTTGCTTCGATTAGCAAGAGAAAATGTTTGCATTAACTAGTTTCAATCGTTGGTCAGAATCTGTGGTCAAATTATATTACTTGTTTCAATCGTCTGACACAGTGATTGTAATATAAAGTTTAGAATCCGTTCTTTTTTGTTTCTCAAATATGTTGCACTTGCTCTACAACTAATAACCAGTAAAACAATCATCTTGAGCACTTTATGATTTTCCATTTTTTTTATTTTTTATTTTCCCCCTTGTATAGCATTTTACTTGTGGCAGATTGATGAAACTCTTAAAGCCTCATTTGACTACCTATTGATGAGAGCAGTTTCAAGGCTATGGGGGATGAAAATCATCCATCTACAACAATTACGTTGACAATCACTGGCTTTACTGGATTGATAGAGAGGAAGTATTGTTTAGATATGTTCGATGTGGGTGGTATGAAATGGTAATTATGTTTGTGTTTGCTGATCATAGCTGTTACGCTTGTATTTTGTGCTATAGTAGTTTTTTAGTTTCACTGTTTATTTCAATCTTAATTTTGAGTAGGAGGGTAGTGTTATATCCAAATATTGGGTTGGACTTACCATAGACTTAGGCCTGACTCCTTAGATTAAGTGACAGAGTTTAAGAAGTTTGATTTGCATTATGGGATGACTTAGGGAGATTTGATATGATAGGCTTAGAGCAGAAATTGTTGGACCGGTCTGTTTGCTCTTAAACTTTCTTAGTAATCTCATGCACTTAGAGGGGTTTTACATGGGCTTAGACTCAATAAGGGGCTCACAAAAGAATCCATCAATAATAGGACCGGTATCTTCCATCAACTATAAATGCAATCTTATGGATGTCATCAATAGATAGATTCTATAAATAATCAGGAGCTCCTTCTAATTTAGGAGGATGGTGGGAGATCAAAGATGATATAGTAAAGTGAATGTGTATTGTGTTGAAGATAAGATTAAGATTTATAATGTATAAATACAAGAATTATTTATAAGATTTGTGAGTATCTACTATAATCCTCTACAAAAAATGGCATAGTAATGAGATTTAATTGGCTATCGCCGTACATCAGAATGTATTAAGTCTAGTGACATTTGAGCTCTATAAGATGACTGCTAGAATGGGAGACGAGTGGACTTTATGATTTAATAAGAGGAATAAGAATTGGAAGACTCTAAAGATGACTTGAGTTGAACGAACTGGTAGTGAACTAACTTATGGAGGACTTCAGCATAGGGATGACATAAATGAAAGTGCCAAATGTCTTCGGGAGTTGTTGACACAAGAAGAGATTGACAAGATCAAATTGAATGTGGAGTGGTAAGATAAAGAGAACGCCTAGTTGGTTGTTGGAGGAGGATTTGACCTATCTAAGAATCCTTGACACAAACGAAAGATTCATTAAAACTGGCAGTGAAATGGTTATCTTGATACAATTTGATGAGGGACAATAAGTTATATGTGAGATGAGGAACATGGAGAACATTCTTAAGGTATAAGATGTGCCCATGAGTATAGATAAAGAGATTGCTTATGTGAGATATTGACAGTGATGCACCATTACCTACGACAACCATATTGGAACTAACTTAGGTTGTAAATTAGAGAGTATTCCTACATTTAGTGTCATATGATGAGTTGCACCTAAGTTATGATACCATATAGGCTTGTGTGATTCGCTAAGAGATAAGGCAACAAACAATTGTGGCATATCCACATAAGCTTGATTGAATCTTTGATAACACTAAAGTGTAGTGCATCCTGGCCTATTGCAAATTTGACAAATGATGAATAAGAAGTTCATGGAGCAGGAGGCGGAGTCTGGTTAGAGAGATCGACGTTGACCCAATTGGTTAGAACTGAAGGAGCTACTACGCCAGGGTAGCCATGAAGTGGAACTTTGCATAGTCGAGGAAGGGTGACCACACTCCCTTGTTCCAAAGCGTCCACATCCTCTACTCTTATAGTTAAAGGAGGTGTTGTGATTCTTGAGAGCTTTAAATATAAAAAGGGTAGTGCATTGGCATCATGATGTGTAATGCCTCGAAATTCAAGACACCACAACCTGCCATATGTTCATACATGGTAAAGACACATTAAGACTTTTAAACTAGCTAACACTATATAACCTAAATAACTGTTAACCATAATTGAAATAAATTAATTGCTCATGATGATCCAATTGAATTTCATTATAAACCACAAACTATTTTAAAGATGATCTTGATACATCATTTTGACGAAAGCTTGAAATAATTAAAATTTGAACAAATTAACCATCCTTTCCTAGTCCAATAGTAATCACCATATCAACGATATTAAGAACTTCAATTTCCTTCCTCACTTAATCATCATAATAATAATAGTACTCTATATGACTTCCATCTTACGCATATGATCCTAAATCCTTATCATAGGAGGTGTAATCATCTATGTCTGCAACTAAAAAAAAAAATGATCTTTGAAGGGTGAGTTAATGCCCAATACGTATAACCTACAAATACATGTGCATGATCAAGCATAACATAAGTCACATACACCAATGCAACAACAAAACATTCAAACAACAAGTTATGATCTCATTTAGTTCTCAAATAGCAAAAGGATACTTATAACCCGGTTACACCATATATATAAATATAATACATACTACGACATTAAGAACTGCCACTATAGGCCCTAACACTCATGAGTCCTTAAAGCTACTTAGATCATTTCAATGTACGATTCCACTAGGAATAGCATCACACAAAGATCATCGAGGTATCCCTTAAGGATCTGCTACTATGAGCTCCTAGGTTGAGCCAAGCATAACTAGTAAACAACTTAATCCAATTCGATATACCAATTATTCTAGTTCTTTCACTATACTAACAAACACAAGTAACAAGCAAGATTACATGTACTTAAAAAGGGTGGTCTTAATCATGTCTTGTCCTTGATTAGCAATTAAACTAAAATTTGTTAGCGTATAGGACAATTGATCTTAATACTAGTTTAAGTTACCAACTTTTAGTTATTTAATTATTATTATATCACTTCTCTTACTTTGATAGAATTTTCAAGGTTATACAAAGTGTTTAGGGTTTAATGAAATTCGAATAACAAGAAATTAAATTGAATAAAGAAGTTTCTCAAGGTACACAGTCATGTATTAGGCCGTGTACATGAATACGGTAAGGTACATGGCCGTATACTATACCGTGTACCTTTTTGTACACATTTGTCATTCTACATACCCAAGCACATGGCTATGTATTTAGCCATGTAACGTTGCACGAACAAGTATACGAGTGTGTATCTAGTCGTAAACTTCCTAACTTATTCTTTATTATTTCTAGTCAACACAAGCAAGTACATAGGCATGTACTTGGCCATGTACTCCATTATTTCATTGTGAATCCTCTTCTTAATTTGCCAAATCCCAATTCCTTCAACCGTAGTTGTGATCCAATACTTCTAACTCTTAATTCATGACACTTTACATTGTACTGATGTAAAATCACTTCAAACTGAATCACTTACTTATAGAAATTTGCTCTAACAATTAAGTCTTGTTCGAACCCTCACTTGTTTAATTTGTTTTGTAGTGAAATTTTAAGAATCTAAGTATCCATCGTATTACATGCAAGTAAATAACAATCAAGAGCCATCAATTGGTATACTTACCATACATAATTCTTGTTAGATTGTAAAGGGTAGCAATCGCTTTCTCTTTTAGGGTTTGTCCTTACTCTAGGGGTGTTATAGTGCATAAAATGAAAAGGGCTCAAATTGACTAGTGTTTGACCCTTTTATACTCATCACATGAAATAAGCAAATTGCCTCCTATCTTATATCTTTATTACTTTTATTTGCCTCACTCTTTTTGTTATTTTATTTTTAATTTATTTTCTTAGATTTTACATTCTCCCCCCCTTTACAAAAACTTTCGTTCTCAAAAGTTACTTGAGTCCAGAAAAATGTTTAGATATTTAAAGCACATTTCTTCTTCCAACTTCTAAGTAGCCTCTATTTTAGTCTAGTTGGTCCATTGTAATTTCACATGGGGAATCACTCACCTCCTTAATACTTGTTCTTTAGTATCCACTATCTTTAAATGTTGTTCTATTAAAGATAAATTTGGTTGTACATTCGAGAGCTCCAATGTAACAACTTGATCAAGATTTAGTACAAATTTCCTCAACATAGATATGTGGAACACATCATGTATTCCTTCTAAACTGGGCGGTAAAGCTAATTTGTATGCTACTTTACTAATCCTTTCCAAAACTTCAAATGGTCCAACATATCTCAAGTTTAACTTTCCTTTTCGACCAAACTTGATCACCCCTTTAATTAAAGAAACTTTTAATAATACCATATCTCCTACTTAGAATTCTAAGGGGCACCACCTCTTATTAACATAGTTCTTTTATCGACTATGAGCTGTCTATATTCTTTGTCTTATTAGCTTTACCTTATCTAATGCTTCTTGAACCAATTCCAGTCCTAACACCTATCTTTCCTCCACTTCATCTCAATATAACAAGGATCTACATTTCCTTTTGTATAAAGCTTGATAAAGGGCCATTTGGATGGTTGTCTGATAGCTATTATTATAAGCAAACTCAACCGAAGGTATATGTTCATTCTAATTACCTCCAAAGTCTAACGTACAGACTTTGAGAAGATCCTTTAAGATCTAGATGATCCTCTTGATGGTAGAAAGTAGTACTAAATTGTAGTTCTATAATTAAAGCTTTATGTAAGTTGTTTCAAAATCTACTTATAAACTGTGTATCTTTATTAGAGGTTATTGTCACTAGTACACCATGTAACCTTACTATATCCTATATATACATTCTAGTCAATCTCTCCAGTTTATATCCTACCTTGATAGGCAAAAAGTGAGCAGACTTGATCAACCAATCTACTATTACTCACAATGTATCTCATTTCTCTTTAGTTCTTGGGAAGGTCATAACAAAATCCACCGTTATGTGCTCCCATTTCCCCTTAGGTACTAAGAGGGCTTGCAATTCTCCAATTGGTCTTTGATATTCAATTTAGATTTGCTAACAAGTTAGGCACTTTGCTACTTACTTGACTATCTCCCATTTCATGTTCTTTCATGAGTAGTGATTCTTTAGGTCTTTATACATCTTAGTTCTTTCGAGATAGATTGTATATCTAGAGTAGTGTGCCTCTTTCATGAACTCTTTCTTTAACTCTACATTTCTCAACACACACAATCATATTCGATACCTTAAGACTCCATCTAGATTAGTATTAAATTTAGGAGTCTTATCCTGTCCTAATCTATTCTTAATCTCTTAAATGCCAACATCTTCAACTTAAGCTATTTTAATTTTATCAACTAGAGTTAGCTAGATGCGTAAAGTGGCTATCTTCACTCTAACTTCTTAAGTCAAAATCTCTAATTTCAACCTCTGCATATCATCTAACAATTCTCATTATGAGGTGATTAAAGTGGCAAGATTACCTTGTTTCTTTCTACCAGGGCATGTGCCACCACATTGGCCTTTTTAGGATGATATTATGTCTTAAGATCGTAGTCTTTGATCAACTCCAATAATCTCCATTGCCTTATTTTTAGTTCTTTTTATGTGAAGATATACTTCAAACTCCTGTGGTCAGTGAAAATCATTCATTTCTCCCCATACAAGTAATGTTTTCAAAGTTTTAGTGCTAGTACTACTACTGCCAGCTCTAAGTCATAAGTAGGGTAATTTCTCTCATATAGCTTTAGTTGACGGGATGCATATACTATGACTTGTCCACCTTACATCAAAATATAACCTCTAACCTTTAGGCTAAGGTGTCATTATTAATAGTGAATTCTTCCTAACTTTAGGATAATGGTAGAATTGAGGCTAATATTAGCCTTTCCTTAAGCTTTTTGAAACTGGCCTCACACTTATCATCCCAATCAAACCTCACCTTCTTTTGTGTTAACTTGGTGAGAGGACTCACTATTTTAGAGAATCTCTCTACAAACCGTTTATATTAACTTGCTAAACCCAAGAAGCCTTATATTTGTCATTGTTTTCGGTTAGGGCTACTCTACTATAGCTCTCATCTTTTCTACTTGCAATCTGCCTAGCACCAATCTTAAATGCTCTTCATATTCCTCCCTACTCCTAGAATATATCAAGATATCGTCTATAAATACAATCACACAATTGTCCAAGAAATCCTTAAATACTTGATTCATTAAATCCATAAAGGCTGGTGGAGCATTCGTCAAACTAAAGGGCATCACCACATACTTATAGTGCTTATACCTCATCCTAAAAGCTGACTTCAAGATGTCATTGTCTTTAATCCTTAACTGGTGATATTCTAATCTTAGGTTGATCTTAGAGAATACTTGAGCTCCTTATAACTAGTCAAATAAATTGTCTATTCTAGGGAGAGGATACTTGTTCTTAATGGTGACACAATTTAGTTCTCTATAATCTATGTACAGTCTCATGCTTCCTTCTTTGTTTTTTATAAAAAAGACTAGCACAACTTAGAGAGATGTATTGGGTCTTATGAATCTTTTATCTTATAGGTCCTGAAATTATTTATTTAACTCTTCTAACTAAACCAGCGCCATCGTATATACTGGTTTTGATATTGTTATAGTACTCGGTATTGAATTGATGCTGAACTCAATTTTCCAAATTGGGGATAAACTAGGAAGGTCTTTTGGAAAGAGATTAAAAAATTCCTTCACTATTGACACCATCTCCAATTTCATTAATTCACTTGTCTCAATTGTTAAAGTAGCTAACATACTCTTTCCTTACAACTCATAAGTAAGAAATCTTGTTTGTCTCTATTCTTCCAACTTAAACTTGATGGAATCTCTTTTAAGTATGTTAAAGTGTACCACCATATTATGGTAATCAATGGCGACATGGTACTTTGACAATTAGTTGACTCCTAAAATTATATCAAGCTCCATCATCTCTATCACCAATAGATCTATTGGCATTACTCTTTATTGTATCTCCACTCTTACAGCTCTGCTGATCCTATTTAAAATCTTTCTAACTCTTAAAGGAGTACTAACATTTAGCCAATCATCCAAACATTCAGGCATTAATCCACAATCATATACAAAATATTTAGACACAAAAAAAAGAGTGGCACCAATATCAAATAAGATATAGGCATTGTAGGTGTGTACTTAAAGTGTACCTACAATAGTGTCTATATCTAGATGGTCATAGTGTTGTTACTATTGGAGTGCAAATACTCTAGCAGGAACCCATTGTTTGGGGCCTCTTGCTTGTGGCCTACCAACCTACACCCATGCTAGAGGTTTTGCTGCCTGCTAGACTAGGGATGTTTGATTCCCTACTTGTCTATAGGTATAGTTGATTTCCTTGTGTCCCCTCCACTTACACACTTGGTAAAATACTAATGGGTTGAATTCCTTCTTATGTAACTTGTCTTCCTATAGGAGAAGCATGCACCCTCTAGCCATTTACAGTCCCTTTGTTTATAAAGTCCATAACATCTAGTACATCTGATTACAGGGGCCGTTGGAGCAAGTACTAAAGGCATTGATTGGATTTGTAGAGGAGGAGTTGTAATAACTAGGGGTCTATTTTGAAATATTTGGTTCCTCTTATCCTTATCTTACATCACTGAACTGGAAGTTAGCCTCTTACCCAAAGCTACCCTTAACCCATGGGCCAATTTCTCCTCTATCCTTCTCTTACTCTACTCCATAAATTTAGCTTTATCTACTATCTCAGCATAAATGTTCAACTAGAAGGATCTAAATTCATATAAGTGATTTGGCTTTAACCCCCTCACAAATCTCCTTGCCTTAGATCTATCATCAGTATGTACTACCTTGGGTAGGAACTTAATTAGGCAATTCAATTTTACCTCATATTCTTCTACTAACTTGTTCCCTTGTTCACAATTATAATATGCAGTTTTCATCCTATCACAAATGCTACTGGGGAAATATTTCTAATAGCATGGTTCTTAGAATCCCCTCCAGTCTACATGTCCTCTTGTTAACCTAGGAACCGATGCCCACTAACTTGTTGCAATCCCTTTCAGCATGAATGCAGCATAGTTTACCTTCATGTCTTTTAGAACTTGAAAGGCAATAAAGGTCTTCTTTATCTATTACATCTAGCTCTCTACCTCTATCGGGTCATCGATCCTGAGGTTGAACTCCTTTGCCACCCGAGCAAACCTATCTAAGCTTATTGGCTCCTCAATTACTCTAGTTTGTCGAGTATTTTGCATTTGCTGTTGCTATATTAGCAACCCTACCAGATTATTCATAGTTTCCAAGTGATCTAGTCTACAACTAAACCTTGTCCCCCTTGTGATTGCCGACCCTAGGAATATCCCTCATCTAGGTTATTATGCTTAGCACTTGTTGATGATCCTGGTCTGATAATTCTTCTTGGAGGCATTTTGTTTTAAGAGGAAACAATTGAATAGACCCATGAGTTAGAGTTAGTTTAAAAATTAGTGATGGTATACACTTGCATATATTATATATATATATATATATATATATTATATATATATATATCTACACATATATACATATTTAAATAAATAAAAAAAAGATTTAAAGAAACTACAAATAAAGATAATAATTACAGTAAATTAGTCTATTGAACAAAGAAATTGACCTATAATTTCACCCACTCTTTTCATATCCCACCGTCTTGTAGAATCAATGCTTAATCCATCTAAAGATCACAACCTACTTTCTATTGATTAAAACCTATACTTATTGATCAATAGCCTAATTCTTAGGGATCTTCAAATGTAAGCTCTGGTACTATTTAAGCTATAATACCCCGAAACTTTAGATGTCATAGCCTATCATGTGTCCTTATAGGGTAAGCACACATTAAGGCTCTTAAACTAACTAAGACTATATAACCTGTAAAACTGTTAACTATAATTGAAATAAATTGATTGACATCACTCATGATGATCTAATTGAATTTCATTATAAGCCACAAACTACTTTAAAGATGATCTTGATACATCATTATGAAAAGAGCTTGAAATAGATAAAATTCTAACAAATTAACCATCCTATTATACTCTAATAGTAATCACCATATTAGCGATGTTAAGAACTTTAATTATCTTCCTCACTTAGTCATCATAGTAATAATAGTACTCTATATTGCTCCCATTGTGTGCATATGATCTTAAGTCTTCGTCATAGGAGGTGTAATCATCTATACCTGCAATAAATAAATAAATAAATGATCCCTGAAGGGTGAGCTAATACTTAATATGTATAACCCACAAACACATGTGCATGATTAAGTATAACTTAAGCCACATACACCAATGTAACAACAAAACATTCAAACAATAGGTTATTATCTCATTTAGTCCTTAAACAGTAAAAGGGTACTCATTACCTCGCTACACCATATATATATACCAACTGAGGGCCAAGATCGACTTAGGGGGCACCCACGGATGGATGACACCAGAAGCTAAGTCTAGGGCTTACGGCTGCCTAGACTAACTATCTAGTCAATAGCTAAGGTAAGAGATGAGTAAACTAGAACAAAATTAAACAAAAATGCAACGAAGCGATAATTGGAGAAGTTTGTGGAGTGAGCATTAAGCAGTAAATAAATTATAAACTGCAAGGTGGAAGCATTAGTTATTAAAAACTTAAAGTACGTGGCGTCGTCTTTCTAGTCACATGAACCTTGGGGTTCCTTTGGACCAGTAGCCCGCAGCGTCTAGTATTCCAGCCGATATACTTTAAGCATTAATCATACATTAATATTTAAAACAGTAAATATATGCAAAACCTCAAAAGGCGGTATAACCAGCCGAGGAGGTCATATAAAAACTGTAATAAATAAATAAATTGCAAAAGAACTTAACACCACAGGCGGTAGAGCCAAGACTAGTGGGTTATTATTCTTTTAAATATAAGTAAATAAATAAATATTTACTCTATTAACATTGAATCCTAAAAAAAGAACATTAGTAACAGATAGAAACAAACAATACATTAAAGAAGAAAAGGGGATAAGGAAAAGAGAGAAGTGGAAGATCTAAAGGATGGAAGAAGATTAGTCGAAGGTTAGAGACGAAGAGGAGGAGAGGATATACCTAAGTATGTCTGCGTACTTAGGGCCTATGGTTCATCAACCATAGTAGATGACTCTATTTAAGTTTGGGAAGGAGAGAGAAGGAAAGTGTGGAAGAAGTGGCCAGAGGTCGGTGGCCGGAGATAAAGGAGAGGTTAGATGGAGAAGAAAGGAAGGTCTTAAGTGTTTAAGCTTTGAGAGTGTTTTGTTCTTCCGGGAATTTTTTTTTTTTGATGCTTCGTTGAAGCAGCATTTCCGTTTTTAAAGAACAAACATTTTTACTATTTCTACAGTAAAGTTTCCTTTTACTGTAGTGCACATTACTTTGTCAGGGATATTACTGTTTCCATAGTAATTCCCATGAGTTTTTCGGTGGAAAAGTTCCACCTGTCATTCAAACCGTAAATGACGGTCTGTCCAATTAAGCTTTGGAGATGAACCCTTAGGCAATTGTTCCGTATATGACGGAGAGTTACATATAATCATTACCCGCAAAAATTACGGTCATAAATACAAGAAATTATACAGTATCTAATACTGTATTTCATTCTACGTATTTTGTTACAAGTGTAACAAAACACTTTACATTAACCCCTACGGACTTCCTAGGTTGATACCGTAGCAGTCATCCTCATTGCTTTGTAATCCGGCTGATGTAGAGGCGGAAGAAGTTTCTTCATTAGTCCGCATTACATCCTCGGATTTCTTCAATTGTGCTAGAGCAAATTCCAGGACTTTTTTCATTTCTTCTAGATTTTGCGTCTGTGCCATGTTAGACATTAAGAAACCCCTATCATGTAGGAATGGGGTTTGAGTACCACCTTGGGCCAGGAATTTCTACTTTGTCAACCATTTGTCAATTGCTGACTCAGTTACCCTGTCCCAGAGTTTGAATCCGTCCCACCACTTGACTTTGAATGTTCTGGTGAGCACTAGAGTTTGAGTTCTCCGGTCCTGCTTGTAACCGAAGCTCCATGCCATTACCCATGATATTCCTATATGCATGTAGTATATCATGGTTTTGTCGAACATATATTCATGTTCGTTGGGCTCATAATTTTTTAAGAACAGAAAGTATCCGTTGTTAGCATTTTCATGGAAAATATTTTCAATTGCCCCATATTCTTCCCACCAGTGTGCAAACCAGCAGGGCAAATTTTTTTAAGAACATTTATCAAAAAAGATCAACCATGTATGAGATCTTTTTTGATTCATTCTTAAAAAGGCATTGAACCAAGCTTGCTTATAATCAAAATAATTATAAGTAGCTAAATAAGGTTCCATTGGTCCTAGCGGATTAAAGCTGAGCTTTTGTTTGCTAGCCGGCTTGCCAGGCCAATCACATAGGTTTATGACCTTGTGGATTCTAGCAGTTGAGTAAGAAATTACTCCATTGTTTTGAAAATGTTTGATTGACACAGAACCTGTATCAACCAGAATTTTCTCGTAAAAATCCATATTTTTCAATGGATCATACGGTACATAAAAAACATTTTTAGGAAATATTTTCTTGGCAAAATCAAAAGGATCATTTTCATGCATACCTTTTTCTACTGAAAAGATATACTTGGAAATGTTCTTATGATACCATTTTTGAAAATTCTTTTGAGGGACTAATGCCTTCGAAGAAGACGTCACCTCAGTTACATGAACATTGGTAGATGATTTTTTAATCATCTTTTCCTGGTCTTTAACGGGAGACCTGGAACCCAAGGCATTGGTGATTTCCTTAATTAATTCAGGCGTTATCACTGCATCAGTGTTTAAAATCACATTACCCTCAACTGGGGGTCTGACCATTAGTCTGGATGAGGCGGTTGATTCCTCATCACGTTCTTTGATAGTTAATGGCACATTGGGTTTTGAAGCCGTAGCAGCAAGCCACGACCGAACATTTGTGAGTCCCTTTCGGGGGACTTCCTTTTCCTTTCCCTTTCCCTTGGGAGGCATCTCCCTACAAAAATTCACGAGTCAGGAAATCAGGAAGAGAATTGGATGTTCCTTTTATATGTTTAATATCGAAATCAAAACAAGATAAAATAGCTTGCCATCTAGCAAAAACCTGTTTTGAAGCCAAATTATGAACATCTTTCTCTAAAAACATTTTTTGCTGCAGAGCAGTCAATTCTTAAAAGAAATTTTTGGTTTAACAAATCTCCTTGAAACTTAGAAATTGTCAAAACAATAGCCAAAATTTCTTTTTTAATTTTGGAATAATTTAGTTGACATTGGTTCGGTTCCAGTGTTTTGATACAAACTGGACAACATTTTCATTTCCATTAGGGGATCTTTGTTTTAAGATTCCACTAAATCCTATGTCAGATGCATCAGTCTCTACGATTTTTGGTAGGGATGGATCTGCTAGGTGAATGCAAGGGATTTCTTTTATCCTTTGCTTGATTTGTCTGACGACTTCTGTGTGTTCATCAGACCATTCTGGTGGATTTTTCTTAAGCCTATTGTGTAGAGGCTTACATAGAACATTAAGATTCCTAAAGAAATATGCTACATAATTCAAGCTACCTAAGAATCGCTAGAGTTGTGTTTTATCCAGAATCCTATCAGGGAACTTAGAAGCAAATTCTATGGATCTCTTGATTGGTTGGATTTTGCCATTATGAATATCGAATCCTAAGAATCTAATCCGAGTTTGGAATAAGGATATCTTAGATGGTGATACTACGAGGCCATTATGTCTGACTCTTCTTATGAAGGATCTGACATGCTTGAAATGCTGTTCTATATTTGGAGAAAATATTAGAACATCATCTATGTAAATTATTACGAAATCTAAATTATTAAAGATTTCATTCATTATTCTCTGAAATTCAGAGGGTGCATTCTTAAGACCGAAAGGCATAACGTTCCATTCATATTTTCCAAAAGGGACGGTGAACGCTGTCTTATACCTATCAGTTTCATTGATCTAGATTTGCCAAAACCCCGACTTCATGTCGAACTTGGAGAATACTTTTGCATTATGTATTCTACCATCTAACCTCTCCTTTATCTAACCAATCAAGAGATCCATAGAATTTGCTTTAGCTACTTGCTAAGATTTCTGGGGAACAGGATTTTCAGTTGGTATCAAAGCCAAGGGGGGAGTATATAGTTAGGTTTGAATAAACTTATTTTAGGATCCGTGGTAATATCGGATCAAAAGGAATCTGATTGTCCCAAGAGGGGGACGCCTCAGTTTTTGTACTATCTGGAACAATACGGGATCACCGTGGCGCTAGGCGAAGGGGGAGTAATCAGTACCGCCGTGTAAGTCGCGTAAAACCTGCAGATAGAGCGTAAGACGGGTAGCGCATTTGGTTCGGAGTTGAAACCCTGAGCGGCCAAATTCCACGCTCTCATGCCGTATTTTCCCTACGGGATGTACAAAAAATGAGATTAAAGTAGGTATTCCATCCTAAAATGAATTTATTTAGCAGAACTATGTCGTCCTCTAGCTCAGTTCCAAACGTGGAACTTGAGGATCTAGGTAATATAAACAATAGAGATGAAATTAGAATAAAAGATTTTAATGAAGCAATAGATAATTGGAAGATCTCAAAGAGATCATATGATGAAATTTATCAAATGGCCAAGTGGAAAATCTTTAGCAAAAATGATTATGTCATATCCACAGAAGAAAGAGACATACCTATCTCTAATGGATTAACAACAATTGAAATGTTAAATCGTGGTTCCATTCAAAATTATGGAAAAGAATTGAATTACATGCACATAGGTCTAATCCAAGTAGGAGTTAAACCTCTCACGAAATTAGGATTAGATACCTCTGTCCTAATGGTCCTTAAGGATGCAAGAGAACTGGAATATGAAAGATCGATCCATGCATCGATTGAAACCAGTCTCAGTACTGGTCCAGTCCAGTTTGAATGTCATCCAAATGTCACTCTAGGTCTTAGAGATCAAACCATAATAAAATCCCTAACCCTTCAGATTAAAACCCACAATTATAAAATGATTCAAGGTGCTCTGCCAATGGCAGTCATCTATCGAATCTATTTCAAATTAATGAAAACAGCTTTCGGATCAAAAGCGTATAAAATTGACAAAAGAGGTCAAACACTTCTGATTCAAACAGATCTAAATAGATCCAATGTGACTATCCCCAGGATAATCAAATGGGATCAGGTTAGTCTACCTGATCACTAGGAAATAGAAAATCCTGTTCCCTAGAAATCTTATCAAGTAGCTGAACCATCTAATGTTGTCCAACATCCTGATGGCAAAGTTACACTTCAATTCGCTAGGAGATCTTTCGAAACTCCTAGAAGTTCAATGTCCTTAGGATCATCAAGAAGGTCAGTCGATCTTTCTAAAATTGATGAAACTAAAAATGTCCAAGAAAGTCCTAAAAAGACTAATCCCATAATTTCTGGTTTAGTTAATAAGCCTTCGTGATTAACTCAACCAATATATCGAACTTCTCCAGAATGGGAAGAACCCACTGCTCCAGAATTAGGATATTCTGAACTTAATGTTATAGAAAAACCCTTCGAACCAGATAGGTTATTTTTAAACAATGATTTTAACTCTTCTAATAACAAGGAGAAAAGACAATGGTATTTTAAAACTTTTGATAAGTTTAAAATACAAATTAAAAATGAATATTATAAATTTATGAATGAAATAGGTTCTGAGATCTTATTTTTGACTGGTTAGAAGAATATTATTTGAAACCAAAATTTGTAAATGAGGTTGATAGAACCGTCCAATGGAGGTTAAGTGATGGTAATATGGTTGAATCCACTCATCCGCCACTTAGCAATATTCGGTACCCTCATAAGGAAACCGAAATCAAACTAGCTCCTTTCAAGGTTGCAGAAGCAGCTGAAGGGACTAGTATAAAGAAGATTATTGACCAAAACAATTTTACTAATAAAAATCTTCACACAATAGGCCAGCAACTTGACAGAATCGAAGATTCAATTAGTAAACCTAAGGTCAATAATAATGAAAACATTAAGGTTGAAAAGAAACCGCTTTTCAAACCTTTTGAAATGATTAGTCCTAGTAATGAATTTCTTCAAGCTATCCAAGATAGGAAGAAATCATTAAAAGGAAAGATGAAAATGGAATCGGTGGAATCTTTAAAATTAGATACTCCTAAGTTTAGGAATTTAATTATTGAAGACACTCCATCCGAAAAAATTAATGTTCTAAGTGAAACCAATGATTCTAATCCAGATGATTTATCAGAAGACTTAAGTCTCGATAATTCTAATGGCTTAGAAGTAAACAAAATTACTTGGCAAGAACCTCAAAAACTGTATTATCAGCGAGCAACCCCTCCCGATATTCTGTTAGAAGAAAAACCAAGTAATTATCAGAACAAATATTCTGCAGAAACCACCTATGAATGGAACATAGATGGAGCCTCAGAACAAATGATCTTGAATGTTCTAAATCAGATGATCATGTTCGCAAATACTAATAGAAGTATTTAGAACATATCTGATTTTCAAATTGCTGTACTTTTAATTTCTGGATTCACCGAACAATTAAAAGGATGGTGGGATAATTATCTCACTGAAGAACAGCGAATGAACATTTTAACTTCAGAAAAGAAAAATGAATTTGGAGTTAAAATACTTAATGAACGGAATGAACCAATTCAAGATGTAGTTAATACATTAATGTTTTGTATTAGCCAACATTTCATAGGAGATCCATCTCACATTCGTGATAAGAATTTGGACCTCTTATCTAATATGAAATGTAAGTCTTTAGGCGAATTTCGCCAATATAAAGACATATTCCTTCAAAGAGTATTGATGCGAGATGCCTGTAATCAGTCTTTCTGGAAAGAAAAATTTCTAGCTGGTTTACCAAATTTAATAGGTGAACAAGTTAGGTCCAAAATTCGTGAAGAATTTAATGGAGAAATTCCTTACAATAATCTTTCTTATGGTGAGTTAAATTCTTATGTTTATAAGATTGGAACTCAAATGTGCAACACGGTTAGGTTGCAAAAACAACTTAAGAAAGAAAAACAATTAAAAAGGCAAAGCCTCGGAGAATTCTGTCAACAGTATGATCCATCCTTTGTCTTTGATAAATCAAAATGTGTATATTGTAAGAGGAAAACAAAGAAAAAATCTTCTAAATCAAAAGACGATAAAAAGAAGAAATTTTCTAAAAAATCCTACAAATAGTCTAAAGAAAACAATGAAAATCCTAAAAAAGGTAAATCTAAAAAATATAGAAAACCTTTTACGGGGATCAGATGTTATCTGTGTAACAAATTGGTCACACAGCCGACAAATGCAAGATCAAAGAAAAACTAAACTCCCTTGATCTTGATAATAAAAAAGTAGAAGAAATCCTCGAAATATTCGAAGGATATTCTTCTTCTGAACCTTCTTCATCGGAAGAAGAAGGACTCTAATGTAATGATCTTGAATCATCCTCAGAGGAAGATTCAATCAACGTCCTAACTAAGGAAGAAGAAGAATTTCTCCTTAAGTTAGATTCAATGATCGATCCACAAAAATTGAGATGGTTGGAAGGAGCCAAACCTACTTCCTCAATTTCTAATAATCTGACATACGATCTCAATGAAGTCCTCAACAGAGGTAAATCGAAGAAAACTAAGCCAGTAACACTTAATGATCTTCAAGGGGAGATCAATTCCCAAAAGAAAGAAATTCAAGAATTAAAAGCTATGCAGAAGGAACTGCAACAGCAATTCTTAGAATTTAAAATGTCCAGAACAAAATATTCAGATGAAGAAGCTGAATATGGAAGTTCTTCTGATATGTCTGGAAAAGAAATAAATCCAGAATATCTAATGCAATTAGTGGAAGTAACCACTAGAAAATGGGTAATACCAATTACCATTAAGATAAACGAAGAGTTTATCTTAGAAACTGCTGCTCTGTTTGATACTGGCGCAGATTTAAATTGCATTAGAGAAGGGTTAATTCCAACAAAATATTTTGAAAAAACAACCCAATCTCTAAGCTCTGCTTCCGGTAACAAACTAAACATTAGTTTCAAATTACCCAATGCAAAAGTTGTAAAAGATAATGTTTCCTATAATACTAGCTTCATTTTAGTTAAAAATTTGAAGCAGAATGTTATTTTAGGAACTCCTTTTATCAACTTAATTCAACCTTTTAAGGTTACCAATGATGGTATTGAAACAGATTATTACGGACAATATATCTGTTTTAACTTTGTTTCAAAACCAAAAACTAAAATGATTGATATGCTCAAACAGAACTCAGTTTCTAAGTTAAATTGTTTGATTAAAGCCAAGGAGGATCACCTATCCTTCTTAAATGACGATTTGGAACTTCACAGAATTAAAGACTAAATCAAGAAGAATCCTGTAAGAACACAGGTTTCTAAATTAGAAAGTGAGATCAGAAATACAATCTGCTCCACTCTTCCTAATGCTTTCTGGGATAGGAAATCCCACTCAGTCGGATTACCTTATGAAGGTAAATTCGATGAGAAAAACATTCCCACGAAGGCTAGACCTTCACAAATGAATAGCTATGTTTTAGAACACTGTAAGAAAGAAATCAATGACCTGTTAGCTAAAAAGCTTATCCGCAAATCCAAATCACCTTGAAGTTGCTCTGCTTTTTACGTTAACAAAAATGCTGAAATAGAAAGAGGTGTACCTAGGTTAGTAATAAATTACAAACCTCTTAACAATGTCCTTAAATGGATTAAGTATCCTATACCTAACAAAAAAGACCTGCTTGGTAGAATACATAATGCAAAAGTATTCTCCAAGTTCGACATGAAGTCGGGGTTTTGGCAAATCCAAATCAATGAAACTTATAGGTATAAGACAGCGTTCACTGTCCCTTTTGGACAATATGAATGGAACGTTATGCCTTTCGGTCTTAAGAATGCACCCTCTGAATTTCAGAGAATAATGAACGAAATCTTTAATAATTTAGATTTCGTAATAATTTACATAGATGATGTTCTAATATTTTCTCCAAATATAGAACAGCATTTTAAGCATGTCAGATCCTTCATAAGAAGAGTCAAACATAATGGCCTCATAGTATCACCATCTAAGATATCCTTATTCCAAACTCGGATTAGATTCTTAGGATTCGATATTCATAATGGCACAATCCAACCAATCAAGAGATCCATAGAATTTGCTTCTAAGTTCCCTGATAGGATTCTGGATAAAACACAACTCCAGCGATTCTTAGGTAGCTTGAATTATGTAGCATATTTCTTTAGGAATCTTAATGTTCTATGTAAGCCTCTACACAATAGGCTTAAGAAAAATCCACCAGAATGGTCTGATGAACACACAGAAGTCGTCAAACAAATCAAGCAAAGGATAAAAGAAATCCCTTACATTCACCTAGCAGATCCATCCCTACCAAAAATCGTAGAGACTGATGCATCTGACATAGGATTTGGTGGAATCTTAAAACAAAGATCCCCTAATGGAAATGAAAATGTTGTCCAGTTTATATCAAAACACTGGAACCAATGTCAACTAAATTATTCCACAATTAAAAAAGAAATTTTGGCTATTGTTTTGACAATTTCTAAGTTTCAAGGAGATTTGTTAAACCAAAAATTTCTTTTAAGAATTGACTGCTTTGCAGCAAAAAATGTTTTAGAGAAAGATGTTCATAATTTGGCTTCAAAACAGATTTTTGCCAGATGGCAAGCTATTTTATCTTGTTTTGATTTCGATATTAAACGTATAAAAGGAACATCCAATTCTCTTCCTGATTTCCTGACTCGTGAATTCCTGCAGGGAGATGCCTCCCAAGGGAAAGGGAAAGGAAAAGGTAGTCCCTCGAAAGGGACTCACAAATGTTCAATCGTGGCTTGCTGCTACGGCTCTAAAACCCAATGTGCCATTGACTATCAAAGAACGTGATGAGGAATCAATCGCCTCATCCAGACTAATGGTCAGACCCCCAGTTGAGGGTAATGTGAGTTTAAACACTGATGCAGTGATAACGCCTGAATTAATTAAGGCAATCACCAATGCCTTGGGTTCCAGGTCTCCCGTTAAAGACCAAGAAAAGATGATGAAAAAATCATCTACCAATGTTCATGTAACTGAGGTGACGTCTTCTTCGAAGGCATTAGTCCCTCAAAAGAATTTTCAAAAATGGTATCATAAGAACATTTCCAAGTGTATCTTTTCAGTAGAAAAAGGTATGCATGAAAATGATCCTTTTGATTTTGCCAGGAAAATATTTCCTGAAAATGTTTTTTATGTACTGTATGATCCATTGAAAAATATGGATTTTTACGAGAAAATTCAGATTGATACAGGTTCTGTGTCAATCAAACATTTTCAAAATAATGGAGTAATTTCTTACTCAACTGCTAGAATCCACAAGGTCATAAACCTGTGTGATTGGCCTAGCAAGCCGGCTAGCAAACAAAAGCTCAGCTTTAATCCGCTGGGACCAATGGAATCTTATTTAGCTACTTATAATTATTTTGATTATAAGCAAGCTTGGTTCAATGCCTTTTTAAGAATGAATCAAAAAAGATCTCATACATGGTTGATCTTTTTTTATAAATGTTCTTCAAAAAATTTGCCCTGCTGGTTTGCACACTGGTGGAAAGAATATGGGGCAATTGAAAATATTGTCCATGAAAATGCTAAGAACGGATACTTTCTGTTCTTAAAAAATTATGAGCCCAACAAACATGAATATATGTTCGACAAAACCATGATATACTACATGCATATAGGAATATCATAGGTAATGGCATGGAGCTTCGGTTACAAGCAGGACCGAAGAACTCAAACTCCAGTGCTCACCAGAACATTCAAAGTCAAGTGGTGGGACAGATTCAAACTCTGGAACAGGGTAACTGAGTCAGCAATTGACAAATGGTTGACAAAGTAGAAATTCCTGGCCCAAGGTGGTACTCAAACCCCATTCCTACATGATAGGGGTTTCCTAATGTCTAACATGGCAAAGACGCAAAATCCAGAAGAAATGAAAAAAGTCCTGGAATTTGCTCTAGCACAATTGAAGAAATCCGAGGATGTAATGCGGACTAATGAAGAAACTTCTTCCGCCTCTACATCAGCCGGATTACAAAGCAATGAGGATGACTGCTACGGTATCAACCTAGGAAGTCCGTAGGGGTTAATGTAAAGTGTTTTGTTACACTTTTAACAAAATACGTAGAATGGAATACAGTATTAGATACTGTATAATTTCTTGTATTTATGACCGTAATTTTTGCGGGTAATGATTATATGTAACTCTCCGTCATATACGAAACAATTGCCTAAGGGGTCATCCCTAAAGCTTAATTGGACAAACCGTCATTTACGATTTGAATGACAGGTGGAACTTTTCCACTGAAAAACTCATGGGAATTACTATTGAAACAGTAATATCCCCGACAAAGTAATGTGCACTACAGTAAAAGGAAACTTTACTGTAGAAATAGTAAAAATGTTTACAATTACTTTTATAATAACAAACCAATATATTACATGTACAATCAATACCAAATTTTTTTTATAATTAATTTTATGATGATTAATTAATGACATATCAACAACTAATTACTATTAATTAACTTTTAATTAATAACAACTTAATTTTACAACTACTTTCGCAAAAAGCACGCAAACATAAACATATTACATTTACAATTAATACAAAATTTCTCACTAATTGTACTTAATGATATATTAATGACTAATTACTCTTAGTTAATAGTTAATTAACAATGACTTAATTGTATAACAACTTCTACAATAACAAATAAATATATTACATTTACAATCAACACATAATGTTTCACTACTTAATTTTCTAACAATTAATTAATGACACATTAACGACTAATTACTGTTAAGTAATGGTTAATTAACAACAAAGTAATTTTACAACTACTTATACAAAAACACACAAACGTATTACATTTGTAATCAATATGAAATTTTTCACTAATTAATTTTATAGTAATTAATTAATGACATATTAACAACTAATCACCTATAATTAATGGTTCATTAACAACAACTTAATTTTATAACTACTTGTACAAAAACACACAAACATTTTACATTTACAATCAACACAAAATTTTTTACTAATTAATTTTCTAACAATTAATTACTTACATAGTAGCGACTAATTATTACTAATTAACAATTAATTAACAACAATTTAATTTAACAGCTACTTTTATAAAAGTATATTATAATAACACTCAGAGATAATTTATTATAATTAATACAAAGGCTTTTTCTAATTAATTTTTTAATGATTAAATAATGACTAATTAAGGACTAATTAGTCATTATTAACAATTACTTCTATAATAATTTTCACAACTACAAATTAAGACATTTCATTTATGAAAAATACCAAATTTTTTTACTAATTCATTTGCTAATGTTAATTAATGATATATTAATAACTAATTAATTACTAATTAATAACTACTACTACTTTAATAAAAATAGTAGAGTACAAATAATTACACTTACTCTTTTATGCATTCATAGAAAGTAATATAATAGAAAAAAAAAATTCTCTAGGAAAACATATCGAAATATTGCTTTGCCGAATAAGTTGAAAAACTTCTTCTAAATATTTCTATACATGTAGCTTAAGAAGCTAAATCTGCATAAAACAAAAATATTGAAACTATGAGAAAGAACGACACTTTAAAGGAAATTCAAAGATGTAAAAATGAACATATGAATTGAGGATTCGCATTTATATTACAAAATGTTGGTGCAAATTTTTTTTCCTATGCATTAAACATCACATGTTGTGATACTGTGTAAATTTACAGTATCACTTTATAATAATTTTATAGGTTTATAGTGTTACTTTATAATAACTTTTATAAATTTGAAAAATTTCGTTATGGTTCAAAAAAACATTCATTAGTATAATTGCACTGAAGGTGTAAACCTAGTGTACACTTTTGCTTTCGAAATTTATTTTTAAAATAATTATTTGAAGTACAATATTTATAAATTAAAAAATATATATATATAATATTTTAAAGTGTTCCCGAATAATGTCATAATACTTTTGGCGATATAAAACCTGATAAAATCGGATGCCATTTGCGAAAGCATGCACGAGTGAACTTTTGGAAGTTACTTATATAAAAAAAGTAAAATAAATAAATAAAAATATAAGTACTCCTCATTATATCACCCACCTCGTTTGATCGGGGTCTGCTTTTCTTTCTAGCGGGGAAATACAGAAACTTCTCTGGGAAGTTGAAAGGTCAATCGAGAGCCGTCTGTCCTTCAAATTGGGTTCGTATCTAAGTGTCCGCATAATTTCTACTTTTGGCTCTGTGATGCAGTTTTACTCTATACTAGTCTGTTAAATCTTGTTTCTCAAACCCCGTAACTTTGCTCTGTGGCCTTTAAACAGTAGAGGGTAAAGCAGCTATTACTGTGACCTCGTAAGCTTTATTATAATAGAAAAATATTCATTCGCATATGATGTAATGTTATAATTATCAAGTTAACTGTCATAGTATAACGTTACAAGTCTACTCAGGTCTTTTTGCTTTTTTTTTTTCTTTTTTTTTGTGTGGCCAAATTCAAGTGCACTCAATTTTTTTCCCAAACATCATGAATTTGCGCTGTGACGTTTAGTTGGGAGCACCATATCATCATGAAGTAAAGTTTTGATTTTTATAGTCTATTAGGCTCTTGGGTCTTTTTTTTTTTTTTTTTTTGTAATTCCTCCATTTTGTGATATTTTCCTTTATCGCTTGAGTTTGCATTACCGGTATATGCCAGGATTCACCAGCAATCAGCTCTAGGTTGCTTTAATCGGTAGTGTTTGCATTAACATATAAAGATATGATCTTCATGTATTGTTTACAGGATTTTGCTATGCGAAATCATGATTTTTTTTTTTCTTTATCAAGTTGGTCAGTATCTTTGGTCAAATTTTATCACTTGTTCCTATTATCGACACGGTGATTTGTAAGACAATGTGCAGTGCCGACGCTTTTCTTTTCTCAAATATGTTGCATTTGCTCTGCAATTGATAACCAGTAAAACTATCGTCTTATATAACAACACTCCATAATTTTCCTCTTCATTTTTTTTTCTCCACTATTGTATGTGAAAGCATTTTATCTGTACTTGACGGATGAAACTCTTTAGAGTAATTTAACTACTTGTTCCTTCAAGGCAATGGGGGATGAAAACCATCCATCTACAACGATTACATGGAGAGTCACTGGCTTTACTGGGTTGACGGAAAGAAGCTATTATTCAGATATGTTCCTTTTAGTTGGTACTAAATGGTAATTATGTTTGAGTTTGGTGATTTAAAGTTGTTTCACAGCTGTTATACCTTGTATATTGTGTTATAGTCGTTTTTTAGTTCCACTGTTTACTTTAGTCTTATTTTTGAGCAGGAGAATATTGTTATATCCAAAAGGAAACAATACGGATCATTTGTCTATATACTTGGATGTTGCAGAATCTGATACATTGCCTGTTGGGTGGAAAAGAGAAGCTGGGTTTAGCTTAACTGTGGTGAATCAGCATAACAATAATCTCTCAATAACAAAGGGTATTTTGTTATTACTTACATTTTCTCTCTTTTCAAATATGCTGTTGAACTTTGAGTTTTCTGTATCTCTTATCAAGTTGATTTCATTCAGTCAAACTTCTTTGCATCAATTTATCATTTTTTATTGGAGAACATAAGCCAGGCTGGTTCATTACATTCTTACTTGAGCCCATGGGGTTTTGGTTGAATTTTTTCTTTTCATGGTAGTTTTACGTGGCGTACCATTAACTCAGTAATGTTTAGTAAATATATCAAAGAACTTTTCTTCTTTATTTGTTATATCCGTTTCTAAGAAAGTTTTTCTCATGTTGTGTTGAATGCACCACCTAAACAATTTTCAGAAACAGAGAAGACGTTCACTTCACGAGAGAGCGATTGGGGATTTGCAGATTTCATATCCTTAAGTGAATTGCCAGGAGGCTTTCTTGTAGATGATACTCTAGTGGTGGGAGCAAAGGTTGAAATTAGAAGTATACATCCTCTGATCATTAGTACAGGCATACTGTGTGTTGGAGCTACTGCAGTTGCTACATCAACTAATAGATTTGACACTTATTTTGCAAGTTTGGAGGGGATAATAACTGGCACTTCTTCCGTTAGGAAAGAAGAATCAGTTGCAGAAGAAAATGTTACAAATTCTAAAATTCCCAGCTTGGAAGAGGTAGAGCAAGCAAAGCAGTCCCTCAAGGAATGCCTAACGGATCTTTTCAAGCTGAATATGAAAGAAAGACTTGCTAAAGCATTATTGACTTTGAGCTTATCCAATGATGGGTTGTCACCTGATCAACAAAAATCGGTTGTATTATTTTGGGAAAACTTTGATGAGTTTACGTCAGACTTCTTGACCTTTGAGCAAGACAATTCTGAATATGAGTTGCAAAAATTATTGAAGGATCAAATATTTAGGGCAATGGAAAAGAATCACAAAGCCCATCTATCATTTAAACAATCACATAGTGAACTCTCCAGGGAAGAGGAAGAGTATAAAAAGAGATTAGAGGATACAAGGTCCAAAAAAACCGGACTTATGGCAGACTGGGACTCGTTATTGGCTGAATCAGAAAAACTAGAGGCCAATTACACAGCTCAAGAAAGGAAAGTTGCTGATGCAGAGGAAAATAAAAGGATTGCTGAAGAAAGGATGTCACTATCTACTGCCGCATGGGCCAATTTGAAAAAACAATTTGGGTGAAAGGAGCTGTAAGGCCACGTTCTTTTTGACAAGAATTATTCAATCAGGCACCTAGCCTCCTTTTTGGTTATAAATTGGATGGATATATATGACGTATTGCTGATTTCTTGGGCTGATGAACTTATGGATAGTCATTGAACATCTTTAATATCATGATGTGATTATTGCTCTCATTTCCTATTATACATTCTAATGTCAAGGCACCGACTTTTTTTTCCCACATCCACATATCGATAGTCTGCCATATAAGATAGATAGACATTGGTTGTTTGAAATTTGGTTTTTTGGATGGTGTTTCAACCAATTACAATCAAGTATATGGGTGTAGAAAATAATATATATTCATAGAATTTTGTTTAACTAGTTTATGTATTTGATTTGTGACTAATTGGAGTTTGGATTTTTTTTTCTTTTTATTTTAAGTTAAATATTTGCTCATAGGTAATACGGATAATGTTAAATTTAGACATGTTAAACGGGCCAATCAACTTAAGAATCTTATAATAATGGATAGATCGTACCTTATACTAAACTGTGTCTTATTATAAACTCATAATAAATTTTTTAAAACAAAAAGAAAGAAAATTATTATGACCTATGAATTAAAAAGTAACCAAGTATGATTATCCACTAATGCATCAATCGATGTCATTGGCAGAGTCCCCACACACGAATGATTTCTATATTCTTCCTTCTTGAAAAACTAGGCAATTATTGAATAAAAATTCCTGGACAATTTATTTTTACAATAAAGTTTTGGGGCCATGATATGCTCCGAAACGTGTCTTTTCCTTCTTATATTTCATCCAATCGATGACCCCCGTTGATGAAATAGTCTATGCTTGTAAAAAATATATATACACCGTTGCTTTTTTTTTAGGGTTTTGAAGCATGTGTCTGATTTCAAGCAAGTTCAATACCTTTTGTTCGATACAAATCCAGGACCTAGGGTTCCTATCAATTAAACATGCTTAAAGTATTGTCTGGTTAATTAAATTGGACCCAATTGTTTACTTCATGGAAGACATTGCTTAGGGAGTAAGCTGAAACCTTGGAATTAACATACATATATGGAATTTTCATGGCTCATTGTTTCTTCATCAACTAAAGTATGTTAGAATCTCTTATATTCGTTTTAAAAGTTAATTAATTTCTCTAAATAATTTTAATCAAAACATTTAAATCGTCCAAATTATAATCGAAAATCAATTAAATTATTATGAAAAATCAATTCTATGTTTTGGTTAGTGCCCCATTTTCCAGGTAGAAACAGCCCAAAAGATGTTTCTGCTGTTTAGAGCTTCCCGGCATCATGATTGTTGCAACAAATGTGAAGCAATGTATGTAATCAAAACGGTGTAATCTGGACAGGTATGTCTAGACGTAATGGTAGTCTAAATACGAAGAACTCCCACTAACTGAATGTTTCACTCATAAATATTCATATTAATATATCCATTAAGGCCGTTGTTGCGTTCTTCCTTTGGAGATCCAAAGTAATAATAATATTATATATTATTATATATATTTAATATATTTAATTGCTACTTTTTCTTTTTAGAACTTTTTATACTCCCATTTAAGATCAATATACCTTGACTTATTTCATAAGTTCAATCACAAACAAGATATTTGGCAAAAAAAAATAAAAACCACAAACAAGGTAGATGCACCTCTTTATCTCATTATCACTTATTATCATTTATAAGGGTTCTAAACGAGTTGAATTGAGATAATACAATGTTGAACATAACTTGAGATTTTGATAACAAACTCGACCAATTAAGTTTGTCTAAGATCAATTTATAAAAAAAAAATTCTTCTAATTAAAGTATTATTAATATCCAAACTCACATTGGATTCAATTGATATCTATACTTAATTGAATATAATTAAGCTTACAAGATAATCAAACTAAACATCATAAAACTCAAATTAAAGTCAATTAACTACTTGTATAGCTTGAGTTCAACTTTAATTTGACCATTCTTTAGTAGTTCTCAAGTTGAAGTCGAGTAATTATCACATAACTCTCGAGTAATTTGGCTTATTTGCTTCTCAAGCCATCATAGTGTTTATGACTGAAATTCTGATTTAGCATGCTCAACGACTTTGCTTCCACTGTCTTGGATGCCGAAGATATTTAACAAAATATAATATCACGCCTCACTTGTGGTTAATAGACTTAATATCAACCGACCAAAAACAGATATTATCATGCCCATCAAAATTTTCTTCACTTTCTCCATAAACAAGTGGGATTGATTCAGTCTCAAGGTCATCTTTTCAGTTGCCCCGGCCCTAGTAGCTAGAGTGCTTCCATAAATACATACAACTAACACTATCTTATTATTTATTATTATTATTTTTAAGAAGACTATACCACATAAAAATGAGTAGGTATAGGGTGAGTAAAGTATGAGGTCTTATTCTTACCCCATCTTATAAGGCATAGGTTCTTAATTTTTGGAATCAAAACCTCTAGAATCATCTTGTATCTTGTGGGATTTGTAAATTTTATTTTTCTTCCTATAAATTTCAAATTTATACAACATTAAAAAAGTAATCTATATGTGAATTGTAAATTCTTAATATGCAAAATTTATAAAACATATAACAAAATATGTGAAAACCTAAAGTTAGAAAGGAAAATGGGAAGAAAAAGGAAAAGACAGAGAGGCTACATTAGGCTTAACCATTTAAGGTTATTAATTTATGAACTTATGCTCTTTTCTTTTTTCTTTTTTACTAAAATATTTATTACTAAAAAATTATAATATTATCATTTATTATTCATTTATTAATAATATTTAATATCATTTTATAGGTTGAATATAGGATACTATGAAACTTATACTTTGTATACCTTGAAGTATAGGTTTTAAGGTGGGTATAAGGTGGAATGACCTTATACCCATACCCTACCTTGAGGGAGCAGATTTTAAAAATTATATATTTATAACCTACCATATGATCTTTAAAACCTACTTGGAACCTACCTGATTGAGTAGGGTATGCGTAAATATCCTATACAATATGATTACTTGCTCACCCTTAATACCATAGCTACTATTCTTTTATGCTATACATACATAATTTATATGCACTTCGTAATGCCCAAATATAATAATACTTTATAAGCAAATATTATATATTCTTTAGCATAATCAAATACTACTATGCATGGAATTAGCTCACTACTTGTAAGAAATTCAACTCTAAAGAAAATCTTATACTTATTTATAGAACATTCAACTAAATCCTTATAGTAAAAGATCATTTTCTTACTCAAAAACCCCTAAACAACTCAAACGAGTTTACCACAAATGAATTTAGTTGACCAAATAATCCTATAAAAACAACGAGGTCAATCACTTTTAAATCTAGTCAACCACTATATTCCTTAGCCTCCAATATGGTTGATAACATTATAATCTATCGATAAGGTGGTTGACCACTTTATAGTGTGGTTAATCACTTTAGCATTTTTACACTAATTTTTAACTGTTCGAGGACTAGACCCAAGGCAATCCTAGTAGAGTTCTCAACTAGACAACCTATTCTAAAACTTCCTAAACTACCCTACAACTCCATAATAGTGATCAAACTTCTATTTTAGAAACAACATAACTCTTCCCCTATCTTAATCCATTAATTCCATATGTCGTCAAAATTTATAAATTAAATGGTAAGTTGACAAACAACAATGATGATGCCTTACAATTGAAATCATAATCTACATAATATAATCTTCAAGTGAAGATTGTAACCCTATAAAGAGAATTAAAATCTAATTTTTATAAAGTTTCCATGTTAAGGATTTAGGGAACTATTCCAGCAACATCACTATTGCACTAGATGCCACTAATTCACTAACCCATCAACCAAATAGACTTCTTTGCCTTCTTGGAAAATAACCCTAAAAAATGTGTGAATTAGGACTAGAGAAAAAGAAAAGATAATGTCAAGGATCTTAGATTATTCTTAACTTGAATTTCTTAGGGTTTTCACATGCCTATGGTCAAGATCTTAGGTCCAAAAAGGAATAAGGATGAAAAAACCAATTTACCTTTTATTTTAAAATAAATTCTCAAGGCACTTCATTAATGAAAGTAAGATGTATTAGACCATCCCTATCCCTAGTTCTCGGCAACAAATTCAAGATTAAGAACTTGCTTTTTGGAGTTTTTGAGGAGCGGGGAGAGGTTATTCAACTTTTTGGGGTCTTTACTCTCCCATTCTCTTTCTCTTTAACTTTTTGTGTTAATTTGTGCATATTTTTATATTGTGGGTCCCAAACATAATATTAATAAATATTAAGGAATTTTTTTAAGGATCTTAAGATAAATTAAAGAGGTGCTTAAATGAAAATTTTTCTTAGAATGTTGATGTGCTACCTAGAAACTCCAAGTAGAGTCCTTAGGGACGTGGATTATCTTATAAGAGCATGTTTATTAGAGGTATTTTGCACATATTTCCCTATCAAGCACCCTAATACTCTTGATAATTCACAAGCACCCCAAGGTGCTTAAAAGTGAACAAGTACTTCAATAAGCACTAGTGTGTGGCACATACTTCAAGAATCTTTAATAAATATTTTAAGTATTGTTAGAAAAATAATAATAATATGGACCTATAAAAATTCTAAAAAATTGTCAAGTAACTTTATTGAAGTAACTACTGATAAAGTTGAGAGTTGCTAAATATAAAAGTTACTAATAATCAACTCAACTAAGTAACTACTTATTACTTGTGCATGGTTATTTGAGCCAGTAAGTGACAAACTTTAGATCAGGATTATAGCAGCGGTCATATACCTCTAAATGACACGATAGTTAGGCACTTATGCCACCCATGGTAGTTTAGTGGGTAGCTAATAAGTGAAAATACGTCAAATAATGGACACTATAAATGGAGAGAAGGTATACTAGGAGTCATTTAGGGTTATGGGTCTTAATGGGCAGTACAATATAACTGGACTATGATTAGTGAGGATTGTATAATGATGGATTCACTTAAATGAGGCTGCTTAGGTATATGGTTTATGACAACGTAGAGTTTAGTTGCTCTCGTCAATCCCTGATGTCCACTACAATTGAATTAAACCCCTTATCCCTAGTTGTGATGTCTAGAGTCATGAGTACTTCCATGATGGATGTTTAATTTAGTTAATTAATTGAATGAAGTGATTGACTGTTGCATTAATTATAGGTTTATATGACATACGTGTATGTGTTTGTGTTACTATGTACTAAGCCCTCGTAGCTCATTCCCCCTTTACCCCTTTTTTAGGTAAGAATTTTATTGATCCATTGTACAACTTGTTAGGTTATGGCTTCGAAGAGGAGGTATGGGATAAAATCATAGAGATAAACTACGTTAATAGTTTTTATGATTGATATTTGTTATGTTCAAACTACGTTTTTATATTTTCAATTGTATTGAGACTTATTAGGAGTTGCTTATTGCTCCATGGCCTATTACTTATGGATTGTATCTTTTGTAAGCCTTATACGCCCTAGGATTTAGTTTATCTTTTCTTATCTTATTGCATGTTTTTATGACCAATAACCATTAAATGTTTTTGAAAATTCAATGTTTCACCAAAATGTTTGTAAAATCTAAAGAACGATTTTAAGATCTTAAAATTGGCTTAGAAACCCACTTAGTAATCATAACCTTACATATTTTACTTAAATAGGATATGCGGCAAATTGTCAGTGCTATAGTGGTTTCAAGGTGTGATAGAGGATGAGATATGGCAACAAGTATTATATACCCCTTGTTGGTTTATCTATTAGACTAGCCTTATGGTGGTTAGATGATGTATTGATACAAATTTTGCACTCTAGCAAGAACCACATGAGGACTTCAATGTTCCTAGCAGATGGAACTCTCTTTTCTCACATATCTTATATTTATGCAAATCCTAATCCATAACCTAGACACACTTTGTGGTGAGATCTAGAAACATTTGGAATAACATGCATGAACTTTGGTTATGCATTGGTGAATTCAATGATATTATGTTTGACCAAGAAAAAGAAGGTGGAATTCCTTGATGCAGCCAACTAATGGAACAATTTGGCACAATGGTGGTCAATGCTAATTTAAGTGACCTAGGCTTTCAAGGTCCAAGTTTTACATGGTCAAATAAGAGGGATGATTGAAGAATAGTAATGGAAAGAATATTCAAAGCCTCGAGATTGCAAGCTTAGCTTAATAAATTCCCCAAAGCCTAAGTTTTGCATAGTGAGATGGTGGGCTTAGATCATGTTGCCCTAATAATGGACACAAGATTTGAAGAGAGGAAAAGTAAGAAGCAATTCAGGTTTGAAAATATGTGGACAACCTTAGCTGACTATTGTAACAAAATCAAACACACATAGGATGAAAACCCAGTAGGTAGTCATCCCTGTCCTCTAAGCTTCAACTTAAGGAAGTGTCACCTAAAATTAATAGAATGGTGTCACTCATCATTCAAAAATAATATAGCAAAAATTAAACATGCAAAATGAGCTAGCAAATGTTCAAAGAAGAGGCTGCTAAATGGATAGAAATCTTGAAAGACAATTGATTGATAAGCTTGAATTACTATGGAAGAGAGAGGAATTGTATTAGCAGCTACAATCTAGAGTAAGTTAGCTAAAGGAAGGCAATAGGAATACCAAATTTTTTCATCAGTCCACCCTGATGCACCAACAAAGAAACAAAATCTTGAGACTAAAAGATCAAGATGGTAATTGGATTGACGAGGAGGAGACTATCATGTCTACATTTAACAACCTCTATGTCAATCTATTTAATTTAGATGGAGGGAGGAACTAGGGTAATATTTTGAATACGATTCCTACTATGGTGAGCAACAATATGAATGTTACTTTGGCAGCTCGACCTTAGTAGAAGAGATCAAGATGGCTTCTCAAGTGTCTTTTATCAGCGTTATTGGCATATAGTAAGCATAAGCATGGTGGAGATTGTACAATCCTTTTTTAGTATAGGTACAATTTCTCCTAATGTAAATCTATCTGATGTTGTACTAATTCCTAAAGTAGCGTCTCTACAGGAAGTAGAACATTTTTCCCCCATTAGTCCATGTAATTTCATTTTCAAAATTATTTCTCACTTAAAACCATTTCTTCATTCCATCATATCAGAACCGCAAAGTGCCTTTATTTCAGGTCAAGTCATCTATGACAATATCATCATTGCTCATGAGGCATTCCACTTCCTTAGACAAAGCAAACTAGGAATGAAATCTTTTGTGCATTGAAACTTGACATGAACAAAGCCTACAATAGAATAGAATGGGACTTCCTAAAGGCTATGCTTAAGAAACTTGGATTTTGTGAAACTTAGGTTAAATGGGTAATGGAGTATGTTACAACGATAGCATATAGAATACTAGTCAATGGTAAAATAGCCAGTCAAGTATAACCTACCAAAGGACTCAGACGGGGCAATCCCCTATCGCCTTACCTCTTCATCTTTGTAGTTGATGTCTTGTCAAGGAACATGAAACATGCTATAGATAATAGTCACCTTCAGGGAATGAACATTAAAAGAACTTATCCCACATTATCTCATCTTCTTTTTGCTGACGACTCTCTACTTTTCGTGGAAGCTTCTATTGGGAATATTTAAGTGTTAAAAAATATTTTGCAAGAGTATGGCGGTGCTTCAAGGCAACATATCAACCTCCAGAAGTCAAGTCTATTCTTTAGTAAAGACACCCCATAAAAAAGAATGATAGAAATTGGTGTTGCCTTAGGAGTTCCAATTTCAACCAATCCAAGAAAGTACTTAGGCTTACCAATCATTCAGGGGAGGAATAAATTGGAAGTGCTACGTTATGTTAAAGAATGCATTTGCCAAAAGTTGAAGAGTGAGAAGAGATGTACACTATCAAGCATGGGCAAGGAAGTTTTGATCAAAGCTATTACAGGTGCCATCCTTACATATTCAATGAATTGTTTCAAATTTCTAGCAAAATGGTGTAGGGAAGTGAGCTCCTCTATAGCACAATATTGGTGGGGACAGGTTAATGAAGAAAGGAAGACACATTGGCTCTATTGGGAAAAAATCTCTTTGCCAAAATCTAAAGGGGGTCTAGGCTTCAAAGATCTTAGTGATTTTAATTCTAACTTTACTCACAAAGCTTGCATGGAGAATATATTCAAATCCTAATACTCTATGGGTGTGAGTTCTCAAGGGCATATATTTTCATAATTCTTCCTTCTTGCAGGCATCAAGGGGCTCTAAGGACTCACGGGGTTAGGCAAGTATTTTGCATGGTAGAGATATCCTAGTAAAAGGTACACTATGGCAGGTGGGTATAAGCTGCTCTATAAAAGTGGCCTTCAATAACTGGATTCTGTCTTTGAATGGTTTCAAACCTGTTTTCACATCAGTTCCACCAAACCAAGACATGCAAGTAGCTGAATTAATTGATGGAGATCTCAAGCTATGGAAGAGGCAGGAGCTGCACAAGTGGTTTGACCAGCAGACAATTAAAGCTATCCAGAAGATTCCATTACCTTATGCAAGAATGGCAAATTAACTCATTTGGCCAGATGAAAAAACCAGAAAATGCAATGTTAGATTAGCCTACAACTTCATCAGATGCAGTGCCTTTCACTCCAGCATGGGTGCTTCTTCTAGCTATCAGATAGACAAAGCAACTTCGACAAAGTTACGGCATTGCCCCACTCTCCCAAAGGTAAAACATTTCATTTGGAGGGCTTTGATTAATGCAATTTCGACTTATTGTAATCTGTTGAAGAGAAGTGTAGCAGATTCTATGTCTTGTGTTTTCTGCTCATGTGATGAGATGGTTGAGCATTTATTATTATGCTACCATGAACAAAAATGGTGTGGTTTGCATCTTTAGAGATCCAGATCGAACCTGAAAAAGTTACTACACTTAATGTCTAGATGAATTTATGCCTCAAGGGGATCAAGGAAAGTAAATATGAGACTCATGTGCAATTTGCCAAATTATGCACAGTTATGTGGTGCATTTGGAAGGGGCAATGGAAGGCAACTTTTAGCTCAAAGGATCTAGAGGTTTTTGTAACCATTGGGATCGGCCAAAAAGCTATGGTGGAGGTAGATATAGTGGCAAATAAGCAGATCAAGATTGGTGACCCGGTGATTGATCACACGGCAACAAAAGCAACAGCAAACAATAGCGATATCAACGATATTATGCCTCCTGTAATGTTGCAAGAGCAGCAATGCCATCTATGTCAACTTCACCCAAATCGACAACCCATGCAAGATTACATGCCATCGCAACATTTTCCTAGGTTTGCAATTGTCAGCACAACCACAGGAGATCTCGCTGTTCCAATCTCCTGGAAAGCCCGTACAGGTAACTTTATAAAAATAAACACGGATGGTGCTTTAGACTCGATACAGGTAAAGCAGCAGCAGGTTTCATTGCAAGGAATGCTCAGAGACTTGTTTTGGGGGGGGGGGGGGGGGGGGGGGTGGGGTGGTAGCTCCAGATCATGTAATGTAAGCTCGCCAATCGCAGCTGAGTTTCGGGCAGTCATAGTTACTGCTTCTTATGCGAAATCAAGAGGATGGAGTGATCCTGGAAACTAACTGGGAAATGTTGTTCAAAGCTTTTACTTCCCCTACTGATCCTCCTTGGCAACTCGTCCCATTCGTCCATGACTTTAGTCAAATATCGCCAACCTTCAGAACTGCGCTCATTAGCCTAATTAAATGCAATGCAAACAAAGCGGCAGATTGGATAGCCACAAAAACACGGCTAAAATCATGTCCAAGGGATTGGCTTTTTAGTTTTCCAGATCAGCTAGAGGAAATTTTGTTGTTCGACTTTGTTTCTTGTCAAGTTTCTGATGCTTGTATAGATTTATCTACTACTGTTAACTTAATGGATATATGATACCAATCTTTTAGGGAAAAAAAATAACGATATGGTACCATGATGGTACAATAGAATTTACTCGCAATTACTGCAACATAAAGCCTAATATTATTCTGCTTTTGTCCCGTTTCAAATGCCAGAAATGACCGTGAATAAGTAATGTAGCAAAGGCTATAAACTATTTACCCAACCGAACCATGTAATTAATGCGTATGTACATCAACGTGCCGACTCATGTTGCACGGATGGACCTACTTAACAAATATTTTGATGGTACTGATAGGCTATAGATTTGGACAGTGGTAAATAAATAATAAAGATATTTAAATTTATATTAGTGATAGCAGGTATGTATTAAAAAATTATTATTTATATTTTTACATATTAAAATTTTATTGATCAACTACATAGCATATTAAGAGCATTAAAGCACTTTCTTTAACGAATGATTTAAAGAAAGAATTTTATAGATATTAAATATGTAATAAATTAAGCCCCTTATTTAGAGCACGAACGCGTAATCAACAGTTTCTAATTTTCCTTCTTTGAGATCTGTGAAACTGAATTACTAGTTCCTAAAGTGGAACCACAATCATATTTATATATATTTGAAATGTTTGGAACGGATCGATTCAACTTTGAAAAAAAAAAAAAAAAAAGAGAAGAAAGAAAGAAGATTTTATACGCTATGCCATGATTTCGGAAATGGAGATGAAAAAAACTTCAAATTTCAATATTCTTTTATACGAAATTTTCTTAATTTGAAAGGACGACTAAAAAATTATACATTTAGCTCTAATATCACATGTAATAATTTATTTGACTCCAAAGATTAATGTATGATCGAGTTTTATAATCACAAATCACAAGAATAATTGATTTACGTATGCGATCGTGCCATCGTATGCGATCCTTATTTTCCATCATATATTCCTCCTTATTTTATAATCACAAATCACAAGAATAATTGATTTACTATTGAAATCACAATTTTAATGGCAGCCCAAATATATTGGAAACATATTTAACTATTAAGCATTTAAGCTATTGAAGAGAAGGCTCAGGCAGGTACTAGTACAGAAAGGCTAATATTAATCTGTTTTGTCCTGTTTTAATTTTAAATGCCAAAAGGGACTGTGAATAAGTAATGCAGCAAAAAGTATAAACTATTCATGTAAGTGGATGAACATTTGTTGTCCCAAATTCTGTGTTTTAAGCATGTCCAAATTAATAACATATAGATAATTGTGATGGTGAAATAAATTTTCATCCTTATGTTATATTTATTTATTTATTTATTTTTAGATAATTGAATGTAATTGATAGAAACACTTTCAAGATAGAAAATTTGAGATAATAAATTTTCATTCTATGTAACCGAACCCAGTAAATAAAGCATGTACACCTACATGCTAATCATGCTGAAAGGTTGGATCTATATTGCATGTTTAGATAAGTAGTGAATAGAATATTAATCATATATAACTATGTAATAATGATATATTGCATGTTTGGATCTATTAAAGTTCTTTTATTAATTTACATTGACCTTTGAATATTATGATTTCATTTCGGGTGCATTTTCTATATCTAAGGTGAAATATCGATGTATTTGGCAACTGTGAATCGGCATTTCATTTCAATCTCAGTCTAAGCGAACTGTTTTTCAAATTTCTCTGCAGCTTTCTTATTATGAATTTTATTGAAGGAATTTCACAAAACAAATTCGTCCTATTTCAAAAACGAAAATTGCCATATTATCTATTCTATAAACATTGTAGGTTCTTCATGTGAAGAGTGATGTAATTGGATAAATTACTCTATCAATTAACTTTATTTACTATACATTTATCTTTTGTAGTTTTAGAAGACACTAATTCTAAATTGTATGTTTTTTCATATTTTTATAAAATTTCACTAAAGACACCTAAGATTTTGGAAAATCATGCATTTGCTATTATTATCATTATAGAGGGTTATTTTGATAATTGAATTTTTAACCTAATTTAATGCTTTGAACTAGTTTAATGAGTTAATGAGATGGTCATAAATACTAGTCTCATTCAAGAATGTTTTAGAGAAACATGACTTAGGCTTGAAAGAGGAATGGTCAAATGTTTTTTTTTTTTTCTTTTCATTCCTAACCTTGCTTGATTGTCTTGAATATGAAAAGTAACCTCGAAAAAGGTCTTTCTAAGCTCATATGGGCTTTGTTTGGCATTAATAAATCTAAGATTTAAATAAGTTTATAAAGAAAATGAATTTTCTTTTATATTTTAAAAGCCTTTGAACTTATGCAAGCCCAACTTGGGCCCACTTCCAAAAGCCTATATCCATAAGAACAAGGAGGATGGACATGAGTCATTGCATTTGGAGCAATTAATGGCCACCAGCAACGGTTGATCTAATCCATTTATCTCAAAATGATCCAATGGTCGAGATTAAAATACAAAATTTATAAAGAAGAGACTAATTCTCATTTAAACCACATTGTTCCTACTACAAAATTTAAGACCTAAGCTCAATTGAAATGCCTCCATAAAAGATCAAATCAACTACTTTTAGAATAATAGATGAAGAATTTAGAATAACTTATCAAGAATAGTCAAGAGTACAAAATACAATCTACTGCCATATGTGTGCATACAAGACATTGAGTTTGCCTATTCCTTCTCTCATGTCTCTTCCTATTGCATCTATACAAGTGCCACCATCTTAAGTTCTCTCCAAGATCAATTGACATGCTCATCACACATGATCAACCAACTACTACATCCCCCACGCAATTACAAAGTTCTAATTCTAGATTTCTAATTTGGATTTTAGGGTTTTAGAAATTAATATGGATTTAGGGCTTCAAATTAATAATTGTGAATCCTTAGATCTTTCACTTTGGTAATTGGTTTTGCAATTGATGACACAATTGGTTTGTAATAAAGTATGAAAGAATTGCAATCCATAAGAAACATAATAAAGTAGTAATAGCCATTTTTTATATAGTTTTTTTTTTAAATCTCATGAGTAGATATGGAAATATAATGAAAAAGACTAGAGAATCCTTTAAATCTATAAAGAAATTGCAATTTCTCAGTTTCTACAATAGCGCTTCTATGGAATAACAATTCTACAAATCAAACATAAGAATAAGTTTGTAGATGAAAAATAATCATTTTATTACACCCTTATGAAGTCAATCAATCAAATGTCCCACAAAAGTTTTCATGTTTCTAAATTTTAAAACACGAATTGAAAAAGATAGGATTTTATTACTTACTTAACATGATGTCACCTTGGTTTTATTTATTTGTCTTATCACAGCAAGTGATTTCTTACTAAAGTGAGTAATGAGGAAACTCTACGATTCACTTCACTATAATATCAATTTCATGTCATAAGGAATCCATATTACAATAAATGTTGAATAATCATTCTTTAATTAAATCTATGAATAACAATTCAACGTTAGAATTGATTTTTTTCTCAAAATACTCATGAAAATCAAAATCAACAAATGACAATCTTATTATAGCTCTATTCCATTAATCAATAATAGCTATTAAATTACAACTTTACTCCATTTAATAACAAGCAAAAGGCTTAAGTGTTTAGGATGTGATTAGGGTTTATACCATCTCATGATAAATTTTACTTGTCTTTTAAATTTTCTTATCAATGGGTAATAAATTTGTGAGTCCTGGAGAGACAACTTCAAAGGAATGGGGTTGGGGTTAAAAAAAAAATCATTTCAATTAACCCCTTGATAGATTATGTTACGAAAGCACTTTTTTATAATATTAGAGTTAAGTGCATCTATAAGCTTCTACCTAATATTATAATACTTGAATATGCAAGTTGAAGCATAGTAATAAGCAAGCAAAAAAATAAAACTTCAGTAAAGTAGATAGAGGAAGAAAGAGAAATGAATGTAGATATATAGAGATTTAGACTTCTACCTATGTCCTCTTTATTAGCATTATCAACTTAACCTTTGAAAATCCACTAACACTTTCTAAACAAGTGTATAAGTGAGTTTCACTATTGTGACAATTCTAGCAACACTTAGCAGAAGCTATTGTTGCTGTAAACAACATAGCTCTCCCAAATTCTCTTGGCTCTTCTTTAGCCTAAACTAAACTAACCTCTCATAAAATGCCTTCACTTCTCTTACACTAAGTCTCTATATAACAGCCACCATTTACAATAGGAACATTCTCACATGAGACACTCTCTTTGGATAAACACAACAATCAAGAATTCCCTAGAGCTATGCTAGTAGAAATATCTTGCAAGCATAATATCTCTCAACAAAATAGTTCTTACTAACAATACTCAATCATGTACTTCATATGTGTATCCTTATAGGCTTTGTGACTTCAAATATATAATGTTGAGCTACACATCCATTTATGGCATGATCCTTGAATCACAATGGCATTTTATTGGGGAAAAAAACCTTTGATATAATGTGTTAATGGCTAGAAAACATTTGGTAAATGGAGAAGTATACTTTTATTTTTTAATGTTTACTTATTTTTATATTTAAATCCTCAAGTTTTTATTTTTTTTATTTGAATCATCAATATTTTCTAAAGTTTACAAATTAAGACTTTTGTAAAGTCGTTAACCTTTTTATCTACACTTATCACGTGGTAGTGCCCGATGTGTCCAAATGACATATTTAAATAAATAATATAATTAAATATATGTAATTAATGAAAATAATAACAGAAATTGAAAAAATAAGGAAAAAAGGGCAGAAAATTAAGAACACCTAGAAGAAGAAGAATTAATAAGAAGCAGCTTGAGCTTCACACGAAGAAGAAACAAATTAAAGGTGCAAACTTTGAACTTAAATTGAGATTTTAGAAAACGAAATAAGGTTGAGAACAAGGGAAAAAAATAAAACCTCGAAATTATCTCATTTCATTAGTGAAATGCTTCGTTTTCTCTTGTGCTTTAAACTCTATTTAACTCAAGTAATCTGCCATGAAACTAACCTTGGCATGAGTCGTATTCGGATGCAGTGTAACTAGATGCAGTTTAGTCCTTTTACTTATTTCTCCATCTTGCTAAATGATACACTTGTATCAAGAGGTTTACGTGTGCAAGCATTATAAGTAAAAGGAAAATAGAAAAATCAAAATTTGGACTCGGCAATGTAACAGAACCTCTATTGGCAACGAGATAATGAGATGCTTTCTTTTGTGATTTTAGGTGTTTATTCTTTCATTTGCAACCTTATTTTATTTTCAAAATCACTATTGAAGTTTAAAGTTTGCACCTTTAATACGTTTCGTCTTCGTGTGAGACTTAAGTCTGCTTCTTTCGGCGTCTTCTTCTTTTTCATCTTCTTCTTGCATTCTTAATTTTCTACCATTTTTCTTCTTTTTTTTTCTTACCGATTTTTGTTATTATTTTTATTATTTTAGTTAATTTATATACATTTAATCATATTATTTATTTAAAGTAATTATTTGAATGATTCAGTGTTCCCATGTATCAAATGTGGATGGAAAAAGTTGACAGCATGAACAAAGGTTTTAATTTAAATAGAAAACTTTAAGGATTTAAATAGAAAAAAATAAAAGGTTAAAAATTTAGATAAAGAAGTGGTTAAATATCAATGACTAAAAATATAATATTCATATTTGGTAAGTAATCATTGCCTAAAACTCTTCTATTATATTTCATTGATAACAGAAATTAGCTTACAAAAACGATTTTAGCCAATAGACTTTCCAAGAATTATCTTTATAAAAATGCTTCCTTTAATTCTATCCATAAACAAGTTTTCTTACAAATAAATTCATTAAAGTTTTACTATTGCATTCATTAAAGTTTTACCGTTGCAACTACAAGGAAATCATAACCAAGTCTCTTACACAAGTACATTATTCAAATATACTTGATTGGTATGTGCTGATCTTGTTATCATTCTATCATATAAATTTGTTATGTTGTTTTATGATTACTATAGTTGTTGTGTATATATGGCTATCTATTTGTATTGTTTCTTATTATTTATTGCCTTAGTAACTTTTCGTTAACTTTATTTATAAGTTTAAATCTTTTGTTTATATTACTTCTTTCTTCTTTCACTTGTGTGTATGTAATATCTAGCATCTTCTTATAAAAAAAAGCATCTTATTGTTGCTTGGTATTTTCGGTAATGTAGCTTTAGTGATAATGGCAATTTTGTAATTTTAAAATACAAATCTTAACAATTCATTTTATTTTTTTTAAGAAAAGTAATCTTTTCCTTTTTCATTTCACTTTCTTTCCCTTCCTCCTTTTCAACCCTCGACAATTTGCATTACCACCTAAACGCAATGTTGCTCCTCTTCCTCTTCTTTGTGCATTTAAGAATAGTACAAGTTTAAGTCTTTTGATTTCATTTCTTCTCTCAAGTATCTTTTTCTTTTGTACTGTCTCTTCTCCACTATAACCATACTCAACTTCTCTCCCTTCTTCTCCTCTTTTTGGATTTCAAGAGAGAATCATTAAGAAAGCATTGTTTCTTCGAAAATTCGTTCCTTTTTGCATGTTGGTGGAGTACTAACTTTGATTTGGGAAAAAATTGATCCTACAATTCGATTTATCAAGAAATGAATGAGAGGAAACGAACTTGTAGAATGAAAATTGTGAAATTCTAAATGATAATGTTTTGTTTGTTAGTGGGGTTTGTGTAGATTATACTTTGTTATGGGTATATGTTAAGCGCATGCTCAAGTCATGAAATTGCAAGTTTTGAAATTATTGTGTATATTGTGAAGAATTTCTCACGGATTCAAGTAAGTCACAAATACCATGCTTGATTTCTTGGTTAAATTATGCATTTCATTAGAAAAGGATGTTTTTGGTAATGTTAAAGAATGGGGTTAAGTGTCAAAATTCAAGTATTAAATGTTAGTTTGTATAGATGCTGATATGGTGTGTGGAAGTATTATCTTGGTTTGTATCCTTAAAATCTATGGAGGGTTTTAATCTATGTCAATTTAATTGTATAATGCAAATCTTTCCCTTCTTTTTTCCTTTTAATTAGTTTATATATAAACTTGAATAAAATTGAATTATAATTGTTTTCCCTAATTTATTACTAAATTTTACATATAAATTCCTGAATCCCCTTAAAAGTTGAAAGTCGTTTAAGTAGAAAGTTAAGCAAAAGGTCAAGGGGAGTAAAGGTTCGTTAGAAGGTTAAGTAGAAAGTTAAGTAAAGAGTTAAAGGAGTAAGGTTAGTTAGAAGGTTAAGCAAAAGATTAAGTAAAGGGTTAAGGAAGTAAAGGTTAGTCAAAAGATTAAGTAGAAGGTTGGATAAAGGTTAAGGGAGTTAAGGCTAGTAAGATGGCTAAACAAAAGATTAAGTAAAGAGTTATGGGGAGTAATGGTTAATCAGAAGGTTAGACATAATTTTGTGTAAAGGGTTAGGGGGATTCAACTAATTTATAATCAACTTGAATAAACATTAACACCTTGTTCACTTGGGGGGAATGATTTCCATTCCCCCTTATTCCTTATAGAGTCTCTATTATATTGTTTACTTGGTGGAAATTAGAATTCTTCAAGGAACTGCAATTCATGAAAATAAGGGATGGCCATTCTTAGCCTACACATAAAAATAAAAATTCTAAATTGTTTAGCTTACATTAATCCCAAAAATAACCTCAAACAATTCAAGAAAATTACAAACTTTGCCCTCAAATGAAACATCATAGTGAAAAATTGTTATTATGTCATCCCATTGTGTTAGAATGGAGATACCCTAATCGATGGAGAAACCCTAATCTAGCTCGAGAAATTTCATTGTCTGTTTCTCTCCCTCATCACTAGACAACCGAATCTACTCATCAACATTCGACCGAACTGCTTCATCCTTACATTCCCCTACTCCCTCTCTTGCTTCGTCATAGGCAGTAGAACTGCATCTTCCCTCTATGGAGAAATCTAGGTATGTAGCCATCTCAATCCATCTTAGCCACCCCCTCTATTAATAAGTATTGTTTAAAGGAGGAGAGTTTGTTTAAATTTACCTTGAAGTTATCATATTGTTTGCTATGATTCTACTGTCTTAAGTGCATTAGAATGGCACTTGAATGTGTGTAGCTGGGTTAAAGGCTTTCATTTTCAATTTTCATTGTCTTCCTTCCATGCATTTTGCTTAGAAACCCATGGAAAAAAGGGAAAAATAAAGAAGGTCTACATTTCCCAAAGTTTTCGTGCCAAACTTTTTGTTGTCACTATGATCATTAGTGTATTCAGTGATTTCATTAGCTTGAATAATGAAAATTCGCTAAAAATTAGAGGAAATAAATGATTGGCTATGTTATTCTTGCCATTAATCTGCTGTAACATTTTCATTTTCTAGTATTTGGCATTACCTTAGAATGGAAAGAGAAGGATTAGTTGATTCCACAATTTGACCAATCTAGCTCTTAAGTAAGATGGTTTGAAACTCCAATTGTATAATAAAACCAACTACTGATGTCACTCTTATGCCCATCTTTAAAGACGTCTTTGGGATTTTGATAGGTGGTTCATGTTGATAAGATTTTATGAAATGAACATATTTTAATGAATGATTTTTCTCGTATAAGGTGCAATGTTTGTACTGCTAAGATATTGTGGAGAAAATTTTGCCATGATTAGTTAAAGGAGGAATTACTCTTTTTAAGGCAAGATGATCATACTTGGCTATGCATGATTAACATGAAGTACCATAGTAATTGAGTAAGGTCGGTGTGATGCCTGTACTCTTGCACACACCAATGGAATCATAGCTCATGGCATTATAGCATAAATGAATGTAACCCTTCTGAAGTGTTGGCTTCTATTGAAATTAATGTCATCAATTGATATATTAGCATATTTATGTTTCCCAATGATGGATCAAATCCAATTCCATATGAACAAAACATAAAGGAAAAAGAAAGAAATTTACTTGCTTCCTTCTGACTTTATGGGTGCAGTACTATGATGTTGCATACCGGTTGTTGTTTAAATGGTGTGCTTTTGCATTGCATTCGTATCACCCCTGAGCACAGTCTTATCAATTGAAATTTTACCAACACCATGAGTACATTAGGAGGCTTGACCATAGTGATGATGTGACATGTATTGAACAACTAAGATTGGATAGTACATTTTTCTTATAGGGTATAAGAGGATTCAACATGCACCTTTGATGATATATATGCATCTCCCACTCCTATACTCATAGGTCGAATGTCCTCCTTTACACTGCTAACATGATATTCACTAAAGTCTATATGGGTATGACTTCCTCATTATTACTACTTCAATTTCACCAACCATATTGTGTTCTAATATCAGCTCCCATAGATAATCAAGACCACAAACAACAAAGTTCACAACCTCGAAGTAATATTTCTCTTTTTCCATTTTCAATTTAATTAACCAAAGAATAAAAGTGATGTAGGCAAGGAAAGATGATAATTTTTCTTTTATCTTATCTAGGCTAGATTTGGTTTTATTGTTATCTTATCTCGTATTAGATTTTCAATGGATTTAATTAGATAGGTATTTTATTTTAAGATAGCATTTTTTGTTAGTTTTTCTTTTTTTTAAAAAAAAAAAGTTAACTAATAATGTCGAGTTTAATTTTAAAATTTTACATTATTTTCCTAATTCGATTTACATTAGATCCTATGCTCATTCAATATAAATTCTTAACTTAAATTAGGAATTTTATTATTTATTTGGAGTCACCACCCAACTAGAGTTGAGAAACATTATTGAATTAAAATTAATTGAGCGGATTAATTCTAATTTAAACAACCAGTTAACGCAATTTCCTTTTTTTTTAAAAAAAAAAAAAGAAGAAGAAAGAAAAACCAGAGATTCTCAACTCGGGAGATATCCTATTAAAACCCTAAAGTTACTATCTTATCCTTCTGAAATCTGAATTATGTTATGATATCCCTTTTAGCATAAAAAAATATTAGAAAAAAATGATATAAAGATTATACTAATAATGATTTGAATTTTTTTTATCGTTTTAGAGTTACCCAATAAGGGTGCTTATATACCCACTATTCAGGATCAAACAAATTGTAGTTCGCTTTTTATAAAAACCTTAGTGGATTGTTTTGACTTTAATTATGAAAACATGTTAGGTTTACATTTATTATCATTTTAAATTTAAAAAAATAAATAAATTCTAAGTCTAAGCTTTATTATTATTTTTTTATTGAAAAAAAAAAACTAAAACCTCTAATTAACAAAAAATCAATTATATTTTCCTTTTATGAAAAGAAGTTTTCTAAGTGATAAAAATATTTATTATTTTTTTATTAATTATCTATTAATTATAATAGACATATATATTTATTTTTTAGAAAACTCTAAACCTAATTCTAATTAACATATTCTAAAAAATAATTCCCCCTTTTTTATTTTCACATATATATTTTTTATTTATTTTCATATTCTAATAATAAATAAATAAATAAATAAAATTTAGCTAACCTAAATACGGGTCACGGTTCACGGGTCGGGTCGATTCGAATCGAGTCAAATCGAATCACGCGTGATCGGAGCTTCTTCAACGGCAGACTTCCTAGGGGTTGTTTGCGTTGATTAATGGGTGTTTCTAGGCCTTTTGAGGGTAAGTGATCCAAAGATGGTGGTGGTTTTCCTTAGAAATCACTCCCGGTGGTGGTTCAGATGGCGGCCTTCGGTTGGGGATTTGAGGAATTCCAATGAAAGCCAAACTCATGTATTTCTCTCTTCTGATCGATGCCCCCACTTCCTCTCATCGAGTCCTATTTATAGGCTCCAAAAACTGAGCTTGATAAGCTTGGATTTCCTTTCGATATGCTTATATCAAATTTGTGGTTGAACCCATTTTTTGATCTCCTTTTGATTCGTGTAAATATTTGATGTTTGTTAAGATTCATGTTAATTCAATTATGTTTATCTTATTTGAGTCAAAAATCTGCTAGATTTGTGCAAAAAATCAAATCAAAATGATCGAATTTTCCTTACCCGCCGTTGGCGCCGATCTTGAACGAAGGTTAAAGATGAGCACGCGTTGTCATCCAATCGCATGCTGCCACGTGTCACCTAGAAGGAAAAAAAATCAAAACGGCACAAAGTGCCTCCCCCACATTTCGAACTCGCGACTAAACCCTCCTCACACGCAACCAAGGCTAAGGACCGGACCAGCTGAGCTAGTCCACTTTTTCTTTTTCTTTTTTTATTAAACACAATTTGCATATATGCGTTATAATTTTTATTATTTTGAAATTCTAAAAAGTTATAAAAATTACTTAACATCTTTTATTATTATTTCTATCCTCATTTTCCAAAATTGATGTATTATTCCTATTTTTTTTTTCATTATTTTTCCTTCATTTATGAAAAATAGATGAAAAATTGAAAAAAAATAAAAAAATGAAAAATGAAACATTATTTATGATTAAAGAGTAAAAATAGGGTGTTTATAAATAGCCTTTAGATTACATTTATATCATAAGGTTCATATTAAAATTATTTTTCTATAACTATCTTATGTTATTAGGGTTTTAAATATGAATAATTGATCGAATAAAAAGTCAATTTCTTTTAAAGGTGCAAGCCTTTCTTCTCATAGTATGGTGTGAAGCATACAAATCAATGATGATATATGTCTATTATCTAAAATTTACGATGATTTAAGATTATTAAAACTTCATTAGTGGTGTGAAACTATTAAATAAACTATCTTAAGATCTATTAATTTGGTTTTGTATGTGTTTTATCCTATCCGAAGGCATTACAAAAGTCAATCCTTTGTTTGATTTATTTCGGTTTCAAGGCATTGAATTTTCTGTACAAAATTGAACTGGAGGATTTTTTTTCGTACTTTGTGATTTTGGTGTTCGCAAGCATTCATCCACGTTTATATTGAAGACAAAGTAATGATTGCTTTTCCATGCTATATTCTCGGTACTCCCATGTTTGTTAAAGTTATTCTTCAGATCTGAGTTGAATTTTCTTGGAATTCTTTACTTAGTTTTCTATTTTAATTTTTATAATTATATATATTGTTTTATTCTTTAGATTGATTTGCTTGCGCCATCCTATACTAAAAAGATAAAAGAATGCAATGTACAGCATCTATAATGCCTAGTCTAAAAGTATTGCCAAGAACCGATATTAGAACAAAGGGATTACTTATGCTTGTGCTTGCACCCTTTTCTTAAAGCGCAGTATGTTACCGAAAAGGGATTACTTATGTAGTAATTAAAGCCGGTGAAAACTAGCTCGCATCATAGGGACTAATAACTAATTATCGGTTATATTGACTTTACTTTTAGCTAGGAGGTTGAATGATAGTGTTTTTAAGTAAAATAAGCTAAAAACTACTTTACTTTAAATTTACCCATAAAAATTCACAGAGCAAAAGAATACATGGCCAAACACACAAGACATCAATGAGGTTATCCTTTAGATAATTCACATATACATTTAGTATATATTAGAAATAGTGAAAATCTTATTTACAATATTTGCTTCCCTTTTGAGTTACCTAATTGATTTGTATTTTTAGTTAGTAAGTAGATTCCTCACATAGATCTAAATACCCTAATTAATATTAGTAATTGCATACATGTTTAAGTCGCAAAAATTACAACTAATTACATTGAGTGCATAAATCCAAGATTTAGCATTGTATCTATGTACATGTCAAGATCAAATTAAGTCTATTCCGATCTTTATACAGAACATTCATTTTCCTTTTGAGTGCTCAGATTTCGTTCATAAATGAATTAATGACCATCTAAGAAATATATAAACCATAAGAAACTGAATAATAAAACATTCACGTCAACAAACGTAACTTATAAAAAGACATATAAAGAAATTAATCTGTCATAATGGGTCCTAATCCCACAAAGATGTGTAATTCATACTAAAGATAAGAACAACACTAGACGTCAAGAAACAATATTACAATAAATAGCAAGGAAAGAAGACACGTTATAATGTTCAAGAGCCCAAATATGACTTTTAATTCGTCTTCTTCACGAAATATCGCTGTGGCCCTCACCTGCAGGACGCGGACAACAGAAAACAATTTTTACCTTACGGCTCGGGCTGGACCATTGATTTTTGAGCTGATAAGGACAGGGAGACGCGCTTTCTTATTTTCACACCTTCGACTTGGACTTGTGAGCTGAATACCATCACGGTTCTCATCCAATTTCGAGCTGGAGATTAAGAAAATTGGGCTCAGAATCGTTTGGCCGGTTCACTAAAATCACTGGGTTACCGGCCAGTTTTAGACTTGTAATCCTTTTTTTTATTAAATTTTTTAACTTTATTTCTTTTTTTTTTTTTGTCATTTTTAGTTCTCCTTAATTCATTCTATGATGCAATTCATCATCCTAAATTTACAAATTAACAAATTAAATTATTACAATAATTACTAAGGAAACGAATTCTTTCTTTGTTTCTTTCTTTTTTTGTTTTGCCTATCATCATATCATAATGATATGAAAGGTGGTAATAAGGAATGGGAGCTGAGAAAAGAAAAATCACGTATTTTAAAGGAGAAAGGCCTAAAATATATATCTTTTGTTGGAAAAAGAAAACATTTTCTAGTTTTTTTTTTTTTTTTTGTAAAACCAAAGAAAGTAAATGGTGAATAAAGGAAAAATTACATACTAGGGGATCAATATTTAAAGTAAATTTAAACAAGGGATCGAATTTTGAAATAATTAAAATAAATAATCAATGTTATTTTAAATGATTTAAATAGGTGATTCCGTCATAATACCATTATAATGCCGTTAACTTGATTTGATGTGGCCTTTATTTGATAGGTGGCACTAATTTAGCACTTGCTTGTCTATACAAAAATTCTATATAAAAAAACAAACAACTAGAAAAAAGTTGAAAAAGGAGAAAAGGTGGAAAAAAATAATGATATAATAAATTCTATATATATATATATATAAGCTAAGTACATCATTAAAAATTAGAAAAATAAAAAGACATTACAGAAAATTAAAAAAAAAAAAAAACCAACAACTTAAGGCTCGAGAGTGGTCAAAACAACAAATTATAACCTCAATGGGCTGTTCAACCAACCCATAGCTTGGGATGGTAACCTACAACCTTAGGAATGTCACACAACCCCTCACCACCCTAAGTCACAATTTTTTTTTTTAAAAAAAAAAAAAGAGAGAGAGAGAGAAAGAAAAGAAAGCTCTATTTGATCTAGTTTTCCTGTCCTTTCATTTTTCTTTTGAATATAGGATGGTAGGCGGCATGGGTAGGCCAAATGACCTACTTTTTTAAGTGGGTTGTGACCTACTAAAGCATAATTGGCCCTTTTAACTACCCTTAGATTTAGGTGGTTGAATTTTTTTTTTAATAATTTTTTGTCGTTTTTCATCTTTTTATTTTTTAATTTTTAATTTTTTTATTAATTTACTTAATTTATATATAGAATTATTATATTATTTAGTTTTTATTTTCTACACCTTTTTTCCTTTTTCCAAATTTTTGTTTAGTTCTTTCATTTTTTATTTTTTTATAAGTCTATACATTTTTGTCTTTTTTTTCTTTTTTATTTGCAATAGAATAGATAAATAAGTGTCAAATCAACACCAAATTGGTGCCTGTTCTAAGATAATGGCCACATCATATTAAATTAACGGTGTTTATAAGTGTTATGATAGAATTTCCTATTTAAATCATTTAGTGTGATATTGATAATTTATTTTAACTATTTGAAAATTGGTTCCTTATTTAAACTTACCCAAGCGTTAATCCCTCACTATGTAATTTCCAAGTGAATAGATCCAAATTTATAGGGATTTATTGGATATTTAATTTTGCAAAGGGCATATATTTGTTTATATTTTTATCTTTTTAATATCTTATTAAATAAAATACTATTTTGTCACCCCCTTTCATTGTCTTTTTTTGTCTCATTTCTATATATTTTGTGCCCAATCATATCTGTATGAAATCTAACATTTAGCAAACCATCTTATTATATATAATCTGTTTTAATTTCTGTTGTGGTAGGTTTTTGGAAGGTAATTAAATCACCTGCAAAAAGGAAACAAGTTAGGCTATGAGGGATGTTGGAGTTTATTCTGGTATGGTCACTCTAATACTTAAATTAGCACAAGTAGGAAAGTTGTTTACTCAATAGTCTTCAACCTCTATTTATAAGGGTTGTAAATGATCTCAACATGAAAAGTGCATTAACTGATGAGATCCTCTCGTAATATTATAAGGGTATATCTTTTACCAGCTCCTTTCATTATTAATATCATTCTCCCATGCTTATTCATTGCAAAGATAGATGCAAAGATTCAAGTTGGATGAGTTTAAGAACTTTATACTACAATTTTGTGCTGAAATGGGTTAGTATGAGTGAGTGGAGCTCGGATGAGAGTTTGAGTGAGCTAAAATGGGCCTTAAGGGTCCAACTCCAAAATACTTCATTGGTAGTTTCAAATTTTGAAAAACTCTCTCTCTCCCTCTCTCTGTCTCTCGTTTTAATATAAGCTTGGGGTAGTGGCCATCATATTTTGGCTTGCCACCCTTAAATCATTAGGTACCATCATTATTTTCATTGTGCAACTACTAAATAAGGGGTCATCTTGATTCATGTATGAAGATTTGTAACCGTCCTTTCATCAACAAATAAGAGTTGGCTTAGAGTCTCATTTTCAAATCTAGATTCTTTTATGAAGATGTTGTCTTAAAATTTTCTATTATCCATATATAGGATTCTTCTAGGCTAGATTCTACAATTTTCATTTCATAATTGCATGTGAATTTTTTCTAAATTTATGTCACCCAAACTTATGTAAAACTTGTGTTTGTTCTTTCATTGGATCTTTAGGCCCTCATTTCTTTTGGTTTATCATTTCCATATCATATATTCTTATATAAAAATGCGATTTAAAGAATAAAGTATTAAAAAAATATATTATCATAAAAAAGAAATTGTATAAAAAAAATTGTCTTTTCTATATATTATCATAATCATAGTGAAGTGGTGATTAGGTAGTGAGAGATAGGAAGTGAAAGCTCATGTATATTTAAGGAAAAAGATTTAAGAAATATATTTTATTCATCAAAAAAAAAGAAAACTTGTTTTAAAAAAAATAATATTATATGAGTTTAATTTTATATGGATTTGTTAGATATTTATTTTCATAGGAGCACATATATACTTATACTTTCATCTTTTTTTGGTAAAATTATTTTGGCAAATGCCCTATTTAAAATTAGCCAAATTAATGCCAAAAAATGAAAATAAGATGATCAAAAAGGTCTTTTGATCTCGATACCTTTAAGGCAAGAAAAAAAAAATCCTTCTTGGCTAACTATCAATACCTTTTGGTTTTGGGATAATAATAATAATAATAATAATAATAATAATAAGAGTGTGTATATATATATATATATATATATAATTTTTTAGTAACTTATAATATCCTTCAAATAGAAGCTAATGCAACTCTAATCATTAAGATGCTTTTTAGGGTAGTTAACTTGACTTAATCGAAACTTCAAGGTCAAGCGTGTTTTGGGGGAGTGATGGGTGACCTCTTGAGAAGTAGCTACACCAAATGATAAAACCGTGAGGTGTTTCACACTAAATTGAATCATACCTCAATGTAAAGAGTTTTGGATCATTACAGGTGGTATCAAAATAGTGCACTAGTTGGAAGTGGGGAAATTAAGTGCTATGTAGGGCAAAGTGCCAAAGCATGAGGACACCTCTTGACTCTGCAAAGGAGTACCTCAAATATCACTTTGTTTGGTGTGATCTAGACCTTTGTGATTGAATTGACAATGGTGTTAGTTTTATAAGTGAGGGAGATTGTTATATCCCCTAAATAAAATGTGAAAAAATTCTGTTCATTGAGATGCCTTTTGATATAGTGGTCATAAAACATTTTATGTTAAAGTGGATAATGCATCGTGTGAGGACTTCTACGTCTTACATAACCAAACTTAAATTTTTTTTTTTTCGGTGGAAAATATACATTTCTTCATTCAAATTAAAAAACAACAAAGTCAAACTATTAACACCAAAACAAAAAGAAATCCCATGATTCGGCTTGGCGCAACAAAACATTACCCAACCCATAGTCAAAATCCCGATCAACGGAAGGGTTTATCCCATTACACAATAAATAGTCTTCCTCCAATAAAGACATGAATACAAAAGGAGGATTGGAGTTAAGAAAAAAAAAAAAAGATCAGCCCTTCGTTCCGGCCCGGCCTTATCAAGACGATAAGCCACTCCGTTGCTTTCATGAAAGATCGACCTCACTTCAATATTCTTAATTTGCTTCATCATTGCCGGAAGCGGTTAGTTATTGCAGGGGCAGAGAAGAATAGCTTTCACATCTCCTCTAATGGTTGAGCTCTAGAGTGCTGTTGAAGCCCTAAACTTTACTGTGGGTCTAAATTTAGATAATGTTATGATGGAATTAGACTTGATACGTGCTGAAAGTATGGTTTTTATTTTGGTATCTTAACTTTTCATAATCAAACCAATAAGTATATTCAGATATTATGACCATTATTATAAATAAATAAATGATAGTAGAAGTGTCTCAACTTTCATTTTCTTTCCATTTTAATACATCATTATTAAATATGTACCTTAAAATTGGTTGTGTTGTTACAAGATCTTTGTTGCATGTGTATGACTTGTGCAAGACAAGAAGAATGAATTATGGGAGTACCAGAGTTAATTCCAAAAGAGTTGCTTTTTGGAGAACACAAGACGATGATGCTCAAGTTAGTAATTTGGTGGAGGATCAAGGTAACAAAAGTAGATGAGTGATTAAAATGACAGATTTTGAATCTTTTACTAAGAGGCCTGAGTTGTATTTATGGTGGTATTTGTGTGCAAGATATGAAAGGTGATAAATGATCCAAAACTTTCTCTTTGACTTTTGAATTTGGTAGTCATAAAGGTAGTTATTAAGCCATTGATCAACCTTATCCTCCCAAGCTCATCCTACTTGTCTTCAATTGAATCCTTGGCTAGGCTGATTGACATATGCTTGAAGGCACACACCTAAGAAAGCTAGTTGATTTGTGTTTGGAGGTCTAGACACCGACATGGGTTGGTTCCAAAACCACAAAGGGACCTAGTGGTTTAATAGGTTCCTAGCGATTCATCTATTGGACCTATCGGACCCACCAAGTCTAACCCATCTAAAAAAAACTAAAATAGGAAATTAAAGAAAAATTAAAATAATATTAAAAATTTAAATTACTTCCATGTAAAATAGAAAAATTAATTTCCATTTACAATGTTTAATGTGTTGTGTTATTAATAACACAAGAAATAAATATATATAGAAAGCATGTGTCATTGTATATTTATAGAATTTATTAGGTGGAATATCTCATTCCTTAACAATGTGGGACTAAAAGCAATTTTTATCTTTTGATTTTCTTGTTTAGACTTTTGTCTTACATTGTTAAGATATTAACTCTACTTAGGTATGACTCTATATAAATGAATGTAAATTCTTTTTAAGTTATTCATAAAATGGGCTAAAAACTATTAAGTGTTTTAGACTCATAGTCTTTTTTTCTTTTTTAATTTTTTAAATTATATTTTTTGTTAACTTAACAAAATTAAAAAAAAAATTAAGGCCATTTCACTAGGCTAAAGCCGCCCTTTGAACTAGTGGAGCCTAGCATTATGAGCTCATCCCAAGCCCATCTTCTTATCTTGTAATATATATAAAGGTCCACTAAGTGTAAAACCCATGACCAAAGCCCGACCCATTTTTAAGAGTGTTTTGGAAGGGTCTAGATAGGTAAGGATAGTTGGGTAGGTTAGGTAATATTGTATTATAACCATTAGATCAGGATAATCATAACCGTCCATTGATGGAGACCTTTTATAAATAAGGAGGAGTTTCCCTCATTTTTAATGCATCCAAAAATAAAATCATAATTCTTACTCTAGAGTCTCTCTCATTCTCTAAGACTTCCTTTTTAGTGAGTGTGCTTTTATATGCTTTAGACATAAAGCTTAGCTTAGCCACTCCATAGAAAAGTCAAAGTGCTAAGTGTTGCATGTGATGGTCTTGGAAATTAGCCCATGAATGACATTTGGTATCAAACATAGGTTCCTTGTAGAAATGGAGGGAAAGCTTGTGTTTGAAATTCCAACTGAGTACGTTGGAATCCTTGTGACTCATTTAGTGAATGAGGACTTTTTTCTTTAAGGAAGGTCCTAAGGAAGTAAAGACTTAGTGGAAGCTAAGATGGGGCTAGCCACGTTGACATGATGGATTGTGTTTAGGGGGTTAAGAAAGGCTTGGAGAAGTTGAAGAAGGAGCTATCAAGCAAGATGTTGATAACTCGAAATTGAACCTTGGTTGATTTGTAGAGAAATTATGCTACCTTAGAAGAGATGGTCAAGTCCTTAAGAATAGAGTTGGAGGAGTTTAGGGGATAAGTTTAGTAGTGCATTGAGGCCAAATATGAGCCAGCCCATGTACGGGTGACAACATGAGTGGAAGTGCCTAAACCCAAGTGCTTTAGCAAGCTTAGGAACACGGGGGAGATAGATAATTTTCTTTGGAGCCTAGATAGTATTTTGATGTGATCAATGTATTGGACAAAACATCAAGGTTGAGGGTAACTCCCATATTCCTAGATAATGTAGCCATCCTTTGGTGGAGAAGACAGTCAAATGGAGTTAAGCGAAGAGCTAAGGCAAGTAAGACCTATGAAGAATTGAAGGTTGAGCTAAGGGCCTAGTTTTATCCATCTGTGAGTATGTGAGGGAGTTTTTGAAGTTGTTATTGGAGATTCTCGACATAAGTGATGGGGATGCTATGTTCACATTTTGTGATGGCTTGCAGGAGTAGGCCTAAATGGAGTTAGAGAGGCATAAAGTCTAGACTTTAACCTAAGCCATGACTATAGTGGAAAGCCTCATTAAATTCGGTTCTAATGATTGGCCCAATAAAGAGGAAGAAGAAGGTAGCTATAAAATAGGTGGGGGAGCCCAAGAAGAGGTGGACTTATGCCTGAGAAGAGATGATGGTATTTTAGCCTAAAGGGATAGAGTCCCTATGTATGAGAGGGAGCAACCTAAGAAAAAGCCATCTTATTTCTTTTATAAAGAGCTACATAGAGCTAGGGAATGTCCAACTCGAGATTGACTAGTTTCCATAATTGCATAGGAGAATGAAGAAGAGCAAGTTTGGGTTAACTATAAGCTACGGGTTTTGCAGAGGTCAAGCTTTATGTAGAGTAAGCCAATTAAGGAGCCTCAAAGTCTAACTATGCAAGGCAATAGTTATAGGCTAAAGGATGAATGCTTCATTGGACACAAGAGCCACTAACATCTTCATTTCCTAAGAGGTGGCTGGGTACTAGGCTTCAAGGTCCAAAAAGGTAGAGGAAGGCTGAAATTAGTTAACTCAAGCAAGATCCACACAATAGGAGTAGTATAAGACATTAAGTTTCAATTTGGCTAGTGGAGAGGAAAGGTGAGACTAGCAAACATACTTTGGACAATTATTAATTGGTCATTGGCATGAATTTCTTTGATCAAGTCTATCCCCACATCACTTTACTAGTAAACTGCTTAATGATCATGCATGAGGGTCAACAATGTGTAGTTTTGATTAGTCATAACTCTAGCCAAGCCAAGAAACTTTTGTGTTTAATGTAGGCTGCTGATAGGTCAAGATCGAAGAAGCCCACAACCTAGAGTTCAAAAGTAGCAAACCAAAAGGCATATGAAACACCTAAGTCAAAGGGGAAGGTTTAAGAAGAGAGGCCTAAGGAGCTTCTTAAACCTAATCCACTTAGGAAAAAGGTGAATTGAAAGGATGAGAAGCCTATAGGAGTAAGTGAGAGTACTTCAGTTCAAAAGGCGAGGGATCCAAAACTTAGAGAGGTACTAAAGGAGATTAAGGTTGGGTTAGCCTATGATCCTTAGGCTAAATTGGTGTTGGGACAAGTGGGCTAGACCAAGAAGTACTTGATGGAAGGTAGGTTGCTTTACATGAAGGGATGAAGGATACACGTCTTAGACCATGAGGATCTTCAGAGGAAGATCATTAAATGGTTTCATGACTCAAGAGAACTGGAGCACCTTGATGTCTACCAAACACTGGCTAAGGTGAAGAACTAGTTTCATCGGCCAAATATGATAGAGGATATAGAGGCATTTATTGAAGCTTGCTGATGTGCAATTAGAAAAGGAGGAGACCTCACAAGAGAATTCTAGCAAGTACCAAATAAAAAGGCGGGAAAGAAGCAGAGAAGACCCTCTAGGGATACTTGATACGAGGTCTAAGCTAACTTTCTTGCTTGAAGTGCTTAGTGAAGTTGAAGGGTCTACCTTCAAATAAACTAACCTAGGAGAATACCATCGATTGTGTACATTTTAGACATCTAATGAAGCAATCTTTCCAAGTAGCGTGAGGTGATGGGACATCACTAGTTTAGGTGAGGGAGAATGTCATGAGCTTATCCATAAGCCTATCTTCTTATTTTGTAATTGTATATAGTGGTCCACTAAGTGTAAAGTCCATAACCTAAGCTAGATCCATTTCTAGGAATGTCGTAGAAGAGTCTGAATACTTTAGTAGGTTGGGGTAGTTGGGTATGTTAGGCTGCATTGTATTATAACCATTAGATTGAGATAATTTTAGTTGTCCTTTAATAGAGGCCCTTTGTATATAAATGGGAGTTCCCTTCATTATTAATGCATCTAGAAATACAATTCAAAATTTTACTCTAGAGTATCTCTTATTTTTTAAGACTTTCTCTTTAGCAAGTATGCTTTTGTATGTTTTAGATAGGAAAGCTAACTTAGTCACTCAATAGAAGAGTTAGAGTTCTAAGTATTGCACATGATGGTCTTGGAAATCAGCTTGCACGTGACATCAGGACCTAACTTGGAACCAAAACCCATAAGTTTGTGGTTGGTTCCCATTTTAGGGACTTGAAATCACTAGGTTCAAAGTAGTTTTGCCCTATAACCGTGTCTATGGAGGTCTATATTTAAAATAACCTATCAATTGGTTGGTTTTAAAATATTATACTAAAAATAATCAAGCTAGCTTGACAAATTTGAAATTACTTACCTAGTATTACATTAAATGATATCATTTTTTTTTTTTTTGCAATACAAAGTTTGCAAAAGTCATCTTATTAAACTTGAGAAGTTTAAGAAGCACTTATTCAAGTTTTGTATCTAATTTTTCAATCTATTTTTAATAATAATAATAATAAATGTCACAATTCTTTTGGTGACATAAAATTTGTGAATATTGGATGTCCTCTGCAAAAAGGCATGGATGGATTAGGAATGCAACTGAGTTGAGTTCAAAGCAAGTTATATAAAACCTTAAGAAAAAAGTATAATAGAAAGTAATTAGAAAGGGTTAAGATTTTACATATAAATAAAATTTGAAAATTAAAAATTTGTATAGTATAGAATTAGTGTAGAGCATGTGTATTGCGTAAGTTAATAACAATTTTTTTTATTAACATATTATTTTTCATCAAGTTGGATTTCTTATTATTATTCTTTTTAAAACCTCAAAATCTGACCTTAAATCTTATAAAGTTTTAAATTATGTTTCAAAACTTATAAAATTCTTATAAGATTTTTATTTGATTGAGTAGGTCGAGATACTCAATAACAATCTGTCCGTTTGTATTTAGAAAAATTTTTAGACTTGGATCTACTGTTTTGTTTTGTTGTTGTTTTTTACTTATTATTCTTATTATTATTATTTTGGATACTAAAATGAAAAAATTATAAAAGATATAAATATTCCCACTCGCATCATTAACTAACCCACTTTGATCTGTTTCAGGGAAGTTCGAACAAACGCCTCTCTCGGAAGTTTCAAAGGTATCCGAGTGTCTTCTCCTTCTTCCCTTCAAATTGAGGTTCGTATCTCAGTGTCCCTCTACTTTCTACTTCTTGACTTTGTGATGCAGTGTTACTTAGTCTTTTAAATCTTGTTTCTTAATCCCCGTAACTTTGTTCTGTGACCTTGGCCTTGACCTTCACCTTGAACAGTAAAGGGTAAAACAGCTATGCCTATGACCTTGTAATATGACACGAAGGTCTCTTTGTGAAAAAGATCTTATTAGAGTAGAAAACATTGGACCATATATTATGTCTTGCTGTAATTATGAAGTCTTGTTTCATATTATAACGTTGCAAGTCCGCTCGGTTTGTTTATTAAACATGACGAATTTGCTCTGTGACTGTTGACCGGGAATACTATATCATCTTGAAGTGAAGTTTTGTCTCCTTTTATGTGAAAGCATGATTTTTTTTTTTAATATATTTTATGGTTTCTCAAAGATGTTTGCATTTGCTTTGCAATTGATAACCAGTGACACTTTATGGTTTCCCTTTTTTTTTCTTTTTTTTTCGGTGTTGTATGTGAAAGCGTTTTACCTGCAATAGACTGATGAAACCCTTTAGCCTAATCCAACCACTTATATTGATATGTACAGCATCAAGGCTATGGGGGATTAAAACCACCCATCTACCACAGTTACATGAAGAATCACTGGCTTTACTAAGTTGACTGAGAGGAATTATCATTCAGACATGTTCGTTGTGGTTGGTACTAAATGGTAACTGCGTTTGAGTTTGGTGATTTCCAGTTGTTGCGTTGCGTTGCGTAGCTGTTACACCTTGTATATTATGTTATACTAGTATTTTAGTATCACTATTTACTTCGGTCTGATTTTTGAGCAGGAGAATATCACTATTTCCAAAAGGAAACAATACGGATTGTTTGTCAATATACTTGCATGTTGCAGAATCTGATACATTGCCTGCTGGGTGGAAAAGAGGAACCCGATTTAGTTTTAGAGTGGTGAATCAGCATAATAATAATCTCTCGAGAACAAAGGGTATTTTGTTACTACCTCCACTTTTCTTTGATTTCAAATATGATGCTGAACTTGATTTTTCTAAATTTCTTGTCAAGTTGATTTTATTCAGTAAAACTTCTTTGCATCAAATTATCATTTTTAGTTGGATAGCATGTCTTATCATAAAATGGTGATGCCTCCAACTATGTTTCCCTTCTGCTGCCGTAGCTAAGGACATCCCCTATTTAAGAAAGCTGCTTTTATGAAAATATATGCTATTTAATCCTAAATAAAAGGGTTGCATTCATGAGAGGCTCCTGGACATGTAGAACATTAGTTGAGATGAGGTTGGCTATTCCTAACCCATCTTAAAGTTTAAATTTGTAATTTGAGACATGGATATAATGTTTAACAATATAATTAAGGGTACATAAATAATGCCGAATTACTTAGAAGAAAATGCATGACTCAGACCAGGAAATTTCTGCTATTAAGTTCAAATACAGCATGGCATATTATTGAAAAAATGCTTAAGTACTTTTCATAGGAAGGAACCTTAAGTCTAGGACTACAAGCGAACTGAATCGAGTTAATAAGTATTGAATTTGACTTGAAAAGTAAATTTGGGCTTAGATTTTTGAGCTCTAGTTTAGCTCGATTGAGCTCCATTGTTTTATCGGTGAGGATGAAAAGCTCCAATAATTTAAGTTCTATTTAATTGATCCTGATTCAAATTCAATAAAATCTGATATATACTTAAACTTGACTAGAGCCAAATTAGAATTGCGAGCTTGTCGAGCTGTGTGGGTTAAAGCTTAAGCTTGGCTCAATAAGTTACTTGGGTTGTTCAAGCTAGACAATTGAGTGGAACCAGGCTCAAGTAAATGTCAAGACAGACTTTAAGTACCTTCTAAGCTGGTTGTTAACCTTCTTGATCCCATGGGTTTTTGGTTGAATTGTTTCTTTTGATAGTAGTTTTACATGACGTACCATTAGTCCATGCATGTTTAGTAAATATATCAGGGAATTTTTCTTCTTTACTTTTTTTTAATCTTTGCTATGAAAGTTTTTCTAATGTTGCGTTGACTACTACACCTAATGAATTTTCAGAAGCAGAGAAAACGTTGACTTCTGAAGTCAGCAATTGGGGGTTTCAAGAATTCATATCCTTATGCGAACTGCATGACATTTCACTAGGTTTTCTTGTAGATGATACTCTAGTGGTTGAAGCTACGGTTGAAATTAGAAGTATACATCCTCCTATCATTAGTACTGGCACACTTTGTGTAGGAGCAGCTGCAGTTGCTACATCAACTAATAGATTTGACACTTACTTTGCAAGCTTGGAGGGGCTACTTATTAGCACTTCCTCTGTTACAAAAGAAGAATCAGTTGCACAAGAAAAGGTTATCAATTCTGAAACTCCCAGCTTGGAAGAGGTAGAGAGAGCAAAGCAGTCCCTCAAGGAATGCCTAACCGATCTCTTTAAGCTGAACATGAAAGACAGACTTGCTGAAGCATTATCAACTTTGAGCTTATCCAAGGATGGGTTATTGCCTGATCAACAAAAAACAGTTGTATCATTTTGGGAAAACTTTGATGAGTTTACATCCGACTTCTTAACCTTTGAGCAAGATAATTCTGAATATGAGTTGCAAAAATTAATGAAGGATCAAATATTTAGGGCAATGGAAAAGAATCACAAGGCCCATCTTTCATTTAAACAATTACATAGTGAACTCTCCAAGGAAGAGTCAGAGTCCAGAAAGAGACTAGAGGACATAAGATTCAAAATTTCCAAACTTATGGCAGACTGGGACCTTTTATTGGTTGAGTCAGAAAAACTAAAGTCCAATTACAAAGCGCAAGAAAAGAAAGTTGTTGATGCAGAGGAAATAAAAAAGATTGCTGAAGAAAAAATGTCACGCTCCACTGCTGCATGGGCCAACTTGAAAAAACATTTTGGGTGAAAGGTGCTGCAAGGTTAGTTTCTTCTTGACAAGATTAATTTTATGAGGCACCTGGCCTCTTTTTAGTTTTAAATTGGATAGATATATGTGGCATATTGCTGAATTCTTTGGCTGTTGGAACACTTTTTTTCATTTTATTTATATTGAACATCTCTAATATCATCATGTGATCCTTGCTCTAGTTTCCTCTGCCATACATTCTAATGTCAAGGCACCTACATTATGTTCCAGCGTCTACATATTGATAGCAGTGCCATACGAATAGGCATACCTTGTTTAAAATTGGTTTTCTTGATATTATTTCATCTAATCACCAGCAAACACAAAGGTTGCAGGTTCCGGCCGACTCCTTTGAAGAAAATCATATGTATAATACAAAAAATTCCAATATTGGGTTCTGCCACCAACTCTGAAGAGTTAAAAACCAAAAATGCTGCAACCCAAGGATCACCAGGCAGCTCCATCATATGATGATAGTGTGTTTAAGCAGAGTGATGTAGTTGTGATAATTTTATTGAAGGAAAGAAGGTATAATCATAGAATGTTGTTCAACTGGTATTTTGTGTTTGATTGTGATTGGCAATTCACTATTGTAACAGCCAACTTAGGGCATCGAATACATGTCCAGCCATACATTAGTGCCCCATTCTCTAAATAGAAAATGCCCAAAAGATGTTTTCTGCTGTTTAAAGCACCTCCACATCATCTTTGCTACAAGAAGTGTGGAGCAAAGTATGCAATTAAAACGTTGTAACCTGTACATGTATGGCTAAATGTAATGGTAGTTTAAGTATGAAGAACTCCCACAAACTGAATATTTGACTAGAGAGGGGCCTTAGGTCGTGTTACAGAGAAATAAAGGTGAAAAAACTATTGTGCCCAGGTTTCTTATACTCGTAGCACACCAACTCTTTTTTCTTCTTTTTCTTCTTTTTCCCTGAGTCCCTTTCCTATATCACTACTATTCTTGTTAATTTTTAAATTTTTAGAGTATGACCTCTTACCTCTATTCTTGAGTAGTTTATTCAAACATCTTGCTAAGAGTGTGACATCTTCCTCATCATCAAATGACTCCTCATCCTCTGAGTCTTGAGCTTTAAATGTGATAGACTTTCTTTTTGGTTCCTCTGAGGTACTCTCTACCTTGAGAAAGTCAGCTTTATACACCATCAGTTTGCTACGCAATTGACTTAAGGTTAACCTTTTTATATCACATGCCTCCTTTATTGTGGTTTTCTTAGCATTCCATATCTTAGGAAGAATCCTTAACATTTTTGGAGCTAACTGTACATCTTCAAACTTTTTGCTAAAGCTGTGCAAATAGATCATATCTTATAGGCCAAACCGTTTAACCCATTTAAAAAACAGGTTAGCATTAATATTTTCAACCCATTTAAAAAGTGAGCCAAATAAGCCCAACCTATTTAACTCATGTGTTAAAGTGGGTTAACCTATTTAACCTATGGGCCAACCTACTAACCCTAAGAAGAAAAAAAAAATTGGCATAACTTACCTTGATTGCATATTACATCTACAACATAACTCTAAGTCACTAATTCATCTTACTTTGAAACTTAATATAATAAACTACAAAACTTAAACCGTATATCATTATTCATCATCGTCTTACTCACCCTTCTTTCTTACTTTTTTATCTTAGTCTTTTCATCTTTCTTACTAATTCTATCTCTTAATCCTTTCGTAATTTTAAAATATTCATATTATAAAGATGTTACAATTATAATATCCATATTATGATATAAAGTTTTAAGTCAATCCATCATGTTATTGTATAAACGATATAAGATCGTTATAAACTTTATATTCTATATATTTTTAAATAAAAAAGAGTAAAATATATTGTTAGTGGGTTGTGGGTTAGCTAATATGATCCACTAAAATATATAAATGGGTTAAATATATTATATTGACTCATTTAACACATCAAAAAGTATATATGAGTTAAATGGGTTGGTTTAGTGGGCCGATTCATTTAACCCACCAACTCACACGAGTTAGGTTAGGGCTAACAAATTCTACCTCATTTATTAAATAGGTTGTCATAAATTGACCCATTTAACCCATAGGCTAAAGTGGGCCAAGTTAGTAAGCCCATTTAACCCACTTACACACCTCTACTTTTTACTAAGAGAAGAAAGCTCATTAGTAATTGCAACAAGTCTAATAAATGAACCTTTAATCTCTTCACCTAGTAGAACTCAAAATGTTTCATATTTTTGCAACAATGAGTTAATCCTCGATTCCTTAATTGACTTCATGCCTTTATAGGTTTGCTCCAGCATGTCCCAAATCTCCTTAGTAGTTTTATAAGAAATTAGATAAAACTCAGATTGCGCAATCACAAATAAGAGTAAATTTTTAGCCATTGAATTGTTTTTAGCTTTTTTTTTATGTCGTCAAAATGAACAATTGAATTTGGAACTTTAAGATCTCTAGTTTTGATTATGGTGTAAGTCTGATAATTGAATGCCTGTATGTACGTCTCCATCCTGTATTTCCAATAGGGAAAGTCAGTTTCATTAAAGAATGGAGCTTTTCTAGGTTGAACATTTATACCATTACTTTCAACCATTTGATCTTTGTCACGCCCCTGCAAGGTAAACTAATCATGACAACCCACCACGATTCCCTACCCTCAATAATCAATCGCTAAGCATCTTATTACAACATGAACTGACCTATTAAATTAAAATTAACAAAATTCGAATGCCTTTGACATTCCTCTATTTCATTTTTATCAAATAAAATAAACATGTCTTTCAAGAGTAGGCCTCATAGCTCAAATTTTGCTAATTCGAATTAAAATATATATAATAAACTATCCATCAGCATTATAATGTAATTCATAGGAAAAAAAAATCCATTCTATCCTCGTAACCTTGCTCCTTATCCTAGAGTTTCGTGATGAGATTTACTTACTTTGGTACTACATCTACCTAGTAAGTTTACATAGTCTTGACCTACATCATAAAATCTATAGGAAAGTAAGCTATTATCGCTCAGTGAGATGGGACTGCAACACTCTCAATACTGCATATGCACAAACAAATCAAGCAATTTTTCAATCATATGCTATGCATGATCATCCATATACAATGCAACATTATATACGCCCTTTCAGTAACCAACGTGAAGTTTAGGGTTTAACTTTCCCTTTAACCTTAGGTTAGGGATTCTCATTACCATCAGCGCCCAAGTATCCTATACCATTTTTTTTTATCTTATCTCTATAATATCGATTGTCTTATCACTTAAAAGTTTTAAGTTTTAGGTGCCAATCAGTACACTGAGCACACAACCTCAAGGACATACAAGACTCTCCCACTCAGCTATGTCATATACGTTACAATCCCCCTTAGTCACGTAATTCGTCGATGGTAGAACAATAATCCCTACACTATTACTTCTTGTGTCCTATAACAGTGATGACCTTTAGTTATAGTGCAATGTACTGTGTAATGCATGTTAAATTTTATTTAAGTCATAATAATTAATTTATTATTTCAGAATGATCACGCAAGGTATATCATACACCAATAGCTAAATACAAAAACAACAGATATTTACAATCACTGAATGCTACACTCAGAATCACATTTCATGATAGACAAATCATAGGGATTTCGAATTTTATCCTCCATCATTAAGCTACGTTTTACCCTTTTATTATATATATATCATGGCTCTCATTCGGGTAACACTTTTAAATATTATGATTTTTTTTAATTTGAAATGTTGTATCCATGATAATTATTCTAAAAATAGATTTAAAGGCATAGATTCAGTTTGCAACTTCTTTCTTTCCAAAATTTGCAAAACTAAAGCGTAAACCTCATTCGCACCTTCAATATAATTGTACTAAAGGCGCAAACCCGATGTGAGTCTTTAATTCTACCACCCTAAACTAATCCCATCGTTCAATTTTTTTTTTTTTTTTTACTTTAACATCAACTATCCATAGAAAAAGCAAGTCATGGACACTACAATATATTAAATTAATAATACAAATACAGAAACAAAAGAAATTTCTTTTTATTTTCCTTTTTGCAAACTCTATCTTTTTGTTTTTTCTCTCATTTGCGGGAAGAAGAAGAAGTACTTCTGCAGATCGAAAAGATTGGATTTGAACGAATACGTTGAGATATATCATTTCATTAACGATTAATCAATTGTGGTATGTTTTTTTTATAAAAAGTTGAAGTTTTTTTTTTTTTTGGTTACTATGTTTGATATTAGTATTTGAGGAAATTGTTGTTGTAATGTTATGCTTTGTAAAAAAATATTATTGCTTGTTATTAATTTGTAGTATGTTAGACAAGATTTACGTAGATCCCATAATATGTAACATGCAATAGTTAATTTTTACATTAGTATAAAAATACTTTATACTAATGAAAAATTTAATATTATTTGTAAATTTCAAATTTAAAATATTATCTATGTTGTTATAAAAGAAATATTGTAACAAAATTTATATTTTCCGGTTTGTGAAATATTTTTATAGTGTTGTTATTTAAATTTGTGATTTTTCATTATGAAATAATGGGGAAAAAATAAAATTAAAATTGATACGAAAATTCATGATTTTTTTTTACTAATTTTTACAATGTTGTTATTTAAAATTATCATTTTTATTAAAAAAAACTGATACTTTATATATATCGTGGATAGGAAAATAATGATCGATTATGTGAAATTGATTATCTACACATTTGGAAATATCGTGGCTGGTAACTGGGAGTTGGAATATTATAGGGATTCGGTCAAGAAGTTAAAAATGAAGAAAAATGTCAACCACACCAAATTCTTATACAGAATATGCTAGAGCATTAGAGTCGATTTAACCAAAGTGGGGGTTGAGATAATTCATAAGCATCCTGAGTTCCATAGGAGTAGTATATCTTATGCCTTGATGGCAATTAGAGATGATGAAAATGTTGAAATTTTCATTGAAACGATTGAATCCTATGGAGATCATGGTATATAACAGTTCTACATCAAAATTTCTGATGATTTATGGGACTCCTTTGAAAGGCAAACATTCGAAGCAAGTAGGTAGCCACATTCATCCCATAACATGAAAGAAATGCAGCCTGAGTCGTCGACATTTGAACCCTCAATTCCAACCTCAATGGAAAGCAATGATGAAGATAAAGTAAATAGAGCAGCTACTCTAGTATTATAATGACTAGAGACATGTGATCCGTACATAGTTCATTTGGGATCAGAAATTGCAACAAACACTAATGTAGGAATGAATGTTGAGGAGGAGAGTGCCGATAATGGGGAGAGTTCCAAGGAGGAAGATGGAGAAAGTGGAAATGATGGAGATGAAGTACCTAATGATGACTCTCTAATCGCACCTGTGTACTCGACATAGGCAATATATCAATCAGAGTAAGCTGAACCACCAAGCATGCCACTTAGAGATCCCATTTTGTACTAAAACATTAGTTATGATGTTAGTTATATTTATTTCGAGCAAAAGTAGAAAAATATTTGCAGTGGTTTAAACAGTAATGACGATTTTGTACAGGGGAATGAGATTTAGAACAAAAGTAGATGTGATTTAAGCAATGAAGGATTATCATGTGAAGAACCATTGTAACTTTACTATTGTAGAATCTAGTCCGTTGCTTTAGTTTGTTTATTGTTTGACAAGAGACAACGATTGTAAATAGAGGCTTTAGGCCCGAAAGAAGAAGTTGGAGGGCATGTTCATAGTGGTAAGATTTAAGGGTCCACACACATGCAACGACCCGCTAATTAGTCAGGAACACCCATAGTTAGATTACAATCTTCTTCTAGTCGGTTTGTAAATCTTATCAGAGACAATCCTAATATAAAGGTTGCAGAGCTTGCTTCTGTTGCCGAATAGGAGTTTGGTTACAGGATAAGCAAGAAATGGGTTTAAGGGAAGAAATGGGCTATAGAGCATATGCACGGGAATTAGGAGAAGTCCTATAATGAACTCCCTATTCCTCTAAATGCCATAAAAAATTCAAAGCTCGAAATACAAATTGATTAGGGGTAGAGCAAGTCAACTACCCTCAAGGTGTTCACTCTGAAGTGGGTATTTTAGGCATTTGGGTCGTGCATCGCAGCGTGAAGATTCCTTAGACCAGTTGTTACTATTGATATAAATTTTCTATATGAGAAGTACACTCACGAGTTGCTAATTGCTTGTGGCTTTAATGGCAACAACCTTATACTTCTACTGGCATTTACTCTCATGGATCAAGAAATGACTAAAACATGGGGCTTGTTTTTGAGGAAATTGAAGGAATATGTTGTTAGTGACTGTGAAAGTCGTGAAACCATTTGCCTCATATTAAATAGACATGCCGGCATCAAGTTAGCGATTGAAGAAAAGCCAATGGATGGCACCCTCCATTTGTGGTGTAGCGGTTTTGTTTACGACACCTTGTAAGCAACTTCAACTTAATACATAAAAACATGCAATATAAGAGGTTAGTTACATACACTGGGTTGCAAGCACAAGCTCGAAAGCTGAACTTTGTGATGGAGCAAGTGGGGATCATTAAGCTTGATGCATTGGATTGGTTTAATGATATATCCTTGGATATGTGGATGTTGACTCATGACGGTTTTTATAGGTTTAGGTATATGACCTCTAACATTATTGAAAGCTACAATTTTGTGTTAAAGAGAGCTAAGGGGTTACTTGTGACTTCTTTGATAAAGAAGACATTCTATAATTGTGTGGAGTACTTCATCAAGAAGCATTTGAAGGCTTTAAAGAATATGGCGAATGGGAGAATTTTTACCAAATATGCAACCAAAAAATCGATAGATGGAGTTTATGAGCTAATAACCATAAGGTCATCAACTATAGTAAGCAAGACAAACTTTTTGAAGTGCTTATTGGTAGTTGTTATGTAGCGAGTAGGTTAAAGGGAAGGGGCCGAATGCACATTGTTGACTTTACTCGCAACACATGTAGTTAGCAAAAGTGGCAAATATATAGAATCCCATGTTCCCACACCTACATAGTAGCTGTGTCAATCAGGCTCAACATGATGTATTCTATACCCGATTGGTATAGGTGGATGCAGTAGGAGCTGACATATAGGATGCACTTTATGCCCATAGGCGACGAGCTTGATTAGGAACCAGTACACTTCCTATTACTTCACCCAGGGGAAAACCTCGCATGGAAAAAGGGGAAACCGTGATGAAAAAGATACCACATAAAGATGGGCATTAGAGAGCATCTAGATAAAATCACATGTAGACTTTGTCGAAGGGAAGGCTATAGTAGAAGAGCATGCCCACGTCGATGTGATAATGGTAAACGATAGATACCAATACACATGATTTCACAAATGTCAATTTAACCTTACACATTTCATTTATCAATGCATTACATGTATAATGCTAACATTATCTGTTTCCATTGTGCAGGTTAGGTGAAAGGGGATCCTTTGTGGAGGTTAACAATTCTTCTGCATTTATATTTACATAGGTTGTAATTTCTTGAGATGTTATAATAAATTATTCTTTTTTTATTCTACTATATACTCTTTTGTGTTTTATTTCATAGTTATTTGTAAGTCTTTTCAATATTCATTAGATTTATCAAACAATGTTAGACATTAGATTTATTAGACAATATTAATTTTTGTAAATGTTGTAGTTGGTAATGTTAAGAAATTTATCAACTAAAACCTGAAATGAAATCTATACATATGAATGCAGAACAAAACGTATCGTGCCTTCAAGCAATTTCCTTGAAGGTGTAAACAAGGTATGCGCCTTCAGTACAATCTTGAAGGTATAGGCATGAATAACATCTACGCTTTCAATACAAATTAGTGTAAACTCGGTGTGCACATTTAATTTTGCAAATTTTAGAGGAAAAAAAAAGTCGCAAACCGGGTCCGCACTTTCAAAACCTATTTTTTGAATAATTATTGCAAGTATAATATTTTAATTCTTTTTTAAAAAAATCACAATATTTAAAAGTGTTACCCGCTTTTATTCACTTTCTCCATCTTCATGCTCGCCAAACTTTATTTTTGCTTGTCGGAATTCTTCATGCGCTCACCGGACTTTGTCTCATGCTCGCCTGACTTCATCTTGCACACATGATTATGGCTGCACCTCTCTTGCACATGACACCGCCATGTGACTCACACTTCGTTGCACACTGTTGGACCCATGCGACACACATCTACGCACCAACACACACGTTTAGATACCACACGATAGCCTCCTTCCGCGCAACAACCGCACAACTGCAGCTATCCTCACAACAGCCATGTATCTACACCTTCAAGCACCTTCTGCAACCCGCACACACTTCATGCACATTTCGCAACCAACACACACACATCAGACACTGCATGCAACACACACTCAGACACCACACACGTACGCATACACCGGCCACTGGACTAGCAACTGTTTACCCACAACACCACACAAGCACTCACCACTAGATACACCACACACTGCATGGACACTAGCTGCATAGGTCAACAACACAGCAAACATCCCACACATTCCCCACTCTCGCATACGAAACTCACATCCAGCCGCACCATTCCTCGCACCAGCACACACACCACTCCTTACACCAGCGCATGAACACACTCCTCCCACTAACACACACATCACTCCTTGCACTAGCACACACACCACTCCTCACACCAGCACAGACCTCACGCACATCCCACACGCAAACAAGCATGCATGGGTGCACACCAACTAGCAACCGATCACCGCACATGCACATACACATGGTGTGTAACACTCAACAGAGCACCCTCCCCTGCAACAGAACACCTTGTCTATAAGTACAATAACACACGCACATGGATGCACATGGACCAGCAACACCTACAAAACACGAAATAGAGTACACCACAAACACCGCTTCACACACGTCACACCGACATGCACCGAGCACACTCAATCATGCATGCTCAAAACACCACATAAGCCTCACCAATTCATCCACGCGCGGAGCTCAGCCATGACATTTTCACGTGAAATTCACAAAACGAATATATATACACATAGATAGTTATACTACACACCACATCACAATTAAGTAGTATATCATGGAGTTCCTACTCACTTAGGTCTTATTTTCCTTTGAGGAGTGTAATAGTCCTCATGTACTCGCGAAGGATCAAATTCTTCTCCTTACAAGAAAATAGCATTATTTCTTATTACTTACGCTAATATTATCTTATCTTTTATATTCCTAGTTATTTCAACTATTTTCTAAACTAAAAACTCGTTTTTTATACATTTTAAATTTGTATTCAAATTTTGAAAGTAAAAATTTTCTGTACAAATATAGTCTAGTTTTGTAGGGTTCATCTCAAAGATTGCGTAGGTGGTCATGATTGTAATTTAGACGTTGTACATGTAATCTACAATAATTTTTCTTTTCCTCTTTTTCTTTTCTTCTATTTGTATCCTCACTTGCTCACTTTTACTTCTACTCATGGATAAACTCTAATAGAGAACTGAGGAAAGGTCGGTTATAGACACCATTTTATGTAAAGTTAATTTCTAGATTTTTTTAGTTTGTTCATCATGCACAGTTAAGATTAAGCTAAATGAATTATTTCGAGTGCAAATATTTACTTGGATTTTTATTTAATTATCATAAACCTATGGTTTTAATCTATTTTATCATTTATTTTGAAATTTTATGCGGTTCACTTTTAAACAATTATTTCTTTTAATTTAATATTATACGAGATTATAAATAAGGCTTTTAAAATAATTTACAAGCTAATTTGGTATTAAATTTTTTATAATTTTTAGCATTTTACATCCTCTGCCCCTTAAAAGTTTTGTCTTTAAAACGTTAGAGCATACCTGGATTTTCGAACATATGGGGGTACTTTGCCTTTATTTTGTCTTCTCTTTCCTAGTTGGCTTCTCATTCTAATTGTTTACTCCATTGCACTTTAACATATTTGATACTTTTGTTACATAACTCTTGAGTTTAAGCATCAAGGACTTTAATTAGATGTTTCTGATATGTCAAGTTAGGTTAAATCTTCAGGATATCCATCTCAATAGCTCGATTTGGATCTAAGATGTGCTTCCAAAGCAATGAAACATGAAACACATTGTGGATTCTTGATAGCTGAGGAGGTAAGGCCAATTTATATGCTACTTCCCAACTCTTTCCAAAACCTTGTAAGCTTTTACGTATCTCGGGCTTAATTTTCCTCTTGTCTCAAATCTCCTCGTTCCTTTAATTAGAGTAACCTTTAAGTGGATATGTTCTCCTAATAGAAATTATATTTCCCTCCTTTTCAAAATTTCCTAACTTTTCCATCAGTCTTGGGTTTCTTTCATTCTTTATTTGATGGTGGCCACTTTATCTATTGCTCTTGTAGCATATTAGGTCCAATTGCACTCCTTTCAATTTTGTCCTAATATAATGGAAGTTCACATTTTCTTCCATATAGAGCCTCATCTTGATCAATGAATGATAGTCGTTGTTATAGGTTAACTCGACTAGAGGCAAGTGTCGGTCCTAACTATCTTTGAAATTCAAAGTGCAACTCTCAACATATCTTCTAAAGTTTGGATGGTACATTCCGATTATCCATCAGTTTGAGGATGATATGCTATGCTAAATTGCTACTTATTTCCGAGAGCTTGGTATAGACTTCTCCAAAACTTTGACACAAAACGTGGATCTCTATTGGATACTATGCTAACCCGTACCCTGTGGAGTCTTATAATCTCCTTAAGGTAAATTCTAGCTAACTTGTCCAAGGAATACGTCATGTTGATGGGTAAGAAGTAGGCAGACTTAGTCAAGCGATATACGATTACCTATATTACTTTGTATCCAACTCTAGTCTTTGGTAAAGTTATGATAAAGTCCATAATAATCCGTTTCCACTTCCATCCTCGAATTGACAATGGTTGTAACAATCCTTTGGGTTTCTGGTGTTCTACTTTAACTTGCTGATAGATGGAGCATTGGGAAATGAATTGTGTCACGTCTCCTTTCATGCCTTCCCACCAATAACCTTTCTTTAGCTCTTGATACATTTTAGTTCCTTCTAGATGTACTATATAACTAGAATTGTGGGCTTCATTTATGATATCATTCCTTAACTTCTTATTTTCTAGTACACACAAATGACCTCTTATCTTCAAAACTCCATTTTGATCTAACTAGAAATTTGTACTAGCTTATTGTTTCACCTTATTATGAATATCCATTAATTTCATATCACTAAGTTGTATTTCTTGTATTTTTATCCAAAAGAGTAGGTCGCACTTCCAAACTTGGTATTTGTGCTTCTTCCTCATGCCACACAAACTCAATCATTAATTTCTCAAATTCTTGTATCAACTTTTGTTGTTCCGTCAATAATGCCACTATTTGACCATAATTCTTCCTACTCAAAGCATCAACTACTACATTAGCCTTTCCCGAGTGGTAGTTGATATTGAGATTATAGTCCTTAATGAGTTCTAACCATCTTTTTTGTCGCATGTTTAGCTCCTACTATGTGAATAAATATTTCAAACCCCTATGATCTGTGTAGATCTCACATCTTTGCCATACAAATAATGTCTCCATATCTTTAAGGCAAATACAACCACTACTAATTCCAAATCATATGTGCGATAATTCTTTTCATGTGGTTTTAACCGTTTAGAAGCATAAGTTAAAGCTTTTTTATTATGCATTAGAACTCACCTTAACCTATTTGGAGGCATCAGTATACACACAAAAGGTTCTTCTAAGTTAGGTAAAATCATAATGGAAGCCAAAATCAACCTTTGCTTCAACTCTTGAAAGCTTCTCTCATAACTTTCATTCCAATCAAACCTTACGTCTTTTTGGGTTAACCTTGGTAATGGTTTTGAGATCTACGAAAAATCCTTTATGAATCTTTTGTAATACCCTACCAATCCAAGAAGCTTCTTACTTTGGTAACAGTAGTAGGTTGTTGTCATTCAACTATTGTCTTAATCTTTGTTAGATCCATTGATACTCCTTCTCTAGAAATAACATGCCCTAAGAATGCTACTTAATTCATTCAAAATTCTCATTTTGAAAATTTCACGTATAACCAATGCTTCTTCAATACTCCTAAGGAGATTTTTAGGTGTTCTTCATGCTCTTGTTTGGTATTGGAGTAAATCGAAATATCATCAATGAAGACTACCACGAATTTATCTAAGAACGGCTTGTAGATTCGGTTTATGAGGTTCATGAACACAATTGGAGCATTCGTTAGTCCAAATAGCATTACTAAAAACTCACAATGTCCATATTTAGTTTGAAAATTGGTTTTAGGCATATCTTCTAGTCTAATTTTTAACTAGTGATAACCAGATTGTAAATCGATTCGAGGAAAATACACTTGCTCCTTAGACCTAATCAAATAAATAATCAATTATTAGTAAGGGATATTTATTCTTAATAGTTACCTTATTTGATTCTCGATAATTGATACATAATCCATGGATGCATCTTTCTTTTTCACGAGTAATACTAAAGCTCCCTAAGGTGAAACACTTGGACGAATGAATCCTTTCTCTATTAACTCTTGCAACTGAACTATTAGTTCTTTTAACTCAATTGGGGCCATTCAATAAGGCACTTTAGAAATTAGTTTGGTACCAAGCTTTACTTCAACAGTGAAGTCCATCTCTTTCAAAGGGGGTAGTCCTAGCAATTCCTTAGGAAATACTTCAAGGAACTCATTTACTATGAGTATTTCCTCCAATTAAGGTAACTCCACACCTATTTCTATCGTGCTTATCAAGCACATGTCCCAACCTTTAGAGTCTTCTCCTTCTATTTACAAGGCACTAGCGAAAACCTCTAAATTCCTTCTTCGTTATCCTCAATACACCATGGTCTTTGTTCCTGGCTTATTTAATAGCACTTCTTTCTTCTTACAATCCATGTGGGTGAAATGCTTAGATAACCAATCCATCCCCAAAAGTGCCTTATAACCCCTCATAGAAAGGACAATTAAGTCTGTAAGCATATTTCTCCCATAAATTTCAATTGGGCAATCTTTTATTATTACCTTAGTAATCGCTTTCTTACCTGTAGGAGTACCAATCCTTAGAGTCTTCAGAGAAGGTTGAACTTTCAACTTCCTTTGCAAAGCTACAATCGTGCCTATAAAAGAATGGATAGCTTCCGTATTGAAAATGATAATGGTTAGTTGGGTGGCAATTAGAATGGATCATAAGAATTATGTAGTGTTAGGGTTAAGCTCTAACTTTTATCTCCTTAAATCTTTTATTAGTAAGTCTTTTATAATTCTTCACTTTCCAATTAATTTCCCTAATCAAATCTCATATATACAAAATATTATACAAAGATAAGTTCGATTCTACATACCTGTTACTACATCTCCTTCATCTTCGTATCTTGTGGCTGCTAATATCTCGACATTGCTTGGCTTCTTCTTCCACCCAATGTCCAACATCGGTACCTTTGATGGCAAACACCCTAGCGTTCGTAGCCTATAGGTTAGCCCCTTGATTTCCTTGTTCGAATGGTTACCAATAGGTCTTCCAATTATGGTCCTAGGCATTATGGTCCTTGCCCCAATCCCTTATTACCTCTTGGGGCAACTGTTTATACAATACCGTTTTTTTCTATAAGCAAATTAGGTCTAGCGTTTTTCTTTGAACAATCTTAAACTATGTGGTCATTACCCACACCGGTAACATTTACCCTTCAATTATGGATACTCCCCAGATAGTGTCGTCCCTTACACTTCCAATAAATTAAAATGGGCTTAGCTTGTGGTGAAATGATTAGGGATCTATTGCTTAACAACCTCACATTTAACATTGGCCTTTTTCCTTTCTTATTCATACATGGATTAAATAGTGGTCTTTTCGCTGAAACTCTAAAGAGAAGGAATGAGGCAAATTTCATGAAACTTGCTTAGAACGTCAAAACAAAATGCCTGATTTGGAAAAAGGTTGATCAGACAAAAGTATAAGGTGGGAGAGTATGGATTTAAAGTAAAGAGATGATCAAGATTTTTCAAAAAGATAAACAAGCAACAAAATGGTTGGAAGTGAAAATGACTAGACAAATTGGAAATGGCAAAAATATTAAATTTTGGCATGATAAGAGGACAATGGAAGGTAAAGTGAAGGAAATGGTTAAAGGGACCAATAGGAAAAAACATAGATAAAATAATAATAGCACAGGTACAAAATAGATTGGGAAGATGGAAGGAAGACCCAATTACTTACCTAATTGATGATGAAATTGCAGCAAGACTTGGGAATATAGAACTAAACAAGATGTAGGAAACACAAGTGAGTTGGATATGGAAACATAATGCTAATGGAGAAGTGGGAAGTAAAACAGTATATAGAATGCTATATATAGAAGAGGAGCAAAACATAAAAAAAAAAAGAGGATTAGGGATGGATATGGAAAATTCCAACAATACCAGCAATCCAGTGGTTGATATGACGATGTCTACACAATGGCATAACAACAAAAGATAATCTAGTGAAAAGAAGGATGAATGTGGACACAACATGTTGATGGTGCCATAGGAAAGAAGAAATGGTACAACACATATTCTAGAAATGCAAGGCTATGAAAGAAATATGGAAGAGCATGGGGATTTTGGATTTCCTATGGGAGGACATGATGGAATGCTTTAGAAGGTTGGTAAAGCAAAATGCATACAATAGAAAGATTGACTAGGAAAAAAGTATTGCTCTAAGAATAGTAAAATTCATGTTTATGTTTAGAGGATTATGGAGTGAAAGAAATAAACAGGCATTCTAAAATCAAGGTAGTAATATAGATTGGAAGAGTCAAGCGAGGATGGAAATAGAAGAGTGGTGGGCAACAAATGAAAGGAAGAAACTAGGAGAAACTAGAAAGAAGTTCTTGTTCGTTCTTGTTCATGTAGAGAAGACCGAATGAAAGTTTGGTGAAGGTGAATTGTGATGGATTGGTAATTGAAGACGGAAAGGAGGCAACAATAGGAGGAATATGTAAAGATGGTAATGGGAAAGTGCTAGGCGTTTTTAGGGGAAAAAATCGCAAGCACTTCATCTCTAGAAGTAGAATTGTGGCTAGTGCTAAATAGAATGTAGTTAGTTGAGAAGTTGAAAAAAAGACAGAGTTGTTCTTTAGCTGGATTTGTTTTTAGCTATCGAGCTATTAAAAGATAAAGGGAAGGAGAAATGATTAGGAACCATACCTTTTAAATATATGTAGGGAACTAGCATTGAAGTTTAACAACATTATATTTTGTAGGGTTCCTCATGAAGAAAACATGATCATAGATAAGCTTACCAAAGATAGCCTAAAAGATGGAAGTGATTGTTCTTTCAAGGAAGAAGCTCCACCCAAAATCATGGAAGTGGCAAGGAAGGACCAAGGAATATGGGAGAGTAGTACTAGAAATTTTCAAGAAATGTTTAGTTTACTTGAAGTCCTAATAAGTAGCAGTGCTAGTTTTTGCATGGAACAAGATGTATGATGTAAAATCATGTCTTTTGACTACACTGGGAGGAAAAAAAGATATTATTATTATTATTATTATTATTATTATTATTATTATTATTTTAGCCTAAGTAGCTAATGTAGCGGATATCTAGTATAGCTAATCTTATGGGTATTCATTGATTTCAGCAAATTATTGCATATGTGACTCAATGCACTTACTGAGCTAAAATGGTGTTGAAAAGAAAATGCATATCAAGAAACATCTTTATAACTATAATTCGATAGATCAACGAATAGCTTGATTTACCTTAATCAAGTGGATTAACTCAATAATTAAGAATTTAAAGTTAATTTACTTAAGATTAGCAAGTGAGCATGATAATGATTGAGTTAAAAATGGACTAAAATGGGAAAAAATACTAGACTTAGTGGGTTTTATTTTAATGGGATTTTAGTGATAAAATTTGAGTCTTCGATAGCTTAATCAACCCAAAAATTTAAATAGAAAACTTAATTTGAAATGTAGGTTTAAAAAGAATTACATAAGTGAAAGCCAACTAATAAATCAAATGAAAACATAGAGAATTAGTTTATAGATTTTTGAACTTAAAATCAAGCTTAAAGTTAGGGCTACAAATAAGTCAAGTCTAACCAAGTCAAGCTTTTTAAGGCTCGAGTTTGGCTCGTTATTAAAATTATGAAGCTCAAGTCAAGCAAAATTTTTACCAAGCTTGAAAATTATAGGCTCAAACTTGAGCTAGTTAAAAAATTTGAAGCTCAAGCTCAGCTTATTTAATTTATGAGCCTAAGTTCATTCATCTAAATGAGCATGAACTGAAGCTCATTTAAATAAACGAACTTCAAGTGGAGTTCGTTTAGATAAACAAGTCTACTTATGAGTTTGTTTGTGAGCTTACTTATTAACAATACAAATGAAAGTATACTCAACAACTCATTCGTAATTTGATTTGTTAACAATATCATCAGAGTCTACTCATAAATCTATTAACAAGTCGACTTATTAATACTATAAACAAGTTCTCCTCATCAACCTATTTGCAAACCTACTCACGAGATTATTTGCAAACTAGCTCGTTAATAACATAAATGAGTTTGCTCACAAATTCATAAGCTCGCTCATTAATAATTTAAGCAAACTTGCTTTTAAGTTGGCTCGTGAGCTTGAACAAAAGCTTGAACTTAGCTCGTTTAAATAAATGAGCTTGTTTTAAACTCAAGCTTGACTCATTTACTAATTGATTTTAAGTTGATCTGAGCTCGAAGTGAGCCAAAATCGAGTAGCTTACAAGTAATTCAGCTCATTTGCAACCTTACTTAAAGCCTAGAAAACCTAACTCTTGGTTGACTTGACTATATAAATATATTGAGTTATATACTTCAATATAGTAATTTTTGAAAAAAAATTCCGTAAATATTATATTCATAATAATTATTCCTAAAATAGGTTCCGAAGACGCATACTGCATTTGCGACTTTAGGGAAACGGAAAAAAATTTTAACTGAAGGCATAGACAAGGTCCGCGCCTTCAGTACATGTTTTATTATTATTATTTTTAATCTGCAAACCTATAAAACATGTAAGAAAAAGTTTACTGCAAACCTATAAAATTATTATGAAAGTATTGCTGCAAACCTATAAAAGTAATACAGTAAATTTATACAGTATCATAACATGTGATTTGTAATACATAGGAAAAATTTACACTGACAATTTGTAATATAAATACAAATACTTAGTTCATATGTTCATATTTCCATCTTTCAATTTTCTCTGCAAATTTCACTCTATCTCATTACTTGCAAATTTTTGTTTTCGTAATTTCTGTGTCACGCAGGTTTTACTTTATTGAAATACATGTATAGGAGTATTTTCATCAAGATCTCGATATGTTTTCTTAAGAAAAAATTTATTTTTGTTGATGTTATACTACTTTAGATAAATGCAAAAAAAAAAAACACATGTAATTATATATACTGCACATTTTTATTGAAATAGTAGTTATTGTTAATTAACTATTAATTAATAATTAATTAATTGTTAATATATGATTAATTAATACTAGTAAATGAATTATGTTTATATATTATTATAATGTATTTTTGTAAACTTAGTCATTAAATTAAGTTGTTGTTAATTAATTCTTAATTAACAGTGATCAGTTGTTTATATATAAGTAAATAATTGTTAGAAAAATAATTTGTGAAAATTTTGTGTTGATTATAAATGTAAAATAAATTAATGGTTTTGTACTAGTTATTAGTTATCTATTAATCAAATGTGATTAGTCTTTAATATATCGTTAATTAATTATTATAAAATTAATTAGTAAAATTTTTTTATTTTTTGCAAATGTAAAATATTTGTATAGTTTTGTAGAATTAGTTATAAAAGTAAGTAGTTATTAATTATCCGTTAATTAAAAGTGATTAGTCGTTAATATGTCATTAATTAGTTGTTATAAAATTTTGTATTTATTGCAAATGTAAAATATTTGTATGGTTTTGTAGAATTAGTTATAAAATTAAGTAGTTATTAATTATCCATTAATTAAAGGTGATTAGTCATTAATATTTCTTTAATTAATTTTTATAAAATTAATTAGTAAAAAATTCTGTATTTGTTGTAAAAGTAAAATATTTGTATGGTTTTGTATAATCAATTATAAAATTAAGTAGTTATTAATTATCCGTTAATTAAAGGCGATTAATCATTAATATGTCATTACTTAATTGTTATAAAATTAATTAGTGAAAAATTTTGTATTTGTTGCAAATATAAAATATTTGTATGGTTTTGTAGAATGAGTTATAAAAGTAAGTAGTTATTAATTATTCGTTAATTAAAGGTGATTAGTCGTTACTATATCGTTAATTAATTGTTATAAAATTAATTAGTGAAACTTTAGTGTTGGTTTCAAATGTAAAATATTTTTATAGTTTTATTGAATTAGTTATAAAAATAAGTAGTTATTAATTATCCCTTAATTAAAAGTGATTATTTGTTAATATGTCCTCAATTAATTATCATAAAATTAATTACTAAAAAGTTGGTATTGATTGTACATGTAATATCTTTGTCTATTATTATAAAAGTAGGTACAAACTTTAGTTGTTGTTAATTAACTATTAATTAGACAGTAAATAGTCGCTAATTAGTCGTAAATTAATATATTGATGGTAACATATACTAAATTTTTTAATATATATTCTATTTTGCATAATAGATAGAGCTTGGATCTTTCAATCCTTCAGTCTTGATGCAACAAGAGAGTCATCGATCACAGGCCATCTGGGACGGAGAGGTAAACAACCTTTCACTTATCAATTAGTTTATGTTGCATTAAAAATGTTAAAACATTTTACGTGTTATCGGCATAAGATCAAGCAACCCTCGCTGTTTGACGGCGTCAATTGTCACTCCGTCGCAACGAACGTGCCATCCCCCTTGATGCTTAAATGGAGCCATACTTGCATTTGGCTAAATTCGAAGGTGAGAGTTACCTACCATACATACCTCTAGATTGGCACACGATTACAGCATTGGTGAAGCGATGGCATCTAACGATGCATACATTCCACATGCTAATAGGGGAGTTTACAATTACGTTGTAGGATATGGAGATCCAGTTAGGACTCCTCATAAATGGCCAGGCAGTTATAGGGAGTAGTTGCTTGAATTGGAGAGCGATATGTGAAGAACTGTTGGGGGCGAAGCTAAGGCTTAGCGGTAAGGGAGGTCACATTAGTATGACATGGCTCCATGATATGTTTTAGATGATCCCACCAGACGTCGATGCTAAGCAAATATATCGAGTTACTCGAACATACATACTGCAGCTGTTGGGGGGATTTATTTTTGCCGATAAATCTGGTGCCCCCTCGTCCACGCGATGTAGTTACCTTTGCTGGAGCATTTCAACATTGTTAGGATGTATAGTTAGTGGTCCGCATGTCTGGTGTGGTTATATCGTCAACTTTGTGTCATGTCATCACCGTCGGCATACAAGATTAGAGGGACTGCCATTTTGCTATAGGTATGAGCCTAAGATAGATTTCCCCATATCGCACCCATTAGTCGATATGGACTATTTATAGAAGTTGGATGTCCACTGGTAGTACGTTGGAATACGTGGAAGGATACACAGTATCACCCTACCTACTTTGTCGATGCATGTAGGATGCGTTGAATAGATAAAACATGTTACAGGTACTTTAGTAACCGAATTTTTTCCCTTGCAATTAATTATATTAATCATTTGAAGTCAATATAATTTCCTATTTTCATATTGAATGGGAGTCATACGATAGGAATTTAATTAATCTTCTACTTGATTTCTGCAAAGCGAGGATACACATTTGGACCACTTAGGTATCACTAATTTGTCTCCACAATGTTGAATGACATTTTCCAGATTGAGTGGCCAGGCCATTTGGTGGGTTCCAATATATCCCACAGCCGGTGAACACACGACCCGAAGCTCCATAAAATCGACCTACATAGCCGGATTGATGTTGATTGGATGGTCCAGTATGTAGCGTATTTAAACATGTGGGAATAGTGGGTTAATCAAGTCGTTCATATGGGTAGCCCTCGTAGTGTGCATGACAATCACCTACAATTATATGGATCGATCAACAGGCAATACATTGTATGCATGGGAGCTGTTCTTGGAATTCTGGTAAGTATGATTTATATCAATACTTCGTAATGTCCAAATAATTGCATGATCATGTCAACTTTAATTTACGTTTTGTTCATACTTGCAAGGTAACACCTTATGACAAATCTACTTATTGCTGGATATAGACACGGTTGTGAGAATAGTTGCTCATTCTTTAGTTCATGCTTCATCACGAGGGAGGAGGTAACACTGTACCCGCAACTACAACAATAGAACACCTGGGAGGAGGCAGAACCAATTCTTACGTGGAAACGAATGGGGGGACTACAACAACCCCAAAATCGAGGTGAGCCACATGAAAATCCAAGACAGGATCGATAGATGCCTATTGATTCTGATGCAATGTATGCTAGCTCAGGGCCGATTTTTAGCCAATACGAGACACCACATCGGCATTCTATAAGTGGTTATATCCCAACACCGCCGGCTCCATAGAAGAAACACTCTAGAATACAACCTATGTATTAAGATGAATCATCAAGTTAGCCTATAGAGTGGAGTCTCATGCCTTGGTAATCATTCAACAGTACTCCCCAGTAGCATCTAACACAGGAGTCTGAAGCTCCACCAGCTCTATGTCCAAGGCTAAGCAACGCCTTCACTCAACTAGCTAGATAATTCACTAGGGAAAGAAGATAGGAAGTGATAAGGATACGAACCGCTAATTTTTAGTTATTTTATATGTATATGTTCGATTGAAATGATTAAGTTAATGTATTTCCGCATGCAATGTGTATATATACTAATTTATAACTTCGAATTTTTCAATATGAATTAACAAATGTTAAATAAATTAACATATAATATAACTTGTCGATAAATTACAAAATTGCAAATATATATGCAAAATAACAAGCATTCGCCTTCTGCCGTGCCAAAACAAACTGCATGAAGTGGTCAAGGATTCACTTATCCTACAAAAGGGAAAAAGATAATGTTATCATCACAAATACAATGTCGAACGTGATGAAATATGTATTGATATCCATCAATTACCATTATTGCATCAACATGCTCGTTCTGCAAAATCTACATGTGATTTAATCTAGACGCTCCCTAATGGCCATCTCTATGTGGTATATTTTTTGCCTCGACTTTCCCTTCTTTCGTGTGAGGTCTCTCCTTAAGCAAAGTGATGAGAAGTATACTGGCTTCCAATCCAACTCATCCCCTATAGGCATAAAGTGCATCTTATATGTTTGCTCTTGACGTGTCCATTTATACCAATTAGGTATAGAAGTGCGCCATATCAAGTTTAAGCAAGGCGGCTATTACATATGCATAAGAACATGGAATTCTGCCTATTTTCCAGTTCTGAAAACTACATGTGTTGCGGGCAAAGTCAATAACATACGTTCGACCCCCTCCCCTTAACCCGCTAGTAACGCAACAACTACTGATGAGGACTTCGAAAACTCTTTCGTACTTGCTATAATCGATGACCCTATAGTTGCTAGCTTATGAACTCCACGGTTGCTTATTTGGTGAAAATTCTGTCCTTTGCCATATTCTTCATATGCTTCTAAATGAAGTACCCCACGCAGTTGTAGAACTTTTTCTTCATCAAAGCAGTAACAGGTAACCCCTAAGCCCTCTTTAACACGGAATTATAGCTTTCAACAATGTTAGAGGTCATATACCTAAACCGATAGCAACCGTCATGAGTTATCGTCTACATATCCAATGGCACATCCTCAAACCAGTCTAACACATCCGACTTAATAATCCTTACTTGCTCCATCACATAATTGAACTTGCAAGATTATGCTTGCAACCCGACGTATGTGACTAACCTCTTGCACTAGGTGTTTTTATGTACCAAGCTGAAGTTGCTCGCAATGTATCAGAGACAGAACCGCCACACTACAAATGGAAGTTGCCATCCATTTGCTTCTTCTTCGACTGCTGATCTGATGCCTACGTGTCTATTTGATATGAGGTAAATAGTTTCATGACCTTCACAATCGCCGACAACATATTCCTTCAGTTTCCTCAAAAACCAACCCCATATCTCAACTATCTCTTAATCAACCAAATCAAATGCCAGGAAAAGTATATGGTTATTGCTATCAACACCACAAGCAACTAGTAACTTATGGGTGTACTTCCCACACAAAAAAGTGGCATCAATGGTAATAACAAGTTTATGGAATCTCAATGCTGTAATGTACAGCCCAAAGGCTCAAAATACCTACTTCAAAGTAGACATACCAGGGATACTCGATCTATTCCACCCCTAATTTATTCGTGTTCCGAGATTTATATTTTCTATTGCATTAAGAAGTTTAGATAGTTCATTGTAAAATTTCTCCCAATTCCCGCACACATGCTCGATAGCTCATTTCTTTTCCTCCTAAACCTGTCTCCTACTGATCCTGTAGCTAAATTCCTATTCAACAACATAAGTCAGCTCGGCTACCTTCATATCAGGATTGTCCATAAGAAGATTTATAAATCGGCTAGTAAGGAGATTGCAATCAAGTTGTAGGTAATCTTAACTAATTAGTGGGTTATTGCATGTGTGTAGACGCTAGAATCTCGTCACCACGAACATGCCCTCTAACTTCTTCTTTTAGGCCCGAAGCCTCCATTTACAATCGTCATCCTTTCTCAAACAATAAACAGACCACAATAGTGGACTAGACTCTATAACAGTGAAGTTACAATGGTTCTTCATATGGTAAAACTTCACTACTTGAATGACATTTGCTTTCGTTTTGAATCTCATGCCCCTATAGAAATCGTCATTACTGCTCGAACCACTACAAATATTAGTTTACTCCTGCGCGAAATAAATGTAACCACTATCACCCCCCAAAATTGTAATACGAAACAGGATCTCTAACTACCATGGTTGGTGGTTCAACCTACTCTAGTCGATATATTGGTTATCTCGAGTAGGTATGTACGGTTAGAGAGTCTTCTTCAGGTACTTCATCTCTCTGTTCTCAATTTCCTCATTTTCCTCATCGGAACTCTCCTCGTTATCACTACTTTCCTCCTCGACACCCATTCCACCATCGATGTCAACTACAACCTCCACTCCCACATGAACCATGTACGGATCCCGTGTGTCTGGTCATTGTTATATTGGAGTAACTGCTCTATCTATTTCATCCTCATCATTCACTTCCATCGAGGTTGGAATTAAAGGTTGAAATATTGACGGCTCCGACTGCAATGTCATGTGACGAATGTGGCTGATTGCTTATATCAAATGTCTACGTTACCAAGAGATCTCGTAAATTGTCAAAAATTCTAATGAACAATTGTTGTATGTCACGATCCCCATATGATTCAACCGTTTCAATAAAATTATCAACATATTCATCATCTCTGATTGCCATCAGCACATAACATATATTGTCTCCATAAAATACAAGATGCTTGTGAATTATCTTAACCCCCACTTCGATTGGATCAACTTTGATGCTGTGACATATTTTGTATAAGAATTCACTATAATTGACTTTTTTTCTTCATTTTCAAATTCTTTACCATATCCTATCATACTTCACCTCCCAGTTACTAGCCATAATATTTCCAAATGCATAGATCATCAATTTCATGTAATCAGTCATTCTTTCCCTATCCACAATATATATAAATTATAAGCTTTAAAAAAATGACAATTTTCAATAACAACATTCATAAAAATTTCCAAAAAAAAAATCGTAACATTTTAAATTTTAAATCTTTTCCCCATTATTGCCAAAAGAATTTTTTCTAAAAAATTGTTAGATGTTATTTTTTAATAACATTTTTGCTACTAACAATTTCAATCATTTACATATCATTTTACAATACTATAAAAATTATTTCATATTCCAAATATTACAAACTTCCATCACAATATTTTTATACTTTTAATGACATTCTTAATATTTGTAACAAAAAAATCCATGCCATTTCTAATTTTAATTTTTCTCCCATTATTTCCAAATAATTTTTTCTAAATATTTGTCCAAAATTATTTTTTAATAATATTTTTTTTGCTAGATATTTCAATAATTTCCATATTATATTATAATGTTGTAAGAATTATTCTACATTCTACATATTTCACATTCCTCATAACAACAAATCCTCATTCTATTACAATCACATGTTACATATTGCAACATCTATATAAATCATATTTAACAAATTACAATCTAACAATAACTGTTAACATTTTCTATAAAATATATAATTATAGTAATATTTTCCTAAAATCTTACATCAAACACAGATAAAAAAAAACTTCAATACGGATAAAAAAGAAAACTTCAACCTTTCTAAAAAAACATACCACAATCAATTAATTGTTGAGAAACTGCTTAGATTTGGTTAAATTACTTTAAATCATTTCTTTCCTATATAGAATCACTTTTCCTTCTTTCTCTTCTTCTTGCATGTGAACGAGAGAAAAAAAATAGATCTGATATGAGTGTTTCTATGGAAAACTTTACTGTTACCCGTATTTATATTTTTTTTATTTCATGTATTGTTATCATGTGATTTTTTGTTTTGATGTACGATTGGTATAAAAGAAATACAAAATTGGATGTGGGATTGAAGGGAGGGTTGCAGCAATTTGTACTGAAGGTGTGAACCTTGTCCGTACTTTCAAGAAAAAAAAATAACATGTATTAAAGGCAGACCTAAGAAAAAAATAAATAACATGTACTAAAGGTGCGAATCGGTTTTGCACCTTCAGTTAAAATTTTTTTCTTGCTCCTAAAGTTCACAAACGCGGTACACATCTTTGAAAGCTATTTTAGGGATAATTGTTATGGGTAAATTATTTATGGAATTTTTTTAAAAAAAAATTACTATATTTAAGTATGTTAACCCTAAATCTATCACCAAACTAGGTAAAATCAACTATTTTAGTATCTTCTTATGGAACTCAAGAATAAGTGCCTAAAAACATATTATAGTAAGAAAAATTCATCTATAGATAAAAGCTTTGGCTTATCAAAATTAATTCAATCTCAAATAATCTGGACCAATTGTAAATGCATAAAAATTCCCTCATGCCTAGCTATTGTATTTGACAATATGAAAATTAAATCTAGTAAAGGCAGATCATAGAAGTACATAAACAAGATTAATTTCTGTAATTTATTGAGGAATTTATTCGAATTTTACATAAAGGCAATCGAGTCTTTGAACACAGTATTTTGGTCAATGTAGTAGGGAAGATTTCAGGTGAGTAACTGCCACTTCCTAAACGTTTGTTGCTTGCTTGAACTCAATATTATGTCTTTTGCATGACAAAAGAAATTTGCTTAAACTTGGCTTTTAATAGCATGCTGAGTGTTTGTTGCAAATGGGTTGTGTGCGCCGTAAGATGTCTACTCCTAATTTGGGTTTGGGCACACAGGTCATGGATCAATCAAAGATTGAAATGTCTAATATGACGAAAAGTTAAGATGGAGTTAATATCCTAGTTTAGATGTGAGACACTTGCCTCAATGCAGGGTATAGTGCATAGAGCAGTGGACTCATTAATAGTTTCCATTTAATTGAGTTGTAAAGTTGAATAAAGTAACTGCATAAGATATAGAGCGCATGCTCTTTACATGAACCAGGGAATGCAGATTATGAATTGACCAAGATGGATCGTTTACCTCGATAAAGAAGTTAGAAAAGAGCAACTTGAGGTCATAATTCTTGCATTGAGACCCCATTCAGGATACGTAGATCATGGAATTGCTATTTGTAACTATCCAAGCTAGGAAATCGAAGAGAACTAATTACTCCATATAGGCTTTTCCCTCGCAAAGGGAAGATCTAAGGTCGTGGACTACTTAGGGAGGCTGAATTGAAGTAAGAAACAGGAACGTTCTTTTAGATGATGATAAGTATTGATATATACTTAATTGCATTGGATTAATGAGTAATTTCCTATTTGATCCAGCTGCAACCCTTAACCCGGATCGTCCAATTCTGGTATTATTGCAATAAAGTTTCAGTTTTGTAAAGATATCATAGTATATATCAATATTTATAGGATATTAGAATAAATATTCCTACTTTTACCCTATAAACCTAATAAAAAGTGTCGTAACAAATTATAATTATATCTAAAAATACTTATATATCCTTACCTCAATCAATGGTTTTACTATTGGATTAGAATCTAATGAGTGCATATGGAAATATAACAAAAAGACTAAGGAACTAGCTGTCTTATTAAAAGAATTGCAATTTCTCATTTGTATAATATATAATTTCATAAAATAACTATTTTGCTAATCAAATGTAAAAATAGTATTGCAAGAGTAATATTTTGTTGTGTTAAAATTAATTAGTTCAAAGACAAATTCATCACATGAAAATTTATAGACTTTGAAAAGTTTGTTATTGAAACAAACTATTTGCATATAGGGGAAAAATCATTTTGTAAACAATTTAATTTTATTATCAAAGTCGTGAGGATTTAATTTTTCATAATAAAATCAGATAATTGATAAGGCTTATCCTTACGGAATAATGGGTCCTTACTTTCGTTGTGCTTTAATTATTAGCATATTTGCAATTTTCCATAGATTCGGTTAACACAAACAGTTGATCTTGCTCGCAAAGAGTTTGGAACAGATTAAACATTTTGTAGAAAAAGTCAGCATATAAAATGATAAAATTAACGTTTTCCCCTTTTTCATATAGAGAGCTAAATAGACCAACTCAACTGGTTATAATCCGCAGGTCAATTAAGCAATCCACATGCTCTAGTTCATTTGCATGAATTTAAATAAAGCCTTGGAGGACACTCAAAGTTCACTTTTCTTTTTTTTTCTTTTCTATGCAAATGCATCATTTGGTTTGAGGCAATTTTAGTGCACTATCACTCAAAAGTAATGACATTGGGAAATTATCTCTATCAATAGCTTGTTTTTATTATTAATAGATCTTTATTTTTATTTTTATTTAAGAGTGATTTACTATTATAAAGATTGTAGGTGGATTCCTTTTACTTCAATAAACCTTATTTTTTCAAGAGATTTTGCTATAATTGGAGGCGATGACTTGGTGCTACCACAACACTATGAAATCCCCTTATCAGTTCAAACATCTAACTCTAATATTCGGAAATATATCATCTCACTGGTAAGATTTATTCCATTTATTATCTAATTGATAGTTATGATTATAGGTATTAACATAAAGGCAACAAAATAAATATTAATATTTATAAAAAAATCTTGAAAATACATTAACTAGGAAAATATTCTCAAGAATGCATCATTTAAAATTGGTACTTGATCGGAACATAGAAAACTCCACTAGCTCCTTCCCCCTTTCTCCTTCCTCATACGCATCCCCTTTACCTTCCTTTCCTTTCTCTCTTTATCTTTAAAAACTTCAATACCCTAGCCTTATATTTCCTCTTATTTAGGTTTTTAGGATGAACTAAAAGCTAATCAAAGTTTTAGGTAGTCAAATTACTAAACTGGTGGTGAAGTTTGCACAGAAAGTGTTCGCTTTCATAATATTTTCAATGCTCTCTCTTCAAAGCTGTAAAAAAATTTAAGGTAAATACTTTTCTTATATTTTGTGGTTTTTATAATATTGTAGACATGTAAATGTAGGACATGATATTATGGTGCTACATTGTTTGTGCTATGATGTTTGAGTGGTTTTTTATTTTCTCAATTTGTAGATTTTTTTTTATCCTGCTAAGTTAAAATTGGTAGTTGAACCGACAATTTTAATTAGCATATTATCATAATCTACTTTGAAAATTGGTATAAGTGAGGCAATTTTTTGACGAAAAAGATAATATGTTTTCCTATCCTTGAGAAAAAATAGAAAGTATGGGTTAATGTGAGATAATGGACAATTTTTAGATAAAATAAAACGAATAGTAATAGTACATGAGATATCAAAATAAGGTCTAAAGGCTTTAATATTATTGGTAATTTATATTTATGGTTATATACATTAAATTTTTATTTTTCATGTGACTTCTTGTTAAATAGTATACAAGATAGTTTTGTAAATACATAGATATTATTGTCATATAATTATCTAACAAACAATTATGTATTAATATAGTAACCTTTAAAATTCATTTTTAACAGATAAACATGTGAATATAAAAATTACATATAATGAGTACAATACATGTAATTTATAATCAAGCTCAAATTATACACATTTCATCACAATTTAACTTTTCGATAGTTGAACAATAATGCATATTAGCCAATAGGGATCGACGCATATTTATATAATTGGTAAGTTAGACTTACCCATATTTTTTTGCCAATATTAGATTTATATGATATTCAATAGGAATGAAGCTTTAAAATTTCTTTTCGAAGTGATTAAGACTATTTTGTGCACTTTATATGAGTCTACAATAAAAACTTTGAACCTTTCTTATAATAAGTAACAATATATATTATATATATTTCAAGTAAATTGATTTATCATATTTTAGATGACAAGGTTATGCTTGGTACTAGGAATACTCATATACAAGTCCAATGACTGAGTCTAATATAAAGAGTTAGAAAATCTTTTTAATTTTTAGATCTCAAATTTTGCATATTATGCACAATTAGATTTGATTACAAATAATTTTCAAATTGCACATGATTGGTATATAATGTAAATTGTCAATGATAAATTTTTTGAGCCACTAGGCAAGCATAATGTTTGATGTTAAGTCATTTGCAATGCTTATGGGAATATTATGAATAGAGCCAATGGGGTTTACTATGATAGACATCTAATAACAATGGTTAGAGTTCCGCTTAATTCAACTTATGAATAGTTATTGGGTATTATTTGTAGTCATCTTCAGATTGATGGTGTGACTAACTAGAATTGAGTTAATCCATAGGTGTCCAATAATATATGGTAATGTCTATCGTTACTACGCAATGCCAATTAATGATAGTTATGATTTGAACCAAATGTTAACAAGTTCATTGGTGTACTCTGAGGTAATGGTACTGTAGAGTTGTAATTACAAATAAGCGAAATGCTTTGATGAATACTAGCTTAGGATAGGATGATATAATTTCATGATCCATTTCCAACTCAAGTACCTAAATCTCAATACATTGAAGGTACTAAAGAAGCAACTTTCAATGGTAGTCAGCCTAAGATCCACAACATCGATATGGGTGAACCACTTAAGAAGACAAATGTTGAAAATGATGTAACTTATTGCACATCTCTAGTGATGAAGATGATGGGAAGAATGATGAAGGTTGGCTACAAACACTAGATGAGTCACATGAGTCAATCTAAAGAAGAGATTAGTGGCTTGGATTTCCAAATTACATCGATGTTGTTAGAAGGTCAAAACCTATGCCATTGTTTACAACTCAAATGAGCAATGAATATTTAGATGATCAAAATATAAGTAAGGGGGACTAAAGTTTCAACATGACTTTAAGATGGGAATACCTTTTGAGACAAAAGAGACACTTAATACATAGGAATGCAATTAGCCAGGTATGGGATGGGTTCTTTGAAACTCAAACCCAACCTAACTAGATAGTGTATGTCCAAAAACAGAGAAGACCTAATAATTGTTTTTTTTTTTTGTGAACTTGAACCCACCTTAGTTGGAAGTTATGGAACTCGTAACTCAAACCCACTAACCCACAAGTGGTGATGCCAAACACTCAAATGGCGATGTTAGAAGAGAGTAGAGAAGAGATAAGTTAACAATTGAAGTGGAGAGTCTAGGCTAGCTGGTTGGTGACTCGAGAGTGCAAGCTGCAACCCACAAGTAGCTGATGTTGAACATTAATGGCGATGATAGAAGAGAGTAGAGAAGAGATAGAGTTGACAATTGAGTGGAGAGTCAGCTAGACCGGCTGGGGACTCGAGAGTGCAAGCCAACCTATAAGTAGCCAATGCTTAAACACTTAATGGCAATGATAGAAGGGAGTAGAGAAGAGATGAAGTTGACAGTTGAGTAGAGAGTCTACGTAGTTGGCTAGAGACTCAAGAGTGCAACTATGTAAGCGATGGCTACATAGCGTAATGTTCTATAACAATACTGATATGTTTTTGTGCTAAAGGCTAAAGTGAAGTGAATGTTGAAGCTGAAGACAAAAGATTGAAGTGGATACGGATAAAATAGATAATTAACTTATCTCAGTTAATAATTCATAGTCACATAAAATTTAAACAACATAGAAATTTTAAAAGAAAAATTACCTTACTAAATTAAAATTTTTTCATTAAAAAATAAAAGTAATATCAAACAAGATACATGATATAGGTTGAAATTAAAGTGAGTAAAAATTTATAGAGAGGAAGAGTGAGAGAAGACTAGTAGTGAGGACTTCAATCATCTCGGCCCTATGACCTTTGAAATCCATAAAAACTTCCTCCACTGTGCGAGGGTTGTAAGTGGCACCTCCATCCATCGAGAAGAGAGAAAAAGCTGATATTTTCAAGGGAGGGCGTGAGAGAGAAAGAGAGAGGAAGAGGATAGAGAGAGTGAGAAAAAAGAAAGAATGGGAGGAGAGATTGCGGATTTGAATAAGATGGAATAAAGTGGATTTTGGGATGGGAAGAAGTCTGTATGGATTTTGATGTTTTAGGTTTTTTAACGTGTCACCATAGGCCCATAAATCAAGTCCCTAATAAGGTATGAAGAAATTTACGTGGATACTTTTAGTAATTTTTCTTTTCTTTTTAATTTTAGGTAGCGTGGATTACATTTTGGTGGCTCTTACCAACCAACTCGGGTCACTCAAATTTTTATATGTTAAATTTGAGAAAAGATTCACCGATAAGATTTTAATATATGTAATTTTTATAAAATATAGACATAGCAATTATTTTGAAAATTGCCCATTTTATTATTATATATATTAAAATTCTATTGGCATTTATACATCATATTTACATAACACGTGATGTGCATTAATCAATAAATCTTTTTTCATTAAATTTACCATCTTACTCTAATTTATACTCTTTAACTAATTATTCTTTGTCATGTCATCTTTTAAAGGTAGTAGATAAAATTAAAATTTAATGAGATATGACATTTAGCATATTTAAACTTTAAATATGATAACCAATAAATATAAATAAATTTTAAATTTTAGATATAAAATTAGAAAAACAAATAAATTCAACATAATAATTTTGATATTATCCCTTCTAGCAAAATATGATTTAATCATTCTAGCCTATCTTGCATCCACCCATCTAAATGAAACTTTCCTTAAACTTAAGAAATTGAAGAATTTACTAATATGTGCATATATTCCACACAAGAGAGCATACAATTTCTCTACTATTCCTAAACACAAATCCATTGGATAACTTGCGAAAATTATTTATATAACATGTCCACCTTGCGCATGTCTAAGCTCAAAATGGGAACAAAATTCAATCTTACAGAATAATAGTAGGCGTGGGAATTGCGGGGCGGGTCCGCGGGTTGACCCTCCCCGCCCGCAAAAATATGCGGTGCGGGCCATTTTGGCCCGCGCCAGCTTGGCCCGCGAGGCAGGGGCGGGCAATCCCCGCGGGCTGCGGGCCAACCCGCCAGATACTGCACAGCAGCACTGGCAGCACGGCACGGCACGGCAACCTCGGCTTGAGATGACACGCACGTTCATCACGTACGACGAGGACGACCTGCTGCAGGACGTGACTGACGACTGACGAGGACGACATGACGACCATGCCCTGCACCGCCGCCGCCGCCGAGCCGACGGGTGCGATTGAAATTGCCATGCCACGCCCACGCCACGCCAGTCACCACTCACCACAGCGAACTGTCGAAGTCGAACACAACACACACACACACCAGACACCACACCACAGCAGTCCACACTCCACAGGTCGTCGTTCGTCCATGGCTCCGTCCACCTTGACCTCGAGAGCAGCCCACACTGCCAAGTTGTATAAGTTCCAAGTCCAACGCAGCTGGCAGCCCACCCCAGACCCCACCATCCGTGCACCCCCAATACTCCGTAGCTAGACCGACGTTGTGCCACCACCACCGGCCACCTTTTAGACGTCGTTAGATAAAACAATTCTCTTTTCTCTACTATTGTCCTCTACTGTATTGTGTGTGGTGTGGTGTGGTGTGGCCGTGTGGGGTGGCCGTGTGGCGTAGTGTGGTGTTCGTGTATAAAAAAAAAAACTGTGTATCTCTCTGACTCAGTGAACTCTGGGCGTGTATAGCCCACACGGCCGTTTGTAATAGCCGTGTATGCCTCTAGCTTCCTTCTTTGTTCTCATACACGGGTGTGTAACTCAACCGTGTGTCCTCCACTCCTCCAGTCCTCCTTCCTATGCACGGTTGGTTTACACGGGTGTGTATTCCAACCGTGTACCGATCTGTCCTACAAACTCTTCTTCCGACTTCCACGCTGATACACGGTCGTATACACGGGCGTGTATCCTAACCGTGTAGTCTCCTGATTCCTTCAAACGGCCGTTTGTAAAACCGTGTAACTTCCTTTCTTCAAAGCATTCCCCTTTTTACTTGCTTTTATCTCCAATTCGTCTTGAATTTAAATACTTTAACTACTACTAATAATATTTACAGAATGGATCCTATAAGTAACGAGGCTGCAATGGAACCAATGGAACCTATTAATGTGGATCATGTATCTGAAGTTGGTGGGCATAACGATAATCTACAACCAGGATCTTCTCAATCTGAAGAACGTGTAGGTAAGAAGGCTCGAGTAGGTAGCTCTTCTTCTGAAGTTTGGGAATTATTTACAAAAATTGGTATTGGGAATGATGGTAAAAATAGGGCTAAGTGTAAAGCATGTGGGAAGGAATATGTGATTGGAACACATTCACATGGAACTTCATCTTTACGTCGACATATAGAGAAGTGTCGTTTGAGTCAAATTCCTAGATATCATGATGTTGGTGATATGATAATTGATCATGCGGGGAAGTTAAGATCAAGAAAACCTGATCCTAAATTTGCTCGTAAGGTCATGGCTATGGCTATTATTGAGCATGATCTACCATTTTCATTTGTTGAATATAGGAGGATTACACAGTTTATAAGGCTATATAATCCTGATTATAAGCCAATCAGTAGAAAAACTGCTACATCAGATGTTTGGAATTTATATTTGACTCAGAAGGAGAATTTGAAACAAATTTTGCAAAAAATTCCAGGGAAAGTATGCTTGACCTCTGATTTATGGACTGCTTCTACTAGTGAGGGATATATTTGTTTGACTGCACATTATGTGGATGCCAATTGGAAATTGAATAATAAAATTCTTGCTTTTTCTAAAATGCCCCCTCCTCACTCAGGGTTTGAGTTGTCGAAAAAAGTATTTGAATTTCTGAAAGATTGGGGCATAGATAGGAAGATATTCTCCCTTACATTGGATAATGCATCTGCAAATGATTGTATGCAAGATTTTCTGAAAGAGCAATTGAATTTACAACATAGTTTGTTATGTAGTGGTGAGTTTTTTCATATTAGATGTTGTGCTCATATTCTTCACTTGATCGTTAAAGAAGGATTGGATGTAAGTAATGAAGCATTACACAAAGTAAGGGAAAGTGTGAAGTATGTGAAGGGTTCTGAGAGTAAAATGAAACACTTTTTGGAGTGTGTTTTGAACAGGTTGGCAGCATTGATACGAATATCGGTTTGCGCTTGGATGTAACTACTAGATGGAATTCCACTTATCTTATGCTTGATAGCGCACTCAGGTATCGACGTGCTTTTTCTTGCTTTCAATTGAATGATCGTCATTATAAATACTGTCCAACCATTGATGAGTGGGAAAGAGCAGAAAAGATATGCAAGTTTTTGAGCCCGTTTCATAGTATCACCAATTTGATGTCAAGATCATCATATCCAACATCAAACCACTATTTTTTGCAAGTATGGAGGATTGAATGCTTGCTCAATGAAAATTTAAATAGTGAAGATCATGTCATAAGGGAGATGTCCATTAGAATGAAACAGAAGTTCGATAAGTATTGGAGTGATTATAGTGTTATCCTTGCACTTGGAGCAATCTTTGATCCTCGAATGAAATTTGATTTTTTGAGCTTCTGTTTTAACAAACTTGATCCCCTCACTTGTGAAGAGAAGATGGCTCATATAAAAAGCAAGTTATATAAACTTTATGGAGAATATGAGAAGAGCAAAACAGATCACATATCTAGAAGTAGAAGCAATCAGGTTGGATCATCTCCTCAAACACAAGACATATCTAGAGGTAGCAGCAGTAAGGGAGCAGCAACACATAGAGCTGGAAAGGGCTTGGAGATTGATTTTGCTACATTAGTAGTAAGTTTAATAATTTTTTATTTCCTTAATAAATTTTTTTGTAATATATATTGGTATGTAAATAGTTTTTTCTTAATATTGTAGGAATTCCGATACCGTCAAGTAGAAGTACAAAGTTCTGGTAAATCTTCTTTAGATATTTATCTAGATGAGCCAGTAATGGATATGGACTTCTACTCAGAATTGGATGTGTTACAACATTGGAAGAGTCAAAGCCAGAGATATCCTGATTTATCTATCATGGCCTCCGATGTGCTTAGCATTCCAATTACTACTGTAGCGTCAGAGTCAGCTTTCAGTATCGGCGCTCGTGTACTTAATAAGTATCGCAGTTCTATGCTTCCATCCAATGTAGAAGCTCTCATTTGTACACGAAATTGGTTACAAGGATTTGCATGTGAAGGTTTTTTTTTTTTGTTCTATTTCCAATAATTTCTTTTAATGTATTCACCCTAATATAATATATTCCTAATTATATGTGTAATCTTATAAATTGTAGATCAAGAAGAAGACAATGGGAGTGTGGGTGGGACTGCAACTACTTCATCGAAAGGAGACTCCAATTTAGTTATTGATGATTATGATAGTGATGATTGATTTATATATGTAATTTTATTTGCTTCATTATTATATTTGTTTTCCTATGTAATTAGTAAAAAGTGAAAAGTACTTTATCTTAATTGCTGGATTATCGTTTTAAGTACATATAAATTGAAGTCTCTATTCAAGCATCATTTTTATAGTAAGAAAAAGAGAGAGAGAGTAACTTAAATGTCAACTAATCTAATTTACTTTGTTTACAAATGATGAAGGCACAAGAGACACGGGACACACGGCCTGAACACACGGCCGTGTAGTGACTGGTAGACTTCCACAGAATCATACACGGTCTCCATACACGGCCGTGCATCGTGACCGTGTATTCAATCAAGATTTCCAGTTTTCCACAGAATCATACACGGTCCCTATACACGGCCGTGTATGAGACCGTTTATAGGTTTTTTTTTTAAATTTTTTGCACAAGGGAAAAAAAAATTTTGCGGGTCATTGCGGGTTGGCCCGCTTAGCCCGCGGGGCGGGGCGGGTCGACTTTTCTGACCCGCCAGCCTTACGGGCCAGTGTGGGCCAACCCGCGGGCCGGTGCGGGTCGGGGCGGGCCGGCCCAGACGGCCCGCATTACCAGCCCTAAATAATAGTCCACCTTAAGTTCACGGACCAGAAGAGAACCCAACTAGACTGACTTTTTTTACTTTTTAGTAACTTATTGATTACTGTTACTAAAAATCAGTTGGAATGGCATTTGTTCAGAGAGAAATTGTAAAAATTGTATTATATATAAATATAAAAAAAATAAAATAAAATTTATTCATTAAAAATTATAAAATTAATTTATTATTTAAAAAATATTATTATTTTTATCAAATTGGGTCTTCTTATTGGGTTTTCCTAAATCCTATAATTTGATCTTAACCCTTATCAAGTTTTATTTCATGTCTCAAGACCTAATCTTAAACCCTATAAAGTTGGCTCTATAGGATTTTTATTGGATCAGTCGATCGAATATCCTATTACGACTTATCCAGTTGTATCTTTATTAATACAAGCAATCAAAATACACCACATAGTAAATTATCATAACTATGTCGTGTATAATTGATCCCTAAAGTTTTGGGATGTAAGTTGTATTAGTAGTTATAATGATTGCAAGTGGAGATTTTGTACATATTTAAAAATTTATGTTGAGTTTTTTAAATAACAAAGGGTCTTCACACATGTGTTAACCCTAAAATTAAAAAAGATTACTCCAAAAAATATAATCCGATTAGAATTTACACAAAATTGGCACTTCAAATACTAATTGTAGTTGAAAATATAACTAAAATCAATATTTAAAGTATCGATTGTAATGAACCTAAAATCAATATTTTAAGTATTGATTTTAATTGCTATATTTTTTGGATTATTTTTTTTAATTGATACATTTACATAATATTTTCAAAAATAATAATATTTATTTTCTTTCCCCATGAATATAATATAGTTTTTAATAATGCACCGAATATTCCCATCAGTAAAACAATAAGATTGCAGGTTAACGTTGTTATTTGCATTTTTTTTAAATATTCTCTCAATTTCCTTTATTTCCCTTTTTTTATCAAGTAAGAATGATACTTCTTTCTATTCCCACCATTGATTTTTACCTCCATTATGCTCATTTTCAACCATTTTTCTGAGAAACGTAGTGAAAGCCTTCCAAAAACAGAGAAATCCCACATTTTCTTCCTATTCCATGAGCAAATGCATTATTGGTTGCCGGTCAGTTCATACCTTTTGGGCTTTCTAGCTCCATTATTCGCATTTCTTTCAAAATTTTCATAAAGCACCAGCCGACAAACGGCGTTAAGGCAATAAAGACGGCAGAGTTATGGGATTTTGGCCTTGCCACGTGCATTGGAAACCCAGATTGGGATAAACTTTAGACAGAACTCAATATAGGAAGAAAAATCCCAATCCCAATTATATCTTATGCATTTATCTATTATAAAATATATAATTAATATTAAGAAACATGAATTTTATAAATTCCTGAACTCCCATGAACGTGATCAGGATATAGGTCGAAAATACAAAATGCAGAGAAAGTTGAGTTTACGCAGAAGCAAGAAGAAGACGGCGAAAAGCACATAAAAGAAACTGAGGAGCGAGCTCAACCACATACACACACGTGGAACCTCCACGTGCCTTTTCCTAACCCCATCAAGACCGCGATTGTCGTGCGAGTATACCTAAACAAAGGATAGAAGAGAACTTGACAGTGTTTTCTGTTTTATTCCTCGTTTAATTTTCCGAGTTCTAAACCCGAAAACTCTTCTCCTTCTTAATTCTTCTTCCTGATGGAACGTGAAGGGAAGGGTTGTTCGTCTTTGTCCCTTCCGTTAGTGGATTCTTCCTCTCCGTCGTCGTCGTCGACGTCGACGTCGACGTCGGAGACAAGAGGATCGGCCTCGTCGTTTCAAACGTTGGGAAACATCGTCGTGTCCATCGTAGGAACAGGTGTTTTGGGCTTGCCTTTTGCTTTCAAGATAGCTGGTTGGCTTGCTGGGTCTCTTGGAGTTGCTATTGCTGGTTTAGCCACTTATTATTGCATGATCATTCTCGTTAGTACTCTCTCTCTCTCTCTCTTACTGTATTATTACTTTTTAGTTCCATTCTGTCATCTTTGTCTGTTTTGTACAACGTGGTCCTTAGAATATGTATGTGGGATTGGAAAGTGGTGTTTGGTAAAAATAAATCAAAATTTGGCCCCTTTTTACATAAACATCTTTAGAAATTGAAGTTCTATGGATTTTATGCAAATTTCATAACTTCTCTTTATTATGAATTGTCGCTATTAAAATCTCAGGTTCTCCTGAATTATTGTCATTAAAATTCTTTGGTGAATTTTGCAATCTTTGTCGTTCCTGATTCCGCAGCCTATTTTCGCAACTGAAATTTACTTAATTGTATGTACAATTGGTGGGGAATCCGTACCTTATAAATTGCTTTACTAACAGTGAAGTTGCAATGCTTTCAGTCAGGTCTAGGAAGGTGGCAGTTTGATGTTCATCTGTACTATTTTGAGGTTATCTTGAGGCACATACGTTACTGGTTCATGCTCCTCTAGTTATGATGTAGCAAATGAACAGAATTCTATTAAAATCTCTTACTAGAAAAAAAGGAAGGTGAGAATGATTTTATCTGAAAACAGAGATGCCAACTTACTGACTCACATGCCACTGCCTATGTGGTTTGGCATTAGAGTTCCCTGTGCTCTTAGTGTTGTAGGTGTCTGTCTTATTCCTGATGGCTCATTTTACCATGATGATCGTCTCGTGAATTTGCACCGCCCCTAGTTTTATTGTAACTTCTTCATAGTCCTGGAGGCAAAGTTCTGGTATACATCAGATCCACCATTGGCAAAGTGATTTCGGGCTTTCCATTTGTGGGATCCACCTGGAATAGGTTGCAGGTACCATGGATTCAAAGGCTAAATATGCTTGGTCCATGTTGGATTTGGTCTATGGAAGATAAATCCATTGTGGAGAGATTGCTATAGGTTACACAACGGGGTTTTGATAGGGATGGCTATACCTCGTTTGAAATTTGAATTTTCATCCTAGTCTTTGGAGCTTTAACTACCCCAAGTTGATTTTTGAACTGCATCCACTTTCACTCTATCCATCTGATTTATCATACTCTTGGAGTGGAATAGTGTTGAAAAAATAGGTGATCTGAGGCTAGTCTCTAATATCAAGAAAATCCTGGAAGAATCTGTCTTAATAATAACATTCATTATCATGCTTTAATTCATAACATATTTTGTACTATTAAATAAGTTCCCTTATGATAACTTGGGGTCCTTAACAGGGTTTTTATATATGAAAAATTTAAACATAAAAGAAGATTGGCCTATGTCTACATAGTAAGTCATGCACTTGCTTCTAATTGGATTTTTCCATATAATCTCTCGAAAAGTCTCCTTTTTCTTCCTGATATTTCATCCCACAGATTGCATTCCATATCACATAAGTATTGTAAAGCTTTGTCTTTAGGAATAGATGACTTATTAACACTAATAGTGATAACTATCTATCAGATTCAATGCAGAGATAGAATGGCTGCAGAAGCAGAGCAAGGGGAGATAAAAACTTATGGTGATTTGGGCAATAGATGCTTGGGAAAACCAGGACGTTTTCTCACAGAACTTCTCATATTGGTTTCACAATGTGGAGGATCTGTAGCTTACCTTGTTTTTATAGGACAAAATCTCTCTTCCATCTTTAGAAGCCATGGCCTCAACTTTGTATCTTTTATTCTTATGTTAGTCCCTCTTGAGATACTTTTGTCATGGATAAACACCCTATCGGCACTTGCTCCATTCAGCATCCTTGCCAATGTATGCAATGTCATAGCAATGGGATTAGTTATGAAAGGAGATATACAGCAAGCTATCAGTGGCGAATTCTCGTTTAGTGATAGAAAGGCCATTTCTTCAAGCATAGGAGGGTTACCATTTGCAGGGGGTATGGCCATTTTCTGTTTTGAGGGATTTGGGATGACATTGGCCTTGGAGGCATCAATGAAAGACAGGAACAGGTTTCCAAAATTGCTGGGTCAGGCCTTCACTGGTATAACGCTAGTATATGTTTTGTTTGGATTTTTGGGCTATATGGCATATGGTGACCAAACCAAGGACATTGTTACGCTGAATCTTCCACACAATTGGACAGCAACTGCAGTCCAGGTAATGTACAATGTTGCACTCTATGGATTCCAGTGGATCATATGCTGAGTAGTGATCAATGTTTTCCTTGCATCAGCTTATTCTTACTTTCTGTTGTGTTTATAATCGTGGTGAAGTATTGGAATTACCTTTTCATTTTGTTTGGCCTTTCTTGATAGACATGAAATTGATCATGTTGTTGAAAGAGAGTGTTTAGAAACTGGATTGTTCATTTGGATGTTGATGAAGTGGTTTTGTATGGGAAGCTGTCCCAAAAGAAAATAAAGGCAATTTTGCCTTCTTGTTTTTGCACCTTGAAAGAGGTTGGTTGCTTTATTGTGTTTGATACGGAAATTAGCATATGAACATTGATAGAATCCAGAAATATACACACATACCTTAAGTAGATCTAAATTGATTGGTAGAAGACCATCGAGAAAGAGTTTTCTTGTGTGTTAAGTAGATCTAAATTCATTCGTGTAAGAAGTTGATATACGTGCATCTTTGATCACTCTGTGAATATATAGTGAATTCAGTGGCCAACCCATTATATTTCCCTGAAGGTCCATCCAGATTTAATTCGATTTGTTCTCAGATAATAAAAAACTCTGTGATTAATAGGATTTTGGAAGGTTGGCATTTATCTTTCTCCTGGATTGTTGGGTACTTTGAAGGTTTAACAAAAGGTCCATTAGTGATCAAACTAAAGACATTGTTGGCATGATGTGTTGTGTTGTTTGAAGGATAGAGAGACAAATGTACCATTAAGCGACTTTACAGAAATTTGTTCTATATGTTGATGGATAACCCTTTCTTTAATCCATTCTATTTGCCAACAGATTGGTTTGTGCTTGGGGTTGTCATTTACATTTCCCATCATGGTTCATCCTGTCAATGAGATTCTGGAAGATAAGTTAAAACGCTTATGGTGGTTCCAGACACTATGTCCTGCTGATCTTAATGGTTCGAAATCAAAAATGGCCATCCTCATCGTGTATGTTACCCGTGCAATAGTGGTGATAGGTTTGGCAGTGCTGGCCTCTAGTGTGCCGGGATTTGGGATTTTTGCCTCATTTGTTGGAAGTACTGTTTGTGCGCTGTTGTCATTTGTTCTACCAGCAACATTTCACCTGACAATGTTGGGTTCATCTCTGCAACTATGGCAAAAGGCCATAGATATCGGCCTTCTGCTATGTGGGTTTCTTTTTGCTGTGTATGGTACTTATAATACCATAGCTGGAGTGTAAAAGGTTTGGTGTACCTTCCTCTTTGATAAGTTCAGGATATAGGGACATGTCAAGCGCGTATTGGTATGTTCACAGAAACAAAGAAGCGCTACGCTCAAGCTGTGGCATATGGAGAGATAACATCTTGCTGCTTGCCTTAGCGCAGCTATTATCATAAGTACCCTTGTAGATTTGCAATGCATCCTCGTGCAATGATAAACCTTAACAGAACTTAAGATAACACACTATTATCAAATAAATCTCTATCTAAAGCTCCAAATCATTATAAAAAATACATAATGTAAACACCAAATCTCCCAATCACCACGTAAGGTGTATGAAGTTTAAAACATGAATTTCTTCGGTACAAAAAATGGAGCGAGATGATAAAAGTATGAAGTTTGCGAGAAAATACCACTTAGGTGTAGAAGTAGGGTTCTAGCTGATATTGTTATGTGGATGCTATACAAGTATTGGTTTGCATATGATCTTAGAAAAGTGATATTATGATGTTTGTAAGCAGCACTTGGAGAGAAGTGGTTGGAAGAAGAAATAAGCAATCTTAATGATTCAAACATATTAGTGATAAATGAAGAAGTTTTAAAGCATTAACTTCAGTGTTCTTTACTTTATTGTTTGACTTTTTCTTCATTCATGTTGTTTCTTTGATCTTTGAGCTTTGAGCTTTTGAAGGTGTCAAACATGAAGAATTCTTAAGTTTGATAACATCTTCATATTAATAATTGATGAATGAGATATAACTCATTTTAGGTTATGTTTAATGAGTATTGTCATGGGCTTAAGGCTGGTAGATATTCTAAAGTGTGTGAATCTATATAAGAAAGGTTAAAGTGAATTGTCTAGTCTAATGATCCTTGAGCTTGTCAAACCAAATCTATTTAAGTTATCACTTGTTAGACTCCCTTGATCCTATTTCCTAACTTAGATATATATATATATATATATGTTTACATAAAAGCTCAAAAACCTAATAGAGTCAATAATTAACATAAAGCTACCAATTTGGTTACATAAGAAAAATATAATGAAGGATGACAATTATGAGTGGTTGAGAATGCAACTCTTACCACATGATCCATCCATATTACATATTGGAACTGGAAGGAAACAAAAGTCTAGCAATAAGCCTATAATACCAACGTAAACAAGCTAAAGTCTATCTAGCATAATCAAACTAAGGTCAACCAACACATGATATCACAATCATCATCCTCTAATTATTATAGTACTCAAAGCTATTAATATCGTCCCTACTCTCATAGTACATGTCATAGCTAAGATCATAATATGGGTCCAACTTGTCTATTTACCTATATTTGAAAAATAAAGTTCCACAAGGGATGAGTAATATATAATTATCAAAAACACATGTGAATGTCATGTAAGTCACATTCAACTTACAATTAGTGCATTAAACAACCAATTATTATCTTTATTTATGTGGTACGATTCAAGATAGTACCAATGTTTTAAGACCTTAGAGTGACTCACAACTCCTTAGTACACATGTATATATCGGTATTGGGTATTTCTTAACACCCATGAGTTAAAAATAACTCATTTCATCGCTAAGTCATCATCGAACCAACCACATCCATATAAACATCCCACAACACCTATACAGCCCAATAGCATATTCCTCCAAGTACACTAATTGCATATCACAATGACTCACCAATCAACAATCCACCAATCTAGAACTTACATAAGAGGGACCATAAACTCCTGAACTACCACATAGTTTCGATCGCTACCCCACTCGAGACAATATAGTAACTAGTCAATGGACACCACATTTAATCATTAGTAGCCTCGAATCTTTTCGCTTTAGCTAAACACATTTAGAAACATTTTAATTTTTGATACTCTTAAGTTCATATGATTGCTAACCTAATAAGCACATCCAATGCACAAGGTAATCATTCACTTGAGTCATGTTCATTAGCCTCAAACAAAAATAACAAACTATTAACTCCTATGAAGACATATACCACAATTAATTAAACTCTTATTCATGTTATAAATTAATAATCTTAAGTCTAATGATTAGTATTCACTTAATTAGGTGCTTAAGACTTAAAATGAGTCATTTAAGATCTTTAATAGTTAGTCAATTTAGGGCTTTAAAAAGGTCAATTAAGCACATAACCAAGTGGCGGTCAATCACATGATTGAGGCGATCAACCAACTTAGTTTAAGGCCTACACTCAAGTGGGTTACATGGACCATTCAACTAACCTCAATTGTCTAGCTACCTAACTAAACAAAAAAAAAAAAAAAACTCTTGATTAGTCAAGATTTGTAATGCAATTGATTGTGTCCATCCTTAGCCAACCTTTACTTGAAAATTCACTATAAATGAGCCCCAGTTTGATTTTTTTTTTCCTTTCCAAATTTGGTCCCCAAAATCATCTTCCATAAATCTTCTCTAAGCTAAAAAAATTAATTAAAAAAGTTCATTGAAAAATAAAAAATCACATACATCATATGTATATTTTAAGAGTGAAATATAATAAATTGTTAGTCATAATGTAGTGGTAAGATGTATATGCTTTTAAACAAAAGATCATGGGTATGACATTTCACCTTCTTTTTAGGTTATAGTTATTTTTACATTGCTTAAATAGCATTCTCTTCTCTCTCTCTCTCTCTCTCTCTCTTTATTTTTCTTTACAATAATTAATAATATTAAATTTCATCTAATACAAAATCTTAGTTAATTAATAAATTCTCTTAAGTTGCTATTTATTCATTAATTGTGTATCATAAATAATAATTACATTGTTAATACTATAAATGCTTTGATCTTATTGTATAAAGTATGAATAAATAATAATAAGCATATATAACTTGATATACTTTACTTACAATTAATATTATAAAAATGAATATATATTATTAAATAGTTGAAAACTGATGATTTTGTAGTATTACTAACAATATAATCTTTTAAAGCCATCACTAAAAAAAATCAAAGCATACTTATGTTTATATCATTTGGTTTTTTTCCACTTGATTTATAATTACCTATTTAAATATTTTTTTTTGTATTGTATTCTTGTTAATAACAAAATTTATACAAGTTTTACGTATTTATTTTTTTAATAAATTGATGGGTATATTTCAACATTAATATATATGCTATAATGAAAATAAAAATATTTATTCTTTAACCTCTTACAAAGTGTATTGAGTATCTTTAATTATTTTCATAAAAAAATTAAAATTTCTTTCTTATTAAATATAGAATTTGTCATGGGTGCACTTGTTTTACAAAATTTATATAAGAAGACTTACAATTACAGTTTTCAATTTTGTAAAACATTGCATTAAAAGTTAAAAATTGCTCATCAAATTCTCTAACAACAACCGATTTTAGCACTTCAACCCTAATTGAAACAAACTCCAATCAATGCCTATCTTGAATCCATACTAAAAGACGAGAAAGATCAACCAACATACCTTTTGCTCGCTCCTTAACAAATACACAAGCACTTTCACACACGCGCAAGCACTATTGGTTCTTAAAACCACATTCTCTCGAGGACTCCTTCAAAACATATGCCCTAATTTAGGAAATTTGCAAAATTCTTACACTTACATAAGAGAGTTAGAATTATCTCTCACTCCAACTTATTAATTTTGCTCTAAATTTGTTAAATCTTTGTGCTAAGGTTTGATTAAATTTTAGATAACTAGCAAGAAGAATTACCTTAGTTTTTCATAGAGAATTAAAACAATTTCTTAAGAATGAGGGAATGGATATGGCACCTAGAAGAGAAGGGAGGAAGGGAGAAATACATTATGTGTGATTTCTTCCCATAGAGACTGCCTGATAGAAAGATGGGAGGGTGTTATAGGCTCATTAAGTCTAGTTCACTTGCTGGATCCAGTTTTGCACCAGTTAAAATGAGTAAGTTAATTTTATTTTGAAAGAACTAAGAGGCTAATTTACTGAATTGTCCTTCGCATTGATTTATTTTTATGGGCATTTCATATATATATAATGTCATATTAGTCATTAAAATTTTGTGAATATCTACATACAACTAAAAGATTAAACATTTTAAAATACCAATTATGAAAATAATTTTTTATTTAAGCTACTCTAATATCGATGTTTTTGGCCAAATTCTAATATATACATACAAATTTCATAAATTATTGTATATGTCGGGCATTTAATCAAATATGGTAAGTATTAAATTAAGATATTTTATATGGAGACATCCAACAGATTCTTATAAATGCTTTCACTGGTTAAAAAAAAAAAATGCAATAGCTTATCATGCACAAAATTAATAATGTTTAAAATATAAATCCAATGTTATCAAAATAATTCTAAACAATCATATATGACTTTCGGAGTATTATTTCTTAATTGTTTGACCAAGGAGGGTCGCTAAAGTTGTTCGATTCTTTTTATTTTTTGGGGTAAGCGTTGGATTACTTACATATTATTTTATTATATGTATTAAATTTGATTATATTTATTAGTGATATTTTAAAGAGTGGATATAAAATATTTCTACGTGTTATAATACAACACTAGCACACGAAACGTAAATATAGAGTACTGATTTTAAAATGATTTCAAAGCGCAACTAAGATAGTTTTAGGGGAGTTTTTAAGGTGATCAATCTACTATTATGTTTTGTTTCCGTGATAATGCTTTTTAAAATCTTTCTCTAATTCTATTACAGTTACCTAAGTTCTTTTCTATTAGTGTAAGAAATTCTGTTGCAAAAGCCATAGAAAATGTTCACAATAAATAATGGAGTTTTTTAAAGAATAAAATTTTCATGGTAAAGTACAGTTGTAAGTAAATCATGCCAAATCTTTTAAGACTCGAGCTCAACTTATTAGAAAAATTATCAAGTTTATGTCAAATCGAGTTTTTATTGAACCTAAAAATTACAAGCTTGAGCTTGTTAAAGAATTTTAAACTTAAGTTTGGCTTATTTAGATAAATGAAACTTGACTTTGTTTATCTAAATAGAGCTTGAACTCAAGCTCATTTAAATAAAAGTACACAAGCACAAGCTTGAGTTCGTTTAGATAAATGAGCCTACTTATATACTAGTTCATAAGTTGACTTATTAACAATATAAACAAATGTCTACTTAAGAGTTTATTCACAAGCCAATTTGTTAATAATATAAAAAAAAAATTATTCTCGAGCTTAATTGGCTCGTTAACAATATAAATGAGTTTGTTGCAAGCCTATTTACTAGTCTACTCTCAAGTTGGCTTACAAGCCTAAACAAGAGCTCAAGATCAAATCATTTAAATAAAAAAGTTTTATTTTGATTTCAAGTTCTCCTTGTTTACAAATCAAGCTCGAGTTAAGCCAATCTCAAAGCGTGGGCAAATTCTAGTAGCTCACAAGCAGATCAACTCATTTATAGTCCTAAGTAAAGCTTTAGTTTCTTGTAACATTTGTTCTTAAGCTTACATCTACTTAGAACATAAAAACATTAACTCTAAACAAAATAAAGCTTCCCATTTAAAAAGAAAAAAAAATCCCCTTTTCCATTATATTTTTAATCATTTTCAAGTAATACATAATGAAAATGGATTATCTAAATTTACTTTCCCTAAACTTTTATAAATTTACAAATCACTAGCTGTGATTGGGGTTGTAAATGAGTCGAGTCAAGCTAAGCCAAGCTTTTAAAGGCACGAGCTTAACTCATTAGAAAAATTATTGAACTCGAGCCCAACCGAGCTATCACCGAGCCTAAAAAGTATAGGCTTGAGCTCAAACTTGTTAATGAATTTGAAACTTGAACTCATTTATCTAAACGTATTGAGCTTACATTTATTTAGATAAACAAGTCCAAATAAGTTTAAGTTTAAGCTCAAACTCATTAAAAAAAAATGAGCTTAGATGAATTTGAGTGTCAACTTAAGCAAGTTTAGGTAAACAAGTCAAAAAAGAGTTAGAGTTTAAATTAAAACTCAAAATTAATTCAAAATATCAAAATTTTACCTTATCATCTTTTTATATTGAAATTAATATAACATTTTATTCTTTAAAACACAAATTCATAAGACAATATAAATGATTTCATCCATATGAAATCATGAGCATGTTAGCAAGCCTAATCATAAACTAACGTGATAACAATATAAACGAGCCTATTCACAAGCATATTCATAAACATGTTCGCAAGCTAGTCAGTTAACAATATAAATAAGCATGCTCATGAGCCAGTTTGCAGGTCAGCTTATTAATAATATAAACAAGATTACTCATGAGCTTAAATAGGAGCTTAAGCTTGACTCATTTAAATTAACAAGCATTGTTTTTAACTCAAGCTTAGCTCATTTACTGATTGAGCTTCAGCCAAATAAAGCTCAAAGAAAGCCAGGCTCAAGTAACTCGACTCATTTGTAGCCCTAGTTGGGTTTTTTTTTTTTTTAAATATCTTGTAGCATAATATTATTATGATATCATCTTTTTGTTACAGTCTCAACCATTACACATGATAGCATATCAAATGGGTAATTTAGGGAAAACAACAAATGATCAAAATCCATAAAAATAGGGGAAAATGAAAATAATCCCCCTAAACTTTGACTTATGTGTAAATATATTCTCTAAACTTGTAAATATTATAAATCACCTTCCTAAATTTTGATAAATTAACAAATAACCCTCTTAAAGTTGTAAATAATCCCCTAAACTTTAACCTTGATGCAAAAATACATTTCGAACTTATTAAAGTATACTTTAACACCTTTTAAATTTTAAGCTTACCGTATATTCACTTAAAGGGAATAATTATTCCATTCCTCTTTCATTTCATATGATTTGTTATTACCATATTTACTTTCATTTTAAATACCTGCTATTATGTAAAATAATGAATAGTAATTCATACTTTTGCATTTGGAACATCACTACCACTATATCAATTATCTAATGTGATAGATATTTATTGTTACTAGGGGCATAATAAATATTTTACATTTACCACTAATTAATTTCTTTTTTTTTTTTCAGTATCAACTAAATAATGTAATAAACATATAATAGCTATTATAACTATATTACATTTTTATTGAATTACAACTCAATTTGCTCCTTATTCCACACCATGAAATAAATAGGGTGTCAATGTGTTTTTTTTTTAAAAAAAAAAATTATTTATAACATTTGAAAGTTTATGATATATCTATACTTAAATCCAAGTTTAGAAAAGTTATATGCAATCTCTCCTGAAAAATATAAGTAAATGTTTCTTTAGAAAACACGTCCTAGATTGTGTTTAGGAAAAAAAAATCTTAAAGTGAATAAAATGAAAACGATTTCTCAGTTATTATTTTATTTCATTTTATTTTTTCAATGCTTTCAACCAATACGAATTTTGATACTATAACAACTTACTACTAATATTACCACATCTAGAGCTGAGGTGCGATAATTCCGCTGCTCATTCATATCATAAAACAAGCATACAAGATTCAGGAAGCAACTATATATCCACATAATTAACATAATGAAACCATTAAACTCTCAATAGTATGCCCTTATAAAGGAAACTTTCGTCTAACGCCTAGATATCTGAATATTCTCCAAAATCAACTAAAAATCGAGTAAACCTATTGGCTAAAGTTTGTAAAAAAAAGAAATAATTGAAGCACTATTAACTTTTTTAAAAAACAAAAACAAAAACAAAAACAAAATCCTCATAATCCTCCTTGCAATAGCTAGTGTCGTTCCTTCCTCCATTGTATAAATCAGACTTTAGATGACTATAATTATCAAAATCTTTATAATCACCTAAAATAAAACCTAAAAAGAGTGAGTGATGATAGCCAATATGAAATTATTGCATGCAATAAATGATAAACCACATGCTTGCCTAATAATTTGAATGCACTAGACATCTTATACGTCACACAATAAATTTAATTAATTTTATCAATCACCATCTAAAAAACATTCATATTTAAAACTAGGCCTTTGGGGGCAGTATTAAAAGTATGGACTCATATATATGTAATCCTGATAGAGTTGGTTTTAAAAGTGTGAATCCATAATATTTTCTAGTATGATTTTAAAAGTATAGAGTAAGTTTTATGAGTAATTGAAAATCTTATTTTTGAAAAAATCAAATGAATGTGTTGTCTGTAAAATCTTATATTTCCGTTAATTATTTGAAATCTTATTCCAAAAATACCTCTTAATTCAAAGTTAAGGGGGGGGGGGGGGGGGGGTTAGGAAAGCATCTTAATGCGATCCTTATAGATTGATTGCACTATATTTTGGAATCACTTTCAGGTTAGGACATGTTGGGTGCAACTAAGTGAAATGCTGAATCCACTACCCAGAAAGCGATGGGATCTCACTCATTTGCAAATTAATAGGAAGCGGACGAGACAAGCTAAAAGCAAATCCACTATTAATATTCTCTGTCTCTTTAAATAAGGCCATAGTCGAATCCTTTGGATTCTATGCATTACAACAAAACCCAATATTGTAATCTATCCATCCTTAGGGTGTTCATTGAACCAAAATCAAAATCAAATTGAAGAATATAGTTTTTTTTTTTCTATATATAACGTGGGAGATGGAGTTGGAAAAATCAACTTTTTACATGATACAACTGAAAATTTTAATTCCCTATGCAGTTTTGAGATTTCTACTAGTTTTCAATAAAACATAATCGTTTGAAGAGGTTTAGATGAAAATAATGGTATGTTTTGGTTAATTTTGTAAGGATAGATATTTGCAAAAACTGCTATTTATAATTGTACTTACACTTTTACAAATACCGAAGAGGACATTCATTTGGTTTTTAAGTTCAAATAAAATAAGAAAGATGTGTGCCTTTATTTTAAATTTTAAATTTTTTTTTTCAACCGCCATATATGTAAAACTCTAAAAAGCAATCCATTCTAGAATGTTTATATAGTTGGAACTGCAAAATTCATAGTAATTAAATGATATAAATTGAGGATGATTATTACTTACAGCAAGTGATAAATAATAAGAATATCTTTTATTGATGCTTGTAGATGAGATAGAGAATATCTTATCTACATAACACAATCTGCATGTTATAGCATGATAACATTTTTGCAGTTTGCATTATTTAAAGCATATCTTTATTTACACTTGAAGACACACGTGGGTCTCTCCGGAGGCAGAAGCAGTACAATGTATGTGGTATGGAGGGTGGTGGATGTGAAAAGATGGAATATGGAGGATGGGACGACAGCTAGTACTTCAATACTTTGGAGTTGGAATGGAATGGAATGGGGGACCAAGCGGGGCACAAGTGAATATTTTCTTTTTCTGATCAGTGAAACAACGAACATCGCAAACATTCTCTCCGGTACAAACTCTCAACATCATACCATAAGCCAAAAACAGGCAATATGACAACACCATGAAAAGTGGGCTTCGAGAACGACAGTTTCCAGGCTTACCCGTGTCGTATTATATCCCAATTCCCATGCAATTACACCGACGGGGTATCCACTGCATACAGTTCACAAATGATTATTTTATTAGAAAAATTATTGTCAAATTTTCGAGTGATTAAAATAAATAATTAATATTATATTAAATAATTAAAATATATGATTCAAATAGAGAATATCATCTTGTAAATATATCAAGTTATTTAAATAGGAGATTTTTTTATTATCTTTAATGATATTATAATGGGGTCCCTTATTTGAACTATTTAATTTAATGTTAACAATTTATTTTAATTAGTTAGAAGCTTGATCTTTATTTTAACTTGATGCCAAATATTGGTCATCTTCTTTGTAATTTTTCTTTAATTTATATTATAATTATACTTATTGTATCATAATTGTATTTTTCACATTAAATAAATAAGATTATGTATGACTTTTTCTTTTTGAAGAAACGTGACATGATATGATATTAATGGATATATGGTTCAATTTTAATAAAGATTAATAAGAAAATGAAACAAACTAATTAATTTTTAAACTATATTATTCGAGAGGAAAGGAAGGAGAGTTCTAGTATAAATTTAAGAATCATACCTCTATTCCCTTAAAAGGAAATAAGTAAATCAATTACAATATAGACATAATTTAAACTTTTAAAGTTTTTATGAAAAGTTTAAAATTTGAATTTTAAATAACAAGAAATTGAGCATTTAACTTTTTATGATATAATTTTTTTAACTAAAATCTTTTATTATATGATCAATATGCAATTTTAAGAATTTATAGCGATACATGTTAAGTGAAAATAAAATAATCTTTTTTACCTTTTTCATGTACTTGTTTTTCAATAAATGATAATTTTAAATAGAGAATATTATAAAAATGTTCCTCCAGCTTTTATTGCTATCATTAATCTTTTGACTCAAATCCTTTACTTGTTACTGTTTTTTATTTGAATATTTGATCTACTAAGTTTTCTAGAGCAATAAACTAATACAGAACATGCATGAGTGTAGGATTAGTAATTTCACATAACATCTACCGATTTGAACAAGACATGATATGGTATCATCATAAATGAGATTATATTAAAAAAAATTATTGTGATTAATAAATAGGTTAGACCCCTTTTAGCATATTTATAAATATATCCGATTTGAATCTAATATCTAGATACATGTACAAAATCAACAACCCATTCAAGGTTTGGGACTTTTTAACATTTTCTTCTAATTTTTAAGCAAGTTAGAATTTTAAATCTAACAAGGATCTTGCGGAAATGGATAATTTGGTGTTCTTTTCTTGTATTTCTCTTCATATTTATACTTTAAGAAAAGCGTGGAAATTTAAAAATTTTAATATTTTGCTTAGAATCCAACATCCACTTGTACTTTTAAAATCTTACAGTCTAATCTTATATGATGATTGGTTTTCTTTTATAGCTCCTTTTTGATGTAATATATTAACTCCGTTTTAAGATGCCCTATGTATTCAATATCATAATAGAATGTGCATTGATCTTTCTCATGGTAAGTTTATAGTGCAAGATTTTGTTTACTCATACATTACAAAAATTTTAATGCTTAAATTATTAAAACATATTGTAAATTTATTATTATTTTATTTAGAAAACGTTATGATTTATTTCATATCTTTTTCATTGATAAGCGGTTTAATTCAAATGTTATTAAATCAATGGGTCCGACGATGGCACTACAAATTGGGTATTTAAATACGAACGCCTCTAAACTTGAATACCCTTCAACACCAAGTGGATGGCACTTGTAAAAGAGACGAAACGATAAAGACGAAAAAGAATATGTAATCGTGACTTTCTCCCCGTATAAAATATTATGCCCCACCTACACAGACGATGTCCTTGTCCCCTCACCTGAATTCGCCAACCTCCTCCTGGTTTAATCCATTCTCGTAAAGTAGATATATATTGGTAGTTCCGAAATTTTTTGCCTTAAATCAGTTCAGCTGGTACTCTTTCTTGGTCTTGGCTGCTTCTGGAACAGGATTTTTCTACCTTGTTTTCCCCTGTCTCTCTCGTTCTCCCTCGCTCTGCTCTGCTCGGTGTGTAGTGTGGAGAGACATGAAATACACTTCATTCCTCACTCAAAAACCAACACCCACTTGCACATACTTCTCCATCACCACCCTCCTCCTCCTCTTCTTCTTCTACACCATCTACCGCTACAACAGCCAGAACCCCCAAAGTGCCCTCCACTCCCTCAAAACCTCCCACTTCCACCGTCTCTTCCTCTCCTCCTCCACCAACTCCACCTTTCCCACCTACCTGCGCGCACTCACGCGCCACCCCCATCTCGCGGGCACCTCCCCTGGCCTCGACACCGCTCACCTCGTCGACTCCCACTTCCGTTCTTTCGGCCTCGAAACCCGCACGGCGCATTTCGATGCCCTCCTGTCTTATCCTGTGCACACCTCCCTCACGGGGCATTTTAGCAACGGCACCATCCTTCAACTCCCCATAACGGAGCCTGGGGCCGGCACGGATATTTCTCCGCCGTATCATGCGTATGCGCCGTCGGGGTCGGTGAGGTCAGAAGCGGTTTTCGCGAACTACGGTAAGGAGGAGGACTATGATGCGCTGGCTGCGCAGGGGGTGGCGGTGGACGGGAAGATAGTGATTGTGAGAAAAGGAGGCGGGATATCTCGGGGTGGACTCGTGAGGATAGCTGAAGCTAAAGGTGCGCTGGGAGTGCTAATGTACGCAGAGAAGGATAAGATAATGAAGGGAGGAGTGGAGAGAGGGACGGTTATGAGAGGAATAGGTGATCCTTTAAGTCCTGGGTGGGGTAGTGTTGAGGGGGGTGAGTTTTTGGGCGTAGATGATAAAGAGGTAGGTAAAAGGTTTCCGAAAATCCCGTCTTTGCCGGTTAGTTTCGAGTGTGCAGAGATGATATTAAGGGAACTTGGAGGTGGTGTTGTGCCTGAGGAATGGAAGGTGAAGTTGAGGACTGGTGTCCGTGCCGTGGGGCCTGGTCCCTTGGTACTGAATTTCACTTACCAGGTTACGTGTTTGATGGTTTTTTACTAATAGCAATTATACTACTGTGTTTTGTTACATATGGTTATATGAAAATGAGCGGGGAAATGTTCCTGTATGCATTAGCCTGTTGCCGGGGTGTTTTGCTGATTGGTTGATCGATAGTCACAAATAGATGAATTAGATTATCCACTTTCAGCAGCTGTTATTTGTAGTTGCTCTTTTTGGACATGCTATCTCCTGCTGCTGGATCAAATACAAGATCAGGCCTTTTCGCTTTTGTTTGAGGAACAAATGATGGTGCTTTTTGGGGTCTTTCCTTTTCTTTTCCTTTTCCCTCTTATTTGTATTTTTTTTTTTTTTTATGAAGTGGCGTATTGCACTGGAATGAATTCACAGTCGCTGCTTGTAATGGCGTTGACTTTGGCAATCCCTGTTAGTCTTACTCTTGGTGCAGGTTAAGAAAGTCAACCAATGGAACCACAGGGTTTTGTTTATTCGAGGAAACAATACTTTACGTTAAGTTTTTTATTTTTTATTTTTTGGAAGTGTATCATTGTCTGATTAAGTCTAACGTTACTATCATGCTCCGGGCATTCAGCTGGCTAAAGCTTTAACTTTGGTTTTGTCTGCTTCTCATTTTCAATTTTGATAAACTGTCTGATAATTGTTGCATCATCATGTCTTGCTTTGCATATAAGAGTGGTTAAAGAAGAATTATCCGCCATGAAAAAGTGTAGACTCAAATAATTTGAAAGCTTCTTTTTTCTTGGCTTACTGTTACTAGATCTAACTCAACCACTAATCACCCAGAAAGTAGTACCTGGTCAATTTAGTCTGATGAGACTTTTGATTTTCTAAACCAACCAAATATTGCATATAGAGGAAAGAATAAGAACTGAATGAACAATTTTATTTGGCAACTAAATGATCAAGTGCCAAATAATTGTCAACAAAATATAAATTGCTTGCTCCCTCATTTTTGTCAATTTTCCTGTAAAAATTTTTAGCAATGAGTTATATCAGTAGTGCAATGTTACGGTGTGATTTTTAATATTACTAGACTGTCCTCTTGCTTTTGTGCCTTTCCTTTATCCAATATGTTTGCTTGAATATATACCAATAGCTGCAGAGAGCATGGTATTTGATATGACCAGATCCAGAAGATGATTAAAATTTGAATTTTTTTTCCCTGGCTTGGTTCACCAGGGAGAGAACAAGATGGCAACAATCCACAACGTGTTTGCTGTCATAAGAGGATTGGAGGAGCCTGACCGTTTTGTTCTGCTGGGGAACCACCGAGATGCATGGACCTATGGAGCTGTTGATCCAAATAGTGGCACTGCAGCCTTGCTTGATGTCGCTCGTCGATATGCTCTAATGATGCAAATGGGGTGGAATCCTCAAAGGACCATTATCCTCTGCAGCTGGGATGCAGAGGAGTTTGGTATGGTGGGTTCAAATTCTTGAGCAATTTTGACACAATGTTTTTTCAATTATTCTTGTTACCATGCAGCCACACCTTTTGTGAAGTTTCGTTAGTGGATGGGTTGATTAACAGATGTCTCTTTGATGGGTTTGCTTCTAGATAGGATCCACAGAGTGGGTTGAACAGAATATCATGAATCTTGGCTCAAAAGCTGTGGCATACCTTAATGTAGACTGTGCAGTTCAAGGGCCTGGGCTTTACACTGGTGCAACTCCTCAACTAGACAATCTCCTCATTGAGATCACAAAGGAGGTATGAAGGAAAACTAGGTTTCTCTAAAACTTGGCAATCTTATATTTTGATACGTAAGATTTATTATTATTGCTTCACCTACTATGTTATTTGTCAGATCAAGGATCCTGACTCTGAGAAAGAAACGGTATTTGAAGCATGGAGAAAAGCAAACAGAGGCATCAATGTAAGGTCAACGGAGTACTATCCTTTATAAAAATGTTTATGCATGTTTAAATGGGGGTGTAAGTTCATGATAAGACAATGACTTTTGAGGTGATTCATTATTTACATAACCTGTTGGGAAATGTGGCTACTTAGTGCCTTCATTATGTTGTAAATAGTTACCATTTATTTTCTAAATTATTAGGCGTCTGTGGATATGGATCCATCATGATCCTTGTTTCAAATTTACTGGATTGTAGTTAATTGGATTTCTTTATATTCGGCTTCCCTCTTACTCCCCATATAAATCTTATTAGTCTTTTTGTCTACCCAATCTCTTTTTTGGGCCTGTTTTTGTACTGAGTTGTGTCCTTTCATATGCTAAAAGTCAGTGTCATGAAAGAAGACTGACAGATATTGCATAATTCTGACAGCTGCTTTTTCTTGACAATAGTTTTTCTATTCTAATGAGTTAAAGGTAAATTGCATCAATGGCAGCAACCTTAGTTATCCTGTTAGTCTTTTTGTCTACCCAATTTCTTTTTTGGGCCTCTTTTTGCACTGAGTTGTGTCCTTCCATATGCTAAAAGTCAGTGTCATGAAAGAAGACTGACAGATATTGTAGAATTCTGACAGCTGCTTTTTCTCGACAATAGTTTTTCTATTCTAATGAGTTAAAGGTAAATTGCACCAATGGCAGCAACTTTAGTTTGGCCACCTCGAGATGTCCTGTATCTGTTTGTCAGGCATGAAAATGGCAAGAGAACAGCGAGACCACTTTACTTTTACTCTTACTAGGTGCAGTAGATATATGCCATTGCGCTATCAAAAACCTTGTCCTCTCTAATACTTATGGATGTTGTTTCCATTTTAATAGTTTCCCTCCATGTCTTTTTGGGTCTTCTCACCCCTATAGAGTCTAAAACAAATACCATTTAGCATGTTTTGGACTTTATATGTTAACATTGCTTGTAAACACAGAGGTTTGCTATCAAGTTGTGCTATATTTTTGTCATAAGATATCTTGCTAATGGAAGCTTCAATACAGATTAACTAGACACCATTATTTGTTTATTGCTTGTCCAGACTGGATATTTCTAGCTTGACACAATATGCTCATCTGAAAACTTTTGTTTAACATCATGAGGTTGAATACTGAAGTCATAAGTCTCAGTACTGTTTAGGTACTGCATTTGTGGTTAATGTCTTCTTTTTTTTTCCCCTTTTACCACAATGCAGATCCAAAGACTTAGTGGTTTGGATTCTGATTTTGCTCCATTTTTGCAACATGCTGGTGTTCCTTGTGTTGATATCTACTATGGACAAGGTATGTCTTTGTTGCACTTACTGGTCCTCCTGAAGTGGTTTAGCTTTTTGTTGTGCCCTCGGGTTCTTAATTGTCTCAGCTTAAGTCTTATGGAATGATCACTTGAGTCTATTTAATCTATGATCATGTCTTTTCCAATTAATGCTCCCATAGTCCATACAAGAAGTTCATCATAATTATTAGACCAGCTTTTACTGCTTCTGAAGAAATCCATGTGGGCAATTTCCACGTTCCTAGGTGCCTGTTGTTTTCCTTCTGCACAAGTTGTTATGTCTGAGACGTCATTTTGTTCTTGGGAAAACTTCTGCCTCTGTTAGTCCATTTCAGTAAACTTATCCTCGCATATTGAGGTCGTAAAAATGAGTTATTAATCAAACATTGCAATCACCATTCAGATTTTCCTGTTTACCACACTGCTTTTGACACATACGACTGGATGACTAATTTTGGGGATCCTTTTTTCCGTCGTCACGTGGCTGGTAAGCTCTCTTCCCTGTTTGCAGAAGAAAGATGGATTTTAAGTCATTGCTTTGTTCATTGTTTTATTTTTATAACAAGTCAATTTTTTTCTAAGCCTCTGGAATTTGGGGATTAATGGCTCTTCGTCTTGCTGATGATGCAATTATACCTTTCAACTATGTCTCATATGCTGAGCAGCTTGCGGTATGAATTGTTTAGCTCTTTTCAGCTAGAAGTGATTGACATAGCCATTTTAAAATGTAGATATTGTAGGAGATTATTTGGACAAGTCATCTCCTCTCCACATTATAGGTGCCTGTTCTTTATATGTGAAGCTACCATTGGGCGACTTTTAAGCTTAACTTTTCCACTTTCTTTTGATATTGAATCAGACTCAAAATGGAATTCATGCATTTAGGCTCAGTCTTTGGTAAAAGAATGGAAAAAAGATGTTATGCTGTGCCATTCTTTACTCTTCATTGTTGCACACCCAGATATTTTGTCTTTCTTGCAGGGTTATGCGGAGTCTTTGCGCAACTTGGTAGATGAAAGCATATCACTTCATCCTTTAATTTCAGCAATTCAAGTACTTCACTCAGTATCCAAAGAAATTGAAATCAATATCATGGTAATTGTTCATAATTTTGGAAATTTTAAACAGAGAAATATAGGAAGAGTGCTAATTCCAAGCTTCTCTCCCCAAATTGCAGAAACTGAGGGAACAATTATCTGGTAATAAGAATGCCTTGAGTTTGCGGGCACTCAATGATAGACTGATGTTTGCTGAAAGAGGATTCTTGGATGCTGAAGGTCTTCCAGGCAACCAGTGGTTCAAGCATCTTGTAAGCTTATCAGCTTAGCTCAAAGACAATTTGCCAATAAAAAATTTTGGCTGCATCCCTTATAAAATGCACTTAGAAAGCCAAAGTTTTTACCTGGGACCTTGAACAGTAGATAAAAAGACCATTTAAAAGCAGAAACATATCATCCTTTCAGCCAGTCAGTTTCACATGTGTTGTAAAAGCTACTAGTGTATGGTTTTCAGAGACCACACAATTTAACTTTTATAGTTGCTGTATACTGCAGTAGCCCTCATTTTTTTACTGACTTTGCGCAGGTATATGGTCCAACTAGTGACAGTAGAAGCAAGCTAAGTGTTTTCCCCAGTATAGCAGATGCAATTGCGCAAACCCGGGGTATGAGCAAATCCAAAGGACAAGCAGCTATTCGGCACGAGATATGGAGAGTGGCCCGAGCTATTCTGAGGGTTGTGGATGTTCTCAAAGGAGAGTTCTTGTAAATTTAGGGAAACAAACAGACAAGTTGACACGATTTTCAGGGAGGATCTTTAAACTTTATAATACACTTTTTCTTTTTCTTTTTTTAATCCGGTGGAGGTAGTGCTCTCCAGTTTGTGCATTATTTTTCTACTTTGAATCTTCTTTGTAGAAGTTCATTACCAGCATAGGCATATGTAGAAAGTACAATTCTTCAAGGGACTTGCAGTCGCAATGTAAAATGTTATCAATACTTTTAAGATCGAAAGTAGCGTCATTTGAACATATATTGGCTTTGTGTGAGTACTTTTTCTGTCCATGTTTAGGCATCGAATTAAACTATATAGATTCAACTTATCATAGATGAAGAGTAGATGTAATAAGTAGATCCAATAGGCTGTATCCATTAAATTGGGTAAAGCTCAGCTAGGCCTCAGGTCACGGGCTGAACCGGCCTAGTACTGTTAGGTCACGGTGTCAAATTTGGTGAACCATGACCCGTGCGTTAGCCAACTGTTCCAGGCTGGGTTATCTGACCTGGTGGTTCATGGGTTCACGTGAACCGTAATTTTTTTTTTCTTTTACAAAAACAAAGTATTATCTTCATTTAATTAAAAATGATGACTTAATTAACTTATATGAAATAAATATGAGAATATTTTCAATTTCTTATAATGTTATGGAAATTTACATTTATTTATACAAAACTAGATTCAAATGAAATTGTAATATTAAATGGGTTTTGAGGCTCGAGGAATTTGTTTTGATTTAAAATGAAAATTATGAGTGACCCTTGTGCTTTAGGTTCAAGTACAATGGTGAAATCTCGTTTACATACTAGTTTGAAAGTGGGATGGGAGATTAAGTTGGCTCGAAATCTAAGAATTTAAATATGTTGATGAACTTAGAAGTCAAGATATAAATCTAGATATTTCTCCGAAGGAAGCCTAGTTCAATTGACTAAAGAAGTATTCTATCAATCAAACTAGAGTAGCGGAAGAAGTTTAAAGTTTCTAAATAATTCATTGATCAATTTGGAAACAGGCAATTAGAATTGACCTATAGGTTAGCTTTTAAGGTTTAAGGCACTTCAGTCATTTGATCGACCAAACTATTTTAAGTATGGAGGTTTTGTTCTATATAAGAATGGTGAACTAAATTGGATAAATTTTCTTCTTTTTTTTTCTTTTAAAGGGTTAAGCATTGTACATCGAGAGACATCTACCCTAGATTTTATTATTAGAAATAAAAACTTAAAAGAAAAAAAAGAGAAACGTAAGGCTTTACTTCTTAAAAGTTATATTGTAATTATTACCTACTGAAAAAATAAAGAAAGAATTACTACTCGCTTTACCATTATACTAAGCAAAAAACAAAGAAAAAGAAAAGAAAAACCAAGAAATACTATTCTCCTTACAAAATATAAATAAATCTAAAAAAGATTCTATTATGAATTATTTTGATACAATAATGAAGTATAACCGTAATTAACATGTACTATAAGAAAATACATAACACAATTAGATTGATATATATATTTCTAAGATGAAGCCAAACGGAAATTTCTAAGCCCAATATGATCCCAAAAGGGAATTCATTTTAAATCAAGATCCGATTTTGTGGCACTAGAAAAAAGAAATCAAATTGCACTTTATACTCTTGGCAAGCCAGTCAACTGCACTGTTTTGCTCTCAAAATTAGACTTAACTTGCCTTGGATATCTTCCAATAGAGTCTTGGTACATGATATGACAATTATAAATGTCCCATCTAACCAACAATGTTGATAGTCATCTTGAGATAATCGGTGAATCTGTTTCCATCAGAACCTTTACAAAATTAGATGACCTGCAAAACTCAAGGCCCTTTACCAAAGCTAACAGTTCAATATTCAATGGATTTGTGTTGAGAAGCAAAGCCAAAACATCATAACACGCACCCTTTTGCATCCCTTAAAATTCCCCACCACTACCAATACCTTGGCTGAAACTACCATCCACTGTTTAATTTAATGAAACCATGATCCAAGACAATCCAAGACGGCAAATGAATCCCTTTCTTTTATGGAGGTTTGTAATTGTGCCGAATAATTCCTCATCTCTTATAACTTGTTTCTTATTAAGTGGATTTACTCGCACAAGATTCAATAATTCATCCTTAATTTGTTTAACCATAATCTTGGGGGGGCTGCTTCTGTTCCCATGTTTCTTATTATTTCTTTCAACCTATAGATGTAATATTGTTAGAAGTTGAAATAAAAACTTTGTATATGGTTTGAAACATTTCCCTACATACATTATTTCCAAAACTTTAACATAACCTATATTGAAGGGATGTTTAGAATTGAACTAATACCAAATACACTGCAATCAAGATCCAAATATTTTTAGTATGTTTACATAAAAGAAAAATATGAATAGCACACTCATATTCCTGTAAACAGCAAACACAACGAGGAGCAAGGGCCCGACCCCAAGTGCATTACTAAAGCCCTGCTTTATGTACTTTGGTGCTTGTGTATCCAGGAGTGTTCATACCTTAGTAGGTGATTAAGAGCGATTTCATTCAAGGCGAAAGTATTACTTAGTGCAACAAAGGTGAGTTATTGGACTCATAATTCTTATTTTCAAGGTAATGGTTAACTGCATTAGTTTGGTGCATTATTACTTTGCCTTTTCTTTATATGCATGCCAATGAACCTAAAAGAAAAAATTGACTTAATGACATATGTTGGTCATGTCTCCATGCTTGAATTGCACGTCACAGGATGTCTACTGTTAACGTAGGATAGGTATGAGGCCGTAGATTGACCAATGATGGCCATTTAAGTGGGTTGGAACACTAGGAGAAAACAATTAGGTAGGATCAAAGGATAAATTATAAAACGCTTGTCACTTGTATACAAGTAAATTCCACATTCAAGTATTTCACAATGAGCCTTTCAAAATTTATTATTATTATTGTTATTATTATTATTATTATGTGTTTGTATTTTATGATTTTAGGGTTTTTGATAAAGAACAAAAAAAATTAAAAGAAAATAAAGATATGAACAAATTAAATTATTGGATATAATGCATTAATAACTAATTCAAACTAAGGTTTGTTTGATTTCATTTGGATATAACGTACAATTGAAATCAAACAAAGGTTTTTAATTAAACAATTGATATTATGCATGATCAGGGCTATCGCCACAATTCAATATAGATTGATAACATAAAGAGGTTTAGAGACAAACTCTAGGATATTGGAATTTCATTGACATAACTAATAAAAAATGTCTATAACAAGAAAGCCCTAGAAACCCTAAGGAAAACAATGTAAAAGATCAATAAAATAAAAGACAAAACTGAAAAACTCATAACCCTATTATTCTAATAACTAAATACTAAATAAAAATAAAATAAAATAAAATAATATTATTTCTCATAAATCTATGCTAAGTTGTTGCCAAATATGTCCTCTTGAGCCATTAAATTAAAACAAGTCGTCTAGATTCAAGTATTTGAAATTGATCCCTATCATTATCTAGTGTAGGATAAGATATAAAAACTATGGAACAAGTAATATTGACCATTTAAATGGGCTAGAAAGTTTGGGTGGTCATCAATACTGAGGCTTTTAGGGACAAGTGGGTCATGGGATTGTCATCAATGGTTATCATAAGTTAGGAACCAATGAAAAGTGTTAAGTGTTAGCACCTATCACCTAATTTGGGGTAAGGTATTAGCCCATATATTAGCATTAGATGGCTAAATCAAGCTGAGACACTAAAATTAACTAGCCATCATATATTAAATGTAGACAATTTAAAATAACCCAATAAATGGAATTTTGTATCAATTATTGGTTGTTCAAGGTAGATTTCACAAAGTGTAAGATTTTGTTGTGAATCTACTTATTATCAAGTTTTTGGTGCAATTTCTTGCTAGGTTTTATGTTTACCTTGTGTGTAATCCAACACCTTCAAGTGGCGACTTTACCCTAAAAGAATATGAGTTAGATTACATATTCACAACTTGAGATTACTCTACAAAGGATTATGATTATCGATATGCTGTTATATATCGACTTAGAATATGGTAAATAGTCCTTGTTGGACTTCAATATCTTAACTTATTTTCTAAAGCAACAGAACTCCTTAAGTTAATACATGGATCTTTATTTTAGACCTTCTAAAGTTTTACCCTCAAATGGGATAAAATCTACAATGGAGTTATAATACCTAGTTAATTTTAACTACTTAGCTATTCAAGTGAGAATCTACGTAGAGTATATATTTGATGACTAATTATTTGAATTTGCTAATATCGATCTAAAAAAGTTGGTGAGTATTACACAATTGAACAGGTCATAAGGCTATTTGCTACATCTCTTGAAGGTCTCAAGGCATGACAATAGTCTTGTTTAGATCTATTGGATACATTTAACTCAAATTCAGGAGTTGGTAGCACTCCTTAAATTAACCTTGGGAATAAAAATTTGTGGTGCTCTCACATATCAATTAGGCTATGAAGTTATATTGCGAAAATGCCTAAAATTGGGAGACACTAATCTATCAAGCCTAAATTCCAAGAGTTAAAAAATGTAATTTGCAAAGCCCCCATTTGTAGCACATTTAGTTTGAAAAATGGAACAAGATAGAAATAGAGTTATAATTCTTAAGAATCGAGTTAAGAGGTGATAGCTTCATTTAATTGCACTTAAGAGTGGATTTAGTAATGGACTGGGAATAAATCTAAATATCAACATGCCCTTACCCCAACCATAGCTTGACTATTGAGGTAAGGTCTTACAATTAAATATGGAAATATATTAGAAAAAGACGAAGGAATAAATACACCTTTAATCTTTGAAGAAATTGCAATTCCTCATTTGACAACTATAAGTATTATATGAAATAGTTATTTCGCAAACTAAGCACAAAAATAAATTTATAGAAAAGGAATAACTATCACATTCCATCCCTATAATGTCAACTAAACATGCTATTAAAAGTGAATAAAGTAGTGGAATTTATGTGATTCGATCAGAGTGAATTGCATTATCACAAAACTAGCTTCTTTTCTTTTAGAAAAATAGATTAATAATCACAACAATGATAGGCCTAACTATTAGTAAGTCCCATAACATATTCCCCATTAAGTATTACAAAATCCTTAGCATTCCTTTGGTTTCTTTACCACAACACTCTCAAGGTAAAACTCTCACACTCACTCTCTTTCAAACCTTAATTTTGTGTTTATAGCAAATCTACTAGTATTGATCTAACTCTATTATTTGTTTATCTTTGTGAGATGCAATCAAGGAATGATAATGGCTATTTGAGTAGCCAACGCCAAAAAAAAAAAGAAGGAAAGGATAAAGAGGCTTTTAGGGGAAGAGTTTGATACCCCTTTCTACTGTTTATTTTCTTTTTATATTTGTTGAGTATAAATCAAATATGTCATTTCCTACTTCTTTCTTGCTATTTCTAGTACGTTTAATGATACTAGTTACAATAGTTGTGAAAAACACATGTGATTTGTCCTATATTTGAAAATTCGAATACCAAGCTAGCCTTTTTTCTGTTCCTCAATGGTCTCTTCATAATGTTTTTCTCCCCCTCTTCAAGATCAACCTTGTTAGCATGGTTGTAGTTAAGATAAGCCTTATGAAATTTTGATAGATCTTCCCGACCGGTATCTTCTAGTTGTAAGCCTGACCATTGAACCAAAATTTGTGGAATATTCTAACTTGCCCTTGAAATAACTCGTTGATCCAAAATAATCAAAAGTGTCAACAAAGGATGATTATCAATAGCTTCCATAGGTTGATCTAAAGAAGGCATAAAGACACCATGAGCCTTTTTCAATGAAGATACATAAAATATATTGCAAATTTTAGCATAAGGAGGTAACTCGATAAGCACAACTCCTTATCCATGTACGAACAAGAAATGGCCTATAGAAACATAAAGAGACATCCAAACAAAAACCATATCACTTGGAACAAATAGACATCCAAACAATGTGTATCTACATAAGACTTCATTCTATTGTGTACCTCTTCCAATTCTTGAGTAATAGGCACAAAATATCATCTTTAAAAAAAAAAGTCCTCATCCACAGCATCAATGCTAGAACTTCCCCTAAGATAAGGGGGTATAGTTGGTGGCTTACGACCATACACAATCTAAAAAGTGGTAAATTTAGCTCCACTATTGAAGGATGTATTATAAGCATATTCTGCCCATGGTAAATACTTCACTCATTATTGAGGACAATCCATTACAAAATTCTTAAGATATTGTTAGATTGTTCTATTGAGTACTTTAGTCTACTCATTTGATTATGGGTGGTAAGCACTACTCATACTCAATGCCATCTCACTTAGCTAAAAAAACTCCTTCCAAAAACGGCTCATGAAAATTGAATCCCTATTGAATACTATAGTATTTGAATATCCATGTAATTTGACAACCATATGTAGAAAAAGAGTTGCCACTTTAGAAGCCATGTAATGATTGTCCAAAGCACCAAGATGAAAATATTCCAAGAGTCTTTCAACAACTGCTAAAATGATTGAAAAACCTTGAGACTTTGGTAAACATGTTATAAAGTCCATACTTACATCATCTTAAACTCTAGTTGGAATAGGTAATGGACTAAGTAAGCTAGCATGAGATTTGGCAGCATAATTAACTCGTTGACAAATCACACATTCATGAACATATTGTTCAATTTGAGACTTAATGCCTTTCCAAAAAAATTCAGCTGACAATCTCTTGTAAATCTTAAGAACACCAAAATGACCTAAGCTTGGGGAATTGTGAAACTCTTTCAACAATAATGGTATAATAGATGACTAAGGCACCAAAGACAATTTTTTTTCCTACAATGTAAGAGACTATGTCCATTGTAGGAGCCATTTCATGTCTTTCCCCGAGTTAAAGTAAAACAAAATTGATTTAAAAGCTGCAAGATTGTCATACTCTTGCTCAATGAATTGAAAACAAGGAAACAATATTCCAAAAACTAACCACAATCCTCTATTTGACGTAATAATGCATCCACTACAATATTATAAGTCCTAGAATTATAAACAATCATATATGAGTAACCAATCAACTTAGACAAATATTTCTGTTGCTTCAAAGTTTGGACAACTTGATTCAATATCTCCTTTAAAATTTTGTGATATGCCTGAATAATAAAGTGGACTCCCAACAAATATTTTTGCCATTTTTGACTAATTTTACAATGGTAAACAACTCCTAAACATAAGCCAAAGCATTCCTCATATGTTCAGGTAGCTTTTTGCTAAAATATGCTATCATATGCCCTTCTTGTAATAATACGACTCCAATTCCTATACCCAAAGCATCAATTTTAACTATTAATTGTTTTGAAAAATCTAACAAAACCAAAATTGGAGCATTAGTTAAAGCACACTTCAATTTATGAAATGCTTCTCTAGCCTTTGGATTCTATTGAAATTTGTCAATTTGCAACATGTCAGTTAGTAGCCTTGCAATTGTTGCATAATTGCAAGTAATCTCCTATAATAATGAAATTATCCCAAAAAAGCTCTCAACTCCTTCATGATTGAAGGCAATAACCATTTCTAAACATCTTCTACTTTAGTAGGTTCTAGACGAACCCCTCCTTGAGACACCACATGTCCCAAATATTTAATTGTAGTTTGACCAAATGAACATTTGCTTTCGTTAAGGTAAAAATTATTGTCCAACAACACTTGCAACACCTATGCTGAATGATCAACATGAAAATCATTGGTATGACTATAAACAAGAATGTCGTCAGAAATACAATCACAAATTTCCTTAGAAAAGGCTTAAAAATCTTGTTCATAATGGCTTGAAACGTAGCTAAGGCATTGCTTAATCCAAAGGGCATAACAAAAAATTTGTAGTGACCCTCATGTGTTTGAAATGTTATCTTTTGAACGTCTTTAGGATGCATTCTGATCTAGTGATATCTAGACCATAAATCTAACTTTAGAAAAAAATTTAGCATCGTAGGTATTGGAATCTCATCCTTTATGGTCACTTGATTCAATGCCTTATAGTCAATACAAAAATGCTAAATTCCATCCTTTTTCCTTACTAAAAACACTGGAGAAGAAAAAGGAGAAGTGCTATCTTTTATAATCCCTTGAGACATCAACTCTTTAACCTATTTTTTAATCTCATTTTTCTAAAAATGAGGATATCGAGAAGGTTTCACATTGATAGGTGATATTCCATCTTTAAGATGTGTCTGATGTTGAATTTGGCAAATAGGTGGTAATGATGAAGGTATCTCAACTACTCAAGAGAATCTGCCCAATATGTGCTACAAAACATGATTACTAGTAGTACTCTCTGATGAATCAAAATTCTGAGCCACTAAATGATAATATGATGCAATAGCATCTATTTGAACCATACATCTAAGTTGATTTCTAGTTTTCTCACCACAAAGAGACACCACCATTATAAAGAAACCACATATTTAAAGTACTATAATTAATTGTCACTAGCCCCAACTGCTATAACCATTGTATGCCTAAAACAACCTCAACCCCTTGTATTGGCAAAATATATAATGTAGCTTCAATGTCCGGCCCCTAAATACTCATCTTAACATTGATACAATTAGGGCTAAGAAAATGGTCAAACCCAAATGCTTAGCCAATTGACTTTGCAAAATATTATGGGTATTATCTAAATTAACTAATATAGAAGCATCATGATTATTAATATTCCCTTTAAATCTCAATATCCTAGGCACTTGCATTCTAAACATAGCATGAAAACTAATAGTGCAAGAATCAACACTAATACCAAGAAGCTCATCAAATTGAGGAATATCATCAAATTGCTTTGACTACTCATTCTTTTCACAAATATGATCATCATCATTCAACAGTAACAAGAATTTTGCTTTACATGGCCCTTATGAAACTTTCATCACAATTGTAGCATAACCCTTTTTCTCTTCATGCCAACATTTCTGTAGCAAATAGTTTCCTAATGGGTAGATTTGGTTTAGAAGGAACAAATAAACTAGAAGAAGTCTAAGAAATGGGTGTAGAAGAAATGGGTAAAGTTAATTTAGATGGAAAAGAATTGTATGGTTTAGGTGAAAAATGAAGAGAAGAAGTGGGCTTTGAAACTTTCTACGATTGAGAAGAAACGATAGGATAAGATGACAAAGATTCTTCGGTAAGTTTTGTTTCATACATCTTGGCTAATGCAATAGCATGTATCAAATCAACTAGTCTAGCTATCTTGACATCTCTTTCAATATTAGGTGACAATCTATAAATGAAACATTTTAAAGGGAAACTATCTGGTATGCTTGATATTCAATTAGATAATTACTTAAATTGTGATTGATATTTTGCTATAGTACTCACCTATACAAGTTTTGATAACTCTCCTTTGGGATCATCATATTTAGATGGGCCAAATTTGCATTTCGATGCCCCTATAAATTTATTCCATGTGCCCAATTATCGATTATTGTACATCCATCGGTACCAATGTAAAACTTTATCCTCAAAGGCAAACGAAGCAATTGTAATTCTTTGTTCATCTAGAATTTGATGAAAATTAAAGAATCTCTCAGTCTTGAATAACTAGCCAAATACATCTTCATCATTAAATTTTGGAATTTTCAATTTAATGCCTTTGATCATGCTATCCACTCTTATCATGAACTGAATGTAATGACACTTGTTGATGAACTGAATCTTAAGGAGAAATGGATGCTTGATTCTAACTCTTTTCTTGCTGCAAATTGTTCATTTGTAATTGTGTGTTAAAATCTTTTGTCCATTTCTTCAAACATTATCTTTTGCATTTGTTGAATATGTGTTGTTAATACTGCTAGTTATCTTTGATGGAAGTTTGTCGAGTTCCAAGTGGCATTACAATGACACGAGCACCGATGTTAGGCCCAACCATTAGCAAGGCCCACAACCCATTTCCCACTAAGTATTACGGAATCCTTAGCATTCCTTTGGTTTCTTTACCACAAAACTCTCGAGGTAAAACTCTTTCACTCACTCTCTTTCAAACCCTAATTTCGTGTTTATGGCAGATCTACTAGTATTGATCTAATACTATTATTGTTTATCTATGTGAGATGCAATCAAGGAATGATAATGGCAGTTTGAGTAGCCAACTCCAAAAAATAGAAGAAAAGGACAAAGACTATTTCATGGGAAGAGTTTGATACCCTTTTCTATTGTTTATTTTCTTTTTATATTTGTTTAGTACAAATCAAATCTGTTGTTTCCCGCTTCTTTCTTTCTATTTCTGGTACGTTTAGTGATTCTCGTTACAATAGTTGTGAAAGACACGTGATTTGTCCTACATTTGAAAATCCAAATACCAAGCTAGCCTTTTTTTCTGGTTCCTCAATGGTCTCTTCGTAACAGACACCCATCAACGGAAAAAGGATACAAGAGGAAATTATGTTTTGAGGGAAGGCGATGAGCACTTTTCCTTATCCAACCGAAAAGGAAAAATAAGAAAGCAATAATGCTCGGGTCCGCTTCGTTAGTGAATGGGAAACTCTCAGAACTTCTCTTTTCTTTTCTTTTCTTTTTTTCCGCTTTTTCAACTCAAGTACCCATTTCTCTCGCATGATGATCCTAGAATCTAGTTCTCCTTAAGCTCTCACAGGCTTTTAAAGTTGAGAAATAAGTCAAGTTCCAATCCTCGCCAAGTAGACAGCTCCAATGGAGCAGTTGGAAAAGAAAAGCTTCCTCCTGTCGTCTGAATTCTGTACCAATGATTATTTCGAAACTAGTTCTGACAAGCATCCAAAATTTTGCATGAAGAGAACAAATCTATGTATGTAGTATTAGCACTGGCCAAATACCAATGAAACTGAACTGCACCAGCAGTACAGTTAATTTTACAAAACCCTGACATCGAATGGGTTCTACAACCACTTTACAATTTCAGCCCTCCACTAACACTACACAAAACTGAAATTGAATCAAAGAGGAAAAAAAATCAATGTCAAGTGCAACCTATTGTGCCCGGTATACAGCCTCTGTCAGTCCAAATTTCTCTTATGTACTAAATTACATAGGTTATGTATATGGAAAGGTAAGCAACCCCAAAACCAGAAAGTGGCCCATGAAACAAAGACACCATGAGGAACTGGAGTACAGAGAAAACTACAACAAAGATATAACTAATTTGTAACATTCCCATCCGATGTCAGAGAAACGCTTATCCTACAGGAATTTGATGCTATTTAGTGATGACCTCTTTACTTGCAGTGTGACCGGATAGATCCTGCTTACTTCCACATCTCTGCTGAGATGGAGGAGGCACTTCTTTATCTTAAGGAGCTGCACTTACTGAGTCATCCTAGTTGTATATCTTAACAGGCTTCTCGTATGAGTGTCGGTTCTGCAAATTTAGGAAAAAAATTAAAAAAAAAAAAATCAACATACTTGAAAGAAGTATTAGCATCATGAACCTACTGCAGATCGCCAATAGACGGAAAAACATGGAATCAAAATATTATCAATTACATTGATGAAAAACTCACTATGCTCTCAATAAAAACATTATAACGAAGATACTGTTACCTTGGCCTACAAACTACTATATAAAAGACCATTAAACCAAAAGGTCTACCTGATTTACAGCATAAGGCCTCTTAGGTGCATTGTCTGAATGTTCCAGCCCAAGGTACTGCTCCCAAGCACCATAGACATCTCTTCTCTGTTGAACAAAAAATTCAGATAACACTTCTAGCTTAACTCCTTAATAAGAGCAAGCCTAGCTCCCTGTTTTAGATACAATTTTAATTAATTTTGTCTTTGTTCTTTTTTTTTTTTTGGATTAGATACCTGAAAACGATTTGATACAATTTCAGAATCCTGCAGATACTCTGGACGTCCCAGTGACAAGAATGCAAATTTCCACTGTCCACATTTACATTAGGCATTTCAACAAAGAGTGTTAATCATATAGGAAAGCTCGTATCCAACTAGGTGCAGCAATGGGAGTATTACCTTTGAGAACTCCTCATCTGGAACTTGCAATTTCTTCTGAATGCGCACCTTCACTTCAGATAAAGTTTCACCTTCATGAATGACCAAGAAAAATGGCTCCCCAAAGTTCTGCACTTGCTGATCAAGGAGGGAAAAAATCAGGACAACCAAAAAGGTATTGTATGTACTATAACAGCTAAGGTCAATATTCAGTAACTCCAATTTCCTCATTTATTTATTTGTGGTAGGTTCTCCAACAATGAAGCAGTAGTCATTCAACACATACCACTTGATTTTGAGCAGCTTCTTTCCTGAAGTGGTAAACATGAATCAGTCGGTCTTGAGGGGCAAGGTTCTTTTCCTCTTCTGGGATCTGTGGAAAGATCAAAAGGTTAAAACATGAAGAAAAGTCAAGCTCAACATGGTAAAAAATAAGACACCCGAAGGCAGTGCAACAACCAGAAAGAAAAGGAACACCAGAATAAGAAAGAGAAGCATTTCCACACCACCCTTAATATTTCTATATGATATCCCATATCTAATCACAATAGTTGCTAGAGATTCCAGCTGCCATTAGCTAGCTCTAGATATCCACCCTTCGATCACTCCAGATCTAGAAACCACTCTGTAAGACTTCTATTATTCAGGACAAGGATCAGGTGTCCATTAACCTTCCCACTGCAATGAGAGATGTGTCTCTAGACTTAAACACGCTCAGCCACAGTCGAGCACCCTTACCTTCACACCAAGACTCACATTCTATTCCTTTAATTTAATTTCCCACTTCATACAGCTTCAGCTTCCGCAGGGATAAGAACAACTTACTTTCACTATAGTTGAGCAAGATGGAAAAGCAGCTAAAGGTTTCACTTAGCCTCTTACGTCTAGCATATACCAATTCAAGATGTATAACAGAGGATATATTCCTCTGTAGTTGGAAATAATATTACTAAAAAAAAATTCTCCACTAGCATTAAAATCGTAAATATAAAGGGACTACCTCCTCTGCACGCAAAGTCCAGTACTGATCATTTATGTTCTCAATTTTTTCATTTCGGGGAAAGATCTGCAGAAAGAGAGAGCAGCATTATATTAATAACATATCATCTTTCATGATTTTGGGAAGGGGGGGAAGGGGGTTGTGGGGGTCCTTGTATCTTGAGGCAACTAAATAAATTTCAAATGTCATTATAGGAAGAGTAATGCTGCAAATTGCAAAGCACAATGGACCAATGGCCATCTTGAAGCTGGAGTAAATCTCATTAGAGTTCAAGTACCTTATAAATTTTGTGATAAAATACTTCAAGCAGTCTAAGTTCTGCATCTGGACTGGACAACTCAACCTGTTCCAAGGATAGAGATGTGGGAAATTCAGCAACATTTGCAAACCACACAATCACAAAATAGAAACATATAAGACATGATATTCAAACTTGATATCAACATGTTGATATGGGCCGATGCAGAACATGAAAGATTGCCCATATATCACAAACTGACAGGGCATCGACAAGATTGATTGAACAAAAAAGGATAGGATTTTCTAGAATTCAAATGGAAAGCCCCTATTCCTGATGAACTGAGATGAACTTAATCAATGCACATTGAAGAAAATCAAAAGATCCATACTCAACAATTTCCTTGAAATGTTGATTTTCCCCCCCATAAATAAATAATTATTGCAAAAAGAGAGTTAATTACAACCACTCAATGCAGGAAAGTGGGGGTAAAACAAAACTCCTGGCCTAGTAGATAAAGATTTACAAAAGAAAACTCCAAATGGAACTAGTAAACCAATCTTTAAGAAAATACAAGGATTAGTGAAGAAAAATATGAAGGAGAAATTTTTCTCATCATTCCATTTTACAGCATCTTGTCTAATATAGAAGATTACAAGGGATTAAAAAGGAAAATCTACAATTCATAGAAAAGCTATAATACATGGTATTTCTAAAAATATCTTCTCTAAATATAAACAAATCTAAAATATCTTTTTTAAAAATAAACAAATCTATATTATTTACAACTCATTTATTTCAATACTCCCCCTTAAGCTAAGGAATAGATGTTTTCCATTCCTAGCTTGGTCACAAAATTATAATGACTTGAGTTGTTCAGCCCTTTTGTTAGAACATCTGCTAATTGTTGTCCTGTTGGAACATAAGACATACACACTAGCCCTTCCTCCAATTTTTCCTTAATGAAATGTCTATCAATTTCGATATGCTTTGTCCTATCGTGTTGTATAGGATTATGAGCAATATTGATGGCTGACTTATTATCACAATAGAGCTTCATAGGACCATCCCATTTTATTCTTAAATCATCTTAGGATAATTTTCAACCAAAGCAGTTCACACAATCCTTGAGCAATTACCTTAAACTCTGATTCGGTTGAAGATCTAGCTACCACATTCTGTTTTTTGCTCCTCCTTGTTACCAGGTTACCTCCAACAAAAGTACAATACCCGGTAATTGATCTTCTATCTACTAGAGAACCAGCATAGTCAACATCGGCATAAGCTTCTAGAGTAAGTTTGGAGTTCTTTTTTAACAAAATTCCCTTTCCTGGATTGCCTTTCAAGTAGTGAAGCACCCTATACGCAGCTTGAAGATGAGATTCTCTCGGATCATGCATGAATTGACTAATTACGCTTACTAAGTATGCAATGTCTAGTCGAGTGTGAGCTAGATATATAAGCTTTCCAACCAATCTCTGGTACATTCTCTTATCAACCATCGGCTCTTCCTTAGCTTCTCCCAACTTGTGGTTTAGATCTATCGGAGTAGAGACTGGCTTACTTCCAATCTTCCCGGTTTCTGCCAATAAGTCGGTCACATATTTCTGCTATGAAATGAAAATTCCTTGTGTAGAATAAGCCACCTCAATATAGTTTCCCCAATTCCTTTATCTCAAATTCTCTGGTTAGCTGTTCCTTCAACTTATACTTCTCTCTATCATCATTTCCAATTATTATAATGTCGTCCACATAGACAATAAGCACAGTTACTCCCCCTCCAGCCGAGTTCATAATAAACAAAGTGTGATCCCCTTGACTTTCTTTGTAGCTAGACTTCTTCATTACTTTTGCAAATCTTCCAAACCAAGCTCTAGGGGATTGTTTTAACCCATAAAGAGCCTTCATCAGTTTACACACCTTATTCCCTATGTCTCCCTGAAATCCTGGTGGAATATTCATGTAGATTTCTTCTTTCAAGTCACCATGAAGAAATGCATTTTTGACATCATATTGAAGGAGTTGCCAATTGAAGTGAGCAACCAATGGCAGTAAAATTCTCACGGTATTCATTTTTGCAACTGGAGAAAAAATCTCATGATAATCAACTCCATACTTCTGAGTATACCCCTTGGCCACTAATCTGGCTTTATATCTTTCAAGGGATCCATCTGCTTTGTATTTCATTGTGAAAATCCACTTACAATCAACAATATTCTTTCCTTTCGGTTTATCAACAATCTCCCATGTTTTATTCTTTTCCAAGGCACTCATCTCTTCTCTCATAGCATTCCTCCATTCCCTTTTTGACAATGCCTCAGAAACTGTGTTGGGAATAGCAATGGTGTTTAGACTCACAATGAACCTTTTGTGGGTTGGTGATAGATGCTTAAGTGAGACATAGTGGGACAATGGATAAAGAGGTTGTTTAGTGCATTCTCTGGTTCCTTTTCTAACAGCAATGGGAAGATCAAGATCTTTTGTTGGGTTGATAGATGGATCAATAGATTGCGCATCTAGAGGCAAATTAGATCTTACCATGACTTCATTATCATTTTTTGAGTTGGATTCTTGGATTTGTGTCGGTTCAGGAGCAGCCTTTCTCCTTGAATATACTTGAGAAATCTTGGGATGATCAACATTTGGTTCTACAGAGTTTGACCCTAGCTTAGCCTTGTCTGGCACGAGAGGAAGATCACAAGATTGAAGATCAAGAGATCGAAATGGTTCAAAGGACTCATTAGTACTCTCTTCCACCCTTGAAATCTCCCCCTGAAGAGAGGACTTGGAGAAAAAAGGAGTTGTTTCTGCAAATGTAACATCAGCAAAGATAAAAAATTTCCTAGATAAAGGGTGATAACATTTGTATCCCTTTTGAGTAGATAAGTAACCCAAGAAAATACACTTGATGGCTCGGGGGTCAAGTTTACTTCTGTGTTGACTTTGGACATGGACAAAAGCTGTGTACCCAAACACTCTAGGTGTAAACCCATTTGAGGTTCTGAAATGTGGGTAGAAACTGTTAAGAAGATCCATGAGGAAAGTCTATTTATCACATATGTAGCAGTTAGAACAGCATCCCCCCAAAAAGACTTAGGAACGTTCCCTTGAAAGAGTAAAGCTTGTGTGGTGTTAAGTAAATGCCCATTTTTCCTTTCAGCTACCCCATTCTATTGAGGTGTGTTAACACATGATGAGTCGTGAAGAATGCCTTGAGATTGGAAGTAGGGTGACAATGTTTGATTGAAATAATCTCTAGCATTATCTGTCCGAAACGTTTTTATTTTTACCCCAAATTGATTTTGAATCATAGAGACAAAATTAGGTATGATAGTGCTGACATCAGACTTTTGTTTTAGAAGGTACAACCATGTAACCCGAGTGCAATCATCAATTAGGGATAAAAACCAACAAGCTCTAGAAATATTAGGGATTGTAGAAGGTCCCCATATGTCACTATGAATCAAATGGAAAGGACGTAAACTTCTTTTATTACTGATAGGAAAAGATACACGAGTGTGTTTTGCAAATTCACAAACATCACAGTGAAACTCAATAATATCTATTCCTTGAAACAGATGAGGAAACATGACTTTGAGAACTCTAAAAGATGGATGTCCAAGACATAGGTGATACAACCAAATAACATGTTTATTTGATAAACTGAGAAAAGATAGATTACTCCTAGGTTTCTTAAAAGATTCAAGGTAATAAAGGCCGCTACTTTCCTTAGCAAGTCCAATCCTCCTCCTCGTGTCCTGGTCCTGAAAGACACAGTAAGAAGGGTAAAAAACAGCATAACATTTAAGGTTATTGGTGAGTTTTTGAATGGAGACAAGGCTGGCCGATAACTTTGGTACACGAAGAGCACTCTTTAATGTAATAGTAGGCGTGATATGTATGTCTCCAATCCTTGCAACAGTAGCTAAAGTGCCATTGGCTACTGCCATTTTTCTATTACTAGGGCATAGGGTGTATGTATGGAAGAGTTGAGACATGTTGGTAATATGGTTCGTGGCTCTAGAGTCTATTATCCATGCATTAGTATGTAAGTTATCTGAGGCATTCATACAAAAAGGGGATAAAGGTATACCTGAAAGAGCTAGAGAACATGTTCCAAAGGTTTTTTCCAAGGATCCCAATAAATTTCTCAGTTTCTCAATCTCTTCACTGTTAAACCCCTCCTTTGTTGGGCTTTCCTCTGGTTTTGATTGTTCTGTCATGTGTGCATGAGGTCTTTGTTGTCTCCTACGGATTCCCCACTCTTGGCTCGGTGGCTTACCATTTAGTTTCCAACACTTCTCTTTTGTGTGCCTTGGTTTCTTACAATAAGTGCACCAAAGATTGTCTTTGCTCTCCTTAATCTGATTTTCCCCATTCAGGTATCTTGACGAGTTATTTTTTCTTGTTTCTTGATGTTCTATTCTTGCAATTAGGGCTGACCCATCTGCTGTTTGGGATTCAAGCATAACAGCACGTCGACTTTCTTCTGCTCGTATCAGTGATATGGTCTCCTCTAGGGAGGGTATTTCCTCTTTTCTAAGAATTTGGATTCAAACCTAGTCAAATTCCGGATTCAATCCAGCCAAAAAATCATAAACACGATCTTTTTCAATGAAGTTCTTCAAAATTGCTGCATCTTCAGGATGTTTCATTTCAAAAACTCAATAATGATCTAGTTCTTGCCACAAATTTTGCAATAAATTTGCATATTTTGTGACTGATTTGTCCCCTTGCTTAGTGGCTCCAGTTTTGACTTTGATCTCATAAACTTGAGCAACATCATGGGCTTTTGAGTACATGCGACATAGGAAGTCCCATATCTCTTTTGCTGTGTTGAAAAACATGCAAGTGTCACTTATTGTGGAATCCATTAAATCCCATAGCCACAACATTATCATTGAATCATCTTCATCCCATGCATTAAATGTGGGGTCATCCTTTGTTGGTCCAATCCCAAGAAGATGATTGAGTCTCCCTTTGCCTTTGAGGTAAGTTCGGGCAAATTAAGACCATTTTAGATAATTCTTCCCATTGAATCTATAGGAGGTTCAGATATTCTGCAATTCTCCAATTTTTTTAGCATTATTGGAGTCTTCAGATGGTTTAGGGCTGTTGACAATTTCAGACATGGTGACCGAGAAAGATGTTCAGCAATTAAGGCTGAAAAGATTAAGGTTGTTCGACTCAAAAAGATTATGAGTCTTAAAGAGCGTCTAAAGGGTTCAGCGATTAAGGCTGTTAGACAAAAAACATCTAAAGAGTAGTAGCTACTAAGGCCAAAAAATTCAGGAAAGACACCACCCAGCAGTGATGGCTTGCTTGGAAAAGAAACCCTAGGAAAGGAGCCTAAGCTCTAATACCATGAAGAAAAATATGAAGGAGAAATTTTTCTCGTCATTCCTCTTTACAGCATCTTGTCTAATATAGAAAATTACAAGGGATTAAAAAGGAAAACCTACAATCCATAGAAAGGCTATAATACATGATATTTCTAAAAATATCTTTTCTAAATATAAACAAATCTAAAATATCTTTTCTAAAGATAAACAAATCTATGTTATTTACAACTCATTTATTTCAATAATTAGTATAGCCTAATGATATGGGCCGGGAAATTATGGTATATCAAAGGAAAAAGAGGAGAGAAATGGGAAGTGCAACAGGGGGGAATAACAGGGCCCAACCCGGATCAAGGAGTGGAAAAGGGGCTAAGGTGGAAAGGGGAGCTGAGCTGGAGGAAAAAGGCACGTGATGGAGAGAGAAGCAGGACCCGTGGCAGACAGGACGTGGAGGAAAGAGAGCAAGTAGGGGGGGACCAAATGGGATCATATATATAGTTGGTTAGAGGTGGATGAGGGAATATATAGAGAGAATTATTCAGTTAGTTAGAGGAGAGAGTGGTAGCTTGACGGAACCAGCCGTCGGTTGCCGGAGTAAAGGGAGAGAGTGTTATAATTTTCTTCTTGAGTTCAATTGTTATTTGTAAAGGGTCGTTGTAATCGGTCCCATAGCAGAAATTATACTAAAATACTTCATACAATACCTGTAAGCGTAACAATTATTGGTTCCGTTGCCGGGAAACGAAGGACGCCAACCACGAGAGTGTTTACTAATTGAGGAATGACACGGATGGATAATCGAGTAGAGTTGTTGGAGAGGAATGTCGAAGGAATGCACATAGAGGTCACGAATGTGCAGCAACAATTGGAAGCAATGGGGGAAGAACAGAAACATCTGAGAGGGGAAATTACCGCCATACATAGTAAGATGGATCGCATCCATAAACTAATGGAAGATCTCTAGCACCAGAAAGAGGCCGGGGGGGGCATCGGCAAGTAGCTCCACCGTGACAAAGGACCAGGGCAAGCAAGTGGCGAATCCACAACCCATGGACAACCCTTCGGGAGCAACCGCTGGAAGAGAATTAAGAATGGAGGTGGACGAGGAATTTCGCTCCAACGCCTCACGCCTCATACTGCCGGAGTTCGATGGGGAGGATCCTTCCAACTGGATTCTGATGGCTAAGCAATACTTCTCCGCACAACAGACCAGAGAGGAGAGGAAAGTGGTGTTAACTGCCATGTGCATGAGAGGACGGTGCAACCATTGGTTTCGGATGTTGCAAAGAAGGGAAGCAGACCTAACCTGGCTCCGTCTGAAGGAGGAGATTATGAAGAGATATGGAGGATGGTTGGCATCTAACCTTTTTAAGAGTTTATCCCAATTAAGACAAGGAGGCACAGTTCAACAATACATTGAGGATTTTGAATCCCTCATATCCCATGCACCGGCAATGCTTGAAATGCAGCTGTTAGGATACTTTCTAGGGGGACTACGAGACCCCATACAAACATGGGTGGACACGTTTGCCCCCATAACCTTGGAACGAGCTATGGATTTGGCAGTTAAGATCGAGAGGGAATTCGACTGTGGCATATTTCTGACAATGGAGCAAGGCAACGGAGGCCGGGCTGACTTCCGACCAGTAGCACCTCGGGTTAACTATTTCCAGCGAGGGAATAACAGCAGCACAAGAGTCATGGCCCCCCCTGTAACATTGCGGGGTGTCAAGGGTTCTGTGAGTGAGGAAGTACGGATGGCTCCAAGAGAGGGCACTATCTTTCCCAGGATACAAGACCATTCCATAGTTGGGGGAGGGCCGTCGGGCACTCAGCACGGAGGAGTTAAGGAGGGAAACAGAAGGGTTCCGGGCCAACGTCAATTGTCCCATGCTGAGTTTTTGGACAAGAAGGCAAAAGGGTTATGTTTTAAATGCGATCAACCTTTCAACCCCGGGCATCGCTGTCCGAATAAGACGTTCCAACTGTCGGTTCTGGAAGAAGAGAGCCCTGGTGAGGAAGTATGGGATAAGGAGGAGCAAGCTGGTGCCCAGACATCCTTGTCATTGTCATTATTGGCTATGCGAGGATTCAACGAACTCCATACAATGAATATGCAAGGTATGTTGCATTCGTCCCCTATTATAATTCTGGTAGACAGTGGTGCTAGCCACAACTGTGTTGATGGAATGGGTTTTACGACAGAGATTGTCACTATCAGATGACCGACATTTCAAGGTGACCTTGGGGGATGGGCGGTCAGTGGAATCGCAAGGATTTTGCTCTAACTTGCAGCTCCAAGTGGGACAGTACGACACTCTTGTAGACTGTTATGTGATGGAATTGAATGGGGTAGACTTGATCCTGGGAGTAGCTTGGCTTCAAACATTAGGGGAAGTAAAGGTAAACTGGGCCAAGATGACAATCAAGGTTACTCAAGGCATGGAAGAATATTTGCTATGTGGAGATCCTACACTATGTCGTTTTCCCATTTCTTACAAATCGTTACAAAAGTTGGGTGACATGGAAGTGTGTAAGGCGCTATGGGTTATGGCAGCATCACCACGGAAGGGGGAAGTTACTACGGGAACAGGTGTGGAGGGGTTGTTGTCCCAATACAGGGATATCTTTGAATCCCCACAGGGTCTACCCCCCATTCGCCACATTAACCATCACATTCCATTAGTAGAAGGGAAGGGACCCATATCGGTAAGACCTTATAGATATGGCCCATATCACCTAAGATTTGTCTAGCCAAGAAAGTAGGAGAAGGAAGACGTTTTCCCAGCCAAACAGCATTCCTTAGCCTCCAAGTCTGATACACAGGCGCTGCAAAAGCAACCTCCAAGAAACAATGTCAGGTGCCTTGGAAGCCATGCAAGCAAGCAAACCTGAAGGTGCACCCTGCCAAGAGGAGTATGGAGGGGGACAGCCAAACATATGTATGACAAATTCCTTGCAATCTATTCCAGACACTAGCGGCAGAAAGGGATTCAAAGAATAGATGCCTGTGGTCTTTGGGAGAGTTACAACACAAAAAAGACATTTGTAGTGGTCATGTTCCATGTTACCAATTTGTCCAATGTATATAACAACTCCTAGATTGCTAGCCACAAAATAAGAGCGTGTCTGGGGATGTATCTGCTGTGCCAGGCCACTCTGTGCCATGGTACATCTGGGTAACAAACATACCTGGCTTTGGCCCACAAATTAGGATGTCCTCTCTACTCATAACTGGATAAACAAGGGGTGATAGATGACTTTTCAATATATTCAAGATCACTATTGAATGCCAGCCCCACCCTTGGGGATTACATATATTAAAAAAAAAAGGCAAAACAAGCTCATTCTCACTATCCAAGAACATATAGCTCTTTCCCATATCCAATATGCTAATGTCCTCTATTGTGCCAATAGGAACCAAAGGGAGATTCTGATCCCATCTGAATATATTCTTTGCAACTCCACACAGATGTAGGATCTTCCTCCATGGCCAAGATGCATCACCATTCACCAGGTAGCTTCACATGCCAAAAGTTTGTTCCTTTTAAAAGTTCAAAGGGAACCTAATTAGGCTAGTATTCAAAGTACCAGAGCATAACATCCAGATGTGTTTTGAGTTGGGCAATTTTATTCCACTTATATACGTCAACAATGCCTAAAAATCCTTCTCCTCCCAACTTACAAACCACCTGTCATGGCACCTTAACCTTCACTCTACTCTCATCATTTCCATTCCAAAAGAATTATTTCATTTTCATTGTAATATCTTTCAAAGTCAACTTTCTGAGGATGAAAATAGAAGATTGTTTATATTTTCTAACTCCAACTTCAATGTGCAACCAGGAATTTTGAAGAGTTCAAATACTTAATTTTCGCTGAGTTTCGCACCAATCTGTGCTCCCATGGTGCATCCATTGTAGCTCACCTCTCTAGTTTATTGGCTTTGTTGTAACTACTCAACTGCTTTTCCAATAGGATAGTTAAAGAGGAGAGTAGCCTCATATGTACTTATATTATCTATTTTAATGAAATTACTGAAATAACCCAAACACTTGGGAACTCATTATTAGAAACAAAAAAAGGACACTCATGGGAACTGTAACAAATTTGCCTCTTTTTCCTATCATGGAATTAACCAGTGATTTCTTAAGCTAGTGGATTGTCATCACAAACGTGCATGTTGAATCATTGTGACGACCACCACTTCAATAGAAATGAAACTAATGCTATAGTTATTTTTTTCCTGCTCAAATCATCAGCCATAGATCTGCAGTAGGGAATTGATATACACAATCCCCCTGCAGTGTCACATAATTAAAGCTTTTTACTGTGCCTATTGGATGACATGAGTTGACCAGAGACTTTTTTGTTGAGGTGGACACAATTATATCCACACCAATAAGTTCTCAGTCTAGTTTGACAAAGGCTTTCAATAACTCCCCACACATACCACCAAAACTCTGGTTGATCTTATTACCTTCAATCTACATTACTTAAATATCAAACTTCGACACTAATAAACAGATCATCATCTCAAAGACAAGGTAGCGCCAACTAGGAGTTGTAGGAGCACTCACTGTGATTTGGATATCGATTAATGAGCAAAGTTGAAAGAAAGGTAGTGCATAAACATCCAGATGAAATAAAAATCAGTAACATCAACAAAGAGATGTCAAATTCTTGAGACAATTTAAAATCCTGAACCCATTAAATATATGATAATAAACTCTGTAACAATGAACAACCTAAACATGAAAAGGGACCAAAACATTTTGTCTCAATTTAATAATTTAGGCTCAAGCAAGGGAAGTGGAAGATTGATTCCCCACCCAGAAAAAAGAGAAAAAAAAAGGAAAAGAAAAACCACCCCACCAACATAGACACACGTGTATATGTTTATAATGTGCAAGAGCTTTGGGATCGCAATTGAGCTCTTGAAGACCTGAAATGGGCCCTCCTTCAAGGAAAGCAATCTATCATTGTGGTCGTCGTGATGGTGGATTTTGGTGGTAGGGTGGGGTGTGGGGTCAGCTTGCTAAGAACTGCTGGGGAAGAATATGATATTTATTTCTTCTAAAATGGCTGTCCCTGGTGTAAAAGCAAACAAAAACTCAACCTAAGGACAATACCTTTTTCTTGAGTTCATTAATCACCTCTCCAACAGTACTCTGTTTAGGCAACCTAATATTATGAATCACAACCTGAAAAAATTATAAAAGTTCATGTAAGAGCTGTGAGTGTACATGTCAATGTACAGGGAACACTAAAAGTTACAACAAAACAGCTTTTTGGAGGGCAAGTATAATATAATGAAATTAAAAATTCAACCCACCTCATCTTTAGTAGCATGATGGAAAGCAACTTTCAAATTTTTAAGACCCTGCAGCTCTGGAAGAGGGATGTCGAGAACTTCGTAATACAGTATATCAGATGTCTGTCAGGAAGGACAAAAAATTAGCAACTGTAACAGATGATATGAGATGCTCAATCAAGAAGAGATTTCATCATAAAAAGAACCGACTACAATAGAAGAACTACCTGGTTGTAATGAACCAGCATATCTGCCAAATGGTCTACCCCTCGATATTTGATAGGTTGTGGTTTTGGTTGCTGAGAGTAGCAATTGTGAGAGGTCAGTCTAATTTTTGATGGATCATCTAACCCAACCCGGCGAGCAACTTGCTCCACAACTTCATCATAGTTATGTAGCTTTGACCTTCATAAATCACACGATACATTAAATCTACCTTCAGAGGTTAAAGCTCTGGTACAATCTGTACAGAAGTAGCACTTACAGTTCTAGAACAAAGTCGTCCTCCTTAGGTCTTTCCAAAGATCGAAAATGCACTATCTGTAAACCATAATATTGAATATAACATTAGATAAGGGAATTGAAACCAATGTAAATCAATAAAAAGATTGAGTCTGAAACCTAGATTCTATGGGTACAATCTTTCTTGAAATGCCTGTTTATATGATCCATCATAGAAGTGTTGAAATTTTATTTATTTATTTATTTTGGGTTGGAGGAGAAATTTAACATTCAAATTTTCCAGTAAGAAGAAATAAAACACAACAAATCTCATGCTATTTGAGCAAAAGAAATTAAGAAATATAAACACCCTAACAAGAGTGCTTTCTTCTACATTTTGCTTCAGAGTGCTGTTATGCGCACAAAGGAAACAGTGCAGAAGCATGCAAAATAACTCTAAGGACTTAAATTAGATCCGAAAGAGAACCACTCAACTGCAAATATCTACATCAGGAAGCAACAGAGGGCACTCTGAAAATATAGCTATTACAGGTGCTTGGAGGAGGTATTTAATCCAAAAGAACTACCTCATCTCCTTTCCAATCACATAAAGGAAAAATAATAATAATTAAAGGAGGACAAAAAATCGAAAATATGCATTTTGTGTCTCATCTCAGTTTGTTGAAGAATAACTGCTTAGTATTACTAATTTCTTCACCCTCTGCTCTCTTCCAATGACTTGTTCAATCAATCATATTTTAATTAATTTTGGCCACACTTTAAGCAGTGCAATGTTACAATTCAAGGACTGTAAGCAATAAGTACCTGTCGATTATGGACATATTCCAAAAAAGAAGGAACATCTGGATAGCGATATTCTTCTTCACCTTCTACTGGTATTTTTTGAAAACAAATAATGTCCCCATCTTCAATCTATAAGGGCATAAAAGCATAATATGAGGGAATATAATGAGTAAAGTTCAAAAGGTATTAATGAACCGATGTGTACCTGACTCATTCGAAATGAAATCCTTTTATCAAGGTGTTCACACATGACACAAGGCTCAAACTTTATCTCCTGCAATGTTAAAGCATGTCACGAATTTGGAGAAACACAAATCAACCTCCTTTATACATAAAAAGATGTAACACATCTGATATTCTCTGTAAGGTTCACAAATAGAACTTAAGTTGAAAAAACTCTCTAATCTCCTTCCAAGGTTCACAAAAGACCCCCTTCAGAGCTTAAGCATTGTAGTAGATCAAGTGATACATGAACAGGAGGAGGGAATGGGGAGGAGGAAGGGAGGGAGGATATTTAGGTAGAGAGAGGGGAGGTGTTAGAGGATCGCGCTTGTGACCTGGTTTGTGGACAATTTGCATCAATCTCAAGTTTGGACTGCTGTTTAAGTGTCCTTCATCCTAGTTTTCCTACGGTTAATTCTTAGCTTGGGCTTGTTAAAGAGAACCCAACGATCTCAACAAAATAGGAAGTTTTCTTAAGGAAAAAATGGCCTATGTTTCCATTCATTTTCTATTCTTTAAGTAGTACAAGAAGATCAGTTACAAAGGTCCACAATTTCCTCCTAATTCGCTACCCACTACTACTAACTACCGCCCTACAACCTACACTATCTACACAACTACTATCAGAACAATAAAAGGACTCCACTAGCAGATACATGAATTCACTCCACTAATATTGCTCCCCTATTTTTATGCCTCTGATACACCTTCTCAAATGGAGTCACCACTACTCAATCTTCATCATTACTCCCTCCCTTTGACCATGTGCATGACCTCATGCGCAAAAGCAGGGTAGTGTTGACATATATCATTGTGACATCCTCCCAAGTCACTTTTGCCAATGAATATCCTTTCCGGTGGATCAGTACTTCTGCTGGATTAGCACTGCGTTGAGCTTCCAAGACTGCTTGGGGTGTAGGAACCAATAGGCCTTAGTTAATCACGAGTAAATCAGGTTGTGGTGGCCGATCACCAATTAACTTCTTGAGATTGGAAATGTGGAAGACCGGATGTATTTTGACCTCAGAAGGTAGATTTAGGAAGTAGGCCACCTGCCCAATGCAATCTTCAATCTGAAAGGGGGTGTAGAACCATGGAGCCAGCTTTTGCAATTTCTGTTTGCTCATGGAGGTCTGTCAATACGGCCTACGTTTAAGGAGAACCAAGTCCCCAACGTTGAAGATGAGGTCTCTATGTTTGGCATCATAGGTAGTTTTCATTACCTGCAGGGCTCTTTCCGGTTGGTGTTCTAGTTCTGCCAAAACTGCATCACAGTTCTGAAGGGCCTTCTCAATTGCATCTAACTTGGTCTTTCCTGGGAGATAGGATAGAAGATGTGGTGGAGCTTGACCATAGACGACATGGAAAGGAGTGGTCTTAAGAGAATAGTGGTATCTGGCGTTATAGCAATATTCCGCCCAAGTAACCCATTTTGTCCATTTTTTTGGATGATCACCATTGAAGCATCTCAAGTACATTTCTATGGTTCTATTTACTACCTCCATTTGGTATCGCTCTAGGGATGATAAGCCAAAGAAAAGGATAGCTTACTTCTGTTTAATCGGAACAATTCCTTCCAAAATGTACTTGTGAATGTGACGTCTCTATCGCTTACAATGGACTCTCGTAACCCATGTAGTCGTACTATGGTATCAAAAAAAAGCTTGGCAACCATGTCGGCCGTGTAAGGGTAGCTCATCAGAATAAAATGAGCGTACTCGGAGAACCTATCCACTACCACTAATAATACTGATTTATCGTGAGTAGGGAAGTCCATCCACAAAGTCCATGGAGAGATCTGACCAAATCTGATTCGGAATAGGAAGTGGTTGAAGAGGGCCCACAGGTTGGAGGTGTTTTGATTTATAACGCTAGCAAGTGTTGCAAGCCATTGCAATTTCCCACACATGGCCGCGCATCCCCTTCCAATAAAAATCTCTCGTCACCCAATACAAAGTGCATTGGTACCCTTTGTGAAACTGATCCTGAATGGCGTGGATTATGGCGGTACACAACGCTGAATTGGCTTCTAGAAATGTCCAATTCTTGAAGATGAGCCCCTGTTTCAACAACCAATTAGTTCCCAACTATTTTGCCTTAATGCGTGCCACCAGCACTTGCATTTCTGGGGAAGACTCCATCTCTCGCCATACTAACTCAAACAGCTGCAATTGCAAAGAAGAAAGAGCAAAGACTTCGGCGGTCCCTTCGTCTTTTTTGGATAAGGTGTTTGCTACTTTATTTTCTCGTTCGGCCCTATACTCAATCTCAAAATCAAAACACAACAATTTGCTTATCCAATGCTATTGAGGTGAAGTTGAGACCTGCTGTTCCAAAAGAAACTTGAGACTATAATTTTCTGCCCCACAGATATGCTTGCCAATGGCGGACTGCCTTGGCTAATCCAATTAGTTCCTTTTCATAAGCCACCAGCTTCAAGTGCCTTTGTGCGAAGGGCCTGCTAAAGAACAAAATAGGTCTCTCGCGCTGTTGCAAAACTACCCCAACGCCCGATGCATCACACTCCACTATAAAAGGTTGATTAAACTCGGGCAGAGCTAGAACCGATGCTTGTGTCATAGCATCTCAAAGAGCAACGAAGGCCATTTTTTACTTCCTTATCCTTAAAAAACTATTTTTTCTCAACATCTAAGTCAACGGATCTGCAATGATTCCATAGTCTTGGACAAACTTGAGGTGATATCCTGTCAAACCTAGGAATCCTCTTAATGCCCTAATAGTTGTGGGTTTAGGCCAAGTGAGCACAGCTTCAATTTTCTGCAGGTCGGCTTCCACTCCTCTTTCTGAAATTAGATGCCCCAAGTATGCCATTTTTCGGTGTGCGAAGGCATATTTAGACTGTTTCAAGTAGAGGTGGTTTTGCTGCAATAAGGAGAAGGCAGTAATTAAATGTTGCAAATGCCCCAGCCACAACTTGCTGTAAATGAGGACATCGTCAAAGAAAACAAGAACAAACTTCCTTAAGTATCCTTTAAATACCTTGTTCATGAGTGCTTAGAACGTTGAAGGGGCACTTGTGAGGCCGAATGGCATCACAAAGAACTCAAAATAGCCGCAGTTTGTCCTAAAAGCCGTTTCTCCACATCTTCCAGCTTCGTTCTGACTTGATGGTACCTCAAGCATAGGAGAGAAATAACAAGCTCCAAACAACTCCTCAAGTAGCTCCCCTATAACGGGAATGGGAAATTTATCCTTTAAGGTTTTTTCGTTCAATCCCCGATAATTAATAAAAAAATGCCACAAGTTATCACTCTTCTTCACCAATAATACAGGAGAAGAAAACGGCGATTAGCTTGGCTTGTATCAGTCCTTTCTAGAGCATCTCCTCAGATTGGTGCTCTATTTCATCCTTCAAGCCATGGGGATACCTATAAAGCCACACCACGACTGGTTGCAGCCTGATGGTGTGGTCACATAGCTTCATGGTGTGGTCACAATTGCGGACTGGAAGCAACCCTTAAAAGGGGCCAAAATATGTCTCAAAACTCAGCCAATAGGAGCTGCAAGTCACTGCATTTTCCCACCTCTTGCACTGCAGTAGCAATTTCTGGAGTGGCTGAATTCCTAAGGATTCCTTGCAACACAACTTCCTCACTTCCTTGTACAAAGCACATCCTCATCGCTGCAAAGTCCCACCAGATAGGTCCTAAGGATTTGAACCAGTTAACCCCCCTCACTTTTGACCCTTTCTCCATTGGCCACTACCACCCATAACTTCTCCCTCGCTGCCAGTTGTAAGCCTAACCTTGAGACCAGGGCTGTATGTATGAAGCTATGTGTACTCCCAGAATCACCAAGTACAATAATTGGGTGCTTGTTCACATAACCCTGCACCTTCATAGTTTGGGTTTGAGATAACCCCACCATCGCATGCAAGGATATCTCCAGCTCTCCTTCCTTTCCTTCCCCTTGGCCTTCAACCTCCTCACCACTCTCCTACCCATTGATCTCCTCCCACTCCAACCAGAATAATTTCTTGCATTCACGATGCACCATAAAGGGCTCTTCAAAGTTGAAGCACAACCCCTTACTTCACCTCTCGTCTATCTCTACTCTATTTAATTTCTTAGCATATGCAAGGCAGTTAGAGGGCGCTGCTAGGATCAACGCATGTCTCCAGCCTTCTCCTTCATCCTTGGTTGTAGCGCCTCTCTTTTCGTAAAGTCTGGTTAGATTCATGGCTTGCGTCAAGCTGGTGGGATGGTGAAGCTCCACCTCTACTGCTATGGATTCCTTCAATCCATTGATGAAGATTGCGATTTCATGTTTTGGTGCGAGATCCATCATTTGGGCTACAAGCTGCTCAAACTTCCGTTGGTAATTCTCTACTATGCTTAGTTGGCACAATTTGGACAATTCGCCGACCATGTTGCCTCGAATGGGTAGCCCAAAACATAGGTCACATAATGTCTTAAATTTTGCCAACTCAGGTGGGGTTGCTCCCATTTCAGCTTCAAAAACCACACTTGAGCATCCCCTTGTAGATGAAACGTAGCAAAATCTTCACCTTTTCTTCTTTTGCCACTGGTTGGTGCTCAAAGAATTGCTCACATCTATTGAACCATCCTAGGGGGTCTGCATTGCCATCATATTTTAGGAAGTCCCACTTAGCCAGCCCAAGCACGGTCATTCCTCATTCCAGCCTTCCGTCTTCTGTCTAGTTATCACTTACTTCTTCCGCAGCCGGTGCTGTTGATCTCTGGAGTGTTCCGTCACACATTAAACTTTCCAATTGAACTGCCAACCGGTCCTGCATAGCCTCCATCTGCTCCAAACGAGCTTTGCTGTTCTGGTGCATAGCCAACAAGGCCTCCAGTTGCTGTTGAACCTTCTTCCAATCGTCCATACAATCTAGCTCTAATATCAATATGTTAGGATCACGTTTGTGACCTGGTTTGTGGGCGATTTGCATTAATCTCAAGTTCAGACTGCTGTTTAAGTGTCTTTCATCCTAGTTTTCCTATGGTTAATTCTTGGCTTGGGCTCATTAGATAGAACCCAATGATCTCAACAAAATAGGAAGTTTGCTTGGGGAAAAAATAGCCTGCATTTCCATTCATTTTATGTTCTTTAATTAGTACAAGAAGATCAGTTACAAAGGTCCACGATTTCCTCCTAATTCGCTACTCACTAATACTAACTGCCCCCCTACAACCTACACTATCTACACAACTACTATCGAACCAATAAAAGGACTCCACTAGCAGATACATGAATTCACTCCACTACTACTGCTCCCCTATTTTTAGGCCTCTGATACACCTTCTCAAATGGAGTCACTGCTACTCGTTCTTCATCAAGAGGCCATCAAAGGGGTGTCAATGCATGGCTAATTACAGAATAACATGAAAAAGATAAGGCAATGCTAGTGGATTTCCTGGACAAGAAGAGCTATAATATAGTTATCCGTAACCAGAGATCAGTATTAAACCATCTTGTTGCTCTTGAGATCAAACATTTTAGGGGATAAAAAAGATTAACATTGTCACCATATCCAAAGAATGGATACACATCAAGTACCATGTGAAACATAGAGTGGTCAGAAGCTGCTAAAAATGCTTGCTTCAGTGAACCTCAAACTCAAATCTCATTAAGTTAAATTGTTGCTAAGACGCATGCACATGACACAGAAACTAAGCAGGGTAAAACTAAGACAGACAATAAGACAGATCAACTACAACTGCTAAACACATGTAAACAGGACAGGCACCAACACATGCTTCTTTTTCCTTGATTGATGAGGGTTGGAACAGGAAAGGCGAACCTCATATAGTTCTATTTCTTCATCAGAATCAAAGCCAGCCATCTCATTTAGTTTTGACAGAATTTCCATTGGTTTTCCATGACATTTCACAAAGAGCCGACCAACATACCTGGCATAGTAATTAAGCAAAATCAACATAGATCAAGCAGCAGGTGAAAAGAAAAAGTTCAAGGAACACCACTAGAATCTTAGCTAATTGATTTCTATTCCCACAACCCCCCCAACCACCCCAACTTTTCCTACGTAAAAAATCTTCAGAAGTCTTCAAGTACCATAATTCTTTTTGGATAAATAAAAAGCTACAAGTACCGTAATTCTCCTTTCTCTGGATCATAAAGCTTAAAAAATAATAAGATATCTTCTTTAGTTTTGTCCAGTGGAGAAATAGGGCAAAGATCCTGAAACATTGTGTAACATCAGTAAGAGCCATGACAAAAAGAGCACACAATACAGCAACCTAAACAACAAATCTACTTGTAATTTTGTGGGGATAACATTACCAGCCCAATCTCTACTTCCAAAAACAGCTTTAATTCTGCATTGTATGCCTTGTTTGATATCTCCCTCAATTGTCCAACCTGCAATCAGAAATTTGCACATATGCATCACTTACATATCGAGAAATTTTAAGGTAATTCAAGCACCTGGAGAGACTTAAATGATGAAATTGAATGGAAGATGATGACCCATTTGATAACTTGGTTCACTCATGCACAATGACATTCTCCACCAATAAATTTCTTGGTTTTTTCGGCTAAGTAATGCACATGAAATTGAGAGCACTCTCTAATATATGCATATAACTAAAGCAACAAAATTCCCAAAATAATGCCAAGGCAAATTACAGGCTGTGCTTCCTCCTGAGGTGTCAATGGACGATTCGGGCGGTAAGTATGGTTTTGCCGCTTTGCCCAAATCCAAAACCGTTGACAATGCATTGGTATACCAAACTCTTTAGCAACTTCTTCCTGAAAATAAAAGCAGGCTTTTCAATTATGTGTATGTATAACATAAAACCCAACATCCAGAAAAGCACGTTGGATTTTTGGATCTTCAAATTATAATATATCACAAATTGAGCATACTGCAACAAATAGAAATGCTCTAAAAGCATATAACAACCACAAAAGATGGCCCACAACACATGTTTGATGCATTAACAATAAACAAGTTCATTTTATATAAATGACTGTAAATCAATGCAGTACCTTAAAGAGACTAAAGGTCATCTGCTTCTGGATACGAAAACTACGAACTTTATCATGATCCACAAGGTCAAAATAAATATCCTTTCCAATTTGCTCATGAAGGTCCTCTTCTCGTGCAACCTGTCACATAATTTAGTTTTTTTCAATTTAAGTTAGCAATTAGAGCGTTTTATCTCTCCACCTTCAGAACAAGCAATTAACAAGGAGTGACCTTTATTATGGTAAAAAGATGTGCCTGTGCTTTATATCTTCTCTTGTCCTCCTTCTCTTCTTGTTCCTTCTTTAGCCTTATCTAAAATAAGGTGTTCAATGTGAAGGTGCACCCGAAGGCATGCCATCAAACATGAGCTTGGATTGAAAAGATAGGAATAGGAAAAGACTAACCCTTAAATGTTCTGCAATGTCCTTCTCATCAACGTTACAAATTATCTTGTCCTTATCACTGTCCCGTATATAAACAAGCATATATGCATTCGAATATTTTGTGAATTTGAATGGCGCATTATTAAAACCAGGATTTGTTTGTGGCAACTGTTGACATGGAAAAGAAGCCAGTGAGTACACATCAGTCCAGAATACTGAACCAGCGATTCTTCAAAAATAATACCTCCTCCTCTCCTCCATACTGCTCTTCCAAAGCCCTTTTAGTATCTTCCTTTGTCACTCGCTCATCATCAAACTTAAACCTGACATTCAAAGGGATAAATAAATGACCTTGTTGATACAAGGAATGCCCCATCCTCATGGAAATTACTAATTTTTCCTGATTAGTTCTTAGTATCACTTTTCATATTAAAGCACAATCTATAAACAACTAGTTTGCTAAGCTAAGTAAGGAGAAACTTCATTTATTAAAGCTCATACACACCACTGATCTGAGAGGGTTGGCCTAATAAAGGCATAATAATGTCCACCATGCACTCCACCACTGTGAACCAAGACACTGTCCAAAAAGATAAAAAGTCCACAGTTACTTAAAGCTACATACCATGAAAGTTTATCCAGATAATTAGCAGAAGCATTTACATTGTTTAGATGATAATACAGGCTCTTTTGGTTTTGGCACAAATCTATGGCTCAGAGAAATTATAAAAGATCAACATCCTTTTTGTCTCATATATCAGTTAAAACTGTAAATCACTTCCTCACTAATGCAAGTCCATGGCTCAGAGCAATTATTAAAAATCTACATCCCTTTTCTTCTCAATATATCAGTGAGAACTGTGAATCACTTTCTTACTACTAAACAAACACACCTTGGGCTTCCCTCACATGTAATTAATTGGCTTCATGTAGTTAAAACCATAAATCACTTTCATATAGTTTATTGGCTTCCTTTGTTTTTATACCTCAATGTAGTTTTGTTGAATTTTAATTTATTTGGATACTTATTCAACTGGATAGCGTTCTTGACTTAATTTACTACTAGCTGTTATGGCTAAACTTCTGTATACAGTTTACCCAATTTGCTTAACCCTCACAACTATTTATACAATTACATCAATTACCCACAAAAGAACACACATGCATACACAAAATACCAAAATTCAAGTTATCAATTGGAGATAGGATTGGGAAGAAAATATTACAGTAATAAGATGGTACAGAAAATGAACAGTGCAAGACTAAGGTATGAATTTATTTTTTGGATAAAATGTCAGCTTTAAGGTATGAATTTATTGAAGCTATAGCATTATAAAAATCATTAACTCCAAATTTAAAACAAATAAATGACGGTTGACAAAATAATTGACTTATTTGACAAGTTCATAGCATTAAGATTGTATAAAAATTGCTACTATTTTGTTTCAAAAAACATCTTTTATTGCCTAAAACACATGTTCTTGATTATATAATTTTAGCATCTTATAATTTTAACAGAGAAATAGATGAACAGAGATAAAGAAAAGTGATGAATCTTTTAACAATGAGAAACAAAAGTCATGTTATTCAAATTAACACATTCTACATTAATGCAGCTAACTTTCTTTCTATTCTGAATAACCATAACTATATATCCTATCAGCTTTCACAGTGAAAATGGAGAGAGGACTTGTTTTTTCGGACATAGAAAGGTGAGGTCCAATTCTTCCCATTGTCAAAGACCATTGATTTGTTTTTGTTTCTGAATGGACATTCATTTATGCACAGCACCACAACTTCTAAAGAATAATACTTAGAAAGGTAGAACACTAATTTAATTCTTTCCAAAAGACCTCTACGCAACAATTCTAAGCAAAACCAATCCCTATATCATTTGGCAAAATCAACAATAGATTCCAAAAGAAACATGGCATATGAAGCAAAATTGATTTCAGGTGATTATTGCACTAACAAGAATGGATCTGAGAAAAGTTCAGGGCTACTACTATAATACAATACCATCAGAGAGAAAAAATTCCAGAGACATGAGAGGTTAGTGTAATGGACATTGTAACTCTATCTACCACTTCTCTTGGGTAAACTTTGAAATTTATTTTGGTAATAAAATTTATCAAGCACTTAAGACTCTTCCTTGGATAAAAAATCTTACATCAGGATCTAAAGGAAATCAAGCTTCATCACTGAACATATAGAACATAAGATGGTCACACAAGTCAAAAATTAACAAGAGTACCATAATGGATATCCAATTGAGGACAGCAAGAAATCTTGCTCACCACATATTCATCTTGAAGTGAAACCTCAAAAACATTCAGACTAACTTGTTATTGAGATACTTATAACCATATACATACCTATGAAGGGTATACAGGTTCCTAACACTCCCGTCTGCTTCAGGTGATAAATACTTGCCATCTTCCCTGTCCAAGTCGAGTTGAAGAGGAAACTCATACCGATCATTTATCTAGAACAAATGGAAAACTTATCACATAGATGAACTGGCACGCCAGGCAACTCAAGAAAGGACAAGTGAAGCTTCTATAGATTCTGGCTCCTGGTATTCTAGGAAGTGGTAAAAGTTCCAATGTGCAAACTCAGATGACTTTGAACATTTACAGTTCATCCATAACATCTCCATTCTACTTAAAGCAAACACATAAGGACAGCTCAAGCCATCACGTGATGATGCCCATAAGGTCCGAATACATACCTTTACCATTGTGTCCCGCATGAAATCATATTCAAACCTCTTCAACTGAAGCTGTAGAACGGGAGGGAAGTCAATGAACAGGACACCCTTCTTTGCATCCTGAGAAGAGTAAAGGATCCACAGACACTTTATTACAAGATCTAAAAGATGTCTACTTCATTTCTATAACGACCCACAAAAAAAGGTAAACACCATCATCTGTCCCATTTACAGAAAATGAGCAAAAAAATTTCGGTAAATAAATGAGCAAAGTTACAACAACAAAAAGGACAATCACCGACCAACAAAAAGAAAAAATCACAATCCTTTGTGTTGATGGGGCAGCAAATCCTCTAACACTTAATAATAGGCTAAGTTTCTAATAGTGTGCTTTGTATGTGAGAATGAACCCCATATGGAATTGCAATTCCAAGCTCCATTCCTTTCCTATGATTGGAAGCGATTGTAAAAAAACCAAATTGCAATTCCTGAGAATGGGCATTCCAACTTTATCTACAGTTTTAATAATGGGACCTAAGGGCCGGATCACAATTCCATTCCCTTTTGATGATGGGAATTTATCTATGTAGACCCATACTTTTAACCTAAAATAAATATAAACAAGAATAACACTTCAATAATATGCGCTGCATTTGTTGTAGTGTCTGTTGACGCAAATTATCGGCCTGAAATTCAAGCCACAATAGTGAAAGGAAATTGTAGGCATGGTATTGCTCAATAAGTTTAAGAAAACCAAACAAAAAGATAAAGTTGATACGACTGAAGGACAATAGGTCTGCATTTCTCTAGGGATTAAGCTAAAAATATAGCAAACACTTGACTATCGGACGCTGATCAGCTTTGGCTAAGGTATAAGGCCATCGATTGAAAGGAAATATCAAAGCAGTCCCCTCCTTAGTATGTTAATCAACAAGAAGAAAATGATCCTTAGAAGATCATGGATGAGCCCTCATTTTTGTGCACAAGCAAGGTGCCATGGGGATGTAGTAAGGTCAGGTTTCGGCTGACCTCCTAAAAGAGTACGCACATAAGAATATAGGAACACAAGGTGAAAAGGTAGAGTGAGAAAATGCTCTCTTCTCTCTCTACCCCCCGCCCCAGCCCCCACCCCTAGGGGACCACTTCCTTTAGGTAATAACATACACTTGCCCGAGACCACTACCACCTTTGTACCTGTCCAACCCCCATACGCCGTCCACCACACTCATCAACATCATTCCTGATGAGGGGCGGACTGGCCAAAAGCCCCCATTCGCCAAGCAAGGTCGGTGAAACTCACCAAACAACCTTAGTAGATCAAGCTCCCATGGATTTCTCCGGAAATCAGAACAACAAAACCAAGGGCTCGGCCCTAGAGGTGGAGTGCAAAGGAAGTCCAAAAAAGGAAAAAGCAAAAGCTACTTTTGCCAACACAAAAAGTAACCAGTTGAACAAAGCTAAAAGAGGCATTTTGGAGGAAAGTGCCATGTCAACTTAGGACAACACACAGCAGGGATGTCCCCATCTTGACATCTGCCCCATCACTGACAACTCTCCACTGTCTCCTTCCCTGCCTATTAGTAAAACCACCTTGGCTAAAGTCAATGGTTTTCAAGAAAAAGAGGAGGTCCGAAACCACCAGCCACCAACTGCCAGCTACACCAACATAACCACCGGTAACCCAACTGGTCACAAGTCGTATGCAAACGCCTGTGCATCTAGTGGTGCCGCATGTAACCAAGACTTTAGCCTCCGCTTCATCCCTCCGGCTAGGAAAGGACCCATCCCCTAGGTGACTATACCAAAAGCTGTAGAGGAGAGGGGAGCAGATTATTAGGAATCAACACTTGTAAGTTACTTCCTTGGCCGAAAAATACCCTACTCACTAGTCAAAGCTACAGCTTTCCGCTTATGGAAGGAACATGGAATCCTTGATGTTCAGGGTAGCAAGGCTGGTTTTTTCTATTTTAGGTTCGCTCAAGGGGTTGATTTAACACCTATATTGGAGAAGCATTGGTACTTTGCCCAAAGATTTCTAATGCTGCAAAAATGACGGAAGGGAATGCCGCTTGACAAGCCCCAACCCACCAATGTCCCGGTTTGGGCACAACTGAACACCATGCCTCGCAAGTTCTTATCTGCCGAAGGGATTAGTCACATTGCAAGTGGTGTAGGTATCCCTCTCAAGGCCGATGCACTGACCATGTCACATCAAACAGCTAACCATGCAAGGATCTTAGTGGAAATTGATGCACGGGACGAGCTCATTACCCAAGTGGAGGTGGAAAGGGCTAATGGCGCGGTTGCTTTGATACGTGTGGAATATCAGTGGCTATCCCCCAAGTGTGGTGATTGTAAGGTGTTTGGTCACAAGTGCAGTGACCAAGCCCCAAAAACGCAACCCCAAGTTACGCATAACCAACACATTGCCAAAGGGGATCAATGGAGGCTAGCTCGTCATTCCGAGAAGGGGAAAAGGGTGACTGTTGCAGAGGTGGCTGGAACGGGCAAGTCACCGGGAACTCCATGCCATCAAGGGAAAGGGGAAGTTCGTGAGGAAGTCAAGCAGGCCCCTACAGATGGAAGCTCCCTGACCGAAAGCATGAACCTAGAACCGGTGGTGGATGAAAACTATGGAAAGGAGACCATATCTGAGCAAGAAAAGGAGGACACCATAGAAGACATGGTGGTTGAGCAACCCGTGGAGAAGGAAACAGTGTGCTCCTTAGAAGATATGGCAATTGAGAAACCGAGAGAGGAGGCCAATCAAGACTTAGGAAGGAAGCTGATTGCCACAACCCCTTCCATAGTTACGGATATCATGGGGCGCAAACTTGATGCGCAAGAGGGCCTAATGGTGAACGGTAGAGAGGAGGAGGAGATGGAGGAATTTGAAAACACACCTCTCAACAAGCTGATATCCCAGTTAAACCAAGTGTCTGGGAGCTTTTCCAAGAACAGTAAAAGTTCTACATCCTCTAGCCGACGGAAAAAGAAACAGCGCAGGAGGAGGAGAACTTTTACCTAGCAATTGCAATCCACCTCTCAACCTCATGTATATAGTAGCTTGGAATATACGGGGATTGAATGATCCCATAAAGATCACGGAAGTCCGAAGAACTTGTGAAGCCCAAGGAATAAGTCTTATTGGCCTCCTTGAAACAAAGGTCAATCCTTCCAACGAAGATGCCATTAAGAATGTGTTGGGGCGTCAGTAGTAGGTGTAGATTAACACAACTACAAGGAAACGCATTTGGATAGCCTGGAAACTAAGGGATTGGAATATTAGGGTGGAGAGAATACATGCACAATTCGTACATAGTGCAGCAACCAACCTACATAACAATCTAGTCTTGGCTACAACGTTTATCTACGGATCTAATAGTGACAGGGAAAGAAGATCCTTGTGGCTAAATCTTGAGGCTTTAGTGCCTTCACTAAGTCGTTGTCCTTGGGTGGCACTAGGCGACTTTAATACCACAAGAACCCTATCGGAAAAGAAGGGGGGAAGGATGCGAATTACGAAAGCTATAGTTGACCTCCAAAACCGCATTGCAAATGTGGAATTGGAAGATTTGAGACAATCGGGGGATCTCTTCACATGGTCCAACAAACAAGAGTCAAACCCTATACTGAGGAAGCTGGATAGAATTATGGTTAATCACTGCTAGCTTAGCACCCTCCAGAGAACATGGGCCAAATTTCTACCACCTATGTTATCGGATCATTCATTGGCAGTCATACACTTGGACTATGGGTTAGGCAATAGGAAAGTCCCCTTTAAGTTCTTCAACTTTTGGGCTGACCATAAGGATTTCAAGGACATAGTTAGTAGCATATGGAAGAGGGAAGTGAAGGGATCCAAGATGCTCCAAGTGATTAAGAAACTCAAACAACTCAAGGCAGAATTTAGAACCTTGAATCGATCTGAATTCTCCAACTTGTCTAGCCGGGTTAAGGAAGCAAAGGATCACCTAGTTCAAGTTTAAGCTCAGATACATGCCACGGGGAACACTGCTTGCATGGAAGAAGAGAGGGCTGCCTTTAGAGCATATTACCTACTACGAGGAGCTGAGAAGAGCTTTTACAAGCAAAAATCAAGAACCAAGTGGTTGAAGTTAGGAGATAAAAACACCTCATACTTCCACAAAGCCATGAAAAGCTTACATAATCGAAGTGCCTTATACCACTTGACTAGGGCGGATGGTAGTGAGGCAATTGGAGAAACTGAAGTAAAAGCTCTAGTAGTAGGTTACTTCCAGCAACTCTATGACAAACCTCCTACGCTTGGCAGCCTGGAGGACGTTGGAGACATGGTGACTTGGACCCTAAATGAGCAACAAAGAAACAAGCTTGATACTATGCACAGATGATGAGATCAAATGGGGCTTCACATCACAAGCTAATGAAAAAGCACCAGAACCGAATGGTTACACGGCCAGATTATTCAAGGAGGCTTAGGAAACCATTGGTGCTGACCTGATTGTTGTAACAAGAAAATTTCTATTGTCTGGCCATCTACTCAAGGAAATTAACACCACAATCATATCCCTTGTGCCTAAGGTGGCAAACCCCACCAAGCTGGGGGATTTTCGACCCATAGCTTGCCGTAATGTACTTTACAAGGCAATCGCCAAAGTCCTTGCGACACGCATTAAGAAGGTCTTGCCATCTTTGGTAGGTAGGGAGCAGTCGACTTTATCCCGGGCAGAAGGATAACAAACAACATCTTCATTGCGCAAGAGTTAATGGCAGGGTACCGCTCACATTCGGGAACACCAAGATGCACTTTAAAGGTGGATCTACAGAAAGCCTATGATACAATACATTGGGATTTTCTATTGGCAGTCCTAAAGGCAATAAAGTTTCCCCAAAATATTTGCACACTCATAGCACAGTGCATCACTACCCCTAAGTCTTCCATTAACATAAATAGAGAATTGACAGGTTATTTTGCAAATAGGAGAGGGTTAAGACGAGGGGACCCTATCTCCCCCTATTTATTTGTATTGGGTATGGAAATGCTCTCCACATCACTGAGGAGGCCGACTTCTAATCCCCAATTCTCTCTCCACTGGCGATGTAAGTTTGAAAACTAACCCATCTCTGTTTTGCAGACAAATTACTCATATCTACACATGGCAATGTTGAGTCCATATCATTGGTCATGAAAACTCTACAACACTTCCACACTATTTCTGGATTGGAGGCAAATAATAATAAGAGCAGTATATTCTTCTCCAATGTCACCTTGAGGACCAAAGAGGACATCCTTTGTGCCACCCGATTCCATGAAAGAGAATTGCTAGTACGCTACCTAAGGGTCCCGCTCATATCTTCAAAGCTCAAGGTGGTGGATTGTGAGGCACTCCTAGAGAAGATCCTAGCATGCATCACCTCCTGGACATCCAAGTACCTGCCTTATGCAAGTAGACTACAATTAGTAAAATCAGTCCTATTCTCTATGCAGGTATACTGGTGCTCTGTGTTTGTTCTCCCAAAGTCTGTCATAACAAGAATCGACCAGTTACTTGGGAACTTCCTATGGAGCGGTCAGCCTAACACATATACTAAGGCCAAAGTATGTTGGGAAAATGTTTGCAAGCCATTGAGGAGTAGGGGATTAGGAATCCCGAATATGCAAGAGTGGAACAAGGCTATCCAAATTAAGTACATATGGCACCTATGTAAGGATGAACCGAAGAGCTTATGGCTAGAATGGGCACATGCTACCCTACTAAAAGGCAAAAACTTCTGGTCCGCTAAGGCACCTGCTGTATGTTCATGGTCTTAGAGCTACTGAAACTGAGAACTACGGTTCGAACATGTTTTCAATGGGAACCCAAAAATGGGTTAGAGATATCCCTATAGGCGGATTATTGGCTCCCAATAGGTCCCTTAGATATGTTATTCAGTGCCAAAGAGATGGGCAGCACCGAATTCCCCCCCACAACGAAACTTTGCTCCCTAATGAATGAGAATAAATGGAGTGTTCCAAATACTCCGTTTTGGAATAACATCCATATACCATCCTCCTTACGACCAAATGTTTCTCTCCCAGACCGACTCTACTGGATACATTCGAGTTCAAGAGAGTACACCATCAAAAGTGGCTATGAATTCCTCAGCCCTCCAGATACTGCATTGCCATGGTGTAAAGTGGTCTGGAATAACACCTCTTTACCGAGGCATTCTTTTATACTATGGCTAACTTAGCAAGGAAAACTAGCTACTCTGGACAGAATGATCTCTTGGGGAAATCTCAACACCCGCAACATGCTTTCTTTGTAACCAAGGAATGGAAAACCATGATCACCTTTTCTTCACCTGCAACTACACATCGCTGATATGGAGTTTAGTTTGTGACCGCTTATAGTGTCCTTCCTCCTTTCACACATGGCAAGGAGCCACAAATGCTTTGGTGGCAATAGTGGATTCCTCGGCCCCGATAGTTAAAAAATGGAGTACAGCCCTAGCAGCGTCAGTATACTGCATATGGCAAATGCGTAACAGTGTACGCCTAGGAGGAAATCTACCTATTGTGGGTTCTATTGTAAATCAAATCAGAATGTATGCTACTCTAATGTAGGCTAGAGTTGAACCTTAGCCAAAGCACTCTACTTTTGTGTTTGTACCATTGTTGTATGTTATATTTGCCGCCTAGCAGTTATAAACTTTTCTTTTGGATTAATAAAATTACATTTATCCAAAAAAATATATCTACTTAACACTTTCTATTAGTACAAAGTTTAATATGGAATTATATATAGAGAACTTTGATGTTCAAACATTTGTAACCTTTCAATGATTGAGAAACCCATGTATGATTGAAGCATGCCTCCTTGGCTTTCTACTTGTATAATATATCATATATTCATAATATAATGCAAATACATATCATTTTTTATACCTATTACATATTTTATAGCATGTATCATAAAACATATATAAGATCAATAGAAAATATCACAATCTATCATTACATATTCAATAGCATACAGGCCATACTTTATACGAAGTAGTATTTTAATATATAACATAATAGACACCATACCAAATACATAATGTTACAACCATATTATGTTTATATATGACATGTAATTATTAATGTATACATATTATACTTTATATTTATTACATATTTATAGCATGTGTTATAAAACATACAATAACATCAATATATATAATAATTAAATATATCATACCATATTTAATAACATATATGTAATACTTTAAACAAAATAGCATTATAATATATAACATGATAGACATTATCCCTAATTCATAATATTAGTATGTACTATGTTCATAAAAAGTTTGTAAATATAGGTATGTGTGTGTGTGTGTGCCTATAGTACTTTCATAGGTATTACATTATATTTCTGTTATTATATATTGCACTGTAAATATTCTATATCATAAAATATATGTTTATCAATATATGACATTATAATATATATTACTATGACGTAATATATATTGTATTTGTACATTTTGATGAGATCAAGGGCATTCTTGGCAAATATGACTATATGCCCATTCCATTCGATTCCGAATATGCTTAAACCAAATAGAATACTAGAATGGTTTCCACAATCCATAGTTGTTACCAATTATAGCATTGGAATAGTTTAGTCTATTCCATAACATTTCATTTTTGAATCATTCTTGTATAATAAAACATGATATAAGATTATGAAACAAACTATATCAATGCTCAATTGCCTAAAACAAGGAGAAAAAGTGTTAGGTGTCTATAATCTAGAATAAGACTTCTACAAGAGAGTTCATCCGCTCAAAGATCTTTGGGAATGGCAAGACTTAGACAGAGGATAGCAAGTGACAAATGACCAATTAACCAACCAACCAACAAAACTACTTGTTACAAATAACATCCCATTGTTGCATCAAAACATACACATATTACCTATGTGTTTATAAAATCCATGAATAGTACTTATCCAAAAAAAAAATCCATGAATAGTAACTTGCAGAAAAAAAAACTAATTCAGCCACAAAAAAAAATCACTTTTACTCTGAAGCAAGTCAAATATCTTCATTTGGCCACTGTCGAATGGATTGTAACAGGTTAAAAACTATGCCAGCCCGTATCCTCTGAATATTAATGCCCTAAAACCTATGCATGGTGATTTTGGTGATCTTGTTATTATCTAAACACATTTTCCAATCAGCTGTGTAATGACTCATCATAACTTCTAAACATATCCTTCTAGAAATTAGGAAAATATCACAATTAGAATGTCATAAAAAGACATCAATTCAAATAATAATTAACCTGCAAACCATGTTCCTCAGCATGGTACTTGTTATCACCCTCAAGACGTTCAACCTCAACATACTTGTCAAAAGAAGCATATACATCCTTGCACCCTTTAACATCAAGTTGGAGATCTAACAGAAAAACATATAAGAATAAATAAAGAAGCTGCTTAGGGGCAGAAAAACTAACAGAAGCATAGACATAGATATCTATTGATTTGAGTGAAATTGTACCATAAAAAGATTCCTTTCTAGTTGATTTATAATCCACATTAATGCATTCGATGTAATTCATATGGTGACCCTCAAATAACTGCTGTATTGTCCCCTCCACTACAGTTCCCTGGACCAATAGAAAGTAATCTTCTTTAGAAACATTCAAGTTATTAACCAGAAAACTATAGATATTATACATGAAGAAGCACAAAATATAAAAAGAAAATGGCTGGAAGAGGATTTGACATCATATACCTTCATTTTGTCCTCAAGCTTCTCACACAAAACCCTGTTCAGTTCTTGCACATCATGTTGCATAAAAGAATCATAAGTGTCCCATCCAAAGGACTTGGTAAGCTCTTTTGTGGCCACACTGCTATCGTGGTACTGAAGCTTGTAAAATAAACTCTGTAGGGCCAAAGGGATGCTTCCAGAAGGCATGTCATTCTCAGTCGTTGGCATATGATATACGGCCTGACAAATGAAAGACCAAGAGAGTAGCATGTTTTTTGTTTGTAATCACAAACCACAATATGAGCTAGACAAGTGAAAATGTGAACCTTCTCACCTTTCTAAAGTAAGGAAGATGGTACAAGGTCTGTAGAAGAGAATTCATATAGCAAGTAGCTCCTTGGTTCTTTAGTCCAACATAACCAGTTTCCTTTTTGGAATCGTACGACCAATAATCCAGAACCTTGCGAACAACAACCTCAGCTTCAACAACAACAGTATCATTCAACCTATAACCCCTGCTTGGGTCATAAAGGTCACTAAGAGGCATGAAGGATGTGAAACCCCAATCACTCTCCCTTGCGGTGAACTGATGTTGCGTATCTGCATTATCCATGTTAGAGATGGAGAAATAATCTCAGAGTCATCACAATTTGTGTGAGCTTCACAGGTGAGCTCATGTGTTTTAGTGAACCAACAAGTTGACAAACACTTCATTTTTCCAATTAAAGACTTGGCGAAGCAAATTGGACCAACATTTGGCTTCTGAAATATATTATTTATCAAGCACTAATAGTCCATGTTTGAATACAGCTCTTTAGCCACAACCAACTTTAAAACTGCACTGCTTGCCCAACACAATAGAAAATTACATTAAAAAGGGACATCTCGTTTAGGATTTTGCCATATTTTCCTAAATCATTGCTTTCTTTTATTTGATAATGGATGGAATAGCTGTAATCTGACCAGCTATCCCCTAGCACATAGATAACCCTTTAAAACCCATGCACCAGCTAAGACCAATTTCTACACTGTTACTTTGTTTTAGGTCATCTCATATGGATTTCTTCCATATGTTATCAATGTACCATTGTTGGATTAGTTATTTTTCATTCTTACTCAACACACACTCATGAACATTATCTAAAAAACAAAGAAATTTACTGAAGCAATAGAACCAAATAGGCTGAATATGGTGTTCTTCCATGTAAGAGTGACAGATGGACTTTCCTGTACATCAATGACAAGATGTCTGGCATATTAGCAATCAAATTCTAAGATTGCTTGATCTGCAGTTTACAATGTGCCTACAATTCAATAGCTCCAGTTCAATTTAAGTTATCCCTCAAAAAATTTGCATTCTGCTTGAAACACTTTTGGTCAATTGTGACGCGCTTTGAAAAATTTAAGCGTATATAGAACTTCTAATATAGAAGCATTCAAATTATTCATTTAAACAAAGCAAACACTCACTGAATAGCATCATATGTCATTTAGTTGATAATAGGATCTTTCTAGCAATTGCAGTAAAATAAATAAAAGCCCTCCATTGAAATGAGTTTTTATCTCCTTTCAAGTTAAATCACCTATCAACTTGATTTGATTTAGCATCATTCTGTTTAGATCTGAATAATCACATTTTCCCCAAGCAAATACTTAAAAAAAGGACTCACACTTGTACATTTTTCAACCTGTGATTACAAGTGAAAATATAGTATCCATCAGTACAACCATTGTTATTCAACAGTACAACCACCCACCTGAAAAAGTACATCTCGTTTCAACCTGAACACCCAACAGTCATCTATACTACTTAGCTTCATTATCAAAAGATTTTACTTCACACTTAGCAAATCGAGGACTTCATTTAAAGCACTAAATATTATAGGCATATATATATATATATATGCCATCATTTTGAAGACAAGATATCAAACATCAGTAGGACTGTTTGTATGTACCAAAAATTGCTTGCTATATTAGCTGTTCAAACTCCTCCAACAGCCTTTGCATGCATCACAATATCCCACTAGCATACGTGCATACTTTCAAAAACAGCTTGACATTGTATTAATCTCACCATGTCCAACACCAGAAAACAAGCATCACTAACTAGAATATCTAATCATGCCAAAAGGAAGGAAAAACAAATCATGCAAGTTGCAGCCATACTTCCATTTAAATTATACAAGTGAATTCCATACCATCATCTTCCCTCATCAGGAAATCAATGTAGCTGAATGCAGCATCCACTTAGCATGGGTATAGCATGTTACCAACCATAGAAGTGTTTACTAAAAACTTAATTACATGCTAAAGCATTCAGAAAAAAATATTAAACAGTCAGTTTCAGTTTAAAGAAATAAATTCACAAACTTACTAAGATCATTTTATATAAAAAAAAGGTAGGAAGATCATGATTAGAAGCTTGTCACCATCCCATCTGTGATGGTTGTACATTCTTACTCTTCAATGAAATCATTTATTCATCCAAAAAAGGACACTTTACATTATTTTCAAATAAAAGTGGGGTAAAAAATCTTCAGAAACATGTCTGCCAAGGAAGGAACAGCATTTCCTAGAGCAATGAACTTTTAAGAGAGGGAAGAGGGAAGAGGGAAGGGAGGGCAGGAGGGGGTCGGGTGAGGGTGGATATTCTGTTTGTTGTTCTACTGATAGACATGGAACCTGAACAAGACCAGAGGTCAACATATGGACTATCAATACTTATTTTTCATGCTCAAGCAACTTCTGTCTATAGTTTCCACAAAAGGGCAATCATAACATTCTAAATGATCTCTCTACCCATTGGCTGCAGAGGCAATGAAGCAGCAGTAATTATAACAATTCACAACAATTTCACTGCATCCAACATCATATAACTTGAAGGAGCATGTAAATAAACTACTATGTGATGATCCCATCAGATATCATGAACAAAGGGTACAAAGAATATTAAGATAGAATTAATGATCAATATGTACCTTTTCTTATAGTAAACTTATTATGAACTTGATTCACAACAGACAAGCTGAACTGGGCATATCGGCTCCAGCCATATGGAAGTGTTGCTGAATCCGCTACATCCAAATACATTGACAAGTGGTCCACATTATTTCCTTTGGGGAAAATAAGTATCCTCCTGTTAAGAGCAACCACGTCATGTCTCTATCAAAGTACAACCGAGTAACAAACTTGACATACCAATATTTAACCTCAATTTAAAAATGACATTACCATTTATAACCCCCGACAATGAAAATATCAGAGTAATGCTTCCTGGTGTTCAACCTCGAGAAATTATCAATCGTCCACGTGAATTTCATTGATGGAGGCTCTTCCACCTGCTGATTCTCTGCAGTATTCGCCGAATCCGCTTGCGCCACTACTGGTTAATCAGACAAAAACCTCATTTTCAAAAAAGCCCCCACAAAATCTCAAGAAAAAAAGGGCATCCAATACCCAATCCACTACTCCGGCCAATCGAAAACAGATCAGTTGTACTGAAAAACCCACATACTACGACACAATTCGACTAAAAGAAAATCCAAATTATCACAAGAAACCCTCAAAATATCTACCTTCCATAGGCTGAGGACCTTCCACAACTAAATCAGAATTCGGAACAAGCATCTCCTCATCCTCTTGCTGTAAAAAACAACCAACAAGTAACATTAAACACCAAAACCCTATTTGTTAGATTAAAACCCTAAAAGATAATCGTTCAAGCAACTAAAACGCAGGAAATTGAACTCAATTAATCAACAAAATGAAAAAAAAAATATAATCATCCATACAATCTCAATTCCAATAAATCGCCCACTAAAACACCAAAGAAACGCAACAAAATCATATAAACTCGAATAAAAATTGAACTTTGAAAATTTGATTAGTATCTAAACAGAGAGAGAGAGCGAGAGAGAGAGAGAGAGAGATTACGTCCAACGGCGGAGGAGTCATCATAGTCATGGGTGGAGAGAGAAATGGACGTTGGATCGAGTGAATCAAAAACTATACCCACTGGAGTCTATAGATTTTTAGAGAGAGAACGAAAGAAACGAAGCGGTGGGCTCTTCACAGCGAGCGAGAGAGAGAGAGACTCCCGGTAGAACCGGCTGAAGGAGGACGACTGAGTTTCTGGTTAAGAGGATAGAAGAGGAATTAAGGAAAGTTGTGAGGGTATTTTGGTAATTTGAGTAGGTATGCCAGCCGATAGGAGGACGACGTGTGGCTCCAATGCTTCAGAGTTATTATTAAACATACGATTTTCAATTTTAAATTACATATTAAACATAAAACTTTTTTAATTTAAAAATTACATATTTAATATATAATTATATTATATTTAAAATATAATACCAATCCATAATTTTACCACAATATTTCAAGAATTCTTTAAAAAAAATATTACCTCGAAGGTACAAACTCACGAAAGAATCCTAGTACTAACTTCACTTATGATCTTTTGCTTTTAATTTTTACTGGGGTATCTCTCTCTTTTTTTTTCTTTTTTTTATTTTTTACTTTTTTTGGATTTTTGTCTTTTTAAGAGTTAGCTTTTCCTTTATGTTATTTTTCAACGTCGCTTTTTAATTTTTATTACCGTCTCCAATGTTCAATCTTGTACCGATGAAGCCGGAAGTTGATCGTTAATTAATCTGGGAGTTTTTTTTTTTTGTGTTTGTTTATTCACATCCTTTATTAATTTAATAATTGAAATTACGATTTTTAAAATTATAAATTAATAATTTCATATACAGCTGAATAGGGCAAAGGATGAATTTGTTTCACGAAATTTTTTTTTTTTTTTATAATTTACTTTTTCTACTTAAAGGTTAAATTCAATAGGCTGCATTTTGTAGCAACTCTTTTAGAGATAGCACTTGATCTATGGATAGTGATTAAGCCTGCAATTTAGTATCAATTCTTCGATCTAAACAGAACACGATATGATTATAAAAAATTTTATATAAATAAAACTTCATTAATTAAAAGATCTAATCGATCTCCTATGTGTTCAATTTAGGATATAGTAGCTAAACTCTTGAGAAACCTGTTGAACAAAGAAATTACATATACATATTAAATTTAACATGCAAACTCATTTAAATATAAATTTCTAATATTTATAGTTAATTTATATTTCAATATTCTTTAAATTAATCTCTTCACCCTTAAAAACTTTAAAAATTACATGATCCCATTCAAGAGTTAACACTTACCTAGTTGAAACAAGTAAATGCCCCACTTCTTGTCTAATATATGTAAACTTAGCTACCGTAAATAGTTATAAAATATATTTATTTATTTATTTAAAATAAATGATAAAAATGATAAAAAAAAAAAACAAAAAAAAAGAACATGTGCCGAAAATAAAGAAAGAGAAAAGGCATAAAAAATAATAAAAATAAAAAGATATGTCATTAACCATCCAAGGACATGGTGTAGTCAACAACGATACTCGACAACTATATTTATATGGGTTAGAACGCACTATTATAAATGGGCCATACAGCCCACCACCTACAAACACAAAAGGAGAGAGAATGGAAAAAAAAAAGGTATAAAAGCCTTATTATATGTTTAATTCACTCAATAAAATAAAGTTATAATGTAATAGTTATTATTATATTAAAATAGAGTTATAATAAAATTATTATTTGTTAATTTAAAATTAATAAAGAAATCTTAGGAAAAAAAATCAACTCCAACATCAAATTGCTATTATATAATTTAAATATTTAAATGGTTATTCAATATTTTTTATAATAAAAATTCATCATGGAATTGCCATTTTAGTCATATAATGTAACTGATTATCATTATAGCTATTATATAAGAAATAAGACTATAATAAAATTGTTTTTATGTCCTAATGAAGTAAATGGGCAATTAGAGTTATAATTGGGTCATGTGACTAAATGTTTTAGATAATTTACAAAAGTTTAGATCTAATTCATTTTTAGGCGAACCATTGTGTGTAAGACCATTCACTACTTATAACAAAGATGTTAACTTACTTTGTGGTTAGGATAATTAGAGTTATGCAAACGAGTTAAATAGACCAATTTACCCTAACTTGAATTGGTTGTAACTAAGTTGAAATTTTTTCCCCAACCTACCCTACTATGAATTGATGGGATAAGCAAGCCAACCCACTAACTCGTAATATTTAACCCATTTATATAATTCAATAGGATAAGTAGACCAACTCATTAATTCACTATAATTTTTTTATATAAAATTTTAATGTTTTAAATTAAGCCTACTAAAAGTTAATATTATTTTTTAATTAATTTAAAAAATATTATTTACATAAATTCCTTATATTCATATAAAGTAAAACATGACTTAATATTGGTGTTTGATAATAACTACAACACATGATATAATAATGAATAATTTGTAAAATCTAAAAGTTAAAGCCAAGTCCTCCATCAAACCAGCATCATCAATCATTATTACAAGTTCTCCATTCTGTTAGTTAATAGTTTTACTTAGAGAAATAGTAGGTAGTGACAAGGTCTGTGATTAACTTTCTTTCATAATAAAGAAAATTTTCAATGAAGCTCCTAATAAAATTAAAAGGAGACTAACTTTAATTTGTCAAGTGCTCAACTAACAAGATACTTTAAGATTTGAAATTTCTTGTTGAAAAAGATTTGAAGTCCATGTTAACCTCAACTTGCCTTAGATCTGAGTATTGCAAGACACAATATCTAAGAAGCTAATTAACATATCTCACCAGCTCTGTAAGACTAGATTAGAAAAGTTACAAAAACACATTTGGCACCAAAAAAGAATGTGCATTTTGTTGTTTCCACTAGTGAACTATTTTTTCTAGTCTTACAAAAGGTCAAGGACTAAAGGGAAATTTAAGGTTTCATTGAAAAAATTATTTATTTTTACTTTATTTTATTCATTTATTTATTTTTAGGTTAACGAGCCAACTTGCTAACCTATATATAGGTTAGTTTTTGTTTCTTTTCTTAAGCTAGATACAACTTCAACTACTTATGGTTTGTTTCATTTATAGAATAGAATAGATAGGAAATAGAAGTGATTATTACAAGGAATAGGCTAGGAATTTCTATTTCAACATTTACTTTATTTTTTATTGTAGAAAATACTCATTCCAATATTTATTTCACTTCATTAATTATAGTATTAAGATAAAAACACAAAAAAATTACCAATTTATCCTATTTAGTCATTAATTATAGTATTAATAAGGATACAATTGATATAATATTTAAACTTTTTATTCCTACCGTAGAGGGAATAAAAATTTTCACTTTTTCTTTGGTAATATTTATTCCCAATAGAGTAGGAATAAAAAACTCTAAGAATTAAAATTCACTCCTCATTTTTCTAAGTAAATAAAGTAATGGATAGTTGAAAGGGAGTAGATATTCTATTCCCTCTTTATTACCTTCCAAGTAAACAAGCCATTGAAAAGAGCTTGGAATTTTACTTTAGGAGTTTATAGCAAGTTTGTGTTGATTGTGTGTTGTAGACGTCCTTTAGGTTCTCATACATGTTTTGTAATGTATATGCATAGAACACATAAGGAGACCCTACTAGTTTGAAATTGCAAATTAAAAGAACCCTCAAAGCCATCCGTAACTTAATGAAAAAGAGTGAAATCAACTTGGAATGAATCTTAAAAACTAATCATGATAAGATTGGAAATGGTATGGGGTAAGCTTTAAGAGACTATACAATGCCTAATGTAATAAGTACTTAGCTAAGAATAGGAACACAAAAGATTTTAAACTTAAACTTGCATTGATCTAATTGGTATAAGCTGACCAATTCAGTGAAGGAGTCACTAAGGATCTAAACACTCACCTTATAAACTTTTTAAGTATCTATCTTCCATAAAATTAAATAGAATGAGTGAGTAAGTGATTAAATTGAGATCATTCTCATTTTAACTTAAGGATACAGCTAAGGTGATGTGTTTGGATCAAGAGTCAATTTGAAGCATAAATCTTAGTCACAACAAGAATAAAATAAGTAAGGAAAGCTATTGGTTTTTGTAGTTTTTGTGAATAAAAATGTAGGAAGTAAAAGATGTGGGCGAAATCAACATTGTATAGTACTTAAATATATATATATATATATATATATATAAAAGAAATTGCTTTAACTAAATTGATGATTCCTATAGTGCACAGTCACTAACATAGCTAAGGATTGCATAAAATAAATTAGATATATAACTCAAGAATCTTGATAGTTGATTCATCATAACGAATAAAATTGATTGATAAGAATGTAATGGTTAAAAATGGTTGATAATTACTTAATCATCTAAATAATCTAAAGACATTTTTGGTAAAAGCAATACAAAGGATAAGCTAATGTAAAAAAGACTACAAATGAACCCTTACTAAACCCTTAGGTTGTCCTAATGGCAAAACAGCAAGTAAGTGGAAGTTATTCAAAAAATAGTTAAAAACTTTAGTCCAACATGTGCTTAGAATTGTAGAGCAATTTGGACGGCATCCTCCTACTAATCGAAAGAGTTAAAGAGATCTCTTAGAGTTAGAAGGCTTGCATAATCATCTAAATGGGGGTCCCTTTGCAGTTTACGAGATTAGTCACTTTAGGCTTGCCATTCGGATGGCTCTTTCCTACAGTTTGAACACCTCCTTACTCTACTCAACAAATCATAACTTCTTGCAATTTTGGATGACTCTAGCAATCAAGTTTTATACTCACTCATTATATGGCTTTACGGTTCACGATTTGAACCCATGATCACATCATCACCTTAGGGTAGATGAACATTTGACCTCAAATATTTGGCTTACAATTTCTTAAAATGAAAAGGATAATAAGTGATAAACAAATTCCTTTTTTCCCTTCTTTTTCTTGATTAAGGACATTTGATTATTTCAATCTCCTTAACACTCATGGGAACAAGGTCAAAATTTGACCATACTTCTAAAATGAATATGTGTTTTTGAATCTGAAATACATCATAAGCCTATCATACTGTGTTAGCTAACCCAAAATCACATGGATAGCATTCATTAAAACCACATGACATCATATCATCCTCTATTGCCTAATGCCCAATAGAATCTTAACTTGCTTATGTACAGAAGTTACCCCTTGATCATTAAACTAGTGAATTCCATAAAGCTTGGGATATGTTGTAATTAGTTGCTACATTTTTCTCAACATATTCAGCTAAAGCAACATTATTGCTACTCGTACTATCAATAGTAATCACACAAGTCCTCCCTTAGATTAAACTTTCAATTTAGAATTGATTTTCAAGCTTTTGAGGTCTTCCTTTATCTATGCACTCAAAACTTACCTAGTCACCATTGACATTATTAGCCCTTTCTCTCCCTCGAGCACTATTACCTTACCACTACTCTTTGATAATAGTCAACTGTTTGCTTCCTCCTCACTCTCTTCAATTACTTTGAGCACATTCCTTTTAATTGTCATCACCCTCTTATTAAGACATCAAGAAGTTAAGCAACCAAATCCAAGACATTTAAAACATTTAACATTTCAACTACTCCTTACATGCACCTACACTATAGCTTTAAGGTTTGCTTAATTCCCTTTACTAAGCTTTCCTCTCTCCATCTTCTTCTTAACTTACTTTTTTCTATTTGAACTTGTCATGCTTGGATAATTGGATTTTTGGCACTACCACTATAATCCATGTCCTTAATGTTTCTTGTTGCCTCTTTACCTTAGTTACTAGCTTAATGACATCATCTAGGGTGTCATTGGACTACAACCTTAATACATTGGCTATCTTTTCTGTAACGCCCCGAAACCTGGGTCTCGCTACTGCTCGCCATGTGTCTTTATCTCACAAAAATACATTAAAGCTTTGGATCAACACTGATGCTTTTTTACTTGTAACTTCTATGTAAAAGCATTAAATACATCCCACAACTTCGAAATTAATTTCATAAATCCATATCAAACCTCTAACGCAGCGGAAGTCTACAAACTCTAAATTAACATTCTCCAAAAGATAACAGCTATTACATTCAGATAACAGAAGTATCTCAAAATCTAATCGCCATAATAGTAATGGTAATTGTCATCTTCCTCTCTCCATGTTTCACCCAAACTCAAGTTATCATTTAGGTTATCATCTCCCTCAACATCTGCATCTAAAAAAAATATTTCTTAAAGGATGAGCTAATGCCCAATATGTATAACATAAAAACACACGCATAAACAAACATAAATAATTATTACATGCATTATGTAGTACTCATGGGGGTACCGTTTTACGATATAATTTATGTCCACAAGCAACAATAGGGTACTCATGGCCCCCTTAATACGCTTAACACATTGGAACATGTATTAGTGATGGGAACTGTCACTACGAGCCCCACACCCATGTCCACTCAATCCTCTTAAATCAACATTCAGCTCAAATCATTTCCAAGCACGACTTTACTAAGGATAACGTCACACAAGGATTATTGGGGTGCTCCTTAGGGATCTGCCACTACGAGCCCCTAAGCTGAGCCAAGCACATGCAACATACAACTTAAATACTTAAAAAAAATCATTTAACTTAATCAATTTCAGCACATATACTACTTAACAAGCATAGAACAACACACAAGTTACATGTACCTTGAATCTTAACCTTATGCACTTTTGGTCTTGGACTTAAGCTAAATTAAAATCTGTACGTCATAAAAATGCCCTTCTTAGTATTAATCTAAGATTAATATCATCTCTTAATTCTCTTAATCATATTCATTTAAATTCTCTAAGACCTTACTAGCTATTTAGGTTGCATGGAAATTAACTTAATTAAAAGTTAAATAAATAATAATTATATTATGTTTTACTCAACACAGCCATGTTGGAGGTCATATTGTTCAACACGGGCTAGTATACGATCGTGTTAAGGGTCGTGTATCTTTTGATGAGTTTTGACTTCAATACGGCTAGAACACGACCGTGTTGGGAGGCCGTGTTTCTCTCAATTCAACATGATTGAAACACGACCATGTTGAGAGGCCGTGTATCTCTTGATGTAGGTTTTATATTCAATACGGTCGAAATATGACTGTATTGGGATGTCATGTTTCTCTAAAAAATTTCCATGAATCCTTAATTTTTTATTTCAAATTCTCTTAAACCCAATTTTCTCTATTCCTAAACTTAATTAAATTTCTAAAACATGTAATTACAAATAAATTACATGAATTAGATTACTTACTTCAATTCACAAGTCGTATCCTTGAGCTGTTGGTTCCCGTTCTCATTTCGTCCTTTCTCAAATTTCAAGTTCTAAATGAACAAAGTGATATAACTATATCAGATTATCCATTCTCTATGAAAATTCTTGTGTAAAACTCTTACCTTGTGTATTTGAAATTAGTTCATGTTGTTTTCCTTTAGTCATCTTAGGGTTTGTTTAAAGAGCTTTTCCTTTTGTTTGCTATTTTTACTATGAGGGAGTGAAAAAGAGAGGAACATTAGGTCATTTGAGGTTAAATACTCCCTTTTGTGAAATGTCTAAATTGCCTCTTGAATTTTATAAAACTCCTATCATTGTCCTTAACTATTTGTAATAATATATATATTAAAATAAATAAAAATTCAAGTATTACATTCTCTCCCCCTTATAAAAACTTTCGTCCTCGAAAATACTTGATTCTGAAAAAGTTTTGGATACTTCTTTCTCATTTTTGCTTCTAGTTCCCAAGTCTCTTCTCTTTCTGTTTGGTTAGTCCATTGTACTTTAACATAAGGGATTGTTTTCCGTCTCAATACCCATTCCTAGCTATCCAAAATTCTGATTGGCTTTTCCATAGACATTAGGTTTAGCTGCACATTTAATGGTTCCAAAGCCACTATCTGATCCGGGTCCGGTACATACTTCCTTAGCATGGATACATGGAATACACTATATACTCCAGCCAAATTTGGTGGAAGAGCTAACTTGTAAGCCACCATACCTATTTTTTCCAAGATCTCAAATGAGCCTATATAGCTTGGGTTTAGCTTTCCTCTCAACCCGAATCTGATCACTCATCTTATTAGAGAAATCCTCAAGAAGACCTTATCTCCCACTTGAAATTCTGAAGGGCATCTTCTCTTATCTACATAACTCTTTTGTCAAGACTGGGTTGTTTGTATTCTCTGCCTGATTAGTTTCACCTTGTCTACCGCTTCTTGTACTAGCTCTAGCTCCATCATCTGCCTTTCTCCCACTTCATCCTAATGTAGTGAGGATCTACATCTTCTTCCATAAAGAGCTTCATATGGAGCTATCTGGATGGTTACTTAGTAACTGTTATTATAGGCAAACTCTACCAGGGGTATATGCTCATTCTAATTGCCTCTTAAATCTAGTGCACATGCCCTGGGAAAATCTTCCAGTATATTTATGGTCCTTTTAAATTGATCATTTGTTTATGGGTGGAATGCTGTGCTGAATTGCAATTTGGTGCCCAATGCTTTGTATAGGCTGCTCTAGAATCTACTTACAAACCTTGTGTCTTTATCAGAAGCGATGGCCATTGGCACTCATATAGTCTGAATATCTCTTGTATGTATATTTGAGCCGGTTTCTCTAACTTATATCTTACTTTAATAGATATAAAATGAGCAGACTTGGTCAATCTGTCCACTATAACCCAAATTGCATCTTGCTTCTACTTGGTGTTCAAGAAGGTTGTACCAAAGTTCATTGTCACATGCTCCCACTTCCACTCCAGTACTAGAAGAGGTTGTAATTCTCCAATTGGCCTCTAATGTTCTATTATGATCTGCTGGCATGTGAGGCATCTAGCTACATACTTAGCTATTTCTCTTTTCATATTTCTCCACCAATAACAACTCTTTAAGTCCTTGTACATTTGGTACTTCTAGGGTGTATTATGTAAGCGGAGTAATGTGCTTCTTTTAATATCTTCCTCTTCAATTCTACATCCTTTGGCACATATAGTTTCGTTTTGTATTTTAAGATCCCTTCTATATCCAAGTTAAATTTTGGACCTTTACCTTGTTCCATTCTACTCTTAATCTCTTAAATGTCTTTATCTTCTATTTAACATGCTTTAATTTTGTCTATTATGATTGGCTGTATCCTTAAGGTAGCTATTTTTGCTCTCACTTCTTGTGTTAAAATTTCTAGCTCCAATTTGCGCGTGTCTTCTAATAACTCCTTCTGCGAAGTGATGAGAGTGGTTATATTGCTCAGTTTCTTTCTACTAAGGGCACCTACCATCACATGGACTTTTCCTGGATGGTGTTGTATCTCCAGGTCGTAATCCTTAATTAACTCCAACCATCTCCTCTATCTCATATTCAACTCTTTCTACATAAATATGTATTTCAAGTTTTTGTAGTCAGTGAAGATTTTGCACATTTCTCCATGCAAGTAATGCCTTCATAGCTTCAAAGCTAGTACCATAGCTTCCAACTTTAAGTTATGAGTTAGGTAGTTCTTTTCATATGGTTTCAATTGACAAGATGCATAAGCTATTATTTGACCACCTTGCATCAACATACACCCCAACCTTGGAATTAAGGCATCACTATACATTGTAAACTCTTTTCCACCCTTAGGTAAGGTCAAAACTGACACTAACACAAGTTTCTCTTTGAGCATTTGAAAACTAGCCTCACATTTGTCATCCCATTCTAATTTCACATTCTTCCTTGTCAGTCTAGTGAGAGGAGTTACTATTTTAGAAAACCCCACTACAAATCTCCTATAGCAGCCTGCTAGACCTAGGAAGCTTCTTACCTCTATAACTATCTTAAGTCTGTGCCAATCCACTATTTCTCTCACCTTTTTTAGGTCCACAGATATCCTATCTTTATTAACCGCATGACCCAAGAAGATTACTTGTTCAAGCCAAAATTCACATTTGTCGAATTTGGCATACAACTTTTCTTCGTGTAACCTACCCAATATCAGTTTCAAGTGTTCTTCATGCTCATCGGTGCTTTTAGAGTATATTGGGATATCGTCTATAAAGACGATCACAAATTTATCTAGAAAATCCCAAAATACTTTGTTCATTAAGTCCATAAATGTAGCTGGTGCATTCGTTAGTCCAAAGGGCATTACTAGAAACTCATAGTGCCCATATCTAGCCCTAAATGCTGTTTTCTGAATGTCTTCTTCTTTAATTCTTAGTTGATGGTAGCATAATCTCAAGTTTACTTTGGAGAACACTTAAGTTCCCTACAACTGGTCAAATAGGTCATCTATCTTAGGAAGAGGATATTTGTTTTTCATTGTGACCTTGTTTAACTCTCTGTAGTTTATATAAAGTCTTATGCTACCATATTTCTTCTTTACAAACAGAACTAGTGCACTCCAAGGAGAGACACTAGTTCTTATGAAACCCTTATCCTGTAACTCCTATAATTGTTTCCTTAGTTCTTCTAATTCCACTGGTGCCATCTTATAGACTGGTTTTAATATGGGTACTATGCCCTATACTAAGTTAATGTTAAATTCTATCTCCCTGGCTAGAGGTAAACCGGGAAGGTCTTTTGGAAACACATCAAGAAATTCCCTCACTATCGATACTCCTTCCATTTAACTTCTTCACTGGCTTTAACAGATATAGTTACTAATACACTTTTTCCCCATATCTCATAAGTAAGCAATCTAATGGGTCTTTGCACTTCTAACTTGTATTCAAAATATCCACCCCCCGGTATATTAAATTACACCACCATGTTGTGATAGTCAATAGTAACATGATATTTTAATAGCTAGTTAACACCTAAAATAATGTCAAATTCTATAATCTCCAATGTCAAGTTGTTTGCTGGCATCACCTTATCATGTATTTTTATTCCCACTCCTTTGCATATCTTACTTATTCTTCCTCCCACTCTCAAGGGGGTACTAATAGCTAGACAATCATTTATGTTTTCAACATTCAAAGCATATGCACATACAAAATTCTCAAACACACAGGATACAGAAAGCACTGATATCGAATAGCACATATGCATTGCTGGAGTGTACTGGAGGCATACTTGCAATGTTGTCTATGTTAGGGATGTCTTAGTGCTACTATTGGTGAATGGTGAATACCCTAGTAGGAACTCTTTGTTTGGGACCTCCTGCCTATGGTTTACCTCCTTATATTCTCACTAGAGGTCTAGCTACCTATTGAATTGGGCTAGCTTGATTTCTTATTTGTTCATGAGGACAAGTGACTGCCTTGTGTCCCCTGTAGTTGCACATATGACAGAAGATTAGCGGGACTGACCTCTCAGTGCAATGCATGCTAATGTGTCCCGTCTTCTTATAAGAGAAACATGCCCCATTTGGCCATCTGCACTCTCTTAACTCATGAGGCCCATAACATCTAGTAAATTTAGTATTTAAGCTTGCTGCAGGAAGTGCCAAAGGCACTTGTCTAATATAGAGAGGAGGGGCTACAACACTCTGTGTTTTTCTTTGTTGCACATAATGTCTTTTGCCTCTATCTTGCCTCATTCCACTAGAGGCAAGTCTTTTTCCTAGAGCTATTGCTACTCTACAACTCCTTTAGTCTTCAATGATCTTCTTATTCTACTCGAGATATTTAGCCTCATCTACCATTTCAACATATGTATTTAATTAAAAGCCCCCCACTGCAAGTTGCAAGTTTAATTCCAAGCCTCTTAAGAATCTCCTAGCTTGGGACCTATCATCATTACGTATATTTTCAGGAAGGAACTGAATAAGGCAATTTAGCTCTACCTCATATTCTTCAACTATTCGATCCCCTTGTTCACAGTTGTAATATTCATTCTCCATCTTGTCCTTAGAGTTGCTGGGGAAGTATCTCTGATAAAACAACTCCTTAAATACAACCCAGTTCATGCATTCCCCTACAAGTCTGGGAACCGAGGCCGACCATTTCACCACTTCATGTGTAAGGAGGGCATAGTACTTAGTCATAAAGTGTCTCATCAAGGGATTGAGGTCAATGGAGCTAAAATTAATGTGATTGAAAAACTCCCTCCACCAAACTCGATTAAAGGCATAAAAAGTTTTCTAAGTCATATCAGTTTCTACAGGCATTTCATTAAGGACTTCTTTAAGATAGCTAGTCTCTTAACCAGGTTATTGGAAAAAGATGTCCCATTTAATTTCACTTTCGAATGCTAGCATGCATTTGATGCACTCAAGGAGAGGTTGACGAATGCCCTAATTATGATAGCTCCGGATTAGAGTCTGCCCTTTGAACTTATGTGTGATGCTAGCGACTATGTGGCTAGGGCAATACTTGGATAAAGGCGAGATAAGCACTTTCAGCCTATTTACTACTCCAGCAAGACACTCAATAACGCTCAAGCGAATTATACTACTACAGAGAAGGAGATGTTGGCTGGGGTATTTGCATTCGATAAGTTTCGTCCTTACTTGATCTTGTCCAAGGTCATTGTTTACACTGATAATTCTGCCCTCAGATTTTTGTTGAACAAGGCAGATGCAAAACCCATGCTCATTAGGTGGATTTTACTCTTACAAGAGTTTGACCTAGAGATCTATGATAAAAGGAGGGTAGAGAATTTGGCGATTGATAATCTCTTAAGACTTGAGAACCCAGGTTTGGAGGAACTCAAAGAGGAGGACATTAATGATTCCTTCCCGAAAGAGAAATTATATGCAGTTTTCCAACTCATGACTCTCAAGACTTTGTGTTTTGCAGATCTTGCCAATTATTTGGTAGGAAAAATTCTCCCTGAAAGCCTTGATTATAATGCTAGAAGCAAGTTCTTTTTAGAGCTTAAAAATTATTATTGGGAGGACCCCTTCCTTTTTTCGGATCTGTGGGGATCAAGTCATAAGACGATGTGTTTCACAAGAGAAAGGATGGAAAATTCTGAACGACTGTCATGCTAACCCCACTGGTGGTCATTACTCAGCCGATTGGACAGCGCATAAGGTTTTTTATGCCGGTTTTTATTGGCCTACCATTTTTAAGGACGCTCATCGTCTTTGTACCACATGCGACCGATGTCAGCGAACAAAGAACATATCCAAGAGAGATGAGATGCCTCAAAACTTCATTTTGGCTTACAAAATTTTTTATTTATGGGGTATTGACTTCATCGGCCGATTACTTGCTTCTTATGGGAACAAGTATATATTAGTGGTGGTAGACTATGTGTCCAAGTGGGTTGAGGTACAAGCTCTGCCTACTAATGATGCTAGAGTTGTTGTAAAGTTCCTTAAGAGGTTGTTTACATGATTTGGAGCCCCAAAAGCAATCATAAGTGATAGGGGAATCCACTTCTATAATACCTAAATGGAGAAGATTTTGAGGAGATATGGAGTTACTCACTGTTTAGCTACACCCTATCATCCTCAGACTAGTGGATAGGTGGAAGTCTCCAATCGTGAGCTAAAGCGGATATTAGAAAAGACAGTGCAGCATCACAAAAGAGACTGCGTGGAAAAGCTTGATGATGCCTTGTGGGCACACCGAACTGCCTATAAAACACCTTTGGGTACCACTTCCTATAGATTGGTGTATGGGAAATCGTGCCACCTTCCAGTGGAAATTGAGCACAAGGCTTACTGGGCAATTAGATTGGTCAATTTTGACCTTGGTGCTACTAGTTTAAAAAAGAGATTCCAGTAGAATGAGTTGGGTGAGTGGAGAGGATAAGCATACGAGAATACGAGGATATACAAGGAGCTAACCAAGAAATACCATGACGAGCATATCTGCCATCTAAGGGAATTTAAGAAGGGGGACCGAGTGCTATTGTTCAATTCCCGGTTGAGACTTTTTCCAGGGAAACTAAAATCCAGATGGTCCGGTCCATTTGTAGTCAAGAATGTTTTTCCTCATGGTGCAGTAGAACTTGAACACCTAGATCATGATAATTTCAAGGTCAACAGTCACAGATTAAAGCTATATCTTGGAGATGAAGTAGCATTTGAAGAGTGTCGAGCCAACAACATTAAACAAGTGCACTTCTTGGGAGGCAACCCATGTCTAACTTAGGTACATAACATTCCTTTTATTTTCTTTTTATTGTCACTATCCTAAGTCTATTATTTTTAGAAATTTGCAGATCTTAAGGGGAGTTTTCGAGTTTATTTGAAGAGAGCGAGAGTAATCTCTAAGTGTAGGGAAGTGCCAATGACAAGTAAGGAAGTTTGAATTTTAATCACTAAATGCACCTGGTAAGTCTTTCTCTATGTTCATTTACACTTTTAGAGGTACACGATGATTACAATTGTTATCTATTGCCTTGGGCAAGTCTTATTTTTCCTCCACACAATCAGTACTCAAAGCTATGCACAATCTAAAGAGATTATGTGGAATTTTCTTAGTCAACACAACCACGAGCATGGCCGTGCTAAAGCCAGGGTTGACTCTATCAAAGGTTATGTGGAACTTTTGAAGTCAGCACGACCACGAGCATAGCCGTGTTGAAGCCAGGGCTGACTCTATCGAAGGTTCTGTGGAACTTTTGAAGTTAGCAAGACCTTAAGCATGGCCGTGCTAAAGCTAGGGTTGCACATATTACATGTTCTAAGGAACTTTTGAAGTCAGCATGGCCTCGAGCATAGCCGTGCTGCAACCAGGGCAGACCTGCCTAGTAAAAACACAACCTTATTTGCCTCTTTTAAGGGTCTACATGGCCCTAAGCATGGTTGTGCAGTAGCCCATCTTGACATCCCACACACATATATATATATATATATATTCAACTTCTATCTCTCTTCCCTCACTCTCTAAACCGTTAAAGGAATTCTTCCCTTATTCTCTCAATTTTCTTCTTCTTATTCTAACACTTTACATTTACACACCACATAATTCTTTTACACCATTCGTCTCACAGCCACATTCAAGTAAGTTTTTCTTCCTCTTTTCTTCTTCTTTCTTTTAAATTAACTTTCTTGAACTCAAATACTCGGTTGATCTTACATGATTCATCTTACATGTCCAACATTTATATGGCAATTGTGGATGCACTTGTTTATATATGGCATTTTCTTCTTCCTTTGTGCATGAGTACATTCTTGTAAGCGTTTGATGGATGATAGTGCTATATTATGCCGAATCTCTTTTCACTTTACTAGGGCTTTTGATTAATGTTTATTGAAATTTTGTGCGGCTTTTGTGATCTTTATGCCATTAAAGGCTGTTGAAGTCATGGGATGTGAATGAATTGAATTTTTATTGCTAATGAAATCACATTGCCATATCTAGGGTTCTTAAGTGTCCACAAATTGGGTTTTTTGAAAAATCATTGGATATGAAAGGAAATTTTGGCGTTTCTGAAGGATTGTCGTGTGAATTTTTTTTTTTTTTCAGTATGGCCTTGTGCAAGACTAATTCCCTGCCCCTGTGCTAATTTGAATTTCTACTATTCATATTTCTGCCTTACCTCCATCACGGCCATGCTGAAGGTCGTGCTAAACTGCATGACTATGTCCTTCAATCTATTTTCTTATTTTAATGCTTTTCGTGTTCTACATCAATTTTCCCTTATTTGTTTAAGACTAAAGCATCTATGTGCATCATGATTAAGCATCTCTCATTTGTCAATACATGTTTATCCCTTGAGTTACTGTATTTGTATGTCTTTGCAATTCTTCTTTGCAGAGATGAGGTATAAGAGAGCTTACATGAAGAACGTCACCCCAGCTGCTTCTACTTCACAAGCCTCACACTCTAAGAAGAGGCCTCGGGTTCAACAACCTCCACCAGAGCCCGTCAACATTCGGCCTAAACTATCTGAGGAAGCTTGGAGTAAGGAGAGAAGAAAAAGGTTGGAGAACCTCACCTTTGGGAACAACAAATATTTGGACTGGAAAGTGCTCAGAAAATATGGGATTGAAGATAACATTTGCCAAATGCTAAATGTGGGTCCTTAGGCCACCTTGGTTGAATTCCATGAACCGGCCTATAGAGAAATTACTCTGGAATTTCTCACTACCTTAAAGCTTACAAATCAAACAATGAGGTTTCAAGCTTATGGCAAAGAGCATATCCTTCATCCTTCCAAGGTTGGCTTTTATATGGGGTTATACTCGTTAGCGGAAAGTAACACCTAAGATTTCTAGCAATTGAAGAATGAATGGCCTGAGGGGGTGACGACTCAATCGTATGGGTGCAGTTGTGTGGTTATGTAGAGTGTGACAATCCTCCCCCTCGCTATCACCCTTCCAAATTGAAGGCCTCCTGCATGACCAATGTAAATATGCCAGTCCTTCACCACATTTTGGCTCACACCATCAGATCTAGAAAAAGCTGCCATGGAGTCATCAACACCTTTGAAAATTTTCAGATGTATAACATGTTTAACCAATTGAGAATCAATGTAGGACTAGAAGTTGCTAAATACTTCCACAGGCAGGCTACAGATCCTAAGGTGAAGGGAATTTACTATGGAGGATATATAACTAAGTTTTTGAAGGGATATCACATTTTTCAGGATCCTGGTTCAGATGATCCAAGCATCCCCTCCACTACAATTACTGATGGGCCATTTAGGATGTGGGGGTTGGTAAAGCTGATCGACTAGCCTTCTTCAACTAGATATTCCACCCCGCCTAAAGGAGTTTCTTCTCCATACATTGCATCCACTTCCCAACCTCCCACTCATGAAAGCGAAATCTAGCAATTGAGGCAGGAATTCCAAGAAGAAAGGAAGTTACACCAGCGAGAACAAAAAAGAACAAATGCTTTCGAATAGCTGTTTGGTGCTTCTTAGAGAAGCTTGCTGGCTATTTCTCTTCTCCACCAGCCAATCTACCTACCTATAAGTCTTCTCTCTAGCAAACCTCATTCGAAAACAATGCTCCTAAGCCATCTAGGAGAAGTGAGAACGCTCCCATAGCGGCTAAATCCTCTAGTTCCAACGAAGAGGAAAGTGACGAAGAAGAAATAGAAGAGGAAGAGGATGATGAGAAAACTAATCAAGAAGAAGATGATGAAGACAACAGTGAGGAGGAGGATTAATTTGATTGATTAATTTGGCTGTTGTGTACTTTGTTTTCATATGAGACTTTTACTGTTCTTCTTCTATTATAATCTGGACATATTGATTGAGATCCCTATTTAGGAAAGACTCTAATTTGTGGGTGATTTCACCTATTATCTAGATTAGGATAGTCTAACTTCTCATTTTACCCTTAATTTCTTTGTTTTTCTTTTTTCTTTTTCTAGGATGATGCAGTACAAACTTTGGGTTCCCAGCTCCAATGATGACATGCCATTACTATTTTACTCTTATATTTGATCATGAACTCTACATGCAGCTGTCTACATATAAAAACCAGGAAAGTTCTTAGTGTCCTTTTCTTTCTGTTATTTTTCATTTCATTTTTTTTCCTTTTATGTGCTTGATTTGGGAAGACATTGGGGACAATGTCTTCAATAAGTGTGGGGAAGGGGTATAGGGAAGAAAGAAAATTGAAAATTTTGGGTCCTGCTTTACTTGTGTTATTTATGTACTGTCTTATTAAATTTTCCCCATTTACAAATTTGCAATTGATTTTGAATGTTGATTTTGAATCATTAAAAGGGCGAGATCCTTGATATTATGCTCATAAAAGTAAATGATTTTGTGTTCCTTACTCACCTATTGTTGGACTTGGTATATTTAGTTGGAATTTTAAAATGAAATCTAAGTGGGGTAATCTTACTTGCTATTTAATTATTGATTCTTGAGTTATGAAATAGATAGAAGTCCTTAGTTTAAAGTTAAATGGTTGTATTTTTAAGCTTATTGGTTAATATATTTACTTTTCAAAAACTTTGAGAGCTCTTCTAATTTTTTGTGAAAGGTGCATATGAAATCTATTACTTGGTGATTCCTCTTAAGTAATCTCTTTGAAGATTAATTAATTAATGTGTTAATTAAGCAATAATGTGAAAAGCTTAGTTAGTATGGGCAGGCCTTGGTCCTTTGGAAGAGCGAAGTTTGACTCCGCTGCTGACTAGTCACTCAATTAAAGAAATAATAAGCCACTATTCCAATGACTTGGGTTCTCTAAGTTAAGAGTATCTTTATGAATCCCTAAAGTTAGGATAATAGAGGTTCGATGGGTTCCCCTTAAAACCTGGTCACCTAAGGTCATCTGGCCTAGGATTGGCCGACCGATGATATTATAATAACAAGATGAGATACAAAAAGGGCAAAGTTTAGTAGATCTGGTAACTTGAATAATTAAGTCCATAGGGACGCCTTCAATTGAAAGGATAACGTCTGTTAACTTGGGTGACGAGCCCGGGATTATCGGCTGAACATTTGTTACATAGGTTGCAAGACCTTAAATAACTAAAATTAATATATATATAAAAAAAAAGAAAGAAAAGAGGAAAACTTCGAAAAAAATTTTGAGGTTTAATAAAAAGAGGAAGAAAATCCAAGGGAAGGATGGATGCCATATACTTTCACTTGAAGTTGCTATGCTTAGAATAAGTAGTTGAACGGTTTATATATTCTTTAGTAAGTGGTGAGATGTGACTAAGCTACTTTTGCTTTGTTTGACTTTCTTCGTAACTTGGGAAGCATTTCTTAAATGGTAAGGATAATAATTTAACTTGCTTGAATTAATCTATAAACTCTAATTTTTGTATGCCAAGTACACGTACAATCATGGTGGGTTTGAGTGGTAGGAACTAATGAATCAGTAAGATTGAATTAATAGAGGATGCTACTTGTGATTTAAAGTTTAACCATGAGTACAATTGATGAGAGGAAATGTATTTTGTCTTTATTTTGTTTGCTTGAGGACAAGCAAATAGTTAAGTGTGGGGAGATTTGATAAGTGTCAGAAAACCTTTAATTCTAGTGCTTATTAGTTATAATTTTATATGAATTTCATGTGATTTGTGAAGAAAATGATACTTATATGATTAAATTTTAATTTCAAGCATTAATGGAGACAAAAGAAAGGTTTAAGGATGATATGAGCAAAGGCGAGGTGAAATTTAGCGAAAAATGAAGAAAATTGATTTTTAGTTCAGCACAACCCATGCAAACACCAGTGCTGGATGAAAAAAAATGACCAGTAGCTATACCAAAATGTGCCCTAAGGTCAACACAGCCCGTGCTAATGATTAGTAATAAGAATTCTTTTCAACCCTACCTCGAACACAGTTGTGCTGGAGGCCATGTTGAATTGGGCAATGAAAATAATGTGTTTCAAAGTTAGCACTGCCTCAAGCATGGCTATGCTAACGCTCATGCCGACCCTGTTTTCGCATTACTATAAATAGACGCTTTGTTTTAATTTTGAAAAAAAAATTCTTTTCTTCTAACTTCATTCTAGAAACCCTGAGGGAGCATTATTACGAACTTCAAGAGGAGAATTGTTCAAGCATCATTAGAGATCACAAAACAAAACAAAGGATTACTCTTTTTATCATGAATCAATTATATTTCTCTAGATTCTCTGTTCTTATTAAAAAATCCATAGAGGAGTAATTCTTTATTTCTTTTATCTTGTGAAACTCTAACTCATGTGCTGAAACATTCATTAATTAATGAATTGTTTATATCTTTAGATCTATTCATGTGTTTCCATTGTTTTTGTGATTGATTAATTCATGCGAATTGATTGCATGTTTGATTTTTATTAGATTAAAAGAGGTTTCGTCTAGTAAATTAGATCATTATGAATAGAAAAATTACATGTTTTACCTAGAGGTAGGAAAACATTGATTTTTTTGCAATTAATCGGAATTTGTGAACTTAATGAGATCTTGCATGATGGTAGTGAGGGAGAGGTCTCCATTATCTTATGCATGATTAAGAATTGATTAACTCGAGGGTGTAATTGATTCTACTTGAGAATTCCTATAGTGCAAAGTGTAAATTGATTCGTTAATCGATATCTTATTTTAAGAATTTAAGGGTTAGAGTGGAATAAGATGAGGGATATATTTTGTGATTGAATACATTTTTAAGACAATATTATTCAATTCTAGGGTTACTATGATTTGTTAGTTATTAATTTAATTAATAATTTCCACATCATAAATTATACTAGATAATAGAGAAAGGTAATACTAGTACTTGTTTTCTAAATCTCAAAGGACGACAACTATTAAATCCATACTATAATTGATAGGTACACTACCTAGCTCAATAATAAATTTTATTGGTTATACATTTAAAACTTAAACTAATCAGTTAGATTTGAGTGCACCATCCACACACATATAATAACCCACTTATTAGTTAAGATCACTCGCAATTAGATTACAATCTTCTTACTAGTCGGTTTGTAAATCTTGTTAGGGACAATCTTGATATGAAGGTTGCGGAGCTTTCTTTTATTGTCGAATAGGAATTTGGCTATAGGAAACAGGTTTTAAGGGGGGGGGGGGGGGGGGGGGAGGGGGAGAAACGAGCTATAAAGCGAGTGTATGGGAATTGAGAGAAGTTTTATAATGAACTCCCTATTCTTCTAAATGCCATAAAAAATACAAATCCTAGAACACGAATTGATTGGGGGTAGAGCAGATCAACTACGTTAGGGTGCCTACTTTAAAGTGGGTATTCTGGGCATTTAGGCTATGTATTTCAGCGTGGAGATTCTTTAGACCAGTTGTTACCATTGACACAACTTTTCTATATGGGAAGTACACTCACAAGTTACTAATTGCTTGTGGCATTGATGGTAACAATCATATATGTTCATCGACATTCACTCTCGTAGATTAGGAAACGACTGAAACGTAGGGTTGTTTTTAAGGAAATTGAGGAATATGTTGTCGGCGACCGTGCAGGTCGTGAAACCATTTGCTTCATATTGAATGGACACGTCAACATCAAGTTGGCAGTTGAAGAAGAAGCTAATGGATGGTGCACTGCATTTGCACTGTAGCTGTTTGTCTACAATACCTAGGAAGTAACTTTAACTCAGCACAGAAAAACATGCAATGCAAAAGGTTGGTTACATACATCGAGTTGCAAGTACAAGCTTAAAAGCTAAACATTTTAATGTAGCAGATGAGGATCATTAAGCCTAATGTATTGGACTAGTTTGATAATGTGTCATTGGATATGTGAACACTAGCTCATGATGATTGCTATAGGTTTAGGTATATAACCTCCAACATTATTGAAAGCTACAATTCTATGCTGAAGGGGGCTCGGAGTTTACTTGTAATTTCTTTGGTAAAGAAGACGTTCTACAATTGTGTGAGGTATTTTGTCAAGAAGCATTCGAAGGTTTTGAATAATATGGTGAAAGGTAGAATTTTCACTAGATATACAACCGAAATATTAATAAATGGAGTTCATGAGTCATCAACCACAGGGTCATTAGCTATAATAGGTAAGAAAGACTTTTTGAAATGCTCACACATAGTCATTGTGTGGCGAGTGGGATGAGGGGAGGGGGCCGAACACATATTGTTGACTGTACCCATAGTACATGTAGTTGCCAAAAGTAACAAATATACAGAATTCTATGTTCCCACGCCTATACAGTAGGTGTGTTAATCAAGCTCCATCTATTATGAAAAAAATAATTTTTAAAATTAGTAAAAGTTACCATTAATATCAAAATAATAATTAACAACTTATTAGCTACTATTTATTATCTAATTAACGGTTAATTAATAGCAACTTAAGTTTACAACTACTTTTACAATAACACACAATGATATTACATTTATAATCAATACTAAATTTTTTAGTAATTAATTTTCTGATGATTAATTAAAGACATATTAACAACTAATTATAGTTAATTAACAATAACTTAAATTTACAATTGCTTTTACAAAAACACACAAACATATTACATTTACAATCAATCCTAGGTTTTTCATTAATTAATTTTCTAACAATGAATTAATGACATTAACGACTAATCACTGTTAATTAACAACAACTTAATTTTACAACTATTTTTACAAAAAACACACAAACATAAACATATTACATTTACAATTAACATAAAATTTTTCACTAATTAATTTTCTAACAATTAATTAATGGCATATTAATGACTAATCACTATTAGTTAATGGTTAATTAACAACAACTTAATTTTACAACTACTTTCACAAAACACACACAAAGATATTAAATTTACAATCAACATAAAATTTTTCACTAATTATTTTTCTAACAATTAATTAATGATATATTAATGACTAATTACTGTTAATTAGCGGTTGATTAACAACTTAATTTTACAACTACTTTTATAAAAACACACAAATATATTACATTTAAAATAAACACAAAATTTTTCACTAATTAATTTTCTAACAATTAATTAATAACATATTAATGACTAATTATTATTAATTAATGGTTAATTAACAACAACTTAATTTAACAACCACTTTTACAAAAATACATTATAATAACACACAAAAATAATTAATTTTAATCAATACAAATTTTTTTCATAATTAATTTTCTATGATTAATTAACGACTAATTAGTTCATCATTAATGATTACTTTTACAATAATTTTCACAATTATAAATTATGACTTATCTTTTACAAAAAATACCATTTTTTTTTACTAATTCATTTTCTAATGTTGATTAATGATATGTTAAGAACTAATTAATGATTAATTAATAACTACTGGTATTTTAATAAAAATAGTAGAGTACAAATAATTTTATTTAATTTTTCACGCATTGGTACAAATTAATATAATAAGAAAAAAAATAATTTTTTCTCGACAAAAACATGCCAAAATATAGCTTCGCTAAAGAAGTTAGAAAAATATCCTATAGATATTTCTACACAAATAAGCTAAACTTGCATAAAATAGAAATTTTGAAATTGTGAGAAGAAAGAAAAAGAGGAAATTGAAAGATTTGAAAATAAACATATCAACTAAGAATTCACATTTATATTACAAACTGTCGATGTAAAATTTTTTCCTCTATATTAGAGATCACATGTTATTGATACTATGCAAATTTGCAATATCACCTTATAATAATTTTTATAGATTTATAGTATTACTTTATAATATTTTTTATAGGTTTTGTAGAATTCCATTACATTATTGGAAGGTGGGGATAACGACACAAATATTACACAGTATAATTGTACTGAAGGCATAGACCCAATGTGTACTTTTAGTTTTGCAAATTTTGAAAAAAAAGAAGAAGTTACAAACCAGGTCTACACCTTTGAAACCTATTTTTTGAATAATTATTGTAAGTATAATATTTGTAAATTAAAAAAATCATAATATTCATGAGTGTTCCCCTATATTTTTCTATATGCAATTGTTAATAAGTATTTATCTTTTAAGAGACATTTGAATTTTGAGTACTCCTTATGTACTCTAATGATTTAATATTGTAATCAAATCATGTAAATTCATATAATATTTTTATTTTTATTAGCACATACATCACATCTATATATTTACTAGTATCCTTAAAAAAATGGAGGAAACCTAGCAATATTACTAGTGGGCTAAGAATTTGACAAACGTTATGGGTTTTAGTCTCAAATATTTAAACACATGGTTTTAAGCTCTTAAATATCCATTTTGTCATTGATTTATCTATATTTAATTGTAGTACTTTTTATTATTCTAACCAAAGAAGAAATAATAATTAGGGTCCATAAACATATTTTTTATAGATGTGAAGTTTTAAATGTTTAATTCAAAAGGTAAATACATGAATTAAAATAAGAGAGTGTACATACAATTCACCTTAGAGTATTGTATTAAATCTTATGCAATTGTATCTTATTGATATTATTAAAAAAGATGCCACTATTTTGATAGGCATATACCATGTAAAATACTTGCAAGCTTAAACCACCCATTTGGCCATCCATCTCCCTAATTTCCAAATTTTATGCAAATTGCCATTAATGCTTTATCCATTTGTATATTTTTACAATTCATGTAGTTAATGTGTGTGTATATTTTTGCACATGCATAATGAGTGAGTCAATGCTACTATATTATTAATAAATACATTTCTTTTGGACTTTATATTTTTATTTATGAAATTTGTAAAAATACTCTTCAATAATTTTATATAGTTGGTATAAATATTAAGCAAATTTTTCTAATATAACCTCTTTTTCTACTCCATTTTCAAATTCCTAAAAGTAGGCATATACTTTATTACCTTAATTTCTCTCAATTTCTTTGTTTCTTTTTTGATATTTAATCTTTGTATAAATTTATATCTTTGTTTTATTTTTTTTAATAACTTTTGAATGTATTTTGTCTTGCATATTTAATATTATGTATAAGTATTCACGTAATTATTACACTTAAGTTATCTCTTTTAAATTTGGTATCCACATTGTCGGTGTATGGTTAATTAGTGTATATGTATTTTTCTTTTATTGCACACGTATTGCGGCCGTGGGTGCGGCCATTGTTAGTATAAACTTATGACAAAATGTTAAGTTGTTACGGTTTTAGGTTTTCAATAAAAAAGTAAAGGCACTTAAAAGGGATTGAATTGAAAAACTAACCATGTTTGGACAAGGTAAGGTAGATGTTTGTTTGTAAATGAGATAAAATATTATATTTGATAATTTAAATAGAAAACAAAAGATAGATGGATATGGCAATAAAAATATTTTTTTATAAAAGTATCTAAGTATTTACCAATAAAAAAAAGTTAACTTTCAGTATATATGTTTCATGAAAAATAGTTTTAAAATTTTTCCAATAGTTATATAATGAAAACTTATATAAACTTATAACAAATATTATCTTAATAATTTCATGAACTTATGGTTACTAATGCTTTTTAGGGTCGTTAACAATGGAAGGCAAGGAAATAGTCAACAGTAGTAAATTAGCATACCAACAGCGGTTGTCGCTTCCGCCACCATCCATAATCATTTACCGCCATTATATACCTCTTTATATTATTAAATTATTCACACTCAAAAGTCAATTTTTATAATGATATTTTATTATTTGACCTTCAAATTATACATATATTCTAATCATACAAAACAATTGAAAGGTCATAAAAGTAATTTTTCTAAAAACACTTGTTTTTTACTAAATAGCTCATCTTTTTAGGTTAAAACATTAATTACCTTTTCAACTTTTTATTAATTTTTATTATTGGCCATTATATTATATACATACATATATATATATATATAATCTATTTATAATATTACTAAGTAAATACTTATTTGTTTGTCTCCACAATTATCTATATTATTTAAGCAAATAAGGATTTCTTAACTGTTTTTAGTGTTTTACATATATTAACTTAATTATATAAAATATATTTTTTAAATTTACTTTGCCTAAAAAATTGGAACTTATCCATTAGTGAGATTTTTACAAATTCTAAGCGAGAAGGGAATACTTACTTCATATTATGTGTACTCCATCACATTTCAATACGAAGAAAAAAAAGTTATTGTGTCCTTTATGAAGTTGGGTGTAATTTCATGATTATACTTCATTTGTTTAATATGATAAAGGAGTGATTATTTATTCACGGATATTATAAAAGAAAAAAAATAATTTATTGACATAATTTTTGGAATTTTCTATTTCATGGATGATATAGTGAAGCCAATAACTAAATTAGATAAGAATGGGTACAATCCTTATGGTGTTTTTCAACTACTTTAAAGTTAATTATATAATCTTTATTGTGATTTTTAAGTACTTTAAAGTTAATTATATTATCATATATTTTGGTTTTTATTTTCTTTCTACAAATATTTTTTTCATATATATTTTCTATAATGATGCAAGCAATCTTTCTTAAAATCTATTTGTTAACTTTGATTGATATTACAATTTGAGTTTATTCTATTTAACTTTTCAAATAATTTTCTTAAATTACATTTGCTGATATATATATATATATATATATTTTATATGGTTTCTTTTTTATTCCTCTTAACAATCTATAAGATATATAAGTAATTTATATTTTAATATAAATGGTTTTTATATATTTTTCTTAGCACAAGCATTCCAAATAAATTTGTCACCAGTATATATTAAAACTATTAATGTCTTATGCTTTTAAATCCTTTCGTATAATATAGGAAACATACCACTTCACAACAACTCCCTCACTCTCACTTCGCAATGAAGGTTGAAGAGTGGAGATAAAATTACCCATTCATTCTTTTATCACATGGGAATACTAGCAAGTGCAAGGGATAGTGTGTCATGGAAACTTTCTTCAAATTGTTATGTTGTTTGAGTCAAGAATTTCTAGCTTTATATTCTTTCTTTTTGTCATCTTGGATAAGAATCACTTTTACTTTTTCCTTTTTTATGACCATTTAATTGTTCATATTTTATCGTTATTTTTCATCTTATTATCTTTTTTATCTTTGTAAGCCACTATATCATGAGAAGAAAATTATTATTACTATTGATGAACTTGTTTACTTGCATGTTAGATAAAAAATTATAAAATAGATCCTATTATGAACACGCTTCTCATTTAATTCCATTACATTGATAACTAGATTCTTCAATAGTGTATGGTGATAATGTAACGCTCCAAAACCCGGGCTGCGCTATTGACCGCCACATGTCCTTATCTCATAAGAACACGTTAAGGCTCTTAATTAACTCTGATACACTTTAACTTGTAACTCATATGTAAAAGCATTTCATAGATCCCTAAAATTCAAAATAATTTCATAAACCATATCAAACATCTAATGCAACGAAAGTCTTTAAACACCAAAATAACATTCCCAAAAGATAATGTCTACTACAACCTAATAAAATAATTCTCCCAAAACCTAATCACCATAGTAGTAGTGGAAATTTCCATCTTCCTCTCTCTATAATTCACCTAATCCCATGTCATCTTCCTCAACACATGCATCTGAAAATGTTCCCTGAAATGTGAGCTAATGTTCAGTACGTATAACACAAACACACACACATGAACAAACATGAACAAGTATCACACACATCATGCATTACTTAAACACAGACAACCATTTCTTAATACAATTTATGTCCGCAAGCATCAACAGGGTACTCATGACCCCTTTAACACACTGAAGCATGATTTGATGATGGGAATTACCACTATAGGCCCTAAACCCATGTTCACTTAAACCACTTAATCTTGGTGATGGGAACTGCTACTATAGGCCCCATACCCATGTCCACTTAAACCTCTTAACCAACATTCAGCCCAGATCATTTTTAAGTACGACTCCACTAGGGACAACGTCACACAAGGATCATTGGGGAGCCCCCTAAGGATCTGGTACTATGGGCCCTTAAGCTGAACTAAGCATAGACAGCATACAACTTAAACACTTAAGCCAAATTATTCATCTTAACCAATTTCAACACAATACTAGCTTAAACAACCACAGAACAACACATAAGTTACACGTACCTTGAATTCTAGCCTTAAGCACTTCCGATCTTGGACTTAAGCTAAATTGAGATCTGTACACATTAACAAGCTCTTCTTAATACTTAATCTAAGATTAATATCATTCTCTTAATCCTATTTATTTAATTTCTCTAAGGTCTTACTAGCTATCTAGGTTGTATAGAAGCTAGTTTAATTTGAATTTAAATGAATACATAATTACGTTACAATTTATTCAACACGGCCATGTTGGGGACTGTGTTGCTCAACACGAGTTAGAGCACAACCATGTTAAGGTTTGTGTTTCTTTCGATGTAAAATTTGGCTACAACACAGTTGGAACACAACCGTATTAGGAGGTCGTGTTCTTCTTAATTTAGCGCAGTCGAAACACAACTGTATTAGGAGGTTGCGTTACCCTTGACTCAACACGTTTGAAACACAACCATGTTAGGAGGCCGTGTATCTCTCAGTGTAACCTTCACACTCAACACGATTGAAACACGGCCATATTAAGAGGCTGTGTTACCCTTGACTCAACACAGTCGAAACACAATCATGTTGGGAGGCCGTGTATCTCTTGGTGTAACTTTTGAATTCAACGCGGTCAAAACACGACCGTGTTGGTAGGTCGTATTACCCTCAACAATCTCCATGAACTCCTAATCCTTCATTCCAATTTTTCTTAAACCTAATTCTTTCTATTCTTAAGCTTGATTAAATCTCTAAAACATGTAATTATAAATAAATTACACGGATTAGATTACTTACTTCAAAAATTCCACAAATCGTATCCTTGGGCCATTAATTCCCCTTTCTCGTATGGTCCCTTCTCAAATCTCAAGTCCTGATGCGCACACAATACTCATAAATTCCAATTCCAATAACCTAAATTGAAATTCATATGAGATCCCTTACCTTCATATTTGAAATTAGGCCGGTCTTTTATCCTTTCGTCTTTAGGGTTCCTGACATAAGCGTCTCCTCCTTTTCCTTACTTGTCACTGTGTGGTTACTGATAGGGTAAAAAGAAGAGACCCTAGGGTTATTATAGAGTATTTATACTCTAATTGTGAAAAGACATATTTGTCCTTCAAATTTTTTTGAATTCCCCATCTTAACCTTAGTTTATGTTATAATGTTATAACATATATATATGTATATATATTGATATATCATAAAAAAAAAATCAGGAATTACATTCTCTCCCCTTATAAAAACTTTCGTCCTCGAAAGTACCTGATTCTATAAGAGTTCTGGATACTTCTTCCTCATTTCTGCTTCCAGTTCCTAAGTCACTTCTCTTTTTATTTGGTTTGTCCATTGCACTTTAACACAAGGGATTGCTTTTTTGCCTTAATACCCTTTTCTTTAGTGTCTAGAATTCTAATTAACCTTTCCAAAGACATCAGATTTAGCTGCCATTCAGTGGTTCCAAAGCCACCATCTGATCCGAGTTAGGTACATATTTCCTTAACATGGATACATGGAATACATCATGTACCTCGGCTAAATTCGTTAGAAGAGCTAACTTGTAAGTCACTGTGCCTATTCTTTCCAAGATCTCAAACGAGCCTATATACCTTGGGTTTAACTTTCCCCTCAACTCGAATCTAATCACTCCCTTTGTTGGAAAAATCCTCAATAATACCTTATCTCTCACTTGAAATTCCAAAGGACATCTTCTCTTACCTACATAGCTCTTTTGTCGAGATTGGGTCGTTTGTATTCTCTACCTGATTAGCTTCGCTTTATTTACCGCTTCTTGTACTAACTCTAGCCCCGACATCCGTCTTTCTCCCACTTCATCCCATTGTAATGGGGATCTGCACCTTCTTCCATAAAGAGCTTCATATGGTGCCATTTGGATGGTTGCCTAGTAATTGTTATTATAGGCAAACTCTACCAGAGGTATATGCTCATTCCAATTTCCTCTAAAATCTAATGCACATGCCCTGAGCAAATCCTCCAATATTCGTATAGTCCTTTCAAATTAACCATCTGTTTGTGGGTGGAATGTTGTACTGAATTGCAATTTGGTGCCCAATGCTTTATGTAGGCCGTTCCAGAATCTGCTCACAAATCTTGTGTCTCTATCAAAAGTAATTGTCACTAGCACCTCATGCAGTTTGACTATCTACTATATGTATATCTGAGTCAATTTATCCAATTTGTATCCTACTCTGATAAGTATAAAATGAGAAGACTTGATCAATCTATCAACTATAACCCATACTGTATCTTGCTTCTCCTTGGTGTTTAGGAGGGCTGTAACAAAGTTCATTGTCACATGCTCCCATTTCCACTCCAGTATTGGAAGAGGTTGTAATTCTCTAGCTGGTCTCTGATGTTCTATTTTGATCTACCGGCATGTAAGGCATCTGGCTAATTATTATGCTATTTCTCTCTTCATGTTTCTCCACCAATAACAACTCTTCACGTCTTTGTACATTTTGGTACTTCCAAGATGTATTGTGTAAGCGAAGTGATGTGCCTCTTTCATTATCTCTCTCTTCAATTTTGCATCCTTTAGCACACATAGTCTCGTTTTATACCTTAAGGTCCCTTCTATATCTAAGTTGAATTCTAGTGCCTTACCTTGTTCCATTCTGCTCTTGATCTCTTGAATATCCTTATCTTCCATCTTATTAGCTTTAATCCTGTCCATTATGGTTGGCTGAATCCTTAAGGTAGCCATTCTTTCTCCCATTTCTTGTGTTAAAACTTCTAGATCTAATTTGCGCATGTCTTCTAATAACTCCTTCTAAGAGGTGATGAGAGTAACTACATTACCTTGTTTCTTTCTACTAAAGGCATATGCCACCGCATTGGCTTTTCTTGGATGGTATTGTATCTCTAAGTCATAATCTTTGATTAACTCCAACCATCTCCCCTGTCTCATATTTAGCTCTTTCTGTGTAAATATGTACTTCAAGCTTCGATGGTCAGTGAAGATATTGCACCTTTCTCCATATAAGTAATGTCGCCATAGCTTCAAAGCTAGCACTATAACTGCCAATTCTAAGTCATGAGTTGGGTAGTTCTTTTCATACGACTTCAATTTTCAAGAAGCACAAGCTATTACTTAACCACCTTGCATCAATACATACCCCAACCCTTGGAATGAGGCATCACTATACACTATAAACTCTTCTCTACTCTTGGGCAAAGTCAAAACTGGCTCTAACACTAATTTCTCTTTAAGCATCTAAAAACTGGCTTCACATCTGTCATCTCATTCAAATTTCACTTTTTTTTTTTTTGTCAATCTAGTGAGAAGAGTTATTATTTTAGAAAACCCTTCTACAAATCTCCTATAGTAGCCTACTAGACCCAGGAAGCTTCTTACCTCTACAACTATTTTCAGTCTATGCTAGTTTACTATCGCTTTCACCTTTTCTAGGTCCACCGATATCCCATCTATGTTAACCACATAACCCAAGAAGACTACTTGTTCCAACTAGAATTCACATTTACTAAATTTAGCATATAACTTCTTATCATGTAACCTGCCCAATACTGGTCTCAAGTGTTCTTCATGCTCTTTAGTGCTTCTAGAGTATATCAGGATATCGTCTATAAAGACGATTACAAACTTATCCAGAAAATCCCTAAATACTTTGTTCATTAAATCCATGAATGCAACTAGTGCATTTGTTAGTCCAAAGGGCATCACCAAAAACTCATAGTGCCCATATCTAGTCCTGAATGTTGTTTTTTGAATATCCTCTTCTTTGATTCTTAATTGATGGCAACCTGATCTCTAGTCTACTTTGGAGAACACCTGAGCTCCCTGCAACTGGTCTAACAGGTCATCTATCTTGGGAAAAGGATACTTGTTCTTTATTATGACCTTGTTTAACTCCCTATAGTTTATACAAAGTCTCATGCTTCCATCCTTCTTCTTCGCAAACAGAATTGGTGCACCCCAAAGAGAGACATTGAGTCTTATAAAACCATTATCTTGTAGCTCCTGTAATTGTTTCCTTAATTCTTCCAATTCTACTAGTGCCATCCTATAAACTGGTTTTAATATGGGTACTGTACCCTATACCAAGTCGATGTTGAATTCTATTTTCCTAGTTGAGGGTAAACCAAGAAGATTTTATGGAAACGCATCAGGAAATTCCCTCACTGTTGGTACTCCTTCCATCTTAACTTCTTCATTGGCTTCAACAGATATAATTGTCAGTACACTTTTTCCCCACATCTCATAGGTAGGCAATTTAGTAAGTCTCTACACTTCTAACTTGTATTCAAAGTATTCATCCCCTGGTATATTAAACTGCACCACCATGTTGTGACAATTAATGATGACATGATATTTTGATAGCTAGTTGGCACCCAATATAATGTCAAACTTTATTATTTCCAATATTAGGTAGTTTGCTAGCATTACCCTACCATGTATTTCTATTCTTACTCCTTTGCATACCCTACTTATTCTTCCTCTTACTCCCAAAGGAGTACTAACAGTCAGGTAGTCATTCATGTTTTCAACATTTAATGTACATGCACATACAAAATACTCAGATACACAGGACATAAATGCATCAGTATTGAACAACACATATGCATTGTAGGAATGTACTGGAAGCATACTTGCAATGTTGTCTACATCCGAGATATCCCGGTGCTACTATTGCTGAATGGCAAACACTTTAGTAGGAACTCTTTATCTAGGACCTCCTGCTTGTAGTCTACCTCCTTGTTATCTCACTGGAGGTCTAGCTACTTATTGAACTGGCCCTATCGGATTTCCGATTTGTCCCTAAGGACACTTGATTGCCTTATGTCCCCTTTGGTTACACACATGACAAAAGATTAAGGGAACTGACCTTCCAGTGCAATGTTTGCTAATGTGCCCAATCTTCTCATAAGAGAAACATGCCCCATGTGGCCATCTGCACCCTCTTAACTCATGAGGTTCGTAACATTTGGGCCTATTGCAGTGAGTGCCAAAGGCATTTGTTTGATTTGGAGAGGAGGGGATATAACTCTTAGTGTTCTGCATTATAGTAGGTAATGTCTTTTACCCCTATCTTGCCTCATTCCACTAGAGGCAGATCTTTTTCCTAAAGCTATTACTGCTCTACGACTCATTTGTTCTTCTATGATCTTCTTATTCTGCTGAAGGTACTTCACTTTATCAACCATTTCAGCATATGTATTTAACTGAAAGGCCTCTACTACAAGTTGTAGGTCCAATTCCAATCCTCTTATGAACCTTTTGCTTGGGACCTATCATCATTACGTACATTTTCAAGAAGGAACTGAATGAGGCCATTCAGTTTTGCCTCATACTCTTTAACCATTCAGTTCCCCTATTTACAGTTGTAATATTCATTCTCCATTCTATCTCTAGAGCTACTAAGGAAATATCTCTGATAAAATAGCTCCTTAAATATGGCTTAGCTCATATATTCTCCTGCAAGTATAGGAACCAAAGCCTACCATTTTGCTATAGTTCCCTTCAGCGTAAATGTAGCATAATTTACCTTCCCATCTTCTGGAATTTAGAAGGTAGTAAATGTCTTCTCAATGTCCTGTACCCAATCTTCAGCCTCAATTGAGTCATCCACTCTAGGGTTAAATTCTTTAACTACTCTTATGAACCTATCAAAGCTGATAGGTTCGCTAGCATTCCTATGCTATGGGATATTGGGGGCTTGGTGTTATTGTGCTAATAGTCCCACTAGGTGGATCACAGTATGCAATAGTTGAACTATCTCTTCAGCCATCTGATCTCTTTTCCCTTGTGGCTATGGGTTTTAAACTTCCTCCTCATTGGTCTAGCACCCCTTCTAACTCCTGATCTGATTATTCTTCTTGGAGGTATTCTGTTTAAGAAGAGATAACTAGATCTACTTAAGTCAATATCAGTCATGGTCAGTTTCATAGTGTGTAAGTATATACACATATACCATTACATATGGGACTACTCATATATATAACTTAGCAGTTAGAAGGATACAAGTAAAGTAATAATACAAGAAAATAATTACATAATTACATAAATGTTCATTATTTTACCCACTCTCTTCATGTCTCACTATCTTACGGATCCAGTGCTTAACTCTTTTAAAGATCATATCTTAGACTCTATTGTTTAAAACTTATGTCTATTAATCATCGCTTAGTTCTAAGGATCATTACTTAAGCTCTTCAAGATCAACAACCTATGCTCTATAGATCAAACTTAAATCATAAGGATTATCAACTTATTCCTTATAGATTCAAACTTAAGTCTTTAAAGATCATGAACCTAAAGCTTTGATACCACTTAAGTTGTAACGCTCCAAAACTCGAGTTGCGCTACTGACTGCCACGTATCTTTATCTCACAAGAACACGTTAAGGCTTTAAATCAACTCTGATACACTTTAATTTGTAACTCTTATATAAAAGCATTTCATAGATCCCCAAAATTCAAAATAATTTCATAAACCATATCAAACATCTAACACAATGAAAGTCTTTAAACACCAAAATAACATTCTCAAAAGATAATGTCTACTACAACCCAATAAAATAATTCTCCTAAAACCTAATCACCATAGTAGTAATGGAAATTTCCATCTTCCTCTCTCTGTGGTTCACCTAATTCCATGTCATCTTCTGGGTTCTCATCTCCCTCAATACCTACATCTAAAAATGTTCCCCGAAGGGTAAGCTAATGCCCAGTATGTATAATACAAACACACACACATGAACAAGTATCACACACATCATGCAGTACTTAAACATAGACAACCAATTCTTAATACAATTTATGTCTACAAGCATCAACAGAGTACTCATGACCCCCTTAACACACTGGAGCATAATTTGGTGATGAGAACTACCACTACGGGCCCCACACTCATGTTTACTTAAACTACTTAATCCTAGTGATCAAAGCTACCACTACGGGCCCCACACGTATGTCCACTTCAACCTCTTAACCAACATTCAACCTAGATCATTTCCAAGCATGACTCCACTAGGGACAATGTCACACAAGGATCATTGGGGTGCCTCTTAGGGATTTATCACTACGAGCGTCTAAGTTGAGCCAAGCATATATAGCATATAACTTAAACACTTAAGCCAAATTATTCATCTTAATTAATTTCAACACATATACTAGCTTAAACAAGCACATAACAACACATAAGTTATACATATCTTGAATCTAAGCCTTAAGCACTTCTGGTCTTGGACTTAAGCTAAATTGAGATATGTACACATTAACAAGCTCTTCTTAGTACTTAATTTAAGATTAATATCATTCTCTTAATCCTATTTATTTAATTTCTGTAAGGCCTTATGAGTTATCTAGGTTACATGGAAACTAGTTTAATTTGAAGTTAAATGAATACATAATTACGTTACACTTTATTCAACATGCCTATGTCGGGGACTGTGTTGCTCAACACGAGCTAGAGCACAACAATGTTAAGGTTCATGTTTCTTTCGATGTAAAATTTGGTTTCAACACTGTTGGAACACAACCGTGTTGGGAGGTCGTGTTTTTCTTAATTCAACATGATCGAAATACGACCGTGTTAAGAGGCCGTGTTACCCTTGACTCAACACGGCCGAAGCACGACCATGTTAAGAGGCCGTGTATTTCTCGGTGTAACCTTCACACTCAACACAATTGAAACACGACCATGTTGGGAGGCCATGTATCTCTTGATGTAACTTTCGAATTCATCATGGTCGAAACACGACTGTGTTGGTAGGTTATGTTACCCTTAGCAATCTCCATGAACTCCTAATCCTTCGTTCCAATGTCTCCTAAACCCAATTCTCTCTATTCCTAAGCTTGATTAAATCTCTAAAACATATAATTATAAATAAATTACACATATTAGATTACTTCAAAAATTCCACAAATCGTATGCTTGAGCCGTTGATTCCCCTTTTTCGTATCGTCCCTTCTCAAATCTCAAGTCCTAATGCACACAGGATACTCATAAATTCCAATTCCAATAACCTAAATTGGAATTCGTATAAGATCCCTTACCTTTCGTATTTGAAATTAGGTCGCTCCTTTTTCCTTTCGTCTTTAAGGTTCCTAACAAGAGTGTCTCCTCCTTTTCCTTGCTTGTCACTATATGGTTATTAATAGGGTGAAAAGATGAGACCTAGGGTTACTATAAAGTATTTATACTCTAATCGTGAAAAGACATATTTGTCCCTCAAATTTTTATAAATTCCCCATCTTAACCTTAGTTTACGTTATAATGTTATAACATATATATATATATTGATACATCATAAAAAAAAAATTATTTAGGTATTACAAATAATATGGTCTCAAGAGGTTTACAGTTGTCATCATAAAGGACATGAAAACATTAAAAATTACATATTTATCATTTTTCTTCCATGTTAACATAGAAAATATGAATTACATATCATATAGTTAGGATGTTTGAAAGAATGACTGTTGATAACAAGAAGTAATAACAATAAGAATATTTGATTTGGTTAAAATTAAATTTTGTTGTTAGCTTCTTGATAAATAGTAAGAGATTGAGGATGATAGGGGAGGATTGATGAAAAATAATTTGAGTAATGTATATCTTTTATATTGTTAAGTTAAAATACTATTTTACTACAACATTTTTGGATAAAACATAATTTAGTACTTTTTCTAAATTTATTTATACTTTAATAATCCTTCAAACCATTATAATCTCCTCAAAGTTACCTATTAAAGTTTTGGACATCCTAATAATACTGTAGATCACTAAGATTATTTAAGTAAATTGAAAGTTTTTTAAAGTTCTTTTTTCCTCTCCCACATGTGCAATTCTCTCTCACTATTCATATAACATTTTTCCAAAGGACAACTTTCATCATTACATTATTAGCCATATTAAATATATATATATATATATGACATGAGAAAATTATTTTTTGCTTAATAATGCCAATGTTTATTATTGAATTTATTCTTCTGCACGCAATTGTTAATGAGTATTTATTTTTATTTTTATTTTTATTGGCACATGCATTGCAATGCATATTTGCTAGTACTGAGATAAACTAGAGTTTGGATGGAAATGAACTTTATTTTGTACACTAAATTAACTTGTAATTAAATAAAAATAGCATAGGATGTTTTTTTTTTTTTTAATCTCAAGACCACATATGTTTGGCAAAAATATGTCAATTAGATTAAAATCATAGTTAACTATCCATAGATTTTGTCTTGACATGAAAAGATTGTAAGAGTGTTGTTGTGTTGTTAGACCATTTGGCATTGGGCCTAAGGCCTAACTTAACCAGCCTCTCGATTGCTGAATCAATATGTTTATGGGTAATATAATAAATATGAAAAGTACATCTAATTCCAAGATATATTCCACCATATCTTTATTAGATAAGTGTAGATATTTTTTAGAAAAGATCTACACCCACACTATAACTAGGTGATCAATTCACTAAGTTAAGCGATAAAAAACTCTCACTCTCTCACTCCTTGTCGTCTCTATTTCATAAGCATTTTTCTAACTTCAGCACGTTTGTTACTTCGGTAAGAACTAAATTCAATAATTGGTGCCCATTGCTTATAGTCAAGAAATGACTATAACTGGCATAAAAAAACATAAGGAATTCTTGTAAGAATGCTGTTGATGACACTAACCCATCAATGGACTCATCAATTCGCCTACTAGCACCAACAGTGTCGTAAACTATCTAACAAGTGAATGATGATGGGGTTGCATGTCTTGAGCAACAGATGGTTGGGAATGGGTGCTTAAGGTAACAAATGAATGCAATTTAGGAGTGTTCCTAACCGAATGAGCCTTGGAAATCCAAGATAAGGGCATTTTTTACATGGCTTGAAAGAATGAGAAACAACTAATCTAGGAGGAACTTTGATAAGTATTGTAAGTTGCACTGCGATAAGGGCCACGCCACCAAAAATTGTACTCAGCTAAAGAATGGCATAAAGGACCTCATCAGATTTAGATATCTTTAGGAGTACATCTTTTATGCCAAGCGAATCCAAAAATGAGGTCGCCAAGATGACAATGACCAAGAACAAGCACCTAATGCAATACTCACCTACAACACCATAAATATGATCATAGGCAGCCCAACTGTAAGAAGGTGATCGAAATCTTACAGCAAGGTCTACACTTGATCAATAAATTATCAGACTATGCTCAATACACAAAGTAAGAGACCAAGAGTAGATACTACCATCTTGTTCTCCAATGAGAATATGGAGGGCATCATGATCCCTCATGACAACACCTTCATTATTTGAGCACGAATTGCAGACTTCAATGCCCATAAGGTATTTATTGATAATGGTAGCTCTATGAACATCACATATAAGAAAGCCTTCAACTAGATGAAAGACAAGGTTAAGGTAAAGTTAAATTTATATAACCACAAGCTTTACAGCTTCAACAACCAATCAGTCAAGCGGGGGGGGGAGGGAGGGATAATAACCCTTCCTTTAGAGGTTAGTGATAGCACCCACACTTCCCATGTGCTGGTGGACTTTCTTATTAGTAGCACATGGTTGCTATATAATGTAATTTTTTTGTTAACCCTTGCAGATTGCCTTAAGAATGATTGCATTGACTAAAAACCTAGAGGTAAAGTTCCCAACACCCATCGACATTAGGATATGCAAAGGAAATTAGCACTGAACTAGGAACTGCTACCTCTAAGCACCATCCCAACAAGAAGTCCTCATAGTTGAAATGAGGCTTTACTAGTGGAGGAAACAGAAGATATATAGATTAGTAGTAACCTTGAACAAACAACTAAGAACATCGGCCTCAACAAAGTTACGGTAGCAATTAATCAACTTCCTTATGTCTAATGTAGATGTTTTTGCTTAGCCCCCCTCACTAGGCATATCACTAGAAGTAATGATGTATTGCCTCAATGTTTACACGGACATCAAGGTCGTTAAACAAAAAAAGCGGCACTTTGCCCCTCAACAACAAACTACTATTCAAGAGGAGGTATAGAAGCTTCTAAAGGCAGATTTTATAAGGGAGGATCCTAATCCTACTCGGCTAGTGGACTATATGCTAGTCAAGAAGTCTAATTAGAAGTGGTAGATGTCTATCGATTACACTGATCTCAATAAAGCCTGCCTAAAAGACTATCTCTCCCTCCCTAAGATCAACTAACTAGTCAACTCGATCTTGAGTTACGCTCTTATGAGCTTTATGGACACTTTTTAGGCTGCAACCAAATTTGCATGCATAACCAGGTTCACACATCCTTTGTCACCAATTTTGCAACACCTACTACTATAAGGTCATGCCTTTTGGCCTTAAGAACACAAGAACAACTTACTAGAGACTTTGTGACAAAGATGTTCATGTCACAAATTGGGTGGAATGTTTAAGTCTACATTGACAACATGATTGTAAAGAGCAAAGAACTTGAATGAAACTTAACCGACCTTGAGGAGACTTTCCAAACACTCCACACTTACAACATGAAGTTGAATCCCCCTAAAAATGCATAACCAGGGCAATGTTTGGGAAATTCCTCAATTACGTGATCACCTCTTGTGGTGTTGAGGCTAATCTAGAGAAGATCAAGGCCATACTTGATATGCCGCCTCCTAAGATTGTGAAAGAAATCTAGTATTCAATTTGACAGATTATAGCACTCAATAGGTTCATGTCTAGGTCCATGGATAGGTGTTTAGAGTTCTTCAATTTCATAATACATTAGAGAAGTACCTTCGGCTTGGATGTTTGGTTTGAATGTTTTAATATGAGAAGCTGGTTAAGAGGGATCGTGAGAGGAATTGCACTTTCATTTGCTGGATGAATAAAGCTTTCGTATGTATATTCTTAGACATATTAAATAATTATTATGGATTTGACACATGTGTTTTTTATTAGTATTACTATTAATGCTTAATTTAAAATATAAGTTATGCGTTTGTCTAAAGAAAAATATCGATCATTTATTTACAGCAACCGTAAAATATATATTATATTTCTGTAATTTTCCCCTTAAGAAATTCAAAAGCAAAACACCTCTTTGCTGCCATTCTCTTGACATAGCCATGCATCTGCAAGTACACAACTTATTGTTATTTGTTACAAAGCAAAACAATTGTTATTATTGTGAAACATGTTTCAAATTTTATTTTCTAAATAATACACGACACTTTAATTTTTGAAACATATTAACTTTCATAACAAAACATAAATACAGAATAGCCAAAGTTGGAGATTACAGAACGAAGTATAATTTTTTTTTTCCTATTTTACTAACAAGCTTTAAAAATTACATGAATGTGAATTTGAGTTTAACAAATCAAAATATGAGTCGATGAGTTTTTTTTTACCTTGTCGTTAGAGCAATGCGTATATGCATGTATATGTTGGAAGCCATAGTCATCACGAGTGATAAAGAAATTTTTTGCTCCCATCAAGTGATGCCACAAAAGCATGCTATGGACCATGTTGATCTGATTAAAAAGCTAGACTCAATAGGACTAGTTCAAGAAACTCACCCACGAGACATTGATGTATCAATCGTCTTTTCACTTGTGACCTGAGCTCATGCTTCATTAGGCGAAGACACAAACGAATACTAGGTTTTACTTTTCTTCCTTTCCACCCCCCCCCCCCCCAAAAAAAAATAGATTTTACATTAGACAAACATGATGCATCTGAATAATGTGATCCGGGGCCCCACATTCTAGGATCTAACCAAGCCTTCTATTACCACCAATATTGACACATGGAGAAGAGGATCTGAGTCCTGAGAGCATTCAGAAGTTGTTCAAACTGAGTTGGAGTAAACCAGAAGGTAGTGTTGACGAGATGATTTAGCGTATCTGTCAATCTTAGATGCATGACACTAGGCATGTGTCGTATGCAGCCAACTAGATAAATAACCAACTAGTCAAGGTACTTCTCGGGGATGAAAGGCTAATGACGTGCTCCATAAGGTCGGCTGCAATTTTATCATTGGTGACCGTCTCACCGTGCTGGGTGGAGAAATGGGCAGTGACTTGGGTCTTTCAACCTGGGACAAGTGCCATTCGACGGGCACCAAGCTCGGTTTCTAGCACATGACTCAAAAGGCATCCATTCAGGGGTTTCGTTGGTTGCATATCCAAACACGTGGCCCTGGTCACCAGCACCAATCTGTTCTGGGCGCTTGGTGAGATGGCCGTGGACATCCTGGGCAATATCGGGGCTCTGCTGCTCAATATTAACCAGGAACTTGCGGTTGTCTGCATACAGACCAACATCATTTGAAACGAATCCGATGGAACAACATGTGTCACAAACAATTTTCCCGTAGTCTGTGTTGGCCTTGGTGGTAATTTCTCCAGAGACCATGACCATGTTTGGTCTAGCGCGTGTCTCACGAGTCGAGCAATGCTGTCAGGGTCCTGCTCAAGGCAGGCGTCGGGGACAACATCAGAGCCAACTAGTTTAGTAACGATGTTCTTTGCTACGACCAGCCAGTTTTCCTGCAAAGGTCACATTTTGAGCTTTCTTAATGAGTCAACTTTATTTGGTTATTGAGTTTGGCTTTGACGTTGAAAGCAGAAGCATCAATACTGCGACTCCATACTTCTACTAGCATTGAGTAGACTTTCCAAAGATGGGCAACGGATCCATGGCCGCAATTTGGCTTTTACTGGAGGTATAAGGCTTAGTTAGACCAGCCAACAGCTCATGCACCGTTCCTTTTTCTTGAACTTCGGGGAGTGCTCGAGCTGCACCACATGTTTCATAGAAGAACATCCAGTACAGATTCTATATCTCCTAGAGAGTCTTAAGTTTGGTATAATAGGCTTGTGTTGTCTGTCTACCAAGTCTCGTGTTCATAATTTGCCTTCTCATATCTTATGTCTTCAATTCATTCCCTTGTAAGTCTTCCTACAAGATCTTTCAAATATCTCGAGCCAAGTGAATGTAGAATATACTTTTATGCAACTCCTCACTCAAAGAGTTAGGGATACATGACCTCATTAGGGAATTACGCTTCCTCCAAGTATCCCAATCAACATCTTCTCTATTTGCTTGAGTGATGTGGCCATCGACGAATCCAGACTTGTTTTTACTTCAAGAGCTGCAAGCATGGAGATCCTCCAAGCAAGGTAGTTGGAATCCCTAAAGGAGTGTGCAACTAAGATTTCTCTAGGTCTCTTTGCACCATTGAGATAGCTAAAGAGGTTGCAAGAAGAGGATAAAATTGTTGAAGCTTACTCAATCGCTTTGTTAATTGTTGAAGTACATAAATACATTTTCTACACAATTGTTTTTGTTGTTTGTTGTTATCAAATTACATAAGAATAGGAGTTAAATCTGTTGTTGTGATCTTCGTTGATGATTTGTGATTATCTTGATCAAGTGTGGTTGTTGTTGTTGCTGCAGATGGTGTTGGTGTTGCTAATCGTTATCATGCCCCCACAAGATGGACGGTGGTGTAGTGAGTCTAATCTTGTTCTTGAGGTGTTGAAATTGAGAGCGAGGAAGAGATTTGGTGAGGGCATCAGCTAGTTGATCCAAGGAGGAGATGTGTGATACTCGAAGGAGACAATTCCGTACCTGTTCCCCACACGAAGTGGTAGTCAAGTGCTACATGTTTCATATAAGTGTGAAAGACTGGATTAGAGCATAAATTCATGGCGCCAACATTGTCACAATAGATGACCGGTTGGTGAGGAATTGGAATGCATAGTTTTGTTAGTAAGGAGCAAATCCACTGCAGTTCAGCAACTGTGGAGGCAACCGCATGGTACTCTACTTCTGTGGAAGATCTTGCGACGGTGCGTTGTTTCTTGGAGCTCCACGAGATAGGATTACGGCCAAGATAAATGATGTAGGCACTGGTGGAGGTGTAGCAATCTTTGTTGCCAGCCCAGTCAGCATCAGAGAAGGCATGGAGGTCAAGAACAGAGGAGTTGCATAGTTTAATCCCATGATCTAATGTGCTACAAAGATACTTGAGAAGTCTTTTGACGGCTTGCCAATGCATTATGATGGGGCAGTGCATGAATTGAGAGAGTTTGTTGACTGTGTACGCAATGTCCAGACGAGTTAGAGAAAGATATTAGAGGCTACCAACAACAAGGCGATACTCTATGGGATCTGTGAGGGACGAGCCATCATGAAGGGCAAGAGATGGTGTGACCGCAAGTGGTGTGGCAACAGGTTTGGCAGTAGCCATGTTAAACTAATGAAGGAGATCCACAATGTATTTGCGTTGATTGAGGAAGAGGCCGTCAACACAAGGAAGGACTTCAATGCCAAGAAAGTAGTGAAGTGATCCCATATCCTTTATGGAGAAGCGACACGCAAGGTGTTGGATGCACTTGGTGACGAAGGAGGCATCATTTCCTGTAACAATGATATCATCAACATAAACAAGAAGATAAATTAGGATGTCGTGGGAGTGTAGGATGAATAGGGATGAGTCAGCTATGAAGTTGTGGAAGCCATATGTGAGTAAATGTTGACGAAGCTCATGATACCAAGCATGGGGAGCTTGTTTGAGGCCGAAGATGGCTTTCCGAAGTTTGCAAACGTGATGAGGATGATCGAGATCAGTGAAGCCTGGAGGTTGAGACATGTAGACTTCGTTTGTAAGGTGTCCTTATAGTGTCGAGTCTAATTTTTAAATTTTTCATTATGTTCCTAATCCAATTCATATTAGATCCTATGCTCATCCAATATAAATCATCGACTTGAATTAGGAATTTTATTATTTATGTAGAGTTGCCACCTAACTGAAGTTAGGAAAAATTATTGAATTAGAACTAATTGAGTGAATTAATTCTAATTTGGACAACTAGTCGACGAGATCTCCTCTTTTTATTTTTATAAATGAAAAAGAAGAAAGAAAAAAACCAGAGATTCTCAACTTGGTGGCTATCCTATTAAAACTCTAAAGTTACCACCTTATCATTCTAAAATCTAAGTCATATTCTGATATCATATTTTTTATATATAAAGAAGAAGATATTAAAAAATTATGTAAAAATTACACTAATAATGATTTGGAAAATGATTTTTTACTCTTTTTAGAGTTGCCCCATAAGAGTGCTTACGTACTTGCTATTCGGGACCAAACAGACCGTAGTTCACTTTTCATAAAAAAACTTTAGTGGATTTGTTTAAGTTTAAATTATGAAAACATGTCGGGTTTACGTTTGTTATTATTTTAAAGATTTCTTAAAAAAATTCTAAGCCTAAGCTTTATTATTTTCTTTTAAAAAAAAAAACTTCTAATTTAAGAAAAAACCATTTTGTATTTATTTTGAAAAGAAATTTTCTAAGTGATAGAAAATAAAACAAAATTCTTTATTATTTTTATTTTTAATTCATATTATTCATCTAACTTTTATTAATTTCTAATAATTATTTTTTATTTATTATTATATATATATTTATATTTTTTATTTATTATATATTTTATTACTATAATAGACATATTTATTTATTCATTAAAATTCTAAACCTAATTAATATTCTAAAAAAATTATTTTTCGCATATATATATTTTTAGATTTTTTTCTTATTTATTCTAATAATAAATAAATAAATAAATAAAATCGGTTAACATAGATACGGATCGCAATTCATGGGTCGAATCGCGGCAGTCAGATCGACGATCGGAGCTTCCTCGTCGGTAGCTTTCCGATGGCTTTTAAAGGCGATTAATGGCTGCTTCTGGGCTTTCCGAAGGTGGGCAATCCAAACGAGGTAGTGGTTTTCTTCCAAAACCTCTTCAAGTGGTTGTTCGAAGGGCGGTCGTCAGTCGCAATTTAGGGAACTCTGGCGAAGCTTCGAACTTGTGTGTTATCTCTCTGTTTCTCTCTTCTAATTCGTACCCTTACTTCCTCTCGTCATGCTCTATTTATAGGCTTCAAAAACCGAGCTAGATAAACTCAGATTTCCCTTTGATAAGCTTAAATCAAATTTGCAGTTGAACCCACCTTCGATTTGCCTTTGATTCGTGTAAATCTTTGATTTTTGTTAAGATTCGTGTCAATTAGATGATGTTTATCTCATTTTAGTCAAAGATTTATTGAATTTGTGCAAAAAAATCACATCAAAACAGCCAGATTTCCAGTCCCCGTTGTTGGTTATGATCTCGGACGGAGGTTGAAGACGAGCACGTGCCCAACACGTACGATCCCTCCATCCAATTGTATGCTGCCACGTGTCCACTAAAAAGAAAAGAAAAACAGAACGTGCAAAATGCCTCCCCCGCATTTCAAACCTACGACTTGACCCCTTTCTTACGTGCATAGGGCCAGAGACCGGACCAGCTGGGCTAGCCCACTTTCTCTCTTTTTTTTTATTAAACGCAATTTATATATATGCGGTGCAATTTTTATTATTTTTATATTATCTTGAAATTCTAAAAATTTATAAAAATTATTTAATTTCTTTTATTATTGTTTCTATCATCATTTTCCAAAATTGATATATTATTCCTATTTATTTTATTTTTTCATTATTTTTCATTTATTTTTGAAAAATAGAAGAAAAATTGAAAAAAAAAATGAAAAAATGAAACATTATTTGTGATTAAGGGCAAAAATGGGGTGTTTACATGTAGAAATGCATTGTTGACATCAAGTTGCCTAAGCGACCATCCATGGCTCAAAGCAATGCTGAGGATGAGACAAACAGTGACCAGTTTGATGACGGGGTTGAAGGTTTTAGTGTAATCCACGCCAGGGCGTTGGTGGAAGCCCTTGGCAACTAAGCGGGCTTTATACCTATCAATAGAGCCATTAGATAAAAATTTAATGCGAAAGATCCACTTGCAACTAATTATGTTTTGATTGGGGTGTAAGGCCGTGAGGTCCCAAGTGCCATTGCGTATGAGAGCATTGAACTCTTCAGACATGGCAGCTCGCCACTTGGGACCCTTCAGGGCTTGATTGGTGGTGCGAGGTTCATGAGGAAGGGGTGGAAGAGCGGCTAAGAGGTTGAGTTTTTGGATAGGTTTGCATATATTGTGTTTGGAACGAGTTATGATTACATGTGGTGATAAAGGTTATAGAGGTAGGGAAGAGGGAGAGGTATGGGAATGGTCAGGGAGGGGAGAGGGAGGTTGAGTAGAGGAAGATGGCGCAGATGAGGAGTTGAGTGGAGTCTGAGGGGAAGGTGGGAGGAGATGAAGTTGAAGGGAGCACCATTCAAGGGGGGGGGGGGGGGGGGGGGGGGGGTGAGTGGTGAGATGAGGCTAATTGAAGGAAAAAATGGACTCGACAAAGCAGTAGGCACTTTAAGTGGAGAAGTAGCCAACCAACATACAAGGGAACGATCGAGGTTTAAGTTTGAGCTTTATGTACAATCTTAGCCAGGAGTAGTAAAGACAGCCAAAGCTCCGAAGCTTGTCATAATGAGGAGTAGCTCCAAAAATTTTAGCAAATGGAGACATATTGTTGAGTGTTGGTGTGGGAAGTCTGTTGATGACGTAAGTGGCAATGAGGAAGGCATGGTTCTAGTAGATGAGAGGCATGGACGCATGCGAGAGTAGGGCAAGGCCAATTTCAACAATATGGTAATGACGATGTTTAGAGTAGCCATTGTGCTCAGGCATGTGTGGTGGAGTTATAAGATAAGAGATGCCATGAGTAGCTAAGTAAGTGGATAAGGCTTGATATTCATCACCATTATCAAAGTAGAGAGTTTTGATAGTGCAAGTAAAGTGATGTTCCACAAGAGTCTTAAAGCGCATGAAGACATGGAGAACATCTTATTTGCGTTTTAGAGGGAGAAGCCATATGTATTTGGTAAAGTGGTCAACAAAGATTACATAGTACTTAAAGTTATTAACAAACGTAATTGGGGAAGTCCATACATCAGTAAATATAAGTTCAAGTGGTGAGGAAGAAGTGAGCGTGGAGGATGCAAATGGTAACTTGTGACTTTTATTGCAATGACAAGAATTACAAGGAATTGATGAATCTGCTAAGCTAGAAACTGCTAAGTTGTTGGAGGAGAGTAGATGCTTGAGGACGTACAGCGAGGGATGGCTAAGGCGGTGGTGCTAAGTAAGGAGAGACGTGACAGCACTTGAGAAGGTAAGGAGTGGTGGTGTGGTGGAGGGCCAGACATAGATGCCATCCTTAGCTCAACCGCGAAGGAGAGTTGCCCCTGTGTGGAGATCCTTCACATGAAATGAGGATGGTAAGAATTCAATCAATGTATTGTTAGAGTTACAAAATTGAGAAATGGAAATGAGATTGCAATGCATAGAGGGAACACATAAAACATTGGATAGAGTAAAGGAGCAAGATAGAGTGGGAAGAGAGGTGGAACCAGTGTGTGTGATGGGGAGCCCCGAGCCATTGCTAATCAAGATTTCATCTGTGCCATCATAAGGGTTGTGGGTGGCTAGATTGTTGAGATTTGTGGTGACATGATGAGAGGCACCACTGTCCAGCAACTAGGAGTTGTTTGCTGAGGTTGTGAGGGCAGCATGGGCCTGTGTTTGCTAAGGGGGAAGTCAGGAGGAGGGAGTGTAATGGGGGGTCGGTGTAGGTGATTGCGCTTAAGGAAATTGTTGACAGAAGAGAGGACAGTGAGCGACAACATGCCCCTGTTCACAACACCACTGACATTTGCCAAGGAAGGGTTGAGGTGAGCGCAAGGCGATGGTAGGGGATGGGCTGGAAGAAAATGTTACAGCAGGAGCAAGTGAAGGAGAGTGATGGTTAATATGGGCACACGGTTGCAGTGAGGCCAGCGATTAGATCGTGCTTGGGAGAGGTGCACGGAGGCAGGTAGGGAGGTGTGATGAAGAGAGAGTTCTTTGTTGATGAGTTTCTCATGAAGCTCATCAAAGGAGATAAGGGAACCACGGCTGTTGACAGCATCGATGATAGATTAGTAGGTGTCATCTAACCCGTCAAGGATTTTCTCAATGAGATCTTCTTGATCAAGTGGTTTGCCAAGTGCTACAAGTTCATTAGCACGAAGCTTGATGGATTGCATATAGTCAGTGATGGAGTTGGAACCCTTGGTGATGTGTTTTAGGTTGTTTTTGAGTTGCTTGATGTGGCCGTGGGTGGGTTTGGCGTAGGTGTTGGCAAGAATATGATAAGGTTGGTGGGAGGTGACTACTTGCGTGACCAGAGGGATAATGTTAGAAGAGAGGATACCAACAAGGGCTCCAAACAGCAACTTGTCCTGCATGCGCCAGGTATGATAGGTTGGGTTGAGGGAGATGGTGTCATCCACGGCGATGGTGGTTGGCGGAGGTGGATGGGTACCATCTATGAATTTGGACAGATAATATCCTATAAGGATGGCTTCAATCTAAGTTTTCCAGGAGAGATAATTTGACGTGTTGAGTTTGATTGAGTTGTGAATGGTTATCATAATGAGAGGTTGGGTGGGCTCTAGGTTGTTTTGGATGATTGTTGATGTGTCTTTTGATGACATGTTGTTGAGGAGTAGCTTGGTGGATTGTTGGGTTTGGATTAGATCACAGGCTCTGATACCATAAAAAGGTTGCAAGAAGAGGATAAAATTGTTGAAGCTTACTCAATCACTTTGTTAATTGTTGAAGTACATAAATACATTTTCTACACAATTGTTTTAGTTGTTTGTTGATATTAAATCACATAAGAATAGGAGTTAAATCTGTTGTTGTGATCTTTGTTGATGATTTGTGATTATCTTGATCACGTGTGGTTGTTGTTGTTGCTGCAGATGGTGTTAGTGTTGCTGATCGTTATCAATAGCGTGGTGATGAAACATCTATTTGAAATGTTATAGCAGCAACATTTTTCATCTTGTTATCTATGGCATCCGTTATAGCTGGGTCCTGTGAGTAATCTCTCTTTGTTTAATGTTGACTTTGATTTGTCTGATATGAATCGGTAGCTCCAATACCTTGAAAATATTTGTATATTATCTTTATAAGTACCCTATGGCATCCATAAAATTTGTCGTTTACTGATGCTCCATATCCCCATGGAGAAATATATTTAAAGCCCGTCTTAATTTGTCCTATAGTAATTATAAATAGAAAGTAGGATTATCGTAGAACTTAATAAATCTGAAATCAGTTAGAAGTGCGTAACTAAACACGAGAATAATTTAGACAAGAATCACCTAGATAGCCATAAGCGTCTCAAAGAATAACTCGGAGTAATCACCAGAATATTCCATATCTCGAGTAACCTGTTTCAAACAATCAAAACACATAAGCTAGGCAAACAAATTATGACTACATACTGTTTCCTTTGCCTATGTGTTAGATTGTTCGTGATTTGTTGAAACAACATCAAGACAGCCGAGTTCGGATAACGTGTAAGGCCCTGCTATCAATATTTAGGCATGGTTACAAAAACAAGGAGCCTCGACATTCAAATAATATACTGGAGGAAGCAAGTGCAATGAGCGAGGATTATTCAGAGCATCTAAACTGAAAGGTGTTCAACAGCCATAGGAATCAGCAATATATTAGATATGTCTATCCAGATTACAAATAAAACAGAGACTTGGTGCCCCAGAGAACTGACTGTAAAGCGAACTTGGCACTGCGGCTCCTTTTCACCCAAATTGCCTTTTCAGGTTGGCCCATGCAGCAGTGGAGGAGCGTGACGTCCTTTCTTCAGCACTCTTCTTCTTTAACTTTCTTTTCCTGAGCTTTGTGATTCGACTTTAATTTTTCCGATTCCTAATTGTTCTGATTCTGCCAATAAAGAGTCCCGTTCTGCCGTAAATTTGAATCTTTTGGACTTTATATCCTCTACCATCTTCTTCAACTCTTCCTCTACCTTGTCGAGTCTACTATGTAATCGTGGAGTCTTGCCAAATCTATTAGTTGGTGTAGTAGCTGCAATGGTTCTAACATGAGTTGTGCCGGTACGAATGATCGGAGGACATATACTTATAACTTCAACCTTAGCTTCCACCACCAAAGTATCATCTTCAAGAAAGCCTGGACCTTCATGGACTTCCCTTAAGGACATGAAATCAGGATATCCCAAATTGCGCTTTACCAAAGTGAACGTTCCCAAAGCTTCTGAAAATTGATTAAGTGAAGTAGTCAATGCTACATGACAAAAGCTTTCCTAGCAAAGACTAAGATAGGTAAAGAAAAAAAAGTCTATATGTATACTAAACATGCTGAAGAAGCTGTCTTACGAAGTACTCAAGTTTGGGTTGATTTTTACTTGAGTCAGATTCAACTCAATTGAGTGAAGTTGAGCTCTGAGTAATTCAAGTAACCTAAGAGCCATACGCAAGTTTCAACCTACATGGCTCAACAAGCTCGCTCATCGAATTGACCTCAAGGCAAGTTTAAGTATATATCAAGCTATATCGAATTGGAGTGAAGCTTAAGCTTCAACATAAATTCAATCAAAAGAGCATAATTTTCTTTTAAACAATGGAGCTTTTCTTCTCCAATAGTAAAACAATGTGAGTAGAGATTGTAATAACTCCAAAAAGGGCTTACTAGTTTTAACTAAAAGTTATTATATTATGTATATATCTATTATATGATAATTGTCTTATGAGTTAAAAGTCATAAAACTCTATATAATTATATAATTAATTATAATTAATCATATTTTATACGATCATATAATAAAAAAATAATTATAAATTCTCATATTTTACGGTTGACCAATATCTTAAAAAATTAAAATCTCCTATCAAAATAGTAAAATGAGAAGTAACCCTAAGTTTTTCTAAGTAATTTTTTACTTGAGTTTCTAATAATAAGATACTATATTCTACAACCAAATAATTTGATATGATACTTCTTATATTATCAGTCTTAATTTAGGTAACTCTTGTTCACACAATACCATGTCCTATCTCATACTTTTATAGTGTTACCAGTAAAACAATCTATTGAGGGGTGAGTACATGCCGCGACTTGGTGAGATGGAAGTACAATATTCTCATTATTACATAAATACAAAAAAGTTATTAACTAAATGCTATGCATGAACAACCATATATAATAAATCACACATGATTTTTTGGTAATCAACATGAAATATAAGGTTTATGTCTCCCTTTAACCTTGAATTGGGAAATTTAGTTGTCATTGGTATCTAGGATATCCAAACAAGTAAGCCTCATGATACCCTTCACTTCTTTTCTTAATAAGATTTTTAGTTACACATTCCAAAATCTTCTCAAAACATCCCTAGCCAAAACACTTAGGATCTAGTTGTGACATCCTTGGCCTCATACTGCAAAAATTTACACATTCAATAACCTGAACGATAGCCAAGAGTTCAAGTTCTGCTAAAAGCGTAACAATTTTCAAAACCACTTAATTCGCAAATAGCGAGATAGGACCGTCACTAATGTTATTTTTTCCTACTATCATGTGATAGTGATGGTTAGGGATATAAACGAGTCAGGTTTGGGATGGGTTCATTGAAACCCGAACCCAACCCAGCAAAAAATTATATACCCAAAACCCACCCCAATCCAATAGGGTATTTTGTTACCCGACTCGATTAACAAATAAAGTGACTCGAACTTGACCTAAAAATATAAAAATTAAATAAAATATAAAAATATAATAATAATAAAATAAAATATATTGATTATGAATTATAATATTAATTTATTGTTTTTAAAAATAAAATTGTCTAGTTAGATTTTTCCATCGAGTTTTTTTTTCTAAATCTTATAATCCGACCTAAAACTCTATTAGGTTGTATTCTATGTCCCAAACTTGATTCTAAACTCTACAGAGTTTTTATCAGGTCAATTGGGGCCAGTACTTTATTACGACCTGCCCTGATTACATCCCTGGTGATGGTCGAACATAGCGTGAGCACTATAGGAGAAAATGACCTCTTGTCTTGTGACATTTAGCAAGCAATTTAACCAAATTGGCAAGTAAGCACAAATAACGCACAATGTCATAAGCTCTTTTACAAAAATACTAATGCATAATTAATTCACGTCATCAACTACACCAATCGCATGCATTTATATTTTTTCCTTAGTTGCTCACTCGATAAAAGAAAAAGCCACTTTGTCCTAAATCACTCTTTTGTTCCGTGATCAGTAACTTTATATGATGTTAAATATACTAAGCTAACATTATGGGATTCGTAATTTAACATGTTATCGTGATGCTATTGTCTTTATGGATTCCATTTAGTGAGTTTACAGATAAAAACAGTAGGTTTTTTACGACATATATATTTTTTTAAATTCGTGCTTCTTGCTATTCAAAAACCGGCACTGAGCCCTTCCGCGGAATATTATCTAGTACTCTTAAAATATGGGATTTCCTCCTGAATATATTAAAGTTTGTAGTTATCAACGATTTTTTTCCCAAATTCTTTTAAACTTCAAAAAATCTTAAAACTGTCACGTGAATATAGCTTATAATATAACTTTAAAATGTACGTATTGGAAAATTTAACTGTGGATGCTAAGAAATCATTATCTTTATCATCATCAAATGAGCAAGCTGTCATGTTTGGTGTACGAACACCTACTCCGAGGGAAAAAAAAAATTGTTGTTACATATGCAGTGGTAAGGTGAAGCAGGTGCCAAGTCTCCTCACATCTGGTCTAATAATGAGAATTTTTTAGATTAAATGTAAAATGGAAGATGCCTCAGAAACAAGGGTGGGACCATGTAGGATTCATCAATTTGATTTGAAGTTGGAATTGATTGAAAGATCAAGGTGATTCAAATAAATTAATAGTTATGATTGGAGTTAGAATTAATCAAATGGCTGAGATTATAGGAATTGGAATTTGCCAATTCAAAACAATACTTTAAAAGAAACAACAAGAGAGAATAAAAAATAAAATATATTTATTAAAAAATATTTTACATTCAAAAATCCTTTTTCTCTCTCTATATGTATGTTTATATTTTCTTCCTTTTGTAGTATTTTTAATGATAAAAGCTAAAATTTTACCCTTTAATAACAACTATAAGATAAACTGTTTAATAATTAATGATTTTATAAATTTTTTATCTTTAGTTTATTAAATTTAACTTTTTAATTCAAGATGCTTGGAAACTAATTAATAAGATGAGACTGGATAAGAGAAAATTGGACAAATAGCCCATTGAGCTTGTTTTCTTAAAGCTTTATTCAAGCCCATACACCGGAAGCTCCCATATAAGAAGATTTCATGCGAATAGGTGTCCAGACTCTTTGACATGATAGGGAAGATTGAATGTTTCATGCCATTGGGGATGGACTTGCCTCAGCCAATGACTCATATTCAATCTTTTGCAAGGAGTAAATCAACACATGCATAGTCATAGGACTTCAGACATGGCGCTAGTCTTAGCCTACTCTCTAGCATTAAATTTGCTTGCAGTTTCTTTAATCCGTGCTTGAGCTCCTAATAAATTCTTAATTGAAGAGAAAGTGTTCATACATAATGCTCCATAACTTCCTTCTCACTCAAAAATTGATCTTGCCACTGTATCATGTGTACGGGAATCTAGAGGAATTGTGCCTTTTCTTTTTAGCCAAAAAGGACTTCTACCTTGAGATTTGTAATCCTAATATTAGATGTCACTAATTTCAATTAATAGATTTAAATATGGTCTTGAATGGGTGAGGGTTGTGTCTGTGTCTGTCTTGACTAGGAGTGGTTTTGTGGTGTAGAGGGTTGTTTAATGGTAGAGCATAGTAATGGCCATGGGTGCTGAAGTTAGGGGTAAGCAACTCCTTACCGGTGTTGGTGACGTTGTGCAACTTGGCTCCCAATCCTTCGAAAAATATTAATTATTAAATTTTATTAAAATGGCATAAAATAACATGTTATATATATTTTTTAAAAAGTAAAACGTAATAAAATCTTGTAAATAACTAAGTGGAAAGACTCTTTTTTTTTCTGTTTTTTTAGGTCATGAGTTTAAATTTCATAAGAATTGATTTATTTTTTCAAAATTACATTTATTTTATGTTATTTAAATGAAAAGCCCTTTTCTTTTTTTTTTCAATAATAATTAATAGTTTATAGGTAGAAGCAATAGGGAAAATTATGGAAACACGTACCTCAGTTTTGATATTTTATAAACCAATGACATATGCTCTTTTTTTGACAAACACATAATACACATTTTATCACTGTTTGTTGATATAGGTTAGGCGACACACTTAGCTTTTGATTAGTTCATAATAATTGATTTAATAAAATAGTATTATTAAATACATTTATTTAAATAATTAAATAAAAATATGAAAGTTAAAAAAAATTAAAAAAATAAAAACAAATCTTTAATGGATTATTTACTTCGCCATAATATTAATTATATTACGACCTATCATTTAGTTTCTGCGAGGTATGGAATAGACATTGGTATTGCATCCCAATTTCTTAAAATGTTGAATCCTCATTCCTTCCCAAAAGCATTGAATCCAAATTCGACGGAAATTACGTATTTTTTCCCTAGTTTATCCTCAACTGGACGTCACTGCACACATCTAATCCAATAGGCCAACTCCAATTGACGCGTGAGACAAGGGGAAACTACTACGAAGAATGTGCCCACACCTTCCAAATTTGTTGTCGGAGCAGCCGGATCTAGTCAAACTCCATGCACTGTCCACAGCGCCACCGTCGTTGGGACGTGAGGCATCGCCGTCGCAAACTGAATCAAGCTGGAATTGGCGAAGAGAAAAGGGGAAACTGCTCCAACGAACATAGCCACACCTTCCAGATCTATTGTCGGAGCAGCCGGATCTCATCCACCTCTATGCACCGTCCACATTGCCACCTTCGCTGAGACGTCTAGCGCCCTTGTTGTGAACTATACATAGTGGGAATTGGCGTCCGGATGTTGATCAGTGGTGTCCATAGCAGCATTCCGTCATCCGTTTGTGCACGCTGAAGCTCAAAGCCTCACCACTGTCCTTTTCCGTGTCTAGTCTAGTATCCATCTAAATCTGTGTCCGAATCAATTGTCCGCCTCGCCATTGTCCTCTTTCGGTGCCCGAATTGATTGCCGATCTGTTTGGGTAGCTACTTGCGGAGGCCGACTCAGATCGGGGTTTTTGGGAGATGTAATCTAATTTGGGGCTTCAATATATTCGTTTATCTAAATCTGTGTTATGTGAGGTGTTCTTTCTTAGGGAGGGGTATTTTTGTCAATTTGATTATTATTTCACCCTTATTTCTTCGATTAAACATTGTAGTCTCAATTGTATTATATCCAACTAAATATCATCATATTAATTTACTGCTTATTCTATTCCTCAATAATATCTATTCTATTATAAATATATTATATTCAACGAAGTAATCGAGCCATTAATAATTATGAATAGCCACTTTATAGCTAAGGATTGTTAGCCACTACCTAGAGGGGAAAAGGGTTGCATGGCTTCCTACAAGTTAGCAGCTAGGGTTGTATAAAGATGGTGGGTATTATAACACTCATGGAGTAGTAAGTGGCCTTTCACCACCATGAAATCAAAAAGGGGGAAAAAGAGCAAAAACTCTTAAGTCATGCAAACTGATTATGGATTGATGGGCTTTGCTTTTATTATTATTATTATTATTGTTGTTGTGAATGACCACCCACTATTCTAAAAGCTTATGCCACCCTCATAAAGTAATAGGTAGTTATCCACTACCATGGAAAATGACTCACCACAATGGTGAGTTACAACTCACTACACTTAATTACTTATATATTTGTGAATGGTAATGGCCACCCTAAGGAAAAGTAGTGACCAATCAATCCTTAGCTTTGAAATGGCCAACCATAGCTACCTTTTTTAATTTTCTACATTTTACTTTCTTTATTAAATTAGTTAATTGAATATTTTTAATAATATTATTTTGCTATATTAATTATTATGAACTAATTAAAAACTAACATGTATCCCTTAATAAACATTAACAAATAGTGGTAAAGTGCAGGCTATGCATTTGAAAAACAAAAAAAATCATTAGTTTATACAAAAGTTAAAACACAATTATATTTTTGTATATTTTCTCCAAAAAAATGTTGTTCAAGATTTTTTTTTGAAATTTGTGTTTCCCTTGCTATGAGTAGGCCTAATGTAATATAGTATTTATAATTCCTACTATTAATAGGCTATTTTTGACATAAGTCCCTATGCCTAGGTTAGCTTATCATGCGCTAAGGAGTTGCTAATGATTTGGGCCTTTTGGCCCAACCCATAATTCAAATAAGCTACAAGTAAGAAAAATTTGGACGAATAAGGTAAGTCAACTACCTCATAACTCTTGTAATTTTTCTCCTTTAAATCTCAAAGTTAAGGACGAGTAGGCATTAACTATCTTCCTTATTCTTCCCTCCATCCTCTTTATAAATATAAGATCAATCCTCTAAGTAAGGAATTTGCATTTTGATACTATAATCATTATATTGTTACATCGTTACTTTGATTCTCTCTCTATATAGGATCAAGTAATAACACCTACAATATGGAATTTCTCCATGAATATTTTGAAGTTTGTAGTTGTTAATTAAGGATTTTTTCCCCCAACTCCCACTTTGTAGAGGGTTTTTCCAATAAAATAAAATAGAATTTTCCCTCAAATTCATAGTTATTTTTAAAGTTATCATAGGAATTTTTAGGCAAATATAAGTATAAATGGGCATTGTAGATGATTTAGGGGGTTAATGGCATGAAGCTAAGAAACTATGTAAAATTATTGTTTTTAAGTCTTTTTAACCGAGTAAATTATTGTGTCTATTTTACCAACAACTTTCATTAAAAAAGGGATAATGTCGATAGCACTACTTGAACTTTTTTTTTTTGGAAAAATTATGTGTTTTTTTTTTAAGTTTTCAACTTTTTTTTTCTTGTATTTGAATCTTTAATATTTTCAAAACCTTACAAAAAAAAAATAGGACTTTTATTAAATATATTAAAATTTCTATTCATCTTGAGAATGTATTGACTCCCGTTTAGTCTTGAGTTAGCTGATTAAGGTGGTTAGATTATACAAAATATTATTTTTTTATTATATTATGTAAATAAATATATTTAATATTATCATTTTATTAATTTAATTATTATAGATTAATTTAAAATTGATATATATCATGGATTGATGAAAAAACTTAATAGATTTGATTGAAGTCTTTTTTTAATATTTAAAAAATATTGATGATTCAAAGAGAGAAAAAAATATTAAGAACTCAAATAAATAATGAAGTAAATGTTAAAGGCTGCAAGCATATTTGCCCCATCACTCCACCCCTCCTTCTACGGGTTTGACTTTATTTAAACAGATGCATTTTTGAAAAGTTATCAAATTTACATGACATTCATGTATATGGAATTTTTAATGTACAAATACTTAAATGAGAAATTATGGATTATGAGCATCGAAAAAGAAAAAAAATAATAACTTTATGCAAAAATGCAGAACTATTAAAGTAGTAGTAACATTATGGTGATAGTAATATGTATTGGTCAACCAATATAGCAACATGATTATGGAAAGGTAGCTAGATGAGGGGAATGGTAATAGTGATGGTGTGGTGTATTGTGGAAGTTAATATATCAACAACTATAGCAGATGTGGAAGTAATGGTATTAGTGATGAAGTTGCAGCCATAATTGTACTTATGTAGTGTAAGAAGTTGCAGTATATAAGAATTTCAATTTGGTAATAATAATGATAGTAATGAATGTGGTGTGAGCGGGGATGATGATATAGTGGTAATAATGTGATAATGATGGTATTAACTTTCTATTAATACCGTGTTGATTATGGTGTTTGATGGTAAAAATGATACTAGTAAAAATTATGATGGTAGTAATGATGGTAGTGGTGGTAGTGATAATAAGGTTAAGATGATAATAATAAAATGTTACAAACTATATACTATTTTGAAACGACTTTAAGTATCCAAACTATTACAATAAAATCTACTCGATTATCCTTCATAAACCCAATCGAAATTGTTAAGCTTCAATGTCGTCTCTGCTAAAAAGGAGACAAAGTACGTTTAATATCTTGGAGTCTATTCATCCGTTCCATCCATTACTCATACCTCTTTATCCATGAATATTTTATAATGGTGAGGGACCACTTGAACCACGGTTTTTGGAGGGGGTTCTTTAATTATCCATGTGGTGTCCTACCCTCCCCTCCCATCTCATTTATGTAGTTATCACGACGGCCATGTGACTCGGATAAATGCTATTTTAATTTTGAATGCTTTTTAATTTCCATTGATCCTTCGATTATTTGTCGGTATGTATATGGGATTTAATACAAAAGGAAAATCCAGAAGATTTAAAGCCTACTTGTCTCCAACAATACGTGCAAAAACTTTAAATTTTTGGGTCATACAAAGGATTTGAATCGTCACCTACGGCGGGAACAAAAAACGACTAAAACTTACCATTTTGTTTCTCCACAGCCCTGATTCTGTGTATGGAACAAATGATTTCCCAATTCATGAATTTAACTGATGTCAAGGAATGAGATTATGCATTGGCTTCATTTTATTTCTACTATTGAGTATTTGGTACTTATATGTGATGAAAAATTTCCAACGAGACCTCTTATCAATTTATACTGCTTATGTTATATGCACAAAAATTTAGTTAATGCAGCAGTTATCCAACAACATGGTTTATAATCCTAACATAGAAAATACAATCGTAAATTAAGGTACATCAATTCGGCTTAGAAAAAAGATGTATTAATAATCAAATAAAGTTACTGCGAACTGTAAATAAATAAAATGGTAAAAAGATTGGAAAAAATTAGAAAATGAAGATTGAAAAAAACCAAACTTCGGTTAAACCACCTCCAACAACAGATCATCAAATTCTAAATTTATACAAAAAACAAAATCGAACTATTTTCATCTCTATCCATTTATTAATTTTAATTAATCTTTAAATAATTAAAATCATTTCACCATTCGCTTCTTTGTTTGGGAAGGGACAGTCCTTTCCCTCCCCCCCTTTTTTTCTTTTTTTACGCTCTCTCCTTCTCTGTCCTCTTTCCCTAGTGAGAGAAACCAAAACTACCTTGACGTCACGGTGATCGAGAAAAAAAAAAGATAAAATACAGCGCATTATTCAACGAAAATAAAACTCCATAAAAAGAAATACAAATTTAAAAAAAGTAATGCTGTTCTGTAACACAGGACAGAATATAAAAAATAACACAAAAAAAAACTAAAATAATATAGAGCTAAGAAAAAAAAGGAGAAAAAAAAGAAGGAAAAGAAAATTCTCTCTCTCTGTTTCTCGGTCGTACTTGTTTCTCTCTCTAGCTTTGTTTTGTTTCTCTTGCCTCGGGGCCCTCCTTTTCTCTCTGGCGGTCCTTGCCCCCCTTCAACTTTCTTTCCCTCCAAACGCCGCCGCGAAGATTTTCAATTTTTTTCCCCGAGAAACGGAGCTTGTTTATGGAAAAACTGCATTTTCCGGGATAATTCTGGCTCTCCTTTGCTGCCTTGTTCTTCATTGCTGGTAAGTTTCATTTCATCTCTCTCTCTCTCTCTCTCTCTGCATTAACAGGAAAATGCTTGCTGTTTTTGCGTGATATCTTACTTGATTCACGACGGACGAAATGTTTAGGACATATCATTGCTGAGCTGAATAATTAAACATTGTTGATTGAATTTCAGGTTTTAATATTAATTTCTTCTTTCTTTTGTTAATCTATGAAGAAACTAGCTTACAAATGCGTCATATATATAAGGATATATTTCTTTTTGTTTATTTTAGTTTTGTTATGGAAATGTTGTTATTGACTATTTATTAAGGACGAGAGAGAGAGAGAGAAGAATCAATGGATTATTCTTTTTTTTTTTTTTTTAAAATTTGATTCTAATTTAGTTATTGAATTGGTGTTATGGACAGTTAATACCTTGGAACAATTTGCATGTGTTGAATAAATGGATTCAGAATCAAGAGGCATGGTCCAATGTTGTAATTGCGGATGCAGTTGTTCATCCATGTACTCGTACTCCGGAACTTGGTTTCGTTCCGTGAAACGAAAGCACGATGAATGTGAGGATCAGGGGAGATTCTTTGTGCCTGGTTTGGATTATGACTCAGTCGCTCGGGTTCAGATCGAGAACGAGATCATTGCATTGCGCGAGACGGTTAGTAGTCAACAGAGAGCCATTCAGGATTTGGCCGCGGAATTAGAAGAAGAGAGGAATGCATCTGCATCGGCTACGAATGAGGCTATGTCTATGATTTTGAAGTTGCAAAGGGAGAAGGCGGAAGTCCAGATGGAAGCGCGGCAATTCAAGCGGTTGGCAGAGGAGAAAATGGGGCATGATCAGCAGGAGCTTTCAGCGTTTGAAGATCTGTTGTACAAGAGAGAGCAAGCCATTCAATCCCTCACTTGTGAAGTTCAGGCTTATAAGCATAGAATGATGAGTTATGGACTTACCGAGGCAGAGGCTGATGGTGAAAAAGGATTTGGGGATGAGAATTTTGATTCTGAATTCTCAACTTATGGATATCCCCCATTAAAGTGCAATTTACAGGAACAATGTGATAATCTAGAGGGTGAGGATGATGTCATTGAGTTCGAGAAGTATGCATGCGGTGAGACACCTCATAGCAGGGATCATTTGAGAAACTTGGAATACAGAATTTTCCAAATGGAGAGAAATCCTAGCTATAGTACTATTGATGGGGATTTTATCAATTCAAATAACATACCCGAGAAAGTAATTTTTGGTCAGTCTCCTCGAAAGAGGCATTCCAGAAAGTTTTCAACTGAAAGTTGGAGTTCTTTTGTGGTTAGAGATGTACAGGATCTGGTCACTGACTCCCCACGGTTCAATGGTAGTGCCAAGGACTTCTCTAATTTGAGAAAAATGAATAATGCCTCAGAATCTGGAGACGAGATGAGTGACAGAATCTGCACCATAGATTCTGTGCATGTCCGGAAGATTGATCCAAAAGCTGGAGCTCATGTATGTGATGATTTGAATGCAACACCAAGAGGTTCTTTGTATCAAGATGATTTTGAAGACCCCGAAATCAAGAAGATGTACATGAGGCTTCAGGCACTTGAGGCTGACCGAGAATCGATGAGACAGGCAATTATCTCAATGCAGACTGACAAAGCACAGTTGATGTTACTCAAAGAAATAGCTCAAGGTCTATGCAAGGATGTGTCAACAGAGAGATACGCACCTGCAAAGAGACCTTCCAAACCTGGAGGCTTTACCTTTATGTCAGTTTTCAAGGTAAGTTTGCACTTTATGTGTACATTCAGGGACTCACATGGTTTATGAATGTCAATTATGATCTAGTGGTGTAATTTGAATTTTTGGAGTTTCCTTTTATTTCCAGTTCAGCTGAGTTGTCAAATTTAAGCAATTCTCTGTTTTTGTACAGTGTCTTGTGGCATCATTACCTAGAGATTTAGTTATGCTATCTCGTTTTAACAGTTTTTTTTCCCTACTCTTTTGAGTTCTCGATCCTTTCTCTTTTGGCCTTTCATAAAGAAACTCACAAGAGGCCATGCACTTTGAAAGACAGACACTCGGTGAGAGGAGCATACTCATTGGCACTGCAATCCGTTGCTACAAACACAGGATTGTGGAAACTTGTAATTTAATTATGAAACGTGAACATGTTTTTGAAGGAACAAGATGTTGGATTAAATTGGCACTCTGGATAAATTTGATGTTATGTCCTCTGTGTTTACAGTTAACCTTCCTTATTTGTTTCTCTTGTTGCGTTAGCATATAATGTAGCCATGACCTGCAGCAGCTTTACCTTTTAAGGATAGCTACTGCCTTTTGTTTCCTCCAGAGTATTTGTTCCCATCTCTATATATAGCTCTGCTCATTTTGCAGCCCTATCGATATTGTTCATATATCCTCTTCATAAATTTCTTGGAAATTTAACTCAGTAGCTCCTCTTTCTTATAGTGAAACTGAATTGCTCCTCCATTTTGTGCAGTGGATAGGTTCCTTCGTCTTCTGGAGAAAGAAAGCTCGTCGAAGCAAGTAAGTTAAGAATTGGCTGGTTTATAACTACTGATCTCTTCAATCGATTACCATGGTGAAGTTTTTCCTTTCTGGTTATAAATGACCCTAGTATTTAAGAACCATTTTCCTGAATGAATAGGGGATTTTGGATCATACATTAGTTAACCTTGCAGAGGATAGCATTTATTTATACCCTTGTCATTCTTTTGGAAATTATGACTTACCAAGACTAGAGACTAGCTTGCAGTTAATTGTATTTCCCAATTATATAAACACTTGTTGCCATAACTTTAATGTGCATGAGGACTAGAGCTTTGGAGCTTTGGATGTCTTTCTTGTGAGTGACTAGAAACTTTTCTATGAAATTCTGTCATCCCTGGCTATTAGTCTACAGGTGCTATACCTAACTAGCCACTTAGATATTTAACAGAACGGGCTGTTGTCATTCATGGGTACCATCATGGTACGCTTCCTTAGCACCTCCAATTATCGTCCATTGGTTTAACCAGTAAGAAACTTTAATAATTCAATCCACATTTGTTCCATTTGTGATAAATTGCCTCTGGCAAACAATTGTACGAAAGTATTGCAAAGCCCTTTTGGCAAACAATGCACAAAATATTTATGGAGAACTTCATATAGTACTCTGGTTCAAAGGTGCTCTGAAGTCTGAACTTAAGGGGCTATTCATGCCAGTTTGTACTCCATAGAGCATAGTTTGGGGTGGTGTTCTAATATTGTCAAGCTTACGTGCTATAGCTTGTTCCTGTTTTGAGCTTTGGCATCTTACTTGTTAAAATTGCGGTGTTCTGACAGGTATGCCTTTGGGCTATCATCCAATGATCTGGGCCTGCTAATGCTTTTGGACAAGAACCCTCGCATGAGGCAGTGGAGATGTCTTACTAGTACCCAAATGCGGAACTAATTCTTCTATCGAGTCCTTGTTCAGCCCGGCCTCAATGTTGGAGTATTGAAGTGTATTCTGATTTCAGCTTGTCTTTCGAGTACATTCCTTAAGTGAATTCGGCATCACCGGTATCAGGCAATTGTGCAATATTCTTTGTTATAATCATTATGTATGGTATTTGCTTGATTTGAACATGGATAGATTGTAGGTGTATGCTAGTTCATGTGCTTGTTGGACTGTAAATCTGAGTTGGTTATCGACCCTCCTTTGTCTCCATATTATTACAACCTTTACGTGGTCATGTAAATTTGTAGATAGAGGGTTCCTTTTCCGATACTTTCAGCTTCAACACTTTGATGATCGTGTTTAGCTGATAAAGGATTATAATAGCAATCATCAAATGTATTTTTTCTTGTTCAGTTTCTGCTCAAATGAAATGAGGCTTACTACCTCCTCCTTATATACAGTTGCTAATTGATGATTGTTCACTATTTTGCTTGCATATGAAAACTTCAACATGTAATATCAATTAAAATAGCTTTAGTTCAAGGGAGAGGATTTGAGGCATTGATGTTCAAAGAGATTATGCAGCCTCTATTTACAACAACGGTCAATAGGTCCATCTCTTGCTTCCCATGATAGTGTACTAGTCTTTATTGCGCTGCTCTGCCTTAAGAAAGCAAGAGGATACACTATCATGGAGCCGAACACTGCAATTTTTTTTATTTCCCCTCCTTTCTTAGGACATGAAAGTTTGTTGACGTAGGATATTCCAGTCCGTTTGTCTTCATATTTAACTTTCTTACATTACTTAACTGAGGAACTCAGATTAGAGAAATGTGGCAGGGACAGTGTCAATTTTCTTTTCTCACTTTTCATTTCACGGTCACTCACACCAAACAGTGCTAATCGTTCTATTTTAGAAGAAGGTGCGAGCTATTTAGTATTTTGTAATGGGAATGTAGGTGAAATGAAAGAGTGGAGGTTCAAAACTCAAATCATGACCAGTGACAAACATATCATTTTCAGTACGAAAAGGGCATTACTTGTTGAATTGCTTCTTTCACATCGTTGCTTAAAAGATGGGAAATAGGGAAGTTTCATCGACCAGCTTTGCCAAGCAGGGTTTACATAGATAGGGGGTGTTGTAGTTGTCACGTGAGTACGACGGTACCTCATAATGAGGTTCAAGCTTCCCATTTCTTAGCTTCTAGGATTAAGAATTCTTTAGTTTCGATTTCTTTTTTGAAGTCCTCTGATTTGATTGAACAATGACGGTACTTGATAACCTGTACCCAATTTGTTTAGCCTTGTTAAAATGATTATATTCCTTTAAATTAGACATATATAGAAAATTGATTTGATGTTGGAGCCAATTAAGTTTGATTCATATTCATATTCAAACTCCATTTAAACTATATTAATGTTGCGAATCCTATTCAACCAAATATTCAATTGTGAGGTTAAAACTTGGTTATTTTTAAGTACTTTGAACTAAAAACTATAATACAATGGAAATCAGGTGAATAATGGGTTGTGGTTAAATAGTTTACACTCATATTCATAATTGGCTTCATTCTGCTCCTAGTCTGATGTGTTTTTATTATGTATAGGTCGTATTTGGTTTGTTCTTTGAAATATGATTCCATAAAATTGATGTCGCTAATATTTTTACTGAGAGCTTGGCTTTTACTATAAGGTACGTTGAGAAGAAAATAATATCAAGTCGTAGCTTCCAGTTTTATTAAATCTGAATAGCTCAACTAATTATCGAAATTTCAACAGGTTGAATTTTGAAAGCTAGGCTCGTTTTTTTACCACCCTTGTAATATGACCAAGATATTCCCCTTTTATGCCATCGAATAAACCAATAGCATTGTTTTGAGGATCATTTCTTTGTTCAAGCATGTTGGGAATTAAGAAAAAAAATAAATCTTAATGTCTGTAATTTGACTCAAAATGGCGGACCGTTGCCGTGATATATGAAAAAAACTTACGTCGGCTTGAATTTTTGTATCCGGAAAAAGCACCATTAATTTCGATACGGAACCTACGTAACGCTCGTTGAAGCGGGAACAATTGAGTCCGGCAAAGCTTCAAGCTGACAAGTCGATACACGGCTTTTTCTTGACTTTCCGATAACTTTTCGAAGCAGTTAACAATAAACGAAATCTCTGTATCCAAACGGGGCTGCTTGCTGGCATGAGATTGCTCCCTAATTGAATATGCCCCTTCCTTCTTGTCATACTACAATATGAATTGGAGAAAAAAAAAACGAAACTTCCTTGAATCGTTCGAGCGTTGAAAAGGGCAGGAGTCAATAAATATAACCTGTTATATCTTATTTAGTATTAAAGTTCATAAGATATGTTATAGGTATAATTATTTGAAATCTACTCTCATAAAAAAACATACAAGTACAACATCTTTATACCTTATATTGACTTTGAAACCTATATATTAAATTATATAGGTATAGATTTTAGGTAATCTATATTTTATAAAATTTTATTAGATGACAATATTAAATATAACTTAATAGTATATTTTTACCTTAATTTTAGCTATTGCCTTCTATGAAAAGGGAAAAAAAAAAAAAACTAAGGCCATCAATCAATTAGAAAGCCCTAATACTATTCTAGAGTTCCTAGATTCTACTTTCCTCTTCTCCTAGTCTCATTTCTCACAAATACCTTTCATAAACTTTTTTCCCAAAATGTGTTGTTCAATAAACTTGTGGAGGGTGTATTTTCTTCGCGCAATTTGAATAAAGCTACTAGAAGGAGTTTCAGTTATCCTCTATTCGTGGGTTGATGTTATGTATCTCCTTCTATTTATATGAATTAACTTAGTTTTACAAGAATTTATCTACCCTTGGTTGCAAATTTGTTTATACTTAAAAAAAATTCTTTATGATAGATTGTAGTTTTGCAATATTTTTACATTATAAATCGATGAATGTACTAGTTACAAAATTATAGGAACATTGATAGCTTGTTGAGAAATTTATCTTAAAGTTCTAGTATTATAAAAATGTAATGGGAGAATTTATAGGTTTCATAAAGTATTCTATATCCTATAGATTTTGTAGAGTACAAATTTTAGGGTGGTTCTTAAATGCTACGTGGTAGATTCTATTTCTAACTCTTGGAAATTGAGACCTATAGGTAAGGCTATAAATGAGTTAAACTACTTGCGATTTATTTGAAGTAGGCTCAATTTAAGTTTAGTTCTGATCAAGCTTGATTCATAAATAAGTCAAGCTTGATCTTAAAATAAAAATTATTGATTTAAACAAGTTGAGCTTAGCTTCTGTTTAGGCTCATGAGCCAGCTTGTGGCTCGTTCATTTTGTTAATAAGTCAACTCATGAGTAGCTTAGTTATATTGTCAAAGAGCTGGCTCATGAGTAGATTTGTTTAGATTATTCATGAGCTGACTCATGAGTAAACTTAGGCTTGTGAGTAATATAAGTTTGAAAATATGCTTACAAGTGAATATATTATATTAAAAATCATATTCTATTAAAAATATATGACATAAGAAGATGAGAACAAGGTTAGTATAATTAAAAAATTATTAAACATATAAGAATAAGAATATAACTAAATGAGAATGGAAAAAAAAAAAACACTTAGCTAAAGAAAAAATTATGAAAATTTAAAAATCACTAATAAGCCATGTTATATAAAGGATGATGCCTATGTGTGGTTTGAAGACCATGTCGGAGTTGTTTTCTATTGCTTTTATATTAAAGAGACTTAGATTTTAAAACATATTGTGCATGGATATTGCATGATCTTATAGATGTGATATGCTATTGTTATCTCATGAATCTATACTTGAAATTATAATATTTTGAATTAATTTCAATGGAAAGATGAAAAAAAAGATAAAATTTGAATTAATTTCAAGATTTAATTTGAGCTTGGAATTGTTTTACACTTATCTATTTAAATGAGCTTGAGTTTAAGCTTAGGTTCGTTTAGATTCATTTATCTAAATGAACTCAAATGCAGGCTCTTTAGATAAAAAAGGTTGAGCTCATTTATCTAAATGAACATGGCTTAAGCATTAAATTTTTTTTAATGAACTTGAGTTCAAGTTTATATTTTTTAGGTTTGATAAAAACTCTGCTTGACTTAATTTGACTTGTTTACTATCCTACCTATAGGGGAGAGTATGGTATAGTCTCATGGCTTAAGTACCCTCTATTAGAGATGAAGTAAGGCTTAGTTTTATCATTAATTTGATTATGCAAAATGAAAGATATAGGGGAAATTATACAAATGTAACTTGTGTTTTGGCATATTTGTAATTAAGTAGTGTTTTTTCTTTCAATGTGATAAAGGCATTATAAGTGCCCATACTTTCCATTTCAACAAGGAAGTGTATAAACTTTCATTTCTTACAATTTAGTATCTTGACTTATAATATAGTTGTAATTTAATATCTATATTTTCAATTTGGTTTGTAATTTAATATTTAAATTTTTACTAAATTGCTACTAAATTGAAATTATATATATTTAACTGCAAAAACTAGAAATTTAGACACTGAAGTATCAAATAATGAGCCCATTAGCTTTAATATCATTTACTAGTGGACGCTCTTTGGCCATGCTTGTGCATACAATAATAGAATTCATTATTAAACTAATTAAATAAAATATTAAATATGGTTCATAAAAATAAAAATTTGAGTTTCTATTACTAATTAACATTGATTACAAAAGTAAGTATAATGAGGATTAATAAGACGTGACAGTTTTCTTTTAGGGTGAAAAAAATAAGTAAAGTGTTGGTTTGTGTACGCACAAAAATATATGTATTTATTAAAAGTATATATTAAAGTAAGTAGAGACCAACTGTGGAGTATTGGCTTAATATAATAGCTAGATAAAACATATATATATAATACAATGCAGTTGAATTTGCAATATAGAGCTTCAATTATATCAAATTATGGCTATACACATTCAACACAATTTACTAAAATTTGTAAAAATGTTCTAGACAGAGAAATGTAAACCGCGTAGTCGACCTTCTCTTGCTGCAAGATTATAGTGGTAATTAATTTTCTAATATATAAACTCGTTAGTTTTTTTTTTTTTGGGTCATTTATCTCATCCAGATAGTGGCATGACAACTATTAAAAGAGCTTTAAAATATAATCTTTAAGTTTTATCTATTTATTTGTTCATTTGAATCACATAGCTAACAATATGAATCAACTAATTTTTTTTTCTTATAGAAAATGAAAGGAAAGTTACATGACTGAATCGGAAAAATGCTTGATATAAATTGAGAAAATGTATAGCAAAACAAATTACTTATAGTGACTAAACATTCTCAAATAGTTGCTAAAAAATATGATTTCTTTTTTCCATCTTTTCGTACTGTGTAGAAAGAGTAGATTTACAAAATATACTTGACTTTCAGAAACCTTTTATTCTCTTTTGTCCTGCTCCTTCATTGTCGTTTAATGATTCGATGCCAATGACTCTTCCAAGAGGAATGGCAATGGACATCTCCTTTTCGAAATTCACGTACTATCTGATCTCACCCTCTCTAAATGGAATTTACACATATTGGCACGCATAGGCTAAAAGCTTGCACAAACTTGTACAAAAGTTTCAGCTTCATAATTTTGTTTTTGTTTTTTTTCCGCCAATGCTAGTGAAAATGGAACTGTAGTTCATGAGAAAATGCTCATTTAAAAGGTATTTCAGATAATCAACTATGTATATAATTTGATTACATTCATTACATTTTAAAAAGTACAATAACATGGAGTCATATACCAAGTTTCCATATGATAATATAAATAAATATTGGCAGCAATCATAATAGATGAAAAGGCTCATTATTTAACTTTCAAGCAAACAACGTCTGTCAAACATCAAATTGATAAGAGTACATGGTGAAGGGTAAATATACCATGACCTTTGCGTTTCAATAGCATTAGACAAGCTTCCGGAGAAGCATAAATTGTTTGGGTGAAAGGGTATATTATGGGGCGTCACATAATTCTACTCATCCAATATTAGTCTCCATTATTTGAAACGTGTAGAGATTAATTTAAATTGGTTAAAATGAAAATATAACTATAAGTAGGACCATTATTTTTATTTCATACATTAGGTTTCTATTCCCTTTAATATAATAGATAATGTTGATTATTAGTATTACATACTGATTGCCCCTATAATAATTTGAGTATGTCATAAGATACCAAGCGATCTAGGGCTTTCAAATGAAAGATGCTCTTCACAATGAATTTGCAAGAGACCGATCTCGTGGACTCTGGGGATTTCTTTGAAAGCTTATGTTAAATGTTTTCCGCAGGAGGTTTAGAATGTAGGGTTACCTAGAAATTAAGAAAGGAGTATGCTCACTGTCTTAATGTTTGAAGTATGAGCTTGAGAAAGAGGCATGAAAGTAGTTTCATTTGTTAGTGCTATAATTAGTAGCTTGATCTATACACACCAAGCATCGCTTTTCCTATGAATGTTCTTGGCAAACGCCTTTGGAATTTTCGTAGTGATGACTTGGTAGCAGATATAAAATTTATGCTATATTTGTGGAGGATTAAGTGTTACGTGTTACCCAATGTTGTATACTTGTCAATATATGAAAATTGGTTATTTAAAAATAGTTGGTGACTCAAATTTTAAATATTTTCGGCCGGTTAGCATGATGCTTTCAAATCAATGTCCGGCTATATTTTGTTGTTAGTTAAGGGTAGCGATAACTTGGAAGAGTGTTGAACGTACAATCCGATGTTACAGGCAGCTTATGATTGTAGACTTCATTTCCCATTCTCACACTATTTCTGTGGGAAATGGATCCAAATCCCTTTTGTAGCTTTTCACTGATTTCATGTTTGCCCGACACAGTAAAGGCGTTGGTGGTATCCTTCGTGGTAAAGCCATATTGTCCATTATGAAACATAGTACTTCTAAGGAAAAGCCCCATTATGGGCCGATAATGAAATAGCAATCTGGATCAATGTCATGCTGCCATATCTTCTAGTATTGTTGCATCCAGGCTCTCATTAAGTAGCATTATTGTTATTGCTAGCATTTTCTAATCATGGATGTTATTACATTGATAAAGAGTATGATGACTGCTATGAAAGGCGATTGGTAATTTTATCAACTAGGTAATATACCTAAAATGATTTCACACTTGGTTAGTTTTTTTTTTTTTTTTGTTCATATATATATATGTATATGTTACTTCGTAAATATTTTTTCGATATTGCAATCAATGTTTGCTTAAAGAGGATAATGCCACAGAAATCTTTACGTGGGGCATTCACGCACTAGTTTGCAAAATATATTAGCATTTTTAACGAATACAATAACGAGATAATTATAAGCTAATTATTGTTGCAGAGTATTAGGTTTACAAAACTTTACCCCATCACTATGGTAAAGTTATATATTGCCCTCTTAATTTCATTCAATATGCACTTGACTCTTTAACTTTTAGAGATGTGATCCCATACCTTCAAATTCTAAACATGTTGCAGTTAAAATCGTATACAACAGATTTGTCATTTTCACAACAATGAAAATGAAGTACAAAAGAAAACCTTATGAGCTATAGTTTTTGACATACTCCCTCAATTGGAGTACCTAAAACCCTAAAAATAGAGTTCCACATCTAAAGGATGAATTTGCACTTAACAATAAATCATCTAGTCCTTTCCTGTAAGTTGTTGCACAAGGAACATAAACTCCTCAGGTCTAGCATGAATAACTTTAGGGGATTTCAAGTAAACTATAACAGGATCAGAAGCGTTGCTTCTCTTTTGATAATGTGTCTTCTTGATCTTCGTAGAGCTTTTGCTTACCAATAATGGCGCTGGCTTTTGACCTCGCAACTGCATCTGCAATATCTCCCTTTTTGTTGAAGGCACCATGCTCCCATTTTTCTCCTCAAACAACTCCATATAATTTTCTAATATACAAAGTATTTCACAGGATGAAGTCCGATATGTATTTTATTTGTGTTATTGAATGATTCTGAATTTGCTCTAAGAAAGAATAATGCCGTATCTATATATAGTTGCATGGGTCATGTCTGAATTCATATTTTGCCGGCCATATTGATCATGAAATGCCGTCACTATAATTAATTATTTGTTGAACGATATGGAATGTTGACATTGATCGAGGTGGTTCGTGTTAAGGTCTGGGGGACACGACAAAGTCATCAAAATAAATGATGTGGAGTCAAATCGGTTTTCTTCATTAAAATGCCAATTAATTTGAATCGTTTTTTTAATTTTGTATGCTATGTTTTACTTGTCGTTGGGGAATTTGAAACGCATATTTAGAATGTCCGGCACTTCATAGCTGTTGGCTCTTACAGCCGACTCTGATGGGCGTGACTTTCCAATTTATATAGTGTTTTACATTTTTTTTATGCCTTGGCAAGTTTGCGAACTAGACTATTATTTAAACATTTTTTTTTAAATAGGATCATTCATTTATTCAAAGATTTATATATCATTTTTCTAATATAAGGCACCTCTTTTTGATCTAAAAATATTAGACCCTCCACAATAAACATCTAGATTGAAGAAGTAAGATGTTACAAAATTTTTGTTGATCATTCTTGACTTGTTGGTAAGATAGTTCATTGCTTTATTTGATTTTCTGTACATATGAAGTATTAAAGTTTCTAATCTTTGTATGAGCTTCTTTATAATTCGAATAGTATAAAACATCTATTGGAGCTTGTATTGTTGGCATAACATCAAGCCTTATTCTATGGTCATCAATTCCACTTGTGTTATGCTATCTATAGACAACGAGCATCTGAATGCAAACAATATGCATCCTTATTCATCTTGAGTTAGACCTCCACCAATTACTTGACCATTTGATAGAGATGCATCTGTGTTGAGTTTCATGAATCTTGCTTGTGGTTTGGACCATGCACATGTGATTGGTTTTTTGTGTTTGTTGTTACAATCAATCGAGAAGGTCTGAAATGCAATTGTACTTTTTGACACTACTCTTCAAATCACCCAATTCAAATTCTTTGCTCCTTTGTGTTTTTGTTCTAGTCTAAACTTCTAGTGGAGCCATAGAAGATAAGCAACAATTGTTATTACCCTTTTGTCACTTCCTTTATATTTTGTGCTCCACCACAAAATAAAATGACCAAATGGTCTAAAATTGATTAGTGGAGGGAGATTGTATAACTGTGAGAGGTGTTGCCGATATTCTTTAAAAACCTGCATTCAAAGAAGTAATGATTAATTGAGTCACTTGCCACTTGATAGTTCCAACATCGAGAGACTAACTGTATGCCTCTCTTCTTTAGAGTATCATTTGTAGCATTCAAACAATTTTAAATAAGGGAAAAGTATATGTGAAGTTATTAATTTATTACAATAATATATAATTATTATCAAGTCCAAAAACTTTTGGATACATTTAAGGATGTAAAGGAAGTGAATATACATGGATTTAACTCGACAAGAGTTGAGTCAAGATTAAATTCAAATTACTCAAGGGGCATATCTATTTGAGTTTGAGTTTTCTGATATTTAGTTTAACTAATTCATGAATTTGATCAAACTTAAGTCATGATTAAATATTAGTCAAATTTGAGTTGAGTTTGAACATTAATATTATTTTACATAAAACAATTTTTTTTAGATAATTAAACCTAAACAAGCTTAATCAAGTTTGAATTCAAGTTTAACTTAAATTTTGAATTTTTAAATTAAACTTAAATTCACTTAACATCGTATCATCCCATTTCAACTTGTTTATACTTTACATATAAAAATCAAGTTCTAAATTTTAAAATATAGTGCGATAAAGGCTAAATAAGGCAACGTATACTATTATTTTTGGCCTGTGACTATAACTTGATAATTACCAAAATTTCTAAAAATCAAAGAAGAACTAAAAAGAAGAAAAAGAAAATTGTAAAAGAGGAGGTGGTTGGAGGGGGGGTGGTGTGGTTGTGGTGTGGTTGGTGGGGGGTGAGGGTTCGTTGGGGAAGAAATTGAAAGCTCAATCTAAGTTATCGGAGGCTGGCCATTAACTCCAGGGCTGGCTGGCGACGTTACCCCACTACGAGGAGCCTACAAACAGCTCTTTATTATTGCAGGTGACCACAAACGTATAATTGTGGAACTTATAATTAGGTGTAATTTTTCTTTTCTTTTTTCTTTTGTTTTAATTAAGTTTAATTTTCAAAAATAAGAAATCTTCAAATACCAGCAAAAGCTGAAGTGGGCACTAAAATACTTTGAAGCAACCTGAGAAATGTTTATCCAAAAGGAAAGGAAAGTCTAAGCGAGCAGGTAGAAAGGTGTTGTTGCGTATTGATTCCTTAACCTTAGCCACTATGGTAGGAAGAATATTTAGTTTGACCCACGAATTAGTCATTCAAGGTTTTCATGAGATCTAATGATGACATCATACATACTGTGGTAGAAATTGTCAAAGGCTTAAGATATAATTTTTATTTTATTATTTGGCCTCAAAAACCATTTACTCATTACTCACGAATTGAGTTAGGTAAATCCCAAAATTATTTGTAGATAAAACATTAATAACAAAATAAGTGAGAAATATAATTTTATTTCTTATATAATATTAAAAAAATAATATATATATATAATATTATAAGTTTTTTATATGCAAACGTATATAATCTTTAGGAAAATTTAAGAAATTAAAAGAAAAAGTAAATTTTCCTACTTTATTATTCTATGTATATGTGATCTTATTACTTAGTAAATAGAGAAGAATGAGGGAAAAAAAATGAAAAGTGTAAAGTGAGAGATATGGCACTAGGTTTATTCTTTTAGGGTTATTAATTTATGGGTTAAACTCCTTTATTTTTTTTCTTTTTTTACTAAAACATTTATTAGTTGAAAAATATAACATTATTATTTCTTATTCATTTATTAGCATTATTTAATTTTTTTTGTAGATTAAGTACATAATACCTTGAAACCTATATTTTATATACTTTAGAATATATGTTCTAGTGTAAATAAGGTAATAGTATAAGAAAATCTTGAATCATATTCTATTTTGTAAGAGCAGGTTAAGGAAAATCTTCTACCCAAAATTATTTTATAACCCTTAATATCTATCATAATCTATTCGGTCGAGTAAGGTAAGGATAAGTATTTTATACAGTAGGGTTATTTGCTTACCCCTACTTTTGGGTGGTTTTTTGTTTTTCTTTTTTTTTTTTGGCAATTCCCCCACCCTCGCCTTTTTTTTTCTTCTAATTTTTTTCTATTTTTAAAATTTTTTATTAACTTACTTTATTAATATGTATAAATTTATAATTATATTATTTAATTAAATTAATTATGTGAATGAATTATAGACCGTGATGTGTCAATTATTAACAGAAAATTTAATGGTGTTAAAAAAGGTTTAACTTTTACAGTTTATTAAATGTTTGGGATTTGAATAGAAAATTTTTTTTTCAAAACTTAAATAAGAAAACCATGAAACATTAGTAGTTAAAAATGTATGCTTTCCACCGAACAAGTGACTTTTGGCGAGTAGAGAGAGAACACACGAGCGGTTTCAAAGACCGAGACGCTGGGGGAGCGATTTTCTCGCGCGTGCTTTCTAACCCAATCCTCAGGTGCATTTACTTCTTGTTTTGCTGAATCTGACCGAAAACTCATAAGTTAAGCGCGAGTTTGACGTCGCATAAGGGTAAAGAGGTTGTGTTTGGCTCGGACTCATTTCGTAAAATGAGGGTTCAGGTATAAATTTAATATGAGTTATGTTATTGCTATTCCTAATGGATAACCGAAACAAACGAAAATAAAAGTAACTAAATGTAGGAAATACAAATGACTCAAACTAGGCTAAATTTAAGATGTACATGAAATCCACTGCGATGCATCATACTATCATATTAATGATAGAACATAACTATTGGTTCCCAGTTAAGGGTTGGACAAAAAAATGATGAAATCTAAATTAGACGGGATCGAATCGATTCAAATTATAAAGTAAATTAAATTTGAATTGATTTTTTATATTAGAAAAATTATGAATTGAACTTAACTGAACCAAACCAAATCATTTCTTTTAGGTATAAAAAAATTATAAACCAAATCGAACCATTATACGTAAAAAAAGAAGAAGAAAAAGTTGCAATAATCATTATGCTAACTGGAAAAATTTAATGATAGTACCTTCTTCAAATAATATGAATTTCTTTTGTTAATATGTTTGTGTTTTTATTTCTAAATAAGAATGTGCCAATTATTCTAAATATTTCATTTGCATTTTATGGATTTTGAAAATAAGTAATAAATGATTCTTTTGCATATTTTTTGTGTTAATTTGTATGCTATTTAACTTCTAAAGTACCAACTGAATTATAATATAACGTGTAGTGCCTCGATGGATTGTGTAGAATGTAAAAAATATCATTTCATTTAGTATTTCTTGTAAACATTTTGAGATTTTTGGTTTGAACTGCAAACCAAACTAGTTCAATTTTTTTTTTTTAGGTTCAAAATAATTACAAACTAAATCATAAAGTTAGGTTCAAATTAAAAAAAAAACAAAAAAAGAACCAAACCATAATATTAGGCTTAGTTTGATTTAGAGTGGTGAGTCATACTGCACTAAATTGTACCTACCCCTACCTGGGATAACTACTACAAAAAATGAGAAGTTGTTTCTTGTGTAAAGTACATTAAAAAGCTCTTAGGAAAATTCGAAATGAAATCTTCTAGATCAAAATGTGCACTTGCCTTTCTACCTAAGAGGAGACTAAAGTAGGCATTTCGATATGGTTGAGTTATGCATCTTTAAAATAACATAAACACATTTTCATAAACTTTAATGTATATGCAGTTGCCAGAAGCACCTACAACTAGTAATTCTTGTGATAATTACAACCATTTGATCAAAATGGATGTTGGTTTCCACATGCAAGCGTGCTTTGAGATTATCCTCAAGATTGTTAGCACAACAATAAATAAGGTAGGATAAGTCTTCAATTGCCTTTTGTGAAGATGCCTTTCCAAATCTAAACAAGGATATGTCTATGATTTTCACAATCTCAAATTGTCATATGGATTCTAGATATTACTTAGTTACTTGAGGTGATCCCATACAAACTGTATCACTATTTGTTGGCTTTGCCTTTGGATCAACGCCTTCCTTAGGCAATGATTGTTGTTTGCTAATTGTCAAAGCAATATTGGCACATTTGTGATGGCATTGTATCAAGGACTCACCATATGGAAACAAAAGGACTTGTTATGCTTAATCTTATCTGAAGCTAAAGCAAATAAAAGCTAAGCATGAGTCTAACTTCACATAAGGTTACACGTTGTGTGAGGTTTGTTTCCAACTTAAAGTCTCTTAAGGCCTTCTTAAAAAGAGGTTTGATTGTAAAATTGATCTTAGCTGCCTTATTCCCATTCCTAATGGCTATCTAAAACAAAATGGGAATAGGAAATTGTAGAGGACTAAAAATATTATGTAAATATATTGGGCTAAGCCCATTAATTATTTTGGCTTGACTCATTGGGCTAGGTGATAGGGCCTAATGAGTTTGGTCCAATTATTGGGATGACTCGGAGAGAATTTGCTTAGTGGGCTTGGAATAGGGATCGTTGGACCGATCTAATTGTATCTAACTTTTCTCAGGTAGGCTTATGTACTTATGAGGAAGTCTATTAGTCTTGAGCATATGGCAAGCTCATTAGGATAACCTTAAATTGAGCAGACTCTATCTCGCCCGTTGATCGCTAAAGTAATCTAACGTATATTATCAGACTTAATAGTTTATAAATATTCATTCATTCCTCCTCATCAAGGGACCTTTTTCCTTGAACACTTAAGATAAGAGAAACAGTGTTCCACTAAGAATTCTCTACTCTCAAAGATCAAACAAGAGATTAGGTAAAAAACGATCTCCATTGCCTAAGAATTGCAAGGTTGACGCTTGAGGTCCCCTTAGTTCCGTTGTCTATCACTTATGCATTCAAGACACTTGAGATTGCCTGTTCTTCCTCCCTGCTACTCTCTCCCTAGTCATCTTATCACGTGCTATATCTAAATTGCTTTTCTCTAAATTTATGTGCAGTGTGGTACCCACATGATACGCACGCGACCACTTTTTTTATTAGGACCCCCTTCTACATTTTGGCAACTCCACTAAGGATAGAGTTAAGTGACAGAAGAGTAATGACACCTCTTAGGAAGAGAGGACCATCTGGAAATATCTATCAAGAACAAGATCCTAACATTGAATTGATGGAGCAAAACCTGCCTCAAATACCATATAATACTAGTCAAGGCAATTTACAGCTTGAGGCTCCCATAGATCCTGCACAAATGATGTAGACTATGCAGGAGAACACAAAGGCTCTAAATTAACTCATAACTATGCTTGCTCCACTTGTCACAGGGTTGGCTGCCACCACTGTTGTGTAACAAGGTGTATCTCCATCAAACACCAACATTGTTATGCAGCAAGGTGCTGCCCATGCAACACTATCACATGCAGTTCCTCTTGTTAACCCTCCCATTGATGAGGAGAACATTCCTTAGGGGAAAAACACTAAACCAGATGTCCCAACTCCTAATGCTCTCGGTGGATTTAGTTGTTAGCTTACTCTCACACTCACTTCCATGGTATCTACCCTAAGGACTTCCTTTGTAATGAAGGAAGACTTGGACATATACCTAAAAGAAATACAAGCAAATTCAATTGTGGGAGTACCAAAGTTAAGACTCCCTTACCATTAGCACATTATTGAAAAACCGTATCCTAAGGATTATGTTAGTCATAAGTTCATCTTATTTAATGGCAAGAAAGGGAGTGCCAAAGAATATTTACTTAAGCTTTTTGAGACCCTAGAAGTATACAGGTTGGATGATGACCAGAAACTCAAAGAATTTTCCAAATCATTGACTAAAAAGGCATACACTTGGTATGTCAATCTCCCTCTAAGGTTAGTTAATTCATGGGGGTCTATCTGTAAGCTATTCTTGGAAAAGTTCTCCACCAAAGAACAGGTCACGATCATGAACATGGGAAGAACACGGCAGTACCCCAAGGAAGACTTAATGGATTATATAGAACTCTTTAGGGAGCGCACACTTGACATCCAAGATGTATGTGATGAGAGAGAGTTAGTGAAGATTTGTATCTAAGAGATGTTCACTGAGTATGTAGTCCACTTAGAGAATCTCAATCTAAGTTCTTTTTCTGTACTAGTCAAGATTGTAAGGAGAGTTAACAACTTTGTTGTAAGACAACGAGGAGAAAATGAGAGGTTTAGGAAACGAGCAATATCTGCTAGCTTAGCCCAAGTTGTGACCCTTAAAGATAATAAGAAGCTAAGGAATGATATATCTCAAGGATCTACACCAATTCCCCTTTCCTATGCCCGATGGGAAAGGTATAAGCTTTGTTTGACCAATGGTTACAAGATGGGAATATCAAGCTCCAATAGTGGATTACCTACCAACACAAAATAAGAAGAATGATCCTAAGTTTTGTAGGCATTATAGATTTGTAGGTCACTCTACGAAAGAGTGTTGGACTTTGAAATAGATTTTCAATGATAGGGTTCGTAATGGATAAATTATCATAAAAAACAATGATGCTTGTAATAATCTACTCCCTACACACAATAATTAACGAGGTACTGCAAATGCCATCAACCACAATCTTAGAATCAAAGAAGGAGATATGTCATATGCCGAGGTACGTAATGTACAAGAGGCTATAATTGAGAATAATGAGGATGTACGTATGCCAGAAGTAGTCACCCTAATGAAGACGACTAACTTCAGAAATTTTTTTTAACTACTAGGGTTTAATAAAGATGCACGTCTTATAGTAGCAATTGCCCTTACTTAAATCATAGAGAGACAATACGGGAGTGTAGTCTAGTGCAACTTGCATAAAGAATGGCAAAGGCGTATGAGAATACAATTCTCTTTACTAATGTGGACATGTGCGCCAAGAACCCCAATCATAACCGTCCTCTTTATGTGGAAAGCATGTTAAATGGGCATCTCATTAAGAGGACATGCATAGACAATGACTCTTCTATAAACATAATGCCGTTGTCTACACTAAAGGCTATAGGGATAGATACCCAGTGCCTAGTGAGATAACCTATTGCTATTAGTAGTTTCATTAACACATCTACAAACATAGTAGGGCATGTTAATGTGAGCTTTAAAGTGGGCCCTATACAAAGCTCTACATGGTTTCATGTGATCGATGTGCTTGTATCCTAACATCTCCTAGTTGGAAGAAAGTGGCTGCACGATCATAATCTCATACCCTCAACATGGCATTAGTGCATTAAAGGATATCAGAAGGGAAAGGACATATTCATTCCCGTTACAAAAAATCCATTTGAGCATAATGAGGCATACTTTACTGAAACTACATTCTTTGATGAATATGTCGAAGAGGGAGAGATTGCTATCGCAACACCCTCTGGCACACCAGTACCCACTTGGGAGGAGACTCAAGAGAAGCCTACAAGAAAGAAGAGAATGTGAGGCTCTTGTGGAGGCTAAAAGAAGCAAAAGAGGAATGAAGTAATAGAAAGTTTCATTAAAGAAGATAGGTAGAAGGTGTACTATTTATGACGGTTCATGGGATTTGAAGGAGATGGACTCGAAGAAGCTTGTTCATTTTCTTTAGATCCTATACCATTCCACCCCCCCCCCCCCCCCCCCCCCCCCCCCCCCCCTTTAGAGATGCAAGATTAACTTAGGCCATAAGTTGATGAAATTGTTGAGACCTATTTTCATTGGTAAGAATCTCTTGTAGGAGCTTAAGGTCCACCTAGTGGAGTTGCTACGGAAGTATAGAGGTGTATTTGCATAGACTTACGATGAAATGCCATGGCTGGACCTTGCTTTAGTAGTACATAGATTGAACATTGTAGTCAAAGCTAAGCTCGTAAAACAAGGACAATGAATTTTTTGCTCAAAAGTTGAGGTTTAAATTAAAGAAGAGATTGAGAAGTTGCTTAAAGCTGGCTTTATCAAGCCAATTGAGCATCCCTCATGGTTAGCTAATATTGTACTAGTTAGGAAGAAAAATGCCAAAATATGAGTCTGTATAGATTTTCATGATCTTAATAAGGTTTTCCCAAAGGATGACTTCCCATTGCCAAAAGTTGATATATTAGTAGATGCCACGACTGGACATGAGTTGTTCTCATGTGGATGGTTTTAGCGGCTACAATAAAATCAAAATGGCCATCGGATACGCTGAATGTACTACTTTCAAGATGCCAGTTAATTTCTATTATATAGCCATGCCCTTTGGGCTTAAGAATGTAGTAACTACTTACCAAAGAGTAATAACTACCATTTTCCATGATATAATGCATGACTTCGTAGAAGACTATGTGGATGACATTGTTATCAAGTTAAGGCGGGCGCCGAATCACTTGATCCATTTGTAGAAGGTTTTTGAGTGGTGTCGGTTGTATAAGTTATGCATAAACCTGCTAAAGTACGTCTTTAGTGTAGTGTTTTTGTAAATTCCTTGGATTTGTAGTTCACAGAATAGGGATAGATGTTGATCCAGCAAAGGTGTAGGCTATATGATTTATGCCTTTACCCATTAATTCGAAGAAATTAAAAAATTCATGAGGAAGGTCTCTTATATCAGGTGATTTATCCCAGCACTAGTCGAGATCTCTTATCCCCTATAGCAGCTCAAGAAGAAAGGACGACTGTTTGAGTGGGGGTAATTATAGGCCATTTAGAAGGTAAAGGATGTACTTACGTCTCCACAGACGATGACAATGCTTGTCAAAGGTTTACTAATGCTTCTCTACTTAACATCCACTAACAAGTCCATTGGAGCTTTACTTGCACAAGAACTAGAGGGAAGGGAGTGACTTGTATATTACTTAAGTCGATCCCTCTAAGGGAGTGAAATCAATTATTCAGCCTGTGAGAAGCATTGTTTTGCATTAATATTTACTACATAGAAGTCACATCATTACTTCTTTGCACATAAATCCAATCTTGTTACTCACTCTGACTCGATAAAGTACTTGCTATCATGACCAGCCCTATCTAGATGGATCGCAAAGTGGTTACTTCTCCTATCAAAGTTTGACATCACGGTTATGCCACTTAAGGATATTATGTCTTAAGCTCTAGCATACTTCTTGGCTCATTTTCTTATGGTACATGAAACCCATACCATGGATATGATCTCGACAGAGTTTCATGAGGATTTTATTAGGACAAAATTAGGTGACAAATGGCAAGAACAATTTGATGGCTCATTTGCTAGTACCAGGAAAGGAGCTGGAGTAGTATTGATAACCCCAGAAGGCTAAGAGATACCACTAGAATTTAAGCTAGATTTCCATTGCACCAATAATGAGGCTGAGTACAAGGCTCTACTACTCGGACTTATTTCGACATGAAATGTTAGAGCATCTCACTTATGCATTCGTGGTGATTCAAACCTGATTATCAAATAGGCCAATGGTGAATTTTCTCTCAAAGAACCAACATTAGTGCTTTACAGGGCTGCAACGTAATCTTTAGTTAGCAAATTCAATTTAATGAGTTATGAACATACCAAACAATCAGCCAACCGTTATATGGACACACTTGCAACTTTGGCATCTAAAGTTCCTATTCAAGCTGATGAAGATGGTTTAAATATTCAGGTTATTAGAAAATCTATTCCGTGCACAACTTTACAGTTGCTAGATGAGGAAGAGGAAACACTGGATAACTGAGATACTCCTATTAAGGGCTAGCTAGCGTATCCTAATGTAGCTTTTGTGGCAGCCTTAAAAATTTTTATCCTCATTAATGGCATTCGATACTTTAAAGGTCCAGAAGGCATCTTATCGCGAGTATTTATGCTAAGCAAGCATGCTTGATGTTAGACAAATACCACAAAATATGGTGTAGAGAGGAAGGCCCAACCCTGTATCGCCGCATACAACGCATAGGGTATTACTGGCAATTATGGCTAAAGATACTTCTCAAATGCAAATGAGTTGCCTAAAATGCTCTGAGATTCCTAATCAAGGAGAATGCAATTTTGTAGCAAGTGCCGGCGATTAGAAACGCCCTTACATAGACTATTTGCAGAACGGCACCTTACCTATGTATGGCATCGATACCTATGTAGTAAAATGCAAGGTAAGGAAGTATATCATGCATGAAGACTAGCTATACAGGGTATCATTCATAGGATAACCCTTTACGTGTGTCGCACCACCCGAAGTGGAGACTATACTAGTTAAAACCCATTCTGGAGATGGTGGAGAACATCAAGGAGGAAGGAAGCTGTATTACCACTTATTGAGCTTAGGGTATTACTGGCTTACCATGAAAAATGATGTATTCCACTTTACCAGGAGGATCCATGCTTCTGCCGTTGCACTGCATAGCTTGATTACTTAGTGGTAGTCAAGCTACCATCTAGGGGATGCATTTTAATCTTGGTAGGTATTGAATGCTTTACCAAGTGGGTGGAGGCAATCCCATTAAAGAAAGCTACAGGACGAGCAGTGGCAAGCTTCATAAAAGAACATATCATTTGCCATTTTGGAATCCTAAAGTGCATTCTTTCAGATAATGGTACACCATTTATCAACTTGCCGGTACTACAATTGTTGGCCTCTTACGGTATCGATAACATAAAGTCCACACCTTACTACCTAAAAGGAAATGGCCAAGCAGAAGCAATGAATAAGACTCTTTTAAAAGTACTTAGTCGTATGGTGCATGAAAATCACAAAGAATGGCTTGAAAAGTTGCCATTAGCATTATGAGCATACAGAACATCTAAATAAAGCCCCACTCAGGTTACCCCTTTTTCTTTAGTATATGGATGCGAGGCGATGATGCTTATAGAAGTTTTTGTCCCATATGCAAGATTGGCCATCAATGTTGAACTAGAACCGAATACTTTACATGTGCTCGATCTTGAAGCCTTAGAAGAGAGAAGAGACACTGCCAAGCATCACCTTGCCAACTATTGATAGCGATTAAGTGCGGCTTATGATCGTTTGGTCAAGAAACAATCCTTTCAGCAAGGTGATATTGTACTTTGCGCAATAGAGCATATGCAGTGAGGTATTCCAGCACCAAAGTGGGAAGGCCCCTTCATCGCTCATGAAGTCCATGACAGTGGTTACTGCAAGCTTTTGAACCTAACAACTGATAAAATTATTGCACCTATCAATTTTCAATACATTAAAAAATTTCATATGTGAAACAAATGATGTATTTGCAAATTATCATGAATCATATGCATGACTCACACTATTAGAGCCTTTTCAATGCTTTTCTTTTTAATACTCACTTATCTTGTTGCTACAAAGTTAGAGAGTTATCTCCTTAGTGCACAAACATGATTAACTATCACCTCTTATGTTGTTGTCACATGGTTAGAGCACGTGCTCTCAAGTGTGCAATGAAATACTTAGCCTACAAAAACATATATACAAATTCAAAAATAAAGAATAAATGGTTATATTGGGTAATACCTTCTTAACCATCAATGCTAGTATGTTGAACTACGCAATAGACACCACTATCGCTGCTTAAGCGTGATTGATTATTTCAACCATTTAACATATTGTTGCTAGCAAGTGAAAGCTTTGCTCCGATGCGTGACATAATAGCTTAACTAAAAAATGTGATTGTGACTAGCATCACTCATGGAAAATATATGCGAATAAGTCATGATCATACACACACACACACACACACACACACATATATATATATATATATAAATAACTTTATTGATTTCAATATAATGCTTTAGAATGAAAACAAAAGCATAGTTATGCTGAACTACGGAAGATAATCTAGGCCTATTGAGGACTTAAGATCCGAGTCTCCTAAAAGTGCCTTCATCTTAAGATCGGTTGCTTTAACTGCTTCTTGTAACTCTTGTACTTTACTCATTGGTTCATCATGCTGCCTCTTGACAGTATAGTAACTCAACAGCTTATTGGCTTTAGCAGCAATAGGCTTTAAGCTATTAATCTTAAATCTTAGAAGGTCAGCTCCCTTAATGCATTTAATCACCTGCTCGAGTTCTGCCTTTGATAAGGAATTCCAAGGCCTATTCAACAATAATGTTGTCTCCCCCAACATCTTCACCATAGTGCAAGCTAGTTCAGTTCTAAACACAAGAGATTCAACCCAAAAGTCTTTTTCTATAGCATCAATGGTCTCTAATGAGTCTAATAACTGAGAAAGCACAATGAATCCTGGAAAAGATGTAGTCTCCTCTACCATAGCATAAACCCTTGGAGTTTCTCCCTTGTCTTAAGGAGACATCGTAGCAACTGGGGGAGGAAGGATATCTATAGGAGCTGCATATAACTCATCTTCATATGTGCTTGAGCAAAGTAGTGCATTGGCATGGTCACCAGCATTGGTGTTATCATTATCATCGTTTGTCTCTATGACTGGCTCATTAATACTAGTAGTAAGTGCTTTAACTCTAATAAAGTCATGCAGCTCTTCAATGTCATCATCATCACTTCCGTCATCTTCAACTGGTCATTTCACATAATTCACTAAGTCTTGATTATTGTCAACTTAAATTGAAACAATCACTGAATCAGTAGAAGTGCTAGAGCAAACTTCAGAGCCCATCTCAAGCTGCACATATATAATAGATAAGAGTGGTTAGTAAAAAAGAATACATGTACATGCATAATAACAAGAAATATACAAGGATGTTACCTCATGAATAAAGGTATACTTGGCTTGTCTACCTTCTGTTGATGGAAGAAATGGGCATTTATTCTTAGAGGATCTCTCTAATCCCACATTAGTAGGAGGTGCTGATCGTTGATCTACCTATTCAATAGTCTCTTGGGCATCACTGGTAGGCTTAGGCTTGGGCTTATGCGGTAATTTAAGGCAGAACTCCCAATGGTATACAATAGGCACACGAAGTATATCATCTATTGAAGCAAAAGCATACGTTCAAAAGTCTTGCAAGTAATTTGACCAATATGTTAGCCAGTTAGGAGAAGCAACCCTGAAGCAACTTGTAGAAGGAAAATATAACTGATGCACTTCTGGATGAATATTTTTATAGTTACCTAGTGAGAGTGACCGATAACACAACTCGAAGTTGTCGGTAATATTAGTCACGTAGGGTACCCCTTGGTCAAACCCAAGCTGGTGTACAACCTTATGAGGAGAATATACTACAACCCTTTGCTTTAGATAGCACTCAGAGGAGTCCTTGTTATCTAAGAGGGAGGGTAGACTCCCTGGAGTACACCATATAATAAATCTTGCCTTAGAATTATAGAGGCTCTTATACCTGTCTATCAAGGTTACCTCATCCTTTGAGCTTGGAGGATATAATTCAATTTTGTCTTCATAACTAGCAAGTTGTTTCACATAAGGGCAAAATGTAAATTCTGACTCAACATCGATAAGTTGCAAAAGTGCTTGCTCAATAGTTCCTTCAACCCAAGCTTATGCTCTAGGAAGAGTAAGGCTGGATTTAGCACTATTGAGAGGGGGTGTAAAGTATTTCTAGAATCTTTCACAAAAGAAGAGTTGGAGAAATACCAAGTCTACATGCGACACGTTCACATAGTGGCTCTTTGAACGAACAGAAGCCTTGTAGTATAGATCCAAGTGCCGATACAAAGAGCCCACATAAAAGGGGACCTAGTGTGGAGCACACACCTTGAGCAATTCGATGGCTAAGGAAAATAGCCGAAGGCTCACACCTTCTTCCAATCCACCAGGGAACACAAACAAAGAAAGCCAATACACTATAAAAGCTGCAAGCTCATACTTGCAAAAATGACAAAAAAAAAAAAAAAAAGAAGAAGTGAGAAAGGTATAAGTACACAATTATAAAGGTATATTCAAAATGGATGAGAATACTTACTCTTATCTTTGAGCTGGGCTAGAAACCTGAGGTTTGTCCTTCTTTTGCTCCTTAAAGAAGTATGCAAGCCAGGAAGAGAAACATGAGTTTCTTTTGCTATTGTGAGTAGCTTTGAAGGCATCCAATAAGGATATTTGAAAAGACACTTTAGCAAAGGTAATGTTGGTCTGTCCAAAACTAGTCAAGTTTAAGAGAATGACCACATCCTCAAGTGTTGGAGTGATTTCCCCCCAAGAAGTGATGAATGTGTGAGTTTGAGTACTCCAGCGACAGATGATCACCTACTACACTTCCGACCCGCTCATATGTAGGAACTACAAGCGAGTAGAAGTAGTAATGGCACAGAAGACGCCAACCTTTTCTAAAATAGTCACATACTCCGACTTTGAGATAATATGTTCTACAAAAATTTTCCACCTGAAGGGTGGTTGCTCGAGGAATACAAACTGGGTGGTTGAGTGGGTAAGTTCCTTTCTTTCATTCCTAAAGCACAAAATCAAACTCGCGTTGATGGCATCTCTCGAGCTAGCGTGGAGCTCACATTTGATAAAGAAAAACATACCATTAGTGTGAGCCATCGCACAAAGCTCTCGACACTTAATTCTGTCCTAGAAGGTATTTTTAGAGATAGTTTCATCCAACCATGCATCCTAAGGACTCGGGATTAGTAGTGGATGCCCATTTGAGTGCATCAACATGTCTTTTTGCTTAATCACTTTGGTGTTTTTCCCCATTATTCACAGTATTACTAGTGTTGGGACGGAACATGAAATTATCCAAAAAAAAAAAAAAGAAAAGAAGAAGAAGAAGAAGAAGTCAGACAGAAAACAACTTTCATTAGGTATTAAACCTGCATATAAACGTGGAGTTTATTCTTTCTTTCTTTTTTTTTTTTTTTCACGAAGCCAAACCTCAAGGGTTTCTTGACTCCCTATACTAAACTTATATATACAACACTAGCCAACTTGACTAAGAGGCTGGAAAGCCATCCTACCCAACACCCCAAAGGCGCAATACCCATGAGTAAAGTAATAGAGTTCTAGTTTGTGTTCCACAAACAACCTTGCGATGACTCTTCATAATAACAATGGATAGTAACTCATCCTTAGAGAAGTCTGACTACGTTTGAACTCTATTAGTTCGAAGATTGCAATGGATAGAGTCCCATATCCACTTGTGTCAAAATTGCCTTTCCATCATCGATAAATCCAACAGCCTTATAGAATTCATTATGTGCATGTACCTCAAGCAGCTTATGTGAGGAATCTTCATTGTATCGGTACAGAAGAAGATCACCAATTATAAGGATACAAGTTACTAAGTCGTCCGTAGGATGGAAATTGAGGTCAAAAGGGAGTTTCCCAAGTTCAATCTCCATCGTTAATTTGTTATGATTGCTATTGAGGATGTCACTTTTTAGATTCAATCGGCTTAACAGATACAACAGCTCCTAGTGTATCTTTAAGTCCAGCTGCGGAGGCCGTTTCCCAGTGCATTGAATATATATATGAGATTGTAGCTACTTCCAAAGATGTTCTCATCGACAAAGATAGTTTTAAGGAACTCACGACTTACTTGGAAAGGATTATCCCCATTGTTAGAGAGCTGACTAAGGAAAAAAAAAAATAGTGATTCTAAGAGCCTGAACAATGCCATTGAGATTCTCAATAGAGAAGTCAAAGATGCTAAGCAATTGACACTTGAGTATAGCGAGAAGAATAAAGTATACTTAGTAATGAACTGTCGAAAAATTGCGAGGTGCTTGAAGAGTACTTTAAGAGAGATCGGTTGGGCATTAAGCCTTCTTCCTCTGGCATTCTTGGATATCTTAGCAGGGATAGCTACAGATCTTGAATGCCTATGCCACGATTTGGAGAAAGCAGAGTTTAGAGCTACTTTAGCTAGGGAAGAAATATTGGAGAAAGTAGAATTGGGAATACAAGAAGAAATATTGATAGATCTTATGCAAATAATTGTTGAGGTGTGACTTAGACTCTCATATGACGAGAAAGCATGTGAGTCCCGCTCTACGCTGAGTGGGTGAGGGTCCAGGGAAGTCGCCTCGGTGGGGGTCTCAAAGGGGCTTGGACACCAGAGGGCTTTGAGCATTTAAACTCATATTTGTTCATTAAAAGTTTGAGCTTAGGTCTATGAATAATTGTTACTATATATATATATTTTTTGCTTGTAATTGTGTAAAGTAACAAGAGAGCAGGGTGCTAATTATAGTGGAATTCTTTGTTGGACATAACCCTAGTTAATGGGTGAATTAGGATAAAATATCTTGTTTCTATTTTTCTCTCTCTTTTAACTTTAATTAGTTATTTTTTTGTGCGTCAGCCCTAATATTTGGTATCAGAGTGAGGTTTGAGATTAGGGTTTTCTTGGTGAAGAGAGATTCGAAAAAAAAAAAAATCGAATCTTAGGAAGATGTCAGCCGGTCAATCACGGATTGAAGTGGAGTAATTTGGAGGAAAGGGTTTCGAGTTATGGAAGTTGCAGATGGAGGCTTTGCTCGTAGATAGAGATATGTGGTATGTGATTGAAGAAGATAAACTTGAGCTAATTACCAAGGAGAAGGCAAAGGAGGAGGAGATTGCGTCCGCATTTACTCAATTGAGGGTGTGGATTAATAGCGATTAGAAAGCATGAAGCCTGATTTGGCTATGTCTCATTGATAACGTTTTGGTGATCGTAGCCTCTGAGAAGATGGCAAAGGATCTTTGGATTAAATTGGGAAGCCTTTATCAAAGCAAATCGCTCGTAAACAGTTTGTTTTTGCGGAAGCGATTGTACAACCTTCGGATGGGTGAAGGTGATTCTTTTTCTGCACACTTAAAACAATTTTAATACTATATGTGGGCAACTTGCATCTATTGATGTTAATATGGATGAGGAGGATAAAGCATGTATTTTGCTGTGTTCGTTGCCTAATTCATGAGAACATATAATTGTTTCGATTGGTACTAGTGTTAGTGCGTTGTCATTTGAGAATGGCGTGTTTACTTTATTGTCAGAGGAGATGAGAAGAGCAAGTTCTGATAATGCAACGAATGATGCGCTTTTCGTAAGAGGAAGGAATAGTGAATGATTAAAATCTAGATTTTTTAGCAAGAATAAGTCCAGAGAAAGATTTGAAAGTCGTGATTGATTCGAAATAAAGTGTTGGAAGTGTAGAAAAATTAGATACTTGAAGAAGAATTGTAGAAGCAAAAGTGTGGGTCCAAAGAAGTGAGATGATGCATCATCATATAGTATAAAGAAAGATGATGATAGTAGTGTGGGAGACATGTATCTCATCTATAACTCATCTCAGGTTGACTATAGTGTGTGGATAATTGATACTAGAGCATCTTTTCACATGACACCTCATAGAGATTAGTTTTGTTGTTATGAGCCTTATCAAGGAGGTACAGTGTGAATGGGAGATGATTTGACAGTGGATATTATCAGTCGTGGCAAGGCGAAGTTGAAGATGGAGGATGGGATAGTAAAAATCTTCCAGATGTGATGTATATTCTTGGTCTTATTAGGAATCTTATTTTTGTGGGAACTATGGTAGATGCTGGTATTACTTTCATCAATGATAAGTATTCATGCAAGCTAACTTGTAGACCTATGGTGATTGCTAGAGGCAAACGGTGTGGAAAGCTGTGGAAATTGCTGGGAAGTACGGTGATTATTGGTGAGAGTTATATCACAAAGGAGGTGAAAGAAGATTCTACAATGCTGTGGCATCGGAGATTGGGTTGTATCGATGAGAAAGGATTGGTGACCTTAACTTCAAAGAAGATGGTGGATGGAATCCCAAGCTATTCTGTGAGTTTCAGATTCTGTGAATATTATCTACATGGAAAACATAATCGGGTATCTTTTGAATCTATAGGAGGGAGAGCAAAAGGTATTCTGGATTTAATCTATAGTGATGTTTTCGATCCTACACTTGTAGCATCGTTTGGAAAATCAAGGTATTATGTTTCATTTATTGATGATTATTCAAAATACGTGTGGATATATTTCTTACAGAAAAAGGATGATGTGTTAGAAAAGTTTCGTGAATTTAAAGCTTTTATGGAAAATCAATTTGATAAAAAGATTAAAGTTTTGCAAACTGACAATGGAGGAGAATTCTATTCAACAAATTTGATCAATTCTGTGCAACCGGTGGCATAGCAAAGCAGAAAACCACACCATATTCACCTCAGCAAAATGAGGTGCAAGAGAGACTTAATCGATCCCTCATGGAGAAAGCAAGGAGTATGTTAAGTGGTGCAAACTTAGTAACTGAATTCTGGGTAGAAGTAGTGGCTACTGTGTGTTATCTAAAGAACAGGTCTGCCACATTAGCTTTGAAGAATCGGACACCGTTTGAGGCACTATTCGAGAAGAAGCCAAATATATCCCATGTAAGAGTATTTGGCTGTGAAGCGTATGTGCATTTGCCTAAGGAAAAAGAGGAATAAGCTTGAAAGCAAGTTAGAGAAGTACATCTTCATTGGGTACAAAGATGGTATTAAAGGGTATAAGTTGTAGAATCCTGATACTAAACGCATTATTTATAGTAAAGATGTGGTATTTAGAGAATCTATGATAAATTAGATTGTTTCACAGGCTCCTAAAGAACCATAGATGGTTGAGTTAGATGTTGGTTTATAGGAAAAGATAGAGGCTACACAAGTTGAAGCGGAAAATTTAGATTCTGAAATTGATGAGCCTGATGTGGAGGATGATATTGTAGATTCTGATACTGAGTTTGAAGTTGAAGCTCCACCTAAACTGGCTTTAAGGAGGTCTACAACGCAGAGAAGACCACCTGAGAGGTATACTTTATTTGCTAGTAATGAAGATTGTGCTCTGACTATTATAGGTGATGATCCAAATAGTGTTAAGGAAGCAAGAAGTGCTGAAGATGCCAAATAGTGGGAGAAAGCCATGATAGATGAGATAGACTCATTGGGTAAAAAAAGAACGTGGAATTTATTAAAATTATCTACAGATTGGAAGGCAATTGGTTGTAAGTGGGTACTTAAGGATGTGATTCACTCCATTTAAGTGATGTCATGATGGAGAGTCCATAGCTTGACTTACCAAGCACAAGATCTAGTTGTGTGAGAGAGATAAATTAATCTTCCTACTAAACACTAGTATTGTCCTTTATGAACTAGTGCATCATTTTTCCAGTGCAAGAATCTTCCAATTATGAGGTAAAGGTGTGCTTATAGGCCTACATCTCAACTTACCTATTTCATGTAGCAAATTAAGGATGTATTTCCATCGATTGGTAAAGGTTTTAGTTTTACTTCTAGCAGCTTCCATTCCTAAGAATAATCTCAAATCTCCTTTTTATTTCTCTTCAATCTAAGGATTTTGGCTTCATCATCACCTATTATAATCATGTTGTCTACATACACAAGTAGTATCGACTTTAGCCTATGTTTTGCAACCTTAATAAAGAGAGTATACCTGACTTATCTTCGTATATATCCCAATTCAATCATTGTGCTACTAAAATTCTTAAACCACGCATGGGGAGATTGTTTCAAACCATATAATGATCTTCTCAATCCACATACTTTCCCCTCATAACCTCCTAAAGTAAATCCAAGTGGTGGTCTTATGTAAATTTCTTCCTCTAGTTCTCCATTCAAGAAGATGTTCTTCACATCCAATTGATGTAATAGCTAATCCAAGTTTGTGGCTATAGACAAGATTACTTTGATTGAGTTTAGTTTGGCCATAAAAGCAAATGTCTTCTCATAATCAACTCCATACATGTAGGTGAACCCCTATGCTATAGCCTTCCTCCAATTTTGATCTGCCATAGCTTCATGAATACCTTTTGGAATAGCCTCTTTACCACACGAGGTAACAAAGGCTTTAAATTGAGGTGAGAGATTACTGTAACTTACATAGTTAGTAATCAAATATTTGACACATGTTTGTCTTTCTTTCCTTAACGTTGTTGGCAAATCAATTTAATTTAGTTTAACTTCCTCAACTTGCAAAAATGATTCACCATCTAGCTATATAGTGTCATTTTTTTGATATGATGATATGACCAGTTGATTTGGTTTAGAAGATTAGCCTTGTTGATGATGCATTTAGATCATCTAATGAACCATATCCCACCTTGCTTCTAGGTGTGGTTGCAAATTTGCGACTCAATGATGGGTTAATTTGGTCAATTTTGAATCAATTGAAGCTCTGATACCATGAAGAAATTTGAGGGAAAATTTCTTTCATTAATTTTATTAAGAAATGAATGAAGAATATATACAAATTGTGCTACACATTGGATAATTACATATCCTCAATTCTAGCTAACTAGGTGATCTGAACTCCAAAAAAAAAAAAAAAAAAAAGCTCTATCTAACCGTAACTTATCTAAGTGCTCCCACATATATACCCTCATTTACCTAACTTGACTAAGACAAACCCTAGAGTAGAAAAATACAAATAAACAGTAGGATAATCAATAGGATAATAAGACATTAACTAAAAATAATTTACTTTCTTTAGTAATTTATGAGCCTATAGACACAATAATATGTGCTTAGTGAAATTTGATGTGGGAAGTAGGTGAAACCTAAGCATAATCTTAATTCAGAATTTTTTGTAAAGTAACTTTCAATATATTTATCACTTTTTTAATTTATAATGAGTCAAAAGCATTCTAAAAGATTGTGATCGATATTGCATTGTACAAATATAAAAAATTCCCTTATACAACACACACCATATTCCATGTGTGGAAATGAATCAATATGAACATTCTAAAAGGCTTAGTATGTACTTGATCATTTAAAAAAATTAGGATTAAATTGAATATTGTTAAATTATTAGGATAAAAACTTCAAAATTTCCAAGCCTCAATTATTTCATTTGCATTTAAGGCAATGTGGGGACAATGGTCCATATCTTAGCAAGTAGAATTTCTATTTTCTACCTAAATGGAAAAGTTTGATGAAATTGAGGGATGGGAATTGTCCAGACTCTTATAATTAATTAGGTGAATTTTTCTTCAAGGTTGTTGGAAGTTTCTTAACTTTTCAAGATAAGGATTGCTCGTTTAATGGTCACCTTTTATTTCAAATCAGAATAATTAAAGGTTAAAATTGATAACTAGGATAGACTAGGTAATGGATATCTAAAACTTATAAGTGGATTTTTAAAAAATAATAGATCTTCAAACTCTAGTTGTAATCATTAGATTGCAATGCTAGCAAAAGTTGCGGTGGGCACTAAAATATAAGTTGAAAAAATATAAGTGGATTTTTTCAACTAGGTAATGGATATCTAAAACTTATATGTGGATTTTTTTCAAAAATAAGAGATCTTCAAACTCTAGTCCCAATCATTAGATTGCAATGCTAGCAAAAGTTGCGGTGGGCACTAAAATACGTTGAAACAACTTGAGAATGTGTTTCCAATGGGGGAAAAAGTTGTTCATGACCTATGGGAGAAGGTAAAAATGTATTGTTGCATATTAATTGATTAACCTAGCACTATGATTGGAAGAATACTTAGTTTGTCCCATGAATTAGTCACTCAAGGTTTTCATGGATTGATTATCATATCGTACATAATAAGTAGAAGTAGTCAAAGGCTAAAGTATTAGATATACTTTTTTTTTTCTTTTAAATTATTATTTGGTTTTAAAACCGTTTATTCATTACTGACAAGATAAGTTAGGTAAACCCCAAAATTATTTATTGATACAACATCATGAACAATACATTTATTATTATTATTTTATTTTATTTTTAGGCGTGTAAAGAGCAAATTCAAGAGGGGTTCGAAAAGACCAAATGCTAGTGGAGAGACTTTCTCAAGCATGCTTTTATGCCAATCCTCAGGTGCTTTTGCTTCTTGTTTTGCTTAATTTGATTGGAAACCATAAGTGAAACGCAAGTTTGAGAAGCTTAAAATGTTATGTGTTTGATTCGGACTCAATTCGTAAGATGAGGGTTTGAGTATAAATTTAATAATACGTTACGATACTCCTATTCTTAATGGATAACTCAAACAAATAGGAAATAAAAGTAACTGAAAGAGAATGAAAACAAATGGCTCGAAACTAGACTAATAATCATATAAGATCTACTATGATGCATCACACTGTCACATTGATGTTGAACACCACTATAAGATTCCTAGGATAAATGACACAAATAATATGAAGGTGTTTTTTTTGGGTAAAGTACACAAAAATAGCTCCTAGGAAAATTTGAATGAAATTCTACTTGATCAAAACATGGACTTGCCTTGCTATCTAAGAAGAGACTTAGGGAGTCGATGTGGTTATTCAAGTTTGAAACAACATAAACACATTTGCACGAGCCCTATTGCATATGCATGCCCCATTGGCACCCATGAGTAGTGATTCTTATGACAATTCCAGCTAGCTAATCAAAATGGACGTTGGTTCCCACATGCAAGTGTGCTTTGGGATTTTCTTCTAAGTAAAATAGGATAAATCTTCAATAGTTCAACTGCCTATTGTGAAGATGCCTTTGCAAATCTAAATAGGGATATGTCCATTGTAGGTCCCAATTTAGATATTGAGAGGAGAGTGAATTAATATCTATATAAATTTTTAACTTTTTAAAATTACTTTAAACAAAAGATTAGATCCCTAAGATATTCTTATTGGCTTGAAATGTATGCTAAATGTTCAACAAGAATGTGCAATAATAAACTAAATAAACAACAAAGATTAAAAAGACGAGCAAAGAAAATCATGTGCAGAATTTTATAGAGGTTCAATTTTGTGCATCAATCCTCTCTTCTAGCTCTATTGCTGGGAACTTGGTTATTCATATCGGTATCATTTCACTAATCCAATAAACGATAATAATGAGAAGTTATGATTAGTTTGCCAACAATTGGCATTTTACACTCTTTATTCTACTTATTTAGCACACAACTTGGCTAATCTATAGAACTATAGAGAATTACTATAACTTCTTTCAAACACAACTATTAACCTCTCAAGGAATACAACAATGAAAAATCCTTAACAATTTTTGCACTAAAAAACAGAACATTAAAATAAATACTAAAGTGGTATAGAGTATTATCTAAGAAAGTCTCTAAGTTATTGATAGGATGTAGTCCTTGAGTATGTTGTTCTCTACCTTGTGACTTTAAATTGCCTATGTGTATATATTATCTTTGATCTACAACCTTGATCAGTTAACAAAATCTCTTCAACTATATCACAAATTGTCTGTCAGAGGAGTTATCTTTTTCTTTTTAAATTTTGATCGTTGCCTTCCTCCTTATTTTTGCAATTCTGTTAGACTTGTTATTTGAAAATTTGAATGTTATCTTATGTGTCTTTGCTACTTGATATTTTATCCATTTTGTGCCTGGAATTCATTTGATAAGATCAAGTTAATATGCTGAAGACTTCCTCATTATTTGTAGATAAACTTGGATCTTCTAATTTGAAATTCAAACAGATACTTTGAACATGATCAACTTAGATATATCTTTAACTTCTATCCCTATCCAAAAGCTCAATTAAATCTTCTTGAATTTAAAGTGTAGCAAAGTATTCTTTTGATTCTTTATAAATATCCATGTATGTATACCTTGTAAATCTTCAAAAACTAAATACAAACAAACTATTCTTAATAAAAAATAAACATAATTAAAAAAGAACCTTCTTAAAATCAATCATCATGGATTTATGAACCAACTTAAGTGAAATAAAATTGGACATATTTCCCAAACACATCTAATAAGTGGAGTTAATCCTTCAATCCAATTATGTTGTTGTCCAACTTAAGCTCGTATCACACTTTCTATATAAACTTCATTTTCCATACTCATTCTCTGAGTTATTCTTTGAATATCTACATTCTTGAAGTCTAGAACAACTTTTGATATCGTTTTTGAGCCATTTTATGATAACAAAACACCTTTTCAAAAAAAAAATAAATAAATTTAGAATTCAAAGTTCGAGAATAGTAATATTCACGCAACAAAAGTTTAAAATTATTCACAATCACATTTTTCATAAATCTATTGATATGATTTTTTTTTTTTGCCTCTACTCCCCCTTTTTGTTATTATTAAAAACAAATATACTCCCTCGCGATTCATAATATATCCATAACAATTTATACCATCAAAAAAGAAAAAAAAAATACTTAGCAAAATATAAAAAATATCCTGATGATAGAAAATATAATAAGGTCTAGTTGCATAACATAAACATCCTAAAGATTTGATAACGAAATGACATAGTGACAAATACGACAAAGTATCTTGATAATGAAATAACAAAGTGACTATTGCTTAGATTGAGTACTCTCCTTGATTTCACTTCTTTCAAACCTTCTTGAAGGCTTATAGAGTTGGATGGAAAGGTCTTGAGTGGATGAGGCTAGAACTTGAGTTGTTTTAGTAGAAGGTTTCGTTGATGCATCCTATTGAGTAATAGGATCTGAGGTGTCCTAAATGGGATCTTGCTGATTGTTTAGAGAAGTGGGATGTGTTGGATGGAAGTGTAGAGAATCAAGTCTAGACGGAGAGGAGAGGAGAGAAATTTAAAGCTTTTGATATGTAAATGTAGGTTTGGATTGATCTTTTTGAAGTAGTTTTGCCTTCAATTCTTATAGATCTTTTTTTCATATCATAAAAAACTTTTAGCCTCTCATTTAGCAACTTTCGTATAATTTATCCACCATTGCAGCAAACATAGAACTCTATCTTCCTTACTCTTGCTGATTTGTTGGCAGAATAGTCTTTGAGTCACTCTTTGACTTAAAATTAGATTACATAGTTGCACCTTCTTTGATCTCAAATACGCTTCTAGTCATTAGTTGATATCTAGGTTTTTTTTCTTCTTTCCTTCCTTAGCTATTTTTTTTTTGTCTTTTCCCTTCTTTTTGCCTAATTGTCCATCATTATCTTCTGCTTTCTCCCCCTCAAATCTAGCTATATGTGAAGGACGGATATATATAGCCCTCCATCATTGGCCTCCCACTTCTTATTTCTAGTGCATATTCCCATATATTTAAAATTCAATTTGCTAATATGCTTAGGGAGGATGGGACATTGAGGTTTAGTAGGAATTTTAATCTTTTTAAATCAAAACAATTTCATTAACAAACTATCATAAGGTCTACTTCCTTTATTCTCAACTAGATGGCTCAATATTTGACTTGTTAAGTCTACATTTCCTTTCCCAAGTAGTCCTAGAATTACAACCGCATCTTCCTTTGAAATTGTAGTTGAACTTCCTTTCTTTGGAAAAATAAAAGTAATAACTAACTTATGTGGCATTCTAATCAATAGTTCAAAATTAGACGCGAACACTTCTTTAGTATAGGTTACTTCAACTCCATAATTTAGCTCCCTAAAAACTTCCTTCTTAGCCATCATGACTAAGTTAGAATCTTCCTTAAAAGGTTTCAACTTAAAGTAACCTAAAATGTTTCTTGGCAATGGAACTATCATTTTTTTTTTCCCAACACCTTAGAATCTAACACATTTTTGTCATTTATTTTCAAGTTTTCATAAAACTCTACAACTAATTCACCATACACAACCTCCTCCATTGTACATAAATTTTGAGCTCCTAATTTATCTAGAAACTCTTTGTAATAAAATCCATTTTTTTAAAGTAATTAAAATCAAGACAATGACTATCTAGAACTTTGTCAACCTTGCCTTTATTTTTGAACACCAAAGTGGATTTCTTCGCGGTCTTTATTTTTAGACACTCAAGCACCACTTTTCTTGGTGGAATAACCCTTTTTCGCTTTTGTGAAGCTTTCTTTTATTTTTCAAATTTAGTTATGTGCTATTCAAACATGCTCACTGAAGGATTTTCACTTCCCCTACTCTTGCTTCCAACAATACTTTTGAAAACTATGATTTTTCAATCATTCAGATAGGAATTTCTTTAGGAACATAAGGCTCTTTATTTTGTTCTTCTCCATGATCTTCGTAAGCCTTAAGTTGCTTAGTGCCACCACTTTGCTTATCCTGCTCAATATTTCCACCTTTATTTTCATCCACTGTTTTATCACAATGTAGTTTTTAGATTTGGATTTGATATAGTTCTTTTAGAATTTGTACTATTCTCTTCAAGAACTAAAGTTGAGTTTGAGAGGGTTTTTGATTTGGTTCTAAACCAGTTGAATTAGTAAGTTCATCAACAATCTGAATGAGGGTTTCTAAGGGTTTAGATTTGAAGGTTTTGATCATTATTTGCTATGATTTCCATGGGACCATCGTGCAATGGAGCATGTTAGGGTTTGATTTTTAGAATTCAAAAATTGATTTTAGTGAAACTGAAGAAAAGGAAGATATGGAGAGAGAAACTTAGATAGCAATGGGGAAGATGAATTTACATAGAAAAGAAAAGGAAGAAGAGGACCACTATCTAGACATGGATTTAAAAAAAAAGGATAACTAAGATTCATGGTCCACTCCTAATTCTCTAAGTAAACGCAGGAAACACACGATAAAAAAAAATCCTATGATTTTATAGAAATGTATCTTAATGAATTTGTTTATTTATCATGTATATGATTATTTTTTTATTGTTTAGTAATCTTAACACATTAATTAATCAAATAACTATAAAATTAACAAAAAGGATCACATGCACTAATTTCATTTCTAATAAACTCAAATCTAATTTTATCCAAGGGCTTTGTGAATATGTTTACAAGTAGAATATTTGTAAGCACAAATTGTACATTTATATCACCACATGATACATGATCATGAATAAAATGATGCTTAATTTCTATATGTTTTGATCTAAATGATGCACGAGATTTTTTGTTAAATTTATAGCACTTATATTATCGCATTTTATAAGAATATTTTTATAATTTAGACCATAATATCTCAATTGTTGTTTTATCCAAAGTATTTGAGTATAATAGTTTCTTATGGAAACATATTTAGCTTCTATAGTGGATAGGGTAACTAAATTTTGTTTCTTAGAAGACTAAGAAACTAATTTGTCTCATAAGAATTGACAGGTACCATAGTTACTTTTTCCTTCAATTTTTCACCTTACATAGTCTACATCTGAATATCTTATCAAATCACAAAATTGATTTTTAGGACACTAAATATTAGGTACCAAAATTACTTTTTCTATCAATTTTTCACCTTACATAGTCTACATCTGAATATCTTATTAAATCACAAAATTGATTTTTAGGATACTAAATATCTAACTTCGTAGTAGGTGCAGTATATTTAAAAATACATTTTATTGTAGCCAAATGTGTTTTTTGTGGGATTTGCTTGAAATCTTGCACAAATATATACACCAAAGAGAATGCTAGGATGAGAAGTAGTCAAATATAATAAGTATCCTATTAATCCTCCATATAGCTTTTCATTCACCTTTTTACGATTCAAGTATAGATTTAGCCTGGTTGATTTACTCATTGGTGTAAAGGCTCTTTCAACATTTTCAAAGCCAAACTTCTTGACAATCTGACAAGTATACTTCTAGTGTATAAAAATCCCATCATCTTTTTATTTGTAATCCTAAGAAGTAATTTAACTCACCCATCATTGACATTTCGAACTCGGCTTGCATTATTATCTTAGAAAATTGCTTGCAATATTCTTTATTAGTAGAACCAATAACTATATCATCAACATAAAATCGTACAACTAAAAAAATCTTGATCAAAATGTTTTAAAAATAAAGTTGTGTCCACTTTACCCTTAAGGAAGCCATTTTTTATCAGTAATTCACTTAACCTCTTTTACTATGCACGAGGGGCTTGTTTCAAACCATAAAGAGCTTTCTTAAGTTTATATACATAGTTGAACTTAAATGGATTTGCAAATCTAGGAGGTTATTCCACATAAACCTCTTCCTTGATGTATCCATATAAGAACACACTTTTTACATCCATTTGGAACAACTTAAAATTTTTGAAATAAACAAAAGTAAAAAGCTAGAGAATAACTTCTAACCTTGCAAGGGGTGCAAATGTCTCCTTAAAGTCAACACCTTCCTCTTATGAGTATCATTTGGCCACTAGTCTAGCTTTATTTCTTATTATTTTACTATTCTCACCTAACGTATTTTTAAAAACCTACTTAGTACCTATTATAGATTTATCCTTAGGTCTATGAATTAAATTCTATACTTGGTTGCTTTTGAATTGGTTTAATTCTTCTTGCATTGCATTTGTTCGATGATTATCTCTTAAAGCTTTTGCAATCGATGATGGTTCAAATTCAAATAGTAAAGCAAATTGATTTTCTATGTTTTTATAACTAGTTCTAGCTTCGACTCCTGATCTAACATCACCTAGGACTTTATCTAATGGATGATTTAACTATTTTATAGTTGATTTAGATAGATGTCGAGTCATCTGTAAAGGTTTTGAGCTACTTTTTAAGGGATAATTTGATCTAGCTTTTGACCTATTACCCACATTAGGCTTAATATAGATGTTTATCAAACCTTCTAAGGTTTTAATCTACTAGAAACATTAGGTTCAGTAGAACGTTCTAAGGGATCTTCTGACCTAGTCTCTATTTTATCTTCTCTTTGCTCACTCCTTTGATTTGTTTTGTGAATTAAGGGAGATTCATCATCAAATTCTTCATTATTTTCTTCAATAAACCTAACATTTATAGGCTCTTCTACTATCTTAGAAGTTTTATTAAAAATTAAAAAAGGTTTAGAATTTATAGAATATCCATGGAAGATAGCTTCATCTGCCCTTTCCTTAAAATTTCCCAAATGTTTACTAGTTTTCATTACAAAGCACTTGCATTCAAACGCATGAAAATATGACATGGTTGGTTTTGTTCTCTTGAAGATTTCATAAGAGGTTTTATTTGTCAAGGGCCTTATATAAACATTAAGGATGTAGCATGTCATAGAAATTGCTTTGGCCCAAAAATATTCAACTACACCGCTTTTGTTTAATAAAGTCCTTGTCATCTCTTAGATTGTTCTATTTTTATGCTCCATAACTCCATTTTATTGTGGAGTGTAAGTGTAAAAAGTTGTGATTGATGCCATTATTCTCATAAAGAGCAATGAAATCAAGATTTTCAAATTCTTATTTATGATCGGTCCATGAACTAATCATGGAAAAACCTTTTTCATTTTGAATTGTTTTTGCAAAAATTTCAATTTTTTTAAAGGCATCACTTTTATGACGTAAAAATAGTATGTAAGTAAATCTTGAAAAATAATCAACAATTACAAGTCCATATTTTTTCCTCCTAGACTTAATGTCTAGGTTGGACCATAAGTCCATGTGAAGCAATTCCAACAGTCATTTAGTGGAAATAACATTTTTACTTTTTTGTGAAATTGATGTCATTTTATTTTTTAAACAAGTAGAACAATGAAGATTTTCTTGATTATATATTTTTGGTAAACCATGAATGAAATTTTCCTTAGATAATTTTTCTAATTGATGGAAGTTTATGTGTCCTAACATTTTATGCCATAAAGAAATATTATCATTCATAATTAAAAAAACATTTTTAAGAATCTACTTCATAAGGTTTTATCCAATATGCATTCTTCTTATGAAAACCTTCAAACAACATAGTACCATTTATATCATAATTTATACATTCATTTTATTCAAAGATTATTTTATATCCTTTATCACATAGTTGACTAATACTTAAAAGATTATGCTCTAGGCCTTTCACAAGAGAAATGTTATTGATTGTATGAAGAGGAATGCCAATTATACCTATTGCAACTATTTTACCTCTACTATTGTCACTAAACTTTACATAACCGTTTTCATTCCATTCTAAATTTGTGAACAACGAAGCGTCCCTTGTCATATGCCTTGAACAACCAATATTGAGGTATCGAATTCCTTTCAGCTTGGCTTCATGTTCTTGCACATATCATAAACAAATCAAGATTGTTTATGAACTTAGTGAAGCTTGGGTCTATTAAAATTCAAGCTTGTGTTTTCATTCTTCATTTGATGGCTATTGAGTTAGGAATTCTTGTAGAAATAGTATTTTTTGATATGTCTTAGCTTGTTGTGAAAGAAACAAAAACATAAGGTTTATGTGCATTACACTTATTATCTACAGTTCTTCCTTGGTTTTGGTTTGGGTACCTTCTGATGTATCATTTGCGGTAATCTTTAACATATCCTTTGATGGGATGCTTTTTGTTTTGTTTAGGGTACCTTTTGATGTACCATCTACTTTCCTCAACTCCCACAATTTTTCCTTTTCCTTTTATGTCTTTATTATTGTTAACATTTTCTTTAATTGATTCTATTTTGGGTTTAAAAAAAATTATCTTAGTTGTATTAGACGATTCTACTTTGTTATAACCTAAGTCGATTTTAGATTGATCTATACGATGTGAAGAAATCAACATCTAAAGTTTTCTATCACTTTCATTGAATTTTTGAAATGTATTTTCAATTAATTTTAATTACCCATCTACTTGTATCATTAACCCTTTTATTTCTTCCTTCAAAACTAAGTTTTCATTTACTAAAGCTTTCCTAACTACAAATAAGCCTTTGTTATCATTCTTGAGAATATCATTTTCATCTACAAGAAGCTTATTAGTTTGTGCTAGTGTACCTTTTTCTTCTTGTAAGGCTTTATTTTTTATATCTACTTGTGAAATCTTCTTGTTAGCCTTAGAAAAAGCTTTTAATAGTTTATATATTTCTACACATATATCATCAGGTAGTTTTCCCTCAAATTTACATTTAGTTTCAAGTTTTGAGCTTACCTTTGATACAATCATAAAAGAGATGTTTGCTTCTTCAATTTCATCATCAATAGGTTCTAACTCATTCTTTGACTCGTCCAAATCACCCTACGTTGCAATCAAGGATTCTTTTCTTTTCTTATACTTCTCTTGTTTCTTAATGATAACTGGATACTCATATTTGATTTGCTTGGAGTTCTTGCACTCATAGCACATAAACTCCCTTTTCTTCTTTTTCTTTAAATCCCTTTCCTATATCATTTCTACCTTTGCTAATCTTAAACCATTTAGAAAATGATTTCTTACCTTTTTTTTTTTGAGTAATTTATTAAGGCATCTTATTAGAAGTGTAACATCATCATCATCAGATGACTCTTCATCATCCGAGTTATCCTCTAAGTCCTAAGCTTTGAATGCAATGGATTTCCTTTTAGGTTCCTCTAAGGTACTCTCTATCTTTAGGAAGTCAGCTTCATATGCCATTAATTTGCTATGCCATTGGCTAGAGGTCAGCCTCTTTATGTTGCACGTTTTCTTTATTGTGATTTTCTTTGCATTCCACACTTTGGGAAGAACTCTTAATATCTTATGAGATGATTCTGTATGATCAATATTTTTACCAAGAGGAGAGAGCTTGTTAGTAATTGTAGTAAATCTACTATATGTGTCTTTAATTTTTTCACCTTGTAACACTCTAAAAGTTTGATATTGCCACATCAATGAGTTAATCCTTGTTTCCTTAATTGACTTTGTGCCTTCATACATTTGTTCTAACATGTCCCAAATTTTCTTAGCTAGTTTACAAGAAGAAATTTAGATAAAACTCAGAACGTGCAATTGTAGATAAAAGTAAGTTCTTAGACTTTGAATTATTTCTAGCGTTTTCAATATCTTCTAAATGCATGACGGGGTGTAGAACTTTAAGATCTCCAGTTTTTATTATAGTCCAAGTCTAGAAGTCAAATGCTTGCATTTAAGTTTCCATCTTGTGTTCCTAATAGGGATAATCAACATCATAAGAAAATAGAGTTTTTCCTAGTTAAACATTTAGATGACTACTTTTAGCCATTTGATCTTGAATCTAAATGATATTAGAGTGTAGTTTTAATACCAAATGTAGGTTCCAATTTAGATATTTAGAAGGGGTTGAATTGATATCTATATAAATTTTTAACTTTTTGAAATTACTTTAAACAAAATATTAAATCTCTCAAGATATCCTTGTTAGCTTACAATGCATGCTAAATGTTCAACAAGAATGTGCAATAATAAATTTAATAAACAACAAAGATTAAAAAGATGGGGAAAGAAAACAAAGAGGAGGATTTTATAAAGGTTCTTCCTTATGCACCATTCCTTTTTTCTAGCTCCACTATTAGGGACCTGATCGTCCATATTGGTATCGTTTTACTAATCCAATAAACAACAATAGTGAGAAGCTACAATTAATCTGCTAATACTTGGCATTTTGCACTCTCTACTGTACCTATCTAGCCCACAATTTGGCTAATCCACATAACTATAGAGAACCAATATAACTTCTTTGAAACGCAACTATCAACCTTTCAAGAAATAAAAGAGCTTAAGGAATACAACAACAAAAAAAAAACTCTCAATAATTTTTGTGCTAAAAAATAGAATATTAAAATAAATACTAAAGTAGTGTAAAGTATTTTCTGAGCAAGTCTTTAAGTTTTTGACAGGATGTAGTTCTTGAGTGTGTTGTTCTTTACATTCTGATTTTAAATTGTTAGTATATATATATCATCTTTGATCTATAGCCGTGATCGGATAGCAGAATCTCTTTAAGTATATCACAAATTATCTGTTGGAGGAGTTATCCTTTTTGTTTTGAAATTTGAATGTTCTCTTCCTCCTTGTTTTTGCGATTTTGTTAGACTTGTTATTTAAAATTTTAAATGTTATATTATGTGTCTTTGCTACTATTTTATCCATTTTGTGCATGAACTTCATCTATTAAGATTAGATTGATATGCTGAAGACTTCATTATTGTTTGTAGATAAACTCAGATATTCTAATTTAAAATTCAAACAAATGCTTTGAGTATGATCAACTTGAATGTATCTTTAACTTCCATCTTTATCTAAAAACTTGGTCAAATCTCCTTGAATTTAAAGTGCAGTAACATCTTCTTCTAATTTTTTATAAGTATCCATGCTAGTGTACCTTGTAAATCTTTAATAAACAAATACAAACAAATTGTTCTTAATAAAAAATAAACATAATAAAAAGAAACTCCTTAAAATCAATCCCCATAGATTTATGAATCAACTTAATTGGAATGAAATTGGATATATTTCTGAAATACATCCAATAAGTGGAGTTAGGTCTTTAATCCAATTATATTGTTGTCCAACTTAAGCTTGCATCACACTTTCTATACAAAATTCATTTTCCAAACTCATTCTTTGAGTTATTCTCTGAATATCCATACTACCGGAGTTGCTAAAATAGAAGAAGAAAATCTGTTACTTGTCAACAACAATGAATGAATATGGGAAACCCAAACTTGCCTAATATGGCATCTCTGTTAATTGTATTGAACTAATCGGAGCATCGAGAAGTCACTCACACTTGAGGAAGTTCGTGCTCAGTCTCAAAAGATAGTTCAGCACACTGGAACTAAGGATACCGTAAGGAGCTGCTTTGGAAGGCTTCTTGCTTTTAGAAGCACAAAAGCTTTCTTTGACTGGCCCTGCTTCATTCTTGAAATTCAGAACAACTTTTGATAGTCTCTGGGCTATTTTATTTTTATTTAATCTGTATACTTTATAACCTTATCAGTAAAATATTTAATTGTTTTGTTATTATCAAAATCAACAGTAGAAAGCTTAACATCCATGGTTTACATGCGTTCTCAAATTATCATCTAGACTCCGAGGGGTACCTCGAAGATCCATATCACTATTGGTTAGCTTTTCCTCCTGATCAACACCTTCCCTAGATGATTGTTGTTTACTAATTATTGTCAGAGCAGTATCGAGACATCTATTGTTTTTTAATGGTCAGAGCAGTATCGAGACATCTATGAGGTGGTATTATACCAGAAACTCCCAACATTGGAACAAAAGAGTTGTTATGTTTAATTTGACCTGAAGCTAAAGCAAATAAAAGCCAACCAAGACTCCAACTTCGTACAAGGGTTATACGTCATGTGTGTGGTTTGTTTCCTACCTTAAAAGTTTTAATGACTTTGTACGAAGACAGTATAAAAATGATCCGAATTGCACTATTGCTATTCCTACTGGCTATCTTAAACAAAATGGAAAGTAAAAGGGTTTGAAAAAGAATGGATTAAAGTTAGACTAAAACTCATAAGATTTATTATGGTACAACATTATGTTAGATCGATGTGGAACACAACAGAGAGTAAGAATTACAATGTAAATGATGCAAATAATATATGATGTTTCAAGGGTAAAGCGTATCGAAGCGAAATTCTAAATGAAATTGGGTATTATTTAATGTTTGTCGTTTGAATAATATTTTCTTATAATTCTTCCAAGTCATAGGTATTTACTTGAAATAATTGTTGTTTCCTTTTTTATTTGTCTAAGAAGTGACGGTTATTTGACATTCGAATGCGTTCATCGCATAATTTGAATTTTGGATATGCCAGTTTCATGACAAGCTCTCAGTTTTCGAAAAGGCGTTAACTCTCACATCTTAATACATGATCGAACACCTTCCTTATCTACCGCATCATCAAAACCAACATGTATAACATAATTTGATATAATCTCAACAACATGGACATCTAGTTATTGACATACACCCCATAACTCTAAGATCGGAGCATGTACAACCCTAAGAAAGAGTTCCATATCTAAAGCATGAATCTACACTTAAAATAAACCAGCTAGTCCTTTCCTGTAAGTTGTTGCACAAGGAACATAAACTCTTCAGGACTAGCATGAATAACTTTAGGTGATTCCAAGTAAACTATAACAGGAACAGTATTGCTTCTCTTTTCATAACATGTCTTCTTGATCTTTGTAGAGCTCTTGCTCACCGATAATGGTGCTGGCTTTGGACCTCGCAACTGCATCTGCAACACCTCCTTTCTTGTTGACGGTACCATGCTCCCATTCTCCACAAACAGCTCCATGTATGTAAAAGAATTAATTCTAATATACAGTGGACGGGGTCAATTTTCTATGTAAAATATTTCGTAGGAATGGAGTGGGAACTTGGGAATCTATTTTTCTTGTTTGAGTGATTCTGGAATGCCTCTGAGAAGGAATGCAATATTTATAGGGTTGCCACGTCGAAGAGTGACTATATAGGTTGAAATGATTGATGGATCATGCTTGAATTGGCCGTCCTCGTTTGAATATTTATGGATTTTGCTGGCCACGTCTGTCATGAAATCTGGTCACAATGGGAGGTTAAGAATGAGTTACAAGGTCAAAACATGTGGAGTCAAATTTTCGCTTCCTTCATTAAATGTCAATTAATCCGAATTGTTTTTATTTACTACCGTGCTGACTTTCAGATGCGACAATGGAATACATATTTAAAAAGTCAAGCTCTTTCATGGTTGTTGGCTCTTATAGTTACAGCCGACTTTGGTGGGTGCGACTTTCAACTCTATACATACATATATGGATTTATTTTGTTCAGCTCTTTAAGTTGAATCTAAGCTTTAAAAATTTGAGTCTAACTCGAGTTCATACTCATTATACATCTCGACTTGAGTAAGTTACAGGTTTACTTACAACAATCCTATTCCAAAAATTTTAAAGATGGTTCAATGAAGCCTAAATTAATATTGGTACCAAGGCAACATATATTATTATTTCTCCCACATGGGACACGCCAGACACAGTATTCGCATAGCACACGCTTTAGCAAGCATCAGTGTTCGAACTTAACAATTACCAAAAGTTCTATATATTAGAAAAAGAATTAAAAGAGCAAACCAGAAAAACGCAAAAGGGAAAAATGGAAAGCTCAATCTAAACTATCGACGGCCGACCAATAACGTGAGAGTTGGTTGGCGACATCAACATTATAAGGTTGTCACTAAAACAACTTTTTTTTTTTAATTATAATTTAATATTTCACGGGTCCATCCACTACCATGATCTCAAAAAAAAAAAAAGTACAATTGCCAAGGATGGGTTGATTTTTTTTATACTAGTTGATTTTAAGATACATATTTGATGATATTTTAAGTCATAAGAGATTTTTAGCGATATATGGTTTGATTTGCAAAAGATTATATATTTTATTTAAAAGTTATGTATGGTTAAAATTTTAAAATGATATATGATTTAAATTGTTTATAAATTAGGTTTTATTGCACGAAGTCATAAAAAAATGGAGTATTTGAAGAGAACACTCTTAAATATTGTTATTTAATTTTTTTTTTGAAATATAATACTCACTAAAATTATTCTAAAAATAGGTTTCAAAGAAGCAGTCGTGGTTTGCGACTTCTTCTTTTGCAAAATTTGCAAAATTGAAGGCACACGTCTGGTTTACGCTTTCAGTACAATTTGTATTGATGTTTGAGGGTGCGAATGCCATCCGCGCCTTTAGTGTAACTTTTTTTTAACACTTTGGTACAAATAAATATAGCAATTTGACATTTATAAAAATACCAAATAGCAATGTGTTTGGTCTTAGCTATAGTATACTCCAGTAAGTCTTTTTTGATATATTATAAGCTTCATAATTTCAAATGAGCAAAAAGTTACAACATTTTAAAGTTAAAAAAAAAAAACTGAAACTAATATGATTTACTTTTCCAACTTTAAAGGGTCATAACTTTTTACTCGTTTAGAATTATTGAGCCCATAATATATAAAAAATGATTGATTTGAGTGTACTATAGCTAAGACTAAACGTATTGTTGTTTGGTATTTTTATAATGGTCGAATTGTTATGTTTTCATATGCCAAAGTATAAAAGAAAAAAAAAAGTTACATTAAAAGCGTAAACAACATCCATGCCTTCAAGTAATATGCTCGAGAGCATGGATGCCGTCCGTGTTTTTAGTATAAGTTGTACTGAAGGTGTAGACTTGGCGTGCACTTTCAATTTTGTAAATTTTAGAAAGAAATAAGTCGCAAATCATGTCTGCGTCTTCGAAACTTATTTTTGGAATTATTATTTTGATACAATATTTACGAATTTTAAAAATTTTTGGAATTATTATTTTGATACAATATTTACGAATTTTAAAAAAGAAAATCACTATATTTAAGAGTATTACCTAAATATTTATGGATCTATTAGTGCAAAGTAGCATGGGGGTAGGCAAGAGATAGATTTTGTCGGTAAGGATTTGAAAAAGGATCAACATGGAATTGTTCCTATCGACATGGAACTGAGTAATGGTTAAGATGGACTTAGAATGGTTGGCATAAAGTTATAAGCGATCAAGATAAACCTATTTTTTAATTTGATAATAATAATAATAATAATAATAATAATATTTTTGGCAATATAAAACTCTCAAAATCGGATATGATTTGCAAAAACCATGTGCAATTAAAATGTCAAGACTTTGACCTTTTTCTTTTAGTTTATATATATATATATTAATTTATTATTGCTACCCTATTTTGTTGATTTTTCATAATATTTTCATGACCAGTGTTACAAAAAAATTCACTTATTTGTTGATACGAAAATGGAAAAAATAAAGGGCAATGAAATGGAATAAGAAAATTAAAATTGAGGCGCTTATATTATCTCATTTTATGATAACAACTATTATAATAAATATGTTAATTTGCCTCATTTTCAAAAGTTGAATAACTTAAAAAAAGTTTTATGTTTGAACTCTAAGTTGAAAATATATGAAATTACAGTTTTCTACTATCATTACTCCGCTAAGTTGAACAAACAGAACATCTCTACAACTAAGGATACTAAGTAAATAGTGATATATTTTATGAATCTTCAGGCACAATCATATCGGCTTAGCAAACTTTGATGCAGGAAGTATATAAAACCCGACCACAGCTTTAATTTTAAAACTTTTATGATTATTTTCAACATAATTCTTATTCTCTCAATGTATAATTAAGTTAAAAACCTTTTTAAAAGGTTGTGATCCATATTACATTACATAAATATAAAACTTTCGTTTATATACCTTAGATAAGTGGTATGCTACGTATAGAAATGAATTGCGACGAGTTTTTAGAAAAGCTTAGTAAGCAATTGACCATTTAAAACATTTGGATTAAATTTAATATTGCTAAAAAATTAGGATAAAAACTTCAAGTTTTTGAAAGCTCAATCAGAATAGGTAAAGGGATAGACGGGGTAGTGGATTTCTAGAACTTATAAGTGGATTTTTTCAAAAATAAGAATTCTTCAAACTCTAGTCCCAACAGCAATACTAGCAAAAGGCTGCGCCGGGCACTAAAGTACATTAAAAACATACTGAGAATTTTTCCAAAAGGGGAAGGAGTTGTTTATGACCTAAGAGAGCAGGTAATAAATGTATTGCTCGCAAGAACATCACCTTACTTTGTCCCATGAATTAGTCACTCAAGGCTTTCATAAATATTGATGATGACGTCGTAGATAATGAGTAGAAATTGTCAGAGTCTAAAGTATTAATTAGATATACTCTTTTAATATATTGTTGGCCTTTAGAACCATCTAGCTAGCCGTTATTGACGAGTTATAGATAAAACATTACAAACAACACGATTCTCTTTGGCAAGTAAAGAGCAAATTCCAGGAAGGGTTTCAATGACCCAGATATGCTGGTGGAACGTCTTTGCCGTGCATGCTTTCTGAGCCAACCCTTAGGTGCTTTAAGCTTCATGCTTTGTTTGATTCGGCAGGAAACTCATACGTTATGCACGAGTTTGAATTCCCACGAGGGTTAAAAGTTGTGTGCTTGATGTGAATCCTGACTTTGAAGTCCCAAGGATGTTTTCTAAAATGAGGATTGATTTAAAGTAAGTATACCTATTAACAAGTATGCAGACTTTGTTTCTTTATTATGTAATATTAATAAAATTTATTCAAATTCTTCTTTAATTTTATTGATCGAGAGAATTCTTAAATTAATTTAATAACTTTCTCAAACTTATTAACCATAATATTAATCTTTTTATAATGGCATAGTTCAAATATTGCATTAAGAACAAAGAATTCTCTAAAAATAAATAAATTAATTTCGAAAGAATTATATAACTTATCTTTAAGATTACATTAGTTCTTTTTAAACATGTTAGATTTAATTACACATCAGATTTCTCAATCATAATGTATAATATCGAATAATTAAAATAATACCCTATAAATTTTAATATAAACAAAATTAAGAATACATGCGTGAGCCAAGAAATTTAAGAATTCATTAAATAGCAATAAATCTAATCGCATAATAATTCTAGAATAAAAAGTCTAAATATTAAGAAAATTAAGTTTTAATCATGTTGAAAATAGAAAATCTCAATGATGTAAAATCATACATCATTAAAGAAATTAAAGAAAATCCATAATTGTTGAAGTACAGAAAAATAATATTATATTTTCTCAAAAGAAACCTTGAACAATAAAAAAAAAATTCTTCTAAAAGTTATGAGGTTGGGTTCCTCTTATCCTTTATATAGCGAGTGTCAAAAGCTCTATTTTTAGGCCAACACACTATAGTCGTGCTTTGAGCCGTGTTGAAATTGTCAATCAAAACTCTAGAAAACTAGATGCTATAGTTAACATGGCCACATGTCTAAGTTATGCTTAAACATAATTATTTTCGAAAGATAAACAACCAATAAATATAGTCGTGTCTCGCCCCTGAGTAACTCTCGGTTTTTATTTCTTCAAACTTTAATTTTCAACATGATCTTGACATGACTATGTTAGTTGTACGTATCTATTTTTAAAAGTTTATAACTTCTTTTATTTAACTTTAAATTAAGTAAAATTGGATTTCTTTCTTTCTTTTTAATTAATTATTCATCAAAGTCCCAAAATTAAAATATTACTCAATTAAAATTTAAATTCTTCAAATCACACCAAAATAAAGAAAAAACTTTAAATCCCATTGAATATATATTTAATTAAGTACCTATCAAGAGTCAAGATCCAATCTTAGACAGGCGGACCTAATTTTAACAGCTGGCACAATAACAATGAAAATGACTCATTCTTTAGTGAGATTATATGAACAAATGACTGAACCAAAATATGTTATTGCTATGGAGCATTTTCGCTATCGTTAGAGTTTTCTCAATGGTAACTATCTCGCTTTCATAGAGAAATTTATATAGAATTTTTGAAAAAGGCTTTTCTTCATACTTCATAAGAATAAGAAAGAAAAGACTTACTATCTTTGGGATCTGATGTTACACCGCTGCCCAATACTTTACGGGATCGACTTTATTACATAAGTGAATTCCTAACTTTCTAAGTAATAAAATTAATATGAGTACTCATATACATGTATATATATATATATATACTCCCGTTCCTAATGGATAACTGAATCAAAAGGGAAATAAAAGTAAGTAAAAGTGCAGGGGAAGGAATGACTGGTAACTGGACGAAAACTTACGTAAAATCCACTATATATGACACATCACGGTGTCTCATTAATGTTAAATACTGGTACAGGATTCACAGAGCAATAGACACAAATAATGTGAAGATGCTTCCTGGGTAGAGTACATAAACAAAAAAAAAAAAAAAAAAGCTCCTAGGAAAAATGTGAAATATTTCTATGAATGTGTTATATTCACGTTTGATATAACATAAGTGCATTTTGCATGAACTCTGTTGCGGGACTGGTGATTCTTGTGACAATTGCAGCCATGATCATGCTTTTTTGTGTACCTTATTACTCATGCTTTTTTGTGTGCCGCTCACGTGCGTCTGCGTGCCTGGGTGCCTACCTTTTGCGTGTCGTAATATATGATTTTTTTTTATATTTTTAATATTCATCATGGAATACATAAAAGTAATAGTATGATGATAAATAAAAATAAAAATTATTAAATAAATTTTGAAACATATTACGTATTGCATATTTAATTTTTAGTTGAAAAATAAAATATATAAAATTAATAGATAAATATATACAAATACACTTGTATGAATGTGTATATATACATATACATTATGTACATATTATGTTCAATTTTATATATGTATAAGTGATGTTCACCTACGTGGTTTGATATGTACACACATACATATTTGCGCACATACACATTTATGTATACATATACATAATTATATATTTTCATGGTGGATGTATGCATGTACATGCACATTTGTGTATACATGTACATGTGTACCCATGCACATGGACTATATATGCATATATGTAGATGTGTATTTGTGTACTGTCGATGTATATGTTAATATGTATTGCTTATTAATTTTTATTATAAAAAATAATATTTTAATAATTGATAAATAAATACATAAGATTACAATTACCATATTACGTTTATAGTAATGTGTATAGAAAGTTTATGTAATTATAAAATATATTATGTTCTTATATGTATAAATATAAAGTACTCATAACATAAGTAGAATTTGTATGTAATTTCGTACACATGTATGTATACACATATATGTACATATAATATATTGTTTATAAAATGAAAGTTGTATATATGTATACATAAATGTATGTATTAAAATAATCATACGTATACGTAATATATATATTTCAATATGTGTGTGTGTGTACATATGTATATAAAAGTTGTACTTTTAATATATTTTCATGATATTAAAATATAGATAAGTATACGCATATGTACGTAATAAATACATAGACCTCTGTAAAAAAATAGCTGTTAGCATGTGCTCTGGTAGCTAGGGTTTCTTACCCTTTTCCCAAAACAGCCATAGCCGCTGCAACTATGACCGGCGGCAGACCCCCCCCCCCCCCCCCCCCCCCGCAGACGGCCCCGCCCATAGTGGCTCCGTCCTATGGAAAAGCCCTCCTTGGAGGCCCCTCTACTCCCGTTACCTTTACAACAACACCCCCAGATTTCAACATGACATCCATGCCCACCATCTACAAAGGCGAACCCACCTTCATCATCACCAAGACTGAAAGCGAGCAGCTCGCAAAACCCTTTCGCTTAGCCCTAATCGGTAAATTCTCTAAGGGCAGACCGAAGATGGACACTCTGAAAAAAGAATTCGACAGAATAGGCTTCAAAGGGGGTTTCTCCATCGGAGCTATTGACTTCCGCCACATCCTCATCAACTTCGATCTTGAAGACGACTACCAGCGATGTTGGATTAGAGCCATATGGACCATGGACTCATACGTGATGAGAATCCTAAAATGGACGCCCTCATTTCGTCCAGATAAGGAATCATCCCTCGTTCCCGTTTGGGTTTCACTAGAAAACCTCCCGATTCATCGTTTTGAAGAATGTTACTTACGCCGGCTAGCCCTGATGATTGGAACACCTCTCAAACTGGATGAAGCTACAAAGAAAAAATCTCGGCCCTCCGTAGCCCGAATCTGTATCGAAGTTGATCTCCTAACAGATCTACCAACGCGTCTTCGATTGGGTGAAGGAGACGAGATCTTTTTTCAAAAGGTACGGTATGAAAACCTCCCCCTATACTGTCGCCTATGCAACACAGTTGGTCATGGGGCAGCAAATTGTCGAAAACAAGGACTGAAGGCTGCTTCTACTGCACCTAGGAGAACCATCGCAGCCGAGCCTAAACCCCCGTCTCAGGATCTGGACAAACCCTCAAACTCATCTGGGCTTCAAACTTCGGACAAAGCTGGCACACTCCTGGACCCCATTGAAAATCAAGCTGATAACTTGCCAAAGCCTAATGATAAACCCTCTGAGGTAATGCTAATACCCACCAACCCACTCACGGACAGATCCAAGGACAAAGTGACGGAACCAATGGACAAGGTAGACAAGAAAAATTCAGGGAACAACACACTAAAGCCCCCTGCTACAGAGGACTCTGCCCACGACGTTACTACCAAAGAAAAACCGGAAGAAGCAACAATAGCACACTCCAAGCAAAGACTTCGGCATAACAATCATACCAAAGCGAACAAGATACCAGCTGACCCAACATCATCTCAGGTAACCACATTGCTGCAAACCAATCCTATTTCTCCAGCTGAAAATATCACTACTACTATTGCATCTCTATATGTGGAACTACCCAATATGTCTACTGATCCACTGGTGACAACACCCCCTTATTTCAATGTGCTCGCTGAGGATACTGAACAATTAAATGAGGAAACGGATTATGATCGGCATCTAGGGGAATCCACTGATGCATCTGAAGACGTAGTGTCAACACAACCCCCCCCCCCCCCCCCCCCCGCTTGACACAATCTGACGATGAAGCTACCACCACAAAAAAACACAGACACAACTTCAGCCCAACAAAGAGGGGCACTTTTTATCCAACAAACCCTCGGCGCTCCGCAAGGATATCTGGTGACCCCAAACACCCCTCCTTTTAAATGATCAATATGCTCTTTTGGAATGTACGTGGGATTGCCAACAAAGCATCTCAGCGTCGTCTTAAATTCTTAATACAATCTCATAGAATATCATTAGTTGCCCTTCTTGAACCAATGGCAAACACTGCTGTCCTCCAAACATTGAGAAATAAATTCAATCTCTTTACAACACTCTCTTCTGCCAACAACAAAATTTGGATTCTTATCTCCAATGAATTCTCTGTGTTATCCTCAACTGATCACGAGAAAATTTTATCCCTGGAAGTTACCCACCATCAACTTCCCACCACAATTTTGATTTTTGTCGTCTATGCCTCCTCCACAACACAGGGCCGCTTGAGTTTATGGTTGACAATGCAAACACTCTCCAGGTCTTCTCAAGGTATGCCATGGCTAATAGGAGGAGATTTCAATGTCATCCGTTCAATAAATGAATACAAAGGAAACTCCACTCCTAACCAGGGGGCGATCTTTGATTTCAATAATTGCATAACCGAATGTAATCTCATTGAGCTTCCAACCGTGGGGAACGAGTTCACATGGCAAGGAGCGAGATCCAATGGAACGGTATTCAAGAAACTCGACCGCTTGCTCTTTTCAACAGATTGGATCTCCTCGATTCAGGTAAACTCCATTCAACACTTGAATAGAGCTTCTTCAGACCACTGCCCTATCTTGTTTCAATGCCAAAAGGAAGCATCATCCAAACCAAGCCTATTTCGATTCCAGAAGATGTGGCTCAGAAGACAGGAAATATTCGAAATCATTAAGGAGAATTGGTCTCAGCCAACAGACTCTTATGGCATGCTAGCTTTCTCACTTAAACTTCGGAGACTCAAGTCTAGGCTTAAGGATTGGAATAAAAAACAATTTGGGGACGTTTTCAAAAATCTGAAGAACGCGGAAGCCTAAGTCTCTAGTCTAGAACAGCTGTACGAAGCGACTGGAGAAGTCGAAGACAGACTCAACCTAAAGAAGTCCAAATCCAACCTATTCTCACGCCTCAGGGAACACACGGACTATATACAACAGAAATCCAAGATGAGATGGTTCAGAGAGGGAGATGGAAATTCAACTCTCTTCATTCTTTTGTTGCAAACCGTAGGACCAAAACGATGATTCATAAAGTCAGAAATGGAAGAGGTGATTGGATATCATCCCCTGCTGAACTAGAAGAAGAAGCCATCCAATTCTTCACCCACCTTTTACGGCAACAGCCAGTTGATGATGATGCTGGAGCCGAGAATAGGCTGCTTGCTAACATCCCGAACTTGATTACTATTGAAGACAACAGGGCATTGCTGCGTCCCATCATGGGCCCAGAGCTAAAACAAGCTGTTTTTGGATTAGATGAGGAAAGTTCACCTGACGCGGATGGATACAGAGGTTTCTTCTATCGCTCCTATTGGGATATAATTGAACAAGATCTCTTAGCTGCAATTCGAGATTTTATGGCTGGTACTCCAATTCCCAGATCGGTAGCAAGCACTCTGATTGTCCTTCTACCTAAAAAGCACTCCACAACATCATTTGCGGATTATAGACCGATAAGCCTCTGCAATTTTTTGAACAAAATTTTCACAAAGGTACTAACCGAAAGGTTGAAGCTAGTTCTACCATCCATAATCTCACCGGAGCAGTCAGCCTTCCTAAAAGGTCGTGACATCACAGAAAACATACTCCTTGCTAAAGATCTCGCCCAATTCCTAGATCATCCCTCAAGAGGCGGAAACCTGATAATCAAGATGGATATGATGAAAGCTTTTGATCGGGTATCATGGTCCTTCCTCCAGAACTTAATGATCAAATTTGGATTCGCACACCATTTTGTATCACTTATCCTGGGCAATCTCAGAGCAGCCTGGTTTTCAATTATATTAAACGGAGGTCCAGTTGGTTTCTTCCAAGCATCTAGGGGTATCAAACAAGGGGATCCACTATCTCCATATCTCTTCTTGCTAGCTTCGGAAGCCTTATCTCGTGGACTAAAACACCTTCAAGAGACAGGGCAAATACTTCCATTTCACACTCCCTCATCAAACTCAGCCAAAATAACGCACCTAAGTTTTGCAGATGATGTCTTGATTTTCACTCGTGGTGACAAAAGGTCCTTGCAGCATCTCAACAGATTTCTTTCGGATTATGAGCTAGGTTCTGGACAAAAAATCAATAAGGACAAGAGTTTTTTCATCCCCCCTAGCAACCGCCCCCCAATCTACACCCAACAAGTCTTGACTTCTCTTGGAATTCCGGATAGCTCATTTCCGTTCCAATATCTAGGATGCCAACTCTACAGGGGTAGAGTACGAGAATGTTATTTCTCACACTTAATCGACAATTATGAAAGGAAGCTAAGCCATTGGTCCACCAAGATCCTATCAACTGGAGGTAGAGTAATACTCATCTGTCATGTGTTGCAAGCAATTCCACTTCACACGCTCACAGCAATTCAACCCCCCAAATCAGTGATAAAGAAGCTTGAGCACAAATGTCAACAATTCCTATGGGGATCCTCAGACTGTGGTAACAACAAACATTGGAGGGCTTGGCATAGAATCACTTTTCCATCAGATGAAAATGGACTTGGCATCCGAGATTTTTCCTCCTTGATTAAAGCTGCATCACTAAAGCTATGGTGGAAGTTTAAGCAAGGCAAGAGTCTTTAGGCAAATTTTATTAGCTCATTGCCTGAATCATCAAGGAAACGTACTTCATGGCGACGTCTTCAACTTATACAAAATATAGCAGAACAGAATACCTGTATACAAGGTAACAAACGCATATGGATGCCATCCGTCACCGGTGCGTTCAGCTATAAGTCAGCATATGAAGTGGTTAGGCCGAGGCAACAACCCATTCAATTTTTTGAAAAAATTAAACATCGTTTTCTTCCTCTTCGGATTCGCATATTCATGTGGAGATTATTCAATAAACTATATGCCTTTCCGGAAGTTCTTTGCAGTTTTGGATTCACCCAGAACCCCTCTCGATGCCCATTGTGTCTAAGTGAAATAGAGTCCATACAACACCTTTTCCTCCAATGCAAAGTGGCTACTGATCTATGGTTTCTTATGGCTACCTGGCTAGACATCCATATCCCTCCGGTCGCCGGCTTGTGGAATATGATACAAAATTGGTTCCAAGCGCATCCAAAGGGCACAGTGTTTAGCTTAATATGTCAGCTAACACCAGCCTTCATTTGCTGGGAACTATGGAAGGCGAGGAACATAATGATCTTCGAAGGTCGCACAACATCAGTTGGAGCACTCTATCACAGGGTCAAAGACCAGCTAACCCTAACGCTCAGTTCCTACTCCCCCAAAGTACATACCGCGCAAGAAGCTGCAGCTATCAAAAACCATTTCGCAACCATCTTGGAGGTAAGGGGGAAAACAAGAAAAACCATCAAATGGTTGAGACCCTCATCAGGTTATGTCATTAACTCCGCTGTTTCAAAAAATCCGGAGAGAGCGGCTTGGGCTTACACTTTGCGATGGAATGATGGTTCGTTTATACATTCAAACATGAAATGTGTAATGGACACATCAGTGACAATATCTATAGAACTGGAGGGTATCCTCTTCGGTCTACACTCATGTGCTACCAACAATATCTCCCCAATACAGATCCAAACCAGCAACAAGTCACTAGTATCCTATCTTCAAGAAGGTATAGAGTGTCCGTGGCAACTATCCCTTAAAATAACGGAAGCAAAAAACCTGATGCAGCTACTATCAGCATTTGTTGTCCATGTATACAGCGAAACAAATGCTCTAGCGGCAGGCCTTTCTCACCATGCAACTCAACTTGATAGTACCACTATCATGCGCTGGCAGGATCTCCCCGGAAAGCTCAAAGGCATCTACCTTCTAGATATTGCTGGATGTCCATACATTAGAACTAGATAGCTCCCATCACAAGCTAACCTACTGTTCCTTTGTTTACTTCCTCCAGTTGGAGGAATGTCTTTTTTTTTGTACAAGTATTACTAAATACTGCTCAACTGTAAGGTCTTTTTGAAGGAATCAATAAAAGGAACAGCCATACTGGTTTTAAAAATTAAAAAAAAAAGAGTATACGCATATGTACCGTGTACGTATGTACTTATATTCATGTATATATACATAATATACATGTTATTTATTCCTTTATACACATATGTATTTATATAGTAAATTTATATGTATATAATGTGTGGACAGGGGATATACATATACTATGAATATGTTAATATGTAACGCCCCAAAACTTGGAGCACCACAGCTCGCTACATGTCACTACTATCGAGCGACATGCTAAGGCTCTAAAACTTCAACATACTTCAAAACCTGCTCATATACATTATCCATCATATTACTATAACTATAATAAAATGAATGACTCACAGATGAGTCATTCTAATTTTATTATTTAAAAACCACAAAGTCTCAAGTTACAATCTATATCTCTATAATTTCAATTTAACAATAAAACATCAATTTACAACAATTCATAATTCTTGTTACTCTTCCTCCACATAGTAATAGTGTTCTCTTCCCATCTCATCCATGTAATGTCCCACCAAGTTTTTGTTTTTATCGTGCTCTAGTTGTTCATCATTTTTGCCTGCAACTAAAAAAAAATATATGAAGGGGGTTGAGCCTAAGCTCAGTATGTAAGTACCACACCCACATGCGCATGGCACATCACATTAATATCACATGCATGTATGCAGCATTTATCCTCAACACATTCACAATTCAGCTCACACATCAATACCAATAATGAATTATAACACATGGGGATACTCATGACCTTGGTACACACAACATTTGTCATAGTTGGAACTGCCTCTACGAGCCCTGTCTAACCTAATCTATCTTAGATTATTTCAATACACGGCTCTATTAGAGACAACGGGCTATACTGATCATCGGGGTGCCCCATAGGGATCTACCACTATGGGCCCTTAGGCCAAGCCAAACACAAGCAACATATCTCATTCCATTCACATAATGTTGGGGTGTGGCTCATACTCCCCTACAACAGGAAAGCACATGGGGGGTCTAGGGAAGCCACCCCGGCGAGGGTCTCAAGGGGGCAGCGCCCCCTGAACACCAGGAGGCTTTTAACAATTAAGCCCATATTTATTTATTAAAAGTTTGGGCTTTGGCCCATGAATAACTGTTCTATATATTCTCTTTTTCACTTGTAATTGAGTGATGAAAAACAAGAGAGTGAGGTGCTAATTTTAGTGGAATCCTCTGCTGGACGTAGTTCTAATTAACGGGTGAACTAGGATAAAATCTTGCGTCTTTATTTTCTTTCCTTTTTTAACTTGCTTGTGTGCGACCAACCCTAACACATAACACTGCATTACTTCAAGATACCACATGATTCACATTATGTCTCAGCATTTCATTATTTCACATACAACTCATTATATAGCTTCCTAACAATCACATATAACAAACAAAGTAAACACGTACCTAGAATCCTAGCCTTAAGCACTTCTTGTCCTAAACTTAAGCTAAGTTGATATTTGTATCATCATCAACACATCACTCTTAGTACTAATCCAACATAATATATTTCTTCTAATTCTTCTTAATCTAGTAGGTTATCTAAGGTTATAATTATTGCCTCGGTTATGTGGAACTTGGTTAATTAAGAAGGTAACTTGATATATATTGGTAATGTTCATCACTTAACACGGCTATATTGGAGTTTGTGTTGCTTAACACGGTTAGTACACAACTGTGTTAGGGGTCGTGTATCTCTCGATAAGATTTGACTTCAACACGATTGGAACACGATCGTATTGAGAGGCCGTGTTTCTCTTAATTTAATATAGTCGAAACACGACCGTGTTGGGAGGTCGTGTATCTCTTGGCATGACTTTTGGACTTAACATGGTCAAAACACGACCGTGTTGGGAGGTTGTGCTCTTCTCATTTTAACACAGGGGCAACACAGCTGTGTTGGATGGTTATATATCTCTCGGGACACTTTGTAATTCAACACGAGAGCAACACGATCATGTTGAATGGTCGTGTATCCATTGGTTGTCATTCAAACCCTTATTTTTCTATCCTTAATTTATCTAATCTCCTCATTTTCTACTTCTAAGCTTAAGTAGATTAAAAAATACGCATTATAATCTCTTACTTGATTTGAATTTCGCTTGAAACTCCCAATCCAACAACTCCCATGTTTATTCAATCTGTCCTTGAGTTCGATTCCTATGAACAACCAAATGGATTTTGTGGATGAGTCTCCTCTTAATAAAATATGTATTGAAATGATTTAAACAGTACCTTTTTGCTTTACTGCACTATCCCTACGAATTACTTTAGGTTTTCTTGAAGGGGCTCTCTCTCCCTTTCTCTCTTTTTGTGTTTTTAGGAGGCTATTGTGAAAATGTGCAGAAAAAGGAGAACCTTAGGTCATTTTCACATATATATAGTCCTACTAGGAAAAAACGAAATTGTCCCTTATTCCACATGTCCATTTACGACTTTACTACTCATTATATTTTTACACATAGTTATTTATAAATAAAAATAATGTGTATTACATAATATCTATGTGAAAAAATGATAAGGTTTAAAAGTTAAGAAAAATAATATGAAATAAGTAAAATTTGTATGAAAAGAGAAAATACTAAAAAAACAACATATTGCACAATTAAGAAGAATAAATAAAAACTTTGTTTATTAATAACAATGGAATTATCATTTATAAGATATTTATAGAAAGAAAAAAAAGGAAAATTAAAATCCTAAATATCGCCAAATAGTGGGTATGAGGAAATAGGCGGTTGCCCTTGCTAACCATCAAGATTAGGGGGAGGCGGTGGTGGGTAGCCTTGATACCGGTGATATTTTTTATTTTGATTCCAAATTTATTCCACATGACCTTCAATAGCATCTAACCTTGTATCCTATTGCTCCTAGTGGGACTATATTTCAATGACTTATGATTGAATGTCCATGAGAATCCCTCTATGCTTTTGCTGGGTAGCGTGTATATGATTGGTTGGACATTCACTACAAATCATATGGGCTAGGCTACCATTGCATACTTGGCGTTAAGTGTTGTTGTTGTTGACCTTAACCCCTCTCCCTCAAACTGAAGTGTGGCCACGAAGACGGTGTACCGAAGTTCGTAACATCGAACGGTTCCTCCCAATCCTATTATGGCATTGCTTGGCGATGTGATCCTCCTTGTAGAGCCTCTTTTCTCAATTGATTAGTTACTTCATCTCTTACTCAGTGGAGCTTGTTTTTAACCTCTTGCTAATTTAAAAGCCCTTGAGAGACATATATAACATAGTGATCTATGTTGACTTCGTAAGAGCGAAGTATGCTTGTGATCAAATGCTCAACAGCTCATATGTACCTTATTCTACCCCAACATACACAATAAGCATTGAACCACAATGTTGTCGACATCAACTGGTCTTTTCATCAACATGCAATCTATTAGAAAGAGATCTTCCACAAAGAAATTGTGATGGTTAGATTGTGGTGCTATAGTAGCATAAATTAAATGGTGGAAGACCCTACTGCGTAATAGCAGTTTACTAGCCTTCATGTGTTGAAAGTGCTCTGTTTATGTCTCCCCCTAACATACTGATTGTTGGAAGACATGTAGGAAAGTATCAAACATGTCTTAATCTAATGGCATTTTTACACCATCATCATCAGTGTCAAGTAAATCATTAATAAATTCTGATGTTACTTGAATGACACGTCAAGAAATGTAAGTAGTGAAATAACTGGAGTCTTGTCGCGTATCACACCATGGGCCTACACCTTCCTCCTCTATAACTTGATTTGAAGTTGCATTTGAATAGAATAGGTGCACTAAATTAGAATATGTCTCATCAGCCTATTTTGCTAATTTCTAGAACCTAATTTCTTGAAGCACAATACGAAAATCATAAATTAAACTTAACTCTACCCAATTGTACATATGCCTTAGAAGGATTAGTCTTGTGTGGAGCTTCTCAATATAAAATAAGTGCATAGATGATTTGGGGAGATGATCTAACAACTCATTGGTAGGGGGGCTACCACTTGGTGATGGTGCAGGATTGGGGGAATGCTGCTCTCTTGGACATTTGGAGTGTGTGTTAGAGGATTTTTTTTTTTAATGGGATGAACTTATTATGAAAATTGAATAGAAAAAAAAAAGGTTTTTTTTTGGTTTTTAGAACAATAGTAATGATAGATATGTGATTCGAATGAGAAGTATGGAAGTTGAAAGGGGAGAAAAGCCTATTTATGGAGAAGATGAATTAGTTGAGTGAGGGCATAATGTAGGTACATTATTCCTAATGATCATTAAATTCTAACAGTTGGGAACAACATGAACACGTTTTGATGACAACATTCCCACGTTGGGCTCAATGTGGGCACATTGTTAAGTAGTGTGGGCACATTGTTGTGCTAAATTTAAGGTAGCCTTTATGGCGCAAGCAACGTGGACATGTTGTCACCAAAACATGTTCACGTTGCCTTGCAACATGCCCACATTAGGCATACATTGCTGGTTCTAATTTTCTAAATTCATGCAAAGTGCCCACTTTATATTGTAACATGCTTGCAATGTTCTGGCGACTTCCTTGGGCTATAAATTCAAATTTTGTCTCCTCTTATAACTTTCACATATTTTCCATCTTCCCATCCTCTATTCGATTACATAGTGTTTGTTCACATAATTTTACCTTTAGTAGTCTTACTTTTTCATTTTCATTTTATTGACAAAATGGTGGGTCGTAATAATCCACAAAATTCTTTATTCCCTTTCGATCATAATGATTCATGGTTAATATTTGGTGATCCATTTGAGGAACAACCATACTCTAATTATCTAAATCATGATTTTACTAATTTGATGAATTAGGTGGGGAACCTAAAGCTCGGCTTCCTTACCTCCAATCGCCTACTTAGGGTTCTCGAGAATACACCATTTATTTAGCCAAAGTGTGACAATTCTACTCCCATTACTACAACGATGACAACAAGACCATGAACCGTGGCTAGCGGTAATTGTGCATTGGTAAATTACTACTTTTTAGTACTTAATACTTTTACAAAATGTCAATTCATTACGATTTTCACAATTAAATATATTCTATGATAACTTACAAATCACATTTATTGGTAAAAGGATTAAGATGTACTGTCCCCCTTCCATGCTAGAAGCAATATAGACTCTACCACTATTGATAGAGAGAGACATAGGAAGCATACAACATATGTTTGGCAATATTTCTATGATCTTGACAACAATGGTATATATACGACTAAGTGTATGACTTGCGATAAAATATTGTTCAATAAGGCGAGATTCAACATAGGTCATCTTAAATGCTATCTTAAAATGCATAGGAAAAAAGGGCAAACACTAGTATCCATGCAATCGGGGGAGGTCAGACCTTCAACGTCCACTAGTATTGGTGCTAAAATCGACTTCGACAATTTTATATTCAATAACACATTTGCATATGAGCATCTTGTCACCATGATAATTGTAACTGGTATTTCTTTTCACGCTACGAGCCATCAATGTTTTGGAAGATGGGCTACATGGATAATACAACCAAAGTTTAAGTATAGGAGTTATCAAACCCTTCAAAGGGAAACAATGGATATTTTCCATAAGAAATGGGATGCTCTTGAACAAGACTTATCTAACCTCTCATGTAGATGCAACTTCATTATTATTATTATTATTATTATTATTTTCTCTACCAAAATTGTGGTAATATTATAACTATTGTTATTGTCATGCAGTGTTTCTTTAACATCCAACATATGGAAGTCTCCACTTAATGACGTAAATGATAGTTATATGTACATTATAGTACATTGGATCAATAATAATTGGATGCTGCAAAAGAGAATCTTACCCTTTATTTTGTTTATAGAAGCCCATATAGGTGCGAATATCGCCAATAACATCCTCGACACCCTACAATCCTATGTAATAAAAAGAGTATTTAGTATTAGTTATGGCAATGCCTCTAACAACATAGCTTCAGTTTAGCCATTGAAACATGCCCTCGAACCAATCCATGATGACGAGTTTTTTCTTGTATGGTGTGTTTGCCATATATTGAACTTGGCAGTGAATGCAGCTATCAATTTTTGTGGTGTTAATGATTATTTGGCAAAAATTTGGTGTGTAATCAACTAATGTCGCTCCTCTAAGGTGAAATCCTAGAATTATAAAGATTGTCATTAGGGTCATAGCCAAATTTAGAAGCTTCCACCACTTGACTACCGGATAAGATGGAATCCAATGTTGAAAATGTTGAATGGGCACTACGGGTTAGGAAGGGTTAGACCTCATTTTATAACATATACATCACCATAAGCAATTCTAAATTTGAAAATATGATGATTGAGGATTGGAAGATATGCAAAAGAATGAGGGAGATTCTAAAAGCCTTTATAGGACCCACAAATCACTTGTTTAAGTCGTATTATCTTACTAGCAACACTGTACTCCCCCACCTCATTGACATAATGTATGTATTAATGTCACATGTTAGTGAACCGGTGCTCCACTTGACCATTGGTGCAATGGTATCTAAATTGTGGGATTATTGCTACCCCTTCCCCTGTCTATTATGTGTCGCAACAATTTTAGATCTATGATACAAATACCATGGTACACAGAATCTACTTAAGGAATTCTATTGCAACATTGCCATTCAAAATGTTGAAGCAAAAGCAAATGCACTTATTCAAGATATGCTTGGTTTGCTTAGGGAATTGTATCATTTTCACTCTAGCAAACTTCAGCGAATGGCTTCAATGCTTTGTCCTAAATCTAGTAGTCATTCATATGGCTCCTCTTCCAAAAGAAGTAAACAAATTGCATATGGCGCTGGGTCCAATAACCATTTTGGGCCTGAAGCTTATGGTGACTTGTTTGTATATAATGTGCAGCATATTTGACTAGGCGAGGACATAGATAACTTAGATATTCTCGATTGGTTGTTAGCTAGACCACACATGATGGCAACCCTTTCCCTAGTGGCATGAGATGTTCTAGCTCTACTAGCTTCAACGGTATCGTCTAAGTCGACCTTTAGTTTAGGTGGGCGAGTCATGAATTCTCACTGCCTGTTACTCAACTTAAAGATCATTGAAGCATGTGTGTGCTTAAAAGATCAAGTCTATGTTGAGGACAGAGCATAGGGTGATTTGCATTTTTGATTTCTAGGCAACAATGAGTCAGATAATGTTGAATCATTACTAAAAAATCTAAGGGAGGAAGACTAAGAGGAAGGGAATGAGGAGGACAAGGACAAGGACAAGGACAATGATTTTTTATTTATGTTTTGGGCTTCTTCTTCTATATAATTTTTGTAATATTAATATATCAATATTATAAAAAATTTCCACTCCATCTTTTCACACTTTTACTTTCCAATTTCATTGTAATATAACAACTAATAAATAAATCCATACTATTTAAATAATGTAGTAGTTTTTTTTTCAATAAATATAGTGACACTTTTTGAAATTTATCTAATTAAATTAATTAAATCTCAACTAACGCAAAATATACCTAAAAAAATTTATTACCATTATATTATTAAAAATTACTATTTAAATTAAATATTTACATGATAAAAAGAAATATTAATGTAATTCGTTAACATTAATTTAAGATAATTATACTATCAAAATTTAAATATTTTATATAACAAATATAAATATTAAAATTATTCATTAACATTAGTTTAAATAATAATATTATTTAATTTAAATATTTTATACAAAAAAACAAATCTTAAAATAATTTATTAACATTAATTTCAAATAATTATTAGGCTTGCATGTTTGTGTGCTTGTGCCTAGGTGACCCATGAACTTTGCATGTCTCTCATGCCTATCCTTCACGTGTTGTGTGCTTGGCCCATGCATGCTTGTGCCTTCCATTTTTATTTTTTATTTTTTGCATGCTTGTGCCTATACCACCTAAGCTCAAATTCATGCATGCTTGTGCTTGTATGTTTGGCCCATTTACCACCCTTTCTTAATAGTGGATTTTGATGGGTGATGTGTGGCTTTTCGATTTAGATTTTTTTTTAATTTATACTTTTAACACCATTGAAGCAAGGACATGGATTAGGAAGTTTGTGAATGAGACAATTATTAAACAAATTTAGAAAGATAAAGGTAGTATGGGAAAATCATAAAATTTATATTATAGGTGAATCAAGTTTTAAAACTTTTAATTGCAACAATCAAGCCTTGAAACTCCAAAATATTGTGTAATCAAGTTCTAAGGTGTCATATAGCATGCTTTGTGGCTTAGTATGGCATAGCATTTGATCAAAACTAACCTTTTAATTATAATAAAAAGAAATTCTAAAACTTGAAAAAATCTAAAAAAGAAAAAGAAAATAAATAAAAGTAAGAAATGCAACCTTGTGAGTGGGAGATGATGCTAAAGAAAGTAATAATTGTAAATACACCTATTAAATTATTGATTAAGTGCAAATAAATTTACTAAATATTCAAAGTGTAACTTTACTTTACCTTGACTTATTGAAAATATGCAAATAACCTTCAAATTATTCCTAGAATCCCAAAATCATCTTTAAAAGATCATAAATAGAACACTTTTAGAGTTTTGGCAAGTTTGGAGTGTATATGCATATTTAGAAAAGTTTTGAAAATCTTAAATCTTTGATAAGAAAAAATAAAATTATATTTTAAAAGTTTAGAGGTTTTACCTAACCTACATTTTATGGTGGTTTTAAACACAAACCATCTATATTTGCTTAAGAAACTTTGATTGGAAAATAGATGGAACCTCAAGGTGATTTAAGTTGTATTTTTTATTATTATTATTTTGGTTAAGGTTTAATGTATTTCTCTCTCTCTCTTTTGAAGGTTCAATTCAATCATAACCTTATGTTGCAATCTACTTCACACAAGTATATAACTTTCTTTTCATATTATTATAATGGTTATTAAAATTATAAGTTAATTGTATGATTCTATAAGTTTACAATTTTACGAGTATTTTTATAGTTAAATGAATGTAAAATTATTTATATGCAGACCCTTAAGAAAATTATGAATTTAGGTATACTATTCTATAAATTTCTAATTCTATCGATTTTATATGGTTTTATACAATTCTATTGATTTTATACCTTACAATTTCAAGTAAAATAACGAATTTAACAACTGTGATTATTATTATATGTACTTGTTATGCCATGTATGGCAATGGGAATTTAGCAAGTGATCAATATTTAATCTAAATCAAGAAGTTTGTAGAAATTTAGTGATAGAAATCATTCAAAACGTGGTAAAAATATGCAAGGGATCCTATTCACTAAAATCCACAAATACATTAGGGTGGTTTCTCTTAATAAGATATGATTAGAAAAAGGCAGATATCGGTGGTGGTGGTTAGGTATGGTGGAAACAGAGCATGTTCTTGTACAAGGTAAGAATATGTAAGGCTTTAGTCCCACTTACTAAAATCCACAAATATAGTAAGTTGGTCCACTTGTTTTAGTCGGCGACACTCAAGAAAGGTGAGGATTTATGGTAATGGTTGGATATGTGTAGAAATAGAGAGAAAATGATATATGGAAAGGGTGAGTAATGGGATTCTAGGTGGCTCTGAAATTAAATAATACGTGATTTTTGGATTTTAGGGTTTTAGAATAATGAAAAGGATTTTTTCTTTTTGGTTAGATAATTTTAAAATAATAATACTTAGTTGTTGCAGTTAAAATTTTTAAAATTTGATTTCAATTATCCTGGAAGTCTAAGACTTTTGAGAGTTTTGATAAAGTAATAAAGCTCTATATATTAAACTTAAACTTATTTCATGTACTTATAGAGATATAAGTTGGAGCTATTGATAGTAGAATAGTAGAAGTACGTATATTTCTATATCTTTTCATTTTAATGTCAAAACTTTATATATATATATATTTTAATGCCTCAAAATTTCACAATGGGACAACTTAGTATCTCTATGATCAAGACATTTATTCTAAAATAGGGCAATGATAGTAAAAGTGCCTCCACTTTCACTTTCTTTCCCTTTTAGTGCCCGAGCTTTAACTTTATTTATTTGCTATATTAGGTTTGTAAAGTGATACAAATAAATAGCTCATTTAAAATAGTCATTATACGAATTTTTAATTTAAAATCAATAATATGTTGATAAATTATAGCAATAAGTTGAAAAAATAGGTTGGAGTCTTGAAATTTTAAACTATGTGCCTATAATATCTGATGTTTTCGAGCATTACATGTGTCCAAAACGATTATGACATTTGATATATTTTACAGATAATGATGAATATGCATTTTCAAATTGGTCACTCTAGAAATCAGAATGGTCCTTAATATGAATATTTTTATCTTAGAATTTTTAATGAATTAACCAATTTCAAGAAACATATTTGATAATATTTTAAAATTATAGTATAGGTCATGTGGTTTTCGATCATATATGGCTTGATTTACAAAAAAATTGGATATCATATATGAAAGTAACTAACGGTTAAAAATTTAAAATTATATATGGTTCAAGTCATTGATGAATCATTATAGGTTTTGTTGGAGCAAAGTCATCAAAGAGAGTATCTGATATGGACTCCTAGGTGTAGAATAATCGTTAAGTAGGCATTGATTTTGGCTGCATGGAGCTAGCGGAGGACCGACATGGGATTACTTGACTGACATGGAGCTGAGTAATGGTTGAAATGGAGTCAAATTGGTTAGCATGAAGCCAGAAGGGATCAAAAGGTGATTTAATTTTATGGCAGCTACCGATTTTTAATTTGTTATCTTTTTTTTATTTTATTTTCAATTTATTAATAGTAGTAGCAGTGATAATAATAATAATAATAATTGTTTTAGAGATATAAGCTCTCAAGAGTTGGATATGATCTGCAAAAGTCATATACAATTAAAATTTTGAGATTTGACCTACTATTTTGTTTTTTTATTTTTTATTTGGTTTTTTATTGCTACTTATCCCTATTTTCTTTATTATTTATTTATTTTTTATAATGTTGCTATAATGATTCCTATAAATTCTTACTTATTTATTTCACTTTTAAAAGTTGAAGTCTTAAAACGAAACAAATTAAAGTTAGGGTATTGAAATTGAAAGAAAAGGGAAAGCTCAGGCACATATACTATCATTATTATCCCATTTCATGGGAACAACCGTTACAATGGAAATATTAATTTATCTTATTTAAAAAGTTGGGGCACTAAAAAAATTATTGCTACTTCTATTATCATTTTTTTGCTAAATTCAATAAAGAATACATATTTACAACTAAATATACCGAGTAAATAGGGATGTTTTATGAACCTATAGACACAATTATATGTGTTTAGCAAAATTTGATGTGGTAAGTATGTGAAACCTGAGGACAATTTTAATTCTAAATTTTTTGAAAATTAATTTTAATATAATTCTCACTTTTTAAATGTATAATCGAGTCAAAACCTTTTTAAAGGATTGTGATCCATATTGTTTTATGCAAATATAAACTTTCCCGCGTGTGGAAATGAATCAATGCGGGCTTTATAAAGGGCTTAATATGTTAAGCGCAAAACATTAAAATTAAATTGAATTTTGCTAAATTATTAGAATGAAAACTTCAAAATTTCAAAGCCACAATTATTTTGCATGTAAGGCAGTGGGGATAATAGTCCATATATTAGTAAGTAGAATTTCCATTTTCTACAAAAATGGAAAAGTTTGTTGAAATTGAGTGTTGGCAACTGTCCAACCTCTTGTAAACAGGGTGAATTTTCCTTAGGCTGTTGGAAGGTACTTACCTTCTGAAGATAAGGATTTCTGTTTATTGGTTACTTTTTATTCCAAATCAGAATAATAAAATGTTAAAATTGATAACTAGGATAGACTGGGTAGTGAATTTGTAGTGCTTATAAGAAGTTTATATATATATATATATATTTAAAAAATAAGAAATCTTCAAATTCTAGTCTCAATCATTGGATTGTAACAGGGGCAAGTTTGGGGGGTCGACAGGCCCTCAACCTCCCAAGCTTGAAAAAAAAATAATTAATAATTTTTTTTGAAAAATAAAAAAATATATATATCATATGTATATTTTAAAAGTAAAATATAACAAATTATTAGTTATAATTTAGTGGTAGGATGTATTTATTTTTAAACAAAAGGTCATGGATTCAATTCTTATGATTATCTTTTTATCTTTTTTTTTATGTTACATTTATTTTTACATTGCTTAAATAGCATTCTCTCTCTTTCTCTCTTTTTTTATTTTTCTTTACAATAATTGATAATATTAAATTTCATTTAATACAAAATCCTAGTTAATTAATAAATTCTCTTAATTTGCTATTTATTTATTAATCGTGTACTATAAATAATAATTATATTGTCAATATGATAAATGTTTTGATCTTATTGTATAAAGTATGAATAAATAATAATAAACATATGTAACTCAATGTACTTTACATACAATTAATATTATGAAAATAAATGTGAATTATTAAAAAATTGAAGACCGATGATTTTTGTAGTATTGCTAATAATACAATCATTTAGAGTCATCATTAAAAAAAAAAAATCGAAGTATACTTATGTCTATATCATTTGGTTTTTTTCTCTTTACTTATAATTACCTACTTAAATATTTTTTTAATGTATTTTTGTTAATAATAAAATTTACATAAGTTTTATGAATTATTTTTTTTAAAATAAATTGATAGCTATATTTCAACATAAATATATATGCTACAATGAAAATATAAGATATTTTTTTTAACATTTTATAAAGTGTATTGAGTACCCTTAAGTATTTTTATAAAAGAAAAAAAATTAAAATCTCCTTCTTATTAAGTACAGAAAGTGTCATTAATGCATTTGTTTTACAAAATCTTTATATATATAAAATATCAATATAGTAAATTCAGCCCCTAGTCCCATAGTCCTACGTCTACCCTTGGATTGTAATATAAGCAAAAATTGTGGTGGGAACTAAAATTCGTTTAAACAACCTAAGAATGTTTTTCCAAAAGGGGAGAAAAGTTGTTCACGACCTAAGGGAGCAAGTAAAAATGTGTTGCGTATTAATTCATTAACCTAGCATTATGGTTGAAAGAATACTTAGTTTGTCCCATGAATTAGTCGCTCAAGGTTTTCATGAACCGATGATGACATCATACGTAATGGGTAGAAAATGTCAAAGGTTGAAGTATTAGATATGCCCCTTTTTTTCTTTGTTTTTTTTTTTCCCCTTATTTTATCTTTAAACCGTTTTTTCATCACTGAAGGGTTCAGTTAGGCAAACCCCAAAATTATTTATTGATAAAACATCATCATCAAGAACACAATTTTCTTGGGGTTTCAAAAGACCCAGATACCAGTGAAGCCTCTTTCCCGTGCATGCTTTCTAAGTCAATCCCTAGGTGCTTTTGCTTCCTGTTTTGCTTAATTTGACTGAAAACTAATAAGTGAAGCGTGAGCTTAAAGTCACACGAGGGTTAAAAGGTTGCGTTTTTGGTTTAGACTCATTTCATGAAAAGAGGCTTTTGCATATAAATTTAACATGTTATGGCATTCGTATTCTTATTGGATAATTGAAACAAACAAGAAATAAAAGTAATTGAAAGAGTATGAAACAAAATGGCTCTAAACTAGACCAAAACACGTATAAGATCAACTATGATGCATATCACATTGTCCTATTAATGTTGAACACCACTATAAGATTTTCAAGATAAATGGCATAAATAATGTGAAGGTGTTTGATGCAGTGAAATAGCATAAAACAGAAGATCAATCGACGATTGATCTCAAAAAAGTACAAGAAAGTGATAGAGTCTCGCTCTCAAACAAGTTTCAATTCGTAATATGTGATAAAGCTCCACTAAAAACAAAAAGAATACTATAATAATCCTAAAATGTGGTTTAGCATAGTCTTTAGCACGAGCATGTAGAAGCCTGTGTTTCATTCTATGAGAATTTCGCTTAGCATGCCTTTGGCATGCCCACTAGCACGGGCGTGTTTGAGCCCGTGTCAACCGGCACGCCCACTAGCATGGGCGTGATTGTCAACGTGTCATCTTGCACGCGTTGCCACCATAGACACGCTCCCATAACACGGGCTTGTTTGGACTTGTGCTAACTTGCATGCTTCTTGTTTTGCTTTGCATCATTCTCTCTCACCTGAGAACTTGACCTCGAGTTCTCTTCTAGATACAAGAGTACATTGTCGAGGTAAAAATGAAATATATTAGCCACATTGAATGTTTTCGAAATATTCATACTATTAGGCAATCCAATCACATAGGCGTTGTCATTAATCTTCTACACAATTTGGTATGGCCATACTTCTTAGATTGCAACTTGTTGTATTTCCCAATTGGAAATCTCTCCTTTCATAGGAACGCCATCAATTGATCACCTATTGAGAACAGCTTCTTCTTACAATGTTTATCCACTACAGCTTTATCCTTGACATCTATTTACTTTATCTTTCCTTGCACTCCTGCTATTAGTACTTGCTTCACACTCGATGTATGTACAATTTTCAACTCCCTTATAGGAACATTAGTCTCCTTTTTTGACTGCTTGATTGCAAGGAATGAGTGCCCCTCCACCTTAGAAATTTTAGAACCACTCGCAAACTTCAAAGGCGAGAGAGTAAACTTCACTCCATCCTTTTCCAAATTTTACAAATTCTCCCTACTTGCATGTTGAGCATTATCATCATACTGTAAAGGTATACCAAATAGTAAGTGATAGGCATCCATATCTTCTATGTCGCAATATACCTTATCCTAATATTTACCAATGGAGAAGGGTACTTTTCAGCGCTCTTTAACCTCAATCTTTTTTGCTGCCTTAATCCACCAAATGGTATACAGATTGAGATGTTTCTCTATCGGTAATTGTAATGCTTGTATAGCCTCCCTGCTTATAATATTTTTCACAGCTGCCACTATCCACTATCAATTCAAAGATCCTCCCCTCAATTGTGTAATCGGTGCGGGGTAACTAATGCCGTTGAGTTTGCTCCTCTCGCTTCGGTGCTAACATTGATTTCCTGATTACATAAGCCTGTTCATCATAGTCATCCTCTTCCTCATAATACTCATCACCCTTATCAGGCTCACAATGAATTCCATCCTCTTTATCCTTCTCTACTAAGTTAACCCTTCTTTTGTTGGGACACTTATTAAACCAATGGCCAGGTTGATTACAATGGTAACATTTCCTTAATATTGGCTTTGCATAAGGGTTATTCTATCTTTGTGTGTCTTTCGTCTCAACCGGTTTCTTGCTTGTTATTTTCTCTTCTTTGTTATCACTAACTCTTCCTTGCATCTCTAAGGTAGTCTTACTCTTCTTAATCATGGGTTTATTCAAACTTTCAGTCCTAAATCTACTACTACCACAATCAAGTCTACAATTCTTCTCCTGCAACATCCACTCAGCCTTAAAAGCCATATTTTTAGCCTCATTCAATGTATGTAGAATATATACCCTAAATTTTTCTTAAATCTACAGTTTTAAACCATCTAAAGATTTGGCCACTTGCTGATCCTCACTCTCCCTCAGGTTATTCCTCTCTGTCAACTACATGAATTTTGTGGTATTTTCATGTATAGTCCTCTACCCCTAGCAACACCTCTAATACTACTAAAAAAGGATTTGTTCATAATCGGGAGGTAAGAAACCCCATTGAAGCAATTGCTTTATTCTATACCATGTTCTCATGGATTGTTTACCCTCTTGGTACTTTCCACTCTAGAGCCTCTCCCACTAGGTTAAAGTACCCCCTTTCAATCTACATGCTACTAATTTCACCCTCTTTCCCTTAGGTATTTCCATATATTCAAAGAGTCTATCTATTTCAGTAATCCAATCAATAAAATCTTCATTATTTAAATTACCACTAAAGTTGGGAATGTCGACCTTCAACTTCAATTCTCCGTTGTCTCTAAAGTCGAACCCACACTTGTTTCTCTTGTATTTTCCACCATCACTACTTCTCCTACGTAGCTGTCCTTCCCCAAACAACACTTGGTCTTCCTCCTTTGAATCATCATCATACATCTATAACCCATGATTTACAACTATAGGTCTAATAATAGGATTGCCGTGTGCATGCTCTATCATAGGTTGAATCCCACCACTGTTCTTGTCTCTGTTGGTATTGAATCCCATCGTATCGAAATGCTCAATTAGGACATCAAAGCTTTGTTCTAAACATTGGAATCTCTAATCCATGTTATTCAACACTACCCTTTGATCCTGCACCTTGGTTTGTAAGGCTTCTACATCTTGAGCAACGTTCGGAATGTGACTACCTACTAAACTATTGTCTCTTAACATCATGACAAGAATTTCCCTTGGTGATACCAACTAATGTAATGAGTTAGTGTGAAACACAAGATTAGTCGATGATTGATCTTAGAAAAGTACAAGAAAGTGATAGAGTCTTGCTCTCAAACAAGTTTCAATTCATAATATGCGATAAAACTCCACTAAAAACAAAAGGAATACTATAAAAACCCTAAAACATAGTTTAGCACGGTCTTCAACATGGGTGTGTAGAAGTCCGTGTTTCGTTCTATGAGAATTTCGCTTAGCATGCCCACTAGCACGGGCTTGTTTAAGCTCGTGTCAACTAGCATACCTACCAGCATGGGTGTGCTTGTCAACATGTTGTCTTGTACGCGTTGCCACCATGGACCAACCCCCCCAACACAGGTATGTTTGGGCTCATGCCAACCTACATGCTTCTTATTTTGCTCCGTATTAGTGTTTCTTAGGTAAACTACATATAAATAGCTCCTTGGAAAATATGAATGAAATTCTACTTGATCAAAATGTGCACTTGTATTGCTTTTTAAGAAGAGATTGAAGGAGTTGGCATAGTAATTCATGTTTGAAACAACATAAATGCATTTTTCCATGAACACTATTGCATATGTAGCCACCGATAGCACCCACAAGTAGTGATTCTTATGATAATTACAACTAGCTAGTCAAAATTGATGTTGGTTTCCACATGCAAGTGAACTTTGGGATTATCTTCAACATTATTAGCACAACAATAAGTAAAATAGATACAATCTTCATCATATGAGTGAATAGATACAAAGTGGATAGGGCATGGGGCTTTACATATATTCTATCCTATAAGATATAGACTCTTAAATTTTGAAATCACTTGGGAACCTGTACCTTGTAAAACCTATAAGGTACAGGGTATCCCGTGAAACTTGTAAATTTTGTCTCTTTTCCTATACATTTTATGTTTATGCTATATTAAAAAAGTAATTTATTTATGATATTAAAAGTGTTTTCTATACAAAATTTATGGAATTTGAATTAAAATTAGTAAATTTAAAAAAAAGTAATTCTTTTCACCATAATTATTTCAAATTTATATGATCTCACTACTTAATACATAGGAAATAATAAGAGAAAATAATAGAGAATATAAAGTGAGAGAGGCGGTATTAAGTTTAGTCATTTAGACTGATCAACTTATGAGCTTAAACTCCTTTTTTTTCTTTTCCTTTTTACTAAAATATTTATTAGTAAAAAAAATAATATTATTATTTATTAATTTTTTTGTAAAGTGGTTACAAAATACCCTAAAACCTATACTTTGTATACCTTAGAGTATATTTAAAACATGTGAACTTAGTATAAATATAATACCAGATTAGTTAAAAGATTTTATTAAAAGTCTTAATTATAACCCACGTAAATTTAAATTAAAAAAATAATTATTTAAAAACCAAATCGTATAAAATGTCGAGATAAATGATAAAGTAAATTAAAATCATAGGTTTAGGATAATCAAATAAAAAATTCAAGTAAATATTTATGCTCAGAATAATTCATTTGGTTTAGTTGTAAAACTTCATGTTAAAACACTAAAGTTACATAAATTATTGCATGAGATGAATGGACTCGTAATTAGATATTTATCCACATCCATCAATGCCTATCTCCTTAAATGCCTTTGTCTCTTCTCTCTCCTCATTTTCATTTTTTGTTTGTCTTTCTTTCCTTTCTTTCTTTTCTTTCTTTTCTCCTTCTCTTTCTCTTTCTCTTTCTTCTCTAGCATGATTTTTATTTTCCCCCCAAAACTTTAAAAATCCATAACTTTGTCATACCAACCCTAAATAAAAAACCACTTAGCACCATTACAATCCTTGGAAGGATTACTTCGCATCAAGACCACACTTTCTACATAAATTTCAAACTCCAAATTTGAGTTTAAATCCATATGAATTAAAAAAAAATTATACATTTAATTTTTTTTTAAGTTTTAGTTAGTTTAACTATTAGAATTAGCTTTAAGTTTGTCATTCATTTGTATTAGGTAAAAGATTTGAATTTACGCGACTTCGTGAGGATTATATTAAGTTTTAAAACTAAGAGATCCACCTGAGTAGGAACTCTATGGTATACTGTTTTCAGTATGTGAGATTTGATTACTGGTATAGATATACAAATATTTGCATTTTAACCCTCAGACTACGAGTGCTTGTGCTGGAACTCCATTTTGTTCTATAATATATGTGTGTATGCATGATTTAAATTGCCTTGTGCATGTGGATTTTGTGGAGCCTCAGTGTGCTGAATATATATTGGTGAAATGGGGTTTGGTGAGTTATGTATGGCCTTATGTGTGCGCTACTCTGTATGGGTATGTATGTGAGTTTGTGAAAGAATGTGTTGCGGTTGGATGGTATAATGCGTGCATGGGTTGTTGCAAATGGAGCGTTGTGTGCATGGAGTAGTAGTGTAAGTTGTGTCATGTGTTGTTGGGTTGCTACTATTGTTGTTGTTTTTGTTGCTGTTGGTGCTGTTTCTGCTACTGTATCTGTTGTTTTGGCTGCTATCACTGCTATTTCTACTGTTGTTTCTACTCCTGCTACTATTATTGTTACTATCGTTGCACCTGCTATTGTTGCCGTTGTCGTTGCTACTATTGCTACTACTGTGTTGGTGTGTTGTGGAAGGAAGATAGGGCACTGGTGCTAAGTGTATGAGATGTAGACTTTGTGTGCAAGAATTGTGTAGCTCATGAATGCAAAAATGGCATGTATGTGTGCGTGACCAGTGTTGGTCTGTTTATGTTGTATTTATGTAACCTAGGATTTGTATGTATGCGCGTGAGTGTATGCTTGTGAGTGTCTATGTGCTTGAGCATATGCTTGTGTGTATATATGTGTGTGAGTGTGTGTGTATGTGTTTGTGTGTGAGTGCTGGTTGTGAGTGTATATGCGTGTATGTGTGTGCAGAAGTGGAGTTTGTGTGTGTATATGATCCAATAAATATATATGAGGATATATTGATGAAATTCTATTTTGGGGAATACGATGAGTATGGGAAAGTGTGTATATAAATATATATATATTTTTTAAAATTATTATTTTGAGTTGGAAATGGAAGGAGTTGTGATTAATTAATTTTGAGAAAAAATATTTTATTTTAAAAGGATTATATGATTATGAAAGTTTTATTTTTATGAAAAGGTATATATATATATATATATATATTTGAAATGGTTATTTTAGGGTGAAAGAGGAAGGAAATGTGATGAATTATCCAAAATCTTGTGATTTGTCCTTTTAAGCTATGAACAATTAATGTTTCATGGCTGACTGATTGAATGGTTAATGCAATTGGGCTATAGATCAATCCTGGTTAATTGGATTGTGATGAATTGAGAATGTCTTGAAATGATATAATATTTGATTTGTTTCCGTTTTAATATGAAAACAGATACTCAATGTCTAAAGATGATTGATGAAGTTGAGTTGTAATATGTTATTGTTGAGCTGACTTTGTATGTTGCTTTATTGTGCAATTTTATTTGCTTGTGAATTGTTTGCTTTATCTGATTTGTTTTATCATATTGGTCACTTAAATCTAAATTGATATAATGATATTTGGCTAATAAAAATCCGACATGCATTACATGAGACATTGTATGGAATTAAAGGCCATTATTGCTACAGGGCGCATCAAAAGTAATCGCGTAGGACTACTGTTCCACTAATGGTAAACTAAGTGATTAGGAGATTATTGTATCCTTGATGATTCCGAGTTCGATCTGTCCTTGAGGTTGTTTATTATTCAGTGTACTAATTACACCTAAGTTTATAGGATTAAAATTTCTAATGAAGAGATAAATTAAATTAATTTGGTTGTGAGACTTGGTCACTGATGGTAGTGATGCAAATCCCCAACCTAAGGTCAAAGGGGAGAATAAACCCTAAACTTTATACTGGTTATCGGAAGACTGCGTACAATGTTGCATTCATACGGTTGCCTATGTATAGCATATGATTTAAAAACTTGTTTGAAATTGCTTGTACGTGTAAACAGTATTGAGAGATTGCACAGCTATCTCATAGGACTATTTAGCTCACCTTCCTATAGATTTTGTAATATAGTTCGCAAAACTTCTAGGATAAGATGCAAGGGTGAGAGTTAGAAGGACCTTCTTCTGTATATTCATGTAAGTATTTGTGGATAGATGTTTGTAAATATTTAAAACCTCGTTATGTGAGACTTTTAGTTTGTATTATGGTGGGACTTGGACGCGGCTTACCTTTGAGATACTGTTATAAACTATTCTAATAAATACATAATGGATGAAATTTATTGTTGGAATGCTAGAGGCATGCCTTTTTGTAAATTATTGCAGTTGAATAGGTTAATTGATCTTGTTAAGATGTGTATTAATAGATTTCTTTGATGAAATTTTATTTTTATGATCTTAATGTGGGAAATAAATTTGTAAAACTTAGATGTGTTTTTTTTATTTTAATGTTTAGGTAGGGGATTCTGGTTCGTTGCGATCTTGGTCGACCGTGGAGCATGGAAATGTATAATTATATTCTTATTATATGATTATATGTAATATGATTAGTTGTAATTGATTAAATATTTAATTAGAGTCTTACGACCTTTGACTCGCAAGGCGGTTATCATGTAATGGGTGCACATGGGACGTGATAGCTATTAGTGGAAACTTCTAAGCCCCCTTTTAGGGCGTGACAAGAATGGTATTTGTGCTCTAGGTTATCAGAGACATGACCAACCTACCAAACAGTGGGATGGAGTAGAACCTAGGTAGAGTTTTAGGAATAAAATGATAAAAGACTTAGACAATAGTCTATATGTGTGTGTGTATATATATATATATATATATGTATGTATGTATGTATGTATGTATGTATGTATGTATGTATGTATTATAGGATTTCCTTCCAACCACAAATTACCCATCATTATCATTTTGCATGTCCCATCCCTTTTAAGCCTCTAATCCCTACAAGTGCATTTCTCCAGTCATGAATTGTCTCCTCATCACAACGCTTTGAGTGCTGTTTAAACACTTTCTCATAAGTTTCGGACTAGTGTCTGACTTGATAAGGCATGACATGATAAAAAATGGGTAGAACCAACTGATTGCTAGTTTTCCTGCATTTCACCATATGAGCTAGTTCCTTAGACACCATTTGCTGGAAGCATAGTCTTTAGAGAAAATGGGTATGAAGATCTTAGATTGATTGATGACCTTAAGAAAGTCTCTACCAATCTCTTCTCCAACATAAAGTTCTTCATTGACTTTAAAGGTACATATACCAGTAACTTTAAGGTTATTGTATAGATGATCAGTGAATCCTGTTCAACTATCAAGGCCTCTAAAGCTCAAGAAAACTTCATAGTCATATTTGTGGATTAATGACTAGTGACACAGAGTGCAGCATAGCTTGGTTTGAGGTGGCTTTATTTAAATCAGAATCCATAGTGTTACTATAAGCACCATTTTTGCATCTCCTCTTGGAGTTAGCTTCAATATTTTCTGTACCCTATTATTTGCATGGATTTATGATATAGTCCTGACTACAAAGGTATATGGTGATATTTAAAAGCAGAAAACAGGGGATATGTGAAATCTAAAATTGACATCGTACCAACTGATAGTGAAACACACGCATTGCATCTTCACTAAGCTCTATCCTACTTCTCTTACCTTGCTTTTATTGTTTTCCTTTTGCACAATCACCCTTCTAAGGTCTTTAAGTTGGTCATGCATCTACAATGCATTATCATCCCTAACTTTTTTAAGAGACCTTTGAAGGAGTACTTGAGCGACCCCCTCAAGGTAGATTTCACAATCTCTTTACATGTATGATGTTATCCTCTTATCCATTCCAATAAAAGAACATGCTATGTCTAGAAATTTTTGCTTCTCCCCATATTTTAATGCTTCATAGCTTATGCTTAGCTTGTCTTAGACATCTTCATAAGGTCCACTTTGTAGCTTTTCAAAGGTTCCTCCCATACTGTCCTCGGTTCTACAAGCAAGAAAGATCCAATGACCTCCACAGCTAAAGGGAGTCCTCTAATTGCTGATGCAATATTCTTAGATAGATGTATGTACTCAAATGCTGGTGACCCCCTTTTAAAGGCATGCATGTAGAATAGACGAAGGGCTTCATCAGAATGCATTGACCCGAGTCTATAAGTTCCTTCCACTTGAGATACATCCAGAACGTCTTTGTTTCTTATAGTGATAAGTATCCTACTTCCTCTAACAAACCAGTCAACATCAATGATAAGTGCAGTTATTCGATCTTTTTCGTCAACATCATCAAGTAAAATTTGAACTTCTTTGTTTTGGAATCTTTGACTAAGCACTTGAACTCCTTCATCAACATTAGCAAACTTACATTGTAGATATTTAGATCTTGTGATGTCTAAGATTGGTTGAGTTTGCAGCTTTTTAAGACTCTTTGGTTTCGAGGATATTTCACGAATGTCTTTGAGGAAGCTAGAGTACTTAAAATGCTTTAAGAGTTGATTTTAGCTATCATGGTAAGGGTAGACTTACCAACGCCACCGATATCATAAATTCCAACTATCCTTACATCGTTAACTCCAACCTGTAACATTTCCATATCATCTTTTACTCTATCTTCGACTCCAAATATATATTTGCTTCTTCCGGTTCACTCTAGACTTTTGAAACCACTTCTTTAGTTAATTTCCCTTCATTTTTTCCATTGTTCCATATCAAGTGGATGCCATGCTATAGAACAAGAGTAAACTTTATTATTAAGCTAAATTGTAGACAAATGTAGCTTAGTTAAAATCTTAAAGATCTAATTATTTTAAATTGTGGTAACATTGGTTTAGATTTATCCTTCCATGATTTTTATCATTATGGTAGAAGTGATTATATATCAAGATTGGGACGAAGACATATGCTTGTTATATACATAGAACACATTAGATTTATCAGTTTTAAGTTGTTAGAAAGTTATTTCAAATTTTAGGTAGATATAAATTAACATTTCACTAGTCACCAAGAATTTCATTCAATTCAATACAAAGAAAAGTTGCTCACTTTTCCAAATCTCTCAAATTATATCCTTTCTCGGAGATTTATTTCCTTTATTTCAAAAATAAAAAAAACCTTGGTTCTAGTATTTTGGTGCTCTTTGAGAAAGAGACCACCATGGAGAAAATTTCATTGGATATTGTGGAACCCCAAAATTTGCAATGAGTATTTTAAGGAATTGTGAGATATTTATAACTCCACCTTAGTGTTATCAAAATTCTGATCTAAAATACCTTTATTGATAACACTTTGATAAACTATGTTCATATATGAAATCATTGTGTCAAAATAATATCACGACTCTAAATAAGATAATAAGGAATACGTATAAAATATAACCGCCAAACATATTGAGACTCCTACAAGAAATTTAATTGCATGAATAAAATGACATGACACTTGTAATTGTGCTATAAATAAATAGATAAATAATAACAATGATAATAATTAATGGTAAGCATAAAATATAAATAAATAATTATAACAATCATGTTTGGTTAAGGATACATCTAAAACTTGTTCATTGAAGTTCAATAGTACACCAGTGTACATAATATGATAGCAGCATAATTAAAAAGAAAAATAATTTAAATAAAATTAATGAATAAACACTTAAATATATTAATTGTTTAGATATCCTTAGAAAAGCTTTAGATATAAATTTAAATATAAAACCCTAACTTGGAAACTTGCTAATACATTTCCTTGAAAGCATAAAGTATATGTATAAAATAATCATACCCTTATACAAAAAACAATCCAAATAGGACCTCCATATTATCTTAAAAGATAGTAGCTTATATATTATGAGATATAAAGATTTACAATATAAACTCAATTTCGTAATAACAAATATAATGGGAATAATAGCATTTATACTTGAAGAATCAAAACCACCTTAATAATATTTGATAAAGTATAAATGTAAATCTCAAAATTCCCAATAATCCTTCTACAAATGATAACTAAATATAAGAAATTCTCAATATAAAGGAATAATAAACCCAAAACTGTATTCATGATTCTTCATAAATCTAATGTAGATAATTACAAAAATCATGAGCCCAAGATGTAAAACTATAATATAGCCTACCAACTAAAATGACACTATTCTACGATACAATACTTCTTATTAGTAAAATATAAGCTATAAAATATATAATTTATTCACGAATCTATTCTTAATATGACGTTTCAAAAGGTTATATATTGTAATACCTATAAATATATATGTATTTATTTATCTATAGTTAATATATATATTACATATTCCTTATGTGTAACTTATAACTTCTTACTAATATAATAATTTTAGAAAATTTTACACTTTAAGAAGGATATGCATAGTATTCATTATTTAATAAACACATTAATTCCTTTTTCTTAAAATATATAATAATAGAAATATACAAGATATATGCATAAGATACTCTATTTAATAAACATCGCTAATATGTCCTAAAAATAGGTAATACATATTTAAGCTCCATCCTTTAACCTATGCTAATCGAAACCTTAAGCTTAAGATCTCTACCATCGTAAGTTAAATTTGAGAAGAATCAAATACTTGTTGAAGTGGGTAGATTAACAAATGTAATAAATAAAAGAGTTAGATCATTAGGTATATAAATATATACTGCTTATTACTATGGCATGATCATTTGATAAATAAAACTAAATTACACAAATATATAAACTTTAAAAATTTGCAACCATGTTTACATATATAAGGTTGTGTATGAAATGACGATCTTCAGTTCTAAAACATGAAAATTGAAAATCCAACAAAAATTACAAATGTGAAGAGACAACAAAGATGAAGTTTTGAGGACAAAACTTTTAAAGGGGGGAAAATGTAAAACCCATGAATTTAGTACAAATATAATACCAAATTAGTTAAAATATTTTATTGAAAGTCTTAATTATAACTCTTGTAAATTTAAATTAAAAGAAATAATCATTTAAAAACCGAATCGCATAAAATTTCAAGATAAATGATAAAGTAAATTAAAATTATAGGTCTATGATAGTCAAATGAAAATTTCGAGTAAATATTTGCACATAGAAAAATTATTTAGTTTAATCGTAAAATTTCATGTTAAAACACTAAAATTACTAAGTTTACATAAATTAATGCGCAAGATGAACGAACTTGTAATTAGATACTTATCCACATCCACTATGCCATGCTCCTTAAATGCCTTTGTCTCTTCTCTCTCCTCATTTTCATTTTCTCTATCTTCCTTTCTTTCTTTTCTTCTTCTCCTTGTTTTTCTTCTCTGGCATGGTTTTTATTTTCCTCCCAAAAGTTAAAAAATCCATAACTTTCTCATACCAACTCCAAATAAAAAATCATAAGTAGTATTATGATATATGGAAGGAGTACTTCGCATTAAGACCATACATGCTAGGTAAATGTCGAACTCCAAATTTGAGTTTAAATCCATATGAATTTAAAAAAAAAAAAAAATTGTAAATTTGTTTTTATTTTTATTTTTAGTGAGTTTAACATCTAAAATTAGCTTTAAGTTTGTTATTCATTCATTACTAAGTAAAATTGTGTATATAAATATATAATTTTTTGAAATTATTATTTTGAGTTAGAAATGGAAAGAGTTGTGATTAATTAATTTCGAGAAAAAAAATATTTTACTTTTAAAAGGAGTATATGATTATGAATTTTTTTTTATGAAAAGGTGTATATATATATATTTAAAATGGTTATTTTGGGGTAAAAGAGGAAGGAAATGTAATAAATTAATTTTAGATAAAAATTTGAAATCTTGTGATTTCCCATTCTGAGTTGTGAACAGTTAATGCTTCATGGTTGGTTGATTGAATGGTTGATGGAATTGGGCTATAGATCAATCTTGGTTAATTGGATTGTAATGAATCGAGAATGTCTCGATGATGTGCCTTACTAATTGAATTGCAAACACATCTAAAAGTAACATGATCAACAAAATCCAATCAACAATGGCGTGATCACTAAATCACCAATGATCCCTAGTTCATGAGAATTCAAAGACTTGATGCTAAATTGAAATGAGGAACAAAGCAATTATATAAGTAGTAATGGATGACAATAGAAATGAATTAGAATTCCACTCAAATTGAAGTGATTCAAATTTGAAATGGATGAACCCTAATTCACGTGTAGAATAACAAGTAACTAAACAAATTGCACCTACATATGACGCACTAAATACAATTTGATAACAATAAGAGGAAGATTGATGTTACTCACAATCTACTCAACTTAATCTCACCACAATTTCACTTGTGAAATTGATAAGAGAAATTTTGCAAGCAAGGATCCCCCTCACGGCAAAGAAGTGTGTAATTTCAAAATGTTCAAAAAGCTCCTTTAAAACCCTAGTTAGCAAGTATTTATACTTGCTCCAATTAGGGTAAAAATAACACAACAAATTACAAATAAGCCACTTAAGTGGCCAGTTCCAAAAGCAACAAATTACAAGTACAAATAGTCTTCAATTGAACCCATTTTGGACCGTTGGATGTATGTTTAAGAATGTCCCACAATTGGATCCTTAGTGCATGTTATTTGGCCATCCTATAACAACTAATAAATGTACCTGCTAAAGTGCAAAAAGAAATAAAGTATTATTAGATAAAATATGGCGGTATATGAATTTCTAGGCTCATGTATCCAAGTAGGTTTCCCCACTGTTGGAGCCATAAGGTTGATTCCCATAATCTCCTCAAGCCTCTGAAGATTTTCCCTTAAATCTAAGGGGTCTTCTCTTGGACTAAAACCCAGTGTTTGTGTTTGCTTGTTGGCTTGAGGTCTAGAAGAGCCCATGGTGTTTCTAATATGTTCTTGGAAAGAGCAAACCTCAAACGAAGACATAGGAGTTAAGACAATTCGTGAACCATCCTTTTGAAACATATAAGTGTTTCTAAACTCGTCATATAACACTTTCATATCAAATAACCATGGTCTACCTAGTAGTATATGAAAGGCACACATAGGAAGCACATCACAGATAATCTCATCACTGTATCTATCTCTTATACTAAATGGCACCTTTACCCTCTGTGTAACATGCAAACTACTTCGGTCGTCCAACCAATGCAATTTATAAGGGTTTGGATGTAGGCTAGTGGCTAATTGTAAGTTATCTACTAATGCAACAGATATGACATTAGTGCAACTACCACCATCAATGAAAAGAACACATAGGTTACCTCGAATCCGACAAGGTGTGTGGAATAGATTCTCCCTCTGTATATCCCTGACATTTGGAGATAAGGTCTTAACCCTACGTAATACATTAATAGGTAAGTAATTTTCACCCTTTTTGTCCTCATGTGTCTCAGCATTCTAATTATCATAATATTCCTGCAAGGCTAGGGATAAATCTGTAAGCTTAACAGCTTCTTCCTCATCATCTTCTTCGTTGCCATCTATAACAGTCATCACCCTTTTATTGGAAGACTGTGCAGTCATATATCCAAATCCCATGCATTTGAAACGTTTAATCTAGCGCATCTTCTTACTGGTTGACCTTGGTACTGTTTGCCTAAAATCAGATCTAACTACCTTTTTACCTTTCCCAGAAATATTTTTCTCTTTATCAGTGCTAGGGATAATTTTGTCTACAACCTTGGCATGTTTGCCCACTCCCTTTTGTCTACCCATCTGACCATTTGCTCCCATAGGTTTAGCAGTAGTACAATACCTGTTACTAGTGGCTCAAAATGGATTGGATCACTTCTGCCTCTCCACTTTCAAGGCTAACTGTATAGCCTCATCAAGTGTACTATACATTTACAGCTCAACAACACAGGTAATCTCATATTTTAACCCAGACACAAATCATGTTAGGGTTTGCTCAGGAGGCTCAACTGATCCACATTTGATCTTCAGCGTCTAAAACTCCTATACGTAGTCATCTACTGTTTTGCCTCCCTGTCTCAGTGTTTGGAAACGCATAAACAATTCCTACCTGTAATGTTCAGGTATGAACCTTTTCCTCAAAACCCGTTTTATGTCCTTTTAGGTATGTATTTCAGCCTCTCCATCCCTTCATCTGTTGATTACTAGATTCTTCCACCACAAGGCTACATAACCTATGAATTCCACAACTGTAAGACGAACCTTGATGTTATCATCAATTTCTTAACACTCGAAAAGACCCTCAAAATTTGTCTTCCCAATCCAAGTAATCATCTGTTGAACCCTTGCCATCAAATGAAGGCATCTGTAGTTTCACATACTCTAATCCTCAAGGTGGCTTGAAATCCCTGTTTAGGTATAGATTAACCCCAAAATTATCATCTCTTTCCTCCTTAAGAGCATGATAATCTCCTTTCACTCTTCTTCCCATATTACCTCCAATTGCTCCCTCCCTTTGAACGTTTTGAGGAGCTATCTTAGGTGGTGGTGCTTGAGGATTTGCCATTGGTGGTTATGGCATCGCCATCCTATCTATCCTTGTTGCTAATGTAGCAACAATGGTGGTAAGGTCTTGAAGCTATTCCTCCAAAGTTCTTCCACCTGCAGTTTGATGACCCTGACCACCACCAACTTGGCCATTGGCCTCATTGCCAATTCCCCCATTCACACTATCATTCGACATGGTTGTTGACTTCATTTGTTGAATTATGAAGATAATTCAAAGCAATGTAGTATACCTCACAATCACCCTTTCATGCCAACAACAACAATCACTACTCCACGTCCTCAATTACTTTAAGACACAAAATATACTTTACTTAAACTTCACACACCCACGACGCACTTGTAATCACGTCAACAATAAGTAGAAGAAACAATAAACACTTCTCCAAATGGTAAGTTAATGGTTCTAACTAAGCAAAATGTGTTTAAAGAATCAATACAAAATAACTTTCACACTTTAATGTTTGCTTTTGAAATTCAAAACTTAACCACTACAACACACTCTTCACCATGACACAAACACTTACATACAACCATGGTGTAGCAACCTTCCCACTACAACACACACAATACACCACGTTGCAACCCTTCATTACACACACTCACACACTTCACTCCTCTTCCAATTACGGCAACAATAACATAATTACAACACTTAATGAAGCTTCTCCACAAATGGTAAGAAACAATTCAAAATATTCAAATTGTATTAAAATCAACACTACACAATAACTCTTCAACTTAATGATTGTTTTTTAATTCAAATAGTTTCCAAATCCTCCATGCATGAATCAAATATGGAAATGTAAATTGTACTCCTTAATTCCAAAAACAACATACAAGAAATACACTTCTCTTCTTCCACAAATAATGTACTTCCAATTCCAAAAACATACAAGAAACTGCACTTCCCTACTTCCCCTTCTCACGGCAAGATGAAGATCATAAGGATTAACTATGAAATTTCCACTTCCACTTCCGCAACAACAAGGTATAACATAACACTGTCACAAGTAACTACTTTAATTCCACTTCAACAATTCCAATTAAGAAATGAAAATTCAAGAACCCTAATTTCCTAATTGTAATTCACGCAAATCCCTTCTCCAAAACCTTTGCTTCGATACCAAAAAGTATAATGTGCCTTACTAATTGAATTGCAAACACATCCAAAAGTAATGTGATCAACAAAATCTAATCAACAATGGCGTGATCACTAAATCACCAATGATCCCTAGTTCACAAGAATTCAAAGACTTGATGCTAAATTGAAATGAGGAACAAAGCAATTGTATAAGTAGCAATGGATGACAATAGAAATGAATTAGAATTACACTCAAATTGAAGTGATTCAAATATGAAATGGATGAACCCTAATTCACGTGTAGAACAACAAGTAACTAAACAAATTGCACTAGATATGACGCACTAAATACAATTTGATAACAACAAGAGGAAGATTGATGTTACTTACAATCCACTCAACTTAATCTCGCTACAATTTCACTTGTGAAATTGATAAGAGAAATTTTGCAAGCAAGGATCCCCCTCACGGTAAAGAAGTGTGTAATTT